>BSQW01000006.1:11230575-12480575 GCA_030161315.1 Eutrema japonicum
GCTTCTTTGGTTTTGTTAGGTAATTGTCTTTATGATAAATGCTTCTTTGGTTTTGTTAGGTAATTGTCTTTGTGATCAATGCTTGCTTGCTTTTGTTAGGTAAAAGTCTTGTGATCAATGCTTGATAGCTTTTGTTAGGTAAAAGTCTTGTGATCAATGCTTGTTAGCTTTTATTAAGTAAATGTATTGTGGATCAATGCTTGCTTGCTTATATATTTGTACTAAAAACAAATAAACACAATCGCTTATATATTGGTGCTACACACTTCTTTCATCTGTTGGTGCTAAAAACACTTAAACACTTCTTTTTTATACACTTAAACACTTCTTTCTTATACCACTAGACTAGGATATGGATTCAAACCCATATAGTCACTCTGAAGGCTTTGTAAACCTCTTAACTAGTCAACTAGTTAATGAGAGTTACTTGCCTATTATAGAACTTGGATCATCAGAAGTCCCTCTGTTTAGTACCCAAGGTTCTGATGATCCAAGCGTAGGTTGTGAGGACCGTAAAGAAATAAGGAAGTGGACACCGAAGGAAGATGTTGTTCTCATCAGTGCATGGTTGAACACGAGCAAGGACCCAATTGTTGGGAATGAGCAAAAAGCTGGAGCCTTTTGGAAATGCATTCAAGCATATTTTAACTCAAGCCCACAGCTTGTTGGTCTGCAAAACAGAGAAGCCAGTCATTGTAAGAAAAGGTGGGGGAGGATAAATGACCAAGTATGCAAGTTTGTTGGATGCTATGAGGCTGCAATGAAAGAAAAGTCCAGCGGCCAGAATGAGAATGATGTTATGAAAGCTTTGTTTCCCGTGATGAACTTGGATGTGTTGTTTAATTTTGTATGAACTTTGACAGCTTTCTTTCCCGTGATGGACATAGGAGAAGAAGACAAGGACAATATGGAGTGACAGCTTTGTTTCCCGTGATGGACATAGGAGAAGAAGACAAGGCAATCTGGAGGCACGGGTTTGTTTCCCGTGATGGACACAGGAGAAGGGATGGTCCATTTTGTTTTGCTTTATAGTAAATGAACCACAATTTTTGTTGAGTCTTGTAAACCATATATATATCAAACGATCAAACTATCAAACTTTTTTCTATACTCCAACTTTCTTTGTTTTCTTCTTCAAGCATATTCTTTTCTTCTTCAATCATCATCTTCTTCAAGCAATTTTTTTTGAGTCTTGTAAACCATATATATATCAAATGATCAAACTATCAAACTTTTTTCTATACTCCAATTTTTGTAAGAGAAATTTTCTTTTCTTGATCCATAAAACAAATACAAATTCAGAAAACTGTATTTTCTTTCTCCATAAAACGAAGACAAATAAAAAAAAATGGCATCTTCAACCGGCAATGCTTTCGAGGGATCACTTGATGAAAGTGATGATGAACTCTTCGATCAAAAATTCGACAATAGGTTCGACACCATTCTTGCTCGACATGCAGCAATAAAGCCAAAGAAGAAACGAGCCAATATTGAAAGAGAACGCGAACAAGGCCACAACCACTTATGGAACGACTATTTCAGTGAAGATGCAACATACCCTCCTAATATATTTCGACGCCGTTTTAGAATGAACAAGCCCTTGTTCATGCGTATTGTTGATCGAATCTCCCATGAAGTTCCTTTCTTTCAACAAAGAAGAAATGCTACCGGAAGGTTTGGTCTCTCTGGACTACAAAAGTGTACAACAGCAATTCGTATGCTGGCATATGGTTGTGCGGCTGATGCGGTTGACGAATACCTCCGGCTCGGTGAAAGTACTGCGATTTCATGTTTGGAAAATTTCTCCGAAGGAGTAATATATTTGTTCGGAGCTGAGTACCTAAGAAGACCCACACCATAAGATCTTCAACGACTACTCGGTATTGGAAAGATACGCGGATTTCCCGGGATGATAGGAAGCATCGATTGTATGCATTGGGAGTGGAAAAATTGCCCCACCGCTTGGAAAGGGCAATATACACGTGGTTCAGGAAAACCGACAATCGTCTTAGAGGCTGTTGCATCACAAGATCTTTGGATATGGCACGCGTTTTTTGGACCTCCAAGTACCTTAAACGATATCAATGTTCTTGATCGCTCACCTGTTTTTGATGATATATTACAAGGTCGAGCTCCAAAAGTTAAGTACTTGGTCAACGGACACGAGTATCATTTGGCGTACTACCTCACAGACGGTATTTATCCAAAATGGGCAACTTTTATCCAATCTATTCCAATTCCTCAAGGTCTGAAAGCTTCATTATTTTGCTACATTTCAAGAATCCGTCCGAAAAGATGTCGAGCGTGCTTTTGGAGTCTTGCAAGCTCGATTTGCAATTATAAAAAACCCAGCTCTTATTTGGGATAAGGAAAAAATATGAAAGATTATTAGAGCATGTATCATACTGCACAATATGATAGTAGAAAACGAACGAGATGGATACACTCAGTTTGATATATCAGAATTCGAACAAGGAGAAGGAAGCAGAACTTCACAAGTGGATATGACGTATTCTACATATATGCACAAATCTCGGCAATATGATCGGCATTCGAAATCAAGTTCGTGATAGACAAATACATTAACAATTGAAAGCTAATTTAGTTGAGCATATATGGCACAAATTTGGTACCTCTCCACATTAGAACTAAACGTTTTATGATTTCAATATCTATATTTTCTATGTTTTAAAATTCTTGTAATGCAATATAAATTTGGTTTTATAAAATATAATATGTTTAAAATTATTAAAAAAATAATTTATACTTCAAATAAATGATTTATAAAAATATTAATTTTTTTTAAGAACCCCTAATGAGGTTCACCATTGGAGGAAGAAAAAATTATGGGGTTCTAAACTTTTCATTCATAAAAATTAAATTATTAAAAAAAAATGCTAAGAACCCCTCCATGGGGTTCACTATTGGAGATGCTCTTAGAGTGCAATAATTAAGGAATGGGCCCCACTATCAGTGGTTAGTTACTTTTGAAATAAACACGTTTCTGGCATGCATTTGAGAAGCCAAAATACTCCGAGCGATCACTCACTCTCTTTCTCCTCGTCAACACTGTGAATCATTCACCATTGACCCTTCTTCTTGCTCCGAGATGTGGAGATACTGCTTTTGTTTATCGTTCCTGTTGGAAGTGATCAAGTCTTAAGTCTCCGAGAAGAACGTATCAATGAGGGTGCGTTTTATGGAGAAAAGCTTGGTTCAAAAAGAGGAAACAAGGAAGAGAAACGTCATGAGAAGACCAATAAGTGGTGTGGCGTGTGCGAAAGAGACAATCACAATGAGGTAGATTGTTGAAGAAAGAAGAACGGAGTTGTTTTGCAACAGAGTGCGAACAATGAAAGAAAATGCTATGTGTGTGATAAAGCAGGACACATAGCCAGAGATTGTAGACTTAGAAAAGGTGAAAGAGCACATCTAAGTCTAGAAGAATCGAAAGATGACAATGAAGATGAGTGTCATATGCTTTTTAGTGCCGTTGAAGAAGGAGAAGCTGAACAAGATGGGAAGATTAAAATCGAACATTGTCCAGGAGAGTTTCAAGTTGCAGACATATTGACCAAGCCCTTAAATTCATCAAGGTTTGAATCTCTACGAGAAGAGTTAGGCGTGACCATGAAGTCATGATCAAGGAGGAGTGTTGGAAGTGATCAAGTCTTCATGTTTTTATTATCTTACTAGAATCATATATTATATAGTTAAGTATTAATATGTAAATTATTCGTATAACTTAAACAAAAGATGCGAATAATGAAGTAACCATAAAACAGTTACTTATGTGAACGTGTGTGTTGTTTCACATTTGGTTGTCTTCTAGAGATGCATCCCTAGTCAAAATCCCTAGTCAAAATGTGTCCTGTAAACCTATAAATACAGTTTGTATATCTAATAAAGAAGTGTGGTTTTCCGTTAACAAAATCAGAGTGATATACAAAGCAATATTATCATTGAGTGTCGATCAAGAAACATAGAGAGAGACAAAAACAGAGTAAAATCTGTGTTGTCCGATCCTTAACAACTTTGAGAGTTCAAAGTTCTACAGTTCCTACTCTTTGATATTGGCGTGGCCATGGCTTCCGACTCGATTTTCCTCCCTAGTCAAACCGGAGTTGACGGTTCTTGGAGTCCTGTCTGCTCTTCGCCGGATCCGAACCTGAACTACAGGCCGGTCATCGGGATTCTGAGCCACCCTGGCGATGGCGCGTCGGGTCGGCTGTCCAACGATACCAGCTCGACGTACATCGCGGCTTCGTATGTGAAGTTCGCCGAGGCAGGTGGGGCACGTGTCATCCCTCTCATCTACAACGAGCCTGAAGAACTCCTCTTCCAGGTCCATCCTTCTGATCTCTGAAATCCACTTAGTTTTCTGAATCTTGCTAATATTTTGGATCTGCAGAAGCTAGAATTGGTCAACGGTGTGATCTTCACTGGTGGTTGGGCTAAAAAACATCAATATTTCGACATCGTCAAAAAAATCTTCGATGTAATCCTTCAACACTTATCTGTTTGGTTTCAATGTTAGCTGAAACATTTTCTTTCTTTTTAACATAATTCCAATATTATCTTTATGTTGTTTCTCACAGAAAGCTTTGGAGAGAAATGATGCTGGAGAGCATTTTCCAGTATATGGCATTAGCCTCGGATTCCAGCTTATGTCAATTATCATTAGCCAGGTGACTCTTTTCTTCTTTCCTTTTCATGAATCAGGTAGGGGAGCTTGAAGCTACAGTTTTCATGAATCACGAGCAGAAAATGCAGTATATATATTACATACTAAACTCTACAGTTTTGGAGGCTCTATACTAAAACTTGTAATCCTTGTCATGATTGTAACAGAACAGAGACATTCTTGAAAAATTTGATGCAGAAGATAATGCTTCAAGTCTCCAGTTCGTTGAAAATGTTGATATCCAAGGAAATTTATTCCAAAGGTGCATGCATAGCTTTTCATGATACACTACTTGTAGCTTGCAAAATATTCCATCATTGTAATGTTTCGTATATTGCAGATTTCCTCCAGAGTTGTTGAAAAAACGCAGTACAGATTGTTTGGTTAGTATTGCGACCTCTAATTTTTCTGCAGAAGATGGAATATAGTTGTCAAAGTTAACATATTATGCATTCTTAATAGAGAGCAATTCAACATTAAGTCGATCTGTTTTGTTTACCTCTATGGTTACGCAATTTTGCTTGCTTTATTTTCCTTGAATGGTTATTATATTGCCATTCTGTCTGCTTGCTGATACGAATTGTTGTTATGTCTTTCAGTATGGTATCACACCAGCAAACTTTCGAGGCAATCCTGCTCTGTCTAGTTTCTTTGAAATCGTTACAACTTGCGTTGATGAAAACAGCAAGGTATTGATGTAAATTACCATAAACCATAATAAGGATTCTTCTACAAAGTCCAGAATCTGAGCTTACTTTGAATTATATAATTCCTTTACAGACATATGTTTCAACTGCTAAAGCAAAGAGATACCCAATAACTGGCTTCCAGTGGCATCCTGAGGTATATCAGTGTGATCTATTGTGTTATATTGGTGGACAACTTTTATAACTGGCTTCCAGCAATTTTTCCAAACTTTATACTATTCTAGCAATTTTTTTGTCATTTTGTACTATTTTATACCATTACCACATCAAACATTATGCATAAAAATGCATTTGAATGGGGATCATATAAAATTCCACACTCGGAGGACGCGATTCAGGTGACACAACATGCTGCAAGTTATTTAGTGAGGTAAGATCTCTATTCTTACACTCGTAACTCTGTGCTAGTTTCTCACGTTTGGATGTGGTGCAGTGAAGCTAGGAAGTCAAAGAAGAGACCAGAACCTAAGAAAGTGTTGAGTAACCTCATATACAACTACAAGCCTACGTATTGCGGATACGCAGGGTAAACTGATGCAGCGCATCTTTATCTGTTTTAAACGAAGAACACGTCGTTTAGGTGTTGGTTTTGACGTGTCCTTCAAGTTATTGTTTTTTCCTTTTTACGTAATTTCTTTTTAATCGTTTTCCTTTTTCTAGTAGGAATCCTATTAGCTTTGGGGTTTTGTCCTTGGCTATTTAAAGGGTTTTAGGCTTTGTTTTAGAGGCAGTTTTTGACATATTCTAATAAACCTAGCTTTCGTACCTAAACGAGCTTTCATAGCACGGGGAAGAGTATTCCCAACCTCTATCGATCTAAACGAAGATCTTCTACGTTTGTTTCAAACCGATTATACACGAACTCCTTGAGAATCTCGTGTGTCTCCGTTATCTCGCTTCCGTCTCTCTATCAGTTGGTATCAGATTACAGGGACTTTTCTGGTTCAATATCGACATCTAATTCATCATGCCGCCTAAAAATCATCCACCAGAAGACATCTCTATGGCTGAGCTACAACGAACGCTAATCGCGATGCAGGAAAATCTGCAAAACACGTTCCAGCAGTCAATACGTGCTTTGGGTGACACCTTGGCTCAAAATCAGCAAACTTTAATTGCTGCGGTCAACACCAATAATCGAGCTATTGTCAATAACAATCGTGACGATGGTGACAATGAGCCTGACGCACGAGCTCCGCACCAGCAACGACAACAAGAAGACCGACACAATCTCCTAAACAATCCGATGGCGGATCGTCGTTGGGAAGCAGGCCTGAAAGTGGATATACCTGAATTTCAAGGAAGTATTCGGGGAGAAGATCTGTTAGATTGGATCATCACAGTCGAAGAAGTTCTTGAATTCAAACAGGTTCCTCCTGATCGACAAGTGGCTCTCGTCGCTACAAGATTTCGTGGCCGGGCAGCCTCGTGGTGGTTGCAACTTAAGTCTACTCGAGCTCGCACAGGCAAAACAAAAATCGGAACATGGGATAAACTCAAGAAACATATGCGAGAACAATTCCTACCCTTGAATCACGACCGGACAATGTTTACAAGGTTACAAAACCTTCGACATGGTTCACGAACAGTGGATGACTATGCCGAGGAGTTCTACTTGTTATTAACAAGAAACGAGCTCAACGACAGCCAGATTCAATTGGTTTCCAGATTCATCGGAGGATTACGTCCTCAACTACAAAATTTGTTGGCTCAATTCGATCCGGCAACTATAGCTGAAGCTCATCGGCGCGCTTCTGCCTTTGAATCTCAGTCAAAATTCACGACTACAGGACCTCCACAAAATTCATGGCGAAACAAACCCACTGTTACGACTCCAGGGAACGATCCATCACCCACGGATTCCGGCACCATTCCTCAGACCAGCAATCGCACCACCATCGCGTCGGAGGACTCGGCGTTACGCCGTTCGACGAGACCAAACGCTTTGCGTTGCTATTCTTGTGGCGAATCTGGTCATCGGCAAACAGCATGCCCAAATCAACATCGACGGGGCGTATTATTAGAAGAAACTACTCCGCTTGATGATTGTCAAGACGACGAAGACGGTGGACAGTTCGAAGCAACTCCTACTACTGGTGACCAGGACGCGCCATTACTGATGATGCGTCGAATTTGTTTAGTCCCAAGGGGCTATGAAGAGCCTTGGTTGCGTACCAATATTTTCCGTTCCACTTGCACGGTCAAAGGGAAACTCTGCAACCTGGTCATTGATTCCGGCAGCAGCCGTAATGTGGTGTCTGACGAAGCAGTAAAGAAGCTGGGATTGAAAAGAGAAGATCATCCTGCCCCGTACACTCTTGTATGGATTACGGAAGGCACCGATGTGAAGATCACTCACCGTGCCCTCGTTTCTTTTTCCATTGGTGCATTTTACAAGGATACAATCTATTGTGATGTCGCTCCAATGGATGTGAGCCATCTCATCTTAGGGCGCCCGTGGCAGTACGATCGAGACACTTATCATAGCGGGAAGAAAAACACTTACAGCTTCTTGTTTGAGAACCGCAAGATCATCCTCCTCCCAACGCCAGACCCGTCTTCTATTCCGTTTAACACTAGCAACGTGGAGGTTCAGGTTCCAAACACGAGGGGTCCAATGTTACTCTGCTCTCGCTCCCAGTTCGAAACAGAGTTTAAAGAGTCGGGTTTTATGTTGGCTCTGCTTCCTTCATCTGCCACACCCACAAAAACCAACCATCACCTTCAGCCCGCTTTGTTAGCCCTTATACAGGAATTTGGTGATGTGTTTCCCGATGATCTTCCGTTAAGTTTACCACCTCTACGAGATATTCAACACCAGATTGACCTTGTTCCCGGTGCCACTTTACCAAATCGTCCTCATTATCGAATGAGTCCATAGGAACATGAGGAGTTACGACGTCAAGTTGAAGAATTGATCGCTAAAGGCCATATTCGCGAGAGTTTAAGCCCTTGTGATGTCTCGGCATTGTTGATTCCAAAGAAAGACGGCACTTGGCGAATGTGCGTTGATAGCCGTGCTATTAATAAGATTACAGTTCGTTATCGATTTCCCATCCCTCGCCTCGATGATTTGCTAGATCAGATTGGAACCGCAAAGATTTTTTCAAAACTTGACCTCAAAAGTGGTTACCATCAGATTCGCATCAAGCCTGGAGATGAGTGGAAAACAGCGTTCAAAACACGAGAAGGCTTATTTGAATGGCTAGTCATGCCCTTTGGTTTGTCTAATGCCCCCATCACATTTATGAGAGTCATGAATCAGGCTCTACGACCTTATATCGGAAAATTTGTCGTCGTCTATTTCGACGATATCCTGATTTTCAGCGCAACATTAGAAGAACATCTTAAGCATCTACGAAGTGTTTTGGGCATCTTACGGCGGGATAAGTTCTTTGCCGCACAACATAAGTGTGAGTTCGGTACTGATCAAGTCCTTTTCTTGGGCTATGTGGTTTCCAAAGATGGTCTTTCCGTAGATAAAAGTAAGGTGGATGCTGTTCGTTCTTGGCCTGAGCCTCATTCATTAACCGAAGTTCGTAGCTTCCATGGACTCGCATCATTTTATCGCCGATTCGTTCCCCATTTCAGTACCATTATGGCTCCCATCACGGACTGCATGAAAGAGGGCAAATTTCAGTGGTCCACCGAAGCTTCTACCGCATTTGAAGAAATCAAGAACAAGCTCACGACAGCTCCAATTTTGGTATTACCCGACTTTACACAAGCTTTTGAACTCCATAGTGATGCATCTAAGTTGGGTATTGGGGCCGTCTTGAGTCAGCAAGGACGTCCGATTGCTTACTATAGTGAAAAACTGTCTGGGTCTCGTGTTCGCTATAGCACATATGACATAGAATTCTATGCAGTCGTTCAAGCCATCAAACATTGGCGACATTACTTGTTCCATCGCGAATTTGTCTTATTCACAGACCATGACGCTCTTAAACACCTGGATAGTCAAGCTAAGGTTTCCTCTCGTCATGCCACTTGGGTCGCGTTTTTGCAACAATTTACGTTTACAATTCGCCACCAAGCAGGAAAGCTTAATAGAGTCGCTGATGCGTTAAGTCGACGTCACACATTAGTGTCCACGATGCATACGTCTGTCATGGGCTTCTCAACGTTTTCTGATCTTTATTGTTCCGATCCATATTTTGCCCGGATTTTGGGAGACGTGTCAATGGGCGTTTCTTCTGAATATAGTCTTCATGAGGGATTTTTGTTCAAAGGCAACCAGCTCTGTATCCCAGAATGCAGCCTTCGTCTCCGTATTATTAAAGAACTTCATGACGAAGGACATGTTGGGAGAGATCGCACACTACAGTTAGTCACGAACTCTTATTTCTGGCCATCTTTGCGTCGTGATGTTATACGGTTCGTGGAACGTTGTCGCACATGTCAACAAGCAAAGGGCTCTGCGTCTAACGCTGGATTATATTTACCTTTACCTGTGCCTACTCAACCTTGGACTGACGTCAGCATGGATTTTTTTCTCGGTCTTCCGCGTACACAGAAGGGTAATGATTCTATTTTTGTGGTGGTAGACAGATTTTCAAAAATGGCTCATTTTATACCATGCAAAAAGACCACTGACGCAGTTCGAGTAGCATCTTTGTTCTTCCAAGAGATTTATCGACTTCATGGGCTGCCTACGTCTATTGTCTCTGACCGCGACACTCGTTTTCTCAGCCACTTTTGGCGATCAGTTTGGAAGCTTCTCCGTACAAGTCTTGACATGAGTACAGCTTATCATCCTCAAACAGATGGACAGACGGAGGTTACTAACCTTGCTTTAGGAAACATGCTTCGCAGCCTCGTTGGTGATAATCTCAAGTCGTGGGACTCTAAGCTATGCATTGCGGAATTTGCACACTGTAACGCCCGTGTTCCGGAAGAGTTAATTATTGTGGAGGAATAATTAATTCGGGTTGTTCCGGGGGGCGGTATCGATCGATACTGGCAGGCATCGATCGATACCAGCCGGGTTTTTCTCGGGGTTATCTTCTTCCCTTATCTTCTTTCGGTATAAAGGTTATCCTTAGAAGGATAAGACCATAGTTGGTCGTGAGAAAGAAAGAGAGAGCGGGAGAGAAAGAGAGAAAGGAAGCTTTGTTAAGCTTGGATCTTGCGAGATCGAGTGAGAGTTTGAGCTTGAGAAGCTCGAAGAAGAGGTTAGAGGAGCTTGGTTTCGACGTGAGCTTGTAGGAAGCGAGGGAGATCTTCTTGGGCTTAGGGAGGTCGTTTTAGAGCTCGTTTCAGCTGTTTTAAGGTGAGTTGTGACCAAAGGTGATCAATTAAGCTTGTGTGGTGATTGTTTAAGCTTGGTTGACGGATTTGGTGGCTTGTGTCTGTGGCGATTCCTGTGTTTAGGTCGCGTAGGCATCGATCGATACCATGTGTGTATCGATCGATACCAGACCATAGGCGGTGGTCTCGATTTGTAGTGTATCGAGGTGATAGACTTGAACCGTGTTGTGTCGATCGATACCAAGTGTGTGTTTGGGTGTCGATCGATACCAGTCCCTTGTCGGGACTTGTGTGTTGTTTGGGCATCGGTCGATATTATGGGAGTATCGATCGATACCAGTTGCGTCTGGTGTTGAATGTTTAATTTGTTGTTAATTAATCATTGATAATTGTTGCTTGTGCTTATTGGTAGCCTGTTGTTGGGATGATCAATCTCACTCAGCATTTGGTTAGCCAAATGTTGATGCATCACTTTTGTCGATGCAGGTAAAGATAAGGCGTGATCGTGGAATCAAGGCGGTGAAGAGGGGATGATTAGGACCCGGGGCTTGCTTTTGTTGTTTGAGTATCGATCGACACTAAGGGAGTATCGATCGATACCAGTTGTTGTTATATAAACCGTTAGCTTGTTTAAGCTGTAGTACTTGCGTTGTACTGTTTGTTTAATATTGTTAATTATATGTTTATTTTCTTACAAAAAAAAAATGCGGTCCTTTCAATTATGGTATCAGAGCCCATACGGTTCTAGGAGCCTAGGTGGTTCTAGAATAGATTGGGTGTTGTGTGGGGTCGTAGAATCATCCTCTTGAGCCTTGTGAGATTCCACGGTAAGTATCTTTATTGTGATGATTGATTTTCGTTCTCTGAGCCTGTGCTTCTGCACGTGTGCAGATGGCTAGAGGACGTGGTAGAGGTCGTGGCCGTGGTAGAGGTCGTGGCCGTGTGCCGGAGGAGCAGGTCGAGGATTCGCGTGCGAGTCAGATTGGGTCTGAGGGTGCGGCCGGTGTGAGTGCCGTTGGGGCTGGCGTGAGCGCCAGTGTGGCTGGTGTTCCAGCGGGTGCTGCGGGTGTAGCAGCGGGTGATGCTCGGGCCCGTGATGATCGCATAGCGGATCTGTTGTCGAGGTTGTTGGAGCGGTTACCAGAGAGAGCGCCGGTTCAGGCTCCTGTAGTTCCGGTAGTTGTGGAGGTTCAACCTCAGGTGGCAGCTGCGGTTGCTGAGGAGCTCCCGTCCTACCTTAGGATGGTGGAGCAGATGCAGAGGATTGGCACGGGGTTCTTCTCTGGAGGTGCTAATCCTGAGGACGCTGATGCGTGGTTGAGAAGGGTGGAGAGGAATTTCCTCTCAAGTAGGTGTCCCGCGGGATACCAGGTGGACATTGCGGTCCATTATCTGGAAGGTGACGCGCATCTCTGGTGGAGGGGTGTGGCATCACGGAGAGTTCAGGCCGCGATGTCTTGGGCGGATTTTGTGGGGGAGTTTAACTCCAAGTATTTCCCTCAGGAGGCGTTCCACCGGATCCAGTCGAGGCTTGCGAGTTTGACTCAGGGGGATCGGTCGGTACGCGAGTATGAGGTGGAGTTCAACCGGCTCGGGTCTTATGTTAGACGAGCGGCTGAGAGTGAGTCGGACCGTGTTCAGAGGTTTCTGATGGGTCTTCGGGTCGACTTGAGGAACCGTTGCATGGTGAGGGCTTTTTGCACGGTTGATGAGTTGGTTGAGACTGCGGCCTTGCTTGAGGAGGGTCTGAAGGACGAGGTGGTAGCGGTTACACCGAGCTTTCAGGCAAGATCTGTGCAGCAGCAGTCCGGTCCAAGCAGAAGCAGTAAGCCGATGCAAGGACAGAAGCGGAAGCGAGAAGGCGCTTCGAGAGGTAGTCGGGGTGGTCCGGGTTGCTTCGGGTGTGGGAGCATGGATCACCGAGTGGCGAACTGTCCTCAGAAGGGCGGGGTGCGGGTGGATTCTCGAGTGTGCTATCACTGCAAGGAGCCGGGTCACCTCAGGCCTCAGTGTCCCCAATTGCGGCAGAGTGAGACCACGGTGGTGCAGCCCGTCAGGCAGGTGGCATCAGCGCCTCGAGTGTACTCCATCGCCGAGTCCGGAGAGCCGAGTTCCAGGCCGATCACAGGTATTTTCTTAGACGCATCTAAGTTTAATTCTGTGTTGGGGAACGTCGTGCTTGTCGGGGTGTTAAGGTTCTCAGCACATGTATATGTGCAGGGACCTTGTGTGTTGGAGGTGTAGAGTGTCATGTGTTGTTTGACACGGGAGCATCGCATTGCTTCGTTTCCCCGGAGTTGGCCGAGAAGGCTAATTTACGGAGCGAGCCCGGTGTGAGTTTGGGTTTCGTGGAGGTTGCCGGAGGGAAGCTCCTGAGGATTCACGGTCGTGTGCGGGACGTGGATGTTCAGGTAGCAGGAGAGTCCATGGCTGCCGATTTGATTATCTGCTCCGTGGAGCTGTACGATGTCATCTTGGGCATGGATTGGCTCGGGAAGTTCAGAGCGCATCTGGACTGTCACCGAGGGCGGGTCGAGTTCGACCGAGGAGAAGGGAAGTGGGTGTATCAGGGTGTGAGACCGACTTCCGGGAGTCTCGTGATCTCGGTTGTGCACGCGGAGCGTCTGATCGAGAAAGGTTGCGAGGCGTATTTAGCTACGATTTCCTTGCCGGAGGCCGTCGGAGAGGCCAGGGTGCAGGATATTCGGGTGGTTAGTGAGTTCCAGGATGTGTTCCAGTCGTTGCAGGGGTTGCCACCGTCTAGGTCGGATCCCTTCACGATCGAGTTGGAACCAGGGACGGCACCGATATCCAGGACTCCTTATAGGATGGCTCCAGCAGAAATGGCCGAGCTGAAGAGGCAGCTGGCGGAGTTGTTGAACAAAGGGTTCATTCGTCCGAGTTCTTCACCGTGGGGAGCACCGGTGTTGTTCGTGAAGAAGAAGGACGGGAGTTTTCGGTTGTGTATAGATTACCGGGGACTTAACCGAGTCACAGTGAAGGACAGGTATCCTCTTCCTCGGATTGATGAGTTGTTGGATCAGTTGAGAGGGGCTACTTGGTTCTCCAAGATTGACTTGGCGTCGGGATATCATCAGATTCCCATCGATGAGGTAGATATTCGGAAGACGGCTTTCAGATCTCGTTATGGCCACTACGAGTTTGTGGTGATGCCATTTGGGTTGACGAATGCACCGGCTGCATTTATGAGATTGATGAACCGTGTCTTCCAGGAGTATCTGGATGAGTTCGTGATTATCTTTATCGATGATATCTTGGTGTATTCGAGGAACCGGGAGGAGCATGAGGTGCATCTGCGTGTGGTTCTTTCGAAGCTGCGGGAACGGAAGTTATTTGCTAAGTTGAGCAAGTGTAGCTTCTGGCAGCGGGAGATTGGTTTTCTGGGTCACATTATCTCTGCGGAGGGAGTATCGGTAGATCCAGAGAAGATTCAGGCCATTAGTACGTGGCCGAGGCCGAGGAATGCCACTGAGATTCGGAGTTTTCTTGGGTTGGCAGGGTATTATCGGCGGTTCGTCAAGGGTTTTGCGAGTTTGGCCAAGCCTATGACGAAACTGACGGGAAAGGATGTTCCTTTCGTGTGGTCCTCGGAGTGTGAGGAGAGTTTGACGAAACTGAAGGCCATGTTGACTAGTACTCCAGTATTGGCGTTGCCAGTGTCGGGCGAGCCTTACGTGGTTTACACCGATGCGTCGGGGATGGGCCTTGGTTGTGTGTTGATGCAGCAGGGGAAGGTTATTGCCTATGCTTCGCGGCAGCTGCGGAAGCATGAGGGCAACTACCCTACCCATGATCTGGAGATGGCTGCAGTGGTTTTCGCTTTGAAGATTTGGAGATCCTATCTTTACGGCGGAAAGGTTCAGGTGTTCACAGATCATAAGAGCCTGAAGTACATTTTCACTCAGCCTGAGTTGAATTTGAGGCAAAGGCGCTGGATGGAGCTAGTGGCCGATTATGATCTGGAGATAGCTTACCATCCTGGTAAGGCTAATCTGGTTGCGGATGCGTTGAGTCGGAAGCGGGTGGCTTTGGCTCGGGAACGCGAGGTTGAGTCCTTGGTGAGCGAGATTAGCACATTGCGTTTATGTGTTGTATCTCAGGAACCTTTGGGCTTAGAGGCGGCTAACCAGGCGGATCTTTTGAGCAGAGTTCGGTTGGCTCAGGGAAAAGATGAGGTTCTGGTTAAGGCTGCGAGAGCAGAGGGTTCTGAGTATCAGGTATCTGCGAACGGCACTATCCTTGTTAATGGGAGGGTATGCGTACCTTTGGATGAGGATTTGCGGCGAGAGATCCTGAGTGAGGCTCATTCCAGTATGTTTTCGATTCATCCAGGAGCGACTAAGATGTATCGTGATATCAAGCGCTACTATCATTGGGTCGGGATGAAGAAGGATGTGGCTAATTGGGTTGCGTCGTGCAACGTGTGCCAATTAGTGAAGGCGGAGCACCAGGTCCCGAGTGGTTTGTTGCGGAGCCTACCCATTCCAGAGTGGAAGTGGGATATGATCACGATGGATTTCGTGGTGGGGCTACCAGTTTCTCGGACCAAGGATGCTGTTTGGGTCATCGTTGATCGATTGACCAAGTGTGCGCGTTTTCTGGCCATTAAGAAGTCCGATGGGGCGGCAGTTTTGGCTAAGAGGTACGTGCAGGAGATTGTGAGACTGTATGGAGTACCGGTGAGTATTGTTTCAGACCGGGATCCTAAGTTCACATCGGAGTTCTGGAATGCGTTTCAGGCAGAGATGGGCACGAAAGTGCACTTGAGCACGGCGTATCATCCTCAGACAGATGGGCAGTCAGAGAGGACCATCCAGACTTTGGAGGATTTGTTGAGGATGTGCGTGCTGGATTGGGGTGGTCACTGGGTGGATCACTTGAGCTTGGTTGAGTTTGCGTATAACAATAGTTACCAAACCGAGTATTGGGATGGCTCCATATGAGGCTCTGTATGGGAGGCCATGTCGTACCCCGTTGTGTTGGACACAAGTGGGGGAGAGGAGCACTTTGGGTGCAAGTTTTGTTCAGGAAACTACGGAGAAGATCCGGGTTTTGAAGCTGAACATGAAAGAGGCCCAAGATCGGCAAAAGAGTTATGCCGATAGGAGGCGGAAAGAGCTTGTGTTTGAGGTGGGAGATAGTGTGTATCTCAAGATGGCTTTACTGAGAGGTCCGAACAGGTCCATCGTTGCGACTAAGTTGAGTCCGAGGTATATGGGGCCGTTTCGGATTGTGGAGCGTGTTGGACCGGTAGCGTATCGGTTGGAGTTACCCGCGGTTATGCAAGCATTTCATAAGGTCTTCCATGTGTCGATGCTGAAGAAGTGTTTGCATAGGGGTGACGAGGTATTGGCTGAGATTCCGTCAGATCTCCAGCCCAATATGACCGTTGAGGCGAGACCCTTGAGAGTTCTCGAGCGGAGGGTCAAGGAGCTTCGTCGGAAGAGGATTCCGATGATGCGAGTTCTGTGGGACTGTGACGGGGTGCAGGAGGAAACTTGGGAGCCAGAGGCTAGGATGGAAGCGAGGTTCCAGAAGTGGTTCCAGAAGCAAGCTGCGGCTTGAGTTCCATCGAGAGGTTCCAGTTTCGGTTATAGCTGTATGCTATGTGTATTTCATTTTGTATTTCCGTTGTGTAGAACGATGTTACATTATGATGTGTAATAAGATGAGTATTTCTTATTATTGGTGACTTTGGGAGTCGCGGTGTCGCATTGCGTTTGGGGTAAAAGCGTTAATGCAAGAGAGTGATAAGATGGATGTTCTTATTGCTGTTGTGGGCGGTGCGATGACCGGGTTATTGGTTATGCACGCCAGATATTCCAGGTGTGGAATATGGGTGATGCCGGTGTTGCCTTGCGAGGATTTACACGGATCACGAGAGGTAGTTCAGTCGAAATGCTTAGTGATATGTGACTTATTGCTCGTGAGAGGACTGGTTCCTCTGGTGCCGATAGCTCGCAGGACTGTGTGTCTTGAGAGTGTGAGTGGCGATGTACCCAGACTCGGGAGGTTTATAGCCTAGAGTAATACGTGATACCGTGGATTCGTAAGGAGTATATCGTAGACGTATGATATATTCCCTAGAATTGAGTGGTATGGGGTATCGAGACTCTTGTAGGTTATATTCTTGAGTGGAGTGGTACGGCAGATACCCAGAACTCGGAGATGCTGCGGTGTCTTGGGTGATGTGGTATGGTTGATATCCTGCGGGATATGGCTGATGCTCGGAACTCGGAGATGCTGCGGTGTCTTGAGTGATGAGGTTGGCGTGTGTTTGAGCAATAAGTACATATGATGCCGCGGTGTCATAAGCATAGAGACTGAGTGGGAAACCTCGGAGGTTAGTTTTGGACCTCGTGTGAGTATTGCGTTGGCCGGGTTGGCCAAGGGTTGTGTAATCGTTGCGACGATTAGGGTTCATTGGAGATGGACGGTTCATGGGAGATGAACGGTAACGAAGATTCGAGGACGAATCTAAGTTAGTGGGGGAGAATTGTAACGCCCGTGTTCCGGAAGAGTTAATTATTGTGGAGGAATAATTAATTCGGGTTGTTCCGGGGGGCGGTATCGATCGATACTGGCAGGCATCGATCGATACCAGCCGGGTTTTTCTCGGGGTTATCTTCTTCCCTTATCTTCTTTCGGTATAAAGGTTATCCTTAGAAGGATAAGACCATAGTTGGTCGTGAGAAAGAAAGAGAGAGCGGGAGAGAAAGAGAGAAAGGAAGCTTTGTTAAGCTTGGATCTTGCGAGATCGAGTGAGAGTTTGAGCTTGAGAAGCTCGAAGAAGAGGTTAGAGGAGCTTGGTTTCGACGTGAGCTTGTAGGAAGCGAGGGAGATCTTCTTGGGCTTAGGGAGGTCGTTTTAGAGCTCGTTTCAGCTGTTTTAAGGTGAGTTGTGACCAAAGGTGATCAATTAAGCTTGTGTGGTGATTGTTTAAGCTTGGTTGACGGATTTGGTGGCTTGTGTCTGTGGCGATTCCTGTGTTTAGGTCGCGTAGGCATCGATCGATACCATGTGTGTATCGATCGATACCAGACCATAGGCGGTGGTCTCGATTTGTAGTGTATCGAGGTGATAGACTTGAACCGTGTTGTGTCGATCGATACCAAGTGTGTGTTTGGGTGTCGATCGATACCAGTCCCTTGTCGGGACTTGTGTGTTGTTTGGGCATCGGTCGATATTATGGGAGTATCGATCGATACCAGTTGCGTCTGGTGTTGAATGTTTAATTTGTTGTTAATTAATCATTGATAATTGTTGCTTGTGCTTATTGGTAGCCTGTTGTTGGGATGATCAATCTCACTCAGCATTTGGTTAGCCAAATGTTGATGCATCACTTTTGTCGATGCAGGTAAAGATAAGGCGTGATCGTGGAATCAAGGCGGTGAAGAGGGGATGATTAGGACCCGGGGCTTGCTTTTGTTGTTTGAGTATCGATCGACACTAAGGGAGTATCGATCGATACCAGTTGTTGTTATATAAACCGTTAGCTTGTTTAAGCTGTAGTACTTGCGTTGTACTGTTTGTTTAATATTGTTAATTATATGTTTATTTTCTTACAAAAAAAAAATGCGGTCCTTTCACACACAATCACGCAACTAATCGTAGCTTGGGATTTTGCCCTTTTCAAGTGGTTTACGGCATCATTCCACGTTGTCCTTTGGATTTTGCTCCACTTCCTGATCGCATTCGTCTCCATGGTCAGGCCATTGATTTTGTCGACAACGTTCGTGGGATTCATAAAACCGCACGTAATAATCTTGAGGCGTCTTCGGCAAGTTACAAGACTCATGCTGACAAGCATCGTCGTGAGGTTGTGTTTAACCCAGGTGACCTCGTGTGGATTGCTTTGACTAAGGACCGGATGCCAGCAGGGGAGTACAACAAGCTACGGTCTCGGAAGATTGGTCCAGTGGAGATCCTTGAACGTATCAACACCAATGCTTATAAGGTGCGTCTCCCTCCGGATATTCGGACAGCAGACGTTTTCAATGTCAAACACATTTTTCCATACCATGGTGAAAATGACGATCCAGATTCGAGGGCGAATCTCCTTCTACCCCGGGGGACCTGATGCAGCGCATCTTTATCTGTTTTAAACGAAGAACACGTCGTTTAGGTGTTGGTTTTGACGTGTCCTTCAAGTTATTGTTTTTTCCTTTTTACGTAATTTCCTTTTAATCGTTTTCCTTTTTCTAGTAGGAATCCTATTAGCTTTGGGGTTTTGTCCTTGGCTATATAAAGGGTTTTAGGCTTTGTTTTAGAGGCAGTTTTTGACATATTCTAATAAACCTAGCTTTCGTACCTAAACGAGCTTTCATAGCACGGGGAAGAGTATTCCCAACCTCTATCGATCTAAACGAAGATCTTCTACGTTTGTTTCAAACCGATTATACACGAACTCCTTGAGAATCTCGTGTGTCTCCGTTATCTCGCTTCCGTCTCTCTATCATAAACACACAAGCATCTTACACAATTCTCTTCTTGTGTGTTTTGATGATACTTATGTAGTATCTATCTTGCAGGAGGGGTTACGACGAGGTTTACCTTTTCACAACCAAGATCCCGTTTCTAAGAAAGTCCTCTTCGTCAAGTGAAGCAGTTATATGTGTAGGTTCTTTAATCTGAACTTGGGTATCTCTTGAGAGTTTAATGAGCCGATTGTTTCGCTCTGTCTACATGACTTCCCTTTTGGTCTCTTTGGAACTATATACTTTCCAAGGATGTCGTTGTATTTGTGGGAGAATAAGATTTGAATAACAAAAGTTCCCTGTAATAAACAAAATACTCTGTATCACTTCTTTATTTCTGGATTGGACACAAAATATTGGGCCACGCACAAAATTAAAATTGGCCCCACACTGAGGATATATAAAACGTGGACGGCGAGAGATTGGTTTTGACAGAACCGAAAACAGGTTCGGGTCGGATTCGGTTTATGTGCAAAAACCGAATTCTTGTATAAAATTAATTCGGTTCTCGGGTCGGTTCGGATATAACCCAAAACCCGATCGGAAAATTATATCATATCATATTATGTATATATAATTTAGGCCGGTAAATTCTTCTTATTCGGGTTTAGGCGGGTTAATTGGGTTATTCGGGTAAATTTCATACATAAACTGAACCAAAAGTTTTATTTTTTCGGGGAATTCGGGTTTTGTTGGGTAAATTGGGTTATTCGGGTACAATTCCTACATAAACCGAACCGAACATTTTGGTTTCTCGGGTACTTCGAAGGTTTCGGGTCCAAACCCAAACCGAACCAACCCGAAAAATACGTATCGGATTTCAGTCAAAATTCTAAAACCGACCCGAACCCGATAAAACCGAACCAAAACTTTGTCGGATCCTATACGGGTCATATCCTCTCCAATTTCGAATACCCAAAAACTGAAAAACCCACCCGACCCCAACCGTGGACCCGAATGGCTTTGGTGATTGAAAAACAAGAGAATTGAATAATCCACGATATCCATTCCGTCTCATTGTTACGCAGAGCATCCTCTGCCTCTGAGATGTGGAGTTACGTCTTGTTACCGCTCCTGCTATCCGTGTGTAAAGATATTACCACAATGGCCGAGTCGTCTGCGTCGATTTTCCTTCCTAGTCAAACCGGAGTTAACGATTCTCCGACTTCTGTATGCTCCGCGCCGGATCCGAACCTCAACTATAAGCCAGTTATCGGGATCCTGAGCCATCCGGGCGACGGCGCGTCGGGTCGTTTGAACAATGCTACAAACGCGTCGTACATCGCGGCGTCGTATGTCAAACTGGCTGAAGCTGGTGGAGCACGCGTCATCCCTCTCATCTACAACGAGCCCGAAGAAATGCTCTTTCAGGTTACTCTAATTTAGCTCAGCTACTTCTGGAATCTCTTCCCTTATCTCTCCTATGATGTTTTGGCTTGAGAATTGGGATTTCCTTTTTCCAAATCATCATCTTCTTCAATCACTACTGCAGAAGCTTGATTTGGTCAACGCTGTGATATTCACTGGTGGCTGGGCTAAACAAGGATTGTATTATGATATCGTCAAAAAAATCTTCAATGTGAGCTCAACAATTTTTTTTTTGGGGTTTTTTTGGGGTTTTGTTATAATATATATTTGATATTTCCAATGCTTTGATCTTATCATGATCCTCACAGAAAGCTTTGGAAAGAAATGATGCTGGAGAGCACTTTCCCGTATATGCCATTTGCCTAGGATTCGAGCTCCTGACAATGATTATAAGTCAGGTGACATTTTGTTCTTGCTTCTCCTAGCAACTACTTGTGTGCTTTTCTAAGCTATAAAGTTAAGTCCTTTTCTACTTGTTGAGTATTGGAACATGATTCATGCTGTCTAATAGGTAAGCAGGGAGCTTTAAACTATCCCTTTCATGAGCTACGACCTTACAATATACTCTAGTATGCTGTATAGTTTGAGATTTGTATGCTCCATTCAATCCTTGCCTTTGTAACAGAACACAGACATCCTTGAAAAGGTTGATGCAAAGAATTCTGCATCAAGTCTCCAGTTCGTTGATAATGTTAACACCCAAGGCACCCTGTTCCAAAGGTGCATACAGATTTTTCAAGATGTATGTGTACTAGTAACCCAAGTTTTGCAACCATAATAATTGCAATGTTTCATATTGCAGATTTCCCCCAGAATTGTTGAAAAAACTCAGTACAGACTGTTTGGTTATGCAGAATCATCAGGTTACAACTTGCAACCTCTAATTTGCGTCACTGTATACTATGGAATATAGTTTGTCACCATTTTTTGTTGCTTGGCATGCTATGAATTCTCTATAGAAAGCAATTTGACATTAAATATGCGTTGATTGTTGTTGTTCACCTCTTTAAGTATTTTTGTTTCCACTACAATTAGGGAAATTCTCGTCATTTCTGCGTTCTTGTTCTTGAATAGTTATTATATTCTCTTTCTGTATGCTTTGCTATAATGAAAATTGTTATTGTTTTCCAGTTTGGTATATCGCCAGACAGCTTTGAAGGCAATATTGCTCTGTCTCATTTCTTTAATATCGTCACAACATGCACTGATGACAACAGTAAGGTATTGTTATGTTCCTAAGAACCACAGAAATCTAAAGATATCCAGAGCCTGGCCTCATGAAACGAATCTACTTTACATATATATTCAGGCTTATGTTTCAACCGTTCAATCAAAAAAATATCCAGTGACGGGCGTCCAATGGCATCCTGAGGTATATACTTAGTAGTTAACTTACGTCTCTCATTTAGTCCTTTCACGCCTAGGCTGAATTATCACTGTGGTCCGTTGCGTTATCCTATAATTTATTGTATATTGGTGTACAGCTTTTATAAAAGAAAAAGCTCCGTACAATACTCTGCAGAAAAATGCATTTGAGTGGGGATTATCCAGAATTCCACACTCTGAGGACGCGATCCAGGTGACTCAGCTCGCTGCAAACCATCTAGTCAGGTTAGTTCTCTATTCATTGTTTGGTAAGGATCGGTAAGAGAGTGCATCAACTCTGATTGCTACATGAGGAAAGCAGTTAACTTTAGACTCGGTATAAATAAGAGTTAATTACATTATCTAGTCGTTTCTCATGGATAGCACAAGAACATTCAGGAATATGTGTAGCGGATTCTCACGGATGGAGTTTGAATTGGTGCAGTGAAGCTAGGAAGTCACTGAACAGACCATCTCTCAAGGAAGTGCTGAGCAATCTCATTTATAACTACAAGCCTACGTACTGTGGATACGAAGGGTAACGCCACTCGAACAATCTTTACACAATTCTCTCTTCTTCTTTTTTTACTGTATATAACAATCTTTTGGATCATCTAATATGATGGATTATGCAGGAGAGGTTACGACGAGGTTTACATTTTCACACAAGAACGATCCCTTCTCTAAGAACATCCTCTAGTGTGTTTATTCGATTGAACCAGTGATGCTTCTTCAATTCTGTTAGTGTCTGTGAACTTTTTGTAACTCTGATGATGTCTATGGCTTGTATTTGTGAAGTGCATTTTTTTTACTCTTAAAAGAAATGTCATATTACAACCTCAATAATCGTTCAGCAAAACAAATGTGAAACCAGTATGTATGACATAGGTGTGGGCATTTCGGTTTAATTTCGGGTTCGGTTCAGTTCGGTTGATTCAGGTTGAATAAAACTGTAGCCGAATTCAACCGAAATAAGTTTGGTTTGGTTTGTGTTCGGTTTGGGTTTAGTTCGGTTCGGTTGTAATTTGGTTTGGTTTTAGTTTGGTTTTTAAAAAATCAATTTATAAAAACAAAAATCATAACGAAACGTAAATGAAACGAAATCATAAAAAAGTTTAAAACCAAACTGAAATTATTCCACTAAATTAAAAAAAATTCATAGCTTCGTCTTTTTCATGCCACTAAAATTAACTTGCAGCAAATCAATAATTTAAATATAAATTAATTATACAAGCCAATGTTTATTCATCTCATATATGAATCCACCATATGTGTTTATATTTTTAATATTATTAATTAACTAATTTTTTTAAAAAACATATTGGTTTATCGATTCAGTTATTGGTTCAGTTTATGTCCCATCCCTTAGCAAAACAAGTCTCGACATATGTATGTATGTAAAGTCGAATCAAGCTTTCGTAGCCTGATAACAATTTGCCTGTCTTCTAAAGTTGCAAAAATTCCCGGTTCATCTCTAAACCGCTATTCTCATCTAACGAACCGAGTCATACCAACCTGATTCTACTGTTCTCTCTCTCTCTCTCTCTCTCGATGAATTACTCCCAAAAAAGCTTCTTCGATTTCTCTCTGAAACCAATCTTGTGGTCTCGTTTATAATCGTAAGTGGTCTTCCTTTTCGAATTGTTGTTTCGATCTTAAATTAGATCTTCTTAGGAGGAATTAAGTAAAGAGATTGATAAACCCTAATTGTTCAGTTCTATCGTGAAGGTTTTCCTAGATTACCCGGTAATACTGGAATCGTAACCTAGTAATGGAGTCTTTGCATTCAATATTCTTAAGCTTCTGTAATGATCTGTAAAAGGGTGGGAACTTTGAAGCTTGCCTTTCTTGGGAAGAGGCATCATAAATGGGGAGGATAATGGAATGGGCAGCAAGATCTGATCACTTGGGAGGAATTCCAAGGAAAACTGTGATAATGGCCGTTGGTGCGTTTGCGAGAGCAGTAGCGAATCTTTGCAACAAAACCACAGTTCACAATGCAGATACTCTTATGACTCTTGTCCGGTCACGACCACCTGGTGTTCCCCTCATCACTGTTAGTAATCACATGTCGACGTTAGTTAAAGTTAAAACCTTAATAATCTGATCTTTTCTTCGTGTCATATATTTTTTTCTTAATAATCCATTTTTTTCCGTGTTTGTTCTGATTAGTTTGGATGATCCAGTGATGTGGGGAGGGTTCAAGGGTCTTCTTTCCTTTGATCCAGAGTTGGCTCGATGGGTTCTTGCTGCAGAGGACATATGTTTTAAGAACCCTATCTTCTCCTACATATTCCGCACTGGTACGTCACCTTTTGATTTGTTGCTTCTTTTCAGACTGTAATCAGTGATTTGGACTTGAGTCGAAATGATAACAACTTTTTAGTAGATTTTGTGGTTGCCTTCTTCACAAAGTAGAATTGTCTGAAGATGAATGTTAATACTTTCTTTTGAGCAGGCAAATGTATACCTATAACTAGAGGTGCTGGAATCTACCAAGAACACATGAATGAAGCTCTCCAGCGATTAAAAGATGGATCTTGGGTATTTATTTATCTTGCACATTTGAACAATTACTGAGATCTCTTCTGACCTCTAATCTTTGGTTTTAATCATGACTAGTAGTTGCATACCTTCCCAGAGGGCAAGGTGTTTCAAGAAGATGTGCCTATAAGACGACTTAAATGGGGAACGGCAACCCTCATCGCCCGTTGCCCAGTTACCCCAATTGTCTTGCCAATAATTCACCGCGGTTTTGATGAGGTAACATGTCTTAACTCTTAAAGTTCCACCTAAGCCTGCTTAACTCACTAAATTGTTTGAATGCCCATAGCTTAAAGCCTGTGGGAACAAGAATAAGCTGTCGTTAACTATACAACCAGTTTCCAAAATTCGGAATATTTCTTTGATGGTATTATGTTTTAATTCCAAGGCACTTACCTACATTGTTCTGACGACTTAGATGATGCCGGAGAATTACTTCTACGGAAGAAGGCCACCAGTACCGCTCTGGAACAAAAACCTTCAAGTCGTGGTTGGTGAACCAATTGAGTTTGATGTTCCCATGATGGTTGAGACTGCTGTCTCGGCCTCACGCCTTGTAACAACTCCTCTTCAAGAAGCGAAATGGCCTGTCCTCTCTTATGCTGGCCAAAAGCTAGACGAAACCGCTCAGAGATGCCTCTACATAGCTCTTTCCGAGAAGATTCAATCCTCACTGGAAACATTGAGACTCTTAGCCAAGCGGTTGTGACTTCTGCCGGGATACTTCAGATCAGAATCCGGTTCACAATTTTGTAGGTTCCGGTTTAGATCCGGAAATGGTAATCAATTATTTGATTTTCTGAAGCTGAGAATGAAACTGTAACAACTTAAATTTAAATAACTCGCATCTCAAATAAATAAGAATCGAATAGTATTAAAAAAGCTCAACAAAAAATTGTCATTTGTGTGTACGTCCTAGAAAACAACAAAAACTTGAATGTTTAAATATTCGGACCAAATACCCTCGAAATCTCAGTATCTATACACAAATAAAGTAATTGTGTGTGTTTTTTTAATAATGTAAGAAGACCGTTATTTGTGTGTTGTGTCTGTAACGCCGATGATCTGGCAAGTTCTGTCTCTCTCGAGAATCATTGATGTTGGACAGGAACAGCTTTGAACGACCAGTTTGAACAGAGTGAGAAGGTTCTGATAAGAGACAACGTGGGTGGCACACAGACTTGGCGGCCACGTGAGACTATATATCGAACCACCGGTGCGGCGAGTGGTGCCTACTCGAATGAAAAAACAAAAAAAAAACAGTTTATGGGCCCTACAGGGTCACGCCTTGGACGCACCATCACGTGAAAAGGGCACTTCCAAGGTCAGCAAAAACGGTCTCGTGGCATTTTCGTAAATCGGATCACGTTTTAGGGATAAAATGCCCAGGTCTAGCACGTGGTTAATGGGAAACCTCTTGTGGCAAATTTAAAAAATTACGGCCTAATCACGGATAAAGATCCAGGTTCAAAAAATCGGCCGCGGAGCCGATTAATCGGCCGCTTAGGCGGTAGCCGGCGTCGTCACGTCACGATTTCCCTCTGTTCGGCTGTGTTAAGCGTTTTCCGATGATATTATGTTAATCGGCGATTTGTCCCAAAAAAAAAAAAAATCGTCGATTTTTTTTAAGAAATCGGCCCATTTTCAAACACATTTTTGCCAAAATTCTGGCCCATTTTCGAAAAGCCCTAAACCCCTAAACTTCGGCGACTTCTTATCTTCGAGCTCCTATCTTCTTCTTCACCGTTTTTTCTTAATCTTCAGCGACTTCTTATCTTCTTCTTCACCGTTTCTAAACCCCTAAACTTTCGTAACCCGAAATCGTGACCAAAGCAAGATGAAATCGTGACCAAATCTAGCATAATCGAGACCAAAGCAACCATATTCGAGCTCCTACATCATCTACAAACTCTTACTTTCCGTTCTGAGGTTAGACACTTTCAAACTCGATGGACAACAGTCTACCAAGTAATACACCTCTTAAGCGTAATTCAACTGATGTGGGATGGGATTATGGAGTAATGTGTGATCCAAGGAGTCCAGACAAAGTGAAATGCACACTCTGTGGGAAAGAGTTCTCCGGTGGTGTGTTCAGATTGAAGGAACACATTGCTCATAAAAAGGGAAATGTGTCTTCTTGTCCAGCTGCAAGTAAAGAGGATAAAGAGAAGTGTATGAAGGCGCTTATGGAAACGAAGGAGAAGAAAGGTCAGAAAAGAAAACATGAGGCAGCTTTGAGGGCTGAGGTGGATATTGATAAGGATATCATCAATGATGAACTAGAAGGAGAGCTTGGAACTCTAAAAGATCCTCATTTCCATGGTCCGATTGATAGATTTGCTACCTGCATTAACCCTGAAGCTTCTTTGGCAACAGAGAAACGGCAACAGAGCATACATGATGCCATTTCTAAAGAGAGGACACATGCTGTACGCCAATTTTGTGCTAGGTGGGTCTTTCAGGCAAGTATTCCATTCAATGCCATAGATAATGAACCCTTTAGGTTATTTTGTGAAGCATTGGGACAGTTTGGGCCTGGATGGGTACCTCCAAGTCAGTATCAGCTTCGTGAGCCATTGCTAAATGAAGAGTATATAAGGACACAAGAAAAACTGAAGAGTCTAGAAGAAGAATGGGATAAAGAAGGTTGCTCTGTAATGACTGATGCATGGACTGATATGAAAAGGAGAAGCATCATGAATTTGTGTGTCAATTCAAGAGGAGGTACATGCTTTCTCTCTTCAAAAGACTCTTCTAAAGATTCTCACACAGGTCAGTATATCTTCAACTACATAGATAAGTGCATTGAAGATATAGGAACAGAGAAGATAGTCCAAGTAGTGATTGATAATGCTACGAACAATATAGCAGCTGCAAAGTTGCTTAAAGAGAAGAGGCCGAGTATCTTTTGGACAGGATGTGCTGCTCACACAGTTGACTTAATGCTTGAGGGGATTTCTAAGTTGCAACATTTTACTAAGGTCATTGATCAAGCAAAGGCTGTCACCATCTATGTATATGCTCATCATAAAACATTATCAATGATGAGAGCATATACAAAGAAGAGAGACATTGTAAGACCAGGAGCAACAAGGTTTGCAACTTGTTTTTTGACTCTCCATAGCTTGTATGAGAAGAAGGCTCAGCTAAAGGAAATGTTTTCTAGTGATGAGTGGCATGAATGCACACATTCAAAATCGGTGAAGGGAAAAAACGTGTTTAGTATTGTTATGAGCTTCGGATTTTGGAATGCTGTGATGGTTGTTTTAAAAGTCTTCAGCCCTTTGGTAAAGGTTTTAAGGCTTGCCGATGGAGAGAAGATCCCTTCTATGGGGTTTATTTGTGGTGAGTTACTAGAAGCTAAGAAGTCTATTATAGAAGCTGCTGATCATTTGGAGAAAAATTACAAACCTGTGTTTCAGATTATTGATGAAAAAATGAAAGGTAGATTGGATTCTCCTTTGCATATTGCTGCCTACTTCCTCAATCCGTTTTACTTCTACAAAGATCCCACTATCCAATATGATATGGATATCATAGAAGGATTCATCAGTTGTGTAGAGATATTTTATCACGGTCACTTTGATAAGCAAGATGAAGTGGTGAATCATGAGGTTAGTCTTTACAAGAACAAAATTGGCTCATTCGGCAGAACCTTGGCATTGAAAGGATGTCAAATGAAAGATGACAAATTCGATCCAGGTATGTCTTTGTAATTCTCCAATCTTTATTTGATCATTTAGGTTCCTCATTTGATAAATAACGCAAGTTGATTACTCACAGGGAATTGGTGGTCAACTTATGGTTGTGGTGCACCAAATTTGCAAAAGTTAGCTACTAGAATTCTTGCTTTGACTTCTAGTTCTTCTGGTTGTGAAAGAAACTGGAGTAGCTTTGAAGGGGTGAGCATATCATGTTTTATCTCTTATTCTGTTTTTTAAGAAATTCATATTGTGTACAAATTGACATGTCTTTCTTCTATTGCAGATTCACACTAAGAAAAGGAATAGACTAGATGTTAATCGCTTAAACAATCTAGTCTATGTCCAGTTTAATGCTCGGTTGTTGAATAAGCAGAAAAAAATCAGGGAAAAAAATGCTGATGTGATCTTTGAAAATGGCAATGAAGATACGGTAGAAGATTGGATTGCTGACCCTTGTGTAGAAGAGCAAGAGAATGACGTTAATGTTGTGCTACCCACACAAGCTCCAAGGGTAAGAGATCTTTATGATGATGATTTTGAATCTGAACCAGAAGATATTGTTGAAATGGAGTTTGAACCTGATGTTTATCAAGAAGTTCCTCTATTTCATAACTCCTAACCTTCTTAATCAGGTTAGTTTAATGTCTCTCTCAATCCGAATAACATATTTTGGTCTATTGGTTTTGTTGGCTCTATGTTCTGATATTTGCATTTCATGTGAATCTCTTTAGTTGTTTTAGTTTGTTTCTTTGAGTCTCTTTTAGTTTTGATTTCATATGTTTCATATGTCTTTATATTTGGTTAAATATGTTTTACGTGAATCTATTTAGTTCTTTTGGTTTGTTTCTTTTAATCTCTTTAGGTTTCGGTTTTCGTTTTATTGGTCTATTGGTTTTGTTTTGGTTTCATATGTCTGTAGTGGGGCAATCCGAAACATGTCTTGGTCTATTGGATGAATGATGAATCCGAATAACATGTCTTCATGACTCTTTTTTATGTGTAGCATGATTTCATCGGTTAGAAAGAAGATCAAACACATCAAGAAGTCCAAAACACATGATAACTTGATATTTGGAGAAGAAAAGGATGAAGATTAGATGTTCTTTCGATTATTTTTTGTTCATTCTCAAGATTAAGACAATATGCTTTTTTTGTGTATCATGTGATTGGATTTTTTTTGTCTTTTGAACTAGATGTGAATTTAATCTTCATTTGAATCATTTGTTTGTTTTTATATATTGAAAATCTTATACATTTCATTTATTTTGCATTAAAAACAAATCTCTTATAACAAATTTAATCTTTGAAAATATATAAATACTAAATATAATATAAAAAAACTTACAAAACTAATCCCCGATTAATCTCTGATTAATTCCCGATTTTCCATCTAGGCGCTACTCAGACCTCGGCCGCCCGACTAGCGCCTAGCGAAATTTCGAACATTGGTAAAGATACATGCTCCCACGTGCTGGGTCCGGTGGACACGCGTGACCTCATCATGTAGTGGCAATTTCGTAGTTATAGGGTCAAATCTCGGGTAAATTGGGTAGTCTATAAGCAATTTGTTTTTCTTTGGCATCACTTATGAAGTATGGACGTATTATTAATCCCTTCACGAGAGTTCATGATTAGCTTAAGCCCCCTTCATCTTCTTCTCCAATTTCCGAGCATCTTGATGAACTTGTTAGCTTAGTTGCTGCAACTGTTTTCACGATTTTCTGTATCCAAAGGGAAAAGCAAAGTTGATCGGAAATTGGAACTGTTGGTGCACGCAATATCTTCTATTAGATCTGAAAAGGTTCAGACACTTCTCCGGTTGAATTAGGCTGCGAATTGTGTCTTTGAAGGAGGAAAAAAAACAGAGAGTTTAAGGAGAGTGATGACGTCGGGGACGAGAATGCCGACATGGAGGGAGAGAGAGACGGCGGAGAGCGATCGCAGCGAAGGTTTTCACGGGATTGAGAATGTACGGGAACTACGAGCTGCCCAAGCACTGCGATAACAACGAGGTGCTTAAATCACTCTGCAACGAGGCCGGTTGGTGTTGATCTCACGGATCACTAAGTGTGTTTAAAGAATGATTAGGAGACGGGAGGTGAGATTTTCGTTAATGGAGCAATTTAACCACAATTAAGACATGTCGGGAGAAATATGAGTAGGCCGGGGGCCGTGTTTCGTTTTATTGATGAAAGAGAAGCAAACGCTTTTGAATTACGAACTGGTTCCGAAGGACGTCCAGTTCGGCGTTCTAAAGTGTTGTCTCGTTACAAAGATAGAGAGGTCGGGTGACTTGTGGTAGGTGAGAGAGTAAAAATCCGAGTCCCTCTCATTAATGACATATGAGGGGTATATATAGTCGGGGTCGGCTTCCTGCTCCCCGGGATCTCGGGCCACGTGTCGTCTACGGCCTCTTTTGCGGGTAAGGTGGCCTAGGAGGCGTGTCCCGGCTTTCGAGGAGAGAGGTCATGATGAGCTCGGCGTGGCGTGTTGCAGAGCAATGCACTGTTTCACCAACTCTGCTCCACCTGCTCCCTCCTGCCCATGTCAGCTCTGCAGGGTTGGTGGGACGTCGGGTCGAAGGCACGTCCCTACGCGGGTAGGGTACTGCCTTACCAACTCCCACGCGCCTACTCTTCTGACACTTCCTGCTCTGGCGGGGCATCAGCGCGGGCCCGGGGTACGTTGCTTTCAGGTCGGCTACCGAGCTGAAGAGTGGTCTTGCAGGTCGGTGATATTAAGTCCGGTGACCGCACCGAAGAACGGCATTTCCTAAGATGGGCCTAACTAATTGGGGGTGCTAGGCCCACCTCCAACAATAGGCCCTCCCCCAGTTCGGTGTCGCGAGGCGAAGTGAGCGTGCCGAAGTTGATCTAATGTTAGTTCGGCGCATCTTAGGACGGTTTTTCCGTGCTCAACTGTGTTTGCCTTTTCCGAAAAATCCGCAGAAGGTTGGCGCGTATCCGCCACGCGAGGGATCGAAAGGTTGCTTCGTTTTTCGCGCGAGATGCCCACGCGCGGCGTGTGACAGACGCTTCGTGGGCATCGAGGCACCCCCTGCTTTTTGGCGTGGGAGATCGAGGAGTCGTCATCATTAGGTTTTTTGGGCAGTCGTGCTTCTTTTGACACGCGTCCAGGCGTCGCTTCACTGTCCCCCTTCCTCTATTTAAACATTCTTCCTCCTATTGTTAAAACCTTCTGCGCATACTCTTAAGGTAACCTCCTTTCTCCGATTTCCTCCTTCTCTTCCTACTTTCTTCCTGTCTTTTCGATTTCCTCCTCTCCGTGTAATGGCTCCGATGTTAGACGGTATCAGAGTTGAGTCGAGCGAAGAATCGGCGTCCCGTGGTGGCGGTAACGACTCTCCGAATTCCTCCTCCGGTGATTCCAAACATGCCTCTTCTCCGCGACGAGGGGCAGACAGTGGGGAACAGTTGGCCCCCTCGACTTCGGGGGCCGCCCCGTTGCTCCCGGGGACCCATCTCCGGCCGAAGACGGTGGTTAGATCCTCTGGCGGTCGCGGTGTTGGCCAAGCTGAGGGTAGAACCGGGCATCTGGGCGACCGTGGTGGTCGTCAGGGCGGCCGTGGAGGCGGAGCTCGAGTGGCCAGGGTGAGGTCCCCCCTGGTCCCCTACGAGCAGGGAGGGTCACCGACCTGGAGCACAGCGGAGTCGGTGACCCTCCTGGGGAATCTGTGTGGTTTTTCCGCCGGCGTTGAGCTCAGGGTACCCAGGGCGGAGGAGCGCCCGTGGACTCCTCGGCCGGGCTTCGTCTGCTTGTACGAGTCGTTCTTCCAGAAGTGCGGCTTGCGCCTTCCTCTCCCCGAGCTGTTCGTCCAGTATTGCCGGGCGCGGGGCTTGGCCTTCTCGCAGGTCTGCCCGTCCACGGTCCAGGGGATGATCGTGCAGCTGACCTTGGGGCACGAATGCGACATGGAGGTGACGTTGCCTATGTTCGAGGCGTTCACCCAGCAGAAGGCAAACCCCGGGATTCCTGGGACCTTCTATGCCGCTTTCAAGCCCGCGGCGAACGTTCTGGAGGCACCCAGCTCGGGGTCTAGGGCGAGCAAGCTGTCGAAGGTCGAGGACTGGTCTCGCAGCTACTTCTACGTCCGGGCTACCGCCGTGGCTGGGCTCGATCCGTTGGCGAGATACACCCGGGATTGGAATTTTTCCCCGGGTAGGGATTTGCAGGTCGAGCTGACTTCTCCTCTTTGGTTGTCTGACTGATGATTTTTTTTTTTGTCTTGCTCTTCAGGCCCTCACTCCTCCAGATTCAAGCTACCGGACTACACATGTCTACTTGCCGTGCTCAGGACAGTGCGTCGGAGAGAGTGGAAGTCCTTCACCGCTGCGAGAATCGAAGCTGCAATGACCGGAGGTGGTTTTTTTTTTTTTTTTTTTTTTTTTTTTTTTTTTTTTGCCGAACTAACGGTTCTTCCTTCGCAGGTAGAGCAAGGTTTGCCAATCCGCAGTACGCGGACTCGTTTGTTGCACCGCCGCCGCTGATACCCGAGGTGCCGGTCAGGCGAGACCCGGCACCACGGGTTGCGGGGGATTCCTCCGCGGCGACTCCCTTGAAGAGGAGGGAAGACCGGGCTGCTGGTGGGGAGACCGGCAGAAAGAAGAGGAGGACGGGAGAGTCCTCTTCCGGAGGTCGGGAGGTCATCCGGCCTACACTGCCCGGGCCGGAGCCCGAGGTGCCTGTGGCCGTCGTGCCGGCAGGGGGGGTCGATGAGACCCGGGCCTAAGGGGGCGATGGGGTCGGCGAGACGATCGTCGTCGTGGAGGATCCTGCTGCTGTGCAGGAGGCCGAGGGTCGCAGCGTCGAAGTGGGCGGCGCCTCGGGAGGTTCCGACGATGGGCCTCGGGACTACAGCTTCTCCTTTACCCACGAGGATGGAAGCAGCCAGGTCATCGTCGATCCGGACGAGTGCGCCGAGCTGGCGCATGCCATGATGTTCGGGCAGAGTCCGCACTTTGTCCCGCTGGAGATGGCGGAGGCCGACACCTTCCGCCAGGTGGCGCGATCCGCAGCGCGGGTAAGCATTTGTTCTGATCTAACTGCTTTTAGCTGGACTTGTTGTGCGTCTTTGCTAACGACTTGTTTAATGCAGACGATGGCCCTTAGTGCCTTTCTGGCGGAGGCCTATGAGAAGAGGCTCGCCGAGCAGGCCGCCTCGATTAACTTCCTCCAGGGGTGCCGGGAGTCCAGCTCGCAGATCCAGTCTACCCGTCTCCACGGGCTCGAGAAGGAGCTGAGAGATTAGAAGGCCCGATCTGCGGCGTTGGAAGAGGAGGCGGTGGGGTTAAGAGCCCGGGCGGTCGAGGTGGCCAGTCTGCAGTCTGCACTAGAGGCCGAAAGGGACCGTGCTGCAGCTGGGTGGGATCGGGCGTCGGGGCTCGAGGAGGAGAACGGGCTCCTGAAGGGGGAGCGGGAGACACTCCGCTCCAGGGTGAAGGGGCTGGAATCCGCCATAGGCCGGGCCAAGGTGGCCGTGGCTGCGGAGAGCGATCAGGTGTCAGCCCGGTGGGATGCGCGGAACCGGAAGTGGTCCGCGAAGATGGAGAAGATCCGCGCCCACCTGGACGGGCGCCGCCGGGCCTTAGAGCCTCACCTTCTGTACAGCCAGGTGACCGGCGTAAAGGCCTGCCTCAAGAGGATGGAAGCAGAGGACGGGGTGTCGGTACCGTTCTACCGGTATCAGAAGCTGGACGAGGACGAGGCGGCATTCGGTGCCGTACTGGACGGGATGGACTTTCCGGATTTGACCCCGGAGGATCTGGAAATCCCTCTGGACCGTGCTCACGGCGTTCTGCTTGAGCACATTATACCCGTCGCTCCCTCTAGCACCCCCGTGGTGGATCTGACCCTGGAGGCTCCGCCGGCTGCTGAGGACGTTCTTGCGGTCGCTGAGACCGTCCAAGCAGATCCCTCGATCCCGTCTGCTGACGAGGGAGTCCCCGAAGCTGCTGGGATTGTGCAAGCAGATCCCTCGGTCCTGTCTGCCGTTGAGGCCGGTACGGACGCGCCGTCCGGTGAGACCGGAACCGACGTGCCACCCGGTGGAGCCGTGGTTGGGGAAGAGGGGGCTGGGCAGCCCTTCCTTGGTGAGTACGGGACCAACGCGAGGATGGTGGCCCCGGCTGATTTAGATGGTACCCGTGCTGACGGGAGTGAAGACCGACCGGCCGATGCGGCCTTGTAAAAACTTTTTCCTTTTTGTTTTCTTCTTTTTGTAGAGACTGGGCCGTAGGCCATTTCTTTTTGTAAGGACTGGGCCGTAGGCCGTTTATGTAATGACTAGGCAGTGGGCCCTTTTAATGATGACAAGGCCGTTGGCCCTTTCTTTCTTCTTTGTAAGTGCCGTTTCGAGGCTGTTGTAATGACTAGGCCGTGGGCCCTTTTTAATAATTTCGAGGCCGTTGGCCCTTTTTTTTTTTTTTTTTTTTTTTTTGTATAAGTGACATTTCGAGGCTTTTTTGATTGGTAGAGTAGGTCGTAGACCGTACTCTGTCAAGTAAGCAGGTCGTGGACCGTGCTCTTGTATTGGGTGCGAGGTAATCTCGGCTTAAGGCACTTATTGCTTGTGTACCTTGTTTTTTTGGTGCGGGTAGCGAGCCCGGCTTTAGAGACACTTAATGCTTGTGTGTCTAGTAGAGGTGCGGGCCCTGGGGCCCGGCTTTGGCATTTATAACTTGTGTGCCGGGGAGAGCGAGCACCAGAGCTCGGTCCCCTTTTTTTTTGTAGTGCGAGCATTTGGAGCCCGGCTTCCTTTTTTTTTTTTTGTAGTGCGAGCGTTTGGAGCTCGGCTTCTTTCTCTTTTTTTTTTTTAGTGCGAGCATTTGGAGCCCGGCTTCGTTTTTTTTTTTTTTTTTGTAGTGCGAGCGTTTGGAGCTCGGCTTGTGTTTTTTTTTTTTTTTTTTTTTTTTTGTAGTGGGAGCGTTTGGAGCTCGGCTTTTTTTTTTTTTTTTTTTTGGAGCTCGGGAGCGTCTTCCTTTGTAAAAAAGGTTTTATTAGGTTGATAGCTGAGCCCTGGTTAGGGGTTGCCTACGTACCCTTTAGTATAAGGGATCAAGCCAGTCGTAGTTCGATTGTTTACAAAAGCGGAGAGCGGAATGGAGGCCGGGGGCTTAATAGTAGAAGCGCTTGAGGTTGATCGAGTTCCATGAGCGCGGGATGGCGTCGCCGTTCATCGTGACTAGCTCGTAGACGCCGGGTTTTACGACCTTGGAGATAAGGTAGGGGCCCTCCCAATTGGCACCGAGCTTGCCTGCGTTTAGCTCGGCGGTGTTTTCGAAGACCTTGCGGAGGACCAGGTCGCCCTCGGCGAAGAACCGGCCTTGAACCTTCTTGTTGTAATATTTGGAGGCGAGCTGCTGGTAGTTCTGGATTCGGAGTAGGGAATGGTCCCGCTGCTCTTCAAGGAAATCCAGCTCGCTGAGTAGGATGGCGTTGTTCAGTGCGGGTTGCTGGGTGAGCATAGCGCGGCGAGGAGTGGGGAGCCCGACTTCGGATGGGGCCATTGCTTCCATGCCGTGGGAGAGGTTGAACGGTGTTCGGCCAGTCGATGTCTTTGGTGTTGTGCGGTGGGACCAGAGGACTCCATCGAGCTCGTCGGCCCAGGACCCTTTCTTGTTATCTAGTCGCTTTTTCAGGCCGTCGAGGATGGTCTTGTTGGTGGCCTCGGCTTGTCCGTTCCCCTGGGGGTACCTCGGAGTGGACTTACTTAGTCTGATTTTCCACTTCGCGCAGAAGTCTTCGAAGAGGGCCGATGTGAACTGGGCACCGTTGTCGGTGACGATCTCGTACGGGAGCCCATGCCGGCAGATGATGAACTTCCAGACGAACTTTCGGACGTCCTCTGCCTTGATCTTGGCGTATGATTCGGCCTCGACCCATTTGGTGAAGTAGTCGGTCATGACTAAGAGGAAGTGCTTTTGGCGAGATCGGGGAAGGGGCCCGACTATGTCCATGGCCCATCGCATGAAGGGGTAGGGTGCCACCGCAGTGGCGAGGAGCTCGGTTGGACAGTGAATGAGGGGACCGTGGCGCTGGCACTTCTCGCACCGGGCTGCGAATTTTTCGCAGTCTTGGAGCATTGTCGGCCAGTAGTGGCCTTGGTTCCGTATTCTCAGGGCGAGAGCCCGGCCACCGGAATGGTTTCCGTCGGCGCCTTCGTGCATTTCCTTCATCAGGTCGATGGTTTCCTGCCCGTGGAGGCAGGCGAGCAGGGTTCCCGAAGCGCTCCATCGGAACAGATTGCCGTCCAGCATCGTATATTGGGCACACTTCTTTCTTAGCCGCCGGGCGGCCCATCGGTCTGGGGGGTGAATGCCGTCTGCGATGTATAGCAGTAGGTCGACTCGCCAGTCTGGCAGTTCGGGCTCGACCGGGGGTGGTGGTAGAACTTCGGGAGGTGGTGCTCCTTCGTCCGCGGCCTGGGGGTTGATCAAGTAGGCCCCCTTTGGCAGCTCGATGCTGGGGAAATCGATGATATCGACCGGGATCACTCGTCGTTGGGCCGGGGCCGAGGTGGATCCTAGCGCGGCGAGGGCATCTGCGGAAGTGTTATCGCCTCGGGGGATCTTTGTCAGGGTGAACTCGGCAAAGTCTGCGGCCAAGCCTTGGGTCACCGTGAGGTAGGCATCCATGCGATCGTTCTTGGTCTCGTACTCCCCGCTGAACTGATTGGCGACGAGCTGGGAGTCGCAGTAAGCCCGGATTTTCTTCGCGCCGACCTCCTTTGCTAGGCGCAGGCCGGCGATCAGAGCTTCGTATTCTGCCTCGTTGTTTGATGCCAGGAAGGCCAGGCGGAAAGACTGCTCGAGGATCTCCTTGGTTGGGGTTTCGAGGCGTATGCCAACGCCGGACCCGTGCTTGGAAGCCGATCCGTCGACATGCAGAGTCCACACCTCGGGCACTTCGCTGACTGCCAGCTCGGGTGCCAACTCGACTAGGAAATCGGCCAGGGCCTGAGATTTGATCGCGGTCCGACCTCGGTACTCGATTTCATACTCGCTCAGCTCAACGGCCCACTTCATTATCCGGCCCGATCGGCTCGGGCTGTGGAGGATGGTTCTGAGGGGGTAGGTGCTTAGGACGGCAATCGCATGGGATTGAAAGTAAGGCCGAAGCTTTCTAGCTGCGACGACCACTGCCAAGGCGAGCTTCTCCAGAGTCGGGTACCTGCTCTCCGCGTCGTCAAGGGATTTGCTGATGTAGGAGATGGGTTTTTGGTCACCCCGGTCTTCCCGCACTAGCACGCCGCTGATTGCTGACGTGGAGATGGCGACGTAGAGGTAGAGGATTTCGCCTTCTTCTGGCTTGGACAGGACGGGGGGAGTGGATATGTACTCCTTCAGCTGTCGGAGGGCGTCCTCGCATTTGTCGTCCCACTCAAACCGCTTGTTAGCCCGGAGCAGTTGGTAGAACGGGAGACACTTGTCGGTAGAGCGGGAGATGAATCGATTTAGTGCGGCGATTCTCCCGGTGAGTCGTTGTACTTGACGCGTGCTCTCCGGGGATTTGAGCTCGATGATAGCTCGGATCTGCTTGGGGTCGGCCTCGATCCCGCGCTGGGTGATGATGTACCCGAGGAATTCGCCCGATGTGACGCCGAAGGAACACTTGGCCGGGTTCAGCTTCATGTTGTATTCGTTCAGCGTTCGGAAGCATGACCGGAGGTGAGTGACGTGGTCGGTTGCCACCAGAGACTTCACCAGCATGTCATCTATTTATACCTCCATAGTGCGGCCTATTTGGTCGGCGAACATCCGGTTGACGAGCCGTTGGTAGGTGGCCCCGGCGTTTTTTAGTCCGAAGGGCATTACCTTGTAGCAGTAAATGCCTCGGTCCGTGATGAACGCGGTCTTCTCCTGATCATCGGGGTGCATGGGGATTTGGTTATACCCCGAGAAGGCATCCATGAAGGAGAGTAGCTCGTTTCCTGCGGTGGCTTCGACGACCTGGTCGATCCGGGGGAGGGGGAAGCTGTCCTTAGGGCATGCCTTATTGAGGTCGGTGAAATCCACGCAGACCCTCCATTTTCCGCTCTTCTTCTTGACTACCACTGGGTTGGCTAACCAGTCCGGGTATCTCACCTCGGTGATCGAGCCGGCCGCGGTGAGCCTCTCTACCTCATCATTGACCGCTTGGGCGCGCTCCGGGCCAAGCTTCCGCCGCTTCTGCTTGACCGGCCTGCAGGTTGGATCCACGTTGAGCTCGTGGCTGCACGTGTTCTGGTCAATGCCGGGCATGTCGCCAGTTGACCAGGCGAAGGTGGAGACGTTCTGCCCTAGGAACTCGACCAGCTCTTGCTTGATGCTCTCGTCGAGGTCGGTGCCGATGCCGACGCAGCGGGCGGGGTCGCGTGGGTCGATGTTGACCTGGGTGACAAGGTCCCGCCCGGGGAGGTCCTGGGCGCCGAGCTCGCCGGGCTGAAGCGCATTGATGGCCAAGCAGGCCGGCGCGGCGCGGCGCAACTTGTGCTCGATGGCGAAGCAGGCGCGGGAGACCCTCTGGTTACTCCTAAGAGTGTATGTGCCGGCCTGGTTGGGGAACTTGAGGCACTGATGGTACGTCGACGTGACCGCCTTCATCGAGTGCAGCCAGGGGGTTCCAAGGATGATGTTGTAGATCGGGGTGGTGTCGAAGACCACGAACTTGACGATTTTCGTCACCCGACCTACGTAGACCGGCAATTCGATGGTGCCGATTCCGTTGACGGTGTCCCCGGCGAAGCCGGTTAGCGGGATGGAGTGCGGCTTGATCTCGACCCCGTTCAGGTTCATCCTGGCGAGGGTATCCTTGAAGATGAGGTCGACCGAGCTGCCCGTATCGACGAGAACTCGGTTAACGTCGCAGTCGGCTACGCGGACTTGTACGACGAGGGGGTCGTTGTGGGGCTGGTGGACCCCGGCCGCATCGGCCTCAGTGAAACATATCCCCCTCTTGCTCGTGTCCTGGGCGTCGATCTCCGGCCCGGAGTGCCACTTCAGGGATGCGTCGGTCCTCCTCTCGTGACGCTTGATGGACCGCACTGAGTCGTTACACGAAAGGAGGCCTCCCATGATCATCCCTATCAGAGTGCGGGCAGGGGGAGGCGATCTACCTGTTTCCCGGTCTCGCGAGGGAGATCGTCGCCGCCGGTCGTCGTTCTGGGCGCGGTGGTAGGGCCTAGCCCGGTTATCCTCGCGACCTTGGTTGTCGCGGGGTTGATCGTGATCGCCGTCCCGAGCATGCGGTCGCAGCCGCTCTGGGACGCTGATTTCTCCCCGCTGAAATTGTTTCAGCAGGACCTCTTGGAGGGCGCGGCAGTGAGAGGTCGGATGCCCCTTTCGCCGGTGGAAGTCGCAGAAGGCCGTCCTGTCGTAGGGCTCATCTGGCTGGAACTCCCTATCGCTCGGCTCGTCGGGACGCCGATCCTGCTGGTGGGGATCCCGTACGTATTTGTTCCAAGGCAACCCTGGCGCGGGGCCGGTGGGAAATATGGGACCGCGCAGACGGGGGCCGGAGGGCGGTCCGCTGACCAGGAATGCGGCGGCCTGCTTTCCCTTGCTGCGCTGGTACTCGTCATCGTAGTGTTGACGAGGCTCCTGGTACCTTTCCTGAGGCCGCTCCTTTGGGACCGGGGCCTTGTGAGGGGTGCTGTTTCTCGACTCAGCCGCCTTCTCCTCCTCGAGCTCGACGAAGAGTCCAGCGCGGTGCAAGGCGTCTTCCAGCGAGCGCGGCCTGTTAAGCTTCATGTCGTCTTTGAAGGCCGAATCGGCCCGCAGTCCCTTTCTCAGAGCGGGGAGCGCTGACTCGTCAGTCACGTTGCTCTGGGAGGCCGTGGCCTTGAAGCGCTCGATGAAGGACCTGAGCGATTCCTTTGCTCCCTGGTTCATTGCCCAGAGGTCCGCGCTGGATGCGGATTGGCGGATGTAGATGGAGTAATGCTCGAGGAAGGTGGTCGACAGGTCCCTGAAGCTGTCGATGGAGTGCGTCTTTAGCCGAGAGAACCACGTGAGGGCCGGGCCGGTGAGGTTCTCCACGAAAAGCTGGCAGTGAGCGGCTTCGCGCTCGTCTGGTGAGAAGTGGCCGCGGCCCATGGCGATGGTGAACGCCGTCAGATACTGGGCCGGGTCGGTGGTGCCCGCGTAGGGCTGTAGCTTGAGCTTTCCGAGGTGCTGGAGTGGGACGGAGGCGATCCGGCGGGTGAACGGCGTGTTCTGCGTCTCTCTGAGGACGCGATCGATTTCCGGGGCCGCGCTGGTGGCTTGGTGGATTTTGGAGGACATCGCACGGATGGTCTCCTTCATAGCCTCGAACTCCGCGTCTCTTGAGCGCTCCGCGCTGGATCGAAGATGGTGGGCTTCGTCGCCCGGGTGGCTTCCTACGGCCGGGACGAAACGTCCGTCCGGCCCTTCGGATCCAGACGGCGAGTCGCTCGGTCGGCTTGTCCGGAAGCGGGGGGTTTCTTCCCGAGAGACCGGTTCTCTGGGATGGACGTCGGGGTACCCGACATTGTCCGACCGGTCACGGGAGGCCCCTAACGTGGCGAACCGTTGGTCGGTGGCTCGCGTTAGCTCATCGATCCGGGCGAGCAGGGTCTGCATCACGACGGACGGCGTGGGCTGGTCTTCCGATGCTCGTGGCGCGTTGTGTGCGGCGGAGCCGTCGGAATGAGCGGGTGCTGAAGCCGGGGGCGGGGCCCTGGAGAATTGCTCTCGAGGAATCGCCTGGTTGGCAGCTGCTCGGGCTGACGACGGAATGGTCGCCGTCGTTCGAGTCGTTGGCGGGGCCGTTGTCGGTGCCTGGGCCGTTGTTTGGGCCGGAGTGTCCTGGTCTGACAACACTCTTGGGGTCGGAATTGCCATCTTGGGGGCGGTGGTGGTTGAACTGCTCCGTGCGTATAGAAGAATCTCTGCCCCTCCTTCTAGCGCCAATTGTTGATCACACGGATCACTAAGTGTGTTTAAAGAATGATTAGGAGACGGGAGGTGAGATTTTCGTTAATGGAGCAATTTAACCACAATTAAGACAGGTCGGGAGAAATATGAGTAGGCCGGGGGCCGTGTTTCGTTTTATTGATGAAAGAGAAGCAAACGCTTTTGAATTACGAACTGGTTCCGAAGTGTTAGAGGGGGATTTAGCACTCCCCCGGTTTAACCCGGTTTGAATAGAAATCAGCCCAACAATCAACTTCAAGGCCCATCGAAACCGATCTACGTAATTAAAGGGAAATTTCCTTTAATTAATAAAGAGAAGATTTCCTTTATTTGGATAAAGGCAAATCCCGGAAAGAAAGGAGATTATCCTTATCAGCTTCAAGGAAAAAGGATAATTGCCAATACAAAGTCAAGAAGGAAAAGGAAGAGCTAAGGACTTCTAGACTTATAAATAAGGAGGCCATCGCCTCATTCTTAATCATCTCAAAATCCCATCACATCCTTTGTAACAAGAACTACGTTTTGGCTTGATCCCTATTTGAAGGGTACGTAGGCAGCCTTCAACGGCACAGCTATAAATCTAATAAAAATAATTCTCCTAAACTCTAAACTGAATTCGCCAATCTACGATGTGTGCGAATTCTGGTTCCTTCACGAAGGACGTCCAGTTCGGCGTTCTAAAGTGTTGTCTCGTTACAAAGATAGAGAGGTCGGGTGACTTGTGGTAGGTGAGAGAGTAAAAATCCGAGTCCCTCTCATTAATGACATATGAGGGGTATATATAGTCGGGGTCGGCTTCCTGCTCCCCGGGATCTCGGGCCACGTGTCGTCTACGGCCTCTTTTGCGGGTAAGGTGGCCTAGGAGGCGTGTCCCGGCTTTCGAGGAGAGAGGTCATGATGAGCTCGGCGTGGCGTGTTGCAGAGCAATGCACTGTTTCACCAACTCTGCTCCACCTGCTCCCTCCTTCCCTTGTCAGCTCTGCAGGGTTGGTGGGACGTCGGGTCGAAGGCACGTCCCTACGCGGGTAGGGTACTGCCTTACCAACTCCCACGCGCCTACTCTTCTGACACTTCCTGCTCTGGCGGGGCATCAGCGCGGGCCCGGGGTACGTTGCTTTCAGGTCGGCTACCGAGCTGAAGAGTGGTCTTGCAGGTCGGTGATATTAAGTCCGGTGACCGCACCGAAGAACGGCCTTTCCTAAGATGGGCCTAACTAATTGGGGGTGCTAGGCCCACCTCCAACAGTTGGGTCGTCGAACCCGATGGCACTACTTATCGCAAGGTTCGTCGATCCATCTCTTTTTTTTTCTTCTTCTTTAAGCTTCGGAACATGAATTTTTTGATTCGAAATTGTTCGGTTTTTTGTTTAGAAGATCTAAGATCGAGTAATATCTTCGATGGCCTGATCGGTCACTGGATTGCTAACGTGTTCCAGACACCACCTGCGTAGGTTAGCTTTAGAGGAGCGCTAGTCAAATGTTTTGATTCTTTCTGTGTGACTTTTATTATGCGTTTTTCTAAAAGAAGATTCTCTCTCTCTCTCAGTCTCATGTTGTGTGATTGGTTCACTAAGTCTTAAGTCTGGTCTATTCTCAGATGATACCCACCAAAACATAAAAAGAGAAAAGCAAATTAGCATAGATCTCTAGAAAACTGATTACAAAAAAAAAAAAAAATTGTCATTTGCACGTTGTTCAAAGTATGGTTGGGAATTCGGTTACTTCGGGTAGTTCGGTTTTTCAGTTAGTTTGGTTTTCAAAATTTTTATCGAAAATAACCGAATAAAATATCGGTTCGGTTATCGGTTAATTTGGTTATTATTTTTTATAACCGAAAATAACCAAAATGTTGGCAAATTTAGTTTAATTCGGATATTTTCAGTTAATTTTGGGTAATTTTCGGTTATTTTTGAAAAAATCAAAAAAAAACTTTAAATATAATTTCAGTCAACCAATCGGTTTGGTTCGGTTATCAAACCGAGAACCGAAATCAATTTTAAATAGTGCCGAAAATAACCGAACTATAACCGAATTTACAAAACTTCGGTTCAGTTGGCTTGGTTCGGTTAATAATCTCATCCCTAGTTCAAAGTGTACGTTTTTAATCTGTAGATTTTTGGAAAAGCATGTGAGCGCTTTTGCTTTACTGTCTCAAGTTTAAACTCAAATATCGAGAATCGAGTCCAATGATAATCTGTCGGGGTCAGGAATCCTTGACCCGATCGATTTAAGAAACAGAGTTTTGACATTGACACAATCGAAACTAGTTTTGCTTGTCTCTAGACCTTAATAAAAATATCATTAAACACACTAATTAATTTCTTGATATAATCTCCTTCTCTGATCATATATCTGTTTTTCAGGGATGTAGACCAGTAGAGCGTATGGAGAGAGGTGGCGGTTCAGCAACCGCAAGCCCGTGCTCCTCCTATCAGCCAAGCCCGTGCGCTTCTTACAACCCTAGTCCAGGCTCCTCCAACTTCATGAGCCCAGATTCTTCTTCTTTCGCTAATCTCACCTCTGGAGATGGCCAATCACTCATCCCATGGCTGAAACACCTCTCAACAACATCATCCTCATCAGCTTCTTCATCATCAAGACTCCCTAATTACCTCTACATTCCTGGAGGCTCCATAAGCGCTCCTGTAACCCCTCCTCTAAGCTCTCCTACAGCTCGTACCCCGAGAATGATCCCCGATTGGCAACAACTCAACAATTCTTTCTTTGTATCCTCAACACCGCCCAGTCCCACACGTCAGACCATCATCCCTGACTCGCGCAAAGCGTTCCAGCTTCCCCAACGTTTAGCCTAGTCTCACAAAACCCATTTGGATTCAGAGAAGAAGTAGCCTCTGCTCGTGGAGGCGGGTCAAGAATGTGGACACCAGGTCAAAGCGGGACTTGCTCACCGGCTATTCCTCCTGGTGCTGACCATACACCTGATGTTCCAATGTCTGAAGCCGTCGCTCCTCCAGAGTTTGCGTTTGGGAGTAACACAAACGGGTTAGTGAAAGCATGGGAAGGAGAGAGAATACACGAGGAGAGTGGTTCGGATGATCTCGAGCTCACTCTTGGAAACTCAAGCACCAGATAATTACAATCACCTGTACATTTAAAATAAAACTCCAACCAAAACATTCTCAATATGGTGATGCTTCAATTTCATTTTAATTTATTTTCCCATGTAAGGCTCAAAACTCAAAAGTGAAACGCAGCTTTAAAAATTCGTCTTTCTTTTTTGTACCCCTTGTGATTGTATCTCCTATCACTGCCTTTTTAACCCTCTTCTTTCACAACCCATCCGGTTAATCAGCTAACCTAAAACCCGGTTTAGATGGTTCTAATCAGATTCTGTTCTTTACTCTTTTTTCTTTTTTTGTTTTGGAACCTTTTTTCGGTTTATGTTAACAGTCACAGACAAACGAAGCAAATCACGTTATTGTTTCATATCATCATCATCGTTATTAGTCGACAATGACCGTTTCAACACGACAAAATAGGGTTTTTGCAGGTGACAGAGGAGCTTCATAACGGCTACAGATTTTATTATCTGACATGGGCTTGATTTTCTTCTTCTTAGTCCTCTAAAGACTCTTTTTTTGTTGTTGTTGTTGTAATACACATAGGAAGGTGGATAACGAAAGTGTATCCATATGAGCTATAATGATCCCATGGAAGAAGAAACAAAAAAGCTTAGGTCGTGGTCAATTCACGTACGTATAACTGAGAAATGACCACATGTTATCCATTAGTATTCTACTCATCATACTTTTTGAAAATATAAAAATATTTATATGATACAAACACGTGAATTATACTACTATGTTAGTAAAATAAATTAACAATTTAGTAAATTTTCTAAATAAGTTAACAATCTCAATAATCATATGAAAAGAAAAAAAATTGTATCCATTCCGTAATTAAATGGAAGTTTTTTGTTGTTGTTGTGGTGCCAATCGAACCAGCTTTGCTGCTTTGACATATCCGAAGACTCCGAAATGATTGAAAATTTGAAATAAGCTTTGAAATAGATGCAACTTTTTTTTAAAAAATAAAAAAATCTTAAAAATACACGAACTATATAAAATTTAGAAGAAAAATATACGAATTATTTTGGTTTTTCATAAAAATATATGAACTATTAATCACTTTTTCTTTAATACTCAAACTATTAATCAGTTCATTTTTAATACTCCAACTACTGAATCTCGTATGTTTTACACATTTTTTATTCTGAAATACCAGTTTTACTCTCTTCTATTTTCAAAATCAATTTATTCTTATTATAGAACAAATATATATATTAAAAGAAAATTAAATTTATTAAAAAAATATAATTAAATAAAATAAAAACAAAAACAAAACTTGTGGAGGGACCCACAATTCCCGAGCTACTCTTTCAGCGATTAAATGAAGAAGGTGTTCTCTGTGGGTAAAAGAAGATGTTGGCAGCGATATGCAACGCCGACTGCTTCTCTCTAACGAAAGTGAAGCTTGTGGCAGTTGTAGTGCCACATGAGCATAAATTATACATTTTCTGAAAATTCAATGGATTCGATGAAATTTTATTAGTGAGAATCGAGGTTAAAAATGTTCATATCGAATCTGAAACCTGAGATTGAACAAACGATTCAGTAAATGGCTTTTAACTTCGTCATTGGTTAGACCATCGACTTTCATGAGATTTCTAATATGCTTAGACGTGGCAACTGCAGATTTGGCAAAAACAAAACCAAATAAAAATCCAAAATTTATGTTTGACAGCTGATTGAGCAGTATGGGACAAATGGTTATAGAGGTACGATTCGGTTTTAGTACGTTGTGATTGAAAAAAACGCATCATGCTGGACAAGTACGGTTAATGTGTAACAAGCGGTACAAGACAATATATAAATAGTGAAAAATAACATGTGGTGCAGTACAAATGTTTGAATGGTGAAAATATAAAAAGCGGTGCAAGACAATATATAAATAGTGAAAAAAATAACATGTGGTGTAGTAAAAATGTTTGAATGGTGAAAATATAAAAAGCGGTGCATGATTTATATTTTAGATAAAAGAAACATTTACCTCTTGTCTTATAAGAGAAATCATGGAAGTAACTTTTTTTTGTCACGAAGAGGTTTGTAATTGAAGTAGGAAAGTATGTGTTTATATAGTGTTTATTGTCCAAAAATGTTGATATTTTGTGTATTATTCGTAACAAAAAAAGAATAAATTTTTTAGTCAATTTTGAACAGTAAAAGAAACACACATACTTGCAAGCCTTTCTAGCCATGTGTGTTCCATACCAAAAAACATATACCGCACCCGCTTTTTCTTTTATTTATTTTTTAATCAAAAACTAATTAAATTTTTGTTTATGAATGGTGACAAAATAATTGTCCCCTACCCTGAGACGTCACACTACAAGAAAACACCATTTTTGCAACGAACGATATCGTTGTAAAATCGTTGCAAAAGAGGCTTTGCATCGAATTTGCGACGAAAACGAGATCGTCGTTAACTGATCGTCGCAAACCAAAAATCGTTGTAAATTCGTCGGGAAAGTACGAGGGAAAAAAAATCGTCGCTAAATCGTCGGCAAATTTCCGTCGTAAAATCGTCGTAAATATTACATCGAAATTACGACGAATATAAATACGTCGTAAAAACGATGGAAATTCGAAGGGAAATATTTCATTGGTAATTCGATGGCAAAAAATTGTCGTCGTTAATTCGTTGCTAATCAATCGTCATAAAATCGTTGCTAAATAATCGTCGCAACATCGTTGCTAATAAATCGTCGCAAAATCGTTTCTAAATAATCGTCGCAACATCGTTGCTAATAAATCGTCCTAAAATCGTTGCTAAATAATCGTCGCAACATCGTTGCTAATAAATCGTCCTAAAATCGTTGCTAAATAATCGTCGCAACAACGTTGCTAATAAATCGTCGTATAATCGTTGTAAATTAGCCACGATTTTATCACGATTACTTAGCAACGAATTACAATCGAATCACCGATGATTCTATATATGATTTTTATTATTTTTAAAATTTTATTAATTTCGAAATTATAAAATAAAAATTTTAAAAATAATATATAATAATATTTTATTTTTAAAAAATATTATAATCTGTTACAAAAAAAAACGAAAATTAGAATTCGAAATCCTAAATCTAAATAACTATATCGTAATCGTCGAGATTCACATCGTCTTCGGGACGTCTCGACGAACCGGATGTGCATGCCGCTGCCTCTGCCGCTGCCTCTGCCGCTGCATCTGCCTCTGCTCGGAGTCTTCGCTTTTCCCGTAGCATAGCCTGCATTGTCGGGTTCCCTGTTGCCAAGATGTCGAAGAGTTCGTCATTCTGCGTAGCATCCAGTTCAACCCGCTGCTGAAGACTCGTAATCTTCGCCTGATATGTCTGAGACCGAGTAGCCTCGGTCTCAACCCGCTCCTGAAGACTCGTAATCGTGGCACGTAACACGACTGGATCATCTTCTGGCAATCGGCGTCGCGGAGCATATGAAGAAGCAGCCGAGACATCTCGAATAGATCCCATCCCGACAACCTTCCCCTTTCTCTTAGGGGCAACCTATATTGAAATTTTTCATTTAGAAATTTTTAAAAAATCAAAAACTAAAAATTAATAAGGACTAACTATTCTATATATATACCTGCTCGAAGATCCGGTCAATATCGGGTGTGGTCAACCCTCCAGACATGACCGACGAACCACCGGGAGATAGCTGTTGAGAGAGCTGTGTCTCTCGTTCGGTGACTTTGGAAGTCACCTCATTGAAGATGTGCTCGGCAGTCTCGGAAACAAAGGACCCATCCTTCTTCCGGTGCGTCCGCTCAAAAACCCGGGTCATCGGAGGGAGTACACCTCCGTCTTCGGCGGCCTAAAGAAAAAAACTATGTTATTGGCGAAGTAAATTAAATAAATTAATTAATTTAAATAAATTTAATTACCATCTGTAGACGAACACCCGCAAAAGGTGTTTGCCCAGCTGTATGAGGCAGAGCCTTGAGTCTCCCGTCCGAATCAACGGTGTTGCGGGAAGCCGAACACTTCTCAGCAGTTACGATGGATTTCGGATCCATCCAATACCGCACCAAGCCGTCCCAAACGGCTTTATCCATTTGCAGGGGCTTTGCTTCATCGCCATCCTTCTTCCATGCTTTCTTCCACTCACCAACCACGCCTTGGATACGAAACTTTACCCTCTCGAGAAATAAAGTTTTAACCTCCTCATGAATCGAAAGATCCCAATGATATTTTTGCTGAACGAGAAACAAAAATATTTACATATTTTATAAAATTAAATTAAATATATATTTAAATATAATTAAAATAATTAAGGGAGAAAAAATATTTTTTCCATACGTACCGCAAACATCTTGAACCATGTCTCCTTGACGTGTAGAGGAAGCTGGGAAAAATTGGTATGCGGCTCGATAAAAAAAGACTTATTGATGTCGGAAACGGTGCGTCCAACTTTGGATTCAACTCCAAACCTGAAACAAAAAATTGTAAAATTTTGAATTGTTAGAAATAAATATAAATATGTAATAATAAATGTAAAAAATATATATTTATATATATTACCATTCCGACCCGTCAGTATGATCCGGATCTAATCTTTTAAGCCTATGACGCCCCGGCTGTGCAAGCAAATCACGAACCGTCATGTGTGCATACGGGGCCGGGGCATAGCCTCCAGATTGCGGAATCTGCGCTGGTTGTGAAGGCGGCGGAGGTTGCGTCACCGGGACGAAATCCGTCTCTGTAGCCTCAGAAGACGGAGGCAACCCGGTACCCGAAGCATCACCAATATCTCTCAAAAACTGAGCGTAATGTGCACGACGCTGGCCCATCTGCATAAAAATAAAAACAAATTACTATCTATAAACATCCGGGCAGTCTGCTATTTTTCCTAATTTGATTCCATTTCTACCGACCTAAATTGTTTCATTTTTATCTATACTAATTAATTAAAAACATTAAAAAAAAAAATTTACCTTTTTTCGCAAAGAATTCGCAAGGAAGTTATGATCAGAGTTTTTTTTAGATTTGTTTGTAAATGAATTGGCAAGGAACTCGCGTGTATATATAAGATTACTTGTCGTCGCTAAATCGTCGCTGATTCGTGGCTATATCGAAGCAATTGAATCGTAGCTAATTCGTCGCTAACTTTGCAACGATTTTGTGACATTCAAACACGCTGGAGTTTAATTGACCGACACGCGGTATATTTTATGACAAATCGTCGCGAAATCGTCGCAACTTGCATCGATTTTGTAACATTCAGTGTTTGCGACGATTTAGCCACGATTATTCAATTTGTTGCTAAATCGTCGCCAATTTACATCGAATTAGTGAGGATATTTGTAAAATCGGTTTTAGGGTATAGGGTATAGGTACAAAACTGTAACGTCGATTACAACGTTCCAGAAACAACTTGACATGTTTACCGTAAATCCAAATTCATGAAATTATCAATAAGTTCATCGATATTGAAAAATAAGTAAAACATATAGTTTGCGTATACGTTAGAGATTAGTAATACAATGATTCAGTTTGTGGATATTACTGTGATTGACCGAGTTTTCATTTTCGGACAATTCTCTAAAGTCACGATCAATTTCATTGAAAGATGCATAATACAATGCGATGGTAATACGTTAGGGTTTAGGGTTTAGGGCAAAGGGTTTAGGGTTTATGACAAATCGTCGCGAAATCGTCGCAAATTGGCATCGAATTTGCAACCTTCAATGTTTGCGACGATTTAGCCACGATTATTCAATTCGTTGCTAAATTGTCGCCAATTTGCATCGAATTAGTGAGGATATTTGTAAAATCGGTTTTAGGGTATAGGGTATAGGTACAAAACTGTAACGTCGATTACAACGTTCCAGAAACAATTTGACATGTTTACCGTAAATCCAAATTCATGAAATTATCAATAAGTTCATCGATATTGAAAAATAAGTAAAACATATAGTTTGCGTATACGTTAGAGATTAGTAATACAATGATTCAGTTTGTGGATATTACTGTGATTGACCGAGTTTTCATTTTCGGACAATTCTCTAAAGTCACGATCAATTTCATTGAAAGATGCATAATACAATGCGATGGTAATACGTTAGGGTTTAGGGTTTAGGGCAAAGGGTTTAGGGTTTAGGGTTTATGACAAATCGTCGCTAAATCGTCGCAAATTGGCATCGAATTTGCAACCTTCAATGTTTGCGACGATTTAGCCACGATTATTCAATTCGTTGCTAAATCGTCGCCAATTTGCATCGAATTAGTGAGGATATTTGTAAAATCGGTTTTAGGGTATAGGGTATAGGTACAAAACTGTAACGTCGATTACAACGTTCCAGAAACAACTTGACATGTTTACCGTAAATCCAAATCATGAAATTATCAATAAGTTCATCGATATTGAAAAATAATTAAAACATATAGTTTGCGTATACGTTAGAGATTAGTAATACAATGATTCAGTTTGTGGATATTACTGTGATTGACCGAGTTTTCATTTTCGGACAATTCTCTAAAGTCACGATCAATTTCATTGAAAGATGCATAATACAATGCGATGGTAATACGTTAGGGTTTAGGGTTTAGGGCAAAGGGTTTAGGGTTTAGGGTTTATGACAAATCGTCGCTAAATCGTCGCAAATTGGCATCGAATTTGCAACCTTCAATGTTTGCGACGAGTTAGCCACGATTAGTTCAAGTCGTTGCCAAATCGTCGCCAATGTGCATCGATTTTGTGACTATCAAAATTAGCGACGATTTTTTTGAAATCCCTTAAACCCCAAACTAAATCCCATTTCCGATCACCACTCATTTCCCACAGTTGTTGGGGCAATTAATAAATTACATGACACATAGACACATATGTCTCGTAAGTTATTAATCGCCGCACCTACGGCGGAAAATGAGTGGAGATCGGAGATGAAATTTAGTTTGGGGTTTAAGGTATTTCATAGAAATAATATCACTTAAATTTCACAATAACAACTCGATCACAATATTATATTAATACATTAAATTCACAATAATTACTCGCTAGCGCGGTCACTCTGATTCATTTACGGACGAAGAGTAGTACACATCCGTTTCTTGATCATCTGGTTCATCACTTTCTTCGAACTCATCTTCCTCATCTTCTTGCTCTGTATCGTCTGGGAGATATTCAACTTGCCTGTTTTGAGGATCTATCAAAAGGATGTCTTCATTGCTCTCATTTAGTTCTGGCATATCAGAGCAATGATCTTGCTGCATTGGTAGTTCCTCATCAACCCCCACAATTCGACCCCTCGGAGAAACTTTTATAACTGATAACCATGAGATACGGGTGGTGCGAACTCACGGATATGGAACAAAGCTGACTTGTTCTGCTTGTGATGCTAGGATAAATGGCTCATACTTATTGTAACGTCGTGATTGGTTGACATCTACTGCCCCAAATTTGTTTTTACGGACGCCTCGATCAACTGTTGGATCGAACCAGTCGCATTTGAACAGAACGCATTTCAAACCTAAGCAACCAGGGTACTCAACTTCAATTATATCTTGCAACACTCCATAAAAATCTATTTCGCCCCGCACACATACCCCGTAGTTGGCAGTAGCTCTTTGATTGCCGTATTTGAATGTATGAAATATATATCCGCGTGTGCAATACATGGGTGCACTCGTTATCTTCGATATGGGGCCTTTTATTAACTCATGGAACCAGAATGGATATGCGGTATCCCCATACTCGACCTATATTTCAATAATTAATTTAATTAAAAAAGTAATCAAAATATGTATTAGGTTAATTGTCCAAGTTAGTAATTAATCAGATCACTTAAAATTTTACGTACTTGCGTCTTCAACCACGGGGCAAAATGTTGATCTTTACGCTTGTTGATTTCATCGTCTGAGATTCCTTCAATGACTTCTCGGACTTGTCTAACAAATTCACTGCATACAAAAGTATTTGTAATTGGTATAAAGCTAGCATATATATAATTTAGCCATATATATAAGACGTATGTTTTTACACTTACGTCTCAAATTGACTAACTTATTCGCAATTTAAGAGGATATACGTTTGTGCACTATGATGGTCTTTTTCATTGGCAAACCAAACTGACTTCACTCTTCCACATAATCGACCGATGGAAGAAAAGATATCTGGGACACCTTCATTAGCATATGTTCGGCCTACACCTCCATCATCATATCGCCGTGCTGCCCTTTTCCGTGTGCGAACCTTCGAGCCAAAATAGTACCCCGTGAAGTGATAAGTTTCTTCTGTTAAACTTCCTGCTACTATTGAGCCTTCAACTTTGGCTAGATTTTTAGCCTTCCGCTTCAAATATCCCATGAATCGCTCGAATGGGTACATCCATCGATACTGCACAGGTCCCCCAAGTTCTGCTTCGTGAGGTAGATGAATAGGTAGATGTTCCATAACATCAAAAAAGGCTGGGGGAAATATTTTCTCCATGTTGCACAACAAAATAGGAATACTAGCATCAAGTTGTGCAATACCATCTTCTGACAAAGTACGGGTACAAAGATCCCGAAAAAACCCTACAATGCCTGCAATTGCTTCGTGTACATTTCCTGGTAGAAGTTCAGCAAATGCAAAAGGAAGTAGTCGTTGCATAAAGACGTGACAGTCATGACTCTTCATCCCGGAAAACTTTTGGCCATTCTCAACACATTTAGCTAAATTAGATACGTACCCGTCCGGGAACTTCACATCAAATGTCGCCCATTTGAACAAAGCTGACTTTTCTTCCGCACCCACTCGAAATATGGGGACAGGTGCTTTCCCATTGCTTGTAATATGTAACTCATTCCGACAACAAAGATCAGGCAAGTCTAACCTTGACTTACCGCTGTCTTTAGTCCTTCCACGCACGTTTAACAATGTATGCATGATGTTATCAAAAAAGTTTTTCTCAATGTGCATGACATCCAAATTATGTCTAAGCAAATGATCCTTCCAATACGGAAGCTTCCAGAATATGCTTTTCTTATGCCAATTGTGATGCTCCCCATATCCATCCGGCATATTAGCTGGAGTGTGCCAATTTCCACCACGATTGACTGTTTCCAATGCACCATAATGATCAATTTCTGCTTCTAGATCTTCCCCGGAAATATAAACAGGAGGAGGAACACGAACAGTTTTGTTCTTTCTAAACAACCGCTTATTTCTTCGATATGCATGATGAATCGGTAGAAATCGGCGGTGACAATCAAACCAACTTGTTTTCCGACCATGTTTCAATTGAAACGCATCTGTCCGATTGAGACAATATGGACAAGACAATCGCCCATGCGTAGTCCAACCTGATAACATCCCGTACGCAGGGAAGTCGCTTATTGTCCACATAAGCACCGCACGCATTGTAAATTTTTTTTTCCTTGCAAAATCATATGTCCGAACCCCGGTATACCACAACTGCTCCAATTCCTGTATCAGAGGCTGCAAAAACACATCAAGGGAACGCTTCGAATACTTCGGACCTGGTACTAAAATACTCAAGAATAAAAATTCCCTTTGCATGCACATATCTGGGGGAAGGTTGTAAGGCGTTAGGATTACTGGCCATAAAGAATATTGCCTACCAGACATACCAAATGGACTAAATCCATATGTGCAAAGACCAAGATACACATTACGTTTCTCTCTAGCAAAGTCTGGATGTACCGTCTTAAAGTGTTTCCACACTTTTGCATCTGAAGGATGAGTAACCTCCCCATCTGTTTGCAAATGATATGCATGCCATCTCATCGATGCAGCTGTCCTCTCAGACTGATACATTCTTTTTAATCTATCAGTTATAGGAAGGTACCACATCCGCTGGAACGGTACCTTACTCCGACCAGTACCTTGCGGCTTATATCTTGGCTTATGGCAAAATCGACATTCCAGCAACTTATCATCATCTTTCCAAAAAAGCATGCAATTGTCAACACAGACATCTATCATCTCAGAAGGCAACCCAAGACTATAAACCAGCTTCTGTATCTCATAGTAAGTTTCAGCAGCTAAATTGTCCTCTGGCAAATACTCTTTAATCAAATCAGCCCAATCATCCATGCAAACCTCAGCTAAGTTATGATCAGTTTTAATAGTCATCATCCTAGCCGCCAACGACAATTTAGAATGTCCTTCTCTACATCCATCGTAGAGTGGCTGATTTGCAGCATCTAGCATATCATAAAATTTTTTTGCATCTAGATTGGGTTCCTCATCATGATGATCATGTGCAAATGTACTTACGGTTTCATGAAATGCATCCGTAACCATGTCATGAATCCTATCATTATCTTCACCATGCTGCTCCGCATGATCATCAAATTGATTAAAATTATTTGACTCATCAAAATTCGATGCTTGATAATTGCTACTACTACTAGCTGCATTTCCCCCATGACCCTCTCCATGATAATACCATATATAGTAATGCGGCATAAACCCTCTATTTAATATATGCGACCACACCTTCGAGATAATGATAAATTTCCTATTCAAGCATCTGGCACAAGGACAGTACATCTTACCACTGATAATCGTATTATGTATACTTCCTGCCTGATGCATGAATCCCTCCACCCCATCACTGAACTACTTTGTTAGCGATCCCTCTGAATCAAGACGATTATACATCCATCTTCTAATTTCGTATATTGACATTTTTTGTTGGTCAGAAAGAAGTAAATATTGTTTTTGAATATGAAATTTTGATTATGAAGTTGGCCACTATATATAGATTTTTATTTTCATTACCATCGAATTACCTACGATTTTACATCGATTTCACATCGATTTTACAACGAATCTAAAAATGTTTACATCGACTTTACAACGATATTAAACTTGTTTACCTAACCGAACACCGTGGGCTTAAAACGTGCTCACCTAACTTATTTATCGTTGGGAAATCGATGTACAGTTCAACTTATAATAATCATTGCTAATTCGTGGGTAATTTTACGACGATATTGCAACGTTTTATACAAACCTCGTTAAATCGTCGCTAAGTTACAACGATTTTACGACGATTTTGATTATCGTCGTAATGTCGTCGGTAATCGATGTCTAATCGTCGCTAATTCGCGACGATTTTACAACGAATATTTTCGTCCCAAGTTTGCGACGATTTTACGACGTCTTTTATAATCGTCGTAAATTCGTCGCAAAAACAATGGCAATTTGCAACGAAATAAAATCGTCGCAAAAAATCGTTGCAAATTGCTTGTTTTCTTGTAGTGTCATTCCTGTACAAAACATTCAAGGCCTTAATCTCTACCATGTGATCCTCCAAGCTGCCGAAGCGCGTGCAAGAATCTCCGGTGTAACTCCGGCGACCAGAAACATCTTTGCTTCCTATGCATTTGCGAGTGTCTGCTCTGACTCTCTTTTATTTCTGATGGTTTCTAATGTGTTCCTTTTGAAATGGTTGAAACGCACTGATGTTTCGTTTGACCTCTAACAACACCATCGTCTAATCCTATTGATTCAACATCAAACAAATCAGATTTTAAGTTAGGGTTCCTCATAAAATTCATTTTCCGATTCAAAAGCAGACGGCGTTACAAAATTCACAATTTTTTTTGTTTTCCTTTCATTTAATTATTAATTATCATTTTCTAATAAATTTAATTTTCTTTTAATATATTTAATTTTTTTCTAAAAAATGTTCTTAATAAGAATAAATCGATTTTGAACATAAAAGAGTGTAAAACTGGTATTTCAAAATATAAAATGTATAAAACTTACGAGATTTATAGTTTGAGTATTAAAAATGAACTGATTAATGGTTTGAGTATTAAAGAAGAATTGATTAATAGTTCATATATTTTTGGAGAGCCAAAATAGTTTGTGTATTTTTTTCAAATTTTATATAGTTCGTATATTTTTAAGTTTTTTTTTTCTTTAAAAAAAACGGTAGTTTTGTCCTCTCGTTTTATTTACTTGAAGGTAAATATACTCTCTCAATTAAACGTATTTGACTGGATCTTCTCCTAAAGGCAAAAAATCTCGCAGATTTCATATTTTAAAAATTGAAATTCTCGAGTGTAAAATCGAATCTTCTTTAAATATCATTATCATAAGCTTAAGCATGAGAGTTCTTTTCTAGCCCATTCAATTAACCACAAAAAAAAATCTTATATATTTAACAAAAAAAAAACATTCAACAAAAAATATTACTTTCCCAAAAAATCATAGATATTTGACTGTATATGTAGATACAGGCCACACAGTCATGCGCGTACGTGTATTAACATGTCTATAAATACAACAATTTAACCATAAACATGTTACATCGCATCGTCTCTTCTAAATTATAATAAAGAAACAAAAATGGATTTCCACCGGGTCATCTTACTCCTTCTTCTTAATTTTCTTGTTGGTTTATCAGATCGCAATGTATTAGCTGACAAAACCAATGCTAATTACAAAGTTAACATCGCAACTGGTTACAAGGAGAAGGCATCAAAGTGTAACATTTACAAAGGAAGTTGGATTTATGACAATTCTTCTGATCCTCTCTATGGAACATCGACTTGTCCGTTCATCGGATTGGATTGCCAAAAACTTGGTCGGCCGGACAAGAATTACCTCTATTACCGGTGGCAACCCACCGGATGCGACATCCCAAGGTGATATATAATCACTTTCACTTATCTGTAAATAATACTTAAATATTATATTTAAGATTTTTTTTGTTTGTTTTGTTAATTCCAATTAACTTTATAATTAGGGATGGGAAAATGGTTATTCGGTTCGGTTCGGTTATTTCGGTTTTCGGTTACGTTCGGTTATGTCTTTTACTATCCATTCGGTTAGTAACAGTTTTCGGTTCGGTTTCCGTTCGGTTACCATTCGGTTCGGTTCGGTATGGTTATCAAAATTAATAACCGTTTGGTAACCGAAATATTTCGGTTATTTTCGGTTAACCGAATGGTTTCGGTTATTTTCGGTTATTTTCGGTTAAATTTCAAATATTTTCGATTATTTTCGGTTAAATTTCAAAATATTTTGGTTATTTCGGTTAAATTTCGGAAATATTTCGGTTAGTTTCGGTTATTTCGGTTAGTTTCGGTTATTTCGGTTAGTTTCGGTTATTTCGGTTAGTTTCGGTTATTTCGGTTCGGTTATTTCGGTTATATTTCGGTTATTTTGGTTAATTAGGGGAAATAAACATAAATTTTTTTTTTTTTTTTTTGATATCCATGGATACCCATTGGTTATCGGTTAATAACCATTCAGTTATCATAACCAATGGATATCAAAAATAAAAACCATTCGGTTATTATGAAGTAACCATAACCTAACCAAACCATTAATTTCGGTTCGGTTCGGTTCGATTTCATTCGGTTCGGTTATTATGCCCATGCCTATTTATAATAATGAACTCGGATTTACGTTTTCTCGTCCGTTCACAACGAGGAAAACATTTGAAGTTGTATGAAGTAATCTTGGAGATTACTCATACTAGTTCATTTCATATTTATAATCGGTCCGAAATCTTGAATACTAATGAAATGTGATACGAATCTTACATTTGTTTTCTATTTTATAATTTATTATACTAATTAGAAAATCTGACAATTATAAGTTTATAACCATTGCATGCATACTAATATTTTGTGAAATTTATTAATTGACATTAAATATCAGAAATTTATTAACATAAAAAATACTATTAAATCTTGTATAGTCTAGTAATCTTCATGATAATTGTGTGGTAAAAATTGTCATGTTCAGATCTTGAAAATGCAAAATTTACACAGCAATTAATTACTGTTTGTGTGAATCAAGTACTAATTAACAGTAATTAATGTGGGAATATGACGTGGCAGATTCAACGGACGAGATTTCTTAACGAGGTTCAAAGGAAAGAAAATACTATTTGTGGGAGATTCACTAAGCAACGGTATGTGGGTGTCGCTAAGTTGCATGCTTCACGCGGCCGTTCCCAACGCTAATTATACCTTCAAGCTCGATAAGCTCCTCTCTACCTTCACCATTCCGGTACGTAATTCAACCGGTTTATTCATGGTTATTTATTGGATTCGGTTAACTAAAACAAATATTCTCAATCGATATTATAGGAATATGGAATATCCGTAAATTACCTGAAAAATGAGTTCCTGGTGGATTTGGTAGCGGTCAAAACAAGAGGATTGATACTGAAACTGAAGATGCAGCTGTGCTGAAACAGCCTCTGTAGCAGTTGAGAAGTAACACAGCAAGTGATACATGCGAGCAGACCAAGGAGTTAGACGACATGGAGCATGAGAGATGACGTGGATCGAGCTCACAATGCCACGTGGATGGACTAGGATGCGAGATCCAAGCTGGAAGAGGATCTCAGAGAAGATCTCGAAGAATATCAACATAAGGAATATTCCCTAAGTCTTATCCTAAGAAATAGTGAATGTAACTTATCACAGAAGATTGGTTAGGATCTTCACTTGGCGATTTGGGCTAGTATGAGCCACGTTCTATTTTGCATAAATAGGGAGTGTTAAGCCTTTGTATGAGGCTAACACGTTAAAAAGCAATAACTTAGCAAAAGGGGTTTTAGGGTTCTTGTAAGAAAGCTAAAGCAAAAGGCTAAGGGGTGCGTTGAGAGGTTCGAAGATCGCGTATAGATCTTTGAACAGAAGAGACTAGATTTGTGAGATTGAGAGAAGACTTGTAAGTGCTCTTGATAATTAATCTAGTAAAGTTCTTTTGAGAAGATAAACCCTGTTATTCGTGTTTTGCATCCTGTAGTAGTAGCTGTTACATTTTCATTTGGTATCAGAGCCTTCATCTGTGTGTACTACTAAACAGGTGAGATCTTAGGGAGGAAAATGGAAAGCTACCAGGAGTTGGTCAACAGTTCGAGGGTGATTCTGGACCCAGGAAACTATGGATTCTGGAAAGCAAGGATGAAATCTGTGATAGGTGGTATTGATATACTTGCCTGGAAGGCTGTTGTAACAGGCTGGGAAATGCCTAAAACGAAAGATGCTGCAGGAAATGATGTTGCTAAATCAGAAGAGACCTGGACAGAGGATGAGATAAAGAAATTTAAGTTCAATTCAAGGGCTCTCACAGCAATCCATTGCAGTGTGTCGAAGAAGACCTTCGAACTGATACAGGGATGTGAGACAGCAAAAGAAGCGTGGGATATCCTCCAAACACATTTTGAAGGAACCACGAAAGTTCAGAATTCGAGAAAGGACATGCTAGCATCAAAGTTCGAGAATTTAAAAATGGAAGAGCATGAGACCATCTCGGATTTCAGTTCCAAGATAAGCTCACTGGCTCAGGAAGCTTCAACACTTGGTAAGAAATACAAGGATAAGAAACTGGTGAAGAAATGTCTGCCTGTTAGATTTATGGGATATAAATCGGCCCTGAATGTGTCACAAGACACAGAGAAGCTGGGCTTTGGAGAAGTTGTTGGAATGCTGCAGGCTCATGAAATGGAGCTTGATGGACTGAAGAAACCAAAGAACTTCGCCTTGTCTTCATGTGAAAAGAAACTGCAGGAATCAGATGATGAGGATCCTGTAAGCATGTTGGTGAGAAGATTTGATAAAGCCTTGAGAAGAGTTGAACAAGATCAAGGACAAAGAAAAGGAGGCTTCATCAAAAGACAATCTGAAGGTGAAAAATCAGCCAAGAGAAGCCAACTTCAGTATGCAAAGGATACGGGCACTTCAAGACAGAGTGTCCCACGGTCAAAAGGAGAGAAATCAAATGTTTCGGTTGCAAAGGGATTGGACATACTCAGGTGGAGTGTGTTAATGATCAGAAGAAAAGAAAAGAGAGATCCATGCTGGCTGAAGAAGAATCAGAAGAAGAAGACAGTGACTCAGAAGAAGAAGTGAGCAACTTTGTTGCATTTGTTGGAATCATGGAGCTCGAGGAAGATGAGGTGTCTGAACCTGAGTCAAAAGAAGAACCTGAGGATGAACTTGCTACAAGCTATCAGGAAGTTCGTGACACTCTGGTCAGAATTGGATATGAAAATCAGGCTCTCATCAAGGAAAAACTTCGTCTTGAAGCACTTGTTGACTCATTACAGAATGAACTCATGGCTGAGAGAAAACTCAGTCAAGAGAGTGTGTCCTTGATAAAAGAAAAACTCAACTTGGCTACAAAGGCAGACAATCTAAAACATGAACTCAGTTCAGAAAAGAAACTCTCTGCCAAGCTTCAGGCTGAATTTGATCTTCAGTACAAAAAGATTCACATGTTCGCTGGCACCAAGCAGTTGGACAAGATTCTAAGCTACGGAAGGAGCAAGCAGACTCACAGAGGACTTGGATATACTGGAAGAATCACAGGTGCATCTGAAGAGATCAAGTTTGTATCTGCAGGCTTCTCACAGCAAGCAGGCTACGACTTCAACAGTACTACAGCTCAAGGAAGTGGGTGCTACTTTTGTGGAAGGAATGGGCATATCAAAGCATACTGCTACAAGTTCCGGGAAAGGGTGAAACAACTCAGAAAACTAGGTAGGTTCAGTTGGAATGGATTTCGAAATCAAATCTTGGTGAAAAAGGCTGATGTGATGCGAACTACATCAGGAAATGCATCACGAAGTACAACAGGACCTAATTTTCGATGCAGTATGGCTTTTGTCTCTGAAGAACAGGAAGATACACGTCCGTGGTACTTCGATAGTGGTTGCTCCAAACATATGACTGGTACGAGAAGCAATCTGGCTAGCCTCAAAGTGTTGAAAGGAGGAAAAGTGACTTTTGGAGATGGTGGTCATGGAGCTATTCAAGGGAAAGGGAAAAAATGTGAAGCAGATCTACCACAGCTGATGAACGTGTATTTGGTCAAGGGACTGATGGCGAATCTGATTAGTGTGAGTCAGTTGTGTGATGAAGGGTTAACGGTCACCTTTACTAGCATAGAGTGCAAGGCAATCAATGAAGTTGGCCAAGTTATCTTAAGGGGAGTCAGAACTGGAAATAACTGTTATATGTGGGAAAACTTGACTAAGTGCTTCAGTGCTAAAGATGATTTGAATATGTGGCATCAGAGACTATGTCATATAAATGTTAGGAACTTGACCACTCTGATCAATCAAGGGATAATACGAGGCGTACCACAGATTCAGGGAGGAGAAAAGATGGTATGTGGACCTTGTAACAAAGGGAAACAAGTCAAGGTTCAACACAAGAGAGTTCCCGATGTTCACACAACAGCTGCGTTGGACTTAGTTCATATGGACTTGATGGGACCAATGCAAACTGAAAGCCTCGCAGGGAAGAAATACGTCTTTGTCCTCGTCGATGATTACACCAGATGGACTTGGGTGAGATACTTGCGTGAAAAATCAGAAACAGTGAACAGCTTCAGAATATGGGCTCTACAACTGATCAATGAGAAAGGTGGTATCAAAGGAGTCCGGAGTGATCATGGAGGAGAGTTTCAGAATGAGGTTATTGTTGATCCGTAAATCACACAAAAGGGGTAAAACAGTACTTTTTAGTCGGAATCTCGTTTATTGATCAAGGTCGGCGTTACAACAGAATTTAAGTAAGTAGGCAAAGACAAAAGACTTGAGATCGGTAATGAGCTCTCTCTTGTATTCTCTGTCTCTGCGGAAGTTGTGGATATGTTGATGAATGAACCTTCTCTTCTATTTATATTGTCTTGAGGCGGCTCTAAATGTGAATATTCCCTTTTCCTTGCTCGATTAGGGAATGGAAATATTCCGGATTCCCCTCCGAGATAAGGATATATTCCTTATTCTTCGGCGGTCTATTCGCAAGGAATATTTCCATTTCCGAGATCGGCGGGAAAGAGGAAATATTCCGGTTTCATCTGTTGTAACGGACTGGGCTTGTGATGGGCCCAGATCGGTAGCCGAGGTGGGCTTTCAGCGAGATCCCGAGCTCGGCCCAATGTTTTCGGGCCGACTTATCCTCGATCTGAACCATCGTAAACCGGTCTTGATTGAACCGATCTCGGTTCGAACCGAGTTAAACCAGGGGGTGCTAATCCCCCCTCTAACAATTGGTCCCCCCCTCAGTTCGGCGAGGGAGTTTATGAGTTCGGCGAATTTTTGAGGAGTATTCTTTAGCTCGGTTAAAACTGAGATCGGTATGATCTGATCAGATTCTGTTTCGAGTTCGGCTTGATGATACGAACTGTACGAGTTCGGCGAACTGCTTAAGTTCGGCTTTGATGATACGAACTGTACGAGTTCGGCGAACTGCTTAAGTTCGGCTTGATGATACGAACTGTACGAGTTCGGCGAACTGCTTAAGTTCGGCTTGATGATACGAACTGTACGAGTTCGGCGAACTGCTTAAGTTCGGCTTGATGATACGAACTGTATGAGTTCGGCGAACTGCTTAAGTTCGGCTTGAAAGGACGGATCCTCTTTAGATTGGGTTCTCACGGTTGAATCGATTTTCCGAACTTTGGAATTCGGTGAGTTTTTCTTGAGAAGAGGGCGTCGTTTCGTCTTCTCTTGTCGCAGAATTCGAAGAGGCGCGCGTCGATTCGTCTTCTCTTGCTATGGAAATCGAAGAGTCGCGCGTCGATTTGTCTTCTTCGATCGCGGATTTCGAGGAATTGTCATCATTGCGTTTTTCCTTATAAATACTGCCCGACCCTCTTTCTGTTTTTCACTTCTGCTCATTTTCTCCAAAAAGGTATTTCTCCTTCTCTCTCTAGAGCTCTCCCTTCTCTCTAGAATTTTTAGGTTTTCCGTTCTTCGCTCATCCTCTCCGCCGTGATTTCTCCGGTTTGCTCGAAGATTTTCGAGTTCTTCGTTCTGTTCTTCGTCAACTTCTCTCCTCCGATCGATATGGTTTCAAGGACTTCTTCCCCTTCTGTTGAAGACCGAGCTCCTTCATCTGAGTTCCCAGACATTGGGCTGTTCGTCAATAGTTCTGATTCGAGCTCGGACGGACTGGGTGACGTCGAACGGGAGATGTTTAGGCGCAACTCTCAGCGTGCCGCGGCCGGACCGAGCAGCTCAAAAGTTTCAGTCGAAGTTCCGCATCTCATCGACGAGGACCTGCCTGAAGAAGAGATTGCTGAGCTAAATGAACAAGTTCGGGCAGATGCCGAGTTCGCTGCTCGGCTCGCCGAGGACGAAGATGCGGCCGATTTGGACAACCGTGCCGTTTCTCCAGCATGTCGTCCTGATGAAGGAGACGATGGTCCCGTTTTGGCTGCTAGGCGGATGGTTGAGAGGCCAACCAGCATCGGACCATCTTGGTCTACCGCGGAGACGATTCAGATCACCTTGGAGCGGTGCGATGCTCCAAATGACTTGCTGTTTAAGATCCCGAAGGCTGCTGATCGCCCGTGGGATGCTCCTGATGGCTACATTTGCGTCTACGAGGAGCATTTCAGGAGTTGTGGGCTTCGGTTTCCCATCCCGGAGCTTGTCTATAAATACTGCAAGAGGCGGTACGTCGCGATCTCTCAGTTGATGCCAGCCACGGTGATCAACCTTATGGGTCTTCTTTCTCTCGGGGAAGAGTGCGGTATTCCCATTACGGCGAAGGTTTTTGAGAGGTTGTTCCGAGTGAACCTATCGAAGGCAAAGCCGTGGTTTCTATCGGCAAATGTGAAGCCGGAAGCCGATCTTGTTACTGGGAATAAACCGAACAAGGTCAATCATTGGAGCGCCAGATACTTCTTTGTGAAGATCGATGAATCTTCCGTCGAGTGTCCGGGAGGGAGTTACCGAACTCTATGGAGAACTCCTATTGGTAGATACTTGTTCTTTATTTCATCTTAGTACCTTATTTTGCCTAACTTATATCTTTCTTTCCTATCTTCAGCTCGTCATCCTCCAAGCTTCCTTATCACCACACCGGGATTCACTTTTGCTCACGCGAAGCAATTAAGTGCTGCGGGGAAAGCTCGGTGGCCTGAAGCTTACCAGGAGAAGCTCGATTTAAAAGCGAAAAGAGCCCTTAAAGGTAAGTTGGCAGACTTTTCTTCGCAGTTCGTTGATACCGATCTTCTTTTATTTACCCGTTGCTTCCTCTCAGCAAAACCATCTCGTCGGAGAAAAATGAAGTTCGAGGATATCCCCAATCTTTCAGCCGAGATGGACGGCGACGAGGTGGATGTGGACATTCCCTCGCCTGATGTCCAGGTGAATCCCGAGGCTACGGCCATTGATGAAGAGGTCGGCCGAGATGAAGTTCCTACTGGGGATCGCGCTCCTTCAGCAACCGAGCAGGCAGATCCGGAAGCTCCAGCCGTTAACGAAGAGGTTGGCCAAGGAGAGGTTCCTGCTGGGGAGCACACTTCTCATCCGGCCGAGAAGAAAAGAAAGAAGAAGACAAAAAGGGGGTCTCGGCGGGCTGCTGGTTCGACTGCTGGAGTCGGTACCGAACACGCCGAAGGTGGCGAAGGCGACGAGGGGATTACCGACCCCCAACAAACTGATGGGGAAACGATTGTCCTATCGGACAGCTCTCCAGTGCAGAAGAGGCGTCGAACGTCGGATCCCGAGGCCGATTCCTGGGATTATGTCGAATCATATCGGCGCTTGAGTTTCGGCCCGGACTTCCTTTCGCCGATCGGTTCCCTTCGCCAACCTGAGGCTTATAAGAAGCTGGCCCAGACTACTGCCGAGGTATCCTTTTCTCCCTTTTTTTTTTGTTATCCTTTTTCTTTCGATTGCTTATTTTTAAAGTTCGTTATTCCTGCAGATGGTTGCTCAGACGAACGAGATCGTCGGGTCTTACGATCGTGAGCTCGGAGAATCGCGCCGTAAAGCTTTCGAGGCGAGGGTTCAAGTGGCGGAACTTCGCAAGGAGCTGCACATATCTGAGGACCGAGTGGAGGCGGGCGATCGTGCGGTGGACCAACTGACTCGAGAGATTGCCGCACTTAAGAGATCCAATGCCGAGCTGGGGTTGGAAAGAGACGCTCTCTCGATAAAGCTGTTCGCGGAAACTTCGCGATTGAGGGCCGGTCGTACCCAGCAGATCTCCAGGAGAAAAGCGGTCACTGAAAAGTGCCAAGTCCAGCTTCAGAAGGTAAAGGACCACTTGTCGGCGGTTGAGCGGGCGAAGAAACCGTTCCTCGTTATCAATCAGGTTCAGGGAGTACTTGATTTTTGCGAGGGCCTTAAGAAGAAGCACGGTATTGTTGTCTCTTCGTCTCGTATCGATCGGCTTGAGAAGCTTAAGGCCGAAAAGGTGAAGGAATATGCCGCGATCGACCTTTGTGAGCTGGATGAGGCGGACTTGGTTGTCACGCCTTTTAGTGATCCGGTGCATCCAGAGGTTTCGACTTCGATGGGCAATGAGGTTCCACCGGGCCTTGACGAGTTCGGATCCAATCAGGCTTCCATGTCGGCTGATCGCGCTGATGCGATGCGGAAGCGAAATGTCTGAATCGTCTTTTTGTTTTGTAATATGACTTGTTTTTCCTTTGCCCGAATGGGCTTATAACCTGACCTCTTGGACCGGAGGGTTTTTAAAGTCCGGTATCCGTTTTGCCCGAGGGGCTTTTTAACGAATCTGATTTTTATCGATCTTCTTTTTATTTTGAGTGTTATGCTTTATTTCTTCTGATATATTTGAAGTCGTACATAATACGAACCTCTCGAATTTATCGTACACAGTGGTGCCGTAAATTGTACGGTCTTAGCCGGGTGAAGAGGATGAATTCGACTGAACCTGTTCGAGGTCGGCAATCCCTATCGTAGATTGGCTTACTGCTTTTGCGATTGTTGAGAAATCGGCTTACTTGTTTTTGCGACTGTTGAGAAATCGGCTTACTAGTTTTGCGACTGTTGAGAAGTCGGCTTAGGTTTGCGAGGAAGGACGTTCGGCTTGACCCTAGAGTTTAGTTTTAAGAGTACGTGAACAGCTCATCTTAATATGCTCTAGGTTTCTCACATTGAATCCGAGTGTGCGAGACGGACTTGGCTTATTTGGCTCGGATAATCTGAGAAGTTGGTGCGAGACTGATCTCGGCTTTGAATGTGGAAAGTGTATTATCCATTGCACCATGAGGATGCGTGCGAGCTAAGCTCGGCTTTATCAGATCGTCTGGCCAGGACGTTGAAATGGGAACCGTTGGTGGTTGAAAATGCGAACTGTTGAAGTTCGGCAAACGTAAAGTTTGACTTAGAAAATACGAACAGTTGGAGTTCGGCAAACGAAAAGTTTGACTTTAGAAAATACGAACTGTTGTAGTTCGGCAAACTAAAAGTTTGGCTTTAGAAGATACGAACTGTTGGAGTTCGGCAAACTAAAAGTTTGACTTGTAAAATACGAACTGTTGGAGTTCGGCAAATTAAAAGTTTGACTTGTAAAATACGAACTGTTGGAGTTCGGCAAACTAAAAGTTTGACTTAGAAAATACGAACTGTTGGAGTTCGGCAAACGTAAAGTTTGACTAAGAAAATACGAACAGTTGGAGTTCGGCAAACGAAAAGTTTGACTTTAGAAAATACGAACTGTTGTAGTTCGGCAAACTAAAAGTTTGGCTTTAGAAGATACGAACTGTTGGAGTTCGGCAAACTAAAAGTTTGACTTAGAAAATACGAACTGTTGGAGTTCGGCAAACATAAAGTTTGGCTTAGAAAATACGAACTGTTGGAGTTCGGCAAACATAAAGTTTGGCTTAGAAACTACGAACTGTTGGAGTTCGGCAAACATAAAGTTTGGCTTAGAAAATACGAACTGTTGGAGTTCGGTAGAATGCCTTGGTAAAATTTTATTAATGTTATAGCTGCGCCTTGTGAGGGCTGCCTACGTACCTTCGAAAGAAGGATCAAGCCATTCGTAGTTCATATTACATATTAGAATCGAGCGTATGTGTAGTAGCTTGGTGATTTTTTTTTTTTTTTTTTTTTTTTTTTTTTTTTTTAGGTCTCGAGATCTAGACTAGATGTAGTAGCGTTTGATGCTCATCGAATTCCATGAACGGGGAATGGGGGTTCCGTCTAGCTTCCGGATTGAAATCATCGATATTGACTTGGATGATCGTTTCGCGTCGCGGCAGATCGGGATCGTTTGGGATTTTCTTCTTATTGATCACGCAGGTGCGGGGAGTGGTCCTTATTTTGCATTCGTTTATGAAAGTTCGGGACATCACCTGGTCGCCTCTAAGGGTGAAAACTCCGGAAGGTGTCGGGAACTTGACGCATTGATGATACGTTGACACGACTGCTTTCATCGAGAATATCCACGGCGTGCCAAGTATTACGTTGTAGATCGCGGGTTTGTTTAGCACCAAGAACTTGACCATTCGACATATTCCCCCGGTATACATAGGAATTTTGACCGTTCCTGCTGTCATGGTTTGCTCGCTTGAGAATCCGGTGAGTGGTTCGATGTTCGGTCTGATTTGGTTGTCGGGAAGATCCATGTTTTTCAGCGTATCTTTGAAAATCACGTTAACCGAGCTTCCAGTGTCGACCAGAATTCGTCCAACCACAACATCACCGATGAGTGTCTTGACGACTAATGGATCGTTATGCGGCATATGGAGTCCTTCCGTATCGGCCTCAGAAAAGGCGATCGGTATCCCGCAGGGTGTAGTTTGATGCGTTTGTTTTGCGGCCATCGCTTCTTTGCTGTATGTCTTCAGAGCTCGGACGGAGTAGTTGCATGTTTCCAACGCACCCATGATCATGTTGATACGTTTTCGAACCTGCGGAGGTTGTTGAGTTTCCACGTTGTCCTCCCGATCTCGTTTCGGTTGTTCGTCGTCGGTTTTGTCTTTCTTTTGCTCGGCAGGCTTATTCGGTTTGGAGTTGTGTCTCCTACCGTTATCGTTACGGCGCGGTCTATTCGAGGGTTGGAAGGCTCCTTCGACTGGAACTTCCCCCTTTTTGTACTTCATCATCAGGAACTCCTGTAGATGTCGGCACTCTTCGGTCGAATGGTTTCCATACCGGTTATGGAAATTGCAGTACGATGCGGATTCAGTGGTGTCGGGCTCGTTTGGCTCATCCGACCGAACCCAAGTGTTTGACCTGGATTGCTGAGTTTGGACCGTATTGACGGGTTGTCTCGGGGGAACGTACAGTTTGTCCTTAGTGGCGGGCTGTTTCGTGATAGCGTGTCGCCTTTCTTTCTCGGATCTTTCCTCCTCCTCCATGATGAAGATATGCGCCCTGTGCAGGATGTCCTCCAGCGTCTTTGGATTATTGCGTTTGATCTCCCTGTGAAAATCCGATTCGTACCAGGTGGCTTTGTAAAGAGCCTCGATTGCGGCTTCGTCGTCGATCGTGCAATGGGATACAACCGCTTTAAAACGTTCCATGAAGTTGCGTAGGGGCTCGTCCTGCTTCTGCTCGAGGGCCCAGAGTTCGGCATTCTTTGTTTTCTGCTTGATAAACATGGTGAAGCGTTTGAGGAATTTGGTAGTGAGCTCGTTATAGCTGTTTACCGAACTTGGCTCGAGCGTTGAAAACCAATCGAGCGCGGCTCCGGATAAGTTCTCCACGAATAGTTGGCACATGGCTGCGTCCTTCTCGGTTTCCGAGCCGAAACGAAATCGGTTCATTGTGATGACAAACGAGGTCAAGAAGTGTTTAGGATCGGTAAACCCGTCGTATGATGTGATCTTGACTCTTTCCAATCGTCGGACTGGAGTGTTGACGACTTTGTCGGTAAACGGCGTCCTCTGTGACTCTTGAATTACCCGGTCGATCTCCGGCGCCGAACTTGTAGCCTGATGGACTTTGGTCCGCATATCTTGTAGTTGGGCCTGGAACTTGGCGAATTCCAAGTTCACGGCGGCTTGGTCCGTGATGTTGATTTCCGAATCGGTCGCGGAGGATCTTCTTGTCGGCGGGTCGATCGTGCCTGGGGGTTGAGCGTCGGTTAAGTCGGACAAGAGGTTTCGGCGTAACGTGTTTTCTCCGGCGGGTGTGATCAGGTTTGGATCGAGGATGCCGATCTGGTTTCGACGTTCGAAGTGGGATGCTATCAGTGAGGTGATCCGCTCTTCGTTCTTTTTGTTGATCTCGGCGAACTGTGCCGCCATGGCTTCCATGAAGACGGTCGGATCTATGAGTATCGAAGCAGCCGGAGGCTGTGGAAGAGTCCCAGGTGGATGGTCCTGGTTGTCTTCTCCGACAGGTATGGTCGGAGGGGGTCCTCCTCTGGTTGTCTGTAGTTCGGTATTGACAGGATTGAGCTCGTCGATCCGTGGGTTTTGATCATCGGTTTCTGAGCCGTTGACGAGGGCTGCGGTGGTATCGACTGGAAGAACCATTGCCGAACTTCAATCAAACGATATCCGAAAGTACTGTTCTATCTATCCCCACAGTCGGCGCCAATTGTTGATCCGTAAATCACACAAAAGGGGTAAAACAGTACTTTTTAGTCGGAATCTCGTTTATTGATCAAGGTCGGCGTTACAACAGAATTTAAGTAAGTAGGCAAAGACAAAAGACTTGAGATCGGTAATGAGCTCTCTCTTGTATTCTCTGTCTCTGCGGAAGTTGTGGATATGTTGATGAATGAACCTTCTCTTCTATTTATATTGTCTTGAGGCGGCTCTAAATGTGAATATTCCCTTTTCCTTGCTCGATTAGGGAATGGAAATATTCCGGATTCCCCTCCGAGATAAGGATATATTCCTTATTCTTCGGCGGTCTATTCGCAAGGAATATTTCCATTTCCGAGATCGGCGGGAAAGAGGAAATATTCCGGTTTCATCTGTTGTAACGGACTGGGCTTGTGATGGGCCCAGATCGGTAGCCGAGGTGGGCTTTCAGCGAGATCCCGAGCTCGGCCCAATGTTTTCGGGCCGACTTATCCTCGATCCGAACCATCGTAAACCGGTCTTGATTGAACCGATCTCGGTTCGAACCGAGTTAAACCAGGGGGTGCTAATCCCCCCTCTAACAGTTATGAAGATCTTCTGTTAAAACCAAGGGATTGCGCTTCAGTTCTCAGCACCTAGAACACCACAACAGAATGGAGTTGTGGAGAGGAAGAACATGACTCTTCAGGAGATGGCAAGGGCCATATTACATGGGAACAACATCCCTACCAAGTTCTGGGCTAAAGCTCTAAACACTGCATGTTACATCATCAACAGAGTCTACATCAGAAAGGGGACAACAAAAACTCCATATGAATTATGGAAAGGAAAGACGCCTAACTTGAGCTACTTTCATGTTTTTGGATGCAGGTGTTACATCTTGAATGACAAGGACCAGCTTGGAAAATTCGATTCACGAAGCAATGAAGGGATATTTTTGGGTTACTCAGGCACTAGTACAACATTTCGGGTGTACAACACACGTGCTGGTGCAATCCAGGAGTCAGTCAACGTGGTGTTTGATGGCTATTCAGTACCTCCACTAAAGCATGTTGGGTCGGACAGTGAGTCAGAACAGGCAGTAACAGAGGACATCACTCAACCATCATCAGATTCGGAAGTGTTACAGCAGGTGCATCGAAATAATTCAGCATCAGATGTCATCGGTGCTGTGAATGAAGGGAGGAAAACTAGAGGGGTTCAGATCAATTTCCGTGAGATGGTTCAGTTCGCATGCTTCGTCTCAGTCCTTGAGCCACAAAACCATGTCCAGGCCCTGCAAGACGAATTCTGGATCGTTGCCATGGAACAAAAGCTTGAACAATTCGTGCGCAACGATGTCTGGGAACTTGTTCCTAGACCTGATGGTGTGAATATCGTGGGCACGAAATGGATTTTCAAGAACAAAATTGATGAAAGTGGAGTGGTGGTGCGAAACAAAGCAAGGTTAGTGGCTCAAGGATACTCTCAAATCGAGGGTGTTGACTTTGAAGAAACCTTTGCCCATATGGCACGTCTGGAGTATATTCGACTGTTTCTTGGAATGGCGTGTATTTTGAACTTCAAGATATATCAAATGGACGTGAAGAGCGCATTCCTCAATGGTATGCTACAGTAATTGGTACACGTGGAACAGCCTTAGGGATTCGAGGACTCAGCTCATCCTGAGTATGTCTACAAATTGAAAAAGGCATTGTATGGGTTGAAGCAAGCTCCTCGAGCTTGGTATGAGAGGTTAACAAGTTTTCTTGAAGAAAAAGGATATACAAGAGGGAGTGTGGATAAAACTTTGTTCACACTATAACAAGGAAAAGAGATCATGATTTTCCAAATCTATGTTGATGACATCATTTTCGGTGGAACTTCTCAGAAACTCGTTGATGTGTTTGTGGAGAATATGACTCATGAGTTCGAAATGAGCATGGTGGGTGAGCTGAAGTACTTTATGGGATTACAAATAACACAGTCTGACGATGGTGTGTTTGTCTCACAAACCACGTATGCAAAGAATCTATTATCAAGATTCAAATTGGATCAATGCAAGGAAGCCAAAACCCCTATGAGTACTACAGCTAAAATGACGAGTGATAGTGAAGGAAACGATGTAGACGTCAAGCTATATAGAGGAATGATTGGGAGTCTCTTGTACATGACAGCAAGTAGACCAGATATATGCTTTAGTGTGGGCGTATGTGCAAGGTACCAGGCCAAACTAAAACAATCACATCTGGAAGTAGTCAAGAGGATCATCAAGTATGTCAAGGGAACTGTCAATCTTGGTATCTGGTATTCGAAAGGGTCAAACAAGAATCTGGTTGGATACTGCGATGCTGACTGGGCAGGAAGTGCTGATGACAGGAAAAACACAAGTGGTGGTTGTTTCTTCCTCGGAAACAATTTGATTGCATGGATGAGTAAGAAGCAGAACTCTGTATCACTTTCAACAATTGAAGCAGAATACATTGCCATGGGGAGCTGCTGCACCCAACTGGTATGGATGAAGCAGATGTCAGCTGACTACGAAATGGAATCTGGAACACTTCTGGTTTACTGTGACAACAAAAGTGCCATCAGTATTTCGAAAAATCTAGTACATCACTCAAGGACGAAGCACATTGACATAAGGCACCACTTCATCAGAGAACTGGTTGAGGAAAAACAGGTAGTGGTTGAACATGTTGTCATTGAATTACAACTGGCTGATCTATTTACTAAACCATTGGACTTTGCACGCTTTGTCACCTTAAGAAATTCAATTGGAATATGTGAACTATGACCGTTTGTGAAGTGTATAGGGCTGATACAAGTGCTGAGACATAGTGTACATAAGGCTCAGATTTTGTTTGGAGGCAAGGGCATGAGTGGAAAAAAGCTACTTATCATATCATCAGCCTGGACGTCAGCACAGAGGTATAAAGAGAAGAGAACTACAACGATGAAGAGCGATCAGCCATGAGTTAGTTCTTGAGAAGTCAAGTGATAGAGTTAACACATCTGCTGATCAAGTGAAAAAAAAAAAAAGGAAACTGACTAGCAACCAGGTATCTGAAGACATCAGTGATAGTACAAGAGAACTAATAAGTAATCATGTACTTGAGAAGTCTGAGGATGATACAAGTCAAAGCAAGATTCCAACGGCTCTCTCTGATATACAACGAAGGTTGAAAACTGACTCCAAGCTGATAAAGATGTGATAATGTGAAAGCTAGCCACTGAATTTGAGATGACCAAATGCACTGAATCATGACGAGCTGAGTGTACATTCTGGCTTAGGCGTTGTGTTAGTTCATGTGACACTTCATCAGAAAAAGGTACATTAAGAAAACTGATTCAAAAACAACCTCAAAGCCAGTTTTAAAATTCGTGACATATGAAATGCCACTGCAGGTTTAAATCCTTCTCTATGTTATCTAATTGAGAGTGGATGCATCAAATTCGTTCTGAGGACTGTACTACTGATTTCTCTTGTCCCATAAAGTGTTGTGTTGCAATGAATCAGAGGTGTGAAGATGTCAAGTCCCTCCAAACCAAACCAGAGGCAATTTCGGTGTGATGAGGCAAAAATCTAAATCCGGTTAGAACAGAACCGAGTCAATGTCGGTTTGAAGAAGAAAACCCAATTTGCCTCAAACTTAAAACAAACAAAAAAAGGGAGAGTGGGAAAATCTGCATATACCCGCGACAAAGGGTAACTCAAACATCACTTGCCTCAAAAATCCTAAGATTGAAAAACGAAAAAAAAAAAGGGGGGAAGAAGCTCAAGTCGGCAACCATGGTTTTTAGAACTCGACGAGGAAGGGTTGGGCAAGGCGGCGAGACTCCGGCTCTACATGATTCCGGTGGAGAAGATCGACCCCTCCTGGTCGATAACGATGACGGCGAGGAATTCATAGGGGCTCCACAATCAGCTCGTAACGACGGTTGCAGAGGGTCCTATCTGCCGGATCTGACTGCGGAAGAAGATGGAGGAGGCTCGGCCCCAGTGCCCGAGGTGGATGGTGTCGACGGAGAGGGCTCGGCTCCACTCTCGATGGTTATGTGGAGATCTCCGATTCGAGAAGAACAAGGAGATGGCGAGGGAGCTTCTAGCGTTTCCGCCGAAGCTGAGCAAAATTCCGGCAAGCACACTGAAAGTTCCGAAGAAGATGCCGCCATGGGAGACGAGAAGGAAGCTCGTCGGAAAAGACGACTCAGACAGCTGGGGCCTGCATCCGGGAAAAGGCTACGATCTGGATCAACATCCCAAGATACATGCAATGACTCGTTTCGATCCAAAAGAGTCACCTCACCGCAAACTCGAGAAAGATACGGTCTATTTCTGACTCGATCTGTAATGGAAGAACGCCTGGTGGAGTTTGACAAGGAGGATGAATGGGGATTCAAAGCTGTGATTGATAAAGGGCACATGAGGAACATTGTGACAGGTCTTGAAGGGTATATTCATGAAGTGATTGTTGAATTTTATGCTCACCTACCATCGGTGAAATCTGAAGCCTCAGGAGACAGCGTTACAGTGGCTCTTCGAGGGCATAAATATGAGTTCTCACCTACCGTGATCAACAAGTCCCTTGGTCTTGAAGCACTGTCTGAAGCAGAAATCCGGGCTGATGCAGAGGCTGATATAGTCTCTCTTGAGGCTATAGCAAGGTTTATGTCTGAAGGGAAGGTAACAGAGTGGAGTGTTCTGAACACAACGTTGCTTCCACCATGGTCTGCAGCTCTTCTGACGATTGATGCGCACAACTGGGTCCCAGCGAGCAACAAAAATCACATATCCGAGGATAGAGCTCGACTCATCTACAAGATGGCCAATGGAATCCGGGTTGATTTTGGAACCATGGCATACAATCAGATTTTGAGTCTCGGAGTGTTACAGAAGAAGGATGCACGGTGGCTCATATTCCCTCGAATCATCTTTGGACTTCTTCAAATGCAGCAACCACCAAGGCTATTTGAAAATGAAAAGTTCATCAAGACAGTTGTCTATCGAAAAGATGTAAGAACTGGTGAGGGGTTCTTACTGCAGCAAGCGGCAGAGGACAAGGCTAAAGACAGATCAAAGGGGAAGAAGAGATCAACTCAACCATCTGTCACTGCTGCCCGTGCACCTGGGCATCCATCTACATCAGCTCCTGATTCAAAACCTGCATCAGTGTTCTCCGCAGAGGTGATAGAGGTTGGATCCATTCGTGTACCAGTTGGACAGTTCAATCCAGCTACAGCTCGTATTGCCCTTGAGGATACATGTCATGCACTCCGGTGTCTTACTCACGTCGTGGAGACTCTACTCAAAGCCCTACCAGGTAAGCCTTCATGACATCTGTACACTTCTCATATCTCATCTTATCTGGATTTTAACAGATGTGTGCTCCCAAGCAGGGGGAGATGGTACAAAGGGAAGTGGCTGAGTGTAGCTGCCTTGAGTTGTGGGGGAGGGAAACCAATTTTAAGCTAGCTAATTATGTAATTTTGGAAATCGGTTTACCATTCTGGGGGAGTTAGGGATCTGCTCATGTTTAAGTCTGTATTTTTAATATTGAAACTCTCGGCTTCGGCATCTGTCAGAATCTTACTTAAATCTTACTTCTGTACTCAACTCTTAAATATCTATTGGAAGTCGATTTCTGAACTGTTTGGGAGACCATATACTGTCTGGATATGTGTGGTTGCATGAATGTTCATTACAGGTGCTTGAGAGACACACAAAGCTAAAATGGGGGAGATTGAAGATGCAGATGTGCTGAAGCAGCCTCTGTAGCTGTTGAGAAGTAACACAGCAAGTGATACAGGCGAGCAGACCAAGGAGTTAGACGACATGAAGCATGAGAGATGACGTGGATCGAGCTCACAATGCCACGTGGATGGACTAGGATGCGAGATCCAAGCTGGAAGAGGATCTCAGAGAAGATCTCGAAGAATATCAACATAAGGAATATTCCCTAAGTCTTATCCTAAGAAATAGGGAATGTAACTTATCACAGAAGATTGGTTATGATCTTCACTTGGCGATTTGGGTTAGTATGAGCCACGTTCTATTTTGCATAAATAGGGAGTGTTAAGCCTTTGTATGAGGCTAACACGTTGAAAAGCAATAACTTAGCAAAAGGAGTTTTAGCTTTCTTGTAAGAAAGCTAAAGCAAAAGGCTAAGGGGTGCGTTGAGAGGTTCGAAGATCGCGTATAGATCTTTGAACAGAAGAGACTAGATTTGTGAGATTGAGAGAAGACTTGTAAGTGCTCTTGATAATTAATCTAGTAAAGTTCTTTTGAAAAGATAAACCCTGTTATTCGTGTTTTGCATCCTGTATTAGTAGCTGTTACATTTTCAGAAACTAGATTCGATCAGTACCGGAAATCAATGGTTGGGATCAGATGTTGTCATCTTCAACACTTTCCACTGGTGGACTCACACTGGTCGTTCTAAGACGTAAATATATTAATTTAACGATCTCAAATATTGACCTTAAATATTAATCACATGCATGCATGATCATATATAATCGAATGATGATGATGATGTATGATGTATGCAGATGGGACTATTTCCAAGTGGGAGACCATTTTACGAAAGAGATGAATAGAATGGAAGCTTTCAAGATTGCTTTGACAACTTGGGCTAATTGGGTTGATCGCAACATTGATCATTCAAAAACTAGGGTTTTCTATCAGGGAGTCTCTCCCGTTCATTTAAAGTTAATCTCTTTCTCTCTCTCTAGTAATTATAGTTTAACTAACTAATTATAAAAGATGACATAACCGTGTTTTGTTTTGTCTTTACTTCATTTTAAAGTGGTGCTGAGTGGGGTAAACCGGGGAAATCTTGCTTGGGAGAGACGGTACCAGTTAACGGACCAGATTACCCCGGGCAAAATAACGAAGGCGAGGCTATAGTGAAAAGTGTGATCGGAGGGATGGCTAAACCGGTGAATCTCCTTGACGTGACGGCTATGACGGAGCTGAGGAAGGACGCTCACCCTTCTATCTACGCCGGTAGAGGACGTAGCTATAGTGACTGTAGCCATTGGTGCCTCCCTGGAGTTCCCGATGTATGGAACCAGCTACTTTATACCGCTCTTCTCGGCAACGTTTAGTGTTTTTTGGAGGGTTAAATAAAGAAGTACACTTTTCTTTTTCTGCAAAGAAATTATCATGTTTAAAAGAGCAGCAATTACAACTTATTTATCTTCATCCACACCCACAACTCAGAACTGTCTATACAGTATACAACATAAGTGAAACTCAATAGCGACGTAATTAGCACACATGTAAAACTTCTTCATTGTACACTGTCACATGAACTCCTGCAAGCTTTCGAGGACTGGCTTTACGTTCTCAAAAGCCAAATCGTTGGTTTGCAAACTTAACTATATTCATATCAATAACTTTGAGAGAAGGTTAAGAAAAAGAAACTCGGTATTAGCCAAGATTACTACATGACAGAGCTTTTAGCATACCAAGTTCTAACATCTGTAAACGGTTGACAATGTGCACGCCGCATGCAAAAGAGGGGGAAATATAATTAACATTCATTCTAGACAAAATGAAGTCTTATTGATCTTACGAATCAAGTATTATAGGCTATCAAAGCCTGATTGTGAAGTAAAGTCCGTAAAACCGGAAGAAAGAATTATCTAGATATTGATATATTCTTATCATATCCACTTTATGTGTTTAAAAAAGTTTATATTATGTGGATGTTAGCATTATAATGATATTGTATCCTACACAACTCAATAATATTATATATTATTCTATAATATTTGACACACTTGACAACTTGCAAAACATGCAAGTAAGCCAAACATATGATCTTCTTTCGATTAACGGATTAAAATGATCTCTGCTCTCAAGAAACTCGGTTGCTGCTCAAATTGAGCCTGCTAAGAGTATTATAGAAACATTCCTCGGTTCTGTTGTTGTTGTTGTTTTTCATGTCTAACGTTATCGTCATTCAGACAAAGAGAAGGGATTCTCACCACAAGAATGTAATGTAGTCAGGCTTCGTTCTATATGTGAATTTTTACCATTGTTCAAGTTGCAAGTATTTTTAGTCAACAGTTTCTGCTAAACTCAATAAGAACTAGGGCTGAGAAAAAAATTCGGATCCGAAAATCCGAACCGGTATCGAACCAAAAATACCCAAACCGAAAGGGTTTCAGATCCATTCAAATACCCGAACGGATCCTAAATTACTATACCTGAAGAACTGAACCGAATGGATACCCCATCCGAATTTTAAAAATATTCGATCGGTACTTAAATCCCTAAACCCGAAATACCCAAAACCCAAAATACCCGACCCGAATCCAATCCGAACGCACACCAGGATAAGAACTAGTAACTAGTTTATGGGCTTAATACGTTATGGGCCTCAAGCCCATAAGCTAGGGAAGGCAATAAAAAAATACACTCTCCCTCGCACACACTTTTGAGTAGAGAGAAAGTAGAGTTTCCCCCTTTTTGCAGTTTCCATTTGTCCGGAAGTATCGAGAGGCGGAGAAATTATGAGGGAAGAAGAAATTGAGAAGATCCGTGGCGTGGTTCGAGACTGCGTCAGTAAGCATTTGTACTCGTCGGCCATCTTCTTCGCCGACAAGGTAGCTGCTCTCACCAATGACCCAGCTGACATATATATGCAGGCTCAGGCTCTTTTCCTCGGCCGCCACTACCGTCGCGCCTTTCACCTTCTCAACGCCTCCAAAATTGTTCTCCGAGATCTTCGATTCCGTTACCTTGCCGCGAAGTGCCTCGTAATTCCAGTTTCCCCGCTTTTTCTGTCTATCTATCCTGTTTTAAATGGGTTGGGTCTAGAAATTTCAGAATGAGATTTTGGTGATAAGGGTATTAGGGTTTATGGGCAATTTTTGTGTGTTCTCAGGAGGAATTAAAGGAATGGGATCAGTGTCTCTTGATGCTTGGTGATGCGAAGGTTGATGAAGATGGTAATGTGTATGACGCCAAAGATGGCAACGTGATGTATTTTGATAAAGATGGAGAGGACCGAGAGATCAATGTAAGCTTTTTTAACCCTTTCTCAATTGTATAATACTTCATTCTATGTAATATTCTATACGAGTCCACCACCATACTGTTTCCACTATAACTTTCGAGGTTGAAGGTTATGCAAGTACCTGAACTGATATATACGGGTTTTTTTCTTTTGCAGATATCATCGGCAATTTGCTTTCTAAGAGGAAAAGCATATGGAGCCTTACAAAACCGTTGTCAGGCTCGACAATGGTCAGTTGGGCTTTTTTCCACCTATCTTTCTTGTTCAAATGATCAATTTAACTGATGAATTTCGGTTGCGATTGCAGGTATAAAGCTGCTATCAAGGCTGATCCTCTGTGCTATGAGGTAATTCCCCTAGTCAATTGCTGCATCTTATTTCTAGTTACCATGGGATGTTGCCGAGCTAATGTGGGAAGATAAATGTATATAGTAGTGAAAACCTGAAGCACCTCCTCTAGATATCAGAAAATTGTTACGTGGATGTGATTTCTGTAACCTATCCTTTCAGGCTTTGGAATGCCTTATTGAAAGCCACATGCTTACATCTGAAGAAGGTGAGTTATATTTAAAGCTTTGTTGTTGTTCTCTATTTTATTGTCTTATTTGTTTCATGGTGCAGTCGTTTACATGACTAGAAAGTAACTGAGACTTTTATGTTCATTAAATTCAGAAGCAAGTCTGATTTCTTCACTGCAATTTAGTCCAGAAGACGGATGGCTATCTTCTTTCTACTCATGCTTGATAAAGAAGGTATAGCTTTCTTTTCGCAAGCATCTTTTGTATTTCTTCTTGGTACTTATTGGTTCTTCTTGTCCAGTATGACAAAGAGAGCACAGTAGAAGCTAAGTTCAAGAAGCTTGAGAACGAAACTAGTGGTCCTGTCTCTACATTGGTTAATAACACTGATCTGTTGGCCTGTAAAGCTGAGTACTACCATCAATGCTGTGAATATCAGAAGTGTTTTGAACTAACCTCTACGTAAGTTGTATATTACTGCTGATACTGAATTTTGAGCATTATGAAGCTTGAATGATTCAAGTAATGTGGACTCTTTTGGTCTAACTTGACAGACTCCTTGAGAAAGATCCTTTTCATCTGAAGTGTACCTTAGTACATTTGGCCGCCGCCATGGAACTTGGTAATTCAAATGAGCTGTATCTAATGGCATGCAATTTGGTGAAAGACTACCCTTCGAAGTGAGTATAAATTTTAATTTTTCAAGCTATCTGGCCAGTGGGTGCGCATCTCATTTGGGATATAGTTCTTCTGATTTTATCCCAACCCTAGCTAGGATATTTAACCTGCTTTATGGTTCAGCTTTTCAAGGCCATGAGTAAACTTTGAGAGCATGATTTCTTGTGTTGATTTTTTGGTTGAAAATGTTGTGTACTTGATCTAGCTGAAAATGTTTTAGTATTTTGGTTTTTGAGCTAAATTTTCATGAGTTAGTATGTAGGCAGGGTTCCTTTGCTTGATGCTTTGTGGTGTAAATAAATACTCATTCGTGACCTTGTAGGGCTTTGTCATGGTTTGCGGTGGGTTGTTACTACTATTGTATCAAAAAGTATGCTGAAGCTCGGCGGTACTTTAGGTAATTATGTTAAGGCATTATGCATTCTTGATCAACTCTAGTAGGTAGGTGCAATGGTATGTATCTGACCTGAAGCTCCATTGCTTCTAATATGGTCTTCCAGCAAAGCTACAAAAATAGATGGCTCCTTCTCACCAGCATTGATAGGCTTTGGTAATTCCTTTGCCGCCCAAGAGGAGGGTGACCAAGCCATGTCTGCCTATCGCACTGCCGCTAGGCTATTTCCAGGGTAATCAAGTTACTCTTTTTTCTTCAGAATTAGTGACTGTAAGTTTGTAATGTCCAAAATGAATCATTCTCGGCCTTGAAGCATTGTGGAAGCCTTCTTATTACGTTACAAATTGTCTTTTACAGGTTGAATCTTGATATTATCTTGTTCCAGGTGTCATTTGCCAACTCTGTACATTGGAATGGAGTATATGCGAACTCACAGCTACAAGCTTGCGGACCAGGTAACAAGTTATAATATGCTGTCTGGTGTCTTCAAATTACATGACTTATCTTTTGTGCTAACATTGTATTTACTTTGATCCCTTCTCTTGGTCCAGTTTTTCATGCAAGCAAAGGCGATATGCCCTTCAGATCCACTTGTTTATAATGAACTCGGAGTTGTTGCATATCATATGAAAGAGTGTGTACCTTTTCTCTTTACAGTCTGCTTATCTCCGAAATTTTCAAACGCTATTAATGGCAAAGCTACAATATAAAATGGGGGAGAAGGTAAAAATCCCGTAAATTGAGTCAACAGCATTCACTACATTTCAGGTATGGTAAAGCTGTGCGGTGGTTTGAGAAGACATTGGCCCATATACCATCTGCATTAACTGAAATCTGGGAACCAACTGTGGTCAATCTCGCTCATGCATATAGAAAGCTAAGGTATAGTCGTGCACACACAACTACCATGATCTTCCTCTTATGCAGGCAATCTCGTGTTGTGAATGTAATGAAGTTATTGACTTGGGAAAATTCTTATTAACAGGAAGGATCGTGAAGCTATCTCATATTATGAAAGAGCACTTACACTATCAACTAAAAGCTTAAGCACTTATTCCGGCTTGGCTTACACTTACCATTTACAGGTATTTGAATGTTCTTTAAACACCAGTCATTTTCTTCAAACAATACTAACGCTGATTTTCACAAAAGCAAAGATTTGTAATTTTTTACCAATTCATCTCATTCTTGTGCAGGGGAATTTCTCAGCTGCCATATCATATTATCACAAGGTATACACACTACTATATATGAGCAAACTTCTCCTTAATAGTTAGCATATGGACACTTTTCTTCACCATCAGACGATATGCTAAATGTTCTTCATTTATTCTCAATCATCCTCTCTGTTTCTTTTCTCTCTCTTCAGGCCCTATGGTTGAAACCTGATGATCAATTCTGTACTGAAATGTTGAACGTGGCTCTCATGGATGAATGTCAGAACGGGGTTGATTCAAAGGTTGAGCTATGCTGAGAAACTGGTGAGTTAAGTTAACTGCCTTAATCTAGTTATTGCCGTAATTTATATGTACTATCATTGTGACGCCTGAAAACATAACTATAACTTATTACATGCATCAAAAAACCAAGTGACTGTTACAAATATATTCTTCACAGGGTGGTCTACACACACTTCTGGTTTCCTTATTTTCCTGTATAACCCAATGCTATACGGAAAATAAATATTCATAGATCCTAAAATTTTCTTAATGTGTGAAGGGGCAGCTTTGTTTCTCTGCAGTGTTGTCTCCACTGTCTGTGGTTCTGGTCTCTGATATAAGATTTCCCTTGAGCAGTCCCCCGAACAGCTCTCCTGGATCATAGTAAATCTCAATCTCCTCTGCTCTAAGCAATTCATCAACCTGTAGAGAACATCTAGATGTAAGCAAATCCTGTGCTAGAGGTTTTAACCATTGAAAGATTATAAGGAGGGAAACAAATTCATGTTTCAGACATACCTTTAGAACTCCCAGGCCGAGGAATTGAACCATATCCCCAGTAGGAGCATGGCCTTTGAAATTTCCTTCAAAGTATCCCCAGTGTCTAAACTTGAATGCTATAACAGGCGGCCCCGAGTACACAGAGAGTATTTCCCACGCAAACCCGCGTGGTAAAGCAGATCTAAAGGCGTCATGTGATGACTCGAAGCTCTCTTCCTCTGGCTTATAGTACTGAAACTCTTCAGGCAGAGAGTTCTTGAGCAAAGCATTGTAACTCCCAAGCCTAAGCGTTTCTTCAGCCGATAATCCTTCTCTCCCTAATAATTAAAAACCACTTAAATCTTTGTTTGGTAATTATTGAGTTTAAGATCATATCGAATTAGGTGTTTGTGGTGATTACCATTGACAAAGAGCTTAAACTTGTCAGGGTTTATAGTCTTGAAGTCTTGTAAACGGATTTTGTGTGAGAACTCCATCTCCCATGACTTGATCGCATTTTGAACTATATCTTCCAAGGACCCTTCTGGCCATACCTGCGATCAAAACCAAAGACAGGCAATGAATCAGATTCGCAGATTATAATAAACTTAGCACAGACATAAGTGATATATAGGTTTAACTGAAGGACCTTGGTCTGGCCTTCTTCAAAGAGCTGGTTCACAGTATCGAAGGCTGGAGGGTGACCATACCTCCATTAGACCTGTCCTGCATCTTCAAGGACAGATCTATACTTGTCTTTCTCTTCCCTAGTAGCCATATTAGCTTTTGATGTAGAGAGAGTTAGGCTTGTTTCTCTTTTATAGACAATGAGAACAGAGTTTTTAGTTGATTACTCATGAATCCCGTTTCCTTAGCCTCATTAATTTTACATTTTTGAAGAGTCGCAATCACATTTCTAAATATTATCATGACTAAGTTGCAACCAATAACCCTCGATTACTTCTTTGTCTGTCCATTTTCTCTATTCTTTGAAATAATAATATGTTTGACGACTAGGAAATTAAAAAAAGCATAAATCAAGGAAAATTAGAGAGGAAGTCTAGTGACTTTTTCAAGTATTATGTTTGCTATCTATCCAGTCGGATATTGTATGGTCATTAACGATTCCTGGTTTTCTTTCTTTAAAATATTGCGGAAACCATTTGATACCATCATTACATGATGCTATAATTTTATGAAATAGACAGAAAAGAGAAAGTTGCTTTTAATTATTACATGGGTTCTTTCTTCTTCGAAGAGCTTGTTCACAGTGTCATATATCGGAGCCCCACCGTATCTCCACCGTATATTTCCCGTTTTTTCATCGTTCAAAATCGATCGGTACTTATCGGCCGCAATTCTCAGAGACGAAAGGCCACCCTCTAGAGCATCCGCAGAATAAGCCATTTTTGTGAGTTTTCATAGAGGTGATCAGATAACTAGATATGAAAATGCCATATATAGAAAGTATCGAGGTGTCCATTTAACCTAAGACGATGATGTCGAAATACTAAAGACAGATGTCAAGGTTTGGTCGTAAATACTCATTAGGCGTCACGCAAACCAATGTGACCTTAAAGTTAGTTACGGTCTGGTCAAAAAAGTATTAAACCCTATCATCAGCTACTTGAGCCTACCCTAACTGCGTCTGTCATTGCTGCTCAGGGACGAATTGTTGTCCAAAGGATCATATTCAAACGATTGATATGTGTCTCTCCAGTTTAAGTACATGTACCAAAGTGCAACTATAAATCATATGATGATGATCTAAGTTAACCAAGAAAACACAATACTTCCATCTGTTCACCTAATTATAAAAACTTCTTCGTGCGGAAGCTATACCATTGAGAATGGAGGAGACAAACAATGTGCAGGCATAAACTCTCTGATTTATTTCCCGTATTTAATCCGTATGAAGTAAGATTTAGTAATAGATAGAATCAAGTCAAATACATATACTACGTTCTCGTTATTTTTCCGTGAACATTACCTTACATGAACTATATATAACCACAAAGAACAAACAGAGATAAACTAGTTATATGATCTTCAGAAAACCTTGAGTGAAATCACTGTTAATCTTCAGATACTAACAGTCAATTGCTCTCAATCATCATACCTTAAAAGTCTAGAAGAAGCTGTGGAAGAATCCTCTCTAAATGAGTAGCTTCAATCTTATCCATTCCCTCAGCTTCAGCAATTATGGCGGCGCGCTGCACAGCCTCTGCCAATGATTTAAAAAAAAACAAAAAAAACCCCATTTAGATACAACATGACTAACCGAGAAAATCGAGAACTTTGCAAAAATTGAAACACGGATACATGACCTGAGACAAAACTCTTGAGAAGCTCACAGCTGAGTTTCAGAGCATTTGCGTTGGCTACAAGAACCAAAAGCCATAAACATTCATCAAGGGTCACACAAAGACATGTGCTAATTTACAGGAGAAAGTAGGAGACAATTCATATACAAACCAGAAGCAAGTCTGTTCTTCTTGGATGTTCCCAGAGCAACCTGCACTAAATGTAATGCATAATATGGTGTCTTCAATGACTTGTTTTGAACATATTGAATCTCAGAAATCAGGAGATCAACCTCAACACCAGTATCCAGTGAAGGAGTTACAATACTAGAGGAGGATTCAAATTTGTGCAAAATCCGAAAAATTGAGGAAGATGTAACCAGCGATTTTAATCGGAATACCTCAGCTTCGGCAGCATCAATTGCATCACTCCTCTCCCTTTCTGCATCGCAATCGGAAAAAGAAATCGCCGATAAATCAGAACAGAGAAGATCAACATACGTTACTCGAGAAGACATAAATTGGGTACCGCGAAATCTTCGCGCCCAAATGTGCTTGAAAATGGCGTGAATCAGATCCTAATTCCATGAAAATCGAAGATCATCGAATGCAGACAAGAAAATTAGGAAGGATAAGGAAGAGGCGAGCAGATATTACAGAATCGAAGGTATTGTTCGCGTCCATGACGTTTTGCGCATGTAAGGAAGCTTCCTGCTGAAAAACCGGAGACAGATAAAAAAAACACAGAGAAATCATCCAAAATCATAGACAGCCGAGAGAAAACCGAATCTAAAATTGAAAAATCAAAAGCTTAAGATGTTGAGACAACGAAGGCAGCGAATTACAGGTGAGACGGCGAGGAACAACGACGACAGGCGGAGGGAAGACAATTGGAATTTGGAGGACGAAGAAGAAGGAAGCTCGACAGATATTTGACGAAAAACAACCAGATCTAAACGACAACGTTTCAGTAAATTGCGATATATTGGGCCCAGTTAGACCCAGCCCACAATTTTATTGACCCAACCCATACCGTTGTTTTGTTGGGTGGTTATTTTCCCAAATTTTAAAAAGTCTTCCGATTTTTCTGGACTATGTGAAGTTGTTAACCCAGCAGATTTGGCGACACGCACGTGGAATTGTCTATTATTAATGGTTTACATTTATGGAATAAAGCAGCGGTGTCAATTATGGCCAAAGTCCGAGGGTCGGCCCGCTCTTGAAAAACAGTAGATTTGGGCTTATAAATAAAAGCCCAAAAAAAATCGGGTTTTTCGGGCTTAAGCCCGTTCGGGTTAGTGCATTTTTGGGCTTAGCTCGATCGGACTCGGACTAGCTCGGAACTATTTGATTATATATGTTTTATTAAATTTGGGTTCACTTATTATATGATTTCAAAGCGTATGAACAAACGTACCATTATAGAAGAATCAAAGTCTAAATTGACTCTATACTTAGAAGACGATATGTTGGAACTGGCTTTTTATGAAGACATGGATGTTTTAGAATGGTGGAAGAGTCATTCACAACGTTATGGTGAGTTAGCTCGTATGACATGTGATGTTCTAAGCATTCTGATAACTACAATGACATCAGAGTCTACATTTAGTATTTGTGTGTATATCTTGGAAATCGTCTTTTACCAGGAAACGTTGAAGCACTGATTTGTACATGCACTTGGTTTTATAGGTTTACATTTCATGATCCAGGTATCATTATCATTCATCCATATTTACTTCATATTTTTAAAATATTTATCTATAGATTTTCAATGACATTTCTAAATGATTTATACCTCTCAAAATCTAATATTATTTTACTTTTTCTTTTTATCTGTAGCTTTTGATGGTGATGAAGCTTTAGAAGACGATGAAAGAGATTATAATCTAAACTCTACTACCTAGATTTGAAGTGTTTTGATTTTATGTTTTATTTGGTAATACAATTTATTTGAATTTTATTTGTTTTTTTGTCAAACTTTTTTTTTAAAATTTAATTGGATTTGATATAATACATTAGGGTTGTACATATTTACAGAACCGAATCTAACCGAACCAAACCAAACCGAATAACGTTATTTGGTTCGGATTCGGATAACCCGAATAACCCAAATGGACACATTTCTAAATTTATTCGGTTTTTGGTTCGGTTCGGTTTATTAACCGAATATCAAATTAACTGATTGGGTAACCGAATTAAAACCAAACTCATATAATATCATAAAGGGTTTTGGACTTAGTAGCATATTTGAGTCTTTGATACTTCGACTCTTCTGCTTCTTTGTAATTTGGACAATATTTTTTCTTTTTTCTTTATTCATTTTTATTGGATAAATATTTTTCTCACAATGGTCAAACTCTTCATTTTATCTAAAAATATATGTATTATATAAAATAATCAGAATTACCCTAAAGTGATTTTAGTTTGGTTATTAATTGTAAAAACCAAAAAATCCAAAAACTGAACCGAACCGAACCGAAATAGAATGTAATCCCGAATGTGACATAAAATTTTAAAACCGAAAAACTCGAAAACTGAAAAACCCGAACCGAACCCAACTAATTAACTGAATGCCCAGCCCTATAATACATTTCAATTTAGATTTATTTTGATAAATATTTTGTTTTAATTATTTTTTATTTGAGAATTGTGACTTTTTGTGTTTGTAAAGAAAAAGCCCGAAAAACCCTAAAGCTCTGTCCGGGCCGGACCGGGCTTTAAAACATAGGCCCGATATTTTTTCGGGCCGGGCTCAAATATATGCGGGTTTTACGGGTTTCGGGCCGGACCAGCCCGATTGACATCCCTAGTATAAAGTAGGTTTATATCGAAAAGCAATGTTAAAATTCGTTTCTTCTAATATTTCGTTTCTTTGTACTTCGGTATTTTAATGAAACTAGGGATTGACCCCCGCGTTTCGCGCGGGCTTATTTTACATTCATGTTTTATAAATTTGTTTATATGCTATTTTTTAGGAAACAAATATTTTTTTTTAATTTCAAAATTTAGTTTAATAGTCTGTTTATGTTTATAGTTGCATTGTGTGTATATGCGTGTGTTTTGTTATTTCTCCTTATTAGTGTTTGTATATAACAACAGTTTTTTCTTTTAATTATATTGTTTACTTATGTTGAAATTTTTTTTTTTTCATGTGTTTATATGTAGTATTTGACTACTGTGTGATTCTAATTATAGTTTTATATATATTTTCTTAACACCATTTCAAATCTCTCATAAGTTACATATTTAGTTGAACGTATAATATTATATTTCTGTTCCGGAATCATAGTTTATATTGAGGCCAATTATAACCTCATCAGCCCATGTACACATTAACTAAACAAACCACTTACATTTGATTATAAATGATTTTAGTACATATTTGAGAGTTTAAAATAATCTTTTTATGTATGTATAGTTTTAAGTTGTTTTTAGTTACGCCCTCTAATAGAGATTTTTTTCTAATGTTTTGGCATTTATGTTAATATATATATTTTGGCTCAAGTATTGCTTTCTTCGTGAAAGACCGCTGACAAAATATCTGTGATTTTTTCCTTGTTTCCCATCTCCGAAGAACATATCCTCTCTCGGTTCTAAAAATCCAACAAATCTCACTCACATAGCTGATCCTCGATGGCCGCCGTGACTTTCAACGCCTTCGGTAGCCATGGTTCCGCTTCTCACATCTGTTTCCGCCATTTTCACTCCTTCATCGATGCTCGCACCTATCTCAAGGTCTGATTTCAGAATTCGAAATTTTATGTATCTTATCATTACCAGATTCGGGTGTTCAAAAATTGAAATCTTGCGTGTTGTTTTGGATTTATAGGAGGGGAAAGATTGCGATATATTTGGCGTTGTGATTGCAGATGGAGCTGATGCGATCAACGAACATTCTTTCAAAAGAAACACATCGTTTGTTCTGGGCAATGAGGTAAAAATCAATCAAATTTTCACAAAATCTTTGAGTTTTAGCTATTTTTTGAAGTTAGAATAGCGATCATTCTTCATGATCATTCTTCATGATCTTTAGTCCATTTCATCTGTGAACAATGAGGGAAGAAGTAGATTAATAGGAACCTCAATGGTTTCAAAGATAATTCTTAGGACACCAAAACTTGGAGTGAATGAGTGAAGTTATTGTAAGAGTTGGTTTAACTTCTCCATCTTTCTTATTTTCAAGAATATGTGAACGATTCTCAGAGTCTATTATATTGGCTTCAATGGTACTTAGTCTCTTCCATTAACAAAAATTGGGTAATAAGCATTTCAAGATTTATGACGATCATCATTTAGTAAATGGCTAAGTTTTGGCTTTGAAAATCCTCGATATATTTATTTGTCCGAGAAACCCATTCGGGTCCGAAAAAATGTATTGATTTGTCGAGATATTAATTTATCGAGTATCAATTTATATATGTTATACTGTTAACTATGATAATAAACTCATATTATATGTATTTTCCGTTGAATTGTAGTTGGTTATCTATAAATTAAGTAGTTTATCTTAATATTTTATTTTTAAATATGAACTTACTATATGGTCATTTTTCACTTATTTCATTTCATTATTTTTTTCCAAACTTATGCATTCGCATATACTAATTTTGTTAATAGCAGGTTCAAATTTTAAATCATAATTAATATTATATATGTTTTTGTTAGTTGGTGTAATTGTGTGTTTTGGAGTTGTATAGTAATAATTATACTTATGTTGAAACTTTAATTAATACATATTAGAGTTTTACATAAGTGGTGTCCATTAATAGATTATTGTAGTGATGATGTGGATAGTTTATATTGAGAGAAAACTCTCCTATTATATAATAGATTTAGTCGTAAAAAATATAATAATGACACAAACAAAGCAAAAAAAAAACGTTTTTAATACAACTAATTCTTATCATTTTGTGATTAGTAGTAAGTAATCAAACCCAGTAATTTGAGTTTCACTTCTTTTTTTATTTAGAAACAGAAATTTTCAAGCCCGACCATAATTTCTTTTACTGGTTCAATTTGATTTCGCCAAACTATATCTCAAACCAAACCAAAACAAAACAAAACAAATAATGGCCAACCTAAATTTCAACCAAAATCTTCAAGTTCAAGATGATTGATCCGACATTATAGCACTTTTAGTTTCAGAACTAAGCCTAAAGTATGGTGTGTAACGGAAAGATGTATAAATACTAAACAGAGGAAACTCAATCTTCTTTAGGACTCGATACTACATTAACGAGATACTGATTCAACTTCTGTCCAAACGTCTTCACAGAGAATGATTCAACAACATGTTTCCTGGCTTCAGTTCCCATTCTTTTCGCCAACTCAGGATTCTCAATGAATCTTGCCATCGCTGAACTGAAATCTTCTGGAGTCGGTTCACAGAGATAGCCTGTTACTCCGTTCTTTACTGTCTCCACGGGGCCACCGCTGTTACAGGCTATCACGGGTTTGTATGCACCCATTGCTTCTAGTGGAACAATACCGAAATGTTCATCCTAGCATTTGAAATGGACCATGAGAATGGGATGAGATTGAAACTTGGAGGAAGAAGGTAAACCATGGTGACTTTACCGTTGGTGTGTAGAGGACACACAAGCAGCTTGAGAGAAGTTCATTTCTATCACGCGTTGAACAAGATGTGATGAAGTTTACTCGATCAGAAACTCCTTCTTTCTCGGCTAAGCTTTTGAGCTCCTCCAAGTACTCTACATTCTCTTTCAATCGTTCGTCATATCCGCCTGAACAATGGAGTTTTCTTAGAATGCAAAACAGTAAATCTTCATTCAATATTAGATTATGGAAGAAAGAGGAATAATAGTACACTTGCCTGCAACGGTAAGGGTAACATCACTCAGATTTTGCTTATGTTTGCATAGAATAGCAAAAGCTGAAACAGCTAGATCGATGTTCTTTTTCCTCTCAAAACGGTTTATGGAGAGGAAATTCAACCTGGTCAAGACAAAGGAGAAGAGAAGAACCTATAGAAAGCGGCATAGAAGTACTTTGTAATGTGGGAGCTTACTTTTCTATCCTGGAAATTTGGAGTTTAGGGATATACAATACTTATAAGTATGGGGTTCATTGAACTGATCGATATTGACTGCTGGGTAAAGAACAGCTGGGCGACTTCCTCGTGCATGAAGACTCTTAAATGTATTTGCGAATGTTGATGCTGTGAAGTTGCTGTTAACAAGGATCATATCAGCCATTCCTGCAAGCCCGCAAATGAATGGAAGTAAGAGGAAATGAAAACAGAGGTGGAACTACAGATAGCAAAGGCTGGATTGTTAATGAATGGAACCATACCTGTGGTTTGTTCTTCGATAAAGTCAATGGGTTTCCGATACACCTTCCGAAGTGCGGTAGTATGCTTAGCTAACAAGAGATCCGGGAAATGGCAGTAGAAAACAACCTAGATCCAAATATGTTAGAGATTAAGCTATCATATGAAGTGATCACAAGATATGATGACGAAAGCAAAGTTTGAATACCTTTGATGACCTTTTGAGTTTCAGCAATGGGACTACGACTGAAACCTGGTCTGCTAGTATAACATCGAAAGAAGACCATCCCAAAAGAACGCAAAGAGCAACAAACAAGCACCTCAAATATGCGCACACTGCGTGTAGACGGTAGAAGATATGCCGTGGCAGGAAAGAGCCATACACCGTAACTTGAAAGATGCCTGGATATAGTTAATAAGACAGAACCGAGATTACATAATGCTCAAAAATGTGAAGAATGTCCTAAAAACTACAATGGGAAATTGAGAGTAAGGAATCTTAAACCCTCTGTAGATACTTCTTTCAAGGCAAACATGAGAATTTATAGAAAAAGCTTCCGCTCTCTTGTGTTTCCGTTTTCTGAAACTCAAGCTATACCGTCACTCACCGGAGAGAGTTTCCTCAAAGCATCGAGATTTGTCGTGGTGAGAGGTGAAGACATGAACTTTATGACCGTGCGACGCAAGCTCAACCGACGCATCGACGATCAATCTCTCTGCTCCACCTGCATATTCCACCGAAATAAAGGGCAATTCAACGCACTAGTGTCTGGATCTTTCAAATGCGTATATTCGGCGAATTTTCAAGATGGATCCAAGGAGAAGGACCAATGAAGATTAAAAACGAAGGATTGATGAAGAACGTACCTATTCCAAGATCTGGATGTATAATGGCGATGTTCATCTTTGAATCTTCTTTTCTCCCCATTTTGATTTTGACTCGCTCACTCGCTCGCTCTGTTTTTCTTGTTTGCGTTTTCCTGAAAATTAGAGGTGTCAAAAGATATTTGACCACCCGTCCTGGCCCGATTGATCAAAATGTCGGTATCATAAGGGATTGCTTTAGGCCCATCTAGTCGGCCCAGAAAAGCCCAACAGGCAATTCAATTTCTTTCAACAGCTCCGATCTTTTGGAATTTCCTAAAACGCCTTGGATCTCTTGGTATTTTCATAACTACCACATATCTTTTGGAATTAACGAACACGCCTCAGAGATTCTGATATTGTCAAAACCACCTCATTTACAAAAACGCTCCATATCCCTAGGTATTTACAAAACGCCCAAATTACTGGGTATTTTAAAAACTGCCACATGTCTTGTAATTTTAAAATGCCCCAGATCTTTTGGTACTTTGCAAACTGCCCCATATATTTCGGTATTCACAAAACTACCCCAAGTCTTTAGTTATGTATAAAAACGCCTCATAGCTTTTGGTACTGACAAAATTGTCTGACATGTAATGTAATGGTATTTGTGGAACTGCCCTAAATATTAGTTTTAATATGGGAAATAAATTATTTAAATCAATGTCTTACAACATTTTCTCTTCTAGCATCTCTAAAATTTAATTTTGAAATTTTGGTTAGAATACTCCAAATTTCTCAGTGAGAAAAGAGGAGTATTCTTAATTTATGAAAGTTCAGAATCAAAAGTAGGGTATACACATTGTCTTTGATGACTCTACACCAAGTCTGGCAAGTCATAAGAAGACTGATGAGATGTCGAAAACTAGTAATCGTACCTGAAGATTCAGTGCCTCCATTTACATAACTTTGTTTATCTTGACTCTTTGAATTGAATTCCCAGAAGAGAACAAGATGTTACTGATTATGCTAGCATCCTGCGTATAGAAAACATAAACATTGGTTCATTGATCAAACATAACCAATCGATCAACCAGATAAATGTTAGAAAGCAAAAAGAAAATAACAAGATTTGATATCAAAATGTGTGATTAGGTGTGATTAAGTACGATGTATACATACCATCTACTAACCAACGCATGCCTCATTGTTGTCCTGTGGATTATCAGATTTGTCTTCGCACATATGTTCCTGAAATGATACCACAATTCAATTGATGAATAAAAGGATAAGAATTAGGAAAGAGTTCTTGTTCTCTTTGTAAACTTTCTTACCTCGATCATCAATGATGGCTTCTCATTTTTCTGGTTAGCATTAGATTCGACAAGAGGAGCACCACCTTTCGCTACCCTTCGTGGAAGACGATCAAACTCCCAGCCAAGTAGTTCACAGACAAACCGAGCAAAAGCCTTGTGAGCTCGTTTTTTCATTTTCGGTTTTTTAGTAGAATGCAGAACAAGTCCATAACAGTGTTTGAACCTCTTTATCATCTTCTTATCAGTCGCAGCACAACACACAAGACAGACAAAGAGTCCACCTTCACAGTTTTTCTCGTAGTAACTTTTGAGATCAACGTTCTCCGAGAAGAGTCGAGATATTAACTCCAACTCCTCAGAAACATGTTCATCACCATTCTCCTCAATTTCATCACCTGAACCAGCAGTATCCTTGGCAAAAATGCCTTTCAAAGCTTCTGATGCATTCTGTTGCATTTGTAACACTGCAGTCTTTGCTTGTTCATCAACCGACATGACATGTTGATTCTTTGGGTCTGAAAGCGGCTCAGTTGCACCTTCCGCAACCGCTCCTACCCCTAATATCTGTGAAGACAAAAAAAGAGAGAGTATTTCTGAATGATCAAAACTATTCAAAAGCTACCAAAGATCATAATGATCCAGCAAATTCATCTTTCATCAATAAGTCAGATAAAAACTTTTCCTCACAACAACATAATAAACTGATAAGCCAGTCTTTGACCATAATTATAAGCAGGCTATATGATCCGGCCCTAAATTGGATTCACACAACCAAATCAATGAAACAGTTGCAAAGCTAACTTCTTTCAAGGTATCCATCTACATACGAATCCAAAAGAATAAACCTGACCTGAGCGTCCATTTGGCTGGAAGCAACTGGATTGTCAACGTCCCAGCCAAGAACATTGCAGACAACCTGTGCGAGAGCCCTATGCTGATTTTTCAAATCCGTCTTGTGAATAGCAAGTGAATGCTGAATTAAAGCCAAACAGCTCTTGAATTTCCGACAACTTTTCTCTCCAATTCCGCCGCAAACAAGACACCAGAATTCTCCATTCCCCGTGTTCTTCTCATAGTATTCCTTGAGCTTCCCGTTCTCTTGGAACAATCTCGACAAAAACTGAAACTCCTTGGAAGAAGGTCCTTCTTTCTCGGAAGACTGATCATCGTCTCCTTCATCAGTATCCGATCCATCTCCGCCGGAAGTTCTGCCGAAGAACTCACGACAGGTGCGATGGATATCTCTCTGAAGCTGGTTTACAGCGAATTTGGCTTTCTCCTCCTCCGAAACAGTTCGCACCTTCTTAGACGGCTTGAATTCAGGCCATCTAGATCCCCCCGTAGGAGGAGAACGAAGCAGTTCCTTCACGGGCCATTCCCGTTCCGAATCGGGCCTCGGGCGCTTACTATTTTGAGGATGAATAGAGTTTCTAGATATGATCTGCGGACCAACGGCTCCATAGCGAGAGAGAAGCTGCAAATCCGCCGGCGGGATGTAATTCGGCCTGGATCTCTGAACCGGGTCGTGAAACGGGTTGAAACTAGGGCTGGGGATCGGATTCCGAGTCGGAGGACCATGGTGCCAGAGTGAGTGAAGGTAGATTACCTCCTGCTTCAGAGATTCATCGTCGTAAAGATTCATACTTTGTTTCCCCTCAAAGACGAGATTTTCAGAGTTTCTGTTCCGTTTTTGTCATACTTCACTTTTCATTTATCAGGTCCCTTCTTCTTAACGATTTTACCAATTACTGCATTTTAACGCCTAAACTTTTTCCTTTTCAACCCTTCTCTATTTTTTTAACCAGTTAAACCTTACACTTTTACTTTTTTTAATATTTCCACCCCAAATCTATGTTTTGAACTACTCAAACCCTGAACTTTCACTTTGAAATATTTGCACCACAATGTTTTGTTTTGACCAAGTTAAACCCTGAACTTTCACTTTGTAATCTTTTCAGCCCAATTCTGTTTTGACAGGTCAATCCCTGAACTTTCACAATGTGTTGTTTACCTGTTCGTGATTCTCAGAATCTGAAAACTTTAAATACTCCCTCCGTTTCTTTTTAAGCGTCGTTTAAGGTTTTTTCATACATATTAATAAAACAATACAATTCTTTATTTTGCCCCTTATTAATGCATTATATAATGTGTTCACACTCATTAATGAGCTGGAAAATAAGAATAAAAGTGGAAAATTTATTAAAAATCTGCATTGAAAATGTAAAACGACACTTAAAATGAAACAAAATTAAAATCCTAAAACGACAATTAAAAAGAAACAGAGGGAGTATGTATCTGCTTTGATTCTAGGAAATCTGGGTAATCAATGAACTTGGCTGCATCGATTCGTCATTGGTTTTTATCGATACAAATCCTTCTAACTAAGGTATATTGTTTCTCTAATTCTCTGAAATCTGTGTAATCAATGACCTTGGCATCATCGTTTCGTAACGAGATCCTATAGATTCTATAGATATCTTAACAATATCCTTCCAACTAAGTTATTATACCGTTTTTGATCATTTTTTTCTTGATTTAAAATTCTTTAGATTTGCTGATTTGTGGATCTTGATTATTTATATATTTTCAAGCTACTCACGTCCAATCTATATATTCTTTCACCATCCTCTCTGGTTATTGTGGTTTTGCATGCGATTCATTTAGAATTATATTCTGTTAAAAGATCATCGATTAAACTCACTAATACCCGTTGCAAGAATCGAATGTAAAGCCTCATTTTGCTTCTCAATCGAATAATAATTTTTTTTTGATTAGTAGTACGTAGTAAGTAATATTAAATGTGTTCCATTATGAAGTGCTTCAAATTCCTTCGAACCTGTGTTTTCTTAACCCTACATTCATAATTGGTTGGTGATCGTGTAAACTAATATTGTTTTGCTTCTAAATTGTTCATTGAACAGAAAAAAGCTAAGTTAAAAGTGAAAGTTGTAAGTCTTTTACGCTAAATGGCATAGAGAGGACGAGAAATGACAACAACGGGGGCGTCGAAGTTAATATATATTGACGATTCCTCGACGGCAGTGAAGCATTAGAGCATTGCAACGGTTAATACATCTATAGAGGGTCTCAAGAATAAATTATTAATTTTTAATATAATTTAATTTAATAATTAAATTTTAAATTAAAAAAAAAAAAATTGGACTAATGATAAAAAGACACGTATCAGATGGGTGTCTCAAAAAAAAAAATTTGAGGGTCTCAAACGAGACACGCTCTCATGTGTTTTTTTGTTTCTCTCTTACTTTTCCAATTGTTTTTATTTTTTTTTAATATTGAGACATCCACTAAATCGGTACCGATGTGGGTGCTCTTAATGTCCGATGAGAGAACGTGTGACCCAAGTGGTGCCTTCAAGATTGACCCTCAGAATTGTTGAAAAAAATAGAAACACATGTTTCATTCAAGCTAATCATGAGATTTCTTTTTCAATCTCTTTTAGAATGTTGTTGACTTCTCCTTCTAGAATGGTTAATCAATTTCTGAATAGTTTTCAGTAATACTTGAATTGTTTGTTGTAATGTTATTTGCACCGTTTGAGAAGTTAAATATATGTATTTGTCCTCACTTGGCAACATAATTGGAATTTTAGTAAGCTTTTCTGACATTTATTCAAACCCTTCTTTTAGGAAAGTTTGATGGTTGATGAATTCTCTTCTTTTATTGCTGCTAAGAACGAGAAAGGATAGATCTAAAGTTGCTGTAGAGTTTGAAGACTTGAGATATATACATGTTACCGACATGTGCTATACTAATATATTTTGAGAAGAAAAATACCACTCACACTTCATATATATATATAATATGATAGTGAGAGCGGATGAACAACGATTACAAAATGGACTCCAAAAAAGATTGATACCTTTTAGTAATTATAAAATATAATGGACAAGATAAATAGTTTTAAGAGAAGCAAATGTTCTAAGTATCTTCGTCTTCCAATTACACTCATTGTTTAACTGTTTTGCCATTTTTTCTATGATTTCGAGAATAAAGGATATGATATCACCTCAATCAATTATGTTTGACTGTTTAAGGCAAAGACCAAAAGAGCCAAAAAGATTCCGTTTAATTTATTCAGATTTTTTCATACTAATTATTTATAACTAAGGATTGACCCCCGCGCTTCGCGCGAGCTTATTTTACATTCATGTTTATAGTTATTTTTTAGGAATTTTGTTTTTAATTTCGAATTTTAGTTTAATAGTCGGTTTATGTTTATAGTTGCATTGTGTGTATATGCGTGTGTTTTGTTATTTCTCCTTATTAGTGTTTGTATATAACAACTGTTTTTTTTTTAATTATGTTGTTTACTTATGTTAAAATATTTTTTTTTTTCATGTGTTTATATGTAGTATTTGACTACTGTGTGATTCTAATTATAGTTTTATATATATATATATATTTTTTTTTCTTAACACCATTTTAAAACTCTCATAAGTTACATATTTAGTTGAACGTATAATATTACATTTTTGTTCCGAAATCTATAGCCTCATCAGCCCATGTACACATTAACTAAACAAACCACTTACATTTTATTATAAATGATTTTAATACATATTTGAGAGTTTTAAATTATCTATTTATGTATGTATAGTTTTACATTATTTTTAGTTACGCCCTCTAATAGAGATTTTTTTTAATGTTTTGGCATTTATGCTAATAGATATTTTGGCTCAAGTATTGCTTTCTTCGTGAAAGACCGCTGACAAAAGATCTGTGATTTTTTCCTTGTTCCCCATCTCCGAAGAACATATCCTCCCTCGGTTCTAAAAATCCAACAAATCCCACTCACATAGCTGATTCTCGATGGCCGTCGTGACTTTCAACACCTTCGGTAGCCATGGTTCCGCTTCTCACATATGTTTCTGCCATTTTCACTCCTTTATCGATGCTTGCACCTATCTCAAGGTCTGATTTCAGAATTCGAAAGTTTATGTATCATATCATTACCAGATTTGGGTGTTAAAAATTTGAAATCTTGCTTGTTGTTTTGGATTTATAGGAGGGGAAAGATTGCGATATATACGGCGTTGTGATTGCAGATGGAGCTGATGCGATCAACGAACATCTTTTCAAAATAAACACATCGTTTGTTCTGGGTAATGAGGTAAAAATCAATCAAATTTTCACAAAATCTTAGAGTTTTAGCAATTTTGTGAAGTTAGAATAGCGATCATTCTTTATGATCTTTAGTCCATTTCATATGTGAACAATGAGGGAATAAGTAGATTAATAGGAACCTAAATGGTTTCAAAGATAATTCTTAGGACACCAGAACTTGGAGTGAAGTTATTGCAAGAGTTGGTTTAACTTCTCCATCTTTCTTATTTCAAGAATATGTGAACGATTCTCAGAGTCTATTATATTGGCTTCATTGGTACTTAGTCTCTTCCATTAACAAAAATATGGTAATAAGCATTTCAAGATTTATGACGATCATTTAGTAAATGGCTAAGTTTTGGCTTTGAAAATTCTCGATATATTTATTTGTCTGAGAAACCAATTCGGGTCTGAAAAAATGTATTGATTTGTCGATATATTAATTTATCGAGTATCAATTTATAGATGTTATACTGTTAATTATGATAAAAAAACTCCTTTTATATGTATTTTTCGTTGAATTGTAGTTGGTTATCTATAAATTAAGTAGTTTATCTTAATATTTTATTTTCAAATATGAACTTACTATATGGTCATTTTTCACTTATTTCATTTCATTTTTTTTTCCAAACTTATGCATTCCCATATATTAATTTTGTTAATAGCCGGTTCAAATTTTAAATCATAATTAATTTTATATATTTTTCTTGTTAGTTGGTGTAATTGTGTGTTTTGGAGTTGTATAGTAATAATTATACTTATTTTGAAGCTTTAATTAGTACATATTAGAGTGTTACATATGTGGTGTCCATTAATAGAGGATTGTGGTGATGATGTGGATAGTTTATATTAAGAGAAAACTCTCATATTATATAATATATTGTATTTTATAAAATAAGATGCTTATTTTCTCTACTATCATTTATCTATAATTTTATTTATTTCTTCTTATCTTTGTCATATTTTACATATGTTCGACTTTGTTAAATTAATTTTAAAAACTTATATTTACCACAAATTATAGTATTTTTGTGACTCTCAAATGATGTAAATTTTATTATAAAAAATTGTATATTCTCGGAGTAAAATTGAATAAATTATTTTTTCATTTATATGTAGTAAAATCTATTTTATATTCTTAATTTCATAATCACATTCTAACATTTTCAATAGGATAAATATTAAATGAAAATTTTGGTTGAAAATCTAACAATATATCATTTTCAATAAAATATTTCATTATTTTTTTATCCAATTAGTATTACAATTTTTTTGATTCTTAGTATCAAATTATCACTTTTCTATTTTGTTACATAAAGTTTTGTAATTTGTATTAAATAAAAATAATGATAAATATTATAAACATGTATTAAATGAATATTTTAATGTTAATTTTTTTGTGTGTAAATAAAGTGATGAAGTAGACACCCTATATTAAAAGAAAACTCTCATATTATATAATCTCATATTATATAATAGAATATTAGTTATATCGGTGATCTTTGTTTCGTATAACAGGTTCCTACTATCTCCATTTCCTCCACCGACTTGCTTTGAGAAATTTGTATCGCTTTGTCTCCATTTTTTTTTTCATGTGTATACATTTATTTGTCTTGACGAGGTCACCTTATGTGATCTGCTCGCTTTTCTAATATGTTAGATTTTTATAGTTGTAAAATATATTTAATTTTTAAAAATATTATCTTTTAAGATATTTTTTTGTCTTAGGAACAGAAAAAGAAGAAATATGTATGTTAAAACTAAACCAACAAGAAAATAAGCAGAATTTATTAGAATGAGTAACAAAAACTAAAACTCGCCAGTAAAACGGGTAATCACTAGTACCTAGTGTATATATAATTAAAAAAGTTAGTCTATGAATCTTTATATGTATTTAATTAGCATCATCAATCTTTAATATATTTATTTAATTCTCATGTAGATTAATTAATACACATAATTGGTTCATGATAGTGAAGAGAAATTAAATCAACTTCACATTTTTCTAGCATTGATAAACAGTTAAGGATGTACAATCAGACGCCCGAAACCCAACAAGAAATATCCGCAACGAAAAACTAAAGTACCAAGACTAAGTAATATAAGTCTATAGATCTTATTCTTATGTTATTCCTTTCATAAATCAGAGTAGTGAATCAAATGTATGTATATGCATTCCTATATATAAATGTACATAGAAGCACTTACATCTAGGCCAAATTTAGGGTTTTTTTGGTGTGTGTGTATACTCTCTAGGGTTTACAGTGTATATATGTATATATATACAACCGTACAATATGTCATAATACCCACATAAGTTGTTAAGAAAGTGTCATATATTGTGAATTTCCTGATACACACATGATATATATAAATGATCTAAGATTAAGATTAATCTTTTAGTTTTGCGTATATTACGTAGAAAAATTCAAGTCTACAACAAGAGCTGACTTTAAAGATAATTGCAGATTTTTTGTTCACTATGCAAGAATTGTAGATAGATCACAAACATGGATAGGATTAAATAGCTGAAAATTACTAGAGAAGAGAGATTATAGAAAGATAATAAATCCTTACCATTATAATTAGTCCCACTTTTGTTTTATTGTATATATATATTTTTTGTTTGCTTGCTAAGATGGCAAGTTGGAGCTACTAGTCCTCGTAGTACCATCTTCAACATCATGACTTTTCATAGGATTCCTCTTCTTCTTCTTCCTTTTCTTATACGGAACTCCTCTTGCCTTCGCCTGCGAATCTCTCACTTCCCTAAGAAAAACCCTAATTTCTCCGCCGGCAAAAGGGTTTCTCTCCGGCAACCCTCCGTTCTCCTCGTAAGCGGCTCTCAGCCGTCCGATCAAAGCATCTAAACTCCCCCACGCTTGTTTTAGAGAACAGTTACACTGTCCCGCCGGCTCAACTTGTCCGAAGAAAACGCATCCATGTACATGAACCTTTGTCTTTCCGAATTGGTCAAGATATTGGAGGAAGTCTAGGATGTGGTTCGAGCCGCACTGTGAGATGTGAACCGGTGGTTGCTGGTTACGAAGGTATTGGCAAAACGTGTTCCAGTCTCGCCGTTTCTGTGACTCGTACCGGCTTAAAGTTGGCGGGTTAGGAGGTGATTGCGGTTGCGGTTGCGATTGAGACGAAGATCCTTCTGCTATGCCTTTGCCTTTGTTGCTAGGGCTAGCCATCGACTCTTGTTGATTTCACGATCGATGATGATCACTACATGACTAGACGAGATGATTCATAAGATTTTTATTGTAGTTTTTTTCCTTTTAAGTATATTGGGTCTTTGAAGGAGAAGAAAAGAGGAATATAGAGAAACTATATGTCAATGATAGTGGGGAAAAACTTTAGAAAATTTTCTACACTAATTAAAAATATTCTTATTATATTCTTGCGTAAATTATTTGATGGGAATATATATATATATATATACAGATACACACGTAGCATCAAATCAATAAGAGTATCTACATTAGTTTAAAATGTTTGTCTCAAGGTGTGTCTCACATTAAAAAAATATTAAAAGTAAGAGAAAGAAATAGAAAATGAGACACAATGTCTTTCCTGAGACAAAAAGAGACACATGTCTCAACTTAAAAAAATACTAAAACATTAAAAATTATTTTTTTATTGTTTGAGACATAGGTCTCTATTGTGGATGGTCTAAGAAGGTAAATGTAAAAAGACTAAAAAGCTAGAGTTCTATACTTTTTTTTTGTCAGCAAAATCTAGTGTTCTATAATCTATAAATAATCAACCTCGAATGAATCATTTTTTTTATTAGTAAAGCTCGTTTTTAGTTAAAAATAAAGTGACTGCTATTATTTCAGACCAAACTAACGTAAAACGTAGATGTATATATAATTAACGGAACTAAGTAAAATGCAAATTATGTAGATGATCTTTTGGAATATCAGGTTAAGTGATAGATGAGGGAGACAGGAGATGGGACCCACGAGAGTGCTTTAGTTCTTTCTTTATCGATCGGTAGACCCAATCTATCAAATTAATGATAATCTATATTCTCTACGATTGGCATTTAAGTATTGTTAATTATTTACTTTATTTAAATATTTGTGGTCATTCAAATTCTAATTATGTTTCCATTCAGCTTAGCAATCATTGTCATCAATCGAATATTGCCGCCCTATTATGTGTAGCAAACCAATATATATATATTTTGCAAGCGTTATTTAGTATGGGTGGGCATCCGGATCTTCGTATCGGATTTGAGTTGGATATTTCGGATTTCAGGTATTTCGGGTTTAGGGATTTAGATATCGATCGGATATTTTAAAAGTTTGGATCGGGTTTAGTTCGGTTCGGGTTTGGATCGGTTAGAATATTTTCTTTAAGATTCAATTTTTTCTCGGATATGATTCGGATCCGGATCTGAAAGTATTCAAAAGTATCCACAATACTAAAAAAAACCTGAAAAATCCAAAATCCGAGACAAAACACAAAACACAAAAACATGAATATTCATTTCAATGAAACAAATATATTTTCAAACAAAAAATATCCAAAATACTCAAAAAATCCATAAAAAAATAAAATAAGTATATTCGATATATCCATAATATCGAAAATATAACTAAAATACCTGAAATACTCAAAAAAATAATTAATATATGCGGATTTATAGTTGTAATTTTGGATATTTGGGTTATATCAAATCTAAATATAATTAATATATTTGGGTATATGATTACACTACGGCTATTTCGGGTACTCATTCGGTTCTCGGTTCGGATTCGGTTCTTCGGGTATAGGAATTTAGGATCCGTTCGAATATTTGGATGGATCTGAAACCCTTTTAGTTCGGGTATTTTCGGTTCGGTACCGATTCGGATTTTCGTATCCGGATTTTTTAACCAGCCCTATTACATATGCATGTTAAAAAAAAAACATTTGGGAAAAAATGGATATTGATGGATCTAAAAATTAATAGGCCGATAAATAAACCCTAATGGACCTTGCTTTACGCCCAATTCCCAAACGGCTCTTTAGTTTTAATTTTTGTTATTCAAAACAAATACGTTCTCTCAAATAGGACCGAGACAGATAAATCTATGGGTCCCAATCCAAAGATCCGCAATGGACGCTGCATTACTTATTTTAAGTTTTGTCATTTACATAATTTATTTCCGATTTTTATCAAATTAATACCATTAAGGATAGTTATTTATAGCTGCCACTGAAGCACTGACCGATCACTGTTAGAGAATTTCTTATATATTAATTGAGAAAAATTGTTAAAAAAAAATATTGATTTAACATGTGATATGTTTATGTATCATCAACATAGATTTTTTCAAGATATTTATGAAAAAGTTTAACTTACTATAATAATTACAAAACTTATGTATAATCATATAAATTTCATTATAAAATTTTATATATACTGTTAAATCATTGTTAGTTTCTAAAATAAAAATTTTATCTTCGAGTTTTTTTATATTCGAATTATATTGCTTCCTTTCATAAGGTTATAAATTTTATTTTCAGACTTCTTTTTCTTATTGTGACAAATACTATTCTTACAAGTTTCATGTTTACTCAATTTTGTGTGTGTGCAAAATCACTTAATTATAATTCATTTCATACAATTTTTTGCATATTCAAATTCAAAGTATAATATAAAATCCAAAATTTATATTATTGTTATAATTATTGAGATATAAAACGTATTACTGTAGTTCACACACATATTAATGATTATTGAAATATAAACCATATAATATAGTTTGATGCTAATGGTCTCATCAAACTATATTTTAATTTGATATAGTTTGATGCTAATGGTCTCATCAAACACATGTACTAATGGATATTCACGTGACGAATTTGAAATTCGATTTCAAAATGGATTAATTTTTTTTTGAGATTACCATTTATTTTACATATTCAAATTCAAATTATATTAAATTTCATATTCAAATATAATCATATTAAATTACATATTCAAATTTAAATCAAATTAAATTGCATATTCAAATCTAATCATAATAAATTATGATTTACAAATCAAATTACAATAAAAGCGAGAATTTCATCGAAAGAGAGATTTTCGTGGTAAGTGTGATTTTCGCTTTTAGTAATTTTCGTGGAAATATATATTTTCTCTATTGATAATTAAAAAAATACAAAATTACGTTATATGATTAAAGAGACATTTGATTTTGAATTCTTATTCATATCTTTTTAATAAGTGGAAACCCCTTAATTTGAGCACATAACACTATATTGCATAATCATTTCATTCATCAATTACACAACAACATTAACACACAAACCCCGTCAAAGTTAAACAAGGTACTATATTATATCATCGTGCCTCAAATGGTTTACAAAAGACATATATATTAGATTCAGAAAATTTAAATTCTTATGTTCCATATTATTAAACTCGGATATTACAAAATTTTCATAGATATCTCACTCCGCGCAAGACGCGGGTTACTACCTAGTTACATATATTAGATGAATATAGCACCAATTCCACACAAAGTTTGATCCTCGTACCAGATCCTCACGGTTTGAAAGTTTAAGACTTATTTCCCCACCGTCTGAAAGTTCGAAACCAATTTCCCCACGAGTTGAAAGTTCGAAACCAATTTCCCCACAAACCACGATTATTGTCGGTTTACTGTATACCAATCCTTAGTTAACCAAGATAACACGAAACAAAACCATCACTAAACCAATTACAACCCGATTTAAAAGAATTAACCAATAATAATCCCCACCACTCGATCACTAGACCCAATTGATACATCCATGGACCTAAACATTTCAGATTCGTTTATGGAAAACCATCATCATCATCATCATCATCATCATCATTAAGCTGATCCTTAAATTTTATGGGGAAGAATTCAAAAATCATGAAGAACATAGAAGAAACAAAATAGATATCTGGAACTTTGAATGTGAAATTGAAAAAAAAAAATAAAGCCCCATAAACAATCTGAATTCAAAATCGTATCGAATTACAGGTTTCACACGAAGTCGAACACCACCACATGCTTCGAATAAGCCCAATCGCTCTGCCCCTCTTCGAGCTGCTCCGCCACGACCTCCCTCATAAGCATCGACGGCCCTCGCATAGACGAATCTGGAAAACCAGTATATATGCATCGGTGGTGATTAATTTGAGACTGATATTTCGGCAAAACCAGAAGATGGTGGTGGTGAAGAAGACGTCGACGAAGAAGAAGGATCATTCCGTTGTTAGGTTACAGAGAAGTTATCACCGAAATTGTTATTTTGGTAGATGCAGTTCATCAGTCTAAGTTATCACTGACATAGATAACTTACCGTCAAAATTTTTAGAAGGGGCCAACTAATGGGGCCACTGGAATAGAGTGACTTAAGTCGTCGCTAACCCGATATATTATCGACGACAAGTTTGTTAAATGTACAACAGAGAAGTTATCACCAGAATTGTTACTTTGGTAGATGCAATTCATAAATAAATGTTAATATAGTTATTATTATTGTTATGTGATAACTGGACTTGATAACTTAATATATTATAACCAATGTTCAAAAAATCGCTAGGCGGTAGCTAGGCGTGTGATGGGGACTAGAGCCTAGGCGGATTAATCGGAGCCTAGGCGGGGCCTAGGCGTTAACGAATTTTTTATTAATATATTAATATATTTTATATTTTATATTTATATAATATATATTTTTAAAGTTTTTAGTGTTTTATTTGAAAATTACATTGGTAAAATTTCATTTTTTTGTGGTTTTCACTTCTTTAAACGACATCACATTGAAAAACCAAAAAAATAATAATTGAAAATAACTAAATCAGGTACTAAACCGATTTGAACGATTTGGTCCGATTTTGTCCGATTTGGTCCGATTTGGTCCGACTAAAACCGACTAAACCAAGATACCGATTTTTCTCAGCGATTTTACTAAAATCGGGTCGGTCAGGTCCGAACCGGCGCCTAGGCCAATTTTTTGAACAGTAGTTATAACATTAAAAGTACGTATGTGTAACTCGTTATTGTTGTCGTTTCATTTTTAAATTGATATTTCTCGGTTTGTTTGATGTAATAAACTAAGATCAAATTTTGACACGTGTTAAAAAAATATCAATTAGATTTTGACACATAATATTAACGATAAAAGGAAAAAATATAATCTAAACTTAATTTGAAAAGTAAAGTTAGCAAATAAAAATACAAAAAGTAATTATTACAAAATGCCAAAGTTAAAAAAAAAAGGAAAACAAAGTTGTGTATAGATTAAGAAAATTTTAAAAACAAATTAAGGATAAAAGGTAAGTAACAAAATAATGTTATATTAAAAAAAAAAGTTAAATACCGTTTTTATTTTTAAACAAAATAGTTTTAAGATTCAGGATATTTTTTTAGATGCTAAAGTTTATTTTAAAAAGTTCAATCAAAGTTAGAAAATTTAAAAATTGATTAATAAAAAATTATAAATTCGGAAATGTTAATAACCAATTCATAATTTTAAAAGGTAAATTTATTTAAAAAATTAAATATGTTTTAAAAATAAAAATTAATATAAAAAGAAAAATTTAGTTTTTCCATTTAGATTAAGAAAATTAATCATAAAAAGAAAAGAATTCTAATTTCTCATCTCAATATAAACTACAATTTGGTAGTATGAAAATTACACACCAGAAAATTAAAAGTCCAATAATCGTATCCAAAGTTATTTAGTGCATAATGCATCACCAAAATTTTCCTTAAAGATATATATTTATTTCATCGGAAACTTCGTTTTAAAACTAGATATTTTTAGTATAAGATCATGAAGTTTTAAAAACAGATATTTTTAATCAAAACAGAATTAAATCAAAACGTATATCGATCTATTTTGGTATTTAGTATGTTGAGTTAGTTCCAATTTCTTACTATCCATGTACGATTAACGTGTAATCAATATAAACAAAGTAAAAAAAAAAGTGAAAAACTATCGTGGCACAACAAAATATCGTCAAACAATGTTGACATCACAAAGAAAGACGGTACATTTAATGTCTTAAAAATGGTTGCAAGTATAATGTATTTTTTAACCATAAATATAAGGGAAATAGTATGTAGGTTATGCCAAAAAATATATATAAAAATCTAGAAAAATACAAATATTGAATTTATTTAATTAAATTATTAGTGACCAACCAAAACATTAAAAGAGACTAAAAGCGTAAAAAACAAATACTTCAAAAGAAATTTAAAAAATAACAAATTAGAATTTGATATAGTTTCACTACAAGAAAACACAGTTTTTGTGACCACTTTTTGCGACTCTTTTTTTGGTCACAAAAATGTGGGACGAAAGTGTGACTGATTTGCGACTACTCATAATGCAGTGGCAAAACAATCGCAAATTAATGACGAAACAGAAGAGTCATAAAAGAGTCGCAAATTTGTGACCGATTTGTAGTATGACTTTGTAGTCGCAAAATTAGTCCCAAATTTGTGACTGATTTGCTTCGGTTTTGCCACTTCAGGTGATTTTTTAAAGCAATTAACGACGAAACATAGTAGTCACAAAAGGGTCACAAATTTGTGACTGGTTTGTAGTCTTACTTTGTAGTCGCAAAAGTAGTCCCAAATTTGTGACTGATTTGCTTCGGTTTAGCAACTCCACTCGAATTTTTCAAATAAATTCATCAATATATAATTGTAAATATGTTAATTTATAACTTTAACATATATTTGAACTGCTATATACACAGAATCATTGTAAAGTCATATTCAAACATTCTATGTTCTTAAAGTTTAGGGTTTAGGGTAATTGTTTTTTATTTAAAAAAAGTGTCACAAAAAGGTCTCAAATTTGGGACCGTTTAGCAACTCCACTTCATTTCTTTAATACTAGTCACAAAAGGGTCCCAAATTTGCGACCGTTTAGCAACTCCACTCGGATTTTTTTAATAGTAGTCACAAAAGGGTCCCAAATTTACGACCGTTTAGCAACTCTACTCGTTTTTTTAAAAAATCATCAATATTGGATTGTAAATATGTTAATTTGTACGTTTTTACATAGATTTGAACTACTATATACACATAATCATTATAACAAAGAAAACAAATTTTAAATTCCAATTTTTTAAACTTATGTTTGTATATTCTCAAAAATGTAGTAAATGTATATGTGTTTTATATGGAATGATTTTGAAAGATAGAAATTTTTTAAAATTTATTTACCATATTAAATTTTACTGTTTAAATAGAGAGTTTTAGTGTTAGAATTAGAATAAGAATGATTGCAAATTCATATTTAGAATAAAAATGATTGAAAATTTAGGGTTTAGGGTATATATTTGTGATTTATTAAGTATAGTCACAAAACAGTCTCACTTTTGCGACCACTTTAAGACAATTTTGCGACCATTTCAAATTTTATCAATTTTTTTGATGAAATATTAAGGGGCAACAGATCCCTCCTATTTTTTCTATTTGCGACCAATTGGAATTATTTCCTTTCTCTTTCTCTTCCCTTCTATTGTCGATGTCTCAATCTCTGAAACTCTCTCAATCTCCGATAATACTTCCCAAGGCAAAAGCAAGTAGAGGCCAAGGTGGTCTCTCAACCACAATTCCTCATACTCAGGTATTTTTCTCTACCTCTCTCTCTCTCTCTCTCTCGAGATCTATCGCGATCTCTAGGCTTCGGGATTCCGGATTGTTCCCGATCTGGATTCCTTGTATGGAATTTGAAATCTAGGCTTCGATTTCCTAGATTGAGCGAGAAAGCTAGAAGCTTTATCAAAATTAGATTTCTCTTTTCAGTTTACTATTCCGATTGATAACGGATATGCTGTGAAGAACGCAGAGGCTGATTCACAAAGAAAATTGTAAAAAAACTCTCTTTCTTCTCTATTCTGAGAAAAATTTGGGATTTGGATTTTCAATTTTTAGGGTTTTGTGTTGAATTTTTTTTTTTGTTAGGTACCCATATGTTACTGGAACTTCAATTGTTGCAATCAAGTACAAAGATGGTGTTTTAATGGCTTCCGATATGGGAGGTATGTTTTATACATGCATGAACAGTTAGTAATCAGGATGTATGTAATGTTAGCTTCATGCGTATGGTTACATTTCTGTTTCTTTATTGTGTATTCAGTCCGCATTTTCTGTATGATTAGTAACTTTTGATACAGTTCTTCAGTTGTCACTGTATTTTTCTATTATGCTTGTGAGATTTAGAAATGATAATGTATGTGTATGAAGTCATTAACAGTTAGCAATCAGTATGCCTAGATTGTTAGATTTGTGCGCATGAATCCTCGTGATTTATGTCTCATTGGTTTCTATTAGTATGGTTAGTATATATCTATTGTTACAGTTCCTTAGCTGTTACTGTGATTTTCTGCTTGCGAGATGTAGAAATGATCAAGAAACCGAGATGGAACGTTTCTGGTTAACTTGGTTTTTGCATCTTTTAGAGGGGTCTGAGATAAGTCAAGGAATTAAGTTCCAAGGCTATTATGTAGAAATTTTTTTGAACTGGCTTTTAGCCACCCGGTTGATAAGAATATGTATCTGTTGCTAAGCATCTATGCATGCCACTGCGTTCTTGTGTCATTAGTTTCACATTCTTTGGGCGCTTGTCTTGCCTACCTACGTATTCTTTCTAGTATATTTTGTTACTGTTCGTTGGTTTGTTACTACTTCTTATCGTTATTAATTTAAGATATAGGATGGATTATGAATTGAGTGCTTCTTTCATCTAACTGAGTGTGCAAGTTTGAATGAATCAGAGAATAATGTTGAAAAGTTATGCACTCCTTTTGTTTTCTGCTTTGGTTTTCTCATTGCCATCTATTGTTAATTTTGTCGAAAGATGACAACTGAGAATAAACATTAATACCATTGAAATAGTTTGATTTATAATAGCTTAACACCAACTCACGATGTAAGAACTATGATTTGTCTGTATGGTTTATGCTTTTGATGGTATATCTATGTAATTTCTGCACCAGAGAGATGATGTTTACTGTGGCTTCGGCTCACTTTTAAACTTTTACGAATCTGCAGGTTCATATGGATCCACCTTAAGATACAAGAACATTGAGAGGATGAAGGCTATTGGTAAGCATTCTCTTCTTGTTTTTAATTTTTTTTGCACATGAACACACACACTTATAGGAAAACAGAGCGTTAATCTGATGATGTCGTTGCTTGCTTCAAATTTTTTCACAGTTCATTGATGGAGGAATGGTCTCTCCAACAGTCTGTGCACGCCATTTCGGGTGGGTTTCCCGGCGGCTACTTTGGTGCTAGCAGTCGCAAGATCCGAAGCGGTGCTTGACTTGCAGGTGGCGCGTGGGGATCACAGGGTTGCACGAATGCTCCTTATATTGAATCTAAATTGTTTTTTGATATTTTTGGATATTTTAGTTTTTAATATTTCTGATATTGAATAGGAATTTTAATTTTTGGATATTGAATCGGAATTTTAATTTTTGGATATTGAATCGAAATTTTTTTTTTTGTTTTTTTTTTGTTCTGTTTTTACTAGAAGTGGCAAATTAGTCTCTAAATTACTACTAATATTGGGAGTTACATATCAGTCCTAAATTTACGACTAATATCGAAAGTCATATATCAGTCCCAAATTTGCGACTAATATTGGGAGTCACATATCAGTCTCAAATTTGCGACTGTTTTTGCGACCATTGAATTTAGCGACCAAATATTTGCGACTACTTTGTTTGGTCACAAAATGGTCGCAAATGACTCATTTGCGACCATTTTGGGACTCTTTTGGGGGTCGCAAAAACTGTGTTTTCTTGTAGTGTTTTAATTCCATTTGTAATACTTATTGGATAAAAAACTAATGAAATATTTTATTCAAAACGATATATGGTTAGATTTTCAAACAAAAAATTGAATTGAAAATTTATCCTATTTAAAATGTTAGAATATATTTATAAAATTAAGAATGCAAAATAGATTTTACTACATATAGTGAAAAAATGTGACGATTTGATATTAAGAATTAAATAAAATTGTAATACTTATTGGATAAAAAAAATAAAATATTTTATTCAAAACGATATATTGTTAAATTTTTAAACAAAAAAATTGAATTCAAGATTTATCCTATTTAAAATGTTAGAATATATTTATGAAAATAAGAATGCAAAATAGATTTTACTACATATTGTTGAAAAAAAAAATTGAATTCAAGATTTATCCTATTTAAAATGTTAGAATATATTTATGAAAATAAGAATGGAAAATAGATTTTACTACATATAGCTGAAAACCAAAATTATTCAATTTTGGTCCGAGAATATATATATTTTTATAATGAAATTTACATCATTTGAAAGTTATAAAAATTCTATAAATTTGTGGTAAATATAATTTTTTACAATTAATTTTACAAAGTCAAGAATATGTAAAATATGACAAAGATATGAACAAATAGATCAAATTATGGATAAACGATAATAGAGAAAAAAAAGATTTAAAATGGGACTAAATGATTATAAATAGTCATAACTAAATAAAAAAGGAGTGTTAGGAGATTAAATTCAAAAGAAAATCAAGGATAATTAAGTTTCTCAGAAATCTCTCTACAAATTTGTTCTAGAAAATAAGAAATTAAGTCAAGAATATATTTTTTTGATTTTCTTACATATATCATAGATGGAAGTCGAGTATTTACAAATAAATTTCATTAGAACCATATAAGAAAAGCTTGATATTTTTTTTAAATGGCTTGAAATTTTAAAGTGTTATGATATTATGTTTTTAACAAAAAAAATATATAGATATATATAGATATATATATATATATATATATATATATATATAAATTTCAAAACTAAAATAGTAAAAAAAACAATGATGGAGAATGTTCAAACACTACCACAACAAAACAAACATGTAAAGAGTGATACAAATTATTTTGTACCATAGCGCGAGTGGAAATGCGATTCTACACCATACTTCAAGAGAAACACATGCTTGAGAATTCTTTCTTCGTATAAAATTCTAATAGTTTAATGGATTCGAAGAAGAGAAATATATAAAATATGCTACGTTTTGTGAAGAAAAAGTCGTGGTTGAAATCCAAAATTAAGCATTTTTAATAAAAAAATGGATTGCATGTCGTTTGTGATAGTTGTTGTATGTGCCAAATATTATGATGAATAAATCTCCAAAAAAATTTTAAAAAAGTATCTAAGCGTACAAGGACATAAGATCATGCAATTTTTAAAATAGACAATTTTTAGCAAAAGAGAATCAAATCAAAACATATATCGAGCTATTTTGTTATTTAGTATGTTGAGTAAATTCTAATTTCTTAATATCCATGTACTATTAACGTGTAATCAATATAAACAGAGTAAAAAAAGTGAAAAATAATTGTGGCACAAAAAAATGTCGTCAAACAATATTGACATCACAAAGAAAGACTGTACATTTACTGTCTTAAAAATTGTGACAAGTATAATGTATTTTTAACCATAAATATAAGAGAAATAGTATGTAGGTTATGCCAAAAAAGAATATAAAAATCTAGAAAAATACAAATATTGAATTTATTTAATTAAATTAGCAGTGACTAACCAAAACATTAAACGAGACTAAAAGCGTAAAAAGACAAATACTTAAATTGAAATTTAAGAAATGACAAATTAGAATTTGATGTAGTTTTAGTTCCAGCGCAACGCGCGAGTCACTTATCTAGTATTTATAAAATTAGATAAAATTTGATGTAGTTTTAGGTTATGCATTGTATCACAAGTTAAAAACACCAAAGAGCTTCATCTTCTTCTATCAGTCGTCGTCAGAGAAGGTAATCTTCTTACCGCCAGATGTTTCCTCCTGTTTCTTCATATTCGGTTCTTCGGGTATAGGAATTTAAGATCCGTTCGAATATTTGGATGGATCTGAAACCCTTTTAGTTCGGGTATTTTCGGTTCGGTATCGATTCGGATTTTCGTATCCGGATTTTTTAACCAGCCCTATTACATATGCATGTTAAAAAAAAACATTTGGGAAAAAATGGATATTGATGGATCTAAAAATTAATAGGCCGATAAATAAACCCTAATGGACCTTGCTTTACGCCCAATTCCCAAACGGCTCTTTAGTTTTAATTTTTTTTATTCAAAACAAATACGTTCTCTCAAATAGGACCGAGACAGATAAATCTATGGGTCCCAATCCAAAGATCCGCAATGGACGCTGCATTACTTATTTTAAGTTTTGTCATTTACATAATTTATTTCCGATTTTTATCAAATTAATACCATTAAGGATAGTTATTTATAGCTGCCACTGAAGCACTGACCGATCACTGTTAGAGAATTTCTTATATATTAATTGAGAAAAATTGTTAAAAAAAAATATTGATTTAACATGTGATATGTTTATGTATCATCAACATAGATTTTTTCAAGATATTTATGAAAAAGTTTAACTTACTATAATAATTACAAAACTTATGTATAATCATATAAATTTCATTATAAAATTTTATATATACTGTTAAATCATTGTTAGTTTCTAAAATAAAAATTTTATCTTCGAGTTTTTTTATATTCGAATTATATTGCTTCCTTTCATAAGGTTATAAATTTTATTTTCAGACTTCTTTTTCTTATTGTGACAAATACTATTCTTACAAGTTTCATGTTTACTCAATTTTGTGTGTGTGCAAAATCACTTAATTATAATTCATTTCATACAATTTTTTGCATATTCAAATTCAAAGTATAATATAAAATCCAAAATTTATATTATTGTTATAATTATTGAGATATAAAACGTATTACTGTAGTTCACACACATATTAATGATTATTGAAATATAAACCATATAATATAGTTTGATGCTAATGGTCTCATCAAACTATATTTTAATTTGATATAGTTTGATGCTAATGGTCTCATCAAACACATGTACTAATGGATATTCACGTGACGAATTTGAAATTCGATTTCAAAATGGATTAATTTTTTTTTGAGATTACCATTTATTTTACATATTCAAATTCAAATTATATTAAATTTCATATTCAAATATAATCATATTAAATTACATATTCAAATTTAAATCAAATTAAATTGCATATTCAAATCTAATCATAATAAATTATGATTTACAAATCAAATTACAATAAAAGCGAGAATTTCATCGAAAGAGAGATTTTCGTGGTAAGTGTGATTTTCGCTTTTAGTAATTTTCGTGGAAATATATATTTTCTCTATTGATAATTAAAAAAATACAAAATTACGTTATATGATTAAAGAGACATTTGATTTTGAATTCTTATTCATATCTTTTTAATAAGTGGAAACCCCTTAATTTGAGCACATAACACTATATTGCATAATCATTTCATTCATCAATTACACAACAACATTAACACACAAACCCCGTCAAAGTTAAACAAGGTACTATATTATATCATCGTGCCTCAAATGGTTTACAAAAGACATATATATTAGATTCAGAAAATTTAAATTCTTATGTTCCATATTATTAAACTCGGATATTACAAAATTTTCATAGATATCTCACTCCGCGCAAGACGCGGGTTACTACCTAGTTACATATATTAGATGAATATAGCACCAATTCCACACAAAGTTTGATCCTCGTACCAGATCCTCACGGTTTGAAAGTTTAAGACTTATTTCCCCACCGTCTGAAAGTTCGAAACCAATTTCCCCACGAGTTGAAAGTTCGAAACCAATTTCCCCACAAACCACGATTATTGTCGGTTTACTGTATACCAATCCTTAGTTAACCAAGATAACACGAAACAAAACCATCACTAAACCAATTACAACCCGATTTAAAAGAATTAACCAATAATAATCCCCACCACTCGATCACTAGACCCAATTGATACATCCATGGACCTAAACATTTCAGATTCGTTTATGGAAAACCATCATCATCATCATCATCATCATCATTAAGTTGATCCTTAAATTTTATGGGGAAGAATTCAAAAATCATGAAGAACATAGAAGAAACAAAATAGATATCTGGAACTTTGAATGTGAAATTGAAAAAAAAAATAAAGCCCCATAAACAATCTGAATTCAAAATCGTATCGAATTACATGTTTCACACGAAGTCGAACACCACCACATGCTTCGAATAAGCCCAATCGCTCTGCCCCTCTTCGAGCTGCTCCGCCACGACCTCCCTCATAAGCATCGACGGCCCTCGCATAGACGAATCTGGAAAACCAGTATATATGCATCGGTGGTGATTAATTTGAGACTGATATTTCGGCAAAACCAGAAGATGGTGGTGGTGAAGAAGACGTCGACGAAGAAGAAGGATCCTTCCGTTGTTAGGTTACAGAGAAGTTATCACCGAAATTGTTATTTTGGTAGATGCAGTTCATCAGTCTAAGTTATCACTGACATAGATAACTTACCGTCAAAATTTTTAGAAGGGGCCAACTAATGGGGCCACTGGAATAGAGTGACTTAAGTCGTCGCTAACCCGATATATTTTCGACGACAAGTTTGTTAAATGTACAACAGAGAAGTTATCACCAGAATTGTTACTTTGGTAGATGCAGTTCATAAATAAATGTTAATATAGTTATTATTATTGTTATGTGATAACTGGACTTGATAACTTAATATATTATAACCAATGTTCAAAAAATCGCTAGGCGGTAGCTAGGCGTGTGATGGGGACTAGAGCCTAGGCGGATTAATCGGAGCCTAGGCGGGGCCTAGGCGTTAACGAATTTTTTATTAATATATTAATATATTTTATATTTTATATTTATATAATATATATTTTTAAAGTTTTTAGTGTTTTATTTGAAAATTACATTGGTAAAATTTCATTTTTTTGTGGTTTTCACTTCTTTAAACGACATCACATTGAAAAACCAAAAAAATAATAATTGAAAATAACTAAATCAGGTACTAAACCGATTTGAACGATTTGGTCCGATTTTGTCCGATTTGGTCCGATTTGGTCCGACTAAAACCGACTAAACCAAGATACCGATTTTTCTCAGCGATTTTACTAAAATCGGGTCGGTCAGATCCGAACCGGCGCCTAGGCCAATTTTTTGAACAGTAATTATAACATTAAAAGTACGTATGTGTAACTCGTTATTGTTGTCGTTTCATTTTTAAATTGATATTTCTCGGTTTGTTTGATGTAATAAACTAAGATCAAATTTTGACACGTGTTAAAAAAATATCAATTAGATTTTGACACATAATATTAACGATAAAAGGAAAAAATATAATCTAATCTTAATTTGAAAAGTAAAGTTAGCAAATAAAAATACAAAAAGTAATTATTACAAAATGCCAAAGTTAAAAAAAAAAGGAAAACAAAGTTGTGTATAGATTAAGAAAATTTTAAAAACAAATTAAGGATAAAAGGTAAGTAACAAAATAATGTTATATTAAAAAAAAAAGGTTAAATACCATTTTTATTTTTAAACAAAATAGTTTTAAGATTCAGGATATTTTTTTAGATGCTAAAGTTTATTTTAAAAAGTTCAATCAAAGTTAGAAAATTTAAAAATTGATTAATAAAAAATTATAAATTCGGAAATGTTAATAACCAATTCATAATTTTAAAAGGTAAATTTATTTAAAAAATTAAATATGTTTTAAAAATAAAAATTAATATAAAAAGAAAAATTTAGTTTTTCCATTTAGATTAAGAAAATTAATCATAAAAAGAAAAGAATTCTAATTTCTCATCTCTATATAAACTACAATTTGGTAGTATGAAAATTACACACCAGAAAATTAAAAGTCCAATAATCGTATCCAAAGTTATTTAGTGCATAATGCATCACCAAAATTTTCCTTAAAGATATATATTTATTTCATCGGAAACTTCGTTTTAAAACTAGATATTTTTAGTATAAGATCATGAAGTTTTAAAAACAGATATTTTTAATCAAAACAGAATTAAATCAAAACATATATCGAGCTATTTTAGTATTTAGTATGTTGAGTTAGTTCCAATTTCTTACTATCCATGTACGATTAACGTGTAATCAATATAAACAAAGTAAAAAAAAAAGTGAAAAACTATCGTGGCAGCACAAAATATCGTCAAACAATGTTGACATCACAAAGAAAGACGGTACATTTAATGTCTTAAAAATGGTTGCAAGTATAATGTATTTTTTAACCATAAATATAAGGGAAATAGTATGTAGGTTATGCCAAAAATATATATAAAAATCTAGAAAAATACAAATATTGAATTTATTTAATTAAATTATTAGTGACCAACCAAAACATTAAAAGAGACTAAAAGCGTAAAAAAACAAATACTTCAAAAGAAATTTAAAAAATAACAAATTAGAATTTGATATAGTTTTAATTCCATTTGTAATACTTATTGGATAAAATACTAATGAAATATTTTATTCAAAACGATATATGGTTAGATTTTCAAACAAAAAATTGAATTGAAAATTTATCCTATTTAAAATGTTAGAATATATTTATAAAATTAAGAATGCAAAATAGATTTTACTACATATAGTGAAAAAATGTGACGATTTGATATTAAGAATTAAATAAAATTTTAATACTTATTGGATAAAAAAAATAAAATATTTTATTCAAAACGATATGTTGTTAAATTTTTAAACAAAAAAATTGAATTCAAGATTTATCCTATTTAAAATGTTAGAATATATTTATGAAAATAAGAATGCAAAATAGATTTTACTACATATTGTTGAAAAAAAAAATTGAATTCAAGATTTATCCTATTTAAAATGTTAGAATATATTTTTGAAAATAAGAATGGAAAATAGATTTTACTACATATAGCTGAAAACCAAAATTATTCAATTTTGGTCCGAGAATATATTTTTTTTTATAATGAAATTTACATCATTTGAAAGTTATAAAAATTCTATAAATTTGTGGTAAATATAATTTTTACAATTAATTTTACAAAGTCAAGAATATGTAAAATATGACAAAGATATGAACAAATAGATCAAATTATGGATAAACGATAATAGAGAAAAAAAAGATTTAAAATGGGACTAAATGATTATAAATAGTCATAACTAAATAAAAAAGGAGTGTTAGGAGATTAAATTCAAAAGAAAATCAAGGATAATTAAGTTTCTCAGAAATCTCTCTACAAATTTGTTCTAGAAAATAAGAAATTAAGTCAAGAATATTTTTTTTTATTTGCTTACATATATCATAGATGGAAGTCGAGTATTTACAAATAAATTTTATTAGAACCATATAAGAAAAGCTTGATATTTTTTTTACATGGCTTGAAATTTTAAAGTGTTATGATATTATGTTTTTAACAAAAAAAAAATATATAGATATATATATATATATATATATATATATATATATATATATATATAAATTTCAAAACTAAAATAGTAAAAAAAACAATGATGGAGAATGTTCAAACACTACCACAACAAAACAAACATGTAAAGAGTGATACAAATTATTTTGTACCATAGCGCGAGTGGAAATGCGATTCTACACCATACTTCAAGAGAAACACATGCTTGAGAATTCTTTCTTCGTATAAAATTCTAATAGTTTAATGGATTCGAAGAAGAGAAATATATAAAATATGCTACGTTTTGTGAAGAAAAAGTCGTGGATGAAATCCAAAATTAAGCATTTTTAATAAAAAAATGGATTGCATGTCGTTTGTGCTAGTTGTTGTATGTGCCAAATATTATGATGAATAAATCTCCAAATTTTTTTTTTAAAAGTATCTAAGCGTACAAGGACATAAGATCATGCAATTTTTAAAATAGACAATTTTTAGCAAAAGAGAATCAAATCAAAACATATATCGAGCTATTTTGTTATTTAGTATGTTGAGTAAATTCTAATTTCTTAATATCCATGTACTATTAACGTGTAATCAATATAAACAGAGTAAAAAAGTGAAAAATAATTGTGGCACAAAAAAATGTCGTCAAACAATATTGACATCACAAAGAAAGACTGTACATTTACTGTCTTACAAATTGTGACAAGTATAATGTATTTTTAACCATAAATATAAGAGAAATAGTATGTAGGTTATGCCAAAAAAGTATATAAAAATCTAGAAAAATACAAATATTGACTTTATTTAATTAAATTAGCAGTGACTAACCAAAACATTAAACGAGACTAAAAGCGTAAAAAGACAAATACTTAAATTGAAATTTAAGAAATGACAAATTATAATTTGATGTAGTTTTAGTTCCAGCGCAACGCGCGAGTCACTTATCTAGTATTTATAAAATTAGATAAAATTTGATGTAGTTTTAGGTTATGCATTGTATCACAAGTTAAAAACACCAAAGAGCTTCATCTTCTTCTATCAGTCGTCGTCAGAGAAGGTAATCTTCTTACCGCCAGATGTTTCCTCCTGTTTCTTCAGATTCGGTTCTTCGGGTATAGGAATTTAGGATCCGTTCGAATATTTGGATGGATCTGAAACCCTTTTAGTTCGGGTATTTTCGGTTCGGTATCGATTCGGATTTTCGTATCCGGATTTTTTAACCAGCCCTATTACATATGCATGTTAAAAAAAAACATTTGGGAAAACATGGATATTGATGGATCTAAAAATTAATAGGCCGATAAATAAACCCTAATGGACCTTGCTTTACGCCCAATTCCCAAACGGCTCTTTAATTTTAATTTTTTTTATTCAAAACAAATACGTTCTCTCAAATAGGACCGAGACAGATAAATCTATGGGTCCCAATCCAAAGATCCGCAATGGACGCTGCATTACTTATTTTAAGTTTTGTCATTTACATAATTTATTTCCGATTTTTATCAAATTAATACCATTAAGGATAGTTATTTATAGCTGCCACTGAAGCACTGACCGATCACTGTTAGAGAATTTCTTATATATTAATTGAGAAAAATTGTTAAAAAAAAATATTGATTTAACATGTGATATGTTTATGTATCATCAACATAGATTTTTTCAAGATATTTATGAAAAAGTTTAACTTACTATAATAATTACAAAACTTATGTATAATCATATAAATTTCATTATAAAATTTTATATATACTGTTAAATCATTGTTAGTTTCTAAAATAAAAATTTTATCTTCGAGTTTTTTTATATTCGAATTATATTGCTTCCTTTCATAAGGTTATAAATTTTATTTTCAGACTTCTTTTTCTTATTGTGACAAATACTATTCTTACAAGTTTCATGTTTACTCAATTTTGTGTGTGTGCAAAATCACTTAATTATAATTCATTTCATACAATTTTTTGCATATTCAAATTCAAAGTATAATATAAAATCCAAAATTTATATTATTGTTATAATTATTGAGATATAAAACGTATTACTGTAGTTCACACACATATTAATGATTATTGAAATATAAACCATATAATATAGTTTGATGCTAATGGTCTCATCAAACTATAGTTTAATTTGATATAGTTTGATGCTAATGATCTCATCAAACACATGTACTAATGGATATTCACGTGACGAATTTGAAATTCGATTTCAAAATGGATTAATTTTTTTTTGAGATTACCATTTATTTTACATATTCAAATTCAAATTATATTAAATTTCATATTCAAATATAATCATATTAAATTACATATTCAAATTTAAATCAAATTAAATTGCATATTCAAATCTAATCATAATAAATTATGATTTACAAATCAAATTACAATAAAAGCGAGAATTTCATCGAAAGAGAGATTTTCGTGGTAAGTGTGATTTTCGCTTTTAGTAATTTTCGTGAAAATATATATTTTCGCTATTGATAATTAAAAAAATACAAAATTACGTTATATGATTAAAGAGACATTTGATTTTGAATTCTTATTCATATCTTTTTAATAAGTGGAAACCCCTTAATTTGAGCACATAACACTATGTTGCATAATCATTTCATTCATCAATTACACAACAACATTAACACACAAACCCCGTCAAAGTTAAACAAGGTACTATATTATATCATCGTGCCTCAAATGGTTTACAAAAGACATATATATTAGATTCAGAAAATTTAAATTCTTATGTTCCATATTATTAAACTCGGATATTACAAAATTTTCATAGATATCTCACTCCGCGCAAGACGCGGGTTACTACCTAGTTACATATATTAGATGAATATAGCACCAATTCCACACAAAGTTTGATCCTCGTACCAGACTCTCACGGTTTGAAAGTTTAAGACTTATTTCCCCACCGTCTGAAAGTTCGAAACCAATTTCCCCACGAGTTGAAAGTTCGAAACCAATTTCCCCACAAACCACGATTATTGTCGGTTTACTGTATACCAATCCTTAGTTAACCAAGATAACACGAAACAAAACCATCACTAAACCAATTACAACCCGATTTAAAAGAATTAACCAATAATAATCCCCACCACTAGATCACTAGACCCAATTGATACATCCATGGACCTAAACATTTCAGATTCGTTTATGGAAAACCATCATCATCATCATCATCATCATCATTAAGCTGATCCTTAAATTTTATGGGGAAGAATTCAAAAATCATGAAGAACATAGAAGAAACAAAATAGATATCTGGAACTTTGAATGTGAAATTGAAAAAAAAATAAAGCCCCATAAACAATCTGAATTCAAAATCGTATCGAATTACAGGTTTCACACGAAGTCGAACACCACCACATGCTTCGAATAAGCCACCACATGCTTAATTTAGTATCTAACTATACGGGTCATATTATCAATTTTAGAATCTAAATCTTTTATTTTTTACCCACGTATCATGCTAAACCTAATCTAGTTTTATTTTATCTTGACATGGTTGTTAATTTAGATCTTGACATGTGTCAATTTAATTAAAAAGTAAAAATGAATTAAAGTAAATATTAAAAAAAGTTAAACTATAAAAGACAATCTTAGTAAAAATGAATTAAAATAAATATTAAAAAGTCTAAACTAAAAAAAAAAATCTTACAAAAAAAACAAATATAAGTAAGGAAAACTTATAATAATAATAAAGGAAAGTGACAAAATAAAACTTAAAAATTTATAATCTACAACCACGATCAAACTTAAAAAGGAAAAATTATAAATATACTCTAAATTTAAAAGGAAAATTATTAATATATGATTTAAAATCGATTCATAATCCTAAAAATAAATGGAAAAAGTAGTTATGTTTAGATTAAGAAAAATTAAACAAAAATTATAAATAAAAGCAGTTAAAAAACCATATTTTAGTTTAGAAAAAAAGAAATTAAACAATAGATTACAATCCTAAAAAGAAAAAGAATAAAAACCAAATTTTATTTAAAAAAAAAACATTTTTCAGTTTAGAATAAGGAAATTAAACAATAGATTACGATCCTAAAAAGCTAAAGTTTTAAAAAAGGAAAAAACAATTAGTAATTCTTAAAAAAACCACAAACTTAAAATGAAATACAATCATAAAAATTAAATGAATTCTCATTCCACACCTCTATATAACCAAATTGATAGCTTCTCAATTTCAAATTCATAATTTTAAAAGGTAAAGTTATTAATATATATATATATATATATATATATATATCTTATTATATATCTTATTATATAAAGATGGATCTTTCAATGTGAGCGTAGCAAGTAGGATAATTCTCACTCACGAGATCGTGACATTTGTCACGGTTAATTTAGATCTTGACATGTGTCACTTTAAATGAAAAAAAACAAATGAATTAAAGTAAATATTTAAAAAGGTTAAACTAAAAAAAATAATCTTAAAAAAAGAAAAAAACAAGAATAGGTAAGAAAAACTAATACTAAAGGAAAATGACAAAAAGAAACCTAAAAATTTATAATCTACAACCACGACCGTGAGAAAAGAAAATTATTAGGATAATTTCCACTCATGAGATCGTGACATTTGTCACAGTTAATTTAGATCCTGACATGTGTCAATTTAATTAAAAAGGTAAAAATGAATTAAAGTAAATATTAAAAATGATTATACTAAAATAAGTAAGGAAAACTTATAATAAAGGAAAGTGACAAAAGGAAACTTACAAATTTATAATTTACAATCACGACCAAACTTAAAAAGGAAAATTATAAATATACTCTAAATTTAAAAGGAAAATTATTAATATACGACCAAACTTAAAAGTTTATAATACTTTCCATTATGACAAAAGAAAATTATTAATATACAACCACAACCAAACTATATAATAATCTACACATTTCTAAAGTTTTTTTAAAAACTAAAAGCCAGAAAATTATAAAAAAACATATTTCAGTTTAGAATTAGTAAATTTTTTATCATATAAAACTGAATATTTCAAAGTTGCTAATTCACCTGATCGCGACATGTATCAAGTCAAAGTTGAAAATATTTAAAACCGATTAATAAAAAACTTAAAAATTCTTATTCATAATCTTAAAAGATAAAGTTACTAAAATAAAATTAAAAAGTTAAAGAATTAAATTTATCTTAAAAGGCAAAATTAATATAGAAAAGAAAAAATATTACTTAGCTTTTCCATTTGGATTAAGGAAATTAATCATAAAAGAAAAAAAATTCTAATTTCTCACCTCTGTATAAACCACAATTTGGTAGTATATCAATTACAACAAAAACAATTTAAAGTCCAATAATCGTATCCGAAACTATTTACTGCATCTATTCACCAAATGTTTCTTTCAATGTATATATTTATTTCATCGTAAACTTTATTTTTAAATGTATGTATAAGATATTTTCATGGGTGATCTAATTTTGTTTTTCATTTTATCGTCTTTAATTTTTTTCACGGGTTATAAAATATTAAATTACAAACCCGCATATATGCGGGTACTTATCTAGTATTATATAAAGCTGTATCTCTCAACATGAGCGTGTCACGTAGAATAATTACCACTCACGAGATTGTGACATTTGTCATGATTAATTTAGATCTTGACATGTGTCAATTTAATTAAAATGTAAAAAATGAATTAAAGTAAATATTAAAAAATGTTTAACTAAAAAAGGTAATTTTGAAGAAAAAAAACAAGAACAAGTAAGGAAAACTTACAATAAAGGAAAATGACAAAAGAAAACTTAAGAGTTTATACCACGACCAAACTTAAATAGGGAAAATTATATATATATTTTTAAAACGAATATATATCAATATATATAAAAGAGAATGATTCAAATGTAATAACTCGCAAGATCGTGACACGTGTTGAGTTAACCCATTAGATTTTGATACATGTAAAAAAAAAATTACCAATTAGATTTTGACACATAATATTAAAAATATTAAAGTTAGCACAAATAGTAAAATAAAAGTTGCTTTTATATTAAGTAAATTTATCTTATTTTTTTTTTTAACAATAAAGGAAAAAATATAATCTAAACTTAATCATAAAAGTAAATTTAGCAAAAAAAAGGGAAAAAATTGTTTTTAGATTAAAGAAATTTATCTAAAAAAAATTAAAACACTGGAAAAAACAAATTAATATTTATAATTAAATAATTAAACAATAGATCGACATCCTAAAAAGGAAAGTAAACAAACTAAAATTAAACCAACAAATATCCTAAAAACTAAAATTAAAAAAATGATTTAAATGTAGTAACTCGCAAAATCTAATGTGTCACGATTTTGCGAGTTACTACATTTGAATCATCTTTTTTTTTTAATGGTTTTATCACATCTAATCTACATTTCCCCCGGTTTATCGTTTACATGGTTTTATCACATCACATGGGTAATATCCATCGAGATCATTGGTGGTGCAAATGATAAGTATCTCGGGCATCGAAGGCTTGCCTTATTCCGAAATGACGCCGCTGCCCGTGGAATCAAAATGACGGTCACTTGGAAATTCCCTGTTGGGTCGGTTTATACCAAAGCCGAACTTAAGGACGTTGCGGATGAGATGCTTGTTCTTAACTTAACTACTTGGCTTGAGGAGCACCAAGCCCCTCAAAATGTGATAATCATCGGAGGTAATTTCTGGTATCTGGTTTTTTTGTGTAATCCTTATCGGAGGTGGTGTTACACAAAACTGTTTAAAGCAAAATAATTTTTTGATTACCCAACTCATTTTTTGTTTGGATTATGGTCAATTCGTATACGTTTTTAGTATCAATATTCTTTCGTGCAAGATTTGAGCATGACATTTTGGACATCTTTTTATTCCAAGATCAATTTCAATCATGTGATTTACATTTCTACATTTTTTTATCTAAGTTAGAAACTCCAAAACTCTCATATTCAATAACTCCTTATACAAACCGAAAAATCTCAATGACAAACACTTTCTCGTCATGAATATTAACTACAAATTCAAACTATAGACAAAATATTGATACATGCATGCTTTGGACTTTTACATTGGGCGATAGTTTTTTTTCATATTTGATAGATTCATTACATAGAAGCAACTCACGAAGCATTGTGAACCATTTGGGGAAGAACTTGGGTGTGTTTTCTTTTCTGCAAAACTGTAATTAAATAATCAATCAACATATTTAAGTCTACAATATAAACATTGATTATGCGTATTTTATTCATAGTCAATTACAAATAAGATAATATTTTATTTTGTCCATAACTTATTTTTTACAAAATCTCAATTTTTCTCTAAAAAAATAAAAATCAAAAAAACTTTAAAAACATAGTCTACAAAATTATTTTTGCTTCCTTACCTTACTTGTTTAATATACTATAGCACGTATGAGAACGGATGGGAATGGATATCGTATTACCTGTTGTAGTAATTTAAAATTATTAAAATCATCCAAAATGTTAATTCTTAATTTGACTTTTTATTACGACACTCGGCAATTCTTAAGCTCTATAATATGTGACAACGTTTGCCATTATGTTTTAAATTTGTATTTGTGTTTTCATTAATTAACATGTTTTTAATCGAAGTTGAATGTCGATTTTAACAACTAATTATCGTAACAACAACAAAAATGCTACGAAAAAATTAAAAAAAAATCTGAATTTTTGTATTAAAATTATTTTAAAAATGTACAAACGGGCTTAAACATGCATGTGTTAATTTTGGCGTGTTTAAACGAGCGGATCTAAATAAAAACGGGATCGGGCCTTAACAGACCAGACCCACCCGTTTTAACATCCCTAGAATCGATTATAAATTTAGTAATTTTTTTTGAAATTGTTTTTTTACATATGTTAGAATATGATCGATTAATTTAACATGTGTCATGGTTAAATGAATTAACAATTTTAAAACATTCGTATTTATATAATAAGATGTCGAGCTAAGAAATAACTATTGGGCTCATCAAACGGTAAATCAATTATTAAACGGTGAATCATTACAAGCAAACCGATTACTGATTAAATCTCTTATGAATTCACGTTGGGCTCGGTAAATAAATCTCGAGAGAAGACACTAATATTTTATGTAAGCAACAGAAGAAGTGTTGGCATCTTTGATGAGTGTGCCGAGAAGAGGAGCGATCAAACATTTCTTGTCCTTCTCCTTGTAGAAGTAACCCAAACACTTGCAATCACGATCGCACTTGGCCTTGCAATCGTTTACAGAAGTTGGGCCTTGTCCACCATTCACATACGGCCCAGTAAAATGCTCAACGCCGACAATCTTATAGTAATTTACCGTTTTACCCTTGTTTCCGCTGCAAAACTGAGTCGTTTTGGGTGCCGAGCATTTATCGCTCCATCCGAGCAATCCCTTCGGTGTAGGGCACGCGATGCACATCCCGCGATCGCAGTAGCCGAAATCGCCGCAGAACGACGGCAAGCCGCATTGACGGATGAAGTAAGTGGAGAAGAAAGAGAAACTTTCTTCCCATGCGAGATACGTAGAGGGACGATAATACGAGTAGGCCTTGAGGCTCCCGTCGGATCCGAGCCTCAGATACGAAATCGTTCCGTTGTAGTTGATTTTGTTTAGGTTTAAAGTTCCTCCTCCACTTCCGATGGGTCGGACTTGGAGTAACCGACGGTTATTACCCGGATTCGTCGTTGGTTGTGGTGCGGGTTCTAGGAGGAGCTCGTACGCTGACGGTTCCGTCAAATTGTCGAACTCCCGTGTAACGGCGAACGTGACGGTGCCGCGGAAGTCGTGATCCGGCCATCCGCCGTAAGCTAACGGCTTACCGGTTTTGTTGACGTACATGGTTAAACCTTTGTTATCCAGCACCATACTGTACGGACCATCTGAGCCGTCCACGTCGGATTTGCGGCTGACGAGTTTGTTAACTCCGTTAACTTTCAGGGATTGTCCGGTGAGGAGTGTGTCGGTGGGGTGGTCGAAACTCTGCCAAACGAACTTGCCGTTTTTGTCGTGTAGGACGATGTTGCCGTTGGACAAGATCTGGAATCCGGTGACGCCTTTGTTGGCTGTGTTGGTCTGCCACTTGACTCGGCCGTTTGACTCAGCAAGCACGAGGTTGCCGTCGCGGCCGAGTGAGAGCGTGGAGTTTTCTCCGACGGGGTTGTTGCGATTTGCGTCCCAGATCCAACGCATGAGTGACTCTTCACGCCTGAGTCCGACTCGGAGAGCTAAGACATAGGCGCTAGGGGTAGTATTGTAAAATAAGAGCTGGAAAGGCGATGTGAAGAAGCTCGCGTTCGGTGAGTTGATGAATCGGTAACTCGCGTCGTACTCGGTGATGTATTGGCCGAATTCGCCTTCGTTTACGACTCTGAATTGTTTCTCAGGAGGGACTTGGGCTACAACCACCGAAACAGTGGCAATGGCGAGTGCTAAGGATAATAAGATATTAAACAGAGACATGATTTTGTTTTTTTTTACAGTAATGTGAGTGAGATGATTTTTGTAGAAGATTGATTCTGTGGATGTTATATAAGTTCCATTTGGCTGTATTCGTTTGAAAAGTCTAAGTTGCATATTGCGACTTGACTACAAATTACTAATGGCCGACGCCTGATTTACGAATTGTTGAATTGGATAAAAGTTTGTCCACTCAGTAAAGTTTTGATATTTTATACGGATTTTTTATTCATACTCTTATCTGAATACTATTTGTATGTTAATCTCATGAAATTGTTCACATAGAGATAACCCAAGTTCTAAAAAGCGGTCGTCTAGTCGCCTAAACAGTCGCTTAAGCGCTAGTCGGCAGAGGACATTAGAGATTAGTGCCTGTGCGGGAAAGTTATGTGTTGACCGATTTTTTGTCGACTTTGATCGATTTATAAGAAAATCGGTGACTTATAAGAAAATCGGCGACTTCAACATTGAATCTCCGGCCGACATAAATGTCTAGCAACCTCGAGTTCTCACAGCTGCTTACGAGCCGCCACATCTCTCCGTTTCATACTTGCCTTTTTCAAGCCGATTTGGGTGGGTTGGATCTGACCAGCGCCTTTTTCAAGCCGATCCACAACTTCAATCGTCCTCTCCCCTCCAACTGCTGCACCAAGATCTTCATAATCGGCGTCGGAAACGCCGACATGGCCATCGCTCAAGCCATCCTCACTCATGTAAGTTTTCTTTTGGGGTTCGATTTCGATTAGCGTTTATCTGATTTGGAGTTGGAATTCTAGTTTTAGTGAAGTATGTAACTTTGATTTTGTTTCTCTGATTGATTTGCTTACGTCTCGAGTGAATTAGGAAAAGGAGACCTATTTGTGAATCTTAATTAGGTTTTTCTGTGTAAGATTCTGGGTTTTGCTATTTCTGATAGGTTGACTTTTGGATTTGTTTGTCTTCTCGATTTTGTCTCCATGAGCCGAGATTCCATTTCAATCCTGTTGCAGATTATTTTTCTTTTTCCCTTGGATTTTGCAGCATCTGTTGTTGACTTGATCATTCGATAAAGTCTTGTTGCACCTAAATGTGCTTGATCCAAGGTAGCTACAATTCAACGTACGGAGCCAATGCCATATATAGAAATGAAGAGCAAGATTAGTAAGGTTTTTGGTGTCTGTAAGAAACATAAAGCAACTACAAGAAATTCATGCTCTCTGTCCAAAATATCAGGGCACATGGAAGGGATGAACACAGCTACTCATACTTGCCACGATGAGGAGAAACAACATCTTGGTAAAACTTTTTCTTTGTGTAAGTATTGTGTCTAAATTGTTGACTTAAATCAACGTGATAAATAATGGTGATGAATGTCGGATGATGTACAATTTTATCACATTTTCATATTTTAAAAATTTATTCCTGTTTTTCCAGTTGATATTGCATAGTTGATATCATATATTAAATTTTTAATATAAATTAAATAAAATAATATTAAAAACTAATCACCGATTAATCTCCGATTAATCACTGATTTATGGGCTAGGCGCTAGGCGGAACTCGGCCGTCCGACTAGCCCCTAGCGATTTTTTGAACCTTGGAGAGATAATGTTTAGTGTCCTTTTTGACGTATGAAAAAAATATTTCAAAGTTTTGGCTTTCCATTTGAGGGCATGTTATTTTGTTCATCGATCAACTACGTCTAGATACAGATATGAAATACAGTTTGTTTTTATCAAAATAAGAATTATATTTGGATATAAAAACTGGATGCAAATTGAAATACATAGATATTTTGGATGCACTTGAAACTAGAGTTTGGATGCACCAAAGTGCATCCAAAATTACAAAAGTCTAAAATACCTTCATTTACAATCAAAACTTAAAATATTTATATTTTATTATTTTTTTAAAAAACAATTATGTCATTATAACGAAATCTCAAAATTCCACTAGACTACAAAATATCGTTTCCCGTCAAAACTAAAAAAATAGAGTTTTCTCATAAAAACTTCAAAATAACAGTTTTCCACAAAATAGCTGGTTCCCAACAAAACCGCAAAATAGAGTTTTCCCGTAAAAATTTCAAAATAGCGATTTTCTGCTAAAACAGTTTCCCACCAAAATCGTAAAATAGAATTTTCGCGTAAAAACTTCAAAATATCGGTTTCCCGCCAAAACCGCAAAAATTAGTTTTCCACCAAAATCACAAAATAGCGGTTTCCCGCTAAAACCGCAAAAAACGGTTTCACGCCAAACCCATAAAATAGCGGTTTTCCGCCAAAACAGCAAAATAACTGTTTCCTACCAAAACCGTAAAATAGCGATTTCCCGCCAAAACTGCAAAATAACGATTTCCCGTCCAAACCGCAAAAATTAGTTTCCCACAAAAATCACAAAATAGCGGTTTCCCGCCAAAACTGCAAAATAACGATTTCCCGTCCAAACCGCAAAAATTAGTTTCCCACAAAAATCACAAAATAGCGGTTTCCCGCCAAAACCGCAAAATAACAGTTTTCCGCCAAAACCGACAACTAGTGGTTTTCCGCCAAAACCGCAAAAAGTGGTTTCCCACCCCCCCAAACCGCAAAATAACGGTTTTCCCCCAAACTAAAATAGGGGTTTCCCGCCAAAACCGCAAAAAATGATTTTTTAAAAAAAATATTTATTTATTTATTGTTATTTAAAAAAATTTTAAATTTTTTTTTTAAATTTAATTATTTCATTAAAGCGACTTTTATAAGTTATTTAAATATTAATTTGATAATTATTTTGTTGTAAATATATTTTAGATTAAATAAATTTTTATATATACAGAACATGTCATTTTTGGTCATTTAGTTTTAAAATGAATCCAAATAAAATATGCAAACACACAAACAAATAAAACTGTATCTAGATGCAATTTCTAGATGCAAAAGCTAAACAAATAAACGAACTGCGTCTGGCTGTTGCGTCCAAATACTGCGTCTAGATGCAGTTTCTAAACGCGGCACCCAAATTCACAAACGAACAGGGCATGAATGTTTAAGGCGGGGTGTATTGAACTGTGGATTGTTAGTGATTTTGGGTTCTTTTTAAAATCCCATGTTATTCAACATGAGATTTAAGTAAAATCACTTCAAATCACTTACAATCATTTGTTATTCAAACAAGAAGTTTATGGGGGGTTTATTGGTTCTTGCATTTTAATGGATTTGGAAATCCAAACCAAATCAAGTGTTATAGGTTCTATAAATTTGAAATCCATATTCAAATATTGTGTTATTGGTTCTATGATTTTAAAATTCATGTTAAAATCAAGTGTTATTCAATAGTAAGGATTTTCATAAGGATTTGAGTTTAATTTAGATTTGAATGGATTTACATGTGTTTTTAAGAGTAAAATACAAATGAGGAAATATCGAGTGAAACCTTGTTATTTAGTTGGATTTGGATTTACAAGTGTTTTTTTTGTTTTCAAGATGAAACTACTACGTATAATTAAAAATAGAAAGACACATATCAATTAATGTGTAGAAAAAGAGACAATACATAACTACACGTAACATTAAGCTACTACATGTTACAAGGCTAGTTTCTAAGTGGATACGTAACATCTACTACATACTGGACACGAGGTAGCTAGTTTCTAAGTGGAGGTTCAAAACACTACCCGTGAGACCTCTCAGATTTCATGTAATCAGTGTCTGCTAATGGACAAACAAAGATTGTGATTGTTCTGCACGATCGCTAAACTTAAGATAGATTTTTGAAATGGTAAAAAAGATAGATAGAAAAAGCCAATTTCATTATAAAAACCCAATCAATTGAGAGCAATAACTGCAACAAATATGTGGACAGATTCTATATTTTAGGAGAATACTAAATGATTAGTGAAAAAAAAGAATGAAAAATTTTGTTGGTTTGTTTTTTTTTTGATTTTTTTATAATACTAAAATTCTTGTAAATCTATTTGGTTGATTGACAATAATCCATTTATTTGATTTTGAAATCCAATTATTTAATTTTGAAATCCACTTCTCTGATTTTAAAATCAATGGATTCATTAAGATTTCTAAATCTGAGAAATCCATTAAAATGCAAGAACCAATAACCCCTACTTAATAAATCATATCAAATCTGCTGTTATTTGAAACTTAACAAATTTGTATGAAAATCACTTGTGAATAGAATTGTAGATGATTTGAGATGCATTTTTACTTGAAAATAGAGTTGGGAAAAATAACAGCTATATGAGTGTAATTTGAAAGAGACTTACGATTCTCATCTTCTACTTATAAAAAAAAAACCAATGTTTTTTATCTCTATTCACCTCTACGATTTCTCCATTACTATATTCTCCTCCTTCTCCATTACTAAGAACCTCAAAGAATCTGTTCTCCATACCACGATTTCTATTTCTCAATCTTCTTCTCTCTCACCCTCCTTACTACAACCCTTCCCGTCGTCGAACCCGATCCGGATTCAGTTTCCACTATATACGAACTACTCCCCTAGTACGGCCTCTCAAGCAGCCTCTTGCCGGACTCTATCATCAATTTCACCTCTGGTTAACCAGATTCACAGGCATGGCAAGATTTCCACGCCCGTCACTTTTCCGGAAAACTCTTTAAGGTACCACATATCAATTTAACGATAATACTCACATCTTTCGATTCCGAATCCCATCAAATTGATCCTAGATTTTGGGCAGAAACCCGATTATGCAAATTTTATGTAGGAAAGAAGATTGTATGCTTTGAATTTTACGGCTTTGGTACTAATAGTTGGAGTTTACGTTCGCATGTTTTGAACTGAGCTTGTTTGTCTTTCTCTGGGTTAAAGACATGGATTTGGAAGCTAGTTGTAAGGTATTATTGGCCGAAAGATGTGCTCTTTTGTTTTATCTTTGTTAATTTGAACTTGCTATGTTGTGTCAATTGGTATACTGAGTGGATGTTTGAAAGAGCTTTTCCTGTGTTAACTATGTCTTGATCTGGATTCTATTTTGTGATTACTTCTATTGGTATGCTCTATTTCACAAGGGTTTTGGATTCCTGGTTCATGATTGCTGTCAGTGGATTTTATCTTGCTCATGTTGAGGATAAAGTTTTTTTCTGCTGTGTTGGCAGGATAATATTTTATGATAAAAAAGCTCAAGGATGTGCTCACTCAGCTTGGACTTTCTAAACATGGAAAGATGTAGGTTAAGATTTTTCTGCGTCTAATTTCTCTTTGTTTGATGCTAACTTAATCCGTTAGATGAAAAACATGCTATCTCACGGTCACTCTACAATCGATTTGGTATAAAGGTTGTTAAGTAGTATACTAGAGTAGGCTCTATAAAGTTTATACATAGTAGGCTCTATAAAGAACATTATTGTATACGTTTGTGATTGTAGCAATGAGGCTCTTGTTTGGTAAAGGTTTGCAAAATACAATCCTTCAATTTTGGTATAGGATTGCAAAAGCTGTCCGTGATCTATATTGTAAATTGGATAAATATGTCCTTCAATTATGGGCTGCTCGTTTAGAAAGGTTAATATGGGCTTCTTGTTTTTAGTTTTTTTAGGGTTAGCTTTGTAGGTGTACGTGTATATCTCTATAATATTATTTAAGAAGACATTTTTAAAAATGAACTTTGTTTTGTAAGTTATTACATGAAATGCCATTACAAATAACAAAGAATAATTAAAATAGGAAATGATATAATAGTCTCTTAAAATTATTGATTAGAATATAAAAAGTATATATTTTGCATTAAAGAGGTTATTTATTATTTAATTTCTTAATTATTTTTAATACTATATATTTTAAAATAATAATCAAATCATATATATTCAATTTTTTTTTTTTCAAAATCTTCTATATTTCTCACTATGGTTTATTATATTTTATTTGAATATACATCAAAACAAAAGTTGAAAAATATTTTACTAATTTAAAAAAATTAGACACAAATAAATTATATTTTTTTAAAGAATTCGTAAACTAACCACAATAACTAATGTCATTTAACAGTGCATATTAGAGTTCTGTTTTCAATATTATAAGTTTTTGCGGGTTTGCAAGAATAATAATTTAGTTAACTGCAAAACAGTTTAAATAGACAAATTATTATAAATTGACAGCTTTATCTATAATCATTAGTTAGCTATATTGTAAAATTCAGATAAACGCAATTTTCTTAAATTTCAAAACAATTTCTTTTTAAAAAATTACTCCGCGCTATAATTAGCACGGGTTAAATCCTAGTATATATATACAATCAAAGTACTTTAGGGTTAGACTTTTTTAGGGCTAGCTTCCGAGGTTTCAAGGTTTCTCTGTCAAAGTGAGCATTCTTTTCGATTTAATTTTGCTTCTGTCTACGTTTTGTTTAATTTTTCTGTTAGAAAAACCAAAGGACCAATGTGTTTATGAGTTATGAGTTTGTTTGAAAATTGGTAGACAGAGTAAAAGGACTTTGTTAGTTGTGAGTTTTGTTAGCATAAGTACTATTTCTTTTGTGCATGACGTTATTAATTAAACCTTGTTAGAAGAAATATCTCTGGTTCGTTTTCTTGTCGGTTCGATACGATATATTTTAGTTTCTGCTTGACGTTACTGTTATTCTTGAGGTTTCTCTATGGTTTGTGTTGTCCTGCGTTCAGCATCTGATTTCTGTTTGCAAATGTTTATTGAGAACAACCTACACTACGATGGATGATCCAAAAGGTAAAGGTCCATATGGTGCGTGGTCTGATCCTGAACACAAAATGTTGCTATGCCTACTAGTGGAAGTAATCAATCAGGGTTTCCGCGATGCTAGTGGTAAATTCAGCAAACTAACAGTGGAGACAAAAATATTGTCTACTCTAACCAAAGAGCTTGGAACTGTTAAAACCTAAAAGCAGTACAAAAATAGGATGAAGATATTAAAGTGTAGGTACCAAAGCGTTGCAGATTTTCTTCGTTGTAATTATGGGTTTGGGTGGGACCCTGTAATGAAGAAATTCACTGCAGATGATGAAGTATGGAATGTCTATTTGGAGGTACAAAGTTATAATATGAGTAGTTATGAATACATTTGTGTTGCTTAATTACGAAATTTAATTTAATTCTTATATTATTCTTGTTAAATAGGCTCATCGAGGTAATAAACATCTGCGTGATGAGTCATTTGAAGATTTTGAGGATTTGCAAGTGATATTTCGACAAAATGTCGCAACAGGGCAGAATGCTATGAGCTTAGGCGATAACATTGATGTACAGCCCTCTCAAGTTGGACACATTGAGGAGACAAACGACACAAATTCCGTCCAAATGGTGGATGATGCAGAAGGATTCATCAGTGAACTATCATCTGACCATGGAGTTGTGTCTTCAGCAGGAAAAAGCATGGGAGAAAAGTTTCCCCAAAGAAATAAAACTAGAATTGAGGAATCTATTGTGACCAAGGTTTGTGATGAATTGAATGCAATGAATAGTTAGATATTTGGCATGTTACAGAAAAGATGGGAACAAGAGGCTGAAGAAAAAGAAGCAGACGACAAAGCTAATAATGTGTGGGATGCTATCAAAGAAATTCCCGATTTGGACGAAGATCTCCGTTATGAAGCAATGACGCTTGTTCACAGTTTGGGTATGAAATCTGGATTCATGAATATGTCCATAGCAGACCGTTATGGATGGATCAAACGAAATCTTCGTAAAACAAGTGGATGAAATCTTGAAGATGGTTTTTTAATTTGAAAGTTTTTAGAGTTTTTATCATTACTATGAACAAGATTATGGTTTTTGTTTCAGTTTTACCAACACTTTTGTATTTTCGTTTTTATGGATCTTATTTTCAATTTCAAGTTAGTGCTTTTAACAAGCTTACTCTTCTTCTTTTCTTGAGATTAGTTTCAATTTGAAATCAGACCCAATAGTTGTTTCTTTACATCTAAACAAACAGGTCTTCTTGAAGGTCAAGACTTGAACCAAGCAATATAGAAGAAAACTGTGATCCGCATTATAATTTCAGTTTGTTATCAGCCTGATTAGTTAATTCATTCTCCATCTAAACAACGACTCTTCTTTCTTTTTCTATATATATATATTATATACATATATGGCTGGAAGAATATACACATGGTGGAAAATAAATTGGCGGCTATTGACAAAAAAATTGGCGGCTAAAACAAAACAAGGTGTATAAAGTCTACTTGATAAAACAGTTTCATCTTTCTCATAAGAAAGGACGGCGACCAACAACTTAGAGCGAGAGAAAGATAGAGGGACCAGAGATCTCGACGAGTGTGTTTGCCCCTCAAGATACACCGCTCTCTCAACAACGCCGCATTTCGAATTCTCTGTAAGATTCAAATACTCTTTATCCTAATTAAAATTAGAGATATGCTTATGATCTCACTTGCCTTATTGGAATCAGAGTTGAATTTAGAGCTGTCAACTGGTCTTGACCAAGCCCAAATGGTTTTGTCCAATTGGACAAAAAATATTTGTGGACAGAAATGACCAAGACCAGACATGACCAAGCCCAGACTTGACCAAGCCCATAAATGACCATGTCCAACTGGACAAGACCATGGACAGTTTTTGTTGTTTGTTGTTGTTGTAATATTTTTATTCTTACGATAACCTTACTTATACATATCATCGATTCTTCAGATGTATATGATCAAATTTTAAAAGAGAAACAAGTTAACCTTGCCCATATATATGTGCCTTCACCAAATCAAAACTTGTTAACCTTGCCCAAATAGTTTACTGTAAATTGGCACGGAAGATATTCATCATGATTATCCATAAAAACTGCTAAAAGCCACATGAGTTCTTGTTTAGAGACAAAGTATTTATCAATCTAAATCCACATGAATGGTCCAAATGAGTTAATCAGAAATTGAAGAACCAATTCGTTTGTCTATTCATAAATGTCAAATCATGATATCATTAAGCATGTCAAGAGAAATCACATTAGTATTTATCAATCTAAATCCAGGAAATCGATAAATCCAGCAAACGGAATCCCTAAAGAAAGTAGTATCTGTTGAACATTCGCAAAAACCTACAATGAATGAAACCCACCAACTGATTTCGATCAAGCTTGGGAAATCCATAAAACCCAGCAAGCACAAATCAAAACAGATAGAAAAGAATATCGATCTAAGAACCTTGAGATAAAAAACGAGAAAATCGATTGACGAAGAGAAGATAGAGAGATAGCGAGCGAGAGGAAGAGAAGAAGAAAACCTACCGCTTTGTTGCAGAGGAGGAAGACGAAGTGAATTAGGAACCGAGAAAGCGAGAAAGCCAGAAACCTAGGCGAGGAAGAAGAAATCGAAGAGTGTCCAGCGTAACCCATTTTTTACCGCGGGTCAACCCGCTCTTGACCGCGGATCAACTGGTTTATGTCCAGTTGGACAATTTTATTATTGGGCCAAAATTTAAACCGACCAAAATTTTGCGAACTGAGCTTGGCCCATGGTCAACCCACCCAATTGACATTACTAGTTGAATTAGAGCAAATTTTAGGATTATGTGTGTTTATGAATTTTTCTATTTCGTTGTATAGGGTTTAATAATGAATCTCATTGTTCACGAAAATGAAGAGATACGAGGTAGAAGAAAAAGAAAAAGAATGAAAATTTTAAGACGGACGTTGATATTTTGTCAAACATTGAGAGGGTTCGTTATGTGATTACACAAATGAATGCTCCGCAAATACACCAGATTAGAAGACCAATTTCAAGACTTGGACATAAATACATACAAAATGCGTTGGTTAACGATCGTGACCATTTTCGACATCTATATCGTATGTATCCAGAAGCCTTTATGAAGTTATGCACTATTATCATAAAAGAGATGGGAGTAAAAGATACGAGAAATGTTTCGGTTGAAGAAATGCTTGCCACGTTTTTGTTCATCGTTGGTCAAAATTCCAGGTATATTCAGGAGCAAGATAGATTCAACAAGTCAAGATTCTCCATAAGTACGAGTTTTAACACAATTCTCAAGGTGTTATGTGCACTTGCTCCTACATACATGGCTAAACCCGGAACTGCAGTACCCGCAAAAATAAAAAACAGCACACGATATTATCCTTATTTTAAGGTATGAAATTTTTTTAATTTGTATTTTTCAAGTGTAAGAAAATTTTAACAGCTTTGAATCTTTCTTAGGATTGTTTGGGGGCTATTGATGGAACGCATATTTTTGCAACGGTACCTGGAAAAGACCCGGCTATCTACCGCAACCGAAAAGGACAAGTATCGCAAAATGTTTTAGCTGCATGCAATTTTGATTTAGAATTTATATATGTTCTAAGTGGATGGGAAGGTTCAGCTCATGATGCAAAAGTATTAAATGATGCTTTAACAAGAAATAGTAACATATTCACGGTTTCAGAAGGTTAGTACTTTCATATGATTAAAAAATTATGTGTTATTATTTTGCATTTTATCTCACTTGTATTTGTATACTTCAAAAAATTTCAGGCAAATTTTATTTGGTTGACTGTGGATACGCCAACCGTCGTAGTTTTCTAGCTCCATTTCGAAGTACTCGGTATCATCTGCAAGAATTCATGGGAGAAGGAAAATATCCCACAAATCAAAATGAATTGTTCAATCTTCGTCATGCTAGCTTACGAAATGTAATCGAGAGGATTTTTGGCATCTTCAAATTTGCACCACCGTTTCCATATAAGAACCAAGAACAGTTAGAACTTGCATGTGTTGTTTTACATAATTATCTTCGTAAGGAATGTCGTTCAGACGTGTTTCTTCCTGAAGAAGAAAACGATAGCGATAGTGATGATGAAGAGATAGGTAATAACAAAATAATTTTGCTGAAGTTCCTAATGGTACACAGGAACAACAAAGGTTGAATGCTAATAACTGGAGAGCAAGTATTGCAGCAACCATGTGGGCAGATGCTATGGATATGGAGTTTTGATGCAATAAAGTTTTTAGATTTTTTATTTTATTTTATTTTGCTCGTTGATTTCCATTGCTTTTGAACTTTTTTTTTTCCGTTATACATTGTTTTTTTCACGACAATAATGGATTAATCTCGACTAGTTTTAACAATGATACAAAATAATGGTTCGGATTCGTAATGATATTCGATCATTGTGTATGAGTATATGTTTGAATTCTATAAACATATATAATTGTGACAAAAAGCCACGATGGTCTTAAACCTTATGAATCACTTACCAAATCATCAAAACAATTATGAATCACCCTAAAAACATCTCCAAATCCCACGTGACTTTATTTTTCCTTTTTTAATAAATCTCACATATATACTCCAAATCCACCTAAAAATCACCCTAAATCCCACAAAAAAATGAAATCCACTAAACTAATTAAAATCCACAGTTCAATATACCCCTAAAAGTACAAGCATGGATAGTACAAGCATGTATCCATCATTGGTAGCTGAGATCTATGTATCGTTTTATTACATACGCAACAAATAAAAACCGAATGCATTTAATAAATGGTGACAAATAATTTATGGCATGAAGAAGCCGAGTAATATTATGGAATCTTGAATTGACCCAACACATAAAATAATCAGTCTAAAAAAGTTATGATGTCAAATCGGAACAAGTATGGAACCTAAAAAACAGCTAACAAAACCTGAGCATCTCTCTAAATTTAAGTTGTCCACGAATTTTCCAACATTTAGTCACATCTCCGATTACATCAAACAATGAGTGATTCCGATGAACCTGCTGTATTACTCTTTGTTCTGAAAGAGAACTAGTTTGATTTTCTGAGCTAGTAAGCTTCTTTTTTGATTCATCACATTTTGAGTCACTGTCTGTACTAAACCAATTCTACTTCGGGAGATAATACTCATCGAACACCACATGAACCGACTCCATGATTGTACCAGTTTGAGTGTTGTATACTCTAACGTCTGTACTACTTTCTGAGTAACCTAAAAACATCCCTTCATCACACCTTGCATCAAACTTTTCGTAATGATCCTTGTCATTCAAGATGTAGCATTTGGATCCAAACACATGGATGTGACTCAAATTTCGCCTCTTTCCTTTCCACAGCTCTTATGGAGTCTTATCAGTCCCTTTCCTGACATAAACCATGTTGATGATGTAGCACGCTGTGTTTAATGTTTCAGCTCAAAACTTCACAGGTACATTGTTGCCATGTATCATTGCTCTGGCCATCTCTAGAAGAGTTATGTTCTTCCTCTCTACAACCCCATCATGTTGTGATGTTCTTGAATCTAAAAATTGATGTGCGATTCCATGACTTTCACAAAACATCTTCATGGTTTCACTTTGAAATTCACTACCATGATTACTACGAATCCTCTTGATACCTCTTCTTTCGTTCATAAGCTGAAGTTCCCATATTCTGAACCTATCGGCTATCTCAGTTTTTTCACGAATAAATCTGACCCAAGTGACTCTGGAGTAGTCATCCCCAAGAACAAGTATATACCTCTTGCAGGCTAGGCTGTCAACTTGCATTGTCATCAAATCCATGTGAACCGATCCAACATTGCCTTTGTTTGCACATCTGGCACCTTCTTATGTTGAACTCACATGCTTTCCTTTGTAGCACGAATCACAAATCATCTTGTTTTCTTTCTTGATCGGAGGCACTCCTCGTACTATTTCTTTATCAACAAGAGTAGTTAGAGTCTTTACATTCATGTGACCAAGTCGTTGGTGCCACAGATTGATATCATCCTTTGAATTGTAGCACTTATTCCCTCTTTTGAGCTTCTTGATATTTTGCAGGTTGCTTCGTGTACCTGTTATGTGGCGTGAGCAGCCACTGTCCAAATACATGGGACTTGTATCATCATGTTCATCTGCTACAATGACCATATTGCACTCGAAACCAAGTCATGAAGTACCCCGTGGTGTTTTTCTTGTGGATGTCTGAAATCCATGTCATTTAGTACCACTTGATGTACTTCTTGTCTGTTGCAGATCAGACTTCTTCACCCATATCTGGTTTCGACGACCATTCCATGCGAACTTCCCTTGGTTACTGAGCTTTTTCACTCTATTCCAGAACTTGTAGCAATCCGCCTGGATGTGGCCATACTTTCCAAAGTAGTAACATCCACCCTTTTGTGATGTACTACTTACAGGCTTGGGTTTTGCTTGTTGAGAAAAACCTGCAGACACAAACTTGATTTTCTCAATCTCAGGCCTTTCCCTTCCAGTGTATCCAAGACTTCGTCTAACATCAACTTTCAGTCCATAGCTCAGAATCTTATCCATCTGCTTAGTACCAGCAATCATATGTATATTCTTATGTTGATGGTTAAGTTCTGCTTGGAGATTGGTAGAGATGTCTTTCTCTGTCTTCAGCAGCTGACTCATATCCTCTGCTTTGTTTGCCAGGATCAGCTTCTCCTTGATCAGTACCACACTCTCTTGACCCAATTTCTGAGCTGCTTCCAAATCTTTCTGTAGTGTCCCAACGAGTCTCTCAAGCCGCATATTTTCCTTCTTTAAGTCTGAGTTCTCCTTTCCGATTTTGATCAGAGTCTCTCGAACTTCCTTATAACTCTCAATAATATCATCATCTTGTTCTTCTTCAGACTCAGATCCAGACATCTCTTCTCCTTCCTCAAACTCGGTGATTTTTACAAAAGTAACAATGTTACTCAACTTGTCTTTTCATCTTCATTATCTTCTTCTGGATCCAATATCACCTTCGAACAGTTCCAAAAATCTCGATAGCACTCCATCTTCTCCGCATGATTACACTTGTTTATATTACACACAAGTGGTCGCTCTGATACCAATTGAAAACATAAGAGATGCTGAGACATGAACTGGAACACAATCTGACACATGGGTTTTCCTTACAAGGATATATTACTAGTCAATCTGTTAAGTAACTATACAAGTTGAACCTAACATGATCCATGACAAGCTCAAGACACACATTGACTTGTCTAACTAGCCTCACACGTTCAAAGATCTATACACGATCCAAGAACCCCATAGATAAAACCCCTTTGCACTAGCTTTAGTTTTTTTACACGAAACCCCAAAACCCTTTGCTAAGATATTGCTTTAAACGTGTTAACCTCATACAAAGGGTAAACACACATATTTATACATAATAGGTCACAACCAATACTAGCCTACGCCGCCAAGCTAAAGATAATAACAAATCTCTAGCAATAAGTCATGCATATTTCCTTTTTCTTAGGCTAAGATCTAGGAAATATTCTTTATCTCCAATATGGTGAATAATCCTCTCCAAGATGCTCTTCCAGCTCAGCCAGACCCGGTTCTAGGCATGGGCTGAAGGTGATTTTGCACATGACCCATTCAATTTACAACCATTTTTTTTATATTTTAGGGCCCGTTTTTTTTAATAAAAAAATAGATTTTAGGGCCCTTATATTCTAAAAAAAAAATCAAAACATAGTCCAATTTTTTATTTTAGCACATAACCCATGTTTCTAATGAGTCGGGCCTGAGCTGAGCTACCGCCTCCTGGTGCATCCACGTGGCTCCACAACTTAGTCCAAGTCATCTTCTTCGCTCCAAGTCATCCAATGTCTTGAGTTGCTCGCTTGTATCATTTCATGTGCTACTTCTCAACTAGTACTATTAATGACTGCTTCAAGACAGCTGCATCTTCAAGGATTTTCTTGACAAGTTGATACATGTCTTCGGCTGCAGCGTAAGGCAAAACAAAGAGTAAGCTCCGTGAGAACTGATGCATTCCCTAAGAGGTATTCGACAAGTTCTGTTTCAATCGGGCCTAATATCTCAACAGACTCGAGCGATGTTAGGAAACACTTAGGCAAAGATGATCTTGAGATTTCCAATACATCTAAAGTGTCATGGATCGATCAACTACATATAAAAAACCGACGAGAAAGGAAAAATAAACGCAATGAGAATGCAGTCAATTAAGTATTTGAGCAAAAAAAACGAGAGTTACTTTTAAAATATATAGGCACCACCCAAGTGTAAGATTTTAGGTTCGAACAACTCATGAGAAACTCTGGTAACAAAAAATCTGAAACAGAGGAACTGAAAGAAACTTGCAGATAGGTCAAGTTAGGGAACTGAAGCAGTGGTTCGAGTCTCAAGTAAGCATACATTGCCTACCAACAACCTAGAAAAAGAACATGAGTAAAAAAGTTCTCAACACAAAATTTAAAGATGAGTATTTACAAAGATATACATATCAATCACCACCCCCATTTGTATCGCAGAGTTATTGATCAAATCTTATGTGTAAGTTTTTAAAACATTGGTTCTTAGCAATACAAATATCAAAACGTTTAGGCTAAACATAAATATAATCGTTTTCTTGGAACAAACAAATAATTATTAGTTTTTTAAAACATAGGAATCAAAGTGATGAATGTTCTAATCATAGTAAATTGAAATGTAGTGTAAGTTTGGTAACAACATTGAGATTTGTATATATGTGATATACGCTTTTAAGCTAAAACTAGTGAATTTGTATGATCTAGATATAAAATCATTTGAAGGCGGTCATAGAAGATCTATCTTTGAGTGAACATCACTCGAGCTTGATCCTCACAAGTCAAAACAGCTTCAATACGGATAAACCAAGACTTCACAAGCCGAAGTGATAAATATGGGTTTATAGGCTTCCAAATCAAAACTAATTGGCAATGAGTAGATTGGCTCATATCTCTTATATACTAGTGCTGGTCCCTTTGTATTTCCGATGTGGGATCCTAACACGCCCCCTCGAGATGATGGCTCTTATCGGCCCATCTCGAACTGAATCCCACTTTAGGACCGGTAATAAACCCTTCTTGGGCCACCCTACTTAGGTCAACAAACGAGACTCTGATACTGTGATAAATATGGGCTTATGGGCTTCCAACTCAAAACCAATTGGCAATGAGTGGATTGGCCCATATCCCTTATATACTTGTGTTGGTCCCTTTTTATTTCCGATGTGGGATCCTAACACGAAGATTGTCTTTGAAACGCAAAGATTTGACGAACAATGTTATACTTCTGGTGTAGATCGAGCAATATGAAAATGCAAAATAAGCTTCCCGAGAAATGATGCATTTACTAATATGTATTCCACCAGCTCGATTTCAACTGCATAATTTTCAATCGGGTTTTTCACCTCCATAGGCACTGGTGATCTTGTGACTTCTGCTATTTCTGGAGAACCAAGAAGCTTCTACAAATACAAAATACAACAAAACATATTTCCAGTTCTTCGTTTGAAAACAAACGAAAGAAAAAGCAGGAGTTATTTTAAAGTTAATGATCACCAGGCTTAAGTTTGGACAATTCGTGATAACTGTTGGCAACAATTATGAAATGGAGGAAGGGAAAGAAACGTGCAGATGAGTCATGTTAGGGAATTGAGGCAGGGTTTCGAGTTTTGAGTAAATATACATAGCATGCAAAAACACTAAGAAAAAGAACATAAATACAACTTTTCACAACAGATTTACATATGAAAATACATATTCATATATGTACATGCCTCTAGAGTAGAGCATGAGAGTGTAAGATCTGTGAACGTCGATATCTAATAAGGTAATCGACGTCCTCTACCATATTCATTTGTGATGGTGTCACGCAAAGCTTCCATCGCTCTATCACCGGTCGGCTCATATGGAATATGTCCACCATGATCATCATCACTGCTAATATCATCAACTTTTACTTCTCTTGCTCCTTCTTCTTCTTCACCATGAACATGATAATCTTCTCTGTTTTGCCAACGTACAAAATCACAATCTTACCGATATGTATCACGTATGAAGTTGTGTAGTGCCATCGTTGTTGTTACAAGCTTAATTCACTTAGTCAACCCATATTTTGGATGCTTACGATCCAAAACCTTCCATTTTGTTTTCCATACTCTAAATGCTCGTTCAATATATGATCACAAACTCGAATGCTTTCGGTTGAACAATTCTCGTGTGTTTATAGGTGGTCCTCCTTTAGCAAATTGCTCAAGATGACATCGCATCTTACGATACGGACCAAGATATATACCCTGTCCTGGTAAAATATCCGTAGTCAACTAGATAGTACTTTCCATGAGGTGGATGTGGAAAAGAAGATTCATACCTCGCATAATAAGTCAATACCTTTGAATCATGTGCTCTACCTGGTACACCGACATATGCGTATATGAATTTTATATCGAAGTTACATATAACAAGGACATTCATTGTAGGTTCCCGCTTTCTACCTCTATATGCTTCTGCAGTTAGACTAGGAGGGCGAACTGGGACATGAGTTCCATAAAATGCTCCAATACAATCTTTAAATTGTCGATATTGATCCTCATTCGTTAAAACAGGGTGTACTCTTGTAAACTCACATTCTTCTGGTGTATCCGCTGCAAACTTGAAGAGAACACTCAAAACGTCATCAAGTTTTCTTTTCATTGTATCCAATGACCGTTGATATCTTTCCGCTATAACCCGCATAGTCATATCTTGACCAACCACCTCAAGAAATATGGCAACATATTCCTTAACGTAGACATTTTCAGACTCCCTTAACCCATATCGCCTAGCTAGCATCTTACATAAATTTTCAAAAGTTCTTTGCTTCATTCGAAGAATATCATAACATTGATGATCTGATCCATGCATAAGTTTTTGAACATGACGCCATCCTGCTCCTCGATCTGTTATATGACTCAATCTCTTAGCAGGAATCAAATCAAACAAACCAAGTTCATCATCATCCAATATCCATCTGCAAAACCATATTGAAAAATTCAAAAACTTATATAAGACTAAAAGCATAATTGTAAACCAAAAAACATAAACGAAGTTATAAACCAAAATTATATATATAATAATAAAGCTAAAATCATTATCCAAACTACTAAAAAAGTCATCAGTAGTAGTTATAAACAAAAGTACTATACTATAAACAAAAAAGCATAAACAAAAGTCAATCATAGACTTTTGTTCCGGTCATATGCTCCAAATAGCTAATTTTGTCTTCAACACTAGAAAACGCTACAAAACCCTGACGTTCACTGCATCAGCTAGAAGATGATCAACCGATGCTCGGTGAAATGGAGACCACTTTCTCACTCCAGGCAATTCACTAAGTAATTTTAGTACACGCTCAACACTAGAAACATATTCACGCTCCAACAACTGTTCCGCTATTTTATTCTTATGCGCAAGAATTGTATTGCGTGCAACAGAAGTCTTTATAACTACATCTTTCTCTTTACGTCTTCTTTTTGTTCTTGAACTTCCACATTAAGTTTGTGTCTCTGGCACTTGCATGTCTATATCAACAGAATCAACTTCATCCTCATTATCTCCATTCACTCTAGAATTTAAACTAGTTTCTCCTTGTTGAGCACTCCATCCTTCTGCTCCCGTCATAATAATACCACCAAATTTCCCTTCAAACAAATCCATATTAGGAGTCAACTTTTCTTTGTATTTTCTAGCACCGGACCATTCTTATATATAACAAAAGTAAATAAAAAATAATAGCCAAAAGGACTAAACCAGTTTATGTCCTAAACAAATCAAAAGGTTTTGTCCACTACTAGTTGAATCCTCAAACGAGAACAACCCACAATATATTATGTTTTAAGGTTCAGATCTACGATTAGTTACAACTTACGAGGAAAAGAAAGTCAAATTAATTGATTAAGAAAAAAGAATTAGAACACTATCCACCGCTAATAAGGGAAGTCGAAGAAATCCATAATTTCGATCGAAACTAAAAACAAATTTCGATCGAAACTAAAAACTATCCTCAATGATAAATCAAACTAAAAACTATCCTCAATGAGAATTACTAGAAATCCATAATTTCATACACAATCATCAATCACAGAAATCCAGACAGCTTCTCTATGATCATTTCACACACAATCAGCAATCACATAAATTCATAAAAGGGAAAACGAGAAGAAGAAGGTTAATTACCGCTACTCGTTGTTCCACCAATCATCAGACATGTCCAATCTTCCCATATCATCATATCCAAGTCCAGTTTTATTGTGAGTTAACTTATTGAATTTGGCACATGCTTTTCTACTTGAATCATACTTGTTTTTGAATTTTTCCCATTAGAGAAATCCCCTCCCAAATTTCTCTTCAAACGTCTTTATAATGAAGTCTTTCCCAGTATGATTCATTCCAAGTTTCGTTTTGTTTTCTTTTCTTTTCTCATCCGCATAGAGATGAAAAAAATATTGACATCCCTCATCGGACCAATTCTAAAAAACAATTCATAAAATCAGTCACAAAATCAGCCAATAAATAACCCACAAATTACTTACATCAATAGCCATATTTCTTGTTTATCTCTGATCCTTACTCAAAATCTTGTGAAGCAATCCTAAAAACAACATGCAAAAGACAAAAAAAAACAAATTGCATTAATTAATAAAGAACAAATAAAAACACAATTATGAACTTTGAATCATTGATCGGTTTAAAACAACAACCATAAGAAAATATCATTGAACTTTCCAAGCACTAAGTCAGAAACTAACAAAAGAACAATGTCTAAGCAATTCATCAATTCATTAAATTTGATAATATTCCTACACTAAACACATATGATAATATTCCTAATGGCATGACATGTTTCCAAAATGTAAGGAGCATAACGGGATACTATGAGATGAGGTACTTGTGTGATAAAATGAACCCTTTCACATATTCTGATGCAAGCAAATATGTATTTTGGGACTCATTTCACTTAACCCTTTCACATGTTCCGTTTCAGTGATAACTAAGAAGTTTCATAACCACAAGCAGAATATTTTTACAAACCCAAAAACCAAAACCGGTGACAGATGTTCCTCAACGTATTCCTACTATCAGGAGTAGCATATCTCAACTGGTTCCAAAAGAAAGAAGAAATGTAAATCTCCAACATTTTTAGGGACAAGTACATAACAAGGTGAAGTATGCAGAGAAAAACAAACACTAGAAACCAAAATATCTTATGAACTAGAATGTTTCTTCTACCAATTACTTTTTTTTTATTGATTTACAAAAAGTTTGTACTTTTTAATCAACCCATTTCCGCACAGAAATGGCTGTGAAAAGGAAAAACAAAAAAAAGTTGTCGATTAAGAAGAACAAAGAGAGACCTAGGAAAAGAGAGACCTAGGAAAAGAGAGAAGACGATTCGATTAGAGTTTGAAGCAGCTCATGCTCCTGCAACACACATAGCTTCGGCGCAGAGATGAAGGGAGAATATGAGTTTTGGCGCAGAGATGAAGGGAGAAGATGAGTTTCGGCGCAGAGAGGAGAAGGAGATCGACACTTAGATTGATTTTAGGGTAAATGACATTTTTGTAATTCACAGTATTAAAAGGGGTATTTTTGTCTTTTACAATTATATTCGCAACTCTAGTCGTAATGCAACATTGACTTTCTTCAGCATCTAGAAATTCTGAACGCATATCGTTGCGACCAGGCAAACGAACAGACCCATAATCTCAAAACGAGGTAGAGAAACTAACTCAAAAATCAAAATCATCCAAAGCATCTAAATGATGTTCGTTTCCATTTTCATCTAAATGCATTTGCATCAAAATGCATCGTTTAAATACTAAACCGCAGCTCAATGGGACAATAGTTCATCATTTTAATAGCATCAACAACAAAAGCATCAACAACAAATGTTGAACTCCACGGGTAACCACTAGGTTGATCTGATTATCGAAATTTGAAAGACAAAATTCATAATCAACACTTCAGCAAAAACAAAAATTCAGAATCAACATGATCACCCATTTTGAAATATTTTTAGGTGAATTTTTTTACTATTTGAGATATCTACCCAATTTAATACTATTATTTTTTTCTCAATCTACTTATAGCTAAATAACTTTTGTCTTTTTTATTATAATATCAATTATCATTTATAATTGTTAATTTTTTCTTTATTGCAATCAATTGCATTTGCTTTAGATGGATATGCCTATTTATGTGTAATAAACCAGTGTTGTGGGTTGTTTTCTAATTAATACTACTCGTTTGGCCGACAAAAGGAAAAACCAACGGTGACTGAGCAAATCTTAGGAAACAAAAGGACTATCTAATAAAAGACCATCTTTTTCAAGAAAAAAAAAAGATCATTTAATAAGGTGACGCGGCGTCGAAGCATCGTTGCACGCATCTTATTTCGTTTTCTTGAAGAAAACGAAATAATATACTTCTTGGACTTTTCCAATTTTAGCTACGTAACAAAAATATTTAATACTCCTTTTTCAATTCCACAGTTGCTTGACATGCGAAATCATATGTATTGCGTGCACGTGGGCTCTTGTGCATTACTGACAACAAAGCATCAATTTCCAAATATACGATTCATAAACTTCATTTACTTCACTTTATTACGATGTTTGACCTTTATTAAAACACAACACGCTTGAGAATCAGTACACATAATTTATATTTATTTTTAGTTAACACAAACGAAGTTTGACCTTTATTAAAACACAGCACAATAATTTCATATGACTTTCACACCTCAAAGAACTGACTTCTTGCTAGCATTAGGAGCCTTGACGTAAGCAACCAGCGAAAAATCTCCGGTTCTAGTCAATGTCTTGAGCTCATAACCCAACCAACACCTCGAACTCTTCCTATTGTAGAAAAATCCTAAACACGTGCACGATTAGCTAAACCCCAGTCAATGATCAAGATTTGAGAAAAAAGATCTAATGGAACAAGATCCGCCGAGCTAAGGTGTTTACATAGCATGATTTTGAAGTATTATCTGTTGAAATTCAAGTAAGAGTGAACTAACAACAAAAAAATAAACTTTAATAAGGTTTAGTTTGTTATTACCCTATTAATTCCCCAAGTAGTAAAAATTTACCGATTTGTTTCCTACAAAAACTCCATTTTTTTTTAATATTCGGTTGTAAAATAAATGCATAGTTTAAACAGAAATATGGCATGCTTCATTTACAAAGCCAGTCAATATTTATTATACGTGTTTTGTCGGTTTTTAATTCTAGTTTCTTCCTTTCAAACAAAAAAAAACTTATAGTAGTTTATTCTACATGCAACATTAGTTAAATTAAATTCGAAATGGTACGAGCGCTGCGTATTGAACACAGAGAAATAAATCACGCATTTGAAAATTTGAAGTAGGACCGATCAATCACATTGTAACTAAGGGCGGCCAGGAAGATGCTCGTGCCTCGTGGTCGATTATGTCGTCTCTTTCTTTACAAAAAGAAAGAAGCTTTTAAGTTATGATGTACTACTAGATCGGAATCCGGTGTTCATGTGTGTCCCAATACCCGGCGGCTTGTCCCAGGTCTTATTCGACGGCTCACTTTTTAAAAAAAAATTTGATTATTTTTCTGGGGCCATGTGCCAACTTGTATTAAGCATCATATCAAAGACAATAATGAATGTAGTATGATATTTATTCTTTGTTCTGAGACAAAAATAAAAAAGAAAAGAAGAAAAGACTATTCATTGTTCAGCCTGGTTATAACTGGCCAGGACCTCTTTTCTAATGGGCTTTCATCTATCATTCAGCTCCAGTTGTTGTTGCTTACCCGACAACTGTAATCGCAAGCTTCCAACTTCCAGTGCGATGTGACATTGATACATCATACATGCGTAACATGCCACATGTGTATTGAGAGAACCGATGCAGAATATATGTGATAATATAAAATAGTGGCGTGTAATGAATGATATACTACTATTGGCATTGGGTGCAGTTTTATTAATAAAAAAACGAGTCGAAATATTTGTAATAAACAAAACTGTGAGACAAAAAAGTATATGACGGTGTACATGTGTAATAAAACGAACTGTTAGCGGATTCAAAACAAGAGTGGATTTATGCTCAAATGAGCTTTATTTAGATAGAAGATACATAGAAAATTAAATAGCTCATAAGAACTTTATTAGATGTAAGAAAGTAAAAAAAGAAGAAGCTTTAGCTTGTCACCAAGATCAAAATGATTTTGCTAATAACATAAATGTTGAAGAAAGAGGATAGTTGATTTAAACAACTCTCAAAGGTTACAAACAAAGTTTCCATAACATTCATATTTATACCAATTTCTTACAATGAAACCCTAAACACATATGAACTTGTTTTGACACTTTAAAAGGCTTGTAAAATGTATTGGGCTTGTGTCTCTAATACTCTCCCGCAAACTTGGCGACGGGTGAAAACGAAGCTGCCAAGTTTGAATTCGCAATCTGCGTTGAGCCTTAGCTAAGTGAAATGCAAATGAAGATGACTTGGTAGGAGCTTGAGTAACTGAAAATCCATGTGAAGTAGATAGATGAATCTATTCACCAAAGAGAATAGACATTAGTGTGAGAACTTTTCAGGTTCTTTTTATCTATTTGTCTCACGAAGAGTCCGGGTTTCTTTACCCGTTTAACTCCCCTAAGCTATCTCATGACAAAGAAAGATCATCTTCCACACCTACTGAAACCTCACTCACTGTCGCTTCTTATTCAAAGACACCAAAAACGACACTTCAACAATCTATCATTCTCTTTGGCATTCCATCGAGCACCTTGTGTGCATTCAATGAGTCCTTTTGTTTGCAACTGAAAGCACTTCATAAACTTGCAGCCATAATTAAGACCTTATCAAACCCAAAACAGCCTATTCAAGTATCCTTCCAAAAGCTCAGTAACCATTCCACGAAGATAGCTTACAATAATTCTACCAAAATCAATAGACAGAGCCGTTTTTCTTCACCATAACAATAAGAACATATTAGTATAGTTTAATGTGTAAGCAATCTTTTAATTCCTCTAAGTAATCCAGAATTCATAGTACCAATTTGAGCCTTCACGAGCAGATTAAGAAAATGAGAAGTACCTCAAACGTATCTGACTAAAACTGGTGAAATCCAAACTGATCTGTCTTAAGAGATTGGAGATGATGATTTTGTTGGACCGATTTTTTTACTTAAGCCAATTGGGCTTAGTAAAATAAAATTGTGTGAAGAGAAATGGGCCTTAATGGATTGGCTTAGCTCAAGTTGGAGCTTCGGTGGGTGTCGGGTCGGGTCTGAACGGAGAAAACGAGAGTCGTAATCCAATCTATGTTTTCTGATTCCGTGAGACTCGGTCTCCTTGTTTTCACGATTCCTTGAGAATCGATTTCATGGAGAGATCGTTTCTTCATCAAGTTACCCATATCCTTGGATTTGTGTTTGACTTGGTTGAAGGATTTTAAAATTCAACGCTATCCAAAAAAAACCCCAGCATATATTCACACGAGGTTGTCGTCTTCTTCAATCATCTGATTACAGACTTCAAAACTAAAAAAATTCCAGCAATCTCTCTCAATTTCTAAAAGTAAGTATTTCGAGGGTATCGTAGTGTTTAAGTTCGTTTAGAGCCGTGTATTCGAGTGATAGCGTAACCGGTTATGATTGGTTGTATCCTGGACTCTTGGATCACAGATTCCCGTCGCACTACGGGTGATTCAAAGAGTTAAAGAAAGAATTCTATAAACTCGTCTCATCTCGTTACTCTTCCCTTAACATCGTTTATGTTCTCTGTTTCAATTACATTACCGTAGTGTTGCAAATTTTTTGCTCCTACATATTTCTGGGTAGCAGGATAGAGAACTCTGATTTTGGAAGAAAGTATGGAGGAGACGGTGTTTGGAAGTCTTGATCTGAAATTCCCTTTGCAGATTATATTGCCGTTGTTGAGCTGTTGCTTCTGGAATGAACGCCGACAAATGTATTTGATCGGCGGCTGTAGAAAGCGGAAGATCTGGTGCAGAAGAGATGGAGCAGCGGAAGAAGACGGTTAAAAGATTTACCGTCGAGATCGATTTTCCTTTTTTTTTTTTCAACAACTCCAACAAATCTCTATTGAAGCAGCTTCAAACTGACATAAGTCCCAAATCATGTGTGCTCAGATACCATGTTAGCGGATTCAAAACAAGAGTGGACTTATGTTCAAATGAGCTTTATTTATATAGAAGATACATAGAAAACTAAATAGCACATAAGAGCTTTATTAGATGCAAGAAATTAAAAAAGGAAGAAGCTTTAGCTTGTCACCAAGATCAAAATGATTTTGCTAATATCATAAATGTTGAAGAAAGAGGAGAGTTGATTTAAACAACTCTCAAAGGTTACAAACAAAGTTTCCATAAACATTCCTATTTATACCAATCTCTTGCAATGAAACCATAAACACATATGTGCTTGTTTTGACACTTTAAAAGGCTTGTAAAATGTATTGGACTTGTGTCTCTAATAAGGACAACTTGCAATAAACAAAACTAATTTAATGGGTGCTCTCGTAATAAATAAAATAGAATCAAAGGGTATATATCTCTAATAGAAAATTAGATGGGAGTATTTGTAATAAAAAAAACTCAGAGAAACCGTTGAAATTATTAAAATGAGAGGGAATATCAGCAATAGACGAAACTATTGAGGTTAATTCGAAGAAACAAAACTTTTTGGAGAATATGTAAATAACAAAACATATGGGATTGAATGTCTATTACACAAGATTAGAGGGATATATCTGTAATAAACAAAACACGGGACATCAACGTAATCAATACAATAAAATCACTTGTGTCTCTTCAGGAGTTGACACCTCAGCTTTTTCAGACTTTCATAAGCTGACACCTCATAAAAACAATCAACCAATTAGAACATTTTAAATAATACATGTCAGATTAAGTTTAAAACAATACACCTAGGTATACTTCAATAACGACAATAACACATGGAGTAGTACAAAAGTTAGAAATGTGACAACAACGATGCTTATTTATGCATATTTATTACATAATAACTTGCCACGAGACTCAATGCATTTTCCGTTTGTCTTCTTGAGCATTCCACCAAAAACTCGACATAGCACTCGTCAAATTCTGAATTGTTCCTTGAGGGAGTCTGAAAACTGACATAGCAAAGACCGGCATCGCCATAGCAACAGATTTGAGGAGAATCTCCTTTCCTCCTTGAGATAGAAAACGTCCATACCAACCATAAAAACGCCCTTGCATTTTCTCTTGAATATAATTTAACATATCTTTCCTTGAACCAGTAAAACATTCCGGTAAGCCAAAATATTTGCCAGCTCCCCCTTCGTTTTCTATACCCAGTTTCTCCTTGATCTTTGCTTTCACCTCCTCATTGATCTTGCTCCCAAAGGTGATAGAAGATTTCGAGAAATTGATCATTTTCCCGGATACTCTTTCATATTCTTTGAGGACAGAGTAGATAACATTGCATTCTGTTTCTTCCGCCTTGCACATCAACAAGGAATCATCTGCAAAGAGAAGATGATGAATAGCTGGTCCATTATCAGAGAAACGAATACCATTGAAGCTGCCACTAGCTTCAACTTTATTTAAAAGGTGCGACAATCCTTCCGCACACAGATCAAAAAGGAAAGGCGAGATGGGGTCGCCTTGTCGAATTCCTCGCTCTGGTTTTATCATTCTGTGGCCTTCCCCATTAACCAGAACAGAGTATGTCACAGATGTAACACAGAACATAATCCATTGGATCACATTTCCATGAAAGCCCAAAGCGTGGAGGAGTTGTTGGAGATAGTCCCATTCTATTCGGTCATAGGCCTTTGACATGTCTGTTTTAATAGGCATGTATTCATTCGAGATTTGGTTATGAGTTCTCAGTCCATGTACCATCTCATGTGCAATAAAAATATTATCTGTAATTAATCTATCTGCAACAAAGGCTAATTGGGTAGGAGAGACAATACTCGGAAGCCAAGGTTGCAATCTTGCAACAAGAATTTTTGAGACAATCTTATAAAGCACCGAACACAGACTAATCGGCCTCATATCAGTAATCTTCGTCGGTTTTGTAACTTTCGAGATGAGGCACAGGAACATATAATTCCACTCCACCGGGAACAACCCTGTTTCAAAAAATATTTTCACCTCCTTTGTTACCTCAGCTCCAATCTCATCCCAGTAATGTTGAAAGAAGAGCCCATTCATACCATCCGCACCAGGGGCGCTAGAGGACTTTATCGTGAAAATCGCCTCTTTAATTTCTTTGGCTGAGATTTCTCGGGTAAGGCAGTCATTCATGTATGGTGTAACTCTTGGCTCAAAATAATCAAAAAAACCATTCATCTGTCCAACATTCGACTTCTGAAAAAGTTTTCGAAAATAATCTCCAGCCACCTCTCCAATTGACGCCGCAGAGGTGACGGTCTGGCCCGAATCATTAATCAGCTTTTCAATATGATTCTTCAGGCGGGTAGCTTTAATAGAAGCGTGGAAGAACTTTGTGTTACGATCTCCATGCGTCATCCATTTCTCCTTACTCTTATCTCTCCAAAAAATTTCTTCTTCACGATAGGCAAGTGCAATCTCAGTTCTTAAAGCTCCCACACAATCAAATCTCGGATAAGCAGAACTGAGCTCCTTCTCGAGATCCAATCTGAGCCTTAAGATTTTCTCCATTGAATTGTTATTATTTTCTTTTTTCCATTTACTCAAAAAATTTCGACACCTTCCAATTCTATCCATTAAGCTCATTGGAGTCGCTTGGTGTCTACCTTTCCATGTTTCCCTTATTGCTTCCTTGATTCTTGGTTTTCCAATCATTCTTCTATCAAAACGGAAAGAACCTCTAGCTTGACTCTGGACACTCATCAGTTTCACCAGAACAGGTTTATGATCCGATCCTAACCTTTCCATGAAAACTTGATTCGCTTGTGGGAATTGTGATTTCCAAGCCTTATTTCCGAAGCATCGATCCAGTTTGCTCTGAATCCATTTCTTACTTCTCATCCCTCCCCATGTAAACCCATCACCAGAACTCAATAATTCAACCATCTCGCAAGCTCTTAGCATCTCAGTAAAAGGTGCAAAAGATGAAACACTTCTAGTTGGTCCACCAAGCTTCTCTCCATTATGAATAATGTCGTTGAAATCTCCAACCATACACCAACTGTCCTTTCTTAGTGTCCCTAATCTTGATAGACATTCCCATCCATGAACTCTTTCTTTTGTAGTCGGAGCCCCATACACACAGAAAACGTAGAAATCTTTCCCACCAAAACCAACAAAGAAATCAATCAGGTTCTTGTCCGCAAACTTAACCTCCAATCTCACGCTTTTTTCAACATCAAAGCAAGGCCACCACTTAGTCCCACCAGGTTAACAGTATAAATTCTATTGTACCCTAACCATTCCTGTAAATCCACCACCACATTTCTACAATGTTTCGTCTCCATTAAGAACAAAATCTCAGGGAAATGTTTTTGACGCATCTCCTTGAGACGGGGAATTGTCAAGTCTTGTGCACGGCCCAATCCTTGACAATTCCAGCTCAGTATGCTCATTGGAGGATCGGCAGTCCCTCACTCGGGACCACCTATATTTCGGTACGCTTTGCGATTTTAACTCCACCGTTGACATCTTCCACTGCCTTTCGTTTTGAGGATAAACCATCTCCTTTCTCATCTTTAAGGTTATCACCCCTTTCATATGGGCTTTTACTACCTTTCCTTTGTTTTCTCTTCTTTGTGGTGACCTTTCGCCTAATTGGAAGCTTCCTCAATGTTGTTCCAGAAGAACTTACCTCAGACACCCCAACATTAAACCCCGATGAGCATGATCGGAAAACAGAGTTCTCGGACCCAAAATTTTCAGCCGCTCTCTCTGAGTAAGTATCTTCTACCAATGTGCCCTTTCGCATAGCTATGCTAGCATTAATCGCAGCAGCCAAAATTTTCTCCTTAGATGGATTCGGAACGGCTTTCTCATTTCCTTGTTTCGTACCTTCAAAAATTACCACTGGTTCCTTATCCTTGTCGAGCTCAGAAGTGAAAATAGGAGGTGCTTCAAGCCTCAACATAGCTTTTTGGCCCATCAAATCATCCTTTAGGTCAAGGATTGATTGTTTTACTCGTTCTTCTCTCACCCTACGTTCTGGACCTTCAACAGCGACAAGATACAGCCTCATTTGTTGCATAACTTCGGGGTTAATCTTTAGTCGACCCGAATTTGAGTATATTCCAACTTGTTCTTCAGTAAGAACGCCATAAAGAGGATCAAACTCTTTAAGAACATGCACATAGCTCTGTTTTGCGTCAAGATTAAATTTCCTCCATTCAGCAGCTTTATATTTTCTTGATTTGATTAGTGTAGGACATTTATCCTTTTCATGAGTAAGCCGTTGACAAGAGTAACATCTCTTCTGTATCCTCTCAAAATCATACCATATAGTCGTCACACCACCATTTGGTAGATTCACCATCTTAGATCTCCTTACCGGTCTCGATACGTCGAAATTAACCCTCACTCGCACGTAATCTTTGTTCTATGGTTTTTCAGGGTCGAAAGCCACCTCTTTAACATCCCCAATGATGTCTCCTAGAGCAAAGATGGATGACTCTGTATAGTAATTCAGCGGTATATTACGTATCTGTTTCCAAATCTGTAGAAACTGTAGGTAGTCCGCCGTTGGATTTTCCACCCAACGATCAATGACTATAGTCCATTCATTGAACGTCCACACTCTCTTCCTCATCACTTCTTACATGTCGTGTTCATACTTGAATATGAGCTGAAACTTGTCTTTTGAAAGCGCCACACCTCACTCGATCATAAACCTGCCACTTCGTTGGTATATCCAGAATAAAATCAGCCATATTCTGACACTCTGTATTTAGGGTTCGACCCATGATACTCATGGCATTCTTCTCATTCGAGCAGTATTGTGGGAGGCTCGGTAGAGTAAAAGGTACATCTTCCTCCTCTTCGAGAGATAAACCATGAACGCCTTATCAATGTTTGTCATGAGATCCGAAATAAACTTAGCTGAAAGAATTCCAGCTGAGTTTTAGGTTTAGGGTTCTTAAACTCTCAAGCGGCGCTAATGAGAAGGTTATGAAAACACAAAAACCTTACAAAAACAAAAAGATTTACTCCAAGATTCACAAAAATATTGTTATATCTCTCAAAATATTATCTCACAGGGAGAAAACCCAGCCAAAAAACCTCACTTTAAAAAAAAACCAAAGACTCTAAATGGTTTAGAGAGTCCTAAGCAAAAAGGGAGAGTCAAATTCTAGACTATTGTTTTAATAAACCAACGAAAAAAAAATGCCCGTAATTTTAATTATAAAGGCCCAAGTTTTTTTAAAAAATAATTTGTTTTATAATTATTTAAAACTCGAATATACCCGTTATCATGAGAATAAGGCTTGGGCTAATATGTTCTCTGAGACAAAAAAAAAAGAGTTTATTTATTGGCCCATGGGCCCAGGGCCTACGCACTCCATTTTGACTTCTTTCAATCAGTTTGATGTATAGAACTGCCACTACTAGCAACTTAGGGTTTTACACAGACCGTTTTGGCTCTCAAATCTTCGACACTCTTCTTCTTCTTCTTCTTCTTCTTCTAGCTCTTTCCTTTTACCATTTGAACCGAGATCTGTAGTGGATCGAATCTCGGAGAGCGAAAGGCTCAGAGATGGCGCTGGCTTTCGATGAGTTTGGCCGGCCGTTCATCATACTGAGAGAGCAGGATCAAAAGACTCGTCTTAAGGGCATCGATGCTCAGAAGGCCAACATTGCCGCTGGAAAAGCGGTCGCTCGGATCCTCCGATCTTCTCTCGGTCCCAAGGGCATGGACAAAATGCTTCAGGGACCCGACGGAGACGTCACCATCAGTTTAGTTTCTTCAATTTGATCTCATCTCTATTTGATTCATCTGAATGCTTCTCTTGTTCCATCTCTATGATTCATGAATTGATATAGAACCACATCTTTCATTTCATGTAAACTAACAAGATTTGTTTTTTTAGCACCCTTTTGTGTATAACCTCGACTTTTCTTGTTTCATCAGCAAACGATGGTGCAACCATCTTGGAGCAGATGGATGTGGACAATCAGATTGCTAAATTGATGGTTGAACTTTCAAGGAGTCAGGATTATGAAATCGGCGATGGCACGACAGGTGTTGTTGTCATGGCTGGTGCGCTTCTTGAGCAGGCTGAACGTCAATTGGATAGAGGGATTCATCCTATCCGTATCGCCGAAGGATACGAAATGGCTTCTAGAGTCGCTGTTGAGCACTTGGAGCGTATCTCTCAGAAGTTTGAGTTTGATGCTAATAATTTCGAGTCACTGGTTCAAACTTGCATGACTACACTATCCTCGAAGATGTAATTTTCTTTTACAATTGCTAATCTACTTCGATATTTAATGAGTTGCCTGTCCTAACTTTTTTTCTTGCTTTCTTCTGCAGTGTGAATCGATGCAAGCGCAGTTTAGCTGAGATTGCTGTGAAAGCGGTTCTTGCTGTTGCTGATTTAGAGAGGAAGGATGTTAATTTGGATTTGATAAAGGTAGAGGGAAAAGTTGGGGGTAAGCTAGAGGACACTGAGCTTATATATGGGATTTTGGTCGACAAAGACATGAGCCATCCGCAAATGCCAAAGCAAATTGCAGATGCCAACATTGCTATTTTGACTTGCCCCTTTGAGCCACCGAAGCCAAAGACAAAGCATAAGGTGGACATTGACACAGTGGAGAAGTTTGAGACTTTGCGCAAGCAAGAGCAGCAATATTTTGATGAGATGGTGCAGAAGTGCAAGGTAGGTTTTAAGTTTGGGGGTCACAGTGTAACTTTATATTCTTATTTCATGGCCTATTGGTTGTTAAGCTACGGAAGACTGTATGCCCTTCTACCAAATAATGTTTTCCTTTCTACATAAGGTAGTAGGTTACGTCACAATGCAGTTTTCAATGTTATTATAATCCTTATGCTTTGAATTGCAGGATGTTGGTGCTACACTGGTTATTTGTCAATGGGGTTTCGATGATGAGGCAAACCATCTACTGATGCACAGGAATTTACCAGCTGTCAGATGGGTTGGGGGTGTTGAGTTAGAACTTATCGCCATTGCGACGGGTGAGTTTATAATTCGAAGCAGCAGTTGCTATTGGTGCATGTGTAGTAACCAGCCCAAATTATAGCTCTTTTTGGTGTCTTAATCAGTTATCTAGAGCTTATGGGATTTATGTCTCTTTTGTAGGCGGGCGAATTGTTCCGAGATTCCAGGAGTTGACCCCAGAGAAGTTAGGGAAGGTATGATTACTTTCAGTAGGGGCCGATATAACATATTGGCTATTATATAACATTTTCCCCCATCTTATTGATTTTCGCACTCCACTATGTGTTTAGGCTGGTTTGGTTCGCGAGAAGTCATTTGGCACAACGAAAGAGCGTATGCTGTATATTGAGCATTGTGCAAATTCAAAAGCTGTTACCATATTCATTCGTGGAGGTACATGCACGGGATAGATCATTCTCCTATGCCCCCTCCCTCTCTCTCTTATAAGTTATAATTACTACTGTGTTGTGTCTGTAATAGCTGATGACTGGAGCTACGTAATGAAGATACGATTTTACTGGATATTGCTGAATTGATTGGTTGGACAATTTGCTTTGACATGTGGCAGGTAACAAAATGATGATAGAAGAAACAAAACGCAGTATCCATGATGCTTTGTGTGTGGCACGAAATCTTATCCGCAACAATTCAATTGTATATGGTGGTGGTGCAGCTGAGGTTGCCTGCTCACTTGCTGTGGATGCAGCTGCCGATAGATACCCCGGCGTTGAACAGGTTAGCCATATCTTTCTCTCTGGTATATTCACAAGCTGAAGTGCTGAAGACATAGTGGTTTCTATATGCAGTATGCCATTAGGGCGTTTGCAGAAGCCTTGGACTCAGTCCCGATGGCTCTTGCAGAGAACAGTGGGTTGCAGCCCATCGAGACACTCTCAGCTGTAAAATCTCAGCAAATTAAGGTAAGTGATTGATGAGTTTCGTCTTGTTACTGCTTGTTACTGTGAAAGATTTATTTTAATATCAATAAAATGGATTGTTTTGTTGTTGAATATTCAGGAGAACATTCCATTCTACGGGATTGATTGCAACGATGTAGGAACAAACGATATGAGAGAGCAAAATGTGTTTGAAACGCTGATCGGGAAGCAGCAGCAAATATTACTTGCAACACAAGTGGTTAAGATGATACTCAAGATTGATGACGTAATCTCCCCATCTGAATATTGATGATGTCTTTCTCTTACAGTTTGTGATACTCCAAAGTCCAAACACTCACCATCATGTTTGGCTTGTTTCTTTTTTCCGCAAGCGTATTTATGTAAGAACATACCACAGATAATTTTCCACTGTGGTTTAAGCTTGCGTTTTTGCGACATTCGAAGACTTAAAAAGTGTATTGGCTCAGGGATTTGAGTGTTTTGGTCCCTCGTGTAAAAGCTAAAACCATTCATAGCGATGAACATTTATGAGTAAGAAAATAGAACTGTTGGGAGGTTGAAGCTGTGCAGGTCCTACATTAATGGAGCTGAGGAATCATCGGTTTGTAACGTTTTTGTTAGTAAAGAGTTTTGGTTGGTCGGATCAAATTTTACTGGCTTGAAAGTCAAATAACGTTATGTACCTTTTGTCTTCTGCCGACAATGTTCATGAATGCTCATTAAGCGTCCTTTGTTTGTTTGGTTAAAACCAATTTTGATCATTTGGATCTTAGCACTGCTGCGCATGAGTGAAGAAAAAAAAACACTGAAGAGTGTATTATAAGCTAAATTAAACTTGGATTGAGACACATTTGAAGTGAAACATGACTCTTCTGTTTTTTTTTTTCGTTCTTCTTTTACATAGAAACAAGTTACGATTAACGTGAAGGTTGTGTCCCATTCCGAATTCCTAAAAAGCAAAACTATCACATGGTATCTCAATTAGTGTATAATTCCAAATTAGCCTAAAATCTCAAATTAACAAAAGCAGAAAGATATAAATAATTGAGATCTCCACCGACAAAGTATAGGCCTATAAGGAGGATAATTATAGGATTCTCACTCAAAAGTAAGTTGGAATCCGTGAGGTCGGACAATTTTTGAACTTATAACAATATACATTTGTCACATGATTGTTTAGTTAGGTAAAAGCAACATTTAATGAACATCGTAAGCCACTTTGAAAAACTGCAGCATCTCATTTGGTTTTTTTGGTTCATTCTCCTTTATTGCAATAATTGTCCAAAGCCGAATTTAATTTCTCTTCCTCTCGGGAACACAAGAGCAAGAGCAAGATCCAGATCTGGTCCAACTAGTGGGAGTTTCTGTTTTTAGTTTTGTCAGATTCACAAAAACCACACTTGCCTCTCTCACTTATTACAGATCTTGCAGACAAATTAAATGCCATCCCAAAAATTAGATATGCCCATGTTACACTCAAACCAAGGAACCATAAGAATATATTCTCTACTAGGCCACAATGATTTCACATTTCAACTGCAATGTACAAAAAAACCGGTTACAAAACGGTTACAATGATTTCACATTTCTCACGCTTTAAATATGAAACCGGTTACACAAAAAAAAAAAACTACATTGTACAATATCCGGTGATTAATTTGGTTTTCGATTCGGATTTATCCGATGATTTCTGAGGCGTTGTTTGTAATGGAAATTAGACATCGCAATGTTATTTTTCATTGTTATAAACTGCTAATTTATAAATCAGGATATGTAGAATTCATTTGTACTAGTGCAGTCGCCATCTGAAATAGATCGCGTATAAAACAACAACAAAAACTGTTAACACACGGATGTTAATAATTAAGATGTTGATTAAATTTATTAAAGTATAATAATCAACAATCTTGTAGCACTTGTACATACCCCCACCACAACATACATATTGGTCCCTACTCCAAAAAGTTTTAAAGAAACCAATTGGTCCACAGGGAATCCATACAATACTTTAGTATACACATCAAATCCAACTTACAACTTTAACCCTCCCCATAATAAAACTAAAGGGTAACGAAAAATTGATAAAGGAGGACAAACACATCCTTTTTTTTTTTTAATTAGATGCATTAATTATAACTTTAAGTAGATGGATCTGATTTAACATCGTGATCCTTTTCTACAAGAGAGTGCACCAGCATTGCCCGTGACCGAAGCCACCAACGAGGACGGTCTAGCCGACAGACTCGAAGCCTTTGCATAGCTTGAAGAGGCTCTTCCACCCGACGGCGTAAAAAACGCACCGTTTAAGAATAAGTCACCTTCTGATCTCCAATTCCAATTCTTCCATTTGCTTTGTGGTGCGTCTTCGTATTTAGTCACCTGTTTTTCCCAAATCACATTTATATGACTAAAAATAGAAACATATATTATAAAACTATCCCTAATTAAGTACCTCTTTGAAGACTTTGTCGTTGGGAGCAAGAAACCTATTCCCTTGGCTGTTAATAGTCGGAGCTGCACTCCCACCAATTGCATACATTTGCCAGTGCGTATAATCATTATTCACCACATGAAAATATCCATGCCTACATCTGTAAATTACCCAAAAAGTTACAACACCTTAGCTCAAATAATATTAAAACTCAGGGACCTTTATAGCAAAACTCTAAAAAAAAAAAGTAACTTTATTTTACCTAGGCATTCTCTGAACAAGCCCTTCACCAAAATGATTAAAGGCAATGGTGACTTGCATGTTCTTATCTCTCGTGTACGAATCGCTGTGTCCCAAAAGCATCACCTTGTCATGGTGCGTCAAGTAGTTATTAGAGATGGTAATGGCCGTTGATCCATGAATCGCGTCGACCAGACCGTCTGCGCAGTTAGATAACGAGCAGTGGTCTACCCACACGTGGGACCCACCGAATATCGAGACGGCGTCTCCGTCAGACGCCGTCCTCCACCCGTAATGCGACGTAGAATCTCTTACGTAAGCATTGCCTCTCTTCTTGCAGTCGTGGATGCTGACGCCGTGGATGATGATGTTAGTCACGTACTGGACGGTGATGCACGCGCCGCCGGCGATGTGGACGCTCGCTCCACGGCCGTCTATGGTTTTGAACGAGTTCATGATCAGCTCTTCTTTCAGCTTTATGACCATGTCACGTGCGAATATGATCCAGAGCGGCTCGTCCTGTATCACCGCGTGTCTTAGGGTTCCGGGTTTAGGGTTAACAGCGTCTTTGTCGCTCGGGTCGGTCACCACGTAGATTTTTCCGTCACGGCCGCCGATTGCGTGTTTGCCAAACCCAATGGCGCAATCGGCTAGTCGTTGTCGGTTTTTCTCCCATTTCGGGTCGCATCTCCAACAGTCGTCGATGGGATTTCCGGTCCCACACGAGAGGACGCCTAAATTCCTTCTAGACGCATTAATCCTCCTACAAAGATACACAACAATGTTAAAAATGCGACGTTCAATAGTACAAACTTTTAAATTCGATCGAGAAGATTTAGAAATTTTATACGCACTCGTTAACTTCTTGAACCACGAGGTCAGGGTCGGAGACATGAGTGGAGGAAGTGAAGGTCGGAGCTAGGACAAGGAGGAGACATGAGAAGAGGGAGAGAGACAAGTGAAGAAGTGTCATTCTCTTTTCTTTTTTTTGTCTCTCAAAAGGATTTTACTTATTAATGCATGTGTTATGAGATTTGAATGTTTTTGTTTGGTGATGAGATAAAATGGTGAGAAAGGCTTTGGCTTCTTATATAGAAAAATCTCCTCTCCTTGATTTCTGGGTTTTTAATTATATGGAGGGGCCACTCTTTTCAGATTCTTTAATTTTATATATACTAAAATGGAGAAGAGATGTAAAAAAAATCAGAGAAATCAATCTTGGTCCATTTTATAATTATTTGTGGGAGCTCTTGTGATATTTCTGAATTAAATTTTCTATTGTTGGGGTAGTGTTTAATAGCATGCCAAAATTTTATTCATCTAATTATGCACCCATTTGTGCCCAAAACTTATCAAACATCATTACACAAGAAAATGGACTAAGACAAAATGACTTCTCTAGTTCCAAGTTCAATTTTTTGGGGTCAACTTTACTGATATTTTAAACGCATATATAAACATGTCAAGTTGATAATATAATAACGCATTTTTCTTTGTTAGATAACAATAATATAATTCACATATTTGAAGAATAATGTTCTGACAAACAAAGGTGAGGCAATTCTTATTATGAGGAGACTTTTATAATAACATAATAATGCTGAATTTGTTGCAGTTTTTCAGCTAAAATAAAAGGGACGTGAAATATAATTTTCAAAAGAAAAATGAAATTGTTGAAATGGTTGCCGCAAAAAAAAGTCGTTTTGTGTTCGAGTTTTTAGTTGAAGAGAGTAGATACATACATATTGTTATTTGCTACATTAACATGTGTACGTATTAATAATATTTATCTTTTTGTAATAAATAATAATAATATTTAACTTTCTTTAGAAAAAATGCCCTTTTGTGAACCTTTAGTTATTTTGCTGTGCAATAGAGTGACTTTTTCAATTACAAAAAAATAAAATAATAATAATAAAGTGACTTTTTAATAAAACAATATTGTTGGCAAAAAAAAACGCACAACCGATAAAAATAAAACCAACCCGTCTTGCGTTGCGGCCAACCTTCAATTGGAAAGTATACGTGTGTTTTTTTTTTTTTTTTTTTTTTTTTTTTGGTAAAATGTTAAGATTGATTACCATTTTCGAAGTTTTTACAGCAGAACAGAGATACAACGAAGCGAAACAGAAAGACCAAAATCTACTAACAACGACTAAGAACAACAAAAAACACGGCGCTTTAGGAAACGAAAAGACGGTCACGAAAATAAAGAAACGAGACGAAGCCAGACGGAAGAACACCAATCACACGCCTAAACGCGGACCATCACGCTATTGCCACAGCCCCGGCAGAGCTGGAGTCCCATCTTAGTTGCCACGAGCCTAATCCCGAGGCCAGTCCTCAAAACCACGAGAAAATGCCTACAGCTTCTCCGAGAACGAACGCAATCTCCGATTCCATCGAAAGACAGAACCGGCGCCTCTATCAACCGACTAACAACACTCTAAAACTCCAAACTCACGCCTAAGGAGCAGACCGCAACCGAGACCAAATACACAAACCGTGCATAATGCCGAGCTTAGCGGGGAAAGGAAACACACACCTGCGTGAACTAAGGCCACTCCGGCGAACAAAGGCGCCACCGGAAACCACAACCAGCGCGCGGAAGCAGCTGCCGAACCACACGCCTAGAGCCACCGCTTAGCGCCACCGCCGATGGAGCCATCACGAGCCAAACGAAACGAACCACCACTCCGCGGCTAGCCACAAGCCGAGAGCCTCCACACCTGACCCAGAAGCCAGCGATTGATCCCGTCCGCGGGGAGCAAATCGCCAACGCCAGGAGGGGGAAGTGTCACACGTGTGTTCTTAATAATACGATACGTATATGCATGGTTTGTGTCGTATTATTCATACGTAGTCTCACTTGCATTTCATATATGGTTTGTCAAGACTAACATGTAAAATTAAAATGACATCATATACGTATTTGTAACATCCCCAATCCAACAAAAAAAACCCCAAGAAATCCATAGTCTGAGGTTCAATTAGAAGAAACCCTAGAAAATCTTAACTTAATTCCCTATATAAGTAGATCTAGAGAGAAGGGAGAGATTTTTACAAACAGAAAACTCTAGCAGTGATCGACGGTTAGAGGAGTCAGCCGCCAACAGCCACCGTCAGCCATCACCGCCGCCGACCACCACCGTGATGAGGAGGAGCTGTCGCGAGTTCATCCCGAGACATCGCTTTCTCGATTTTTCTGCTTCTAGTCGTCGCTAGGAGTAGATATGATCCGGATCTCTCTTCCATAACCCTAGTACTGATCTCTAAGATGAAGATTAGATATAGGCTTTTCTCTATGTTCTCTTGTCTTTTTCTAGTGTGTTGAATATATGTATACCCAAGTATAAGGCGTGTTACAAAGTACAAACACGTTTGTTTGTTGTATATTGGTTGATAGATCTACATCTTAATATCGAATCTGGATCCTAAATAATCATTAATTAGAGGAAACACATGCATACTTTTTTGATAACACTGATGTGTGATTAATGTGTGTAAAGTAAATAGATGGTGTGTGAGTACTAATAGGTGTCTGTCACAAAGGTGATGTGGCGCTTGTGGTACATAATTGTTTGTTGGGGCTGATGGGGCGCCTACAGGGGCACCCATTCTTAACGCCGGGGGTCATGTCGGGACTCGTGTGTGGGTACCTTTGGGGTACGATGGAGCCGTGGGCTCGTGATGGTCATGGACCATGTCACTTTGTTTGCATAGTTGCTTGTGCGTTACTAGAATGTGATGTTTGTTTGCTTGCTTATACTTATTTTTGGCATGTTAGTTGGATTTGAACGGATGTGGTTAATGAGTTCTAGGTTTAGTTCTCGATAAGTAATCACAATTACTCACCCCTCTCTCTCTTGTAGGTGAGTTTGATGAGCAGTTCGAGGAACTGGAATAGTGATCCTTGTGTGGTGCGAGTTTTTGGGAGATGAGACGTTTTCATTATTTTCGTTATTTTTATTAAGACTACTATGTTCGTTATTTGTTTCAGTTTTATTTAAGAATTTCGTTGGCTTTTGTAAGACTATGGTTTGAGATGAAATAAGAAGAGTATTATATAGGAAATGTGGTGACTTGTGCTCTAAGTTAGACAAATAACATGTCCGCCGGTTCTTATGGAAAGCCGGGATAAGGATGTTATAGTATTGCTTAGTTTGTTAATGATCTCAATTTTGTTTTGTTTATTATATGATTCATCAATTTAAAGACAATAGTTAACTTCATGGTGATAATTAAGTGCATTGATAAACATACAAATGACTACACCACTATATGAAAAAATACAATATAGTTATATATGGGGGTTTAAATGTCACATGGAACAACAATACATAAATCTATCAGATGTTAACTGTACAAAGTAACGTCATACGATAAACTTTTTCTTTTTGACAACTGTAAAACCTTTACAGTCTCTGTTATAGTTCAACGAACTCCACAAACCTTGCATGTATTTAGTATATATATATGTATGTATATATAAGTTCTTTGTTTTTTTTGTCTTTTTTGTTAATGACACTACATTGCGTTGTGTAGTACTACGTTACGTAGCTATTGATTACGTGTCTAGCATCTTTGGTTTCTTTACTATCGAACCGTTAATTTCTCAGTTAAATTTATGACATTAAAACATTACATATACTTGTCGGTCTATTTAATAATCTCGAATAATGTTTTCTGAAATTTCCCTTTTTCCAAATCGAAAACACATTTTTGAATGATTAGGAGTTAATTAAGACAATGGATTAATGGACCCCACCCATTTCCCCACCAATTATTGTTGACTCACAATATTAACACTATTCCTAAAATTAATTAACTTCTGACAAAAAGTACGATATCGTAGGACACATCGGAACCGGTTTCAGATCCAATAATCGGAAACCGATTTTGGGTTTTGGATTAGAGATAGTTGATGACGTGGCAAAATCACTTAAAGGTCACGTTCGTCCATGTGAGCCTTGTCTGGCCACATCCCTGCATTCATCCACCGGTCATTCTCGCGCCACCGAGTTTTATTGACTATGCCTCCGAGTTTCTAATTTTTGCTTTGCTAAGACAACGTAATCACACAAGTAGAAAATGAAATAAAATATTCAGAATGAGGCGATGGAAACTATTCACACATTTTTCCAATATATCAAAAGAGAGATCTAAGATTGTAAATGATATCTTGGTTAAAGTGGATTTGAATCCATATGAATACATTTTGCCTAGGATATGATTCGTAATTTGCATAATGATAGAATGATCATGTGTTTCCTAAATTTTTACCAATCACCCTCTTTTTTTTTAGTAAAATCACCTTTTTTTATGGGTTTTCTGCAAATAAACCCTTCAAGTGGTTTTTTTTTGCAAGTTAACCCTCCACTTGCGGAAAATACAAGTCAATCTATGAAGTCCCAGTCAACCCGCTATATAACCCTCGGCGTTAATCTCCGTTATATCGGTTACGGAGATTGAAACGATGCGTTTTGAGCATATCTCTCAAAATCAAAAATCATGTAGTTTTGTGTAGCACGTGTTATATCTATCACGTGCAAAAATCTTAATAAAACCTGGGTTTGGTCGAAAACTTGGAAATAAAATACAGTAAAAAAACTATTAATTTGCTCACAAGATTTTGTCAAAACAGGAATGGATCGATGATATCACATATACAAAAGAGGACATTTTGATTCGATACAGATAGAAGCCTTAATTTGTAACATCAAACGTAAAATCTTTTATACAACCTTGAAATTAGAAACCCCGACAAAAGAGGGATTTTGGATTTGTGAAATAAAAATTAAATTGAAATTCTGAATTTGATTTCAGAGCAGAACAAAAATGGAAAATTACAGTCCCTCAAGATAAAATATTTAGCTCACAAATTCGGCAGAGAAGGATGAGTTTCGCGGCCTTCAAAATGATGCATTGGCGGACCAGGGTCGAGAACTGTGCCTCCGGCTACATCACCCACTCCATCTCCGACACAACGCTGCAAATTCCGATTGTTTACGGCAATGACTTTGAGGCCGAGTGGCCTGCTCCTAAGCGAGGCATCGGAACCCGAAGCTTGCTAGGCGCGGTGGAGTCATGGATGGCGTCTCTCGAGCTCGTGTGCCGGAACTGCCTTCTCCAGCATCTTCTCTTACTCCTCCATCAGACACATGAAACCTTACCCATTGGATCCTCATATCTACGACGAGATCTAGCGGCTTGACGAGTCTCTTTCACGAATAGAGACATATCGATTTCTGAATCTAGGGAGGATGTTCTCCGGCGGCTGTTTGGGCGTGGGAACAGGTGCAGAAGACGAAGCCAGAAGAAAAGGTATGGCTCGATCTCAGGCGGATGTTCGTGCGTCGCTCCCAGGAGAGAAAGAGAGAGAGAATTTTTTTTTACCATCACGAATCGATATACACCCACGAAACTATTGAATTGCTTACAAAATTTTCTCTCACGAATCGCACACGATATTTTAATTTCCCAGAAAACCTAAGTTTATGATTTTTCCCAAATTGATGTAGGGTTAGACAAAATGATTTCTTTTGACCAAAAAAAAAAGACAAAATGATTTCTCATGTCGTTTTTAAGTTTCAAAACGACAAAAAAAATTAAAGTTGCTGCCGTTTTCTATCTCACCTAAACGGTGTGTTTCAAGTTCCATCTGGTTTTTAAACGACGTCCATCGTTGCCACGTCATCGATACACCCGAGGGTTATATAGCTGGTTGACTGAGACTTCATAAATTGACTTGCATTTTTCGCAAGTGGAAGGTTAACTTAAAAAAAAAACCACTTGGAGGATTTATTTGCAGAAAACCCTTTTTTTATTCACATATTTAACGATTTCGCGGGATTAAATGTATAACTATGAAACCAATATTATGCAGATTCTAAACTAAATCAAAAATACTTCAAATTTTCATATTTTTCAAATATAATTCCGCTATTTTTTTTATCGGTCACAACATTCATCAAAGTTTATATGTTAGATTGTGTATAGACAAGACTGTCTTTTAGCACGTACAAGTGGAACAATCGAATAGGACCCGACTGAAAAAAAAAATTATAAATTTTTTAAAAAGTTATTTAAATATTTATTTTATCATATTAAATATAACTTTAATAAAAAAAATTAACATGGCATATAAACAGATTGAGACGTTATCTTGATTGCTCTATGTTCTTGGTGTTAATTTTCTTCATGCTGCTGCCTTATACTGTGATTTCATTGCAGCTTTTCTCATTGCCAAGAATCCAATGTTTCACGAGAGGACAATCATATTAAAACTAGAGAGAATTGAATCTGATGTTCTAAATGTTCTCCATGTACGGTAAAAACATGAACTTGCATGCGTATTTACCAAGTTTTTGTATCCTTCTCCATTTCACGATCTCAATTCCAAAAAAGATGTTTCAAAATTCAAACATCTATGCCCCATCTTGAAGGGGACTGTCAAATGTATTTATTCACTGTTAAGAATCTAACCATGGTTAACTTGTTTGTTATACTATGTCAAATTAATCGTTAATTCTATATAATATTGAACGATTCTGTTCATTCTAAGTATAATGAGAAATTCTGTCATCATTTTCTCAACTGACCTAAACCATAAAAGTTACATAGAACTTAATTTCAACCGCTGTATAATCATTATTTTGCTTATTTATCACCATGTTACACGAATAATTAAAACTTAAAAGAATCAACTGCCTAAATTAAAGGAGCTAACAACATCTTGATACGCTAGCTTAAGATATACGTTTAATGTCCTTATAATCTACTACAATAGATTAGCCATTTTAAGGAGTCTAGGGATTGAATCTATCGGTTAATCATTTAGCACATTAAATATATATTGTCCTCATGAACTGCGACGATTAGTATATACGTCCAAGGTCCATATACGTACGCCGAACGCGATGGCTTGGACAAGCGGACGAAACAAATATTTAAATACAAGAAAATATGCCATTCTAATTATTGACAAATACAAATGATTAGACCAATATTCTGGTACTGAATAATAGAATGTTAAACTCTGTTCTTACATTAGTCATAGTAACGAACTATACATATACAAAACACAAACCATTAAATATATATATAGTAGTATGGACATTATTTATGAATAGATAAGAGCCCTGAAGAAATGGTGACATAAAAGAGGGAGTCACATGGGCTTTTTCTGAAGCCATGTGCTGATCATGATGATAGCTTTATATAATCATTGATCTCATATCGCTATTGACATTTCTTACCATGAATTCTTTCTTTTTTTCCCTCTCTAAATAAATATTGTAGTATTTTGATAAAAATATAATATAAGTGTTGACAAAAGATATCATAATTTTTGTAACAGCATTTTTATAAAAGCATCTATATGTGTTCTTGTAAGTGTCTAATGACTTGTTTGTTATATTGTTGTTGTTACGAACAAAAGTCAATATATGAGATTATATACTACTTGATAATCATTACGGGTGTAACTATGTTGTCCCAAGTCCCGAAGACCCATTAATTAACTTGTACATATTTCCATAATCTTTGCTAATCTTACACATTGAACGAAAAACCATGAAATCAAAGGAAGAAAAGATTATGGTTAATTTCAGCATGTTATTTCAGTTCTAATGCTATAAAATTGATTTCTATTGATCAATAGTATTAAATAAAGATTGTATTCGACAATGTCAAAGCAACAAAGGGAATTTTAACTACTAGAAAGTTTACTAAATGAAATGTCAAACCCCCAAATGATTGGATCATGTGTAATTAAGTATGAAATCAATACAAAATTATAGTCACCCACTCTAATGATTAATCTTTGTAATGGTCGTCTATCAAGTAATGACACTAATTATGATGATTATTATCTTAAATCATCAGATAATCTTTAGCTTTTACAACGAGTCGTTATAATTGTATAGCAAAGTGTGATGATTATGCATATTGAAACTAACCAATATATAATCAGAAACAGAAAATAATAATTAATCGTTATCATCGTTTTATTTCATCAGAAAAGAACATTTGAAATATCTGTTTAATTTTTTTTTGTCTATTCGTATGGATTTTTAAGCGTTTTCTTGCGGTAAAAACTCACAAATGCCTAAATACACATGTCAAACTTTGGACTCTATAGTTTCTTTCTTGATCAATCTAAGAGACAAAGAGAGGCTTTTCTTTTTATCTTCTAATCTAATGGTCACATAATCACTTTCTAACTCCCACTATAGAGATTCGAACCCAATCAGACTAGAAATGATGTTAGACACATAAAAACGTTTTCGAGACAAATTATTTGACAAATCAAGGAGTCTTATTTTCATTTAACTATGTAGTTGACATAAAACATGGGCCTAACTTTAATTGTTAATGGGTAAAGATGTGTAGCTTGCATTGTTTGAATCAAAATCTATTGGGCCTGTGCTACACCCCTAGAGTTTCAGGTCCCATGTACTTGAGAGTCCTAACTTTGTTATCAACAACAATTTACAAAAACGCTAAACGCACCAAAATGTAAACGCTAAAATGGCAAACTAGAATATCCAAAGAAACATTTATTGTTCCTTCTTAAAAATAACAAAAGAAACCATAACCATCATAAAAAAATGTCATTACCTTCCTGTTACTATGTACAACCACTTACTTCTTTAAACATTAGTCAAGATCAATGGTGATGCAAACCTAACTTAAGAAGACGTTTTTTTTGTGTGCCAAATCTCTAGGAAAGATCAATACCGACAACTTTAGCTGGTTCCGCTCTTTCCGCCAAGTTATCACCTAGCTCCACCCCGAGCTGCCCTCTTTCTCCAGCACCAAACGCATATAGTGTCCCGGACTCGGTCATTGCAAATGTATGACCAGCCCAGGAAGTCGAGTTTGTCAAACTCACATGAACCACACGCTCTTTAGTCTCCTTCAACGACGAAACCAGATTCGGGATCAGAGTATTCTCATCCACATCGCCCTGCTAAAATCCCGATATCAAGACCATTGACGCAATTCCGAAACCAAGAAAACAAGAACACACAGACTTACCTGACCAAGATTGGCAGATTCACAACCAAATGAGTAAACCTGACCATCATCAGAGACAACAAAGGTTGCGTAATCTCCAGTGGCGACGTGGACCGCTTTAACATCTTTTAACCCCTCTACAACCTTGGGAGCCAACTCTGGCTCTTCCGTACCGTGACCCAAGCAGCCATACCGGCCCCAACCCCACGTGCAGACTCTCCCATCTCTCCCAACTACAGCAGCATGCCATGTCCCTGCTGAGACCATAACCGGTTCCATCTTTAAAAGACTAAACTGCTCAATCAAGCGAGGCTGTGTCTCACTGGTTGCAGTACCATGCCCAAGCTTCCCACCCAAACCGCATCCAACAGAGTACACCGACCTACATAGAAGCAGGAAAATAGCAATAGTAAGCACATATAAACCGGGTTAAGAACAGCGGAAACATTACAGGGACTCACATGCCGGTAGGTTGACATGCTAGAGCAAGGAGATAGCAAAAGCCAGCAGCAATTTGCACGACCGGGATATTCTCCAAGGCGCCCAGCAAAGGATGAGGCAACATACAGTTAAGGTCGGTTCTGTGACCGAGTCTCTCATCTTTTCCCCATGATAATGTATAGACTCTGCCTTCTCTCGACAAAACCGCCGTGAAAAAATTTCCTATCGTGGCTTGAACCACGAAGATTTCGGTCAAGGACTTGACTCGCTGGGGAGTTGTGATGAGCTTAGTTTCTTGGACTTCTAATCCAGCTTCGCTAAACCAATCTTTTCCAAAGGCATAAACTTCACCAGCATCACTGATCAACATTGTTCTATCAACGCCAATAGCTGCCTGAATGATCCGGATCCCGTTAAGTGATCTGCAACACAATGTACCTCACATTTACACAACCTTTCTGACTATTAGGCCAAATTGAATCATCAAAGAAATGAGTAACCTGACTGGTCGAGGCTGCCAAGTGTCTTCAGTGGTTCCCTGTCCGAGTTGTCCTGAACCATTATATCCGAAAGAGTAAACAACGCCCTTTGATGTCACGGCAATGCTATGACCCGGACCTGCAAGTGCCTGTAATTTCTCCCGCCTGCAACCAAATTCACCAGCTAGCAAGAACCTTAGAACCAGCTTCCACGAGCCTCCGCATTTCCTTTTGATTTCTTGGCGTTCTTCCTCTCCCATGCGTTTAAATATCGCCCTCTTTTGGCATATGTCGAGAGCTGCAACTTCTGAGATGGAGAGTTCAAGGTCGGGAGAAAAGTTTGCCGGCATCCTGAAGAAGGAACATGTTGCCTGAGGAAAAAAAATTGGATAAACCAATCAGAATAGCATCAATCCACGCGAAAGACAGAATCAGAAAACATGAAAACAAGAAAGAGCATCATCACTTGCCTCGAGTTTCGCAAGGTCCCGAGGACCTAAATCACATGTTGTGAGAACATGAAGGACAATGGAAGGGCAAGAAGCCAAGAAGAATTCCCCAGGAGCAGAATTCCCAAGGCATTGGCGTTTTAGACACATAAATGAAGGGAACGGCAACTCCATAGCCGCCGAGATTGGATTCTCGGGGATGCTATGGAGTTGTAACGTAGCAGCAGGGCTACTACCATTTGATGTTGTAGTATCCATTGGGCACTGCTCCGGTTTTGCAGAGCCCAAATGTTTATATAACTCACTAAATATCAGCAAAACCATATGATTAAACTAGTGCATTGTTCAGTCCTGTGATCTAAAACTCCCTAATAGCCAAAATCTTCAGGCTTTTATTACATACATATAGTATAACAAAGGAGCTACCTTTGATGCTAAGAATTGATGGAACACCGACCGTGATGAAACTGGCGAGAGAAATGCTGTTCATGTTTAGCAAAATAAGATCATCAAGATCGAGAATTGTAGTCCATATAAGCAAGATCATTAGATTCACAACTAATTTTTTTTTTTTAAAAACATAAGCAGTCTTTAGTAAGAACAAACCCAGATCAGAATCACCAAGGCCAAAGGAGAATCATGGTTAATAAAATATCAAGCGATCAGTATAAACAAAAACCAAACACAAAACAAGATTCTCTGTTCCAGGAGATCGTGATCGTCGATCGGGGATCATCAACATATAGAAAAAGGTTAAAGCAGAAGATGGATCAGACAAGACCCATAATTTCACCAGAATTACATCGACGGTTCAAGGGATAAAATTACCAGACTTTGGGACTCACAAGTTGGACCAAAAGAGAGAAAATGAAAGAGATAGATTGTGATTGTGTTTTGCGGTGGAATCTCACAGAGAAGAAAAGGAACAGACTTTCAATCTAAATTTGTTCTGTTGTTCTTTCTCCGTGAATTTCTATAAAAAAAGATTGTTCATTTGGTTTTTTTTTTTTTTTTATGGAAACGAAGAAAGGATTGGGGTAAGCTTCAATCTTATATATTGTTGGCGTCCCACATATGGAAATAAAAATACTTGCTGCAAGTCCACTTGTATACAAGCCCAAGTCCATTGTTTTAGATCATTTGCTATTAACTTTGTGAAAAGAAGAAAAAAAACAAATTGATTATAGAAAAATAAAATATTTGCACTAGATGTGCAACAGAAATTATGATTTTTATCATTTAATTGTTGTTAAACCCGTAATTCCCCCCGTATTATGTTATTTTTTAAATGTGGATATCTAATCTAGGGTCTTACATTTCGAAACCAGTTTTTTATATAATTTTATCCCATTCTATTTCGTACCCGTGAAAATAATTATTCATTTGAAACAGTTTTTAGTTTTTTAGTTTTTTTTTTTTGATTAGACTCGAAAATAATCTCAGATCCTTAACGGACCCTAGACTTGGAAGTAATCCGCATCCGAGGGGATTCGATCCCCGGCTTGAACCAACAGGGCTGAAACTCACCCCGAATGAGAATCACTCCACTACAACCTCTTGGTTAACAGTTTTTAGATGATTCTAACAAATACGAAAACGGTTCAGGTATGAGAACACAATATCCGAATTATCCTTTTAAGTGATTATTAAATTTATTCAAAATGCTAAATAACTTCAAATCTCTCTATTTTTTTGACAAATTTCTCAAAAATTATCATATTTTAGAATTGATTTTACCCGAATTATTGAAAATCCAGGTGAGAATCCGACTGACCTATTGGATGAAACAAACTGTTGTGAAAGTGGTGCCACAAATCGAGAACTCTGAGAAAGTGTTGAGGCTCTTTAAGTGAACCTAAGAGGGCGAAGCTAGTGCTGCAAGAGAGGATGTGGGCGGGAGAGCGGCCAGTCCTCTACCTCTCGCTATTTAGTTATTTACTAATTACCTATATACCAAATTAACCAAACTACATATTAAATGAAAGTCATAATAAAGCTAATATGTTTAAGTGCTCATTTATTATTTCACTTAATAAGGCTATCCTATCTAAGTGTTCACTTAATAAGGCAACACATTTATCGAACTTTTCAGTCATTTCCACTCAATTGCAAAAAGTAAATACATAATTTGCATTAATTAAAGTCAATTAAAACCAAGAAAAATAAAAGTTTTTAGATATACAAAACTGAACCGAAATCGATTAAAATTATGATTATAAGCTTTCCCCTCAAAATGGAGCAAATATATTATGTAAATCCAATTTAAATACTAAAAAATGAACATGGGACACTCTTAAGATTTTATCCGGTAGGGTCATTTGATTTTGCAAATATTTATGAACAATACAGTTAATGGTAAATCCATGTTTATGGCAAAACCAAAAATTCATGACTAACTAAATATTTATCTATTGAGATATTTCTAAGTTAAATGATAAATGAAAGTGTTTTTGTAATTTTACATTTATATTATATAAATATTCGGTGTATTTAACAAAAATTTCTTTGAAGAAATATATGAGATAAAAATATCAAAGTGTAAGGCAGATGGCATATGCAGAAAGCACGAGAAAACACGTGCCAAAAATTGATCGCAACACCCACTAGAAATGCAAAATTTGGATCTTACCATTGCGGCTACAAACATTTTTTTTTGGATTGGTCCAAATATGAAATACTTCAATATTTATCATGAAAATTTACAGTTTCCCTAGTTCAAAAAAAAAAAAAATACAGTTTCTTCCATATCTAAAATATATGTTTCAATTTTTTTCATTCATTTAGTTCTGATACCAAATGATAAAATGAAAGCCTCTATGAACAGAACTAGAAATCCGTTAATTATAAAAATACCCGAAAAACTAGGATTTGAGAATATTTTTTTTAGTGCTTTATCAAAAGCTTTTTAGGAAATCTCATTTTTTATTGAATCATCAAAAACTGAATACAACTTTAGGCATAAACATCTTATTCATAATAAATCATAAAATCCCAAAATCCTAAAATCTATAAAATCTAAAATAATCTCAATTAATTAAATAAAAGATAATAATAAAAATATTTGGAAATATTCTAAATATTTCGCTGCAACAGGTCTTAGCAAAAAAAGATTCGTTCTCGAATTTTGCATTTGCGCTGCATCAGTTCTCATCCAATTTTTTTTTATTTCTCTGAGTCTCTTGTCTTCCATCCAGATTGTCAAGTAGAAATCTCTAATGTGTTTGTTCCGAGAAACCTCTAAACTAGGCTTGCAAATTCAGTTAGTTCGGGTATTTCGGTTCGGTTAGTTTGGTTTTTCGGGTAATTCAGTTTTTTTTTTTTTGCCGAAAATAACCGAATTAAATATCGGTTCGGTTCGGTTCTCGGGTAGTTCAGTTATTTTTGTTTGCCGAAAATAACCGAATTCGGTTGGCAAATTCAGTTAAAGGGGGAAATTTTGGTTATTTTCGATTATTTTTGGTTATTCTCAAATTCATATTTAAGTTTTTTTTTTAATTTCGGTTAACCGAACCGAACTGAGAATCGAATGAAATTCGAAATATTGCCGATCGGTTTTCTATACATAACCAAAGTATAACCAAACCGACCAAAACTCGGTTCGATTAAAATTTCCAGGCCTGCTCTAAACTACTCCCTCCGTTCCACTAAGACGTATGTTTTACCATTTTCACACACTTTAAGAAATAATTAATAATACCAGTTTTAACCTCACAATAATATTATTATTACTGAATGAATTTGAAAAAAAAAACAAAAAGGCAAAATTTTAATAGTCAAACTTTTTGCGTGAACTTTTAAAGGAGAATACACTAAAGGAGAAGGCACTAAAAAAAAGGCAAAACGTTCATGTGAACTTTTAAAGAAGCTTAATCACTCAGTAAACAATTTAATATTCTCATTGGTTGTGAAACATTTTCCCAATATATTGTGATCCAAAATTTCATTTGGAGCCAAAATCAGTTTAATCAAAAAAATTAAAAATTTAGAAATGGAGCCAGAACAGAAAACGTAAAAGTCTCCATGGCTATATATTGTTACATGGTGGAAATGAGAAAACGTAAAGGTATCCATGGTTATTATAGTGTCTTGAACCTCTTTGTTTGGATGGAGCTACGCTTGTTCAAATCTAGTTCATGATCGACATGAACTACACGAGTTGTTTTGGTATTTTTTATCGGGTTTTTTTCTTCCGTTATCTCGTTTCCGAGAGACTCCATGAATTTGAAAAAGAAGAGAATTTTTTTTAAGTTTATGAAAATGAAGAGATGATAGTATTTTTATTTGATGACAAAGAGCATGTATATATAATCTGTGCATTAAGTTTTCGTATGTTGGAAAGTGAAGTCCTAATTAATACAAAAAGACCACGTCTAAAGAGAAAAAATTGGAAAAAAAAATCAAAAATCAATTGATTGTTTAATAAGGGTAAAATAAGTAAATGACCATAAATTTTACATTGAAAACACAAAAGCTGTATCTTTGTGAAACATATTTTTTCTAAAATATATATCTTAGTGGAACGGAGGGAGTATTTCACAGACCAACCAAAATTTTCAAGTTAATAGTTGTTGTGCTTGAGATTGCACGGTCTCTTCCGTTGAAACTGTTATATCTTTGTAATATTATTTAAGAAGACATTTTTTAAAATGAACTTTGTTTTGTAAGTTATTACATGAAATCTCTATAATATTATTTAAGAAGACATTTTTAAAAATGAACTTTGTTTTGTAAGTTATTACATGAAATGCCATTACAACTAACAAAGAAGAATGAAAATAGGAAATGATATAATAGTATTTTAAAATTATTGATTACAATATGAAAAGTATATATTTTGCATTAAAGAGGTTATTTATAATTTTAATTTCTTAATTATTTTTAATACTATATATTTTAAAATAATAATTAATTCATATATATTCAAAGGAAAAAATTATTCAAAATTTTTCCATATTTTTCACTATAATTCATTATATTTTATTTGAATATATATCCAAACAAAAGTTGAAAAATATTTTACTAATTTTATAAAAAAGTAGACACAAGAAAACTATTTTTTTTTAAGAGTTCATAAACTAACCACAAAAACCAGAGTCATTTTTTTGGGTCGAAGTAGAGTCATTTAACGGTGCATATTAGAGTTATGTTTTCAAGATTATAAGTTTTTGCGAATCAGCCCGAATAATATTTTAGTTCACTGCAAAAAAGGTTATATAGACAAATTATTACAAATTGATAGTTTTATCTATAATCATTAGTTAGCTATGTTGTAAAATTTAAGAAAATTAAATTTTAAAATAATTTCTTTTAAAAAAATTACTCCGCGCTATAATTAGCACGGATAAAATCCTAGTTTGTTTTGTATTTTCGTTTTGACCATTTATTTACTTCTTTTTTTTTAACCAGGTAAGTCACGCTCTCCTTTAGCTATAAATCGGTTGATTATCTACATTCGCTCTCTTAAGTTCTTAACTTGATAAAAAAAAATTTTAAAAGCTCCAAAACTCTCTAGTCATATTAGAAACGGTGTCAAAGAACTAAGTATCGTTAGTTCAACGGGAAAAGTACCAAAAACAAAGTCTAGAGATCACATGATCGAGTGACGATACCATATAAAATATTTTGGTTCCGGATCTGGGAGATGCCTTGGTCAGAACTTCTTAATAATTCAAAAAAAAAGTGTCAAAGACTTAAGGTTAGGGTTAGTACAAGTCATCTTTAATAGGTTGACGTATCAAAGCATGCAAAATTAATTTCACACATTTGTATTGGATTTTACATAATAAAATCGAATGATTTCATATAAAGGATCCATTATATTTTGGATCCATATACTTTTCTCTTTTGTTTTATTTTCCGGATCCATATTTAAATATAAGAATTGTTATCATACAAAGCTAAAATAATAATATAGTTGAATTTTATGTGTTTTTAGTAGTTTTATGTTAAATTGTTACCAGATCCACTATCAATCAATTATAAATGTCTTGCAAACGCATTTTTTTCCAATCGTTAAGAGTAGGCGAAGATGCCAGATCCAAATTCTATGACAAATTATCAAAAACAATTATAGAACAAGAACCTATTAAAAAAAATGACAAAAATATTTACCAAAAGAGTTCCAAAGTTCTAATTTTTAAAGCCAAAATTTTGTTTAAAACGGGTTTGGCTCTATCTATTAATCATATAAATCGATCAATAACGCTTAAACACTATAATCGTTAGTTTTTTACAAATTTTTGTACTTATATCTGTTACTTTTAAATCAGATAAGTTTAGTTTTTAATTCAATTATAAATTATACTCATTCCGTTTCAAATGATTATATGTGTTAGATTTTTTTTTTGTTTCGAGAAATTATACGTTTTACATTTTATGGGTTATTGCTTTAAATTTCTCATTCATATTAGTTTTATTAATTAAAATAAAAATTTAAGTAGAAATTAATAAAATAAGAATAAATTTATAATTATTTAATACTAGATAAGTACCCGCATATAAGCGGATTTATAATATAATCTTTTATAACCCGTGAAAAAATTTAAAAACGATAAAATGGAAAACAAAATTAGATCACCCATGAAAATATCTTATACATAAATTTAAAAACAAAGTTTACGATGAAATACATATATATATATATTGAAAGAAAAATTTGGTGAATAGATGCAGTAAATAGTTTTGGATACGATTATTGGACTTTTTTTTCTTTTGGTGTAATTGATATACTACCAAATTATGGTTTATATAGAGGTGATAAATTAAAATTCTTTTTATTTTATGATTAATTTTCTTAATCTAAATAGAAAACTAAGAAATATTTTTTCCTTACTATATTAATCTTGCCTTTTAGGATAAATTATAAATTAAAACTGATTTTTTAATATTTACTTAAATTCATATGTTTTTTAAAATTAAAATTGACATATGTCAAGATCTAAATTAACAACTGTGACAAATGTCACGATCTCGTGAGTGAGAATTATCCTACATGTCACACTCACATTGAGAGATCCAACTTTATATAATACAATATATATGTTTTAGTAACTTTACATTTTAGAATTATGAATGTAAAATTGAGAAGCTATCAATTTGGTTATCTAGAAGTGGAGAATGAGAATTCCCTTTCTTTTTAGGATTGTATTCCATTTTAAGTTTGTGGTTTTTTTTAATAATTACTAATTGTTTTTTCCTTTTTTAAAACTTTAATTTTTTATGATTGTAATCTATTGTTTAATTTCCTTATTCTAAACTGAAATATGGTTTTCTTAATAAAATTTGGGTTTTATTCCTTTTTCTTTTTATGATTGCTATATATTGTTTAATTTCTTTATTCCAAACTAAAATATGGTTTTTTTAACTTTGGCTTTTATTTATAATTTTTGTTTAGTTTTTCTTAATCTAAACATAACTACTTTTTTCATTTATTTTCTAGGATTATGAATCGATTTAAAATAGTATATTAATAATTTTCTTTTTAAGTTTAGAGTATATTTATAATTTTCCTTTTAAAGTTTGATCGTGATTGTAGATTATAAATTTGTAAGTTTTTTTTTGTCACTTTCATTTATTATAAGGTTTTCTTACTTATACTTATTTTTTTTTGTAAGATTGTCTTTTTAGTTTACATTTTTTTAATATTTATTTTAATTCATTTTTACTAAAATTGTTTTTTTTAGTTTAACTTTTTTTAATATTTACTTTAATTTATTTTTTATAATTAAATTGACACATGTTAAAATCTAAATTAACAATCCTGACATCTTTCGAAAAAACTCACTTAAACCAAAACGCATTTCTGAGTTATAAAAATAGCATCATGATGTTTAAAAAAATTTCAGGGTTTTATTTGTTTTATTAGTTAGAAATTAATAAAAATAACTTTTTTTTAATTTTTTTTTGTCCGAGAAAAACGTTCGAGGTTCTTTCTTCCTCCCATGGCTGATTTCAAATGATTTCTACTTATTTCTCATCTCCATTAGCAAAATCAATGAAAACCAATTTCGATTCACCATCGAATTTCATCAAATCAAGAATCCTATTTCCTTCTTAATTCCCTAAAAACTCATTCTTTCGATCCTAATTTCAGTTAGGTTTTTCGAGTGTCCCAATGCTTAGCGATTGAAGCCGTACATCGATCTCCAATTTATTTCATGGATTTGAAACGTTCAGACTCAAAGAAGGCGACATAGACAATACCCTAGTGTCAAATTAGAAAAGCCTAAATTTGTGATTCACAAGCAATTGCCATCTCTCCGATACCCAGATCTAGAAATCCATCCAAGTCCGCCGTGAAATCATGTTCTGTGACATAAAAAAAATACCCTAGAACCCAAAACTCGATTTTTTTTGAAGCAATCAGATTCTCTGGGTTTGCTTTGTGACTTCTTCTCCAAAAACTCCTCACTTCATAGCTAGAAGTCTAGATGAGCGCCTCTCTGAGATGCCACTTTTGTTTTTAAAAAATTATGGTATGCCACATACTAATCTGTATGCCACCGAGAATGTAAAATACCAGTAAAACTTCTGACAATATTTGTTGAATTTATTTTTATAAAATCGAAAAGAAAACAAAAAAAAATTAAAAAAAAAAATGATTCTTCTTCCCGTGAGTTGCGCGAGCTTTCCTCGCCATTGTTATTCAAATCGAGTTCCTCCAACCACGTCTGGCGTCCCCTCCGGCGAGTTCTCCCTTCTTGTTGTCGTTGATTTCTTTTCCTTACTCCATCGGATTTGGTGAGTTCATTGATAGGGAATTTAGGGATTTGTAAGATTTAGGGATTTGAAATTAATTTTGGTTGTTTTAGTAGCACATTAGGTATTTCCATGTGTTATTTATCGAATTTAGCTGTTGAAATGTTTAGAATCTGTGGTAAATTTAGAAGAAACCTCGATTTAGAATCGATCCGAAATCTGGAAATTTGCAGACATAGGACAACTGGAACAAATGGTCTAACTGAGAGATATTAGGACAACTGGTACAAATGGTATAAATTGTGTAATTCGTAATTTGTGTTTTTTTATCCTATTTCCAGAATGCGATGAGGAAAAGGCACACAAACGTCCATTTTGACTATGGAGGGTACTATACTATATCGTTTAAGACCACATCTATGGAAAATATAACTTATTCGATGTTAGTAGAGAAGATATGCAAGAAAGATTGCGTTAGATGAAACTCCGAGGAAGGTAAAATTGAGTTATAGTATATCTAATGCTGCGAGAGAGTCATATTTTGTAGATGATGAGGACGTTTTTGTTTATCTGACGACATCGGATGAAAAAGGACTTCGACATGTTTTGCATGTGGAGTTATCGAATGATGATTTGGAACAAATTCAGAGGGTCGATCAAATTTCAAGAGCGGGGCGAGGAAGTTCATTTGGTAAGAATTATGGGGAGCCAGTCTCAAATGGCAGAGTTGATGATGCAAATAATGGTGGAATCCTTACTATTGTCAGAGCTGGCGAAATAACAAAACGAGCATATCAATGAAGAGCTGATGAATGAAGGTTGTGAGAATGTTTCACGTAACGACTTTGAGGCTGTGGATAGCCCTGTGGATAACCATGTGGATGACAGTTTGGATGGTAGGCAAGAATATATTGAGCTGCCACCTCCTATAGAAGATAGTCAGTATGTTGAAGAATGAGAAGATGGTACGGGTCTTGAAAAGGGGCAAGAATTTTGTTCAAAGGAGGCTGTGAAAGATCTGGTTCAAAGAGCTGCACATTTGAATTGTTTTGGGATTCAGACTGTTAAGTCGGATACGGAGCGACTTATGCTACGATGCAGTCAAATTGTACAAGGCTGCAAATGGTATTTACGAGCTGCGAGAATTCAGAAATCTGAATTTTTCAGTGTCAGAGTACACAGAAAGATGCATACTTGCTCTCGGGCTGTTGCGAGCACAAGCAGTTGTAAACAGAAAGTCACACCATTAATGGTAGCATCTATTTTGCATGAAGACTATCCAGGTCAATTCGATACCCCGACTCCTAAAAACATCATGAGTATTGTGCAAGGAAGACTCAGTTTGCATTTGTCTTACTCTACGGCCTAGAGAGGAAAAAAACATGTAAGTGATGTGCGGGGGAGTCCTGAAAGGAGCTACAAGATGTTGTATTCTTATATGTACATGTTAGAGAAGGTCAATCCTGGGTCAGTAACAGCTGTGGAATTGGATGGAGAGAAAATGTTCAAGTACCTATTCATCGCTTTGGGAGCTAGCGTTGAAGGGTTTAGGGCTATGAGGAAAGTGATAGTTGTGGATGCAACTTTTCTTAAGACTGTATATGGTGGTATGTTGGTATTCACAACAGCTCATGATCCTAATCATCACCATTACCCCATTGCGTTTGGTGTAATTGATAGTGAGAAATATGATAGTTGGACCTGGTTTTTCAAAATGCTGAAAACAGTTATACCGGATGTTCCTGGATTGGTTTTTATGCAAGCATCATCAAGGCAGTCTTTGAGGTGTACTCGAGCGCCCATCATGGACATTGTATCTGGCATTTGTCTCAAAACGTGAGAGGAAAGGTGAAGAAACAACACAAGGATCAAGTCGCGATGAAATTCAGAGAATGTGCTCATATTTATACGGAGAGTGATTTCGACCGAGAGTATGCTGATTTTAGGATTAGATTTCCTAAAGTCGCCGAATATCTCGATAAGAGCATAGAGTTGGATAAATGGGCAAGGTGCACATTCCCAGGAGACAAGTACAATATAGACACAAGCAATTCCGCAGAGTCAATGAACATTGTGTTTAGGGAAGTACTCTCTATTACCTATGATTGATGTGATTCTTGATAAATTTTCTGAATGGTTTAACAAACATAGGAAAGAAGCTGTTGTTGCATCGGACCACAAGAGAGTGGTGCCTTATGTGGAGAACGAGTTGCACACAAGATGTGCAACCTCATCAAAATTATTGGTGACTGAGCGGAACAGCTTCCAGCTTGAATACAACGTTATTGGGCTCGATGGGAAGAGTTATTTGGTGGACCTGAAAATGAAAAGTTGTTCTTGCATATGTTTTGATATAAACAAGTATCCGTGTGTCAACGCAATAGCCGCAACGAGAAACCTCATGAGGAAGGATGAGAGAACTGCGAGTATCCAAATCTATGATTTATGTTCCCAATATTACTTGATTGATACATGGGCATTGGCATATTACAAAACGATTTATGTCGTCCCGCATGAGTCTAAGTGCATGCTTCCTGCTGAAATTGAAGAATTGTTTGCCTTACCGCCGCAATACACCAAGAGATCATGAAAAAATCAGAAAACACGGTTTCCATCTATCGGAGAAGGTACCCGAAAGAGGAGAAACAAGTCTGTCCCGAGCATTAACTTGGAGAGGTGGTTGCAGCCCGAAAGTCCTGATGAGTAAAATATTTTTGTTGATGTATTTCTTCTTTGTAATTATCGGATTTATACAGCCGGGTTTAACTAAGTACTACTAAGAACATGCATGTTGCTTTATTTCTCGGATTTGTACAATCGGGTTTAACTAAGTACTACTAAGAACATATATGTTGTTTTATTTCTCAGATTTGTACAACCGGGTCTAACTAAATTCAACTATGAACAAAATAATTATACAAAGAAGAATAATTAATATAAAATCCAACTAAGGCTAAAAATGGTAAATTAAGGTGTAAAAAGATTCGTAATAAAAAAAGAAACGATTATTAATATAAAAAATGAATTAAAAATTTTCCTAATACATATGTTTGTTCTCACATGAAGTACTCCTTATAGTATTAGGAAGACTTTGTTAATATTCACCTCTTATGATGGAAAAGAGGTGAAAAATACGATTTCGTCCAAATTATCTTATGAAAACCTCCTAAATGGTACATAACTATAAAAAATTACGTGGACAACTACAACATAATCATTTATATTAAGGTACAACTTAAAATACGCAATTTTCTCCAAAAGAACAACTATGATGTTTGGTGTACAACTGTACATAAATGGGACAATTATGCTTAAAACACACAACTTTAATAAATATCTAGCCGCCCGAGGTATAACACACGTGGGGATGATTTTAATACTTTAAATAATTAAAATATTCATTCTTTTCCCCAATTGGTTCAATTTCTTATAAATTTTTTTTTTGTCAACCTCCTTTTTACTTTTACTTTTCTCGACACACTCTCTCTCCTCTCATTTCTCACCATTTTCGTTTCTTCCATTTACAGAGAGAGAGAGGAGAGCGATTTCAAGGGTTTGAGAGAAAAAGGGGAAAATTTCGAAAATTTCTGGATTTGGAAGGTGGAGTTTCGACTAAGGTAAGTCTCGATTTCTCATTGCCTTGTTTTTAAGTTTGTAATTTGACATTTCTCCAAAGAGGATTTCGCGATTTCTGGGTATGTCTATAGAGAGAGGATTTTTGATTTCTGGGTTTGTAATACGCGATTTCTGGGTCTATGGTATGTCTATAGAGCTAGGATTTTCGATTTCTGGGTTTATCATTTCATGAATTATTTCGGATTTGTACAGTGACAATGCCAATCAGTGCCGGAGAGGCTGATTCCTCAGAAGAAAGTTACGAGGATCTCTACGCAAGAGAGGACGCTAATTTCGGTATTCCTTCAAAGTGTTGGTGCGGTAAACAAATGACAGTCAAGGTGGCTAAAACTCCGGGGGATGATGAAGGAAGAAGATAGTACCATTGTCCAGCGAGTGACGTAAGTATATCTAACGATGCTGAATGTGTTTTTAATTTTTTGTTACATAATTGTGTGAATTATTATGCCTAGCTTGGTGGAGAGCACCTATTTAAGTGGTGGGATCATGCAATCGAAGAGCAATTTACAAGAGTCAATCTCCGACTAGATTAGCAGAGAGGTTTGATTCACGGCGCTTTCAAAGGCCATTGTTATGGTCCTGCATCTTTCTATGAGATGCGTATGGCCGTTGAGCGAATGCGTCAAGAAATTGATGAGATTAAGGGAAACTTAGCCAACAAGGACCACGAGATCCGTACGCTGAGGGATAAACTTTTGGAGAGAAGGAGGAGACTTTAGTTTATGTTTATGTTTAATAATATGTGGCTTAAGATCATTTTGTATTCGTTTTTCCGAAAGATCTTATGTTTATCTTGCTTTCTAAGACTTGAAAACATCTATCTATTTATGTTGCTTTGTAAGACAGTCTTATGTTTCTTTGTTTAAAGTTGTTTTGTAAGACAATCTTTGTTAAACCGATAAGTTGAACCTAATTAAACCAGTTGTACCAAAAACTGAGATAAATAAATACGATAAACGGAAATAAACATCTTAGTTGAACCTAACTAAACCAGTTGTACCAAAACCTGAAATAAATAAATACGATAAACGGAAATAAACATCTTAATTGAACCTAATTAAACAAGTTGTACCAAAAACCAAAATACCAAAGTACAGAAAAACACCAGAGAACCAAACTACTAAGAACACCTACTTCTTTCTCTGCTTCTTCTCAGGTTTCTTCTTCTCGGGCTTCTTCTTCTTATTCTTCTCCTCATCAACCCACAGTGTCTTTAGCCACTCAGACTCTCCCCTTCTTCTCTTCACTCCGGTTGGTATTGGAGTGACACTGGCCTCCTTCGCCTTCCTCTTATTCTTCTCTTTCTTTCCTTTTCCTTTCTTCTATTTCTCACCACCCTCTTTCTCAGCTGCATAAAAAAATAAACAAAGTTAAAGACAACAAGGAAATCATAAAGTCCATCACCCCAAACCCAAAAAACTCACTTATATCAACGATGATTGGTGGACTTGGGTCAGAGACTCCACTGAAAAGAACCATATCACCGGAAGGCAGAACCCCACCTCCAGATGGTTGAACCCCAGGTGCATAAAAAAAGAAACAAAGTTAAAGACAACAAGGAAATCATCTACTCAAAAATCCCACACCAAAAAACTCACTTATATCCACGATGATTGGTGGAGTTGGGTCAGAGACTCCAGTGAAAAGAACCAGATCACCGGACGGAAGAACCCCACCTCGAGATAGCTGAACCTCGGAAGGAACCCCACCTCCAGATACCTAAACCTCACCTGCATATGGCGTTTCCAAACCGGGTTCAAATGGCTCATAGGATGTCCCAACATTCATATTCTCATAAGTCTCATAAGCTCGATGTGTTGATCCAAATTTCTCAAACTCTTTCAGTCTCGCATCCATCGCTTTCTCCATGTCCGTAACCTTCTCCGTGATCTTCTCAAACCCTTTCTCTATTGCTTTTTCCATCCATTTCTTCATCTTCCTCTCCAAGGCTTCTCCAAACTGTGCATGTACATGTCCATGTACCTCAGAAACTCGGTCAAATCCAACATCAATTCTCGCAGTCTCAGGGACTGCATCACTCCGCGAACCCACGTACGAATCAAATAGATCTCTCCAAAATATATTCTTCTTCTGAATGATTATACGCTCTTTCCAACTTTCAACGATGAGATCGAAAGTACCTATCCCATCATCATACTCATCGTCTATGATTCGCTCCAATAGAGCTTTCTCCTCTGAATCTGGTTCCAAGATGCTAGAGATGTCCTGTGAAGATCAATAATTAAAACATCAAATAAAACTTTAAAAGATTGCAAATATTACCAACTTACTATGTTCACAAACTCTTACCTTGTTGCGACCCACCGCTTCATTGATGTCATCCAAAGGATGACCTTTCATTAAGTTTCCTGAGAATTTATGCTTACATCACCTTGGACAGTCCTCCTCTGCAGGCACAACTTCCCGAAATATGCGTCCAAGATTTGGAATCGCCTCATATGCCATAATCTACACATATCGTTACATTATCTCAGTGTTAAAATCATTAAACTAATACTTAAAATCATAAATTAATCTTAAATGGTTACCTTGAGAGGAAGAACAAAGCCACCAAACACCGATTGCTGTTTTGGTTTCACGACGCCTTTGAAGCTTTTCACAAAGCGTCGGATCTCTTTTATAGTCTCCTCGAATATAAAACGACCCCAAGGAATTGTCTCACAAGCGTGGACATCATCAACAACACTAAACAACCAAGAATCTATGTTACCATTAACCTTAGACTTAGCTTTCACTACCTTGCATAAGAAATACAAGATAGTGAGCTTCAACCTGTCTGCCATAATCTTTCTCACTGCTGAGGTCTTCTTCTTGACTCATGCGGTCTTCTTCTTAAGTTCCTCAATCTTCTCCTCCACATCTTCGATTGTTACCTTAGGGTCCTTACCAAACATCCGCTCAGCAAACTCCAAATTCCTCAATGCCTTATAATTGTTGGGGTAATCGTGGTAGTCCAATCCAATAAGGAGGGCGTGCTCTCTCAAAGAGTACCTGATAGGCACTCCATTCACCATGAACCAGCACTCTCTCTCCTTCTCCGTAGATGCTGTCCGAAGGAGAAGCATCCACATGCCTTGAAGCATGTGGTTTGCCTCCTTAGGCATGTGGAACAGATGCTTGAATTGAGAATGATTTCGAAACCATTCCAATTCTTCATCAAGACCATGCTCAATGTACTCCACTGTCGATTTCAACTTACAACTACTTCCGACCTTGCAAGACTTGGTGTACTCGCTTGGACCAAAAACATCTTATCCGGCAGTTGTGGTTGGCTCTCATCATCATCAGCATCACTATCGTCGTCCTGCAAATTAAAAAAAACCACACTTATGATTATCATTTATCCACAGTTGAACTCAGTTGATCAAGTTAGTCAGAATTGTCCCTACATCACAGTTTCAAACCTAAGATGTTCCAGTTACCCCAAGTTTCACACCTAATTTCCTAACTACTTCTCCTAACTAGCAAAATTCTCAATCTAATTTACATACCTGAAATGAAGACATAGACGTTGTTGGCCCGATTCTATCCCCTTCTTCCCCTTCTTCAATGTTTGCAACTCTTTCTCCTTCATTAACCGTCACTTCCAGATCGGTTTCACGACAATCTATTACTTCTCCTTCTATAGTTGCTTCTACAGGACAATTATCCTCTCCCGTGGAATCAAATTCCTTACCACCGACCCTTACACGAGCCATTCCTAAAACAAAAAAATTCCGATTTAAGTTAGACTACACATCCACATACCATTTGTGAAGAATCCAAACTAATTCGACAACATATCCACATAACATATCAAAACCGAAACGAAGTTAGGGATCCATCGAAAACTAAGGAATCGGAAATACCATTTGATTTTGTGACCTATTGACAACTCTAAGTAACAAAAACAAGGCTAGAGAGGAAGAATGAAGGGAAGAAGAAACTTACGGTTTGGATATGCAGAATCGCGTGAGTAGAGAGAGCGGATTTCGGAGTTCTCCCGGCGAGGAATCGACGAAATCGAAGATCAGGACGGCGAGGGAACCGGTGTTGGGAGTTCTCGTCCTCGCTCTTGTCGGATTCGGTTGTCGGAATGGAATCGATCGGAAGTTTGAGGGAGTTAAGGGAGAGCGATGGTCTCTGAGGGGGAAGCCTGAGAGTTTTTTTTTTTTTTTGATTTTCAATTTTTATTAAACTGAATTAGGCTGAGTTTAGGTCGGATTGTTGGGTTTGGGTCGGATCCAACTGGTTGGATTGTAATTCTTGAGTTTTCATTTGGTTTTTGGGTTTTTCATTTTTTTTTAAATTTAAAAATAAATAGTTATTAAAAATACAAAAAAAAAGGTGGCATTTGGAAGAAATTTTTAAGAATTTGTGGCTTATTGATCGAGTCTAGATAGATGTTTGATTCTTTCTACTGAGATTTTGAAAACAAGAGTAACTTTTAAAAAAATATAGAGTCATTCTTGCAAAAAAAAAAAAAAAGCTGATGGTGAAATATTATAAAATATTTAAATTATTTTTTTAACTCATTACCACCACCTAATTTAAAGTAAAACATAGGCAAAAATAAGAGGGAGAAGCGAAGTGATAAGAAAAAAGGTGAGTGTGGCATAGAATCTGTGGCTCAAATCTTACAAAAATCTCCAACTCTCTTCTCCTTGGATAAGACAAGTATCCTGAAGCCTTTCATTTCCTCTGATCCTCCTTCTCTCCTTCTATAATCCCAAAACACCATCTCTCAAACTCTCCTCAAATCTCTCTCTCTCTCTCTCTCTCTCATCTTCAAGCCCTCCGATCAATGGCGTCAACAATGGCGACATCAGCCAAATGCATTTCATCTCCTCCTAAATCCCTAAACCAAACCAAACCCATCTCCTCCTCCTCCTGCAAACCCTTCATCTCCCTCCCAACCCCACCAAAACCCACCGTCTCTCTCGCCGTCACAAGCACCGCCCTCGCCGGCGCCGTCTTCTCCGCCCTCAGCTACTCCGAACCCGCTTTCGCCGCCCACCAGATCGCTCATCTCGCGGCGGCTGCCGCGGTGGAAGGCAGCGACAACCGCGGCCTAGCTCTTCTCCTCCCCATCGTCCCGGCGATCGGATGGGTCCTCTTCAACATCCTCCAGCCAGCTCTTAACCAGCTCAACAAGATGCGCGAGAGCAAAGGAGTCGTCGTTGGTCTAGGGATCGGTGGTGGTTTCGCCGCGTCCGGGCTTTTGACTCCGCCGCCTGAGGCCTCCGCAAGTATGGTTAACGAGATGGCGGCGGTGGCGGAAGCGGCGGCGAAAGGTGGAGACAGCAGGGGACAGTTGTTGTTGTTCGTGGTTGCACCGGCGCTGCTTTGGGTTCTTTACAATATATTGCAGCCTGCTTTGAACCAACTCAACAAAATGAGGTCTGAGTAATAATAAAAAAAAGTCTTATATTATATCGTTGGGATTCAAATGTAAAATTATTCCTTTGTTTTATGGACAGTTTTATGTTTAAATTTTGGACAATTATCCTTGTTTGATCTCGTCTACTATATACTAAGATTTTAACTGTAACTAGCTAGGTTGCACTTATAAGATCATTTGTCCCTATATATATGGTTTTGTTGTTTCAAAATCATCAACATAACCTATCGTAAATACAATCCTTAAACTTATATATGTCCAGTGACTATAACCTAAAAATGAAAAATGCCACATTTTTATGGTACGTTAGCATGCTTTCGTCTTATGGTTTATCAATTTCGTTTGTGCTGCATGAGATTATAGAAACATTAAGTTATCTGTGAGAATAAAATGAACTACTTGCAAGTTGGAGATGCATATCTTGGTATAACATAATGTAATTGGAAATATAATAAGAATGTGTTGCTTCTGAAATTTAAAATGCAAGAATCATTGTAGAAAGAATTGTTGGTGTGAAATAAAGCCCAAATTTCGAGTACTTGTTTTAAGTAGGGGCAAGATCAAGAATTCGATCTAAACGACTCAAACTCGGTGATGAAGCTTTTAAAAAGGTTTGAAACCAGAATTCTCTATTTGTAGCTCTGTCACACCTCTAAAACGAGTTTGTCCATGAACTGGTACTTTTTGTCAAATCCCCAAACAGGATTGCTCTGCAATGCCCATGTTTCAGAAAAAAACATCAATACCTCTCAAAGATAAAAAGTATTGCTCTGCAATGCCCATGTGTCTATCATTATTAGAGATTCTAATATGACGAAGGGCACATTAATACTCCCAAAAGAGATGTTATGTTTATAGTGAAAGTGTAAATCGTACATCATGAGTCATGACAACACGCTTGACATTGAATACCGAAGAATCAGTTTTTGATATCTCTAGTTAAGTATAATATTATTCTTGCGTGAAGGGTCGTGATTTTGCTCGTGTGCTCTTACATACCTATTTTTCAGCACATGTATGCTAGCTTTCTCTTGTTCTCCGTCTAGTCTGTGCTCTTCAAACCTGAGAGGTTTCTTCTGTTTTTTATTGTTAATTTGGTATTATCGATTCTTCTGTCATCTGCGTGTTTGTGATCTTCCGTTAAAAACTTCCGAACGTGCATGGATAAAACAGCTTTTATGCGCTGCCCCTCACTAATCTTGTGGGTTGCTTTGTTGGCTTCTTTGTTTGTCAGTTGCTGTTTGAGAAACTATTGCGTTTGTAATTGGGAAAAGAAAGGGCGGTTGGGTCTTAATTTGACTACCACTACCCTCCCCTGTTTTTGCCAAATTTTGAGAGAGACCTTGATCCTTGAATCTTTATTGATGAGAATATATATATTACAATGATTTAGGTTAAACCTCTAAAAAATAAGAGGAAAGAAATATGTTATATCCTATCAATAAGGAATATTTCCTATATGAAAAATATCCTATCGTAACACTCCTCCTCAAGTTGGAGAGTGGAGGTTATAAACGCCTAACTTTCCAAGTAAATACATAAACTGTTGTCTTCCGAGAGCTTTGGTGAGGAAGTCGGCGATATGATTATTTGTGCTGACATGTGCAGTGACAATGTTGCCGATTTTGATCTAGTCACGTATGAAATAACAATTTGTTTCAATGTGTTTCGTACGCTTGTGGAAGACTGAATTTGCGGCAATATGAAGAGCTGGTTTGCTATCACAAATGAGCTTCATTGGCGCGGTGTGAGAAATACCAAGAGATTCGAGAAGTTCCTTGCTCCATAAGAGTTCTTGAACAACGAATGCCATGGACCTATATTATGCTTCTGCAGAAGATCTTGATACATTCCACGAGATTGGTGAGTCTCCAAGAAGAATAACATAGCTACTTAAGGAAATGTATAATATTTTATCTTCGTGTCAATACTATGTTTATTAAATATCATTTGATTATTCTGTTACACTTTTAGTTGGCTTTGGTATATTAACTTATAAGTATTTTACCAAATAATTCATTTTTCAAACGGGACATATAAAAATTCAAAACAAAACCGTTGAAATCATACAAACTATATATAATTTTTGAGATTAAAACTGCAATATTTTTTTTATATATATTATTACAATTACCAATAAACATAAAATAATATTTCAATATATATAATTGGTTACATATAATTTTAATCAAAATAATATTAAAAAGAATACCCAAAATCTAGTATATTACAATGATTTAGGTTAAACCTCTAAAAGATATATAAGAGAAAGGAAAAATGTTAAATCCTATCAATAAGGAATACTTCTTAGGGGTGGGCAAAAAAACCAAACCGAACCAAACCGAAATAAATCATATGGTTTGGTTATGGTGTAACCTAAAAACCCATTTGGTTATCATTTTTGTTAAGAGTTCGGTTTCGGTTTGGTTGGTTTAAAACCGTAAAACCGAATGGTTTTTTCGGTTTTTACATTTTAGATTAATTTTATATAGCTTTATATTTATTTTTTTGGTTTAGATATATCATTTATCCATTCTTGTTTTTTGGTTTAGTTTAGATTTATTAATTTTATATAGCTTTCTTGTTTTTCTTTATTTGCTGTTAATTTTGTTGATCAGAGATTCATAAACAACATGAGGAGACGAACAATCGTGGCTAATGACGATGATAAGAATCTGAATTTTCTTCTTTTCATCTATTTTCTAGGTTTTTTTAGTCTTGATTTTTATTGATGATTTGAATTTACGAACAATTTGATTTGGATTCTAGTCTTTGAATTCTTTTTTTTTTTTTTGCACTTATTAGTATGCCTACTTATTAGCTTAATATATTATTTATACATTCATTTTATTTTTGCTTAGAGCCTTATCAAAAGTTATGAAACAAACTAAAAACCGTAACCGAACCAAACTGAACCGAACCAAACCGAACCGAACCAAAATTGTATATGGTTTTTAAATAGTTTCATTTTTTATAAAACCGATAAACCGAAAACCGTTAAAAACCGAACCGTACCAAACCGAAATATATATTGTTTTTATATGGTTTGAATTTTTATAACACCGAAAAACCGAAAAAACCGAACCGAAACCAAACCACAAACCGAAGTGCCCACCCCTATTATATGAAATATATCATATCGTAACAGTTTTCTTTTATTCCAAATTCTTGTAAAGCATAGAGCTGTTTTACACAGTGTACATAAACGATAATGAATTACTTATTTGATTTTACTTGATATCTTACAAACAATACAGTAGAACTGATTTCAGACAGTAGATAGAGATAAGCTGAATCTTGGCGTGTAATGGATATATAGATTGTGGAAGAGGGAATAGTATGAAGGAAACTAGTCCTGGTAATGTGGTACGCCTGCCTTGTGGGGTAAGCCTCAATAGTTCAACCATGGCTTTATCTTCTTTTGTTTCGAGCCTCTGCTCTTCACATTCCCGATCCTCTTTGGTTGTGCCATTGGTATGCCTTGGGCGCTAATCTTCACTAGTTCGACAATGGCTTTATCTTGTCTTGCCTCGAGCCTCTCCAGTTCGATTTCCCATTCCTCTTCGGTTCTTCCACATAGAAAAGAGCCGAGTAACTTAAGGCCCAAAGGAAGACAGCCGGTTAGCTGGACTGCACGGAAGGAGAGGTGCTCGAAATTTGCATTGGGATACTGCTTCTTGAAAGCGCATTCGCTGAAGAGCTCAAGAGCTTCATCGTATTTGAGACCGTCCACTTCGTAGACATGTTCAACTCCACAAGCTAAGAGCAAACTCTTGTCTTGTGTGGTTATTATAACTCTACTTCCTGAACCAAGCCAATTCACATCCTTAATGATCTCCTCTAACTGTTTGATAGTCTCAACGTTGTCAACTATGACCAGAACTCTCTGGTGCCAAAACCTTGCCCTTTTATCAACAGAGCCCAAGTCAGAGCTTGTATGTGATGCTTTTCGTTTAAGACCTCTTGGAGAAAGCACCTTTATTCGTGAGCCTGATGAGGAAGCACCGATGACGCGCTCTTGATCGTGGATATTTCTCGAGGTATGCTGATCTTGAATGTAAATATTGCCTGGAATATGATCAAGAATGTTCCTCGGGTTCTCAAGAAAGCAATGATCTTGAAAAGCTGGTGATAATTCCTTGTGAATATATCTGGCAATACAAGTTTTGCCAATTCCTGCGACGCCTGAAATGCCTATCACACGTTTTTCGCTAGTAGATTTTAACTCCAAAACTCCATATATCACTACCTTGTGACGATCCATGGCAACTAGTCGATTCAAAGAAGTTTTCTTTCCAGTTGAATTTTCTCCACATTCTTTTCCCGGAAGCAACTGCTTGTGGAGACGAGATTTATTCAACAAACTAGAAACGTGACGTGTAATTTGGCGAATCAGCTTCGAATCATCCTCCCTGTCAAAGATTGAGTAAATTATCGTACGAGAGTAGAATAATTCAAAACCGAATATGGTCTTATTCAAATTTCAACCTAAACATTTATGCTTACATTTGCATGTTTGTAGTTTTAACAATATATACATACATACATACATATATATATTTATATATTATTTTTTTTAAGAAGAAAAAAACAATTTTGTTAGAGGGGGATTTAGCACTCCCCCGGTTTAACCCGGTTTGAGTTGAAATCAGCCCAACTCCGACATCAAAGCCCATCAAGATCGACTTGCGAAATAAAAGGAAGATCTCCTTTTATTTGATAGAGGAAAATCCCGAGAAAAGAGGAAGTTATCCTTATCGACTCCGGGAAATAAGGATAATCGCCATTATTAATTCAAGAAGGAATAGGAAAATCGACGGACCTCGAAACTTATAAATAGGGGAACCCCCTATTCATAAGGATGATCTTCAACTTTCTATGTAATTAGAACTACGACCGGCTTGATCCCTTTCGAGGGTACGTAGGCAACCCACCTCGGGTCCAGCTATGATTCTAGTAAAATAATTCTTCTAAACCTAAACTGAATTCGCCAATCTACGATATGTGCGAATTCAGGTTTAACAATTGGCGCCGACTGTGGGGAATGGAGAATTATTAAACACTAGAATCCCGAAGCTCGAGGTCAATTGGCGCTAGAAGAAGGGGGAAAGAATATTGAGGGTTTATGGAGAATTATTTTTACACGAGAAATCAGAAACTCGAAGACGACGTACTGATGAAACAAATCTCCAATCACTGTACAATCTTCGATCCGAGGTAGTACATGTCGCCGACTCGAGCTCGTCAAGCGCTGCCATCACCGCCGTTGCTTATATCTGCCAACGCCGACCTACGGCGTGAAGACGAAAACCAGATCTTCTTCCTTTTGGAGCATATTCTCGGCCCACCTAATGTTTACTGGGCCCAAATTCTGGTCTATCTTAGATTAAGCCATCCCCTGGCCCAAAGTATTGAGAATATCGAAAGCCCAACCCCCGACCAGATTCGTTAAAGAAAACAAAAAAGGGGGTGGAAAAGAGACCTCTTTGAAACTATTCATCAAACGAGTTCCGAGCTGCCGACTAAACCCACACTACTCCGAAGCTGTATCAGCTCATCAACCGAACTCGCGCGAGAACGAGCTCACTCATGAGTCATGACCATGAAAGAGAGACCGAACATAATCACGAGCTCACTTACCGAGCATAAAGACCATCGTGACTTGGGAAGAAGATGTGACGTGCATGGCAAGCAACAAGTATTACGTGAGACATAAACGACGACATCAGTTACTCTCACGAGCCATGCACGTCGCCACCGAACACGAACATGCCGGCCACGACGTCATCACATCTCTCCGAACACGCCAAACTCATTCCCACGAGTTCACACACGCCGAGCTCACGATCATGACAAAGATCACGAACTCACTCATGAGACCACGCCGAACCCACCGAACGAGAACACGCCGAACATGCCGATCAAGAGGCCATGTCGAACTTGAATACGCCGAACATACCGATCACGGCACCATGCCGAACTCAACAAACTTGAACACGCCGAACATGCCGATCACGAGGCCACGACGAACTCACCAACTTGCCGAACTCGCCAATTCACCGAGGATGACCGAGCATGATGAGCTCACGACGAGAAACCAATTCACCGAACATGAACTCACTAAACACACGACGAGAAGTAACATGCATGATGAATAGCTTGCTTGCAAAGCGACGTGCATAACGACAACCAACGAACACGATCACAACACGCCGGGCTCATGATCACGAGCCCGTTCACGGTCAAGCCGAACATGAGACCACGCCGAACTCGCGGTACGCATTGAACATACCGAACTCGCCGAGAAACACATGCCGAGCATGAAGACATGCCGATTTTATCCTAACGACCGTGTGTAGCATGACGTACCGTGCATGTCACCATGCCGAGCTCACTTGAAGACGAGCCGAGCTTGATCTCGAAGACGAAAAAAAAAAAAAAAAAAGGGGCTGGCCTAAAGCCCATTAGGAAGAAGAAAGCGAGAAGAAAAATTAGAGCTCGTTAAGAGGAAGCGACATAATCCTTTTCACTCGGGTCAACCGACCTGACACACCACCAAACTCGAGATTAAAAGAAAAAGAAGAGCGTTCATCGTCTCATCAACCGAGTTCAACAATTGCGCACCAGCAACAAAAAAGCTAAGTACCGTTTTTCTATGCTAAATACTATGATCCAAAATCTCAAAGAAAAAATATCTTCACATTTTTATAAAGAAATCGCAAGATTTACAAAAATTGTCGCTCCAGCTAGAACGCTTCGGCAGCGCACAAGCCATTATAACAGCATCTAATCAAGAGCTTCAGCTCGTCAATCCATCTCATCATTGTTCGTCGAGCTATCTCAAGTCTTAGACCGTCTACCAAAATATTCTCAGCTCGTCAACCGAGCTCCCCAAAATTCAGGTACCACCTACGGAAAACTATCTATTTTTCGAACTCAATCACAGGGTCCGTCACTCTAAGCCGAACTACGGTTCGCAAGAGCAAAAAAAAAAAAAAAAAAAAAAAAAAAAAAAAGACGCTCGTCTACCGAGCTACGATACGCTCCCCTATCGAGCTACATCTTCTATCGAGCTACAATACGCTTCCCTATCGAGTAACAATACGCTCTCCAACCGAGCTACATTTTCTACCGAGCTACAAAACGCTCATTACGACATATCTTAAGCACATCAGTTTCAGTTCTTCGGATTATCAGTTTTGGTTTATCGGTTCAGATCGGTTTATCAGTTTTAGCTCATTTCGGTTCAGATAAGTTTCGGTTCAGATCGGTTTATCAGTTTCAGCTCAGATGAGTTTGTCGTACAGAATTCCAGCTCGTCAGATTCAGAACTTCAGTTCAATACAGAATTCCAGCTCGTCAGATTCAGAACTTCAGTTCGTCAGATTCAGAACTTCAGTTCGTCAGATTCAGAACTTCAGTTCGTCAGGTTCGGTTCGAAACTTCAGCTCTTCAAAAACCGAACTCCTCAGTCGAACTCCTCAGTTCGCATCGAAAGCCGAACTCACGTAGTTCGCATATCCCAGATCATCGAAGTTCAATAAGCCGAGTCCGTCTCGCACACTTCGATGATCTGGAAAGTAATAAGCCGAATTCTCAACATTCGTAAATTATAAGCCGAGCCTCCGTAGTTCGCAAATCCCAGATCATCTGAGCCAAATAAGCCGAGTCCGTCTCGCACACTCTGATTCGATCTGGGAAAGTAGTAAGCCGAATCCTCAACATTCGCAAATTATAAGCCGAATGACGCAATTCCCAGATTGTCTGAGCCAAATAAGCCGAGTCCGTCTCGCACACTCCGATCCAACCTGGGAACTAAGCCGATCAATTGACGATCGCCGACCTAGAAGCAGGTCGTAAGATCGAGTTTATCCCCTACACCCCGGCTAAGACCGTATTATGTACGGCACCAATTTTGTGCACGGTGAACTCGAGAGGATCGTGTATCACGACCTCGGAATTAACAGTCAAGAAACGACTAAGTAATAATAAATTGAATCTCTTAAGCCGAGCTCACATAACTCGCAAAACCATCATACCCCGAACTACGAATGGCTTGATCCCGTCAAAGGGTACGTAGGCAGTCTATCCCAAGACGCAGCTATAAAACCAAAGAAAACCCAAAAGACGCTCTTCGTGAAGCAGCTCATCGATCCCGACATTCAGTCAGCAGAAACCGAGCTAATAATCTCACAGAAGCTTCCGAGCACTGTTCGCTAACACATCACAGCTCGTCTACCGAGCTCCCTAAAATCCGGGTACCCCTTATCAAAATCTATTGTTCGAGGAGATTTTCCTTCCAGATTATATCGAAGGGTCCATCCCAAAGCACGATCAACAAAGAAAAAGGGAGACGTCCGTCTACCTCCCAATCAAACATATCGCCCTTCGCAGTAAGAAAAGCTTGCATTCGCAGCTCGTCAACCTCGCACTAAGGAAGTTCAGTCGCAACAAACTCACAACACGCTGACTTTGGTCTCGCACAAACTATCGAACCGAGCTTAAACTTTACTCGAACGAAGCTGAGTAACGCCAAAGTCCGCCAAAGAAGATTCGAAGGACACAAGTCTGAACGATCAAGACATGATGCTGATTTTAACTCCAACCAGGCTAAAGAATTATCCGCCGAACTCGAACACTCCTTCGCCGAACTAAGGGGGGGGGACTAATTGTTAGAGGGGGATTTAGCACTCCCCCGGTTTAACCCGGTTTGAGTTGAAATCAGCCCAACTCCGACATCAAAGCCCATCAAGATCGACTTGCGAAATAAAAGGAAGATCTCCTTTTATTTGATAGAGGAAAATCCCGAGAAAAGAGGAAGTTATCCTTATCGACTCCGGGAAATAAGGATAATCGCCATTATTAATTCAAGAAGGAATAGGAAAATCGACGGACCTCGAAACTTATAAATAGGGGAACCCCCTATTCATAAGGATGATCTTCAACTTTCTATGTAATTAGAACTACGACCGGCTTGATCCCTTTCGAGGGTACGTAGGCAACCCACCTCGGGTCCAGCTATGATTCTAGTAAAATAATTCTCCTAAACCTAAACTGAATTCGGCAATCTACGATATGTGCGAATTCGGGTTTAACAAATTTCTCTTTTTTTTCTAAAGTTTTAAACGCAAATAAAATAATCAAAGCATTTTTTTCCTTATAATCAAAGCAACTTAAATGGGAAGACAAAGACTGATATACATAACTTGTGTATGGGGATATCTTATGGTGGGCCTCTACTTTTCGAAACATCAGTTTTCAAAGCATCAATAGGAGTTTTCAAAGCATTCGTTGGGGAAACTTGGTGTTCAGAACAACATTTTCTATTCAAATTGTATAAGCTAACCCCACATATACATAAAGATTATGTAACTTCACGTTTAACTTAATAAAGATGTCTTTGGTCGGAAAAAAAAAATCTGTGTTTATGAAGCTAAATGTTATTTGAAGATGTTAAATGCAAACAATAAAATAAATAAAGAACAAAAAAATTGTAAAGCGTACGAATCTCGAGTGGAGAAGCCAGGTTTGACGTTGGTAACTTTGATCAAAGCGTCTCTCCACCTCTGCAACGTCTCTGGAATCATTTGACCATGTCTCTCGAAACCCTCCCCGAATCTACCACTCTGATCTCTCACCTCAGAAGAATCCACCTCGTAGTAGACAGGCACCACAGCCGTTGATTTGTTCCGAGCAAGACCTATAATCTTGACCAGCTCGTCTAAACACCAGTTCGAAGAAGCGTAGTTCTTAGAGAACAGAACCACCACGACTTTCGACTGTTGAATATGGAGAAGGGAAGTCTGCTTTCCTCTCTCTATCAGCTCTTTCTTTTTTTCCTCCTCCTCCTCGTTCATAACTCTTATGCCCTTTCGAGAAAACTCACGATAGAGATGGCTGAGAAAATTCTTACGCACGTCTTCTCCACTGAAACTAAGAGCATGATTATCAATGATACTAATTGGGTATCATAACACAAAAATTTATTATTAAAATATTAGATGAGACTTAATTAGAAACTTTGTAAAAATGTGTGTGCATTCATGAGACTGTAATGGGTTTCATAAAAAATATATTATTTTTAATAAAATTTTATTACATAAGTAATTTTATTAAAAACATGAAAGAAATTTGGAAAACAAGAAAAACCACATTTAAACCGATTATTCTTCAGTTATGCCAAACTTTTGCCAAATATGCTCAACCAAATCATGTTTTAGTTGTTGATGTATTCTTTCTTCGCGAATTTGAGCTCGATTGACCATCATATTGTTCACATTTGTAGATGTTTCCGTAGAATACGTGTAGTCCACTTGTGAAGTTCCGCTTCCTTCTCCTTGCAGGAATTCTGATAAATCATATTGCGTGCATTGGTCTCGTTCGTCTTCTACTATCATATTGTGTAATATGATACATGCTCTCATTATTTTCTCTATTTTAGCCTTATCCCAACTAAGAGCCGGGTTTCGAACAATAGCAAACCGAGCCTGCAAAACTTCAAAAGCCCGTTCGACATCTTTTCTGACAGCCTCTTGATGATTAGCAAACAAGCATGCTTTGGAACCTTGTGGCCGAGAAATGGATTGAATGAAAGTAGCCCATTTCGGATATATACCATCTGTGAGATAGTAAGCCATATGGTATTGACGACCATTGATAAAGTAACTGACCTTTGGAGCTCGACCTTGTAATATATCATCAAAAACCGGAGAGCGGTCAAGAACATTGATATCGTTACATGTACCTGGAGCTCCAAAAAATGCGTGCCAAATCCAGAGATCTTGTGAAGCCACAGCCTCTAAAACGATAGTTGGTTTTCCATGTCCACGTGAATATTGTCCTTTCCAAGCCGTCGGAAAATTCTTCCACTCCCAATGCATACAGTCAATGCTCCATATCATCCCAGGAAATCCGCGGAACTCTCCAATATTGAGTAATCGCTGGAGATCCTCTGGCGTAGGCCTTCTCAGGTACTCAGTTTCGAACATATGTATAATGCCATCCACAAAATGTTCTAAGCATTTTCTCGCTGTGGTTTCGCCCATCCTGAGGTATTCGTCCATCGCATCAGCGGCAATACCATATGCCATTAGACGAATGGCGAGTGTACATTTTTGTAAGGCAGACATACCCTATCTTCCCGAACCATCTTGTCTTTGTTGGAAGTATGGTACTTCATTTGAGAATCTATTAACAATTCACAAGAACAGTCCCTTGTTCATTCTAAATCTTCGTCGAAACAGGTTGTCAGGATAAACTGGCTCCTCACTAAAGTAATCATTCCATAAACGAATGTGCCCCTCCTCACGGCCTCTTTCTATGTAAGCTCGTTTTTCCGCATTTTTTTCCCGGCCAAACGGTTACGGACTCCATCAAGACAATCTTCAATTTTTTGATCAAATATGTCCTCAAGTTGTTCATCAAATGTTTCATCCAAATTGTGAGAATTAGATGATGACATACTTTTAAAAATAAGAATATTGGGAGAAAAGAAGAATATGGAAATTAGAGGAAAATAAGTGATTGTTGGTGTTTTTTTGAAGTGAATATTATTCAAAGAAGATTTAAGAACTTGTGAACAAGAAGATGACTTGAATAAATCGGTTACTTGATGAGAAAGTTTGGTGAAGAACTTGTGAACAAGAACAAACCAAGTAACTGATTACTTCTTGTGAGAATTAGATGTATGATAGTGAAAAATAAGAAGATTTTCAAAGAAGAAGTGTATGAAATATAAAAAGTAACCAACCATGAACATGCAAACATATATATTACATAAACACACAACCGACCATGTGACAATTACAAACTCACTTGCTCCAACTACTTCTCCCTATTACAACAACATGTCATTACTCTAACTACTTGTACTTTTTTCCTTTATGAACCATGAAGTCTTTTGCTAACAAACACAAAAACCATCAAGTCTCTCATCATCAACTCACTTGCTAAAACACACAAACTCACTGAAGTCTCAATTGCCGAGACACACAACCTCACTTGCTAACAAACACAATAACTACTTCTCCCTATTACAACAACATGTCATCACTCCAACTACTTCTCACTAAAGTCTTTTGCCGACACACACAAACTCACTTGACACACATTTCTGAAATGAGATGGTTTTTAAGAGTTTCCTCAAATTGGGACAATGGTTCTTGCTTCAATATTAGGCTATCTAGGAGCTTTTGTTTTGAGATCCTTTCCTTAATAGCCAAATCCTTTTCTTTGATAGCCAATATCGCGTCTAACTCCTTCAGTGAACTCTCATGACCATCCATTTGCTTAGCTCGCTTTTTCCCTTTTGCCTTTGCTTGCTTAACACCCATTGGCCTCTCAATGGCTTCTTCCTCCACCTGAGATCCCTGTGCTCCTTTTGTAGAACCCTGTGCTCCTTTTGTTCTTCTGGTGTTTTGATTAATTAAGGAACACCACTTCTGATCATTTTTTACAAGCCTCCAACAATGCTCAAGTGTAAATTTTACTTTTTGATCTTGAAAGTAGAGCTTGTATGCAAGCTCTAGAACATCATCCTTTGTCTCACCAGAGAGATGTTCACGAGAAGCATACTCATAACAACCAGCAAACTTGCCGACTTGCTCATTAATTTTTGACCATTTTTGTTTACAAGTATTACTCTCCCTAACTGGAAGGTGTGCAACAGATGGACTTGCAGCATAGTAGGCTGCAACTCTGTTCCAGAATGTAAGTCCTTTCTGCTCATTGTCCACAACACAATCTTTACTTGTGTTTAACCAAGCAGAAACAAGGACTTTCTCTTCTGGAAGAGTCCATCTTTGCTTATGTTTAGCTTCTCTAGGTGTAGGTGAATCTATATGATTTGCTTCCTCATTATTGATCTTTTGTTGGCTGTTCAAGAGATCAATAAAGGATTGGGAAGGATTATAGGATTCTGTGGAATCCATTGTTTAGAAAACTGTTTCGGTTAATAGAAGTTTTGTGACTGTTTTTTTTTTGTTGGTGATTTGGATTAAGAGATATACAAGAACATATTTGCTAATTATATAGAAGGATCATTAATGGCTAATGTCTCCATCACCATTACTGTTTTATCTTTCAAGTTATGTTTTTAGTTCTGTTTAAGTTTGGTTTGTTCTGCTTGTAGTTATTTAAGTAACTTGTATTTCTGTTAAAGTTATAACTTTAGTTGTGTTTACGTTATAGTTCTGTAACTTAATTGCTATGTACTTTGTATATATGTTTTTTAGACGATTGACAGTTGTAGTTAGAGCATGTGAGACAATTAACCTATATAGCAGGAGGATGGAGGTTTAAAGTCTTCATCACAATTTATTGTCAATTAACTCAATTACTATCTCTACTAACCAAACACTACTATCCTACTAACCAAACAAACAGAGAGATAGAGGAGATGGGAATTAACTCAGCTACGGCTATGACAACTTACTCTAAAGCAGAGGAAGGCTTGTCATTCTGCTCATACAAAGCAACCAGTACTACAACGCCATAGTGTTCCACAACATAGAAAAGAGTTTAAAAACGAATTATTTTTCAGAACAGATGAAATGATTCAATAGAAAAAAGTTGTTGCAATAGGTCAAGTAATGCTGGATTATATAAAAAGAAATGATACCTTCGTGAGAGAATCAAGAACTCCACCAGACTCCAAATACTTCCTGAAAGCTTCTTTCTTGGCTTCTTTCTCCTGATGAAAACAGACCTCACAAATTCAAAAACTAAAAGAAAGTTGTTATAGATAACCAGATCCAGTGAAGAAGCAAACTTGAAATCAGGGAGAAGAGAAATAGAAAGACAGACTTAAATCAACATGACAAGCTTGGATCCTGCAAAGAGTAAATACACAAAGCTTCTTAATTCAAGTATTCCCTCTACTTAACTAACCGGAAAATACATTCATGATCATATAACTCAGAAACCATATCCACATAAGCTCAATTTAGACATAACAGAAGCTATAAAGTGAACCAAGCTTCCCCTTAAAAGCCTAATTATCTAACTGATTCAGAACACAATCTAATAAACATATCATATCTTAATCTCATAAGTTCACTAAACCTCACACATTTATCACAACAAAAACTAATTTAAGAACATTTTTTTGTCTTTCTCTTGCATCTATTTAGCTGAATAGAAAAGATGAAGCTGAGGAAACCTCCCTAAATTAATGGAATACATAATCAAAATACCAATACAATGAAAGAACCTAAATGAAAATAGCGACTACAAAAATACTGACAATAATTTCCAGAAAATGAAGCAAAATAACAAGTTTCACAATGGCAAGAGATCTCAAAGGATCTCCAAATCCAGTACTAAGGAAACCATAATTTCTGTTGCAGATTGCATAAATAACCCAAAAATCAGTCTAATCCAATTCCTAACAAGTGGAAGAAGGAATTTCAACACATGCCTAAACAAAAATATCTTAACCAAATCAAACCTTGTTCAAAAAAGTGTTGGAAATCACATACCGTCGGCGATGAAGAGAGAAGGAAGAGATGAGAGTCTCAAGAGTTTTGGTCAGACAAAAAGTTTTGGTACAATATGGTGACGACACGTGCCCGAGGTGAGACGTCTCAAGAGTCTCAACCCACTGATACGTCTCAGGCCAAATTCTGTTAATAATTGCATTTTTTTAATTTATTTTAATGACTTTAATTCAATTGAGACTTGCATTGTTTCATTGATAATCATGCTCTCAGAAACACATCTGGATACATGATTAGTACCAATAATTTTTATTTGTTCCAAAACAGAAAGGAAAGGGGAGTACTTCAACAGGGGCAGGTCAAACAACTTGAAATCCCTGTTCTGAATATTTGAGAAATGTGTATACTTGAGAAATTGGTAGTTTTGAAGTTTTTAATAAAAAATGGATCCATCCGCATCGGTGAGAGGTGTCTCACCAAAAAAAGATTAATTTTTTTTAATTAAATAAATAAATTAAAAAAAATGATTGGACCAATGATACGTTGACACTTCATCACCCAGTGTGTCAATGGGTGTCTCGTAAGAAACCGTGTCTCTCCTCTCTCTTTCTCTCTCTCTCTTTCTCTCTTTCTCTCTTTCTTGATTTTTCAAATTTTCCTATTTTTTTTATTCGGAGACACTTGCGAGACACCCACGTTGTGTGTGCTCTCAATTCCACGTTGGTTCATCTGACACCGATTACGTCTTATATATAGTTGACATTTCTTCTTTTTTTGTTTGATATTGGTGGTATATTTTGACCCCCTTAAATTCGTTTGATGCTTTCTCTCCTCTCCATTTTCCTGCTTTATTTTTTTTCAACTGGGTTATAAACCTAGTTAAATTATGAGAAAATCGCATTTTTAATTTTCAAAATCTAACTCACTATCATTTTAAATCATCAAACTAAAAAAACTCTTAGTCAGTTAAAACAATCTAATTAGCTTTCAAGTTTGCACCGTTAAAAAACTTAACGAAATTGTTCGTTTTCCATTAAAAAAATAATAACTTGACTTTAAATTTATTTTTCTAATAAATAAAATAATTTTTTTTTATTATTTTATCATTATTAAAAAATATAAAAACCCAAAATAAAATAAAATAAAAGCCAAATACAAACACCATTTAAGCTAATCATCAAGCTCGCGATTCCACTTCCAAGCCCAATCCCAACGATCGCCATCACCGAGAATCCTTTGCTCTTCATCATCTCATGCAACGGATACCCGTACAATCCTTTGTTCCCTACGAACGAGTTCGCGTTAAACCTTGGGAAATTCCCAGTCCTGTTCGACAAATACGTTAGAATCTTGCCGGAGAGTTTGTTGTTGGACACATCGAACGCCGATAACCTCGGGAGGAGTCCTAGCTGCTGCGGGATTGGGCCGAAGAGTTGGTTATCGTGGAGATAAGCTTATAAAGCGAGCTGCTGAGTGATTTCGCCAGAGAGATGGTTGGACGAGAGATTGAGCACGGTGAGGTTAACGAGAAACTGAATGTCCGGCGGGATTGATAACACCGTATTTTTACTCATTTGACCGCTTATTTTAGAAAACTTTAATAAGTGTTTCACTCGCTTTTATATGTTTTTATTATGGTTTTCGCATATTTGTAATTTCAAAACTCTTTTTAAGTTATAAAAACATTGCAAATTGGAGAAATATCATATTTTCGGCTCAAAGTCAAACCGTAAGAAATTCAACTGCCAAAGACGTTCTTCTCACCGTATGATCCAGTCCAATTTTGGAGACATCAAAGTCGAATTAGCTACCTTTCCATTCTAATTGAATTGAGGACGATCCAACGGTTTAATCAAAAGATACATGAATATCAAGACGTCCCGTTCGACCATCCCTGAAGGATCTCTACCCGCGGCCAAGAGGCAGTTCACTGCGGGCAGAAACTCTCCGCCCGTGGCCAAGGAGTGGTTCGCAATGATCAGAGACAGTGAACCCGCAGCCAGCTCTTGTTTCGATCCCGAAGCAAGTTTGCAAGCCCATTCGAATCTCGTCAAGTCCAATCACGGAGAAACCCTAAAGACCGACGAAAATGAGAGAGAAGACCTATAAATATGTGTTTTAGGAACCCTATTTTCGTGTGCCCTTTTTAGTACCATTTTAGTTTACTTTTTGCAGTACTTTACGTTCTTAGTTTTTGTTTTTACTTTCGAGATTTGTAGAGAAGTTTTCTCCCGACCTTGGTCTTAAAACCGAGAAGCTTCTTCTTCAATCTCTCGTTTTTTATTTAATCATGTTTATGCTTTCTTCAATTATGTCAGAGCAGTTTAGTCGTTGTGTTTAAATGGATTATCAAAGGGAATTCACATGTTCGATAAGGATTCCACAAGGTAAACCTAGCCGTATTCTACAACTCTTTCCTATAGATTGTTGTTAATGTATGGATCTACTGTCATGAACTAGAGACTGATCCCTAGGTGTAGTAAGAACCACCAAAAGTGCTGAATCTAATCACCCGAACTATTAATCTATATGGAGCGTGTTGCGCTATAAGATTTTGAAAGTATACTTATAGAGTGCCGTGAATGTTCACAAACCTGATTTGGTCATCATAATCTTCTACGCGGCCAGAGACGAAAGCTACTGGTCGAGTATATATATTATAAGTGTATAGTACGTACGAGAGTAGGCTTGCATATTTTTATGTTCCAGTTCGTGGAGTTTACTAGAATCAATTTTACTAAGAGCTTAGGTACCGTGTTTGAATCGAACATTCCCCTGAATTATCCATGTCGACCTAACATCGTTTTATTATAGTTACAAATCGATTTTCCTTTTACTTTCAAGCCATCGATTTCATTCCTTACTTATTTAGAAATTTTTACTTTTTACGCACTTTACAATTGTCATTACCAAAAAATCTACTGCTGGTGCATCACCCCGAACTGCGTCCAGCTCTACTTTCGCTGCGGTCGCGATCAACCGACTCGCGGCAAGCTCTGATATGGCCGCGGTCGCGTCCCTTCGATCCGTAATCAATCCCCATCCATTCCCAACCATCCCCATTCCCATTCCCAATCACCACTCAACCATTTACCATCCCCATTCCATTCCCAATCCATTCCCCATCATCATTTCAACCACATCCATTCCCGACCACTTCCAGGTAAGTTTTATTTTTCTCTTAATATTTTTCAGTTATTACATACTCTATATCTCGTCCTTGCTCGATTAATTTCACATTGGGGACAATGTGATTTAAGTATGGGGGAGGATTCCATCCCATACTAACCACATTTCTTTCATAAGTCTTTGCATTTTGCATTTTTTGTGCTTTCTTTTAAATTTTTCAAAATTTTCAATAAGTAGGAATACGTTTTGAGGTAATGATGACAAAAATTCAAGTCGATAACTGACCAATGTGCTTCTACGCTATTTCCTAGTAACATGCTCTTTCGTAACTTGGTTCTAGACTAGGCGGTAGCTAGAGTTTCTATTAATGTGAAATCCCCATAAGAATTTAGACATACCGTAGAGATTCTTTAGGATGGAATATACTAGCTCTATTATACTTGGCCTTAAACTTGACTTAAGTTTCTCATCAAAGGTTTATGCAAAGATAACGAATCATACATTCATGAGGTTATTTTATCTTTTACCAGTCTTTGTCATACATGAATGGCAAACTCATCTTTAGTTTGTACCCCACCCAAAACTTAACCATTGTTCAAACCTCATGCATTCTCTCTTTGTGTCTCATGTGCAGATATGTGCAAAAACGCCGGAGAGGGAGGAACAACACATTTTTCAGTCACTCAAGACGGATATTATACACGATTGGTGGAGGTGAAATCAACAAAGTCGAGAGCTTGGTTATGCCTTGAAAAACTCAAAACATGGTATAATTTCTTGCCCTCAAGACTCTATTTCAATAAAATGCGTTTCTCCCTTTCAAAAAAAACAAAAACAAAAATTTGAAAGGGAAATGAAACAAGAGCCTAAAAGAGAGTCTAGGTTGGTCAAAATTCATATGAAGCAATCCATGGTTCGTTTGTGAGAAGTTTGTGATTGTGTGCCCAAAGAAAACTGTAAGTATGGGGGAATGATAGAAAACTTCTGTTTTTGGAGAAAAGAGAAAGTGCAACATTTTTACGCAAGAAGAAGTGACTAGAAGCTGTAGTTCTCAATAGGTCTATCCTCTCTTACTATTTTTCATAATATCTCGCACCCTTCGGTGAGAGCATCGATTGTCTTGGTATGATCATTTTGGTGAGAAGTTCACGCTTACACTTAATGAATTTAGAGAGCTAGTTGACTGGAGTTTTGGATTTTGAAAGTTTAGATTTCGTACGACGGATACCGTGAACTAGTGTTACAGAAAATTCTGGTGATGAGAATTATCTAGGCTAGGTTGCGTTTGAAGTAGTTTGATGGTCATGGTTTAGAAGGACGATCTCCGAGATTTTGAGTTCCCTATGATTTTTGTTTGATTTTTTGAGCTTTGGTTTTGTTTTGTTTGAGGACAAACAAAGTTTAAGTCTAAGGGAGTTGATAACACCATATTTTTACCCATTTTACCGCTTATTTTAGAACACTTTAATAAGTGTTTCACTCACTTTTATATGTTTTTATTATGGTTTTCGCATATTTGTAGTTTCAAAACTCTTTTTAGGTTACTTAGGCAAAATCATTGCAAATTGGAGAAAAATCAGATTTTTGGCTCAGAGTCAAACCGTCAGAAGTTCAATTGCCAAAGAGGTTTTTCTCACTGTATGATCCAGCCCTATTTTGGAGACTTCAAAGTCGAATCAGCTACCTTTCCATTCCAATTGAATTGAGGACGATCCAACGGTTCAATCAAAAGATACATGTAGATCAAGACGTCGCGTTCGGCCACCCTTGGAGGAGCTCTACCCGCGGCCAAGAGGCAGTTCAACGCGGGCATAAGCTCTCCGCCCGCGGCCAAGGAGTGGTTCGCTGCGGTCAGAGATAGTGGACCCGCGACCAGCTCCTGTTTTGATCACGAAGTCCGTTTGCAAGCCCGTTCGAATCCCATCAAATCCAATCACGGAGAAACCCTAAAGACCGACGAAAATGAGAGAGAAGACCTATAAATATGTGTTTTAGGAACCCTTATTTTGTGTGCCCCTTTTGAGTATCATTTTAGTTTACTTTTTGCATTACTTTTCGTTCTTAGTTTTTGCTTTTACTTTCGAGATTTGTATATAGATTTTCTCCCACTTTGGTTTTAAAATCAAGAAATTTCTTCTTCAATCTCGTTTTTTTATTTAATTATTTTTATGCTTTCTTCAATTATGTTAGAGTAGTTTAGTCGTTGGGTTTAAAGGGATTATCAAAGGAGATTCACATGTTCGATAAAGATTCCATAAGGTAAACCTAGCCGTATTCTAGAAATCTTTCCTATAGATTGTTGTTAATGCATGGATCTAGCGTCATGAACTAGAGACTGGTCGCTAGGTGTAGTAAGAACAACAAAAATGCTGAATCTAATCACCCAAACTATTAATCTATATGGAGTGTGTTGCGCTATAAGATTTCGAAAGTATACTTATAGAGTGCCGTGAATGTTTAAGAACCTGATTTGGTCATCATAATCTTCTGCGCGGCCAGAGACGAAAGCTACTAGTCGAGTATATAGATTATAAGTGTATAGTACGTATAAGAGTAGGCTTGCATATTTTATGTTCCAGTTCGTGGAGATTACTAGAATCAATTTTACTAAGAGCTTTGGTACCGTGTTTGAATCGAACATTCTTCGGAGATATCCCTGCGACCCAACATCGTTTTATTATAGTTTACAAACTGTTTTTCCTTTTACTTTCAAGCCATCGATTTCATTCCTTACGTTTTAAGCAATTTTTACTTTTTACGCACTTTACAATTGTCGTTACCAAAAACTCTATAAAAACCTCTTCCGTTTCATAGCAGTTTGAATATTGTCGGATATTCGTCGGAAATCGCGCACAATTTCCTAATAAAAATGTCTACACCCCTCTCATTCACTACAATTACCAAAAAAAAAAAAGAACTCTCATCTACAACCTTACCATCATGTCTTCTTCATATCCTTATAATTATTTTCGAGCATGGATGGACAAGCCTTATCACATTTCGGAGACATGCCTAATTATAGAAGAATACAAACAATGTCTGCAAGAATTCATGGCAATTGCGGGTACGCAGAAGAAAGAAAAAAAACCGGTAAAATCTACTGCCCTTGTACCAATTGTCGGAATCGTAGATTAATCGTGATAGATGAAGTATGGTCACACTTGTATTGTAATGGGTTTGTGTCGGGTTTCAAGATTTGATATTATCATTGAGAAAATGATACAATGGTGGATTATGCTAGTACTAGTGAACATTATATTGGGGATAACAGTATCTTAGAAGAACCTGCAATGGAAGTAGAAACTGTAGGTCAAGTTCATATGGTGAATGATTCATTTCGTGAAAGTATACCATCGGTTGCTGAGTATGGAGATAGAGGAGAAGAACCTAACTCAGAAGCTCGAAGATTCTTTGATATGTTAGACACTGCTAAGAATCCGTTATATGATGGGTGTAGAGGTGGACATTCTCCTTTATCAGATGCAACTAGGATTATGGGTATAAAGACGAATTTCAATTTGAGTGAGGAGTGTGTGGATGCAATCGCTGATTTTGTGAAATACATTTTGCCAGAAGATAATCTTGCACCGACATCATACTATGAGGTACATAAACTTTTTGTTGGGCTAGGATTGCTGTATCAGATGATAGAAGTATGCATCGACAACTGTATGATTTACTGGAGAGAGGACGCAGACTGTTCGACATGCCATTTTTGTCGCAAACCTCGATATAAGGAAACAACTGGAAGAGCGTTAGTGCCATATAAACAGATGTGGTATTTGCCATTAACAGAGAGATTGAAGAGGTTATATCAGTCAGAGCGCACAGCGGGAGAAATGAGATGGCATGCAGATCATACAACGGATGGAGAAATCGCTCATCCCTCAGATGTAGGAGCATGGAAATTTTTTCAATCAATGTATCCTAGTTTTGCGTATGAGGCGAGAAATGTATACCTTGGATTATGTATCGATGGTTTTAACCCTTTTGGGAAGCACGGCAGACAATATTCTTTGTGGCCAGTAATTGTAACACCTTACAATTTGCCGCCATCTTTGTGCGTGAAACGGAAGTTCTTGTTCCTTAGCATTCTCGTTCCTGGATCCGAGCATCCAAAGAGAGCACTCGATGTGTTTATGCAGCCATTGATTCATGAGCTGCAAATATTATGGGAGCATGGAGTTGAGGCGTTTGATGTTTCTTGTCAGTTGAATTTCGTCATGCGGTCGGTACTTATGTGGACCATTAGCGATTTTATAGCATATGGAATGTTATCCGGATGGACAACGCACAGAAGGCTATCGTGCCCCTATTGTCAAGATAATACATATGCGTTCCAATTGAAGCACGAACGAAAAACATCTTGGTTTGATTGTCATAGGCAATTTCTATCATGCAATCATCTTTATCGTCGGAGCACCACATTGTTTAGGAAGAACCGTCGAGTATTTGATGGTCCACCTTCTGAGTTTGATGGACAGTATTTGTTGACTTAGTTCAGAGATTTTAGTGCAGAGAGGACCGTTGATTGTGGTGGTAACGGGCATCATCATGTTGATGGTTGTGGCAACGTACATAATTGGCACAAGAAGAGTATTTTTTGGGATTTGCCTTATTGGAAGAACCATCTTTTGAGGCATAATCTAGATGTCATGAACATTGAGAAATTTTTTTTTGACAAAATTATGAACACCGTTCTCAATGTCCAAGGGAAGACGAAAGACAATCTGAATTCTAGATTGGATTTAGCAGACATATGTTCTCGTAGAACACTACATGTGACAGAGAACGCGAAGCCTTCGGTCCCGACTTTTCGGATGAACCTTCAAATGCCGAGTTTTCTAACTGGATTTCCGGTAGTGTATGTCTTCTACCAAGTAATGTCCACGAAGCAATTGCAGGTACAATCATTAATTAATTTTTATAAAAAACGTTTTTAGAATATTTATAAAACGTTTTTTGAAAACATATTATAAATTTTGAAAATTTTGAAGTATTTTAAAAATTTTGAAATTTTTATGAATTATTTGGAAATTTTCAGAAATTTCAAGAATTATGAATTTGTTTTGAATTTTCGGAATTTGTTTTTGAATTTTCAGGATTTTTTGAATTTTCGTAAGCTTTAGAAATTTCATATTTTTTGAAATATTTGGAACTTTAGCTTTCAATATACTAACTTTTAAAAGTTTTTTCCGCATGAATAACGAGGTCTCTATTCGTTTGGGCGGCTCCCAATGACGCCGTTTTCGGGGTACGTCTCCTAGCGGATCGAGCTCAGGAACTCATGTCCCGGACTCCGAGCAATCCGGTGTTCGCAGTCGGATTTGGATCGAGGATCTTGTGTAGCAGCCAAACCGGGACCATTACATCTGACTCGACTCGAAGATCGAGGACAGGACTTGGTAAGTCATATTTTTTTTATGGTTTCAATTTGTTTATATAAAGAATCTTAACGTATTTATTTCTTACTTTTAATGTTTTCAGTTTTAAGTTGTCGCCTGAGATCACAAAGGCAATCTTGCAGATGGTCCACAACATGTTGGACAAACCATAAGAGAAGTACTCGGACATGCCTGCTGACGAGAAGGACTTGTGGCACCGGACTTTCGCGGTAAGTAATTTTTTGATTTTTCTTTTTTTTAGTTCATTTTGTCAATTTTAATTTTGAAAAGTAACATTATGTGTTTTTTATGTAGCGAGAGTTCACGTGACACCATACATTGACGACTTCGATCAGTATGACTCGCGTCAGTACTTGAAACACATGTACGAGTGGAAGTAGAAGTGGGTGCAGCAGAAAGACAAGCCTAAGGATTATGAGGACGACGTGTGGAAGGGCTTGTGCGAGTACTGGAGTAAGCCTCCAACAAAGAAACTCTCTGGAAAAAACTCGAAGAACTGGAAGAACGAGCGAGGAGGGAAGGGTATCTACATTCACAACGGGGGCACAAAGACCGTCGAACGCGAGGCGATGGAAATGGTAAGTTTTATTTCCATTTTTAATTACTAATTTTATTTTTTATTATTATTTTACTTAACAAAATTTCACAGGCGAAAGAAGCCGGTGCTCCCGACTACCTTAAAGTCATGGAGGAAAGGCACACCAACAAAAAACCTGGTGTGATCCAGGACTTGGGGTGCGTGACGTTGTTGAGAGGTCCAAGAAGAAGAAGGTGGAATGTGAAGTTTCAATGTCGCAACTCACTCTCGAAGGATCATCGTCCTCAAATGAGTTATCCCGGGAAGAGATCAACGAAATTGTTTTCGTTGTAAGTTTTAATTTGTTTTCATTAATTTTTTTTTGTTCTTAATTTCATTAATAATTTTTATAATCTTTCGTAGGAAACTCGACAAGTCAAAGTTTGATTCGCTAGGTTTGGCAGACTTCCGACCCATAAATCTTCTTCCTCTGTTCCTCGATATGCTTCAGAGTACAAAGACGAAATCGAGAGGCTCAACCAAACGGTGAAAGATTGTGACGCGAAATTCGTTGAGTTGGAGTCCGCACACGAGGAGTTGTAGTCCGCACACACTACACCAAAACAGGGTTTTTGCTACTGATTGTTGCTACTGATTAGGTAGTCGGTAAATTTACCAACTGTTTTGCTACTGATTTCCGACTGATTTGCGACTATTTTCAAACAGTCGCAAATCAGTAGGTATTTAGTGACTAAAAATACCAGTCGTTAATTAGTAGTCGTTTTACGACTGATTTGTGACTGAATTGTAGTCGGAAACATGCAGTAGCTAATCAGTAGTAATTTTAGCGACTGATTTGCTACTGAATTCGGTGGGTTGTAGAACAGTAGCAAATCAGTAGCAAAACAGTAGCAAAAAGTAATTATAAATCACGTGGATTTCATTTGGTGGTTGGTGTACCTAATTTGGTTTGCAGTCGGGAATCAGTCGGGAAATTTTTTATATATTTTCTAACTAAATCTTACACATAAATATCAAATAATATACAAAAAATTCAACACTTACACATTTTTTTAATATAATCATTTGTAAATCATAAATTCTAAACCCAACCACAAACCCTAAACACTAAACCCTAAACCTCTAACCCTTAATCATAAACTCTAAATCTTAAATTGTAAACTAGATCTTACACATAAATATCAAATAATATACAAAAAAATTAACAGATACAAATTTTTTAAATATAACCACTTTATAAATATTAAATTCTAAAACCCAAACACATACCCTAAACCCTAAACCTTAATCATAAACTATAAATCTTAAATTGTAAACTAGATCTTACACATGCATATCAAATAATATACAAAAAATTCAACACCTACATTTTTTTAAATATAATCAACTTATAAATCATAAATTCTAAACCCCAAACACAAACCATTAACCCTAAAACCTAAACCTCTAACCCTTAATCATAAACTATAAATCTTAATTTGTAAACTAGATCTTACACATAAATATCAAAAAATTCAACACTTACAATTTTTATAAATATAATCATCTTATAAATCATAAATTCTAAATCCCAAACACAAACCCTTAACCCCAAACACAAACCCTTAACCCTAAACCTATAACCCTTAATCATAAACTCAATTTTTATAATTCTTTTTCAAACTTTAATTCTTAAACCTAAACCTCAAACCCCATACCCTAAACTTTAAACCTAAACTCCAAAGTCCAAACCCTAAATCATAAACTAATATCCAACACTTATAAAAATGTCAAGTTTTATAAATCTTTTTCAAACCTTAACTCTTAAACCTAAACCCCAAACCCCAAACCCTAAACTTTAAACCTATACTCCAAACCCTAAATCATAAACTATAAACCTTAAAAATTTAAACTTTTAATCATAGAAGTTAAATCATAAACCATAAAATCAAAATATAATCATTATATATACATAAAACCAATATTTTACACCATTTACATATATACTTTACATAAAACCAATCTTAAACTATGTACTTATAATTATTTTTAAGCATAAATCTAACCAAATGACAATATATAGAAAGCTTCTTTCTCATTGGATAATCCATTGAGACAAGGATTGCACTTTGATTTATCATCTACCGTTGATATAATAAATCCAACGGACAATATCTAATTTGTTTTTTTTCCGCCTCTTGTCCCCTTCTTCTCCTCTTCCTTCATCTCCCTTCAAGGCTTTGATTCTTTCAATGTCTTCTTCTACAGGCAGTCCTCAAAATACGGATCTGTTCGACCCCAAAACCCAGATGGATTCTGATTTCACTCGTCATGGTTCCTACTCCAACGGGAATTTTGGATTCGCTTTTAATGACAGCAACTTCTCTCATTTTCTTTCCTCCTCTTCTCCTATCTTCCTCCTCCATTTTGACACCGACGACACTGCTCCTCCTCCGCCACCGCCTTCCAATCCGGTTTTACCAACGCACTCAGCCTCATCCTCATCCTCCACCTCCTGTTTCCCCTGACCTAGGTCACCCAAACCCTAACTCGCCTCCCGATATCCACGAAGCGGCCATACTACACCATCTCCGCCGGCATCTCCTCGTCTCCAGCAGCCAATTCGAGCCGAATTCCGCTTTCTCCGACGGCGGATTCATGTCTTCTCAGCCTTCTCAGGCCTATGAATCCTCGTCCTCCACTGCTAAGGTAATCCATCTGTCTTCGTGCGGTCAAACAACCGATTTCTTCTGATTCTTTTCTGTTTTATTGCGAAATTCTTGACCTGATTACGGGGGTTCTCATTTGTTCTTTAGATCTGTTTGAGTTCGAGTCTCCATCCATCGTTTTCTTTTTCCGTTGTGAGTCTCCATCCATCGTTTTCGTTTTCTTTAGAACTTTGCTAGACGTGAGACTGAAATTTGAGCTGAGCCTTCGATTACTTGGTCGATTTTGAATGTTGTTTTGATTTTTTTTTTTGGTAGATGGAAGAGAGATTGAGGAAGAAGAGAAACATGATTCTGCACACTAAGACTGGTTCAGCTACTTCGATGCAGGTGGCATTCAACAAGTGAGTGACTCAGATTATATGTGATTCCCTTGGTTGATTTTGCTTGCACATTGCCTTGTAGTTGTTGATATCGTCACTGCCTTGTTGTTCTATAGAGTGGTTTTGATATTCATGTTCTTACTTTGTCTACGTTTGTTCTTTCTCATTGTTTCTTATGCTCTATTGTTGTCTTTTTAACTCTTCTCGGTATTGTTGATTTGTAAGATTTGAGTATTCAAATTCATACACGTGGTTGGAGTTTTACAACGCACTGCTGGACAAAGACATTGCCTTGATCTCTTATGTAAGCCCCTTAAACTAAACCTTTAGCATTCCTATACTATTCTGAGAAGATAAGGAAAAACCAAACAAATCACTTGCTGCTTTGTTTTTATGGCTAAAATCTTGTAGACAATCCGTTCATGGCATATTCTTGGACGTCTTGGTGGATACAATTCCATGAGTATGCAAGTAAGTCTGTTTGAGAAAGTAAAAAATGCATTTATATAGTCAGTTTTTTTTTGTTTGTTAAATCACAATATAAGCATTAAGCTGCTTTCTCTTTACTCAATATGGTGCAGTTATCACAAGCGCCACTGGATAAGAGGCCAAACTATGATGCTATCCTTGGAGCTAATATCGAGCCGACAACATTTATAACATCGGGGATCTTGAGGTCCAAGACATTTGGTTTTTTGGTGTATTGATTTGTGTTCTTCATTTGTTTTACTTTATTTTTGTAAACTTGAATGTTTTATATGTAATTAGTCTACATTTATATTAATAAATTGAATTTTTTTTTAATTTAAACAATATATCAGTCGCTAATTAGTAGCTATATTTTGCTACTGAATAGCTAAAATCAGTCGTAAAAAAATCACAAACCAGTAGCAAATCAGTCGTTAAAAAAATAACAAACCAGTAGCAAATCAGTAGCTAAAGTAGTAGGTAATCAGTCGCAATTCAGTAGCTAAATTTTACGACTGATTACCGACTACGGCTGTAGTAGCAAAATTCAGTCACTAATCAGTCGTAAAATTTTGCTACTGATTAGCGACTGAATAGTGACCGCCTAATATCAGTCGTAAATCAGACGTAAATCAGTAGCAATTTTGCTACTGATTTAATTTGCGACGAGACATTTACCTACTGCAGAAATCAGTCGGAAATCAGTCGTAACAGGGTGTTTTGCTACTGATTTTCGACTGTTTTTGCAGTAGCAAAAACCCTGTTTTGGTGTAGTGACACAACCCAACCCTTCAAGAGCTCACCAATTTGCAGGCGGCCATGAAGGCGGCCTTCCCCATCTCTTTCCGAACTAATTATTTATTTTTTATAATATTTTATTTATAATTAAGAATTTTTATGTATAATTAAGAATTTTTGTATTTAATTATTTTGTTTAATTTTTTAATTAAGAAAATATTTATTTAAATTATTAGATAATTATATATAATTAAAAAATGAATTAATTTATTAATTATTATAAAAATATAAAAAAACAAATTATAGATTGCCATCGGAAATCCATCGGAAATGGTCAGTCGGAATCCTGTCGGAAATATTTTCAACGGCTTTCCGACAATGTTCCGACACGTAAGTCCGACCAAATATCCGTCGGAAATACGGCTGTCGGTAATCCGTCGAAAATATTCCGACAACTTTCCGACGACGTCGGAAAGTTTTGACTGATTTCCGACATAAATAATTTTCCGACGAGCTGTTACCGACGGAATTTTTCCCGTCGGAAAACGCATGTTATGTTGTAGTGTTTGCTTGTAAGGTTTGGTAAATTTAAAGTTTCATCTTCGACATGTATCTTGGCGTCGCGAACTCGGACCAGTCTTCGGCCATTTTTCTTGCATATGATATTTTTGGTGACGCTTCTGAAATGACAGGTCAGTAATCCTTTTAATATCGCATGACGGAAGAGTTATTTTCAATTGATGGTAGATCTAGTTTCATTTGGTCTATTTTCAATTGATGGTGTTAAATTTATGGTATCTCTGACAGGTTCTTCGGCTTTGCGACGGCGGATGAGTCTCTAGCGAGATTTTCGGCTTCGTTTCAGCGTGTTCTTCTACAAGTATAATTGATGGTGGATTTGGATTTGGTAGATTTGTTTTTGAAATGATGGCAGATTTGCTTTTTAATTGATGGTAGATTTGTTTTTGAATTTATACAAGTGATAACTGGATTTTAAACGATGGTGGACTTGTTTTTGAATTCCTGACTGTAAAACAGTCCAGGACGATATTCAAAAGGTGTTTGACGAAATTTGTCTTTTTATTTGTTTTCATGTTTGCTTAGTATGTATAACCAAAATGAAGGAGAGTAACTAAAATAATTTTCAAAAGTTTTGAAATTACTAAAATAATGCAACTTTTCGAAATTACTAAAAATGATTTAGGATCCTTATTTTGCTATTTTAATTTTTGTTGACAAAAACGTAATTATAAAACTGCCATTACTATTTTTAATTCACATATTCTATGTATAATCGAGAAAGTTTTGCATCGATTATTCTGCAAAAAAAATGTATTCTCTTGAAATCGAAACTCAAATTTAATATAACAACATTTAAATTATTGACCACTGGATCCTGAGGTTTCCACATATATTTTTATTATATTGTATAATCTTTGAATATTATATTGGAAAAAATTGAAATAAAATAATGAAATCAAAACGCGGTCATTCTGAAAACACACCGTTGAACCCTAAAACTAAATCTCTAAAATCGATTTTATTCTCCACCAGAGCTTCGTCCTCGGCATCTGGGCCCATACCTTTTTGTTCTTGAAAATCATTTGGGATAAATATCAGACTAGTATAGTGTTTTAGATTAGTATAACGGGGTACCCAAGCATAAAGCATTGATCACTTTGCTGTGAAATTGCACATGTGTTGCCTCATAATTTTGATGAAGACATTGATCTGATCCCTGCTCCCTTGTAATTGTTATATTTCAAGATCTTTCAAACGCAAAAACAATTGACAATTGACAATGAATGAGCCATGAGATATTATTCACAATTGGTCCAAATTCATGAATCATGATCATAGAGGTTGTGACTTCTTCCAACTTCCAACGAACAGTGGAGCCAGACATTAAAAAATTGAAAATCATCTCCAGAAAGTGTCTTAGTCTAGAGAAGCTCTATATTGATTAGGGATATTAATATGAGCTCAAATTCACAGGGTTAGCATGGTTTTGTATTAAAAAATTACGCCATAAACCCTGTATTTTATAATAGGGCTAAAAATATCCAAATTTACAAGTTTAAGTTTTTAACCCAATAATTTTTAATAAAAACCTAAATAAAACCAAAATCAAATGTGTAAAATTTTGTTTTCTCGCCAAAAATGTAAATTTCGGTTTTTCCACCAAAAACGTAAAATCTTGTTTTTTGCCGTAAATTATCGTTTTTCCGTCAAAAACGTAAAATCAGTTTTTCTGCCAAAAACGTAAAATTTCGTTTTCCTGCCAAAAACGTAAAATCATGTTTTCTCGCCAAAAACATAAAATTCCGTTTTCCCGCCAAAAACGTAAAATCTTGCTTTCCCACCAAAAACGTAAAATTTTGTTTTCCTGCCAAAACCATAAAATTATGTTTTTCTCCCAAAAATGTATATCTCTGTTTTCCTGTCAAAAACGTAAAATTCCGTTTTTCTGCCAATAACGTAAAATTTCGCTTTCCCGCCAATAACGTAAAATTTGGTTTTCCCGCCAATAACGTAAAATTAAGTTTTCTCACCAAAAACGTAAAATCCCATTTTCCCGCCAATAACGTAAAATTCACTTTTCTCGCCAAAAACGTAAAATTCGATTTTTCCACCAAAAAGGTAAAATTCAGTTTTCCGCCAAAACGTGATTTTGTTTTCCCGCCAAAACATTAAATCTTGTTTTTCCGGCAAAAACGTAAAATCTTATTTTTTGCCAAAAACGTAAAATCTCGTTTTCCGTAAAAAAAAACGCAAACTCTCGTTTTTCGTTGAAATAAAAAAGCATTTTTCTAGTTTTTCCTTTAAAAATGTGTTTTTTTTTTTACTTTTATAAATAATAACTTGAATGATGCAAAGATAAAACGACATTAAGAACAAATGTAATTTTTGCTATAATTATAAAGAAAAAGACTAATACAGTTTACATGGCTAATGCAGGGTTCAAGTAGGCATTGTTAGAGGGGGGATTAGCACCCCTGGTTTAACTCGGTTCGAACCGAGACTGGTTTGATCAAGACCGGTTTACGATAGTTCGGATCGAGGACGAATCAGCCCAAAAACATTGGGCCGAGTTCGGAATCTCACTAAGTCCATCTCGGCCACCGATCTAGGGCCAGCGCGAGCCCAGTCCGTTACAACATGTAATAATCGGGATATTTCCCTTTTCCCCACCGATCTCGGAAAAGGAAATATTCACCTCGACTGAATCTTCGAGATATCAGGAAGATATCCTTATCTCGGAGAGAAAACCGGAATATTTCCTTCTCCTAATCGAGCAAGGAAAAGGAAATATTCTCCCTGGGAACCGCCTCAAGACAATATAAATAGAGGAGAGGGTTCATTATAAAGGCATCCAGAACTTCCGCAGAGACAGAGAACACGAGAGAGCTACTTTACCGATCTCAAACTTTCTGTCTTCACCATCTTACCTAAACTCTGTTGTAACGCCGATTCTTGATCAATAAACGAGATTTCGATTAAAGTACTGTTTTACCCCTTTTGTGTGATTTTCGGATCAACAGGCATGACCACGGTTACGGTTAATGCGGTTAAGGTTTTTTAACTATCGGTTACGGTTAGAATTTTTTTTAACCTTAACCTTAACCGTTTAATATACGGTTAAAACAGTTACGGTTAAATATGGTCCGGTTAATACGGTTACGATTAGACACGGTTACGGTTACTTGATGACAATAAATGGTTAATATAACGAGATATAATTAAATAATTAAAAAAATTATATACTAGTTTTCATTCCATCTTGTCCATGATTTCACGATTTTTTTTTTCTTTTAATTTTATATATTTCATCGTAAAACTGTTTTGTTAAAATAATTTTTATATTTGTTAGAAATTAGTTTTGCATGTTTAAGTTTTAATTAATATTTCTTGTTTTTTAGATTTGCATTTGCATTTGCTATTGGTAAATTGATTATACATAATTTTTCTTTGAATTTTTAATTTTACATAACTAATTTTAATTATTAGTATATATAATTTTATTTTTAAAACGGTTATGGTTAAAATTTTACGGTTTTAACCTTGCGGTTAACCAACAGTTTTGATACGATTACGGTTAATTAACGGTTACAGTTAATAATTTTTTTAACCATAACTAATATATTTTTACGGTTAACGGTTACGGTTTTTAACCGTGTGGTACGGTTACGGTCTGATTACGGTACGGTTACGGTCCGAAATACGGTTACGGTTCTATTTTGGTAATACCTAGGTTCATGGCTAACTTTTTTTTTCCTACAATTTACAAGGTTATATAGCGCATAACCGGGTTAGCGTAGGGTTGGGCTAACGCAGGGTTCAAACCCTTTTGACAACATCCCTAATATTGACTAAATGCAAAGCAAATTTTTGATTGACCCAGACGCCGACGAGAATCTAGCTCTGGAGGAGGCGACGAAGGAGGCCGACTAAGGAGAAGCAGTCGGCAGAAGGAGTGAGAGGAATAATCGATTTGAGGATTTAATTAGCTTTAAGGTTCCAATCGATTCAGTAATGTTACGAGTGTTTTAGAAACGACATATATATATTCTTTTGATTAAACATTGCTCATTAAAGAAATTCGTTTAATCAATTAAACCATCTCTTATTTTTGGAACTTGAAATCGTATTGCCTTGACGCATTCAACATGACTCTCCCACCAAATCTGCGATAAAGATTTAATTGTCAAACCTCCCATCATATTTTCCTATATCTTCCACCGTTTAGTTGAAGATGCAAACAAACAATAAATACACTGAATTTTCCCAAAAAATGAAATGATTTTTTTTTTCCAAAAATGGTTGCCATATCACAAAGTACAAGATTAACGCTTTGACAACCATAATGTGTATAAAATGCACACGAATTAACATCAAAGAATATATTTTGTACTCTTTTATGTTTCCCCTTCATATTAGACCCAATATCATATATTGGTCCCCTCACACCATCAATATTTAAATCAAGAGCAACTAACACATTCTGAATCTCATGAAAAAGCCATTCTCTAGACGTATCATCAACTATCAAGAAAGTGAGAAAAAAATTATTCTATTTGAGTTGAAGTTGCTGAAACATCAACACATCAAAGGATAAGAGTCCTTTGTTCATGGTTACTAGTATCGAAGTACAATCAACAATGATAGAAAAATATTTCGCACTTCGAAAAATACTTTTGATCTCATCAGCTATCATTGCTATCAACTCATACTGAATTCTATTGCTGAAATAATGATAAGATTCCCCATCTTCTAAACGTCTAACATGTTCTCTGGTTACTGGATTCCGGAGAACCAATATTGAATCAACAAAACTTAAGAAGTTTCCATGTGTTAGCATGTGGTCTCCGTGTGTGCTCGCGAATTGTTGGTACCAGATCTCAACCTACGAGATCTGGCCCATTAAGGGCCCGATAGTAATATTTTCCCTTAACAAATGGGCAAGGCCCATTACATCGACCTGTCAATATCTCGTGCTCGGATGAGCTGAATCTCAACAACCTACGAACTAGGAGGACGAGGTCAAAGGCAGTTCCTGGATTCGGGGCGAACGTGGCAACGCGATATCTGGAAAGCGGTTCAGCTCGAGGGCAAGGATAAAAGGAGGTCGCGACTGAGGCCGAAAGGGACTTCTTTTTTGGAGCAAAAAACAAATACATTACTTGTAAAATCTCTCTGAGATTTCTATGCTTGTAAAACAGCTTTATTGATCGAATACTAAATCCAATTCGTCGAGTTTAGATCCATATTTACATTTGATTCATAGATAGAAACTAGCCCATCAAATTCTTCTCCCAAAATCATACAAAAAAACTAGGTGCGCGATTCCGCATCCACATTTTGGCACTGTCTGTGGGAAGAGCATATAGCTTTCTAAACACAAGAGTCAGATCTTCGATCTAACAAGAAACGAAATGGATCAAAGCCATTCAGAGTCAACAAGGGTCAACCCCTCAACAGGTCGCAACACCGATGATGGGACTACCGATCCCACGCTCACGAGATCCACATCCCAGATCCCAATCCTGACAAACGCCATAGGGGCCAATCCCATTGCGGCGGATAAAGTGGAATCACTCGCCGCCAATCGGAATGCGACGTCACGACGCGCAAACCCCGTCATCCCGACGAGTGCCAACGCACCGTCAGACCAAAACCCTAATTGGGTATGGACCATATCTACCGACCCATCTCAGGCCCAGACCGGGCGGATGGGATCTACCTCGCCATCTCTGATGCCGCGACAGCACAGAGATGACCTGGCCGAAATCAGCGGGATGATATCCATCCTAGTGGATAGGCAACAAACCTACGAGACCTCGACTCGTACACTCGAAGCTCGCCTGGAACAACAAGAACGCCGCTCGACAGAAAACCAGGAACGACGTCCGCAAGGAAGTCCTCCCCCACGAACACGCACAGATTTCTCGTCAATCCATGCTCCACCGACAATCATCGGACAGTTAGAGACTCCGATCCAAACCACCCCGATCTCGACTTTCACGTACGATAGCTCGCCGTCGTTCGCTGCTAACCTAAGCAACGAAACAAACAGGCAAGCCTCGAAGAGACTACCTCCCCCTCCGAGCACAGGAAACCGCGAGCCGAGACCATTCAATACCTTCAACTTCGGATCCAGCTCGGGAATCCAACATGAACGAACTAATCACGGTTCGTTCCCGACTCCCCCTCTGTTATCCGTAAATCGTGAAGGCAACCCGCAACCTCACGACGACAATGAAAATCGAGCTCGGGCTCACGACCCACTTTATATCGATCGGCCGAGCACCGTTGATCGTGAAATGTTTCAAAGATACGTCGATCACACAAACGCCGAGTTACAACAGATGAACTCACTCGTCCATTTCGCCACGATTTCGGCGCCGGACATCGATCGCATGATCGAGGACACCAATCGAACTCTCTTCACTAATCGCATCGTGAATGCACAAATCAGAGATACAAGAAAAATAAAATTCCCAGAATATGCTGGAAAGACTGACCCACGAGCTAACATACAAGCATTCCGCTTAACAGTCGCCAGGGTCCAGTTTGCCGAAAACCTAATCGGACCAGCCCAAGAATGGTTCGCTTCGCTGGAAGAAAAATTGATAGACAACTTCAACCAGCTCATCTCGATTTTCCTCAAACAGTATTCGGTATTCATCGAGGCAAAAGCATCTGAAGCCGACCTCTGGAAACTTGTACAAGGCCCAGGTGATTCACTTCGGACATATATCACCAAGTTCAAAGAAATCAAGGCCAAAATAGCGAACCCCAACGAGGTAGTAGCACTGCTGGCCTTGAGGAACAATATGTGGTACTTGTCAAAGTTCCGCGAGGAACTCACAGTTCAACCTACAACATCTTTAGACGACGCGCTACACCGCGCATCCGCTTTCGCTATGTTCGAGGAAGAGATCGCTTTTCTCACCAAGAAATACGAAACGATTGATTGTCCCCCGACGTCGAAGAAGTGTCCCAAAAAGGAACCTCCCAATTCAAGAATAAGGATTACAATCCATCGAAGTACTGCGATCATCACAAACGAAAAGGACACTCCACCGAGGAAAGCCAAACTCAGGCTCGCCTTCTAAAAACTCAGAGCGATCCCGAACGACCTCCTGACAAGGTCGTAGAGGCGGAACAAATTCCAAAAGACGATAGGAAAAAATCAAACCCCAAGAAAAAGGGAACGAACTAATGAGGTCGATGGACAAGAAACCCCGCCTCCAGCGCCGAAGAAGCGTATCGATCTAATTTTCAGAGAACTAAGCCTTTGCGATGGTTCGATGAAATCAGTCGTCACACCTCCGCCGGCCCCAAAGAGGATAGATACACGTCGCTTCCACATCCCTCTTTGCTGTGGAGGGGGGGGGGAGTAGAGCCACCTATCACTAAAAGAATAGACTTCATATGCGGCGGTTCACAATTCTGCCTGGATTCAGTGAACTCGATCAAACTATTCCAACAGCGAGCAAGAGTCAGACCACTGGAACTTGGTCCCCTCGAGGAACCCGACCACGAGATCACTTTCAAAGAAAGCGAAACTCAACATCTCGATAAACCACACGATGATGCCCTGATAGTCCAGCTCGACGTTAACGGTTTTGAGCTATCTAGAGTAATGATAGATACCAGCAGCTCAGTAGACGTACTCTTCTCCGACGCTTTCAGACGAATGGGCTTCGAGGATTATTCCCTGCGAGGAAAACCCTCGCCGTTAACCGGTTTCGCCGGAAATATGACATACTCAAAAGGAACGACCAGACTCCCTGTAGTCGCGGAAGGAGTCCGGAAGCTGACCGAATTCGTGGTAGTAGACCGCGCAGCACCATTTAACGCCATAATAGGCAGACCCTGGCTATACGCCATGAAAGCGGTACCATCGACGTACCACCAGTGCATGAAATTCCCCTCGCCAGGAGGAACAAAGACGCTCCTCGGAAGCCAAACAGCCTCCCGAGACACCTACATGGGAAATTACAAACTATCCAAGAATAATCCCGTATAGCAATTACAGAAAGAGCTGGAGCTCGCCACCCAGCAAATAAAAAGAGCGAACGATCCCTCAATATGCGAACCGCGTACCGAGCTCGTCACGCAAGTTTGCATCGACGATCATAATCCAGATCGCCTTGTCGGTATAGGAGTCGATCTCTCGAACAAGATACGAAGCGAACTGATCGCTTTCCTTAAGGAAAACGTCACCAATTTCGCTTGGTCCACCGCGGATATGCCCGGTGTCGACACCGACGTAACGTCGCACGAACGGAACATCAATCTGATGTACAAGCCCATTAAACATAAACATCGCAAGCTCGGCCCGGAAAGACCAAAGCTTTTAACGACGAAGTCGACCGACTACTCAAGGTCGGCTCCATCAGAGATGTGAAATACCCCGACTGGTTGGCCAACCCAGTGGTTGTCAAAAAGAAAAACGGAAAATGAAGAGTCTGCATTGACTTTACCAACCTAAACAAAGCATGCCTTAAGGAAAACTTTCCATTATCGCACATCGACCGGCTCGTAGAAGCCACAGTCGGTCACCAACTATTGTCCTTCATGGACGCGTTTTTCGGGTACAACCAGATTAAGATGAACCCGGAAGACCAAGAAAAAATGGTATTAATCACCGATCGAGGCACATACTGCTACAGAGTTATGTCTTTCGGCCTCAAGAATGCTGGAGCGACTTACCAACGACTGGTGAACAAAATGTTCGCAGACCAACTCGGTAAAACGATGGAGGTTTATATCGACGATATGCTCGTGAAATCCTCCAGAGAATCCGATCACGTAGCACAGTTCAGAGAATATTTCATCATCCTCAATAAATACGGAATGAAAATCGACTCGGCGAAGTGCTCATTCGGAGTCGCTTCGGGAGAATTTATCGGCTACCTAGTAACCGAAAGAGGTATCGAGGCGAACCCAAAATAGATTGCGGCTTTCTAAGAAATGTCATCGCCAAAAACAACTCGAGAGGTTCAACGCTTGACCGGACGGATAGCCGCGCTGAATAGGTTTATCTCCCGATCAAAGGACAAGTGCCTACCTCTCTACCAACTTCTCAAAGAAAACAAAAAATTCCTTTGGGACGAGCAATGCGAAGATGCATTCCAACAACTCAAAGCATATCTAAACGAACCCCTTATACTGTCCAAACCAGTATAAGGAGAGCCATGTATCTATACATCGCGGTATCTCAGGCAGCCCTGAGCGGCATCCTAGTTCGCGAAGAACAAAACGAACAAAAACTGATCTATTACGTAAGTAAAACACTGATCGACGCCGAAACAAGATACCCCGCTATGGAAAAATTCGCCCTGGCAATTGTGATGTCAGCCCAAAAACTCAGACCGTACTTTCAGTCACACTCGATCGTAGTCATGACATCACCACTCAGAACTATCCTTTATAGCCCAAGTCAATCGGGACGCCTCGCCAAGTGGGCAATCGAACTAAGCGAGTACGATATCGAATATCGCACTCGCACGTGCGCCAAAGCACAAGTCCTAGCAGACTTTATGATCGAGCTAGCACCAGAAGTGGCCAACGAAACAAACCCTTCCAAGAAGTGGGCACTCCACGTCGACGGGTCCTCATATAAACAAGGATCGGGAGTTGGTATCAAACTAACCTCTCCAACTGGCGAGGTAATCGAACAATCATTCAGAATCGGCTTCATCGCCTCCAATAACGAGGCGGAATACGAGGCCCTCATCGCTGGTTTCAGGCTCGCACTCGGGATCGGAGCTCGGGAGGTCGATGCTTTCAGCGACTCTCAGCTCATTACTAGTCAATTTCATGGCGAGTACGAGGCTAAAGACGAACGCATGGAAGCATACCTCAAAGTTGTTTGCGAACTATCATAAAAACTCGACAAATTCGAACTAATAAGGATAACGAGAGGTGAAAACACTTTGGCGGACGCATTCGCAGCCCTGGCTTCGACCTCGGATCCGCTAGTTAAGAGAATAATCTCCGTCGAAGGAAAAGAGAAACCAAGCATTGAGATCGCCCTCAAGGCTCTCACAATAAATGAAATAACTGCGGAACCTACAAACATGCAGACCGATAAAGTCTTCTCCGACGCGGAGGAACACGAACCCGATCCCACACAACCCCCAGGATGACGAAGGCGACCCCGAAAACATAGGCGAGCATGGACCAGACTTACCAGTCGAGCCCGAATCGCCAGATGAGGTCGCCCCGACAACTACCGGTGATCCGAAATCGGACGAATATATCCGGAAACCAGATTGGAGAATTCCGATTATCCGATACTATCTAGATGGGACCATACTATTTGAGAAATGGAAGGTCAAAAACTGAAAGCACAAAGCTCGCGCTATTGCGTAATAAACGACAAGCTCAACAAACGGAGCGTTTCCGATCAAAACCTCATCTGCAACTACGGCATAGAAGCCCTCGCAATAATGGGCGAGATGCACGACAGCCACTGCGGAAGCCATTCTTGGGGCCACGCTCTCGCCGTCAGAATATAACGACACAGCTATTTATGGCCAACCATCGTCGCCGACTGCGAGAACTACTCGAAGAAATGCGATAAATGCCAAAGACACGCTTTGGGCATTCACCAACCGACTGAAACGCTCTCTTCGGTCTCGTCCCCGTATCCATTCATGCGATGGCCTATGGAAACTCCGCTTCCTACTAGTCCTGACTGATTTCTTCACCAAGTGGGTCGAAGCAGGAGCTTTCCAGCAAACCACACAGGTCGAAGTAAAAGACTTCGTCTGGAAAAATATTATATGCTGACATGGGATCCCGTACGAAATCGTAACCGATAATGGATCCCAGTTTATATCTCTAAACTTTAGAGCCTTCTGCGTCAAGTGGAAAATACGTCTGACCACCTCGACCCCGAGGTACCCTCCAGGAAACGGTCAGGCCGAGGCCGTAAACAAAACAATCTTGAGCAACCTCAAAAAGAGACTCGACTCAAAGAAACAAAGATGGGCAGACGAGCTACACATGAAACACCGTTTTCATTAGCATACTGGATGGAGGGATTAGTCCCAGCAGAAGTCTCGGTGCCGAGCCCCAGGCGAACCTTATGGCAGCGAACAACGAATTCAACAAAGAAATGCCGCGAGATCAACTGGACTTCATCGACGAACGTCGAGATCTAGCATTGATCAGAATCCAAAACTACCAACAAGCCGCCGCCTGCTACTATAACTCCAACGTTAAACACATGAGTTTCGAAGTAGGCGACCTAGTCTTGCGAAAGGTATACGAAAATACCAAAGAGCGAGGTGCCGGAAAACTAGGGACTAACTGGGAAGGCCCCTATCGCGTCATCGAAGTAGTGCGCAATGGAGTCTATAAGCTCGCGAAAGTCAAAAACGACGTACCAGAAAAAAAATCATGGAATTCCATGAACCTTAAACGATATCACGACTGAGTACGTATAATAATCGAGATACGTAAAGGCTTGATCCCTTGACTGGGTACGTAGGCACCTCGACCCGCGAGTGCAGCCACCAAACCATATTATCATTCATCTTGATTGTTGTATGTTGAATTTCGACTGGTTCTTACATCAAGCTCGGGTTCCAGATCATATCAAGTCCTCGACAAATAATGAAACTTTTTTATTACGATATTCGCCTCGCACTTTCTCCCAAACAAACAATATTTAGCTCTCGTATCACTAAAACCTCGCGACCTCGTACCACGAACTGAACCACAAGGCGGAGCTTCGTCTTAAAAATACCTCGAAGTCCATTCCTCCCTCATAAAAGTTCAAACGAATGCGGTCAAAGGACCATGTCGATACGACCTAACTCCCAAACAGCAGACTTCGACCTCGAGAAGGCCTCGCGAGTAGCGATACCTTGAACGACCCTAAAAGCCCTTCGATTCTTGAAGAACATACTTCGTCAAAAGGAATCGAATACACACTTCGTCAAAAGGAATCGGAGCGAGAAGCAAACCCGAGCTTCGGGGCATAAAATTTTGCCAAGGCAAAAGACTTCGCTAAGGCAATAAGCTATCGGAACCCCGAAACGCACACTTTGTCAAAACAAATTGAAGTAATGATGAATCTCGAAGTTTCAAGACAAGATTTTACTAAGGTAAAAGACCCCGAAGTGTTTTACTTAAGCAAAACCAGAAAATTTATTGAAGCAAAAAAATTGAAACCAACAAGGCGCAGGATTAAAACCTCCCAGCCAAGGCGATGTGTTCGAAGTTTCCAAAACAAAAGGCAAACACATATAGACCATCTCAGTCGGCCACGAACTCGTCCGCCGCTACCTCATCAGCGGTCAGCCCGACCATCGAGCTCTCCGCCACCTCCATATTCGTCCCGAACTGATCAACGCCCATCGAAGCTTGAGATGCGAGATCAATCTCCATCAAGGCTAACGAATCCTCCGAGACAGCACGAAGACTTAGCTTCCCGAGAGAGAAGTCGGAAACCTGGGCAGCTTTGAACGCCTCTTCAAACTCCCCCTTCTTCTGGACGACCTTAGGGATCTCGACTTCCACGGTGGTATCTCCCCTCTCAAGTTCGCCCAAAAGATCAAGGTTGGCGATCACCTCTTGCAGGTCTATCTCGGCGTCGGTCTCCACCTTTTTCAGGGCCCACTTGTTCTTGATACCTTAGAGAACCTACGCGTATTTCGCGGATAACTCCCGCCGAGCCGCCCGAGCAGCCTGACGAACCTCCTTGTCTCGAACTGCGACAAACTTTAGGTTTTCTCGGGCCAACTGGGCGGCCTGCTCCAGCGCGGACTTACTCTCGGTTTGAAGGGCGGCAAGATGGTTCTCCGTCGCCTGAACCTTCCAAGATAGCGACGACGAGACGCGGTCTCAAGGTCGACGTTCCGAGCCTCAAGCACAGGAATTCTGGCCTCGGCAGTCGTCTGCGCAGCCGTGGCTCGGAGAATCTGAACTTCAGCGTTCAAACTTGCAACCACCTGCTTCGCCTTCTCGACCTCCTCAGGTTGACGGGCATCCCGAAGCCGCTGTTCGAACAGAGCGACCACTCTGTTATGAGCCGCCAGCACCTGGAAAAATCAAAAATTAACGTGTTAACAAGGACTCTAAAAAATTACTAAGGCAAAAATCCCAAAAAGAAACGTACCTTTCCGTTTGCAGCACACATGTCCAGGTAGGCCTCCCTCTCGGACATGTTCCTTAGAGAAGGAAGCTGACATCCGGCGGCCTTGCAATGGCGAAACAGCGTCGCCATCCCTTCCGGATCCTCATTGATGGGAAAATCCTTAGCGTGCTTAAACGCCCAGTGAAACAGCCGGCTCGCCGAAGAGCCATTAACCGAATCAGACCCATGACGACCTTCAGAACCACGGGATCCCGCGTGCTCGCTCCTCTGCCGCTTCGCTTGAGGATGCGACGATCCCGACGGGTGCGACGTCCCCAAGGGACGCGGTGTTTCCGGACGACGAGAAGTCGTGGCGGCACTCAACCTGTTCGACTTCGAGCTAACGGGGATAGGGTCTTCAACAGGATCCACTACGTTCTCCGTAGCTGTCAGAGCGGGATCACGGGACCTGGCCTCAGCCAATCCAATCAGTGCCCCGACGACGGGGCGGTTCGACGTCTCCACCGGGACATGCGCGTTCAGAGCATCGCTGACCGCCGCAGTAATGTCGCCAGAACATACCCGACTTGCGCCGGTGCTCGAAACTGGGTTGCCCTCCTCGACATGAGTAACGGCTGCGGTGTACTGGCTGACGAGTTGGTGTTTGGAGTGGGTTGAATAACTGGAGTCTGAACCACCTGAACCCTGATTGGTTCGACTAAAGACCCAAAAAAAAACAATAAATAATAACGAGTATCGTTAAGAAACCCTGATTTCAAACTCGGGAAAATTCACTCGTACTGTGGAGTCCCAAAACAAAAATTTAAAGCGCACTTACTTCGTAACGGAGGAGGCTGTTGGGATGGTTCGGTAATAGGAGTTGTTCGCAGAACTGGTGCGCGAGCTCGATTGATCATGCGCCTCGTAAATGAATCCCACTCGGTCCCTTTACTTCGCAGCGTTGTGACAAGTGCCCAAAGCTCGTCCGTGTAAAGCGATTTCTTCAGAGTAGCTGCAAAACCCCAAAGAAAAGAAAAGTCAATATACAGACAAAAGCGAACGCTAACCCGAGATCAAAACAAAAGCTGCTGGCTCAAGAGCTCGTCTCTAACCAGTTGCTACAGCCCATCGCTTCGGAAGTCGGGAGATGTCGAAATCCCCTATCGAGGCTCGGTCGATCCGAAATAAGACCGTCTTGCCTCGCCAAGCCCGGAATTCCGCTGATAACCTTTCGGTTAGTCCTCGGAGATAGGTAGAATGTCCCCGGGAACCCGGGATTATGCTTCACCGAACAAAGATGAAACATATTTCTAACACAGAGCAAGATTCCTTCCTCGTAAGCTCTGACGGCGAGAGCGATAATATGCCGAACAAAGTTCGGCATCATCTGCGCAAGACAGAGTTGGGTTTCCGTGAGGAGCTCGAGTAAGAAAGATGGTATAGGGAGGGAAAGCCCGCACTTTTCGAACAACGTCACGTAGGTGCAGCAGTATCCCGGCCAACACCTCTCCGGCGTCTCGTAGTCCGACGGAACGGCAAGTTCGACATACCTCGGGACATTATAAACATGCCAAAGGTTCGTGATACTCTGCCTCGTCGTCGTCGACTTCTAGTGCGGACCGAAAAGTTCATCCGGATGACCCGTAACGAATTTCGAAGGATCAGCCATCACGATTCGAGCAATAGGATAACCAAAATCAAAAGAATCAACCGAACTTTGTGTCGAAAACCCGAATCGAAAGAGAAGAGAAACATTATTTTTTCTCTCTTATGAAAAAACGACCGATAAAATAAAGGAGAAAGGAAACCGAAGAATTACCTTAGGTAGAGTGACGATTGTGGGTTTATCGGAAAACACAGAAATTAACGTATAAAAGGGCTAACCCTAGCCGTTGAGATCGTATAGATCTTTGATCTCCCCGAATCCCAACCGTACGATCTCAATGATCACCTTTACCGGGAATCGCGGAGGTTCTACTCTCCCCAGATCTCAACCGTCCGTTTAAAAGCGTATCGATATGCGCGAGATCCGCGGCGCGGACGTGACCTCGAGTAGACCTTTCATCGCCCATTAAGATAAACTCAAACTTAATGGGCTGGGGGGCAATTGTTGGTACCAGATCTCGACCTACGAGATATGGCCCATTAAGGGCCCGATAGTAATATTTTCCCTAAACAAATGGGCAAGGCCCATTACATCGACCTGCCAATATCTCGTGCTCGGATGAGCTGAATCTCAACAACCTACGAACTACGAGGACGAGGTCGGAGGTAGTTCATGGATTCGGGGCGCACGTGGCAACGCGATATCTGGGAAGCGGTTCAGCTCGAGGGCACGGATTAAAGGAGGTCGCGACTGAGGCTGAAAGGGACTTCTTTTTTGGAGCAAAAAACAAATACATTACTTGTAAAATCTCTCTGAGATTTCTATGCTTGTAAAACAGCTTTATTGATCGAATACTAAATCCAATTCGTCTAGTTTAGATCCATATTTACATTTGATTCATAGATAGAAACTAGCCCATCAAATCTTTCTCCCAAAATCATAAAAAAAACTAGGTGTGCGATTCCGCATCCACATGAATCACATGTGAAACCAAGACTCGTGAACTCCTAGGAAACTTGTTGCTCTTTGCCGCCACTCTAATTGATTGTTGCAACATAGTCTCTTGATATCATCCTAGCACCAGAACGTGGTGACGCTAGAAATCACTGATGAAAGCTATTGGAGAGACGTAGTTTTATGTGGTCTTTCCAGCATATACAGAATTTTACGAGGTCTAATATTGGAGCATATCGTGCAGGCTTTGCGATGTGAACCAGATAGCCAAAGTAACATAACCTGCCATGAATAACGATACGGAGTCATGATCAAAGGCTGCCGAACTCAGAGAATACGATGGATCATGGTGAGTATTCTTTTTTAATGACACCACATCATCTTCAGTGACCAACGGCTTTCAATTTGAGAGCTGCTTAAAGTCTCTGAAATTTGTATATTTTATACTAAAATTGTGGAATTGAAAAAAAAAGTCATAACAAATGCAGATCTAAAGAGACATCATGCAAGATGTTATTCCGATTACTATCACAAAGTCGTAACCCATTATATATATCCATTAAGCCAAATACATACGATGCTACTATGAATCATGCAACATATGCTTATTCAAAGACATTTAAACCACAATATGAGCACATGCTTTACTATAAAACACAAGAGGTTACAGCGAGAGCGTACCATGAATAGTTTGAGTAGCCATGAAACGAGCCGCCAGCATCCGAATCTTTACCATTCACTCATTTCCCGGTATCCGAATCACGATAAGCATTAGGCAGGCTCTGACGTCTAAAGTAAGATCCCAGAACTGATAGACCAGAACCAACGCCTGGCTCACCAATACCACCCATCTGGCTCGACTGCAACAAAGCATGGCTGGACCCACCATGGGTTAGAGCACTCTCCAACATCGGATACATGTAACCTCCTCCGGCTGCTGCTGCTAAAGCTGGATTCCCCAACATTCCGGTTACATAAACCATATGGTATTGGTTCCCTAGCATAAATGACGATGCATCCATTCCACCACCGGTAAATACATGTTTTCCTTGCGCTTGTTGTTGCTGGGACTGATCATGATTAGCCATCGAACCTAAACTCCTCTTCACCAGACCCGCCTGGTGATGCCCTTTTCCCGACGCCGCATGCCCCATTGAAACAAGCTGGCATGTCGCCGTTCGATTAAGAATCCTCTTCTTCGTCTCCCTAAACGCCTCTCTTGCTCCTTTCCTCGTCTAAACCCTTTAGCTTTGCCCCTTGTAATTCAGGAGATTGAATCCGCGCTCATTACTATTTCAAAACGAATCATCGCTAGAAGAGCCAGAACTCTCGTCTTTGTTAGGTTGATGAATCACCATACTCCCAACTCGCGTCATCCTCGGAGACATAAATGGAGGAGGTTGCATCTATGGCGGGGGCGATCATGGCCTCTTCCTGGAATGGTTGTCGCTAGAGCAGATCGATTACCAATACCTCTTCTTCGACGACACTACTCGAGGAATCGATGAACCTTCAATATTATCTTGTATCTATATTTTTTTCTTTTATAATGACCTTAGTAATCTATTTAATTTGTTTTTTCTGAATATTTACTTGTTCTTCACACTTTTTAACTTTATCAATTTACCATTTTGAGTTTTTGTTCTCACATACCTTTCACTATTCTGTTTCTCTTTTCTACGCTTTATAATTCTTGTATTTATCTTTGTTTTCGTCTTTTATGTTTTTTATTTGTTATCTTCTTCTCTTCTTTCTTGATAAGTTGTTATCTCTTTTTTTTTGTCAACAGCCTTGATACCTAACCCTATTCGATGAACCAAATCGGGGGTATCGAGTTTACATAAGTGAAATCTGATGGGTAGACTCGAGCACCTCGTGCTAACTTGTTTGCCACTGTGTTGCTCGTGCGTGGGATTTGTGTGATAGAGAAATAGGTGAAAGCCTCCTTGCTCCTCTTGAACTCCTCCAACTGTAACGTAAATGCCGGCCACTCCTTCGGTGTAGACACCATCTTCACCAACTCTGAGCAGTATGTAGCAAAAGCTATCGCCGTCTTGTGGTTTGCAATCATGCAATGCATCTCCCAGATGAGCGCTTCCAATTCCACGTGTAGCGGGGATAGGCTTCTTCGTAGAATACGGGACCCCATAATATTTCCTTCAATTCTCTCCTGAAAGCAAAACCATCCTAAACCAGAAAATCTATCCCTTTCCGTCCATGACCCGTCAATATAGCATGTGAGGCCATTATATTCATTTTGTTCATTTATTCCCGTATTGTGACCCGATTGTTGGGGAGATATGTCAGGTTCACTATTTTGTGCCGCTTCCCAAGTTGCAATTTCTGTTTCCGCTATCCTCAGAATCTCTTATGAGTTTCTATCCTTATTTGAGAACACCTTGTCATTCCTTGCTTTCCAAATGTTCCACACAATCTACGGAAACATTATGTTCCTTTCCTCATCTGGAAGTCTCCAAAATAGATGATCAAAATTGGAGAAAACCGATGTCATCGGGAAAACTCCCGGGGCCGATGGAATATGAGAGAGTGCCCATGTTTGTAGTGCTGGTGGGCATTCAAACAATACATGGTTAATCGTTTCCTCCTCCACACCACACCTAGCACATTGTGTGTCACAATTTATTCCTCTAGCCCGTAGGTTCGCTGTGACCGACAGACATCCCGAGATTGCTTGCCATATAAAATGTCGCAATTTCGGTGGACAAGTCAATTTCCATGAGTGTGACTGTAAATTCTTTATATCTGGACCGTAGAAGTAGTTTTCGCCGTTGTCTGTGATTTGTTGGCCAACCTGATATCCCGACTTTACCGTATATTTCCCTGATTTCGTATAGTGCCAACCAGGCGTATCTGGTCGATATATACTACTGATGTGTATTCCGCGTATAAGTTCCACATCGGCCGGTTCGATGATTGCGTTTATCAATTCCAGGTTCCACGTTTGTGTCGCTGGATCAACCAAATGATTGACCCTGAGATTTGGGTAATAATTGTACCCTTTGCATGTTGCTGACCTCGGGGGAGAGGATGGTATCCATGGGTCATTTCATACTGATATGGTGCCTCATGAACCAACTCTTTTGATGAGCCCTTTTGTAACCAGAGGTCTAGCCGAAATGATACTCCTCCATCCAAAGGACGGGGAGTACGACTTAATAGGGTCTAAAGGGTATGTGTTCCGATAGTACCGCCCCTTAAAGACCCGAGCGAAAAGCGATTCCGGTTGTTCCATTAACCGCCATAGCTGTTTTGCTAGTAATGCTGTGTTGAATTCCTCTATTGATCGAAACCCGATTCAGCCGTCTAACTTATTCCGGCACATCTTCTTCCATGCCATCCAATGCATTCCTTTCTGTTGACCGTCTGAGCTCCACCAAAACCGCGCTGCTGCACTGGTTAGTTTTGCGGTAATAGACTTGGATAACCGAAAACATGACATGACGAAAGTCGGCATAGCCGTGGCTACCGATATAAGTAGAACCTCTTTACCCGTTGACTCTATCATTGTGTCTTTCGACAACCAAGTTGAAAATCTTACTCTTTGCCCCTCCGAGACTTTCCGGCAGACCCAGATAAAAACCCATTCCTCCCATATTTTGGATTCCTAGCAATTGTTTTATCTCGCCTTGTCCCGTTTCTGGAACCGTGTATCCGAAATTTAAAGAAAATTTTGAAAAATTAATTTGCTGCCCTGAGACCAACTCGTATTGCTTAAGTATATGTAATATAGTGTGACACTCTTGTACCGTAGCCTTGCAGAAAAAAGACTATCGTCCGCAAAGAGTAAGTGTGAGATCGATGGACCTGCCCTCGCTACCTTTAGCCCCGTAAGCGATTTCTCCTTTTCTGCTTTCCGTATATTGGCTATCAAGACCTCCGTGCAGAGAATGAACAAGTACAGAGATAATGGGTCGCCTTGCCGCAGTCCTCTGAATAGCGTTATTTGTCCTTTAGGATTACCGTTAATGAGTAACTTATATTGTACCGATTGTATGCACCACATCATCCATGAAATCCACTTTTTCGCAAAACCAAATTTCCTCAATAGGTGTTCAATGAAAGTTCATTCAACTCGATCATATGCTTTGTTCATATCCGTCTTGATTGCCATGAACTTACTTTTGCAAGATTTATTGGTTCGTAGTCCGTGAAACATCTCCTGGGCAATCAAAATATTATCCGATATCAGTCGCCCTGATACAAAGGCTGATTGAGTCTCTGAAATCAGATCCGGTAGCAATATCTTTAACCTCTGACATAACACTTTCGAGATGATCTAATACTCCACATTACACAAACTTATAGGTCTTAATTCCGTCATACGAGTTGGTCTTCCCATCTTTGGTATTAGGCATATGTTAGTCATATTCAGCCTTTGATCAAAGGAACCCGTTTACAGAAAACCGTTAACCAGTTCTACTACATCTGCCTTTATTATATGCCATGATCTTTGAAAAAATAAAGCCGTCATTCCGTCTGGGCCCGGAGCCTTCTCTGGATGCAACATGAAAAGTGCTCTACGAACTTCCTCTTCTGTGGCCATTGCCTTGAGCATATCATTATTTTATTCCGAAACTAATGCTGGAATCTCACTAAGGGCCTCCTCAAATTCCGTCAGTGAAGTGGATGTGAATAATTCCTCGAAATAGTTTACCACTACTTGTTCTACGTCTTGATTGCCATGAAGTGGATGTGAATAATTCCGTCAGCACATGCAAGTACGATTTATGTCTGTATCTTATAAGAAAAAGGAGGAGCATACTTAAAAATTAGGAATCGAGGTTTGAAGATACCAAAGATGATTTCAACAACGTGATTCACCAATTAAGGATGAAAGATGTGTTCTTTAGCATGTCTTATGGGAAGCTATCAAAAACATGTTCGTTACGATGCGGTTAAAGTGATTCACCAATTAGGGATGAAAGATATGTTCCTTAGCATGTTCATTGATGAGCGTTATGGTTGGATTAAACGTAACATCATTAGGTGATGAATTTATTATTATATGTTGTTAGATTGATTATTTTATGTGTTCGATTAGACTATGAGTTTTTATAATGAAATTGGTTTTTTCTATCTATCTTTTTTACCATTTCAAAAAACTATTTTAAGTTTAGCTATCGTGCAGAACAATCACAATCTTTGTTTGTACATTAGCAGACACTGATTACATGAAACCTGAGAGGTCTCATGAGCAGTGTTTTGAACCTCCACTTAGAAACTAGCTAGCCTCGTGTCCAGCATGAAGTAGATGTTATGTAACCACTTAGAAACTAGCCTTGTAACATGTAGTAGCTTAATGTTACGTGTAGTTATTTCTTGTCTCTTCTTCTACACATTAATTGATATGTGTCTTTCTATTTTTAATTATACGTAGTAGTTTCATCTTGAAAAAAAACCATTTGTAAATCCAAATCCAACCAAATAACTAGGTTTCACTCGATATTTGCTCATTTTTATTTTACTTTTAAAAACACTTGTAAATCCATTAAAATCCAAATTAAAATCAAATCCTTATGAGAATCCTTACTATTGAATAACATGAATATGGATCGTTACTATTGAATAACATGAATATGGATTTCAAAATTATAGAACCAATAACACTTGATTTGGTTTGGATTTCCAAATCCATTAAAATTCAAGAACCAATAACCCCCTCTAGATTTGTAACAAACTCGTAATTAAAAAGGAAAAATAAATAAATGAATGTTAATTTTTTTTATTATAATATATTTATAACGCGTGTGAGCCCAATATAAATATAGACCAAAACACGCATGGCGATTCAAAGTGCGATTCTCAGACAATTTCTTTTCTGGTTTTCTTTTCGACAGTTTCTCACTATTCTGGTGACGGTTAGTTTCTTTTTTCCCGGCGAGAGAAGAAAATGGTGGCTGTTTCTTCAATCTTGGGGAGTTTTCTCCACTACGAATCCCATGATTCGTTGTGACGCACAATCTCCGTTTCTAACGGCGCAGTTAATCTCTTATAAATGGATCGATTTGTCATCATCTACAACACAGATCTTTCTGAATTATACAGCAAAAAGCTTTTATCCTCTTCGATACTACCAAACAATTTTGAAAATGGCTGACAATCTGAGGCGTGCGATTCAAGATCTAGATTTGGGGATCGACGAAGTACCATTTCAATTACCGGAGGATGTGATTAACCAAGCGGTGAATGAGAACAGATTTGTTCTAATTGGTCGTCCTGCTATTCCAAGGAGACAAAATCTCCGTTCAATCATCGCTACCCTGCCGAGAACTTGGGGACATGCCGGATTAGTTCATGGTCGCATCATTGCAGGACAGCGTTTCCAATTTGTTTTCCCTTCCGAGGATTCAATGGAAAATGTTTTAAGACGCGGTCTGTGGGCTTTTGCCGATCGAATGATCATACTTCAACGATGGTCACCTCTGATGGATCTTGTTATGCTGGATTTCATTCCTTTTTGGATCCAGATCTGTGGCATCCCACTGCAGTTCATGAACCAAGACGTCATAGCACACATCGGGAGAGCAATGAGAATGCTCATGGATGTGGACTACAATGCTTAGGCATCAGCGAGAGTGGAATATGTTAGGGAGAGAGTGAATTGGGATGTCACTCATCCTTTGCGTTTCCAAAGAAACTTCCAGTTCTCAAGAGGTATCAACACATTGTTGAAGTTTCGCTATGAGAGACTGCGTGGTTTCTGTGAGGTATGTGGGTTAATCACTCATGATTCGGGTAACTGCCTAATCCAGAATGGAGGAGTGGATCACAGCTCTGATGATGATGATGAAGATGTGGATCACCAACAAGCTCCGAGACAGAACCAGGGTGTTCAAATACGAGAATTAAACGATGAAGAGATTCAAGCAGATACCCAAGGTAGCGGGCACTTTCAACATAATAATCTGAACCAGAATGGAGATAGGCAACAACAACTTCAGAATGAAGAGGTTCAGAGTGAAGAAGAAGACTTGTTGACGGCTGAGGAGGTTTACGCTTTGGAAACTACAAGAGAGTTTGGTTTGGATGAAGAACTTCCAAAGACAGATGCTGGAGAATTTGAAATGAGTGAGATTTTCAACCCTGTTCCTATCTTTGCTAACAGTACATGTGATATTCCGGGGAGAGGTTTGGAACCTGGAGAACTCACAATTGGTGAGCGTGAAGCTCTGCAAAGACATCTGGATTTTGAGGGATGCAATTTGATGCAAATAAGAGATGATCAGATGCATAACAAGGGTCACCTAAAGAGGAAATATCAAGACTGATGGAGCTGAGATTGGTAACAAAATCACTGTTTGAGAAACAGGAGAAACCAGTGGACATGGAGAATCAAACTCCATAAATAACCAAGTGAGAGGTGCGGTGGGCCCTGAACCACCTCTTCCACCATGAGGACAACCTGCTGGAACTGTCGAGGTCTAGGCATTGACTCGACAGTTTGACGCCTTAAGGAGATAAATCGGAAGTATCTCCCGGACATCATATGCCTGTCTGAAACAAAGCAGCAAGACAATTATATTCGTGATGTAGGTTGTCAACTAGGTTTCTTGAATTATGTTTCCGTTCCACCTATAGGATTTATTGGCGGTTTAGTTCTGTTTTGGAAGCAGTGTGTTGATCTGGCTGTTTCATTTCAATCCCCTAATGTCATTGATTGTGAAGTTAATATCAATGGAAAGTCTTTCTACTTGTTCTTTGTTTACGGCAACCCCAATCCATGCTTAATGAATAACACTTGGGAAAGATTAGAAAGGATAGGTATATCTAGAAGGGGAAAACCTTGGTTTCCACTCGGTGATTTCAATGAAATCAAGGATAATAGTGAGAAAAAGGAGGCATAATACGTCCTGCAAGATCGTTTGAGGATTTTAAGAGATTTCTCAGGAATTGTGATTTGACAGATCTAAAATTTAGTGGGGATCGTTTCTCATGGGCTGGTCAAAGAGGAGATCATCATATTTTAAGTTGTATGGATCGTACTCTGGCGAATACAGAATGGTTTTCGATGTTTCCCAACTCGGAGACTGAGTTCCTGGAATTCTCAGAATCTGATCATAGGCCGTTAGTTACTTTTATGTCTGATATAGTCGAAGAAAAAAGGGGTTTCTTTAGATATGATAGTCGGCTATTGAATAAGGAAAGGTTCAAAGAATCTGCACTTCAAGGATGGGTTCAAGACAATCAACAGATGCGACTACCACTGAAACAGAGATTGGTCAATTGCAGAAAGAAAATTGCACAGTGGAAAAGAAGACATAGATATAATGCAGAAGAAATAATATATATTATAAGAGGAAAATTGGATAAAGGTATCTCTTCTGGTTCTCTTAACCCGGCGGAAAAAGCAAAGCTACGAAAGGAACTCAACCAAGCTTATATTGATGAGGAAATTTTTTGGAGACAGAGAAGCAGAATTATTTGGTTGAAAGCAGGAGATCGTAATACAAGATATTTCCATAATATTACTAAAACCAGAAGAGCAAGGAACAATCTTAATTCAATACAGGACAGTATGGGTGTTATCCAGAGAGGATCTAAAGCTATTGGAGGAGTAGCAGAACAGTATTTTCAGAGTTTATTTTCTTCATCAACTATTGATGAACAATTGATGAATAATGTCTTCTCAGGCTTTCAAAAAAAGGTTACAGATGATATCAATCAAGACCTGACTCGAGTAGTAACTGAAGATGAGATTCATAAAGCTGTTTTTGATATTGGATCACATAGAGCTCCAGGCCCAGATGGTTTCACAGGAGATTTTTACCAGAAGTTTTGTGTGGATATTAAAGCTGATGTAATCCAAGAGATATCTAATTTTTTTGAAATAGGAGAATTTGATCCTACTCACAATCACACGAATATATGTCTTATACCAAAGGTACAGCCCCTGACCACTATGTCTGATTTCAGGCCAATAGCTCTTTGTAATGTGGCTTACAAAATTATTTCAAAGATCTTGGTCAACCGACTGAAGAAACACTTGAATGGATTTATCTCTGACAACCAAGCTGCGTTCATACCTGGAAGAATGATTACGGATAATATCATTATTGCGTATGAGGTTTTTCACAGTTTAAAATCCAGAAAGAGGCAAGCTAATTAATATATGGCAATCAAGATAGATATTACAAAAGCTTATGATCGACTTGAATGGAAATTCCTAGAGAGAGCGATGGAAAGTATGGGGTTTGCTCCCAAATGGATCCAATGGATCATGAGCTGTGTTTCCTCAGTAAGTTTCTCAGTACTAATAAACGGCTCTACGTATGGAACTATTAAACCAGAGAGAGGTATAAGACAAGGTGACCCTCTCTCACCTTATCTTTTCATACTGTGTGCTGAGGTCTCATCCCATATGCTTACTAAAGCAACTAGAAACAGAAAATTACAAGGAATCAAAATCAGCAACAGAAGACCACCAGTTAGTCATCTACTTTTTGCTGATGACTCGCTTTTCTTCACCCTAGCTAATGCTAAATCATGTCGTGCAATTCAACAAATCCTGAGTTTGTATGAAAGTGTGTCGGGCCAAGCAGTTAACCTCCGGAAATCATCTATCTGTTTTGGTGCCAAAGTTCAAGCTACAACAAAAACGAGAATGAGAAATATTCTAGGGATTCACAATGAAGGAGGGGGAAATAAATATCTTGGATTACCAGAACAGTTTGGATCGAAAAAAGCTGAGATGTTTCGTTTCATAACAGAGAAAGTTAAGGATAGAACTCAAGGCTGGAATAAACAATTCTTATCTCAAGGCGGTAAGGAGATTCTGCTCAAATCAGTAGCTTTAGCAATCCCCATCTTCTCCATGAATGTCTTTAAGGTACCTTAAGAGATCTGTGAAGACATTAATACCCTATTAGCCAAATTTTGGTGGAGTTCAGGAGGTGGACAAAAAGGTATGCATTGGCTTTCAAGGAAAATAATGAGCTTACCAAAGAGAGAAGGAGGTATGAGATTCCACGATCTCGAACACTTTAATCTGGCTCTTCTTGGAAAACAAGTATGGAGAATCCTTCATAACCCCGATTGCCTAATGTCTAAGGTCTTACGAGAAAGGTATTTTACAGAGGGGAATGTGTTAAACGCAACTATTAGGAAAAAGAGCTCGTTTGGTTGGAAGTCTCTGATTCAGGGGAGAGATTTACTGATAAAGGGATTAAGATACATTATAGGAGATGGAAAGTTGACTAATATATGGGAAGACCCATGGCTACCCACACACCCTCCTAGACCGGCCCAGTCAAATGGAATGCAATCTGATGTTATCAAGGTTAGTGAACTACTGAATGTTCATGGAAATGGCTGGAATGAAGAGAAAATTCGAGGAATAATTGCAGCAGAAGATATTGAGATAATATTACGAATCAAAGTAAGTTCTATGGCAAATAGAGATCTCCTCGGATGGCACTACAACGATAACATATTATACTATGTTAAGTCGGGATATTGGTTATCAACTCATAGACTAGATTTGAACCATATTGAGCCCCCACATGGTAATCTTAGTCTCAAAAATGCAGTATGGAAGCTAAGAACGGCACCAAAGATAAAGCAGTTTTTATGGAAGTTGATTTCGGGATTCCTAGTTACGGGAGAAACATTACGGAGAAGCCATATTAATCAGAATTCAAGATGCAAACGCTGTTATAAGGATGAAGAAACGATCAAACACATTTTCTTTGATTGTGATTACGCCCAAGCTACCTGGAGGGCCACAGGACTTCCTAATCCTATTCTGTTTGATACATCTGCTAACTTAGAGGAGAAGATCCAAGCAGTATTACAATTCAATCTATCGGCCAGTTTCAAACACACAAGACATTTACCGCTATGGACACTATGGAGACTTTGGAGAAGCCGTAACTCTTTGATTTTTCAACATAAGCATATTCCATGGGGTAAAAACTTAGGATATGCTCGAGCAGATGCAACATAATGGATGAACACTAAGGAACAATTGGAAGAACAAGAACATGGTAATATCACTACTAACCGAACAACATCAGGTACCTCTCGATGGATTAGACCAACAAATGGATGGGTTTAGTGCAACTACGATGCTTCTTTCGTCCAGAATAATTTATTTTCAAAAGCAGGATGGGTAGTAAGAGATGAAAGAGGAACTTTTCGTGGGGCTGGTCAAGTTCGAGGTAAAACCCCTTCAAATATCTTGGAAAGCGAGATTCAAGCCCTGATATTTGCGATGCATCAATGCTGGACTAAGGGATACATGAAGATAATTTTTGAAGGTGGTAGTAAAACCGCAGTGGATTTGATTCTTGGTAGGAAATTAAATTTTAGAGTTCATAATTGGATTCTGGAAGTTCGCGTCTGGAGAGAAAAGTTTGTTGAAACTGAGTTTATTTGGGTGAAAAGAGATGTCAATAAAGCGGCGGACCTAATGGGTAAGATGCATATTCGAGAACACCAAAATTATATATATGATAATTATGTACCCAGAGTTATCTTTGATTTTGTAAACTCATAATCTAATTGTATTTCAGATGAAAAAAAAAATATATATATAGACCAACCACAAGTAATCTGTTTGCCCTAAAAGACTCGATCGAAACGTTATTCCTCTCTCGCCGTCGCCTCCATCGATTTTTCCTTTGCTCTCTCAGGCGTTTCAGATTCGATAGTAAAACGAGGTCGGTGGTTTTGATTTAAGCGTGTCAATAATCTCTCTCTCAGGTTGCTCATCTGCGATTTGTTTTCCCAATTCTGGATCTGATTGACTTTTTTTTTTTAGGTTTTAAAGTCGTCATGAATCCAATAAATACGAGCGAGATTTTGCACAAGCAGGAGGACAATTTTTATGAGAAGTTAAGAAAGGCGAAGCTTGATGAAAGAATCTTTAGTCCGTTGTATTGCAAAGTATGCAATTTTTATGGCGAAAGCTCTGAAGATTCAACCGCGCATCTCAAAAGCAGAGATCATGCAGAGCGTGAAAACATTCTTCTAAGGTTTTCTCCAAAATCTATCATAGTATCAGAGCATTAACCTAACTACTAAAGGGTTTTTGTTTTGATCTTGGCTGCTTACCGCTATGCCGATATATCTTTTAATATTCTACTTCTTTTTCTTTGATCTCTTTCTACGATTTTTTCCTTTTATTTTCTTCTCCCCCTTTATTTTTTTTTCTATTTCTTCTAGTTACGTATTGATCTCTTGAAAAAAAAAATCCTTTAAAACGTTTGGTAACTATGAGCATGAACATGATGGGTTCGTTCATATTTAATCTTTTATTTTCAGGTTTTCATGTGATTATCCATCAACTACAAAGTCGATGTGGCCACGAAGATGATGACTCCAACGGATATATAATGATCTAGTGGTTTATGATAATGTCTATGACATTTTTTTTAACCTTAAGACACAAGTTTCTTCATGGACAAGAAGTTCGAATAGTGATCCATACTTGTGACTTTAGTTCGAATCGATTTGAGGATTTCAAGTTCTTTACTTCAATGATCCATGCGATATACGGCGTTATGAATTTTAACGATTGTCCAATCTCATACGTGTTATCACGTATGAGCTTGCGGAGGGTGTTAGGATATCTCGGAGAGATCGAGTTAAATGGAAAGTTAACATTTGTGTTAAATATGTAGATTTCCTATTATCATATTTGTAAAGAATTTGCTAGACAAGTTATGTTTTTGTATAAATAAACTTATTGGCCAAATCAATAAATTGAGAGAAACTATTATATTTTTAAAGCTTATTCTAAATTCTATCAAAATTGTTTGTTTGTTGGTAAGAATTGGAATATTTCATCGTTTTCTACTCAATACTAGCTAGATTTTCCATCTATGCGCCATAGCATACTCATCTTTCATATCATTAACTTTTAAGCGATGCTTACACACAAATTAAAAAATATTACAAAGTACTTATCGTAAATTCGTAATCCTATCTCTATAATATTATTTAAGAAGACATTTTTAAAAATGAACTTTGTTTTGTAAGTTATTACATGAAATGCCATTACAAATAACAAAGAATAATTTAAATAGGAAATGATATAATAGTCTTTTAAAATTATTGATTAGAATATGGAAAGTATATATTTTGCATTAAAGATGTTATTTAATATTTAATTTCTTAATTATTTTTAATATTATATATTTTAAAATAATAATCAATTAATATATATTCAAAGAAAAAAATCTATTCAAAATCTTGCTATATTTTTTACTATAATTTATTATATTTTATTTGAATATATATCAAAACAAAAATTGAAAAATATTTTACTAATTTATAAAAAGTTAGACACAAGAAACTATTTTTTTAAAGAGTTCGTACAAAAAATAGAGTCATTTAACAGTGCATATTAGAGTTATGTTTTCAAGATTATAAGTATTTACGGGTTAGCCCGAATAATATTTTAGTTTACTGCAAAATGGGTTAAATAGACAAATTATCACAAATTGACAGTTTGATCTATAATCATTAGATAAAATTAATTTTCTTAAATTTCAAAACAATATTTTTTTAAAAAATTACTCCGCGCTATAATTAGCACGGGTTAAATCCTAGTATTTTATTATTGGTAAAACAACAATCAAGTAATTAAATTTCTCTTATAAGAAAAATCTAAAATATCACTTAAAACATTTTTTTTAATTACGGATATAACCATCAAACTAAAGCTCATTAATGAGAACAAGCCGTAGATGGAGAAACAATTTTAAAGAAGTCACAGTGTGATAAATTTTCATGATTTTTTTTTCTAACGTTAAGTAATGCTTTATTAAAAAAAATAAAAATATCGAAGGGTTTACAACTACTAGAAAAAAGGATTCACCAATAGGGATTAGATCCGAAGTAAAATAAAGACATATTTTGGCGAATGAATAACTAACGTTTCCGCAGATGAATGCTCCACTTTTGCTTTTGGGCGATTAAATCTCTACTGAGATAATCTTCAAAAAAAACCCAAAAACATCTATCAACGTTTTAGACTGAATTGACCACGATTGCCAATCTCTTTTCATTGCTCATATAGGAGTCACCGAGATCATCGTTCCAAACAGTCGATTAATTAGGAGTCTACAATCAAGCTGTCTTCCGGAGTAACCGTTGTTTGCGACGAGAAACCCATCAACACCGAATGAATAACCATCATCGATTGAATTTAGTAGCCGTTTTGGTTATTATACCATTATATGATCTGATGGTTATTTATGGTATAATATGATTAGAAGTAGAAAAGATTGAGACTAGTGTTTGATTGGTATAAGTGATGATAGATTGGCAACATTAATCAGCAAAAAGTAGTGTGTTGTTGAAGCTATATGTTTTGATTAATATACACATTTTAAGTGATTGGCAGAGTTGTGAATGATTATATAAAATTATTTAATATATTTATATTTATATTTATAATATATTTTCATAATATTTTTATATTTTAATTGTATTTATTATATTATATTTTTATTTTAAAATCAATATAAAATAACTTTATTTTATTCATAATTTTTTAAATAAAATAAAATATTATATTTTATTCATAATTTTTGTAATTATATAATTTTTCTTTTATATATATTTTAGAGGTTAATACTCTACCAAAATCTTGATATGAAAACAAGAGAAACATTTGCTGATCATCTGTAGTTTTTAAATGTTTTACTAACAAAAATTGATTGATTGATAAAACGTTTAATGCTTTTTTAAAAATAAGATTAAAATTTTGTAAATCATGTATCTAAGAATTCTCCATAGTAAATTTGTTCAAGAAAATGGGAGTAAACTTGTAAAAAAAAATTTATTTATTTAATCACATGAGTGATGATGAACAAAAAATGTAAAAAGTGTTTGTGGAAATCAATTTTGATTGTAACACCCAAACTATATTCTAATATGTGCGTCCGCACGAGAATTGTTTTTGTTATGTTTATCAAATTTTGTAATACATATATTTTTGTATTTAGATATAATTTTTTGTATAGATATAATTTTTCTAATAAGTGACAAAAATTTATTTTTGTGTTTAGATATAGTTTGTTTTTGAAGATTTTTTTCTATATTAAATATGAATCTGATTATAAAAACATAATTCTAACTTGTCCGTTCATATTAATCTGAAAATGACAGCAATTATAAAAACATAATTTTAACTCGTCCGTTCATATTACCGTATGTTATAAATATTTATTTATTTTAGATATTTAAAATTTTAGGCTTGTTGATTATGATAAAATATACTATAACATATTATTTATCATTTTCGTCATTATGAGAATATTATTTAAATTTGAATATTTAAAATTAAATCTAAATTAATATATAATTTATTATTTTTGTAAAGATATAATAACAATTGGTTTTTGATGATTAATATAAACTATATTTAAATAAATCCAAATAAATCTAAATTAAAATTTGAATTTTTGGAATTAATTTTAAATATAAATTAAAATAGAATTTTTATTAATATTGTAATATATTGATTTGTTTGATAACTGAAATATTAGTTATTCACAAAAATAATAGTTTAATAAAAAGATTTTTATGTTTGGATTAAAAAAACGTCTTTACAAAATACTATAAATTACACGTATCATACAGAAAAATAAAATAAAATAAAATACATATTTTACTTTGGAAGAATCTTTTGTTGGACTGATATATTAAGAGTTTGGTGTATATGAACAAATGATGATGAAACTGGTTTAGTAACAATTGATAATTGGAAATATGTCCTCTCCTGAATCCGACATTTTGTGACGGTTTTGATCCTATTCCGCTGACGTAAGCGAGTTGTGTTTAATATTGCAACACATCGAGTTGCAATAAAAAAGCAGATAACAATATTAAATGAGCAGACAACATCATTAAATGCTCTGTCACAACATTAAATGTTATGCCACATCAATAAATGTACGGTCGTCGCTAAACGAGTTAGCACAGTTATCGGCGATATTGTACATTAATTCAGTTATTGTTTTAACTCAATTATCATATCGCGTTAAGTTTATGTTTATCATGATAACCTAGTTATCAAATCATAGAAAATATATATACCCAAAAACCCAAAATTATATCAGAAAATCCGAAAACCAAAAAAAAAAAACCCATAATACCAAAAATATATCCAAAAACCTAATATATATTTAAGATTTTTGGGAATATAATTATATTTCATGTAATTCGGGTACCCAAAATATTTTCGGTTCGGTTCCGAAATTACCCGATACCCATGAGTATCAATGAGTAGGATTCAATGGGTATTTTGGTAATTTCGGATCAGTTCCAGTTCGAGTATTTCAGTTCGGTTCTGGTTCGGGTATTTCGGTCTTGGTTTTTATGCCCAAGCCTAGCATTAATCGTTAACCAAGTTAGCATAGTTAGCAAGTTAACAAAGTTAGGAAGTTAACAAAGTTAGCATAGTATAATTGACATATATAGTTAGACAGATAATGTCTTAACCTCTTTATCTGGTTAGTACTAACATTTGCTATAAAAATATATAATTCACTAGGTCTCAGACATTTGATTTATTTGATGTGTTCAATATCGTGACGGTCTTGTGATAACGATGAAAGTTAGCAGTTACAGTTGTTAACGATGAAAGTTAGCAGTTAAAATTATTAATAAAGTTAGCATAGTTGCTCACCCATGCGACTTAGTGTGTAGCATAGATTACTTAAAAAAATTATAAAAATTAAAATTAATCTCTATTACTTAATCTAAAATTACATTAGTTAGATAAAAAATTAAAATAACTCAAAATGTTTAATGTGCCTATTTGGCCAGGCCGATTAATGTTTAATGTTTAATGATTCTCTTACGTAATTGACACAATAACAATTATAACAACATATTATATAGTAGTCACGTTAACAATTTGAGATACCATTTACAACAAGTCAAGTTAACAATTCAATTTAACATATAACATCGTTAACAAGTAAAAGTTAACATGTAAACATCGTTAACAAGCCAAGTTAACAATTCAAATTAACATATAACATCGTTAACAATTAAAGTTAACATGTAAACATCGTTAACAAGTCAAGCTAACAATTCAATTTAACATGTAACATCGTTAATAAATAAAGTTAACATGTTCACACCGTTAAACTAGTCAAGCTCACAATTCAATTTAACAGCGGCCAGTACATACGGATAACTACCTTAACGACCAACATCGATTAACTACCTTAACGACCAACATTGTTGAATGAATCTCCTCGCTTTCCCAAACGCGCTTCTCGGGTCATCTTCAGGTGAGGATAAAACTCTGTTTAGCCGTCCAAGAACCAAATATGTCCCAAATGGACTCCCTGGTGGTGTTATCTCAGATCTTGAGTTTGATTTCATCATAAACAACGAATAAGGAGCAACTCTTTCATGCACAATCGGATTCGGATGTAAACGCAAATACAAGTCGTTCTATTTCTTCTGCAACTCCACAATTTGTTGGTCTTTTGCTTACAAAAAAGTAATCAAGACTTCAATTTCACATTCTCTTTTCTTAATATCCTAAAAGCAAATTGTCAAAATCACTTACTAGTTTCTTGTCACCGTCGTCGTCGGCTTTAGCATTCTATAGCCACGGTGGCAAGACTGACCGGTTATTTCTGGTTGGGGATATTTCCAATTTAGCGACATCGTTTTAGTAACTCTGCAAACACCGTGACGGCTCATCTTCCCCGGCGGAATCTGAATGATTCTCGTCGGAGACATCGATTCAATTGAAATGATGTTGCTGCTTAATAATGTAGCGTTCTTGTTGCTGATGTTGTTCCTGAGCCTAATAAAAACAAAAACTAACAAATGAAACTTTGATCCCATTACTAAAATGAATAAAAACCGCACCTCGGGAATAAGGCCGGAAGAGTAATAAACTTGACATCGTAGATAAGTCTCACAAGTGGGCGTACCAATTAAGCATAACCTTCCTTTATATCTCTCCATAAGCTTCTGCATCTCAGCCAAAACTCCTCCGCCGCCGGCACCGTTCGATGCCGGATGTTTCGCTAGCCATTTCAAAATCGCCGAGATCGAGAACAAGTCCGCCGGTTAACTCCGAATTCCCGATCCGAGATTCAACCAACCTAGAGATTTCACCAAACCTCGTTGAAGAAGCTAAATCCGGTTAAATAGATAGATTTCCTATTCTTAAGAGGATTGAAACCTGAAAATTAGCTCTAATACCACAATTGTTGGAGAATATTCAGAGAATTTCAATGAAGAAGAAGAGAGATTGAAACTGAAATTACCCAATTGATTTTACCCAATGAAGAAGAAGAGAGATTGAAACTGAAATTACCCAAGAGATTAAAAAGAAAACAACAATATCTAAAGAAGATTTTAAAACCTAACAATTGTAAAATGGGCCCATGAATAAGTGACGTAATCAGGCTTCTTAACTGGAACTAGCTCTCGTAGATAAGTAGAGGTTTATGGGACAATTTATGGGACAATTTATGGGACAATTTATGGGAAATTGCTCATTTTATTCCTCAACTATGTACAATTGACAAAAATAATCCTCAACAATTGTGGTTGCAAAACAATTCCCCAACTCATCGTTGACCACGCAAAATTGGGATTCAAAAAGTCAAATGTTAATTACTAAATGGATACATGTCCACTAAATCGGTTGTAACTCCTTCAATACAACTCCGAATGAGGTGAAACCACTACCATTGTAAAGCTAACTCAATTTAATATAACTTTGATGAAGAGATCCAAAGCTAAATCCAAAGGGAAGGCTTTCGTACGCATAGATATTTCTAGACACATATTCCTGATACAAGATCTACTTGTATGGAAGTCTTCCCTTTGAATTTAGCTTTGGAGATCTTCATAAACGTTATATAAAATTGAGTTATCTTTCCAATAGTAGTGGTTTCAACTCATTCAGGGTTGTATTGTAGGAGTTACAACCATTAAATATATATATGTCTACTAAATCAGATGTAACTACTTCAATACAACCCCGAATGAGTTGGAACCACCACCGCTGGAAAGATAACTCAATTTATTATAAATTTTATGAAGAGCTCCAAAGCTAAATTCAAAGGTAATGCTTCCATACAAGTAGATCTTTCATCAAGAATATATGTCTAGAAGATCTACGCGTACGAAAGTCTTCCATTTGGATTTAGCTTTGGATCTCTTCATCAAAGCTATAGTAAATTGAGTTAGCTTTCCAATGGTAGTGGGTTCACCTCATTCAGAGTTATATTGAAGGAGTTACAACATTTTTAGTGGACATGTATACATTTAGTAATTAGCATTTGACTTTTTGAATCCCGATTTTGCGTGGTCAACGATGAGTTGGGAAATTATTTTGCAACCACGATTGTTGAGGATTATTTGTGTCAATTTCAAATAGTTGAGGAATAAAATGAGCAATTTCTCCAACTTCTTTGTGAATTATTGTCGAAAACGAATCTGTTTTATTAAAAAAAAAAATTTGTAACGTCTTGAATAATTTTCATGAATAGACCAAAAGATCAATAAATAAAATAATATTGTTATTATTTTTCCAGTAGACTCATAAAACCAACACAGAAAACAAAAGATATCGTAATTAAATTAAAATCCCTCCTAACTAAATATTAGAAAAGCTCTTAGATATTTTGGAAAAAAAAATAAGATAAAATAAGAGCAACTATTTAATATGATGTAAAAAAATCTATTAGAGGAATTAACCCAACAAAATTCAATTTCATCGTTTGTTTTGAAATTTTTATCTTTGGCGATATCGTACTATCCTCTTCTAAGCAGATACCTTTCATTAAATTTTATTAACGTTACAGTGTATTCAGAACCAGCAACAAGAACATTCACTTCAACACCATTTTCCATTGCCATATTCTCGACCATATCAGGTTCCATCTCCGGAATTATAAAAGCTTCAAACTTGCGTTTCGGTAGAATAAGCGAACCACCAGAGCAAAGATCATTGTCGGTTAAATTCTTCTTTACGACCCATGGATCATATGGAGTTAAACTCATATCTAAATTAGGTCTTGAGCCATATTCTAGCTTATAAACTAACAATGAATATTTTTTAACCGTGAAAGATGAAAGCAAAATTGATGAGAAATAAAGCTCATTCCTATTTTTTTATATATAATTTTTTTCTTTTGTTAAAAAGTATTTTTTTCTACTTCTTAAGGTTCTTAGTACTTTTTCTATTAAGAAATTTTCATTTTTTTCTGTTATTCTACAAGGGTTTTAAACCATTTTTATAATTCTTTTTTTTCCTTATTAGAAAGTTACTTTATATGTACAAAAATCGTTTGCAATATTATTAGAATTTTACATTTTCTTATTGTAATAATTAGTTGTCTTTTTTTTTTAACAATCTCTCAAAAAAAAAAATTTAAAAAGAAAGTTTACATTTTAAATATTTAAAATTATTCGTATATTTCGTCAAGCATGCTAGTGGAAGTTTTAAGAAAGAAAGCATGCTTTGTACTATTCTTGTTGAAGTTTTACATTTCTTTTACTTGTCTCTTTCTTCAATAAAAATAATCAATAATCTTCTGTTACCATAAATGCAAATATGAACGATATGGCTAAAAGCAAACACACATTCAAATGATCTCCACCAATTCATTTTTTTTCCAACATTCAATTTTATTTAAATAAATAAAAAAACAGAGAGGATATCAACGATTCGTGACAATCTTGGGATCATGGGGAAACTAAAACTTACAAGTCTTACAAAGATTAAGAACAGAAGAAACTTTCAAGAAACCAACTGCAGAAGAAGAAAATCTTGCAGTAACCTTAAACCCTCAAAAGTTTCATTCCTTTTTCCTGGAGTCTTTAAGCAGACCCTTCTTCCGAATCTGGAGGCACCTCTTAATGTTGAAAGATTCAAAAACGCTCTCGGGCAATGCAGAGACAACAAAACCCATGAGGGCGTGAGGCCAGTACGGTGTGCAGCGTGCTTCATAGCCTACAAAACGCAGTGCTGCCTTTGCGTATCCCTCTGGAGATGCCACTAAGAAAGATGCTCTTCTTATTGAAGTCATCTTTGTCGCAACATACAAGGGAATCTATGAAAACAGTCACCCAAATTTTAGCCATATAGTCAAGAAATCAAAAAGGTTATTGAGCAGAGTGACCCATTAACTTGTTTTGGTAATATTCAAACTCCACACTCAGCTATAACAGACATGGAATGCCACAGATTCTACATCCGACAATGCTTACAATCTAATCATCTAAGATCACGACATAGATTCCCTAGCTTCCTAGTTTTAACATTCCTCAATAAATAATCAGAAACGAGATCTCAAATCAGAGAAGTATTCAGAAAAGAGACATGTCATGCAATACTTACTCATTTGCAAAAAACCAGTTAGCTTAAAACTAAAATGAGCTTTGAACAAAAACCATCAACCTTCTTAGGTCCACTAAATAAACAGAAACAGGGTCAGAAAACCATGAAAAATACAGCATCTCTCGTCTTCTAGGGACTTAATAAACAATGTCTTACACATTATCCTGTCATGCTTGTCAGACAAAACTTCTTTTGATAACCCAAGAACTACTACCTTACCTATGTTCCCTCTACAATACCATTTTTTTCTTCTAACAAAGACAAGATCGGGTTTACTCATTGCTCAATCCTACTTCCAAATCTACACTTCAAAGCAATACCATCTACTTTCTTAAACAATTCCCAAATCTCTTTCTTTCAGCACAAAATCTCAAACAAAATCAATCCAAAGACACAAAACGAAGCAGCAATGGTTCAGGAAAGTTCACCTGGCATTGAACATCGATCCCACTCTTCTTGTACTCAACATGGAGACAAATAGTGAATTGATCCACGTACCTGAGATAGAAAAGAAAAAAAGCAAACATGCAAACAAACAATGTCACTGCCTTGAAGCATCAGGTCAAAGAAACAACGGTCTTGATCTGGATTCCTTACGTTTTGGCGGCGGCATAAACAGAGTAGAAAGGATATGAAGGGATAAGAGCAGCAGCACCAGAGCCCATATTGATAATGGCTCCTCGCTTCCTCTGAAGCATATTGGGCAACACAGCCTGAGTAACTTTCGTGGTTCCTTCAACGTTGATCTTGATAAGGTTATTGAGCAATCCTTCATCAACCTCGTGGAAGTACTTAGCGTAAGGGTACGACATCCCAGCGTTGTTGATCAGAATACCAATCTCCAAACCCTCGATCGTCTCCTTGATACGCTTCACACCTTCATCGATATCTCCGGAGAAATCCATCACCACGGTCTTGATCTGGATGTTACTGTACTTGGATCTAATCGAATCGGAGACATCGTTAAGCTTGTCCGGATTACGAGCGACGAGGACGAGGTTGAGCCCTTTCTGGGCAAGCTGAAAGGCGAAAGCTTTACCGATACCGTCGGTGGGTCCGGTGACGATTGCCCAGGATCCGTATCGCCGGAGATTCTTGGCGGGTCGGAGGAAGTAGATGTAGAAAGATCTGAGGAGAGAGAAGATGAACTTGAAGATGGAGATGGAGCCGAGGGCGAAGAGAAAGAGGAGCCAGATGGGTTGGGATTTAAAGTAAGTACAGATCTCCATGAGAAAGAAGATCGAGGAAATGGGTTTCAGTCAAATGAGGAGAGGAGTTTAGGGTTTTTAAGAAGAGATAGAGATGGGAAGAAGAATTGAATACGGCGGAAGAGACGAAGTTGGGTAGAAGTAGATGAGCAGAAAACCACCGGAATTAACTACTACTCTCTCTCTCTCACCTTATTTTATTATGATTTTGTGTGTCGTCTTCCTTAAATTTAGTTCATGTGAATATGAAAACTTGGCACCTCCGATGTTGACATTTCTATTTTACATACCCAAAAAATGTCAAATCCAAGGTCACATGGCGGTGACTTGATAGACAAATCCAAGGATTCAAATTATGAAAAGGTGTAACCGATGGATGTGTGTTTATGATGTTCATATTATTCGTTATACGGAAACATGAAGACATTTGACAAACACACGAACAAGAACCGCATCGTGCCTTAGTCTCCCTTCATAACTTGATTAAATTTATCAATTTGATGGTCAAATGATGCCTTCTTTCTCATTCTTTTCATAATGTAATTAATCTAATGTATGATTTTATAGACAACTTTTGAGTTTTGAGTTTATAAAAATGATTTGTTTTTTGGTTTTTAACCCATCAAAAATAGCCAAGTGATAGTTGCTCTTGGGCTAGTTGGGACATGATGTATCTAGAGATCCTCCGATTTCAACTTCCACTTGGAATAAAGGTGTTGTTGCTGGGCTTGTTAGGGTTGGCTTGTGGGCTAGTTGAATACATAGTGGACATGCTTTTTCGACGGGCCTTTACACCTTGAATATTAATCGGGCTTCGGATTGGATAACCTAATATTATTGAACATTTTTTTTTTTCAAAAACGTTTTGTGACCAAGTGGTTGATTTTGTTCCTAGTAAGTTAAGAATGATGCATTTATATCATTTTAGTTATACCTGTTATAACTATACCATTTTTACAGGTCTAAAGCAACATCTATACCAAGGAAAAAACATTTTGTGTCCAAACTGGACTAAATTCAAATAAGGTTATAATTTATATGAATAACTATACCAATTGCTAAACATGTTTAAGAATTTTTTTTTTTACATGATATCTTTATTGTTAGATATGAATATTCTAATTAATTATAATATTTATAAATAACATTTAATCTCTATTTAATTGATTAAATTATTTAAAATATAATAATATTAATTTATGATTGTAAATATTAAATGTAAATTTTATGTTTGTATGCGGTTGTTTGGGTACCTAAGCGAAAAGATTTTAATCCGAATTTGAAAATTTAAGTGACGTCCAAATTTTAAAATTTATGTTTGGTTTAATCTAGTTATTTAATTGAACCGTTAGACCAAACGATATAAATCTTATTATTACAAATATTTTTACTTGATAAAATTAAACCATACTTAGTAAATATTTATATTATATGGTAATATGGTGGAACGGGTTAGAGTTATGTTTTTACAATTGCGGTCCTTTGTGGGTTAGTTTGTCAAAACATTCAAGATATCATGCTGATTCGAGGCAGATTAAAAAGACGGGTTAACCCATTTTAGCATAATTTAATAACAAAATTTACAATTAAGAGTACATCGATATATACTTAACTAACTCATATTCTATTAATATCCACTATGTGATAACATCATATAACTTTTATAACAATTTTTTTTTGTGAGATAGCAAACTTTGCTATCATTTAAGGTTAAATAAATCACATAATCATTAATTTTTTCATTAAATTTAAGTCAAACTATTTTCGTTAGTGTTTACTCAATATAAATTTCACAACAAATAATGTATAAAAATTATTGCATTGCACACAGTGCAGATTAGAATCTAGATTTCGCATAGCTCGAGTTAGAAATATGGTATAAACATCAAAACACATATCACACAACAAATCAACAAAATATTATAATCTCACTAAAAACTTAATAATTATAAATTCAACATATTTGAATCGATAACACTTAAATTATATATTATTTCTCATTTCATATTTTTTATATTTCAAAATTTAATTTATAAAAAACTTTGATTAAAATCTAGTTAATTATTGAAATGTAGTTTTTTTGTTTCCGTTAAAAACATGCAATATGCAAAAAAAAAATATTATTTGGCCCAATTGGTAATTTTGATTTTTTAAAAACCAAAATAAAATAAAATGCAATATGCATTATGCATATTTGGATCCGGATAGTGATACAATGACGCCATTAGAACATACCAGTAGGCTACATACATGTTCTAGTCTAAAATACAGTTTTATTTATAAATTTTAATTTATTTACTTCTCCGTAATATTGCATTCATTATAAAAAATATTTTGTACAATATATGAATTATTCTTCAATATATGAGATGATTACCTTCATTGTTTTGAAAATTTATAGCTCAATTTTGTCAATAGTGTTTTCAAAACTTTTTTATTTTATTTTCAAAGCTGAATTAAAGTTTCATGAAATTGTGTGCGACACCGCTTTAACAAAAGCAAGTAGTGACAGGTAGAAAAGGTGTAACCGATGCCTTTAATTTCCGGAATGAAGAAAAAGAAAAAGCTAATTCGAATAAATAAAGAAAGACAAATTCTCTATGACCATTGCACATACTCTCAACTTTTTTCTAGCAAAAGCAAAAAAGTAATGTGGAGTCTTTGCTCACTGCATTCTCATCACACAGTTTTTCCTTCTTTTCTCGTGACCCCCAAAGCGAAAAGATTTTTGTTTTAGAGCATCGATGTGTGTGTGATCTTCAATGGGTCTATGCTTAGCTCAACTGGTTGTAACATGCTTGTTCATAGTAGTACCTCTTGTCCTGTCCCAAGTTGCAGGTACCATAATCTGTTTGTTTAAATGCTCCAAAGAGTTTCTTTTCTTCTTTGTGTGTATGTGGAAGTTGGAACTCTTCTTCTTGATGTGTTCTAGAACATGTTGTCCAATCACAAAGCGTTATCTTTAGGTTTTAATAAACAAGGGTTGCCTCAAATTCTCCAATTTTAGACTGTTTTTGGTTAAAAATGTAAGCGTAGAGGAGTATTGAGACTCTCTTGTCGATCATTTTGCTGTAATTTTGATGAAAGACTATATTTTGCAGAGTTTCTTAGTATAGATTGCGGTGGCTCAAGTAACTACACGGACCCTAGAACTGGACTAGGATGGGTTTCGGATTCAGAGATTATCAAACACGGCAAGGCAGTAACTTTGGCAAGTACCAATTGGAACTCGATGAAATACCGTACGAGGAGAGATTTTCCAACGGATAACAAGAAGTATTGTTACAGACTCAGGACCAAACTGAGAAGGAGATACATTGTCAGAACAACATTTCTCTACGGTAGCTTGGGCAGTGAAGAAGCCTACCCAAAGTTTCAACTTTACTTAGATGCAACAAAATGGGCTACAGTGACGATTCAGGAGGTCTCTAGGGTTTATGTTGAGGAATTGATTGTAAGGGCAACTTCAGATTATGTGGATGTGTGTGTATGCTGTGCTATCACTGGCTCTCCTTTCATGTCCACTCTCGAGCTTCGCCCGTTGAACCTTTCGATGTATGCCACTGATTACGAGGATAATTTCTTCTTGAAGGTTGCTGCCAGGGTGAATTTTGGTGCTCCAAGCATGGATGCCTTGAGGTAAAACCCTATTAAAACTCTTATTTCCATTACATCATTCACTAGTATAATTTACAAGCATCGAAAAATGCTGAAAGACTTTCTCTTTTAGGTACCCAGATGATCCATATGACAGAATCTGGGAGTCAGATGTTAATAGACGGCCAAACTATCTTGTCGGTGTGGCTCCTGGAACGATAAGAATCAATACATCAAAAACTATAAATACGTTGACTAGAGAGTATCCGCCTATGAAAGTCATGCAAACAGCAGTAGTTGGAACACAAGGACTGCTCAGCTATAGATTAAACCTGGAAGACTTCCCTGCTAATGCTCGGGCATATGCTTACTTTGCTGAAATTGAAGACCTTGGTGCTAATGAAACCCGGAAATTTAAGTTGGTGCAGCCATACTTCCCTGATTATAGTAATGCAGTGGTGAATATTGCTGAGAATGCCAATGGGAGCTATACTCTCTATGAACCTAGCTACATGAATGTGACTTTCGATTTTGTTTTGTCATTCTCATTTGGGAAGACAAAGGATTCTACACGAGGGCCACTCCTAAATGCAATTGAAATTAGCAAGTATCTACAAATATCTGTGAGAACTGATAGGAATGATGGTGATTACTGCTTTGTAAATTCTTCTCTATATCTTTTTCCCATCTGTGATGATGCTGAAAACATGCAAGTCAAAATTTGCTGAAAAGAGCTTACAGAAGTTTTCTAATTCTGCAGTGTCTGTTCTTGATGCAATTCGTTCGTTGTCCCCTGATAGCGATTGGGCCAATGAAGGCGGAGACCCTTGTATCCCAGTTCTTTGGTCGTGGGTAAACTGTAGCTCAACGTCACCACCTAGAGTCACGAAAATGTAATATCTACAAAACAAAGTTTTATTTAAGTAAATAGAGTTTGTGAAATTTAATCCTTGAGATGATGCAAATTGACCCTGTTGTGTGCATCTTAAAACAGTGCTCTATCAAGAAAAAATCTGAGGGGTGAGATTCCGCCTGGGATCAATTATATGGAGGCATTGACAGAGTTGTGAGTGGTTCGATGCTGCATTAAAGATATTTTTTCTTGGATTAGTCTCTCTGTCATTCTTTAGTTGAGTAAACTTGCTCTTTTATAGGTGGCTGGACGGTAATAGTTTGACTGGAATCCTTCCAGACTTGAGCAAACTTGTCAACCTGAAATTCATGTAAGCTTGGCAATCTTGACCAATATTTCTCTTATAGCTGATGACACTCGAATACCAGAAAGCTTTACTTTGTCTTGTCTCTTCTACAGGCATCTAGAAAACAATCAACTTAGTGGCTCACTCCCACCATACCTTGTCCATCTGCCTATTCTACAAGAACTGTATGTAATCACAATGTTTGTGAAGCGTTTTGGTTGGTTTAGCATTGAATTATACTAATACCTCGGCTGCAATTATCCACTCTATACATGGCAGTTTTAACAAATATTATTATCTTGCAGGTTTATTGAAAATAATTCTTTCAAAGGAACGATTCCTTCAGCACTGTTAAAGGGGAAAGTTTTGTTCAAGTGAGTATGCTACAAGTACAAGTTGATTTTTCGAACACAAAAGCTCACAGCTATTCAGCATTTGCGCGGAAAGATAAATTTAGCCTTTCATCAACAGACTGAATTCAACGCGACTGTTGAAACTTTGTAGTGTATATATGCAGGAAATAAAATAAGCATACCAAAGTTTTAAGTTTCCAATTTCTTGATGGAGTTTCTCCTTGAAGTGCTAACACACAGCTATAACATGTTTTTCTCCAGGTACAATAATAATCCTGAGCTTCAGAACGAGGCACAGCGAAAGCACTTTTGGCTGATACTCGGGATATCAATAGCAGCTGTCACAATTCTCTTGCTGCTAGCTGGAGGAAGTCTTGTTTTACTTTGTGCTCTTCGAAAGACGAAAAGAGCTGATAAAGGTATATAGACATTGGATTTTGATCAAATAGCTGTTATCAGGTTTTCCCCAAGAGTAGGACCATCTTACTCGTGTTTCTTTAGGTGATTCCACGGGGACTAAGACAAAAGGTTTGGTAGCTTATTCAGCTGTGAGGGGAGGACACTTATTAGATGAAGGTGTAGCATATTTCATATCGCTTCCTGTGCTTGAAGAGGCCACCGATAATTTTTCCAAGAGAGTTGGAAAAGGAAGTTTTGGGTCTGTCTACTATGGTAGGATGAAAGATGGGAAAGAAGTTGCAGTTAAGATAACGGCAGATCCTTCTAGCTACTTGAACAGACAATTTGTGACGGAGGTATTAACATACTTCAAATGCTGATTTTGGCTTTCTTGTGCCCCAAAGTTTCTTAATTAGACGATTTAATTGGGACAAACGTGCAGGTTGCTCTATTATCAAGAATTCACCACAGGAACTTGGTTCCTTTGATTGGATATTGTGAAGAAGCAGATCAGCGTCTATTAGTATACGAATATATGCACAATGGAACCTTGGGAGATCACTTATATGGTTTTTATCAATATCTCTCATGCCTAAGTTTGGCTTTTCATTCTGAGGATGACTCATGAAATCAATTCCTGACAGGTTCAAGCGACTACAAGCCATTAGACTGGCCAACTCGGCTACAAATTGCACAAGACGCTGCCAAAGGTTTGTAGTAAAAATTCAAGATTATATCTTTAGTGTGGCTATAATATGAATCCATTGGACAGACAAAACTTCAGATTATTACAGGTCTTGAATACTTGCATACTGGCTGCAATCCTAGTATCATTCATAGGGATGTGAAATCAAGCAATATACTCCTGGACATTAACATGAGAGCAAAAGTTTCTGACTTTGGACTCTCCAGGCAGACAGAGGAAGACTTGACTCACGTATCCAGTGTCGCAAAAGGGACTGTTGGATACCTTGATCCAGAGTAAGTCCAACAATAACACAACCTCACAAAAAATGTAGTCTACTTTGACTGATTCGGCATTGTTTTGACAGGTATTATGGTAGTCAGCAGTTGACTGAGAAGAGCGATGTCTACAGTTTTGGCGTTGTTCTCTTTGAATTACTCTCTGGAAAGAAACCAGTCTCAGTGGAAGATTTCGGTCCTGAGCTGAATATAGTTCACTGGGTAAACACCTCTACATCTTCTTTCCATTCAAAAGTTATCACCTTTCACAGTTTTAAAATACTACATCCTCACAAACCACAAATCCCCTCCCTTTACATTTCTTGTTCATCAACAGGCAAGATCACTGATCCGAAAAGGAGACGTACGTGGGATCATTGATCCATGTATATTAGGCGATGTGAAGATCGAGTCAATCTGGAGAGTAGCAGAGGTCGCAAACCAATGCGTTGAGCAGCGTGGGCATTGCAGGCCAAGTATGCAGGAAGTGATAGTGGCGATACAAGACGCGGTCAGGATCGTGAGAGGAAACGAGAACGGGCTCAAGCCATCGACTTCGAGCGGCTCAAAGGTGCAATCATCTCGTAAGACCTTGCTCACTAGCTTCCTCGAGATAGAGAGCCCTGACATCTCAGGAAACAGCTTAGCTCCAGCTGCTAGGTGAGCGAGTCCTCTTGTGGCTCTCATGTTTGTACAATTCACTCTTTGGACTTACCATCGTCACATATATGAATGTGTGTATGTAATGTACGTAGTGTGTATTTTAATGTAATGTATCACAACGCTACTCACATTAACTCTGTAGATGATGATGTAGCTGACAAAAAAAAAGGTTTGTTTTTTTTCGTTTTTGGCATTTTACGATCAAGATAAGAAATCGCATACGTAGACGAAGCAGAAGCAAGAAACTTGAGGATATGGCTCCAGAAATTCAGAATTTATATAGACACTTGCGATCTTTTCTACTTCTTCCACGTTTCTCATTTGTAGCCTATCTCTCTCTCAAAATTCGATTTTGCTTCATCTCAGTCTCGACGAAGAAGAAGAAGCAGAGCTGCAATGGCGGCCACAGCTCCAAACTCGTTACGTTCTTCAAATTTCTTCGGATCCAATATCATAATTTCATCTCCCACACCTAAAACCACAACAAAGCCGTCGTTTTCCTTCTCCTTAATCTCCCGTGGAAGATACCAGATTACTCGATCGGCTCTGCGAATCGAAGACAATGGAAAACCCATAAAGTCATTGCCGTCGCGAGTAGCTTTAGCAGCTATTCTGTTCTCATCGATTTCTTTGTCGCCGCGAGGAGCTTTAGCCTTGGACGAACCGGTTAGCGCTACACAAACCGTCGTTGTTGAAGCTCAAGCAGTGAAGCCGTCGACGTCGGCGTCGCCGTTCAGTGAGACCCAGACGATTACGGCGCCTAATCCGAAAGCCCAATCATCATCGGATCTTCCGGAGGGATCGCAATGGCGGTACAGCGAGTTTCTAAACGCGGTGAAGAAAGGTAAAGTAGAGAGAGTCAGGTTTAGCAAAGACGGTTCCGTTCTTCAGCTTACCGCCGTCGATAACCGCCGTGCCTCCGTCGTCGTCCCGAACGATCCGGATCTTATCGACATCTTAGCCATGAACGGAGTCGATATATCTGTTTCTGAGGGAGAATCATCCGGTAACGACTTGTTCACTATCATCGGAAACTTGATTTTCCCGATCTTGGCCTTTGGTGGTCTCTTCTTACTATTCAGGCGAGCTGGAGGCGGTCCCGGTGGCCCTGGAGGTTTAGGTGGTCCAATGGATTTCGGACGTTCGAAATCAAAATTCCAGGAAGTGCCCGAAACTGGTGTTTCATTCGCAGATGTTGCTGGAGCTGATCAAGCAAAGTTGGAATTACAGGAAGTTGTGGATTTCTTGAAGAATCCAGATAAGTACACAGCATTGGGTGCTAAGATTCCTAAAGGGTGTTTGCTAGTTGGACCGCCCGGTACGGGTAAGACCCTCTTGGCCAGAGCTGTGGCTGGAGAAGCAGGGGTACCGTTCTTCTCATGCGCGGCTTCGGAGTTTGTGGAACTTTTTGTGGGTGTGGGTGCGTCTAGAGTTAGGGATCTGTTCGAGAAGGCTAAGTCGAAAGCCCCTTGCATTGTTTTCATTGATGAGATTGACGCTGTGGGAAGGCAGAGAGGAGCTGGGATGGGAGGAGGAAATGATGAGAGGGAACAGACGATTAACCAGCTGTTGACTGAGATGGATGGGTTTTCTGGCAACTCTGGTGTGATAGTTTTGGCAGCTACGAATAGACCGGATGTTCTCGATTCCGCGCTCTTGAGGCCTGGAAGGTTTGATCGGCAGGTCACGGTGGATAGGCCTGATGTGGCCGGCAGAGTCAAGATTCTTCAGGTTTCATAGCTGTTTATAGAAGAAGCTTTGTGGTTGTCTCTGGAGTAGTGTGAATGACTCTATGAGGTTTGGTTTTATTGTAGGTTCATTCTAGGGGGAAGGCACTTGGTAAAGATGTCGACTTTGACAAGGTCGCAAGGAGGACTCCCGGTTTCACGGGTGCTGACTTACAGAACCTGATGAATGAAGCGGCGATTCTTGCGGCCAGGCGTGAGCTTAAGGAGATAAGCAAGGACGAAATCTCTGATGCTCTTGAGAGGATCATTGCTGGACCTGAGAAGAAGAATGCTGTTGTCTCTGATGAGAAGAAGAGACTTGTTGCATACCATGGTTAGCATTACTTTTCTAACTATATGTTTTTGAGACCATAAGGTATTCTCGTTTTCTGACAACCTCAAGTGAATTTTGAATTTGCAGAGGCTGGTCATGCTCTAGTCGGTGCTCTTATGCCGGAATACGATCCGGTTGCCAAGATTTCCATCATTCCTCGTGGCCAAGCTGGTGGGCTTACCTTTTTTGCCCCGAGCGAAGAAAGACTTGAGTCTGGATTGTACAGTAGAAGCTACCTCGAGAATCAAATGGCTGTTGCACTTGGCGGAAGGTTAGTTAGTAATGGCCTCCACACAAGTGCCAGGTTTTGAATTTACAAAGGGTTTGATTGTGTTAAAACCATCTCTTTCTATCTCTCTCTCTCTTGTGTTGGCTATGTCAGGGTTGCTGAGGAGGTTATCTTTGGGGATGAGAATGTGACGACTGGAGCATCAAACGATTTCATGCAGGTGTCTCGTGTGGCACGTCAAATGATTGAGAGATTTGGGTTCAGCAAAAAGATTGGACAAGTTGCCGTTGGTGGCCCCGGTGGAAATCCCTTTATGGGTCAACAAGTACGTTGCTACATGAAACTTGGTTTCTCGATTTCATCGTGAGCTTTGTTGGTTGGGAGGTGTTACTTAATTATATCCATGAAATGTTTTTTTTCTCTTGCAGATGTCTTCACAGAAAGATTACTCAATGGCAACTGCGGATATCGTAGATGCTGAGGTGCGAGAGCTGGTGGAGAAGGCATACAAGAGAGCAACGGAGATCATAACAACTCATATTGATATCCTACACAAGCTTGCGCAACTCCTGATCGAGAAAGAAACTGTTGATGGAGAAGAGTTCATGAGTCTCTTTATTGACGGCCAAGCTGAGTTGTATGTTTCTTGATTCATCATAATCCAGAAGTTAACATTGCTCACAATACCATTAGCCATGTATACTAGACCAATACCCGCGCACGTATATATATACTTCTTTTGGAAAACAATATTTTTCTACGTGAGTTTCATCCATTTGAAACCTTTCTTCCTACACGAACTAATTTTGTTGTGCTGATTACTTACAAATTACTTTCTTGAATTACATCAAAATTAAGTTTGTGTTATCAATTGATAATCGCTTATAAACTTTAATATGTATATATGATTTGTGTTCATATACGTCTTGGATCTATTCTTCAGTATACGCAGAATTTTCTTTCTTTCTTTTTCATTTTTCAGTCCAAATGCTTTCTAGTGTAATGCAATGTGTTCAGTTTACGAGCCTCTTGTCTTCCAAGATCGAGGCTTCTTTTAGCATGGTAGCTGAATCTTGGAGCATATTCAGCTTTGCAAGAGCCACGGCCTGAAGGTAGAACGCAGTGGGCCAGTCGGGATAGACACACTGTGCTTGCATCGCATCTCGGAGTGCTGCATCTGGCTGGTCGCAGAAGAGATGGCATATGCTTCTTCTTGCATAAACAGTGGGAGAGATCATGATCCCTGTTTCTATGAACTGCAAAAAAAAATGACGACTATTATTACGAGAAGGTGAGTACAAGAATCTCAGGTGAGTATGGTGATTTAGTTTTGTTTTCTTTCCCATGCCTGAGTATATTTTTCGATAGCGGATTTGAAATCTGTGTTCCGAAAAGCTGAGTCGCCTTGATGTCTTGTGTTGCACATATCTTTTATCTGTTGAGCCCATTGCTGGAAAGAGAGCTCACAAGTAACCTCGTCGTCTTTGTAATCTGTTGCCTCAAGAATCTGATGTAGAGCTGCGAGGTCCATACGGTGACATGCATCGTAAATTAGAGAATTCGGCGGTTCTGTTTCAGGGTTTTCGAGTTTCGAAATTCCAAGCATTGCATAGGACGGAACATCTGGTTTATGTTGAAGTGTAGCAAGGATTGAGATGATATCTTTAATCTCCGGCCGGTCTTTAGGGTTATTCTGGAGGCATTTGGATGCCAAATCAAACACAATGGCTGCTTCTTCGTCTGGATAGTTTCCTTCTAGGTGTGAATCTATCAAGACAAGTAAGTTTTGCTTTTGAATTGTGTCAACCGCCTGAAAAGAAGAAATGTCACTTTTAACAAATAGAACCAAACCAATCTGTTGTAGAAGAATGCAATGGTCACTCACATGACTTGGAGGGACATGTTTGCCACTAAGAAGATCCAAAAGAAACGTCCCGAAGCTGAAGACAACACTCTCTGGAATTAACGTACCTACCGTATATATATACATCATTTGCCACACAAAAAAATGTTGCAAAAACTTCTTACAATCTGATAACGTTTTAAGAACAAAGTAAGACAGACAAAACGTTACCACTTCTAAGATACTCGGGCGGTGTATAAGCGAGATTCGTGCTGAAGTTTTTGCCATCTTTGCTATTTTTCATCCACCCAAAGCATGAGAGCCGAGGACTGCCATTCTGCCTGACAAAAACTCTTAGCCGTTTCTCACCAAAAAAACCATTAGATATGTGCAAAATAGAGTTACCTCATCAAAGAGAATCCGATAAGCATTGAGATCATGGTACAATTTGTGTCCACTCTGCCTGCAATATTCTAAAGCTTCGGCTACATAAAGTGCAACTCTCAATCGCATAGCCCACTCCATGGCTTGTTTCTCCCCTGTAACTCAAAGCAAGAAAGGCAAAAACTTGTCAAACAAGTAAAGACAGATTTGTACATAAGAGTGAAGGAAGAAGGAACATAAGTTTTGGGATACCATACAATGAAATAGATGCTTGGTGAGGGTGTCATTGGGCATGTACTCTGAAACAAGCAACCTTTCATCTCCATCACAACAATAACCTATCAAATTCACCAGTCTCACATGCCTCATTTTCCCGATAGCCCGAGCTTCTTCCTGCATGAGAGAGAACAGTTAGTATAACCATTAAACATTTTACTTTTGATAACGGGGTAGATCTTAATCTGAAACCCATACAAAGGAACTCGATACATCACATTGACCCACAAGACGAGTCCTCGACCCAATGGAACAAACCACACGCTAGCTCTTGGTTTATGTTGTTTCTAGGTGACTTAAATCTGTTATGGACAGCTATAGGTCCTTCTTGACTAAGCAGATGAATGTTTTCCTTTTGCTAATCATATTGGAATCGGGTTTTGGGACATTATAAATATGGGTTTTTAATGGTTTGTATTACTCATTTAGACAATAGTAAAAAAAAACCCTAAAAACGGGTATTTGCCTCAATACGTTTTTCATCAACAGTTAATCATCAACAAAAAAAAAACTTATTTCGATCAAGTTGGAGGAGTTTTGAAAACACATACAGCGAATTGTTTGGGATCAGGCCATGTTGATTTGGAGAATTTTTTAACGGCGATTCGACGCATGTCGCCTCGAAGACAACCTTGGTAAACAACATTCGGTGCTTGATCGGAACAAACTGATACGACTGCGTTTACGCTGAAATCGTTCGTGGCGTCACGAAGATCCGCTGCGGAGAACTCGGAGAAGTCCGGAACGTTGGAAAAATGCCATCCCCTTCCGCCGCCGCCGTCATTATTGTTACGATGACGGTGGCGACGGTTACTGCGTTTGCCGCCGCCACGACGGACGGAAATATCGTCGGAGGTTTTTTTTTTTTCAAGCAATGACGACGGTTTCAGGAACGACGATTGGCAGCATCCCATGACCCGAGGCGAGTCGACTCGTTAAAAAACTCGTTCCTCAGACCATTAATGTTCCTACGTAGTTTCTTCTTCCTCTGTTTTTTCCCTTAGGCTTCTGCAACTTTTAAAATTCATATGTCTTGCAAGAGGATCGTTTGGTTTCAACAATGTAAGGGTTGTTTTGTCCTTTTCATATAACTGAAAAGTCTAATTTTCCAATTTCTCGCGCGATATTTTAGGTTTTAATTTGTTTTGTACGAAAAACTTTAACCAATTAGATAAAGAGATATACCCGATAAGTGCTTGTTGTCTAGTGGCATAAAGTCTTATTATTTTACTAAATCAGATTTTAAAGTTCTAAAAACTAGTCTTAAAAATTCTTTTAAAATGCCTATTTCTTTCGTTTTTTTTCCCATGGTCGACACATGTTTTTTATAAACAAAAAATTATGGCTTTTATTTTTGTTTGACAGTGACAATAATTATTTTACAATCAAATGTTTTACAGTTATAATTTAAAATAAAGACTTAAAGCCACCGACTCACAAATTTTTACAGTTGCATCTTTCCTTTTTCAGTTGTTTTTCTTTCTCACTTGAATAGAGTTCAATGTTGTTAAAACTGGATCAAAAGACAACCTAAATAAAATTATATTAAAAGCATTTGACTCTTTCATTATTTTTGTGATTTTCTAAAATATAAGTTTTAATTACTTGATTCATTTATCTTTTCTATTTAGAATTCATTTAGTAAATAATATATTTATATGTTTTTAAGAGATATATTAATGAATTTAAGAACTTACGTACCAGTCATTGTTCATGCAATATATAGAGTAATGTCACCATTTGATAAATAGTGTTTCAAGATTTTTGTTGTCCTCTGGAGGCAAGTCTCATGCATCACAAAGCAAGTGAGGTCAAAAGTCGGAAAATACGATGAGGGTGTGTTTTCCGATGACTCTCCGGCGCTCAAGTCAGAAATGAATGAGAAAGATCACAAAATTAAGCATCAGAAACGAGAAAGAGTCAAAAAACTTGAAAAAGAGAAAGTTATGATGACTCCGAACCCTAATAAAGGATGGATCCGCAGAGTATCTAGACATATTTAAGTGGATGAGAATCGAAAGTTTAGTCGGAATATTCGAGCTCCAATTTAATGCACTAGCCAAATCGATACATGATTACCCATGGTAGTTTCGGTGATTTGCGACGTTCTAGGCCCGAGACTCCTTCCCGTTTAACTCTTTTCGATTTCTATGCCACGTTCTAATCCATTGCTCAAATTTATAACATGTTCCCTGGCATGAAATCAATAAAGGAGAGGTTTTTACCCCCACCCTAAAATATGTTGTTGTGTCTTATAAGCTATGACATTAAATATTTGTTTATTCAGAGGTGAGTCTATAACATTTTAGTGAATGGTTCGTTTGTGCTTAATCAGAGAAATCTTTGCGAGCATATTTGGATGACTATGCAGATGAGGTGCGATATATTAATAAAGTAAAATGAATGAGATAAGAGTGAAAGAAGACTTAGCCAGATCAGAGCAATCTTTGCGAAAATGAATCAAGTTTCTTCTTTCCCTTTTCTTCTTCTGCTGGATCCATGTTGTGAGCGAATAATTTTTCATTATCCTGAATCCGTCAATTCGTGTCATGTAACCTAGAGAGTGCGGTAGTAGGGAGATAAGTAATCCAGATAAGTACAGGTCGACTTCCCGTCTACATCACCGCAAATCGAGTAGTAATGCCACATAAGGTAAGCTCTCAGATAATCAGATAGGAATACCCATGAAGGTAAGAGAAATCGGGTTTCTCTTACCAGGATATTGGGAAGGTAAATGAGGCTTATCAAGCACGAGTCTTTCACTGTTTTCCCTTCATACATAATGCTTTGTAATTCGAACTATTCCCGCCCAAATACTTAGTTGAAGACTCACGCTACACGTTTTCAAGGCCAGAAACGGACGAAAGCGACATATCTCATAATCTCGAGGTGCGTTCAGTATGGGACGAGCAGACCACACGGCACTTAACCTACGAGGCACAAAGCAAGGACACCTATGCGTAAGATAAATTCGCTAGAAGATAAGTAAAGGTGCAGGGAAATTACTTTAGGACAGCGTACAAAGAGCCAGCTCAGAGGATCCACCCACTTGATCCAGATTATGGAAATACGACCCGATATACGATCCAGGACATGTATACTCCGTAAAAGTCACATGCGCTCCCCGAGAACATGGGACATACATTCATTCACATACGGTCTCTTGACCTAATTTCCTCTCAATTCTCAAAACACCCTTTTTCTCTCTAGACACGAACCCTTCTCTGCGAATCACCGGAACCTTCCAAGCACTCTGTCTCTGGTCACCTTTCGACTGAAATCACTTTAAATCTCTCACCTTTCCATCTTCCTCACCCCAAAAAACTTCACAATTCTCAGAAACTTAGAGGATCCATCCCTTTTCTCGAACCTTAAGCAACTAAACCATTCTTTCCCGTTTTCTGATTCTCTTTGGACCTGACGCCCAAACTGTGGTCTTTATCTCTCTTGTTTATTGACTTGAGCGTCGGATCGTCCTCGGAAAACAGCCCCCCCCCCCCCCCCCCCCCCCCCCGCAATCATGTTTTCCGGGCACTCAATGCATTGATTTTTGTGTACGTGGATTATTTCCCCAAAAAGACAAAAAATCCCTAAACAATATACAACTAAAAACTCGGTATAACGGAGTACAAAAACATGTTTTGTTATAAACCAGAAAAAATACTCATACTCATATTTGCTAAATATTTTAGCCTAACAAAAATATTAAATAAAATGTTATATTGTCAAAAGTTAATGTAATATTTCTGAAAGAACATATCAATATATATATATAGATCTATACTTTGGTTTATGGTCTTAAACAGTTTTCGATTTTTTGTCTAGTAGTCGAAGTAAATGTTTGTGAAGAATGTGGACAATTATTTGAAAATGACTAGTTCAGAGAGAATCATATAGTAAAACGAGTTATACATCAATATCAAGTATCTATGCCAATCTATTAAAAAATGGAAAAAGTTGACGAAAGAATAAATTGGTGAAAATCAAATAATCTGAAGTATCGAAAGGAGGGATTTTATAGACACATTTTATTTATTATATTGTATATATAAAGGTGTTTGTAGAAACCAAATATTTTAAGAAAAATAATTCGATTAAACTAAGTATAAGAAGGAGAGAGTGTCCGCCAGAAAGATCAGAAGGGCGAAGTTTATCTTGATCCTTCCAATTTGTTTGGTCACCAATCATACACATCCACGCCTTTTTCTTTTGGTAAATATTTGTTAATTTCTCCTGTGGGATAAAGTACTTTGTTAGTGGGCATTTTCCATTTAATTACGTTTTATAATAATAATAATAATTTTAGAATAATATTGGAATTTGAATGTCTAGTTCATTCTCTCCCCTACCTCTCAAAAGTTTCACCTTTTAGCCACTCCATTTTCCCTATTTCTTAAGCAGAAAACGACTTCAACATTTATATAATCTTCTTGGTTATTAGACTTTTTTTTTTTGTTGGTAAAAACTATTAGACTTTGTTTGAGAGAGCACACAAAGAGTTGTCTCGAAACCGGTAATGAGGCGTAACAAAACAAATATTAGTTGATTGCAAAGATTTGGATACTTTAACAACAGAAAAAGAAGCAAAGATTTGGATACATAAATCAGTATGTTTTGTGTAGTAAGTATAATCTTTTCAACGTCTATATTTATGGTGAATTATTATTCTGAATTGAGACCATATTTAACTTTTTTAATGAAAAGATCACATTGGTTTATAAATTAAACTGTAGAATCAAAACTTTGAGTTTGAGCTTAATTTTCAATTATTTTATTTTTTTTATAAAATATAAAGTTCACAATACACACATATATTATATATATATATACACATATATATATATAGCTTAAAATAACAAAGGTATCATGTGCAGCTGCATGTTTGTTTTACCTTTTTCTGCATGTTGGTGTGGCAACCAAATGATTATGGAGACTTTAAGAGGCAAAAGAATTATAATGTGCTTATCATTGGCTCTAGGAAAGTCGTTCCATAAATAATCCAAGTCTTCGTTCCAAAATAAGCCTTAGCCATTTGTAATCTACGATTAGATACATAATTAGTCGTTAAAGAACTGCTACTTATTGTAGATTTCTCATTTATTTATATTTAGCTCCGAATATATGTATGTAGGCACATGAGGTTAATTTTGTATATCTTAGAGTAGATCAGTAAGGCTAATGGTTCAATGAATCATAGGGTGCAAAATGTATGCACATGCGGTTAATTCTGCACAAGTGTTTCTTGCTAGAAAATGTTTTCGAGGAGATAAAAGTATTAAAAAAAACTATTTTTTTTCTTTCGATGAAGAGTTCGTCCTAGGTGGTTCCTAACCTTTTTTCCTTATTTTTCTCCTCGCGGCGCCTCCTCCATCTTTTTCAATTTCGACGGGAGCTTGGGTCTTAGTTTAAGAGAAGAGATCGACGACCTCTGGTGTCCTCCGACGACTAGAGCATGGTCTTCTTCTGGTGGTGAGACGTGGCAATCACTACACCAAAACAGCGTTTTCCTACTGCAAAAACAGTCGGGAATCAGTAGCAAAACACCCTTTTACGACTGATTACCGACTGATTTCTGCGGTAGGTAAAGGTCTAGTCGCAAAAAAAATCAGTCACAAAATGGCTACTGATTTACGACTGATATCAGGCAGTCACTATTCAGTCGCTAATCAGTTGCAAACGTTTACGACTGATTAGTGACTGAATAGTGATTGAATGTTGCTACTACTACACTTGTAGTCGGTACTCAGTCGTAAAAATATACGACCGATTAGTGACTGAATAGCGACTGTAGGTTGCTACTACTTACGGTCATCGGTAATCAGTCGTTAAATATGACGACTGCGTTACGACTGATTATCTACTATTTTACTACTTATTAACGACTGAAATGAGCATCGGTTTTGTATATCTTGGCATATTTACGACTGTTTACCGACTGTTTATTTAATTTTTTTGCTACTGAAAACCTACGAGTTCTTAATTTGTTTAGCAGTTAAATTGGGTTGGCAATAAAACTTGAAACTCTAAACTCTAAACAGAAGTGAAACAATCTGATAAACATAAACATCAACATCAAATATTATACACCAAGCTACGAATTCATACAACAAAATAACATAACTTTCATGTTCTAAACCAAAATGGAAAAACAAGTTCTTTCCATTTCCAAAAGATAACATAAGTTTGAAGTTTAAAGTTTCAAGGGAGAGAGAAGTTAGCTAAATCAGTGGAGAGGAGAGTATGGACCTTCAGCATCTGTTTCTTGGGCAAGGAAAGCGAGGAATCGGTTGTCCGTTTTCAAGAACTTGTTCACAATCGCAAGCTCGGCGGTGTGGGCCTTTTGAGCAGCTGCAAGTCGAGCATTATCTGATTCTTGCTGGGAGATATGAGCAGCTTGTTCCTCCAATTTCCTTTGAGCCGCTTCAAGCTGTTGTTGCATATGCTGGAAAGAAGCAGAGGTTTCATGGTGTTTTCCCTTTCCCTTGAGCTGATTCTTGAGGCTTCCAATGGCAAAGAGGTCTCCTCTATCGTTTGTGAACGTAGACTACGAAAAGAAAAGAAATAAAATTAATACCAAACACTATCATCAATCAAAATCCAAAACATAACAACTTAGGGAAGGAAGCAGTTAACCTGAATAAAAAGCTCGTTATCCTCTTCAATAGATAGTTGTGGATGAAGACCATCAGAAATCTCTGTGGTCCCAGACTCGAGGTTAGACATCTTCTCTTGCTTTTTCTGCATATAGAGCCCAGCAACTTGCTCTGCTTTTTTATCTGCAAAGGTCCCATCCTTCTTCGTATTAGCCCTGATGAAAACCTCACCGAAACTCACTGGTCTGCTTAATTCCTCAACCTGACATGGAAATCAATCAGATTTAAACTTGAAGTGTTCATCATGCATAATAGTCTTACACTTGCAAGAACATTAGCAACCACTGTAAACATCCTTGCCGTAGATGAAAAAAAAAAATTAGGAAATCAACAAACCTGAATAGCTAGATCACCAATAGCCAATCGAGAAAGAACTCAGTGAACTTGAAATACCGCATAACAAAATCACAGATTGAAATATAACAAAATATCACAGATTGAAAGAACTCCACAAGATACAGTTCTGAACAATATTGATTGACAAGAGCAATGAATACTCAAAGGTTTCTAAGGAAATAATTCATCTTAATACACTAAAACATGGTAACTTATGATTGTAACTTTGAAGTGTTGCTCATGCATAATAGTCTTACACTTGCAAGACCATTAGCAACCACTGTAATCAAGCCTCAAAGATGTCTAATGATTTTTCAAAAAATAAAGATAAACCTCAATATCCAGCCTCAAGAAATAACAACATCACATATTGAAATATCACAAAATAGTTTCAAGTGACTTACCATTTCTTGTTCGATTTGGCGGTAAGACTTCTGTCCAGAGGCATGTTTGTGAGGCCCGAGACCTTTACGGTCAGACATCCGAGCTGTTGAGGTTGTTGTACTCTTTGTTATTTGTTCATCAGTCCTCCAATGTGCTTTCATTTCTTCCCATATCTTATCAGTGATCCATCTAGGTTGGTCATCATTACTCCTTGCAGAGCTCACCATGTCTTTCAAGCGAACTTGAAGTATGGCTTCGAAATGCCCTTGAACCAAACCTGTTAAAGAAGGATCCCATCTGTGTTTTTTCTACACACAAAAAAGAAAGATTGGTGTTAGTCTATATAAAACACATACATGTATTAAACAGAAGTTAGTGTTTAGTGTGAGAGAATGTTACCGCGAATTCAACGAACCATCGTTCTACTCTTTCCCTAGGCACAGAGGATAAACTGTAGTAGGGGCCATCAAACTTATTAGTGAAACACTTTGTAACCTGCCTGGTCAGTGAGGATCGATCAAAACCAAACCTACAAAAACCAAAGCACACAGTATCATGTAGGGTTGAGTCCGAATGATGACACATCATCGATACTATCACAAAGCATTATAATATATATCTTGAATAATTATCGACAACCAAAACATACTAATCTCTTAAACCTATAAAAAATACAATTGTTTTCGTAGTTAAACCTATAAAAATACAATTGTTTCTCTGTAATTGATAAATTTCGACCACTAGTCTAATTCCACATAAGAATCCTTCACTATTCAAAACCACAACTCCTAAAACACATAATACAAGCTTGACATGTATTAACAACTAATTAAAAAGAAAGCAAGAAATTACCATGTTGAATTAGGCTGGACGAGGTCGGGATCGAGAATGGTGATTATCTTCGGCCTTGGCGCAAGTAGCAGCGAGTTCAGAGCCTCCATCTGGTCTTGGGAGAGATTAGGCTCTATCGGAGCTTCGACATTAGGGAAACCTCCATCTTCTTCTACTGTGTTGTGGGAATTTTGGGCTTGAGAACTGTGATGAGATTGATATGCTAGATATGGAGGCGATTGAGATGGTTGAACTTGAGGCGCTGCAGATGGATGTTGGTGACTCGATTGAGCTGGGCGTAGCGGATCTTCAACAGTTGGAGCTGCTCGAGTCGCGGAATAAACAGATGCTGGAGTGTGAACCGTTGGAGATGCTCCAGAAGGTGGAGCGTGTGGATTTGCAGACGATGCACGCAGTGGAGGTTGAGCAGAATGAGATGATCTAGACGGACTAGTTGACGTCGGAAAGAGCTTCCTCGGTGGAGGGTAATCTTTGACAGACGGACGATTGTTGTTGGGGAGAACCGGCGGGACAGTTTCTGATGGAGGTTTTGGAGAGAAATCATACCGAGTGGGTAGATTGGCCGGTCTGGCTCTCGATGCTGTTGGTTTCACAAGAAGAACATTCTTCCTCTTTCCACCCATCGCAGAGTGAGAGAGACAGAATCGAGGAAGACGAAGAGAGACAGATCGAGGAAGACGAAGAGAGACAAACTCGAGTAAGGAGGAAGACGATTAGGGTTTCAAATCGCAGAGAGAGGGTTTCGATAATTTTTAAGGGTTACAACTCGCAAATAAGAAGAGATTTGGGCCAAAAATTGTCGCGGGTGAAACCAAATTTGGGCCCAAAATTTTGGAGGGTTAATTTCCCGGGTGAATGATCCGAAATTTTTGTTTTTTTTGGCCCAATCAGTCGGTAATCAGTAGGTAATTAGTAGCAAAAGTTTTTTAATTTTTTTATAAATTTTTCATAAATAACATTATAAAACATAAAATAAATTTAATTTTTGGCCCAATCAGTCGCAAATCGAAGCAAAAATCTCTCTATATCTTGTTTTCGTCTATGATTCAACATGGGTGACTCTTCTGGAAGTTCGAGTGGAACATCAAGGGGTCCCTGGGGAAGAGGAAAAGTGATTGGCTTTCCAAAAATTTGTTGGTGTGGGCAGAGAATCGTCTCGAAATTTTCACGATCTGAAGTTAGTTATCGTTGTTCTTCTTGGGTGTTTGCTAGCTGTCGTTGTTGGTGGCATAGTTAAGGCTAGGATGATTGTGTAAGTTAGATATGTTATTGATAAAGCTTAAATGATTGTAAAAACTTATTTATTAGCAAAAGTTGTAAGAACTTATTTATTAGCCAAATTTGTAAAAACTTGTAACATAATTAGAGCAAACTTGTAATAAAAACCACCAATACAAATTACAAAACTTAAGATATCACATAACATAATTAGTACGGTGCTACACCTTCTACATCTTCGTCATCAGAATCGGATAAGTTACACTGGAATTCGTCATCTGGTTCCGCATCGCCAACATCGTAATCGAGATTTACTGGATTTACTCGTAGTTGTGAATTCTCGACTACGAGATCTTCAATTGTAGTCAGCATTACATGATCATCCGTTTCTTGTTATAAAAGAGTAGGTTCCGCGTCTACATATTCTCCTGAAATATTTTCCCTCGGGTTAACTTTAACAACATTTTGCCACACATTCTTTGGTTTCTTCTTGTATGGGTAAGGGATATAACAAACTTGATCCGCTTGAGAGGCTGTGCAATATCAATGTATAAAATCAGACATATATATAGGGTATCGAGAAAGTGATAAACGGGCGAACGTACCCAGAATAAATGGTTCGTATTTATTGTAGCTTTTCGATGGAAGAATGTCTACAATGCCACCATTACCAATCCGAGTGCCTCTACCGATCACAGGGTCATACCACTTACACTTAAAAAGTGTGATTCTCAAATTAACCATCCCCTCATACTCGAGTTCTATGATATCAGTTAAGATACCGTGGAAATCAGCTCTGTCAGCTGCATTGCTGTAATTCTCTCCAGTAACACATACACCATAGTTACATGTCTTTCTTCCCGCGCTGTTATTCTGGGTATGAAACAAATATCCTCTTGTATAGTAGATGGGCCAAGTTTTGATCCTTTTCAGGGGTCCATGAATAATGTCGTGCACCCACGTTGGAAACGGAGTTGTGGCCTTCCAGTAAGAAACCTGCATATGAAAAGTCAATATAAAATATATTGAAGTACCAATAGTCAGATATCAAAAATTTATAGACATACATATTCTTGGATCCATGAAGGATATTCTTCAGCTCTTCTCGCTAGGATTTCTTTTTCAGAGAGATCCGGATATTGTGTACTAATAAAATCTTCGAAGAAACTATGTAACACCATAAAAATATATGAGAAATCGAGTATGTAATATAAAACATTTTAAGTTAAAGCCATTACAACTTATACCTCTCAAGTGGCTCGAAATAACCATAATTTCGCAAAACATATGCATGTGCGCATCGATAGTCTTTATCTGGAAGCCATATTTCCTGCATTTCGCCACTAGGCCGACCTACGTGAGTAAATATATCGGGGACTCCATCGAAATGATATTCGGGGACTCCATCGAAATGATATTCGGGGACTCCATCGAAATGATATTCGGGGACTTCACCTTCAGCAAATCGCCTTGACCTGACCAAAGTAGTGAAAATCATTTTATAAAAGCTACCAGGCGTATATAGACCAAATGGCTTAGCGAACATGTGAATAGTTATAGCTTTTACCTTGATTTCGTTTGTATACTCGAGGAAAAATAGTGCTCTGTAAAATAAGATACCTCCTCCCTTAGATATGATTGAACAATCGATCCTGCTGCATATATGTGGTTCTTTGCTTTCCCTTTCAACTTTTTGAAAAACCTTTCAAACGGGTACATCCACCTGTATTGCACGGGGCCTCCTAATTCAGCTTCGTATGGGAGATGTATAGGTAGGTGCTCCATCACGTCGAAAAAGGATGGTGGAAAGATCTTTTCCAAATTGCATATGATTAAAACTATGTTTTGTTTAAGAATTTGGACGCGACTTTTCTGCAAAGTTCTCGAACATAAGTCCCGGAAAAATGCTCCAACCCCTACAATACAAATTGAAACAGCAAATGGTTAATATAAATTATGATAATCATATTTACGTAATTTATTTTCCTAAAATTATAAATTATAAGTAATTAATTAGTACCTGATAACGCAGTGTGGACGTTCCGGTCTAGTAGTTCTGCAAAGATAAATGGAAGTAGCCGCTCCATAAAAACATGGCAGTCATGACTCTTCATCCCAGAAAACTTTTCATTCGCCAGATCAGTACAACTAGCTAAGTCTGAAGCATAACCATCTGGGAATTTTACCGATTTTTTCACACATTCCAATAAGCTTCTTCTTGCTTCGTCTGTCAATGAGTATTCAGGAAAAGGGGCTCTACCGTCATCATCAATATGTAAGTGTGGCCGAGAACATAATTCTTCTATATCCAATCTTGACGGGATGGTGTCTTTCGATTTACCCTTCACACGCATAAGAGTATTCATGATGTTGTCAAAAAAATTCTTCTCTATATGCATCAAATCGAGATTATGTCGAAGAGTGAGCTCCCTCCAGTACGGCAATTCCCAAAATATGTTTTCTTTGTGCCAGTTATGCTCTTTCCCAAAGCCAGGTTTCTTCTTATCATGACCGTTGCCACCAACATCCTCTGTTTTCGGTGGCTTTACACGTTTCAACCCGTATAAATAAATTTGCTCACTGGTTAAAGACTCTGGTGGATAGTCTTTCTTAGTGTTTCTCTTTTTCAAAAAGTCTTTTCTATTCTTCCTTAGAGGATGATCATGAGGAAGAAATCTTCGGTGACAATCGAACCAACACGTCTTTCTTCCATGCTTAAGATAAAAAGAGTGTGTATCTTCCATGTAAATTGGACTACACAATTTTCCATGGGTGGTCCATCCTGATAACATGCCATACGCCGGAAAGTCTCTTATCGTCCACAACAACACTGCTCTTAGTTTAAATTTTTGATTCAACGAGACATCGTATGCATCGACTCCAGTAGACCACAATTCTTTTAACTCATCAATGAGAGGTCGGAGGAAGATATCGAGACTAGCTCGAGGATGATTTGGCCCAGAATTCATAATTGTTAGAAACAAGTACTCCGTATTCATGCACATACCAGGAGGTAAATTATACGGAGTCAAGATCACGGGCCACAATGAATGGTTTTTTGACATGCCAAATGGATTGAACCCATCTGTACACAATCCAAGATAGACGTTTCGGGGTTCTTCGGCAAACTGGGGATGTTGATCTTGAAAATATTTCCACTCCGCCCCATCAGACGGATGCCACATTTCTTCCTTATTTGCTTCGTGCTCGGCGTGCCATCTCATTGCTGCTGCAGTCTTCTCGCTCTGATACATTCTCTTTAATCTGTCAGCAATAGGCATATACCACATACGACTATATGGTACATTGGTCCTACGGTTTTGCTCGTTAGGCATCCATCTTTTTGAATTACAAAACCGACACTTATCTAACCGCTCATCATCTTTCCAGAAGATCATACAATTGTTAATGCAAACATCAATTGCATGACATGGAAGCCCCAAATTGCGCATCAATTTGTCTGTCTCGTAATGTGAACCGGGTGCCTGGTTTCCTTCTGGTAAATAATCTGTCAAGATACCGCATACTGAATCCACTAACTTTTCACTCATATTATGATCTGCCTTATTTTGCATGATTCGAGCAGCTAAAGATAACTGCGAGTGACCTTCACGACAACCATCGTATAATGGAGTATTCGCTCCATCTAACAAGTTGTAGAATTTTTTTGAATGATTACGTACCGGTTCTTCTACATTTTGATAACTAACATCATGATGATAGTTGTTATCAAAACTCACGCTATCACGAAACGCATCATTCACCATATCCACATATCTATCTTCTACTACATTACCCACATCATCACTCCCACTTACATGCGTCCTATCAACATAACTCGTTCCTAAATCCATATCCAGTTCTTCACCATGCTTATACCAAATATAATAATCTGGCATAAATCCTCTACTATACAAATGTCTCAAAACTCTTGTACCGGGGATAAATTTCTCATTCTCGCAAACAAGACAAGGGCAGTGAAACATACCGCGATTTCTCTGCGCTAGAGGCTGGCTATTTGCAAATGCCACGAATTGATCCACCCCCGCTGTGAACTCTACCGAGAGATTTCCCGTCGCTTCATCGAACCTATTATACATCCACTCCCGGAAATTACCATAATTGTAATTTCCCGACATTCTAAGTTGAGAAACCTTATTCTCTCTTTGATTTGTGTTTATAAACTCTTTCTTTGCTTTGTGTTTCTACAATTGTGACAAGAAAATTCGCGTATGGCAAATATATAGAAAATTTCCCGACTGATTCCCGACTGATTTCCGACTGCAAATCAAAATAGGTACACCAACCACCAAATTAATTAAACGTGATTTACAACTACTTTTTGCTACTGATTTGCTACTGTTCTACGACCCACCGAATTCAGTAGCAAATCAGTCGCTAAATTACTACTGATTAGCTACTGCATGTTTCGGACTACAATTCAGTCACTAATCAGTCGTAAACCTGCTACGCATTAACGACTGATATTTTTAGTCACTAAATACCTACTGATGTGCGACTGTTTGAAAATAGTCACAAATCAGTCGGAAATCAGTAGCAAAACAGTCGGTAAATTTACCGACTGCCTAATCGGTAGCAACAATCAGTCGGAAAAACGCTGTTTTGGTGTAGTGAATCGGCTCCAGTGGAGGGTTTATCGTTTAGGTTTCTTTGGTTCTGACGTTTATTTGCTCAAACCTGTTTGTTTGTATATTCGTCTTAAATGGATGGACTGGCGGTGGTAGAGGTAGATTTGGCTTCTCCGGTTTCTCACGTTGGCGATTCGGATTCTTGATGACAAGATCCTTGTTGCCGGTGCTGAAATTTGGGGGTTTCGGTTTTCTTTGTCGCGGCAGAGTTGTGGTGGCAACAATATGGTGTTGATTTCTCTCCGGTGGTGGTGGATTAAGGGCGGCGGTCTAGAGATGGTGGCTGGTTCCGGCAGATGTTTCTCAAGGCTATGCGGTGGCGTTTCTTCCCCGGGGTCGTGTTCAACATCAAACTTTGCGTAGTTTATTTTCCGGTTATAGGTTCATTTGAAAGCCATCATAGTGGCTCCTTGATTTTCTCCGTTGTATGTTTAGTTTGCTTCAGGTTCTACTTCAGGAGTTGAGCCATTCCTCTTCATCGGCTATGTGGCTTCATGGTGGAGGCGGTGATGGTGTCCACAAACTAGAATAGAGGTGTGGGGTTCTGGTTGTGGTCTCCTAGACATTGTCGTGGGAGAAGGTCCCTTGTGTTGCTTGCAAATACTCGGGATAGATGCTTGTTAAGCGTGGGACCGATGGTTAGAGCTGACTTCTCTTACCGTCCGTTGGCTCTCCCTGTCTCGCCAGCTTGTTCGTTGATTCTTCAATTGGTTCTCGTTTTCTGGATACGTTTTGCTGCATGTTTTGTTAGCGTTTGTCTTCGGAGAAGTTGTAGGTGCTACTAGGACAGAGGTTTTGAGGATGGCCTCGTCGTCGGTTGCTCGTGGCAACAAAGATGAGGACTCGAGCTCGAAAGAGTTATGGCAGAAACACTAGGTGATGTGTCAAGGTGTCACTATAAGAAAACAAGCTATTTCCGACGGCAGGATCCGTCGGAAATCCGTCGAAAAATTCCAACGGATTCTCGGCGTCGGAATACTGTCGAAAATTAGAAAACCGACAGACTAATTTCCGACAGACTAATTTTCGACGGATCTTTTATCGGAAATTCCGTCGAAAATCCGTCGGTTGGCCGTCGGGTATTTCCGACGGATATATTTTGGACATAATTTCCGACGGATAATTGATCAGAAGTTTGTGTTGGAATACCGTCGGATGTTCGTCGGAAATAGGTTCTGACGTATTTCCGACGGTAACTGTTTCCGACTGAAATTGTTCAAATAAATAAATTATATTTTGAATTTTATTTAATTAATTTTTTTTGAAATTTATAAATTAGAAATATAAATTTGATAAATAATAAATATTAAAATTTATTAAACAAAAATAAATAATTCATTACACATTAAAAAAAATTATTCAAAAAAAAAACCATAAAATAAAATATTTAAACGGTTGGAGAGTCCCCGGAGTTGTCTTCGGGATTATTATCCCGAAACATATGCGGGAAACATTGCTGCATCATCTTCTCCAACGAGGAGAGCTTCTTATTGGTAGATTGTTGTTCCGTTCATAACTCTTCGACCTGCTGGTCACGGTCTTTCACCGTTTGGGTGAGCTTCTCGATTTTTACCCGGTATTCCGAAGGATAACGAGGAAGCGAGGAAGAAGATTCATGGGTCGGAAGGGTGCCTAACCCAACGAATCGACCTTTCACTTGCCGGGTTTGCTGCGAATAATTATAACCGTTAATAATGAAATAAAGAAAATAAAAAGAAAACAAAATGAAATTAAAACTTACCTCAAGTACAATCTGGTTTATCTCTATCCGGGATAACGAGTTCGAGGAGGTCGATCCGTCGATAGTGAGTTGCGACATTGAAACTTCACGGTCTAGCTTCGTCTTCTTGCTCTTCTCGACAACATCACGCATCCCCAAGTCATGTATCTGACCGGTTTCTTGTTGTTGTGCCTCTGCTCGATGACTTTAAGATAATCGGGTTCGGTACCAGATTTTTTCGCCTGGGAAAATTTGTTAAGTTAAATAAATATAAAAAACAAAATTAGTAATAAAAAATTGAAATTAAACTTACCATTTCCATCGCTTCCCGTTCGATGGTCTTTGCACCCCTGATGTGGATGTAGACCCCCTTCCCACCTCGTTGGCTCTTTCGGTTCTTCGACTGTTGGTCGGAGGTCTTTTTCATCGCAGGCTTACTCCAGTACTCGCAGAAGCCCTTTCAGACGTCGTCGTCAAGGTCTTTCGGTTTGTCTTTGTTGTACTTCCACTTCTGCTTCCACTCGTACATGTGCTTCGAGTACGAGTTTGCGGCATACTTGTCGAATGTGTCAATAACTTTGCGCGTATGATGAGAGTCCCACGTGAACTCTTGCTACAATTAAAAAATATATATGTTACATTTCAAAAAGAAAAATTGACAAAATGAAGTAAAAAAAGAATAATAAATCAATAAATAACTTAACGCGAAAATCCGGTGCCACACGTCTTTCTCCTCGGCAGGCATGTCCGAATACTTCTCGTACGATTTGTCCAACATGTTGTGGAGCCCGCAATATCGCCTTGGTGATCTCAGTCGACAGCTTAAACCTGAAAACATTATAAAAATATATAAATATGTTAAGTATAAAAATCTAAATAAATTGAAATAATATACAAAAATTATCTTACCAAGTCCCTTCCTCAAACTTCGGGTCGAGTCTGATGCAATGGTCCCGGTTTGGCTGCTGGACTAGCTCCTCGATCCGAATGTTGCTCCGAGCAGTGGATTGCTGGGAATCCGGGATATGAGTTCCCGAGCTTGTTGGTCCCGGAGGCGTACACCGAGAACTCCGAGAACGGCGTCCTTGGTTGCCGCCTCCCAACTGAAGTACGTCCTCGTGATCCATGCGGAAAACCGTAAAATCGTTAGTAAATTACCAATAATTTCAAAAGTTACCAAAAATTTCCGAAAATTTGAAAATTTACTGAAATTTTGAAAATTTCCCAAAAATTTCAAGTTTTCCGAAAAATTCAAAAATTTGAAAAAATTTGTAATTCCCAAAAAATTATAAAAACGAATTTATTTGAAAACATTTTTATTATTTACAAATATTTTAAAAACGTTTTGATTACTTAAAAAATATTTTTAAAACGTTTTTATTACTAAAAAAATATTTTTAAAACGTTTTTAATATATACAAATATTTTAAAAACTTTTTTATTACTAAAAAATATTTTAAAAACATTTTTAATATATACAAATATTTTAAAAACGTTTTTATTACTTCAAAAATATTTTAAAAACGTTTTTAATATATACAAATATTTAAAAACGTTTTTATTACTTAAAAAATATTTTAAAAACGTTTTTAATATAAACAAATATTTAAAAACGTTTTTATTATGTGAAAAATTCAATTGTAATTTTCTAAATACTTAAAAAATATTTAGAAACGTTTTTAAAAAATCAAAAATTTGTTTTCTAAATCTAACAATTCTAAATCAATAATCTAATCACATAAACCCTAACACTAATATCATTCCACATAAAAAATTCCATTCTAACCACCTAACAATACACATAAATTAGATTTTAACAACCTAACTAATATATTCCCTAAAATCTAACAAGATCTACAAAAAAATAAAGGAGTTGATGAAACTTACCCTGGATTGAAGAGAGAGTTTTGAGAAGAAATGAGAAATTGTAAGGAAGAAGAAGAGAGAAGAGAGAATCTGTGAGGAAGGAGAAGAGAGAAGAGAGAAGAGGAGAAGAGGAGAAGAGGAGAAGAAGAGTCGGAAGAGAGAGAGAAGAGATAAATGATGAAAGAAAAATATGCATCGTGTCGATATATATCAATTTCTGACGGATTATCCGTCGGAAATCCGTCGGATTCCAAAAACAATTTCATTTACGCGGTTGATATTCCCGCGGTCTCGAAAATACCAAAGCCCGTCGGAAATTTCCGACGGAATTAAGAAGATAAGGTATATTCCTTGCATGTTTGTCGATTGGCCAGTCAACAGGCACGTATCATATTTGCCATATTCGTCGGAAATCCGTCGAAGATTTCTGACGGATTTAGGGTATATTTGGGGTTTAGGGTTTAGGGTTTAGGGGTTTTTTATATGATTTAGGGACCCCTAATTTACATGTTTCATTCAAACTATATCACAGTCATCAATATTTAAGACTGTGCATGAGTTTATAACTTATACAACATCAAAACCTATCATTTCACATAAATCAACTTATATCTTATACTATAATTTATACAAACACTTCCATCAAATTTTATAAATTCTATATAACACATTGTTTTGAAATATGACAAGTTCAACCTATTGTATATACATCATACAAGTGTTTGTAAACAATTTCCACAAAAACACCTATACCCTATACCCTAAACAACATTTTTGAAAATATTCGTCGGAAAGTCGTCGAAAATTTCCGACGGATTCAATTACCCCGGCTAAAACTGGGATTCAGTTGCAGCCGAGGGATTCAGTTACAGCCGAGGGATTCAGTTTTAGCCGGGGTAACTAAGGCCGTCGGAAATTTCCGACGGATTTCCGACAGATTCAGTTACCCCTGCTAAAACTGGGATTCAGTTACAGCCAATGGATTCAGTTTTAGCCGGGGTAACTGAATCCGTCAGAAATTTTCGACGGATTTTCGACGGATTCTGATGAGGACATCAAGTCAGAAAGTCAACAAGGACCCAAGGTCAAAGCCATGAAAGCTCATGGGATTGCTACTGCCTTTGAAATGGGCTGTACTGAGTGTACGGCAGGCTTAGACCCTCGTCCTATAGGCAACAGCGGCCCCATTCCTAAGGTCGGGACAGTAGTTCCTAAGCTCCTAGCCCGAATAGAGCCGACCGTTCCACCACCCAAAAGAGGTGGGATTCATCGACCAACCCACCACGAGGAAGAGAACAGTCGAGCCAGAATCCCCATAGCTCGACCTTGGTATCACGGTGACCCGATCGTCTACGAATCGAGCAAGACTGGTGAGCTCGACGGCCAGGAGGATCCAAACGTCCCACCACCCAAAGGAGATAAGTTTCATCGACCAACCGACCATGGAGGAGAGAACAGTCGAGCCGGAATCCCCATAGCTCGACCAAAACCGGCACTCACCTTAGCCATGCTCCACGGCGCACCAGGGAGAGCGTACGAGCCGGGAAACATGTGTTTTGGCCCAAGACCTTCAACCACTGATTCAGCCAAGGCCCAACACGCATACTGGAGCCTCTTATGGTCCAAGCCAGAAGGAGATTTGACTTGGCACAATCCGCATCCAAACCGGGAAGGCCAATCTCCTACGCGGGCCCGTTTGGGGCCAAGTAAGTAAAGTCCGACTTGTCTTCCTTTGCACGACTTCTCCACTTGTTTAATGCTGTCTACTGAGTATACAGTGGGGCCTAGACCACCAGAGCACAGGAAGATACGCCCAAATCCCCTGCACGGTCGTTTTGGCCCTAGGCTTAATGAACTTACCATAAATGGCTATACTCGCGATTTGCTAGATCAAGGCGAGTTATTTTCGTCTAATCTCGGCCATCCAATCTCAGCATCTCATCATAGACGTCCAGCACCTCCAAGGAAGATCCGTCTTGCCATAAACCACAACAAGAATCACGCCCACAATCTCACCGATGTCGACATTCGCAATATTCCATTTTAATTGCTTTCCTTTATTTTTGAATTCTTGTGACCGTTAGGTCTTTTGTCGAGCTCCTATAAAGCTCTCTTGCTTCTGTACTTCCCATTCACGAATTTTATAAGTTATTACAACAAACTTTCGAGTTTAGTTATCAAAGCATCTTTGTCTTTGAATCGGTCCGCCTTTGTTTGTTCTTAAGTATTGTGCGAGGTGTCCCCCTTGCTTAAGAGCTGCTTGAATCTTCCCTCTCTAGTGCGTGGTTTCCCCCAGGAGAGTTAAGTTCATCTTGTTTGTCCGGTCCCATCACAACCGAGCCAAGCTTCCGCAATCATCACCATCGACCCATCATCCCGCAACCAAGCCGATTTGAATAACTTTGAGGCCTTGATTGTAAATCCGACCTCGAGTCTTACATCAGATTCAGTTACCCCGGCTAAAACTGAGTAAGTTTGGGATTCAGTTACAGCCGAAGGATTCAGTTTTAGCCGGGGTAACTGAGTCCGTCGGAAATTTCCGGCGGATTCAGTTACCCCGGCTAAAACTGAATCCCTCGGCTAAAACATAATCTATCGGATTATGCTTAGCATTTTTTATTATTTGATTTCCGCTTTTGTTACACTTAGTAAATCAAATGTCTAAGTTTATAAAACTTCCACATAACTAATATATTACACATTACAATTCTAGTTCAAATATAGGTACATATTGCTCAAATGCAAAGTTTTTAATTAAAACTACTTTGAATCCGATGATGAGTAATATGATTCTTCTGAATCGGAAGTTTCCCCAAATTCGCCAAATTCTTCTTCTGAATCCTCAAATACCCGATCGTCTGCATGTATGGTGAAATCAACGACGAGGTCGACCCCAAGGAAATGCTCGATTGAACCCAAACCTACGGAGCTTTGTTGGAGGGGTTCATGATCATACATCCCATGAACTCTACCTCTCGGGTTTATCGATGTGACTGTAACCCACGGGTCTTGCTTGTTTGTCACCCGATGATAGGGAATGTAGCATACCTACACCATGTAAAAATTTAACCACGGGAATGCAACAATACTAAATTTCTCAGTTAACGTAAAAGAAAAACAAACATGGTTTGCTTGTGATGCAAGTACAAATGGCTCGTATTTCTGGAGTTACCTTCTGCTATGTAATGATGTAACACCAAATTGGTCGTGTCGCACACCGCTTCCTACAAATGGGTCGTTCCAGTCGCATAAAAATGCAACACATCTTAGACCGAGCATTCCCGGGTACTGAACATCAAAAATCTCACGTACGACACCATAGTATACAAGATCACCAGACTAAGTTGATACACCGTAATCTGAAGTTGTCGCATTCCTATCATCCCGAAGAATCTTAAAAGCGTACCCTCGTGTGCTATACATCATATGTGACTGCACGGTTGCTAGTGGAAATCGCACAATTTCTTCTAACCACGTGGGAAATATTTGTCTGTTAGCCTTCTCTGTCGTGACCTGCAAAAATAAAATAAAAAACGTCAAATAAATCATTCATTACATATGATGATAGTTAAAAATCAGGCAATTAAAATACTTACATAATCTCTTAACCAACGTCCGAACTCTTCCTGTTTGAGCTCGATTATATCGTCCTCTGTTTTGTCCGGAAATGCAAAACGTTGATAAGCCATATACATCCTGTGAGATTGAAGCAAGCATCACGTTAGTACATATATATAATCAAGAACCCAATAAGTAATTAATAATTTGGTTCAATATAATACCTCTCATATTCATCAACTCCGTCGCAGTTTGTGAGAATATACATATGCAAATGCTCTCGCTCCTGTGGTGAAAGTCTCCGCTTCTTGTCTTTTCCACTAAGTCGTCCAATCTCTAAAAATATATGAGGAACATCGACCGGATAGAAAGATAGTACGCCTCCGTCATCATGTCGAGCTGCTGTACGATTCTTTGTTTTGACTTGTGAGGGAAAGTAGAACTCGGCAAAATATGAGGTTTTTTCATTGATGCTCTGTGCGACGATAGAACCCTCCACTCTGCTCAAATTTTTCACCTTCTTCTTTAGATGAAAGATATACTGTTCGAAAGGATACATCCAACGGTACTGAACCGGGCCCCCCAAGCTCTGCTTCTCGAGGGAGATGAATTATTAAATGTTCCATAACATCAAAGAAGGAAGACGGAAATATCTTCTCCAAATTGCAAAGGATTACAGGTATATTATCCCCAAGATTGTGGATACCGTCTTATGTAAGAGAGTGAGAACATATATCTCGGAAAAAGGCACCAATCCCTGCATTTTCGATGGATAAAAAATTAATAATTGAATAATAAAGTATATATTGTGTAAAGTAGTAACAAAAAAATTATCATGATTGTACCTGCAATTACTTCGTGGACATTACGTGGTAGAAGACATGCAAAGGCAAATGGAAAGAGGCGCTGCATCACCACATGGTAATCATGACTATTCATCTCAGTAAACTTCCCTTATCCATGATCAACGCAGTTTCGAAGGTTAGATGTGTATCGGTCCAGAAATCTAACATTTTCGGCAATCCAGTAAAAAAACCCGGTCTTTGAAGGTTCATCCAAACGAAAAGCCAGGACCGGAGGCTTCCCGTTCTTTGTCACATGTAGTGCTCTACGAGAACAAATGTCTGGCAAGTCCAATCTGGACTTCAGATTGTCCTTCGTCTTCCCTTGGACATTGAGAACGGTGTTCATAATGTTGTCGAAATTTTTTTTCTCAATGTGCATGACATCCAGATTATGCCTCAAAAGATGGTTTTTCCAATAAGGCAAATCCCAGAAAATGCTCCTCTTGTGCCAATTATGAACGTTGCCACAACCATCAACATGATGATGCACGTTACCACAACAAACAATGGTCCTCTCTGCACCAAAATCTCTGAACTGAGTCAACAAATACTCACCATCTAACTCAGGAGGTGGACCATCAAATACTTTCCGGTTCTTCCTAAACAATGTGGTGCTCCGACGATAAGGAAGATCGCTAGGTAGGAATCGCCTATGACAATCAAACCAAGCCGTTTTGCGTTCGTGCTTCAATTGGAACGCATCTGTGTTATCTTGACAGTACGGGCACGATAACCTTCTGTGCGTTGTCCATCCTGATAACATGCCATATGCTGGAAAATCGCTAATGGTCCACATAAGTATCGACCGCATGATGAAATTTTGGTGACAAGAAACATCAAACGCTTCAATACCTTGGTCCCATAACATTCGCAGCTCAAAAATAAATGGCTGCAAAAACACATCAAGTGATCTCTTTGGATGCTCTGGTCCAGGAACGAGAATGCTAAGGAACAAGAACTCCCTTCGCATGTACAAATATGGCGGCAAATTGTAAGGTGTTACAATTACTGGCCACAAAGAATATTGTCTGACGTGCTTCCCAAAAGGGTTGAAACCATCGGTACATAATCCAAGATATACGTTCCTCGCCTCAAACGTAAAGCTGTGATACATTGATTGAAAATGTTTCCATGCTCTTGCGTCTGACGGATGGGCGATTTGTCCATATGTTGTATGATCTGCATGCTATCTCATTGCTCCCGCTGTGCGCTCTGGCTGATATAACCTCTTCAATCTCTCTGTTAACGGCAAATACCACATCCGTTTATATGGCACTGGCACTCTTCCACCTTTTTCCTTATACCGAGGTTTGCGACAAAAACGGCATGTCGAACGGTCTGCGTCCTATCTCTAATAGAGCATACAGTTGTCTATGCATACATCTATCATCAGATACGGCAATCCTAGACCTTGAACAAGTTTCTGTATCTCATAGTATGATGCCGGTACAAGATTATCTTCTGGCAAACTGTCTTTCACAAAATCAGTGATTGCATCCACGCACTCCTCACTCAAATTGAAATCCGTCTTTATACCCATCATCCTAGTTGCAGTTGATAAAGGGGAATGTTCACCTCTACACCCATCATATAAAGAATGTTTAGCAGCGTCTAACATATCAAAGAATCTCTGAGCTTATAAGTTAGGTTCTTCTCCTCAATCTCCATACTCAGCAACCGATGGTATATTTTCACGAAATGCATTATTCACCATCTGAACATGACCTACAGTACTTTGTACTTCCATTGCGGGTTCTTCTCAGCTAGCGTTATCCCCAATATAATATTCATTAGTACTAGCATAATTATCTACCATTGTATCATTTTCTCCATGATAATACCAAATCTTGTAACCCGGCATAAACCCATGACAATACAAGTGTGACCATACTTCATCTATCACGATAGATCTACGATTCCCACAATTGATACAAGGGCAATAGATTTTATCGGTTTTTTTTGCTTTCTTTTGCATATCCGCAAATGCCATGAATTCCTGTAGACCTTCTTTGAATTCCTCCGTAACTAGGCCCGTGTCCGGAATTTGATGAGGCTTGTCCATCTATGATCGAAAATAATTATAAGGATTTGAAGAAGACATTTCCGTAAGGAATTAGATAAGAGAGATTTTTTTTTTGTGATTATAAATGAGGGGTAGATACGTTTTTATAAGAAAAATTTTGTGCATTTTACGACGGATTTAAAGTAGATATTATCGATGTCGGCAACCATGTCGGCAAAGTCACCATCTGTCGGACATCCGTCGAAAATCCGTCGGAATTTTCCGACTGATGGCTGTCGTCGGAAATCCGTCGACAGTATGTCGGCAACATCAGCATTTCTCGGAAAGCCGTCGACAAGTGTCCGACGGATTATTGTCGTCGGAAATTTCTGACATTTCTGACGGATTTCCGACGGATGACACATTCGTCGGAAATCCGTCGATAATCTGTCGGAAATTTCAGACGGAATTATTGCCGGAAATGCCCCTGTTTTTTTTGTAATGTGTTTGGAATAGCTGTTTCATCCACGTACTTCATTCGTAAGGTTCTTTGTTTGGATTTGGTTTCTCTCATTTTATGTAGTTCCTTTTTGTATTGTAGTCTTATTTCTTCTGTTTTTGTTGTATTATCTATGTAATTCTACCAAAAATCAAAAATAGAATAAAACTTAACATACCCAAAAAAAAGAAGTGTTTCTTGCTAACTTTCATTGCGTTTGAGACGTATAGCTTTAATTAGTGCTCACATTAACTATTAACCTAAGTAGTAGTATTAAATTGTGATGCCTTCACATTTTATTTGGTTTTAATTTGTGTAGTCTCTTTCCTACATCAACATTGTCATTTTAAGAATTTATTTTTGTTTCACAAAATATGTCGTTTTATGTTTTCAATGCATAATTTTGAACAAAATTCCAGTTTTATCCTTATTGTTTTAGTATATTAATTAGAGAGATAACAATTGTTTAATGTATTAATAGGAATAATATTGAATTTTTAATAATTTTTTTAATATGTGTGAAATATATTAAAATAATATTTTTTATGAAACGGAGGAAGTATTAAATGATGTTTAATTTATTTTTAGTGATGTTCTACAGATTGGAAAACTTAACTTTTGTATGCATTTAATGAAAACATCACTTTCACTAAAATAATAGAAGTGCCTTTCATTTGTTAAAAACCATGTTTCATATATATATATATATAATTATGAAATAATTGATGTTAAACGATTAAAGGGAAAAAACAAATTTAAAATATCAGCAACCAATCAATATACGCCACGTGTAAAATCAATATATTTTTAATTAAATAAAATTTTTAGTCCACTCCGTATCTGACAAGTGTCTCTCTTTTTTTTTTATCAACTATGTTGATAAGTTTCAACGGAACTTGTGCCATCTTATTGCTGATTCACTACAAACAAACTATTGCATTTCAATAAAAATTATCAACTGTTGTAAAAGAATTTACAATAAACCATTATAAGAGTTTACAATAAACCATTATAACTAGTGTTACTAATCGATAGGTTGTACATAGATGGTTGCTGTGCATATTGTTGGAGGTGGGTTTAGCACCCCCAATTAGCTAGGCTCATCTCAGCAAATAAGGTCCGCCTGGTCGAAATCAGCCAGAAGTCGGCGTTCGACCAAGGACGGCACCAAGCTTGCATCCCGAGCTTCTATCCCGAGCTCGCACCCAGAGCTTCTATCCCTAGCTTCTATCCCGAGCTCGCAACCCGAGCTTCTATCCCGAGCTTCCACCCCGAGCTTCCATCCCGAGCCCGCACCCCGAGCTTCCATCCTGAGCCCGCTCCCCGAGCTTCCATCCCGAGCTCGCCCCCCGAGCTCCCATCCCGAGCTCGCACCCCGAGCTTCTATCTCGAGCTCGCACCCCGAGCTTCCATCCCGAGCTCGCACCCCGAGCTCCCATCCCGAGCTCGCACCCCGAGCTGACGTTGACGCCACGCGAAGATGCGTTGTTCACGACATACCTCGCACTGATCACGACATGCCTTGCACTGTTCACTGGGCACTGTTCACGACATACCTCGCACTGTTCACGACATGCCTTGCACTGTTCACTGGGCACTGTTCACGGACACTGTTCACGACGTGTCTTACACTGTTCACTTGCACTGTTCACGACGTGTCTTGTCAACATCACGACATCCCCGAATTGCGGAGAGCTGTCTACGCGGTTCTTGCTATATATACCCCCTCACGCATTCACTTGGAGATATCTGGACCGGGACTCACCGACTCAAAAAAAAAATAAATAAATAAATAAATAAATAAATTCGATGCCAGATCCCATTTCACCGCTTCAACAATTTTTTTTTTTTTTTTTTTCCAATCCTCTTCATGCTCGGAATCCTCCGATCAAACCACATGACCACGTTCCATGGAGTCCTTTGCCGAAAGATCAGAAGGTTCTGTTGCCGATCCCCAGAGAAGAAGCGAAAGACGACGCCGCTCACCTTCTCCGCCGTCGATCTCATCGCCGATCTCCATCCCCTTCGCCGTAAACGCCGCACACGAGCGAGGAGAGAAGCAACGAGCACCACCACTTCCGTTTGACACCACCTCACTGTCGTTCATCATCAGAGACGAGCCACCGTCATCAAAATTCCATCGCCGCAAACAACGCAGCACCACCTCCGTCCGCGACATCCTTCGCCGACCACCATCTTGGATCTGTCCCTTGCTCTTATCTTGACCTCACTCCTCATCACACGTCAGCAATCCCCACCACTCGAGCTTGCCGGAGACCTGCCATCACCGCCGCCATTAACGCCGACCTGCAACGAGAGAAGAAGATGAGATCTTCTTCCTTTGGGCTTGCGTAATAGTTGGCCCATTTAACACCATAATTTTGAGGCCCAGATCCTGGCCCAATCATCATCAACCGAGCTCCTCACACCAATGTCCAAAACCAAGCTGCGTTCTTTTTCCAAAAACGAAAAGGAAGAGGAAGAAAAAAGAATTCGGGCCTCATTCCAAAAAAAAAAAAAAAAAAAAAAAAAAACTTCCCATCTCATTCCAACTCGTCACTCACCGGTCACAGTTCATACACCGAGCTCCCAAAATTTAAGGTACCCCTTATCAAAAATTTATTGATCCCAAGGTTCAAATTCAAATTCAATAACAGAGATCTGTCTCTCTAAGCCGAACTCCAAGAAAAGCAGTGCGTGGTCGTAGTTCGTCGATCTGACAGTGAGGCAGTTCGGGGTCGCAGCTCGTCGGTCTAACAGTTAGGTAGCTCGGTCGCAGCTCGCTCATCGCGCAGTCGCAGTTCGCCGACCTCAACAGCTCCGCCTAACTAACGACCTCAACAGCTCGCCGACCTCCTACTCGCCAAGCTCATGATCGCAGTTCTCCGACCGCGCGACTCGCTGACCTTGTGGTACGCTAAGTAACTAACCGATTTTAGAAATTAAACGACTCGGAATCATATCTCGCCGGCCTCGCGCCTAACTAACAAACGCCGAGCTCAGCCTCAAGCGCAATCTCGTATCTTTAGCCATTTTTTTGCAGGTCGTAGCTCGTCGATCTGACAGTGAGGCAGTTCGGAGTCGCAGCTCGTCGGTCTAACAGTTAGGTAGCTCGGTCGCAGCTCGCTCATCGCGCAGTCGCAGTTCGCCGACCTCAATAGCTCCGCCTAACTAACGACCTCAATAGCTCGCCGACCTCCTACTCGCCAAGCTCATGATCGCAGTTCTCCGACCGTGCGACTCGCTGACTTCGCGGTCTAGGAATTCACACACGTCCGTCTATCGCGCCCGCCTAACGAGACCCAGCAGTCAATCCTAAGATCTTGGAGACCGACCTGAGATGCGCCGAGCTAACAAAGATCAACTTCGATGCATTCGCTACACCTCATGGCACCGAACTGGGGGAGGGCCTATTGTTGGAGGTGGGTTTAGCACCCCCAATTAGCTAGGCTCATCTCAGCAAATAAGGTCCGCCTGGTCGAAATCAGCCAGAAGTCGGCGTTCGACCAAGGACGGCACCAAGCTTGCATCCCGAGCTTCTATCCCGAGCTCGCACCCCGAGCTTCTATCCCTAGCTTCTATCCCGAGCTCGCAACCCGAGCTTCTATCCCGAGCTTCCACCCCGAGCTTCCATCCCGAGCCCGCACCCCGAGCTTCCATCCTGAGCCCGCTCCCCGAGCTTCCATCCCGAGCTCGCCCCCCGAGCTCCCATCCCGAGCTCGCACCCCGAGCTTCTATCTCGAGCTCGCACCCCGAGCTTCCATCCCGAGCTCGCACCCCGAGCTCCCATCCCGAGCTCGCACCCCGAGCTGACGTTGACGCCACGCGAAGATGCGTTGTTCACGACATACCTCGCACTGATCACGACATGCCTTGCACTGTTCACTGGGCACTGTTCACGACATACCTCGCACTGTTCACGACATGCCTTGCACTGTTCGCTGGACACTGTTCACGACATGCCTTGCACTGTTCACTGGGCACTGTTCACGGACACTGTTCACGACGTGCCTTACACTGTTCACTTGCACTGTTCACGACGTGTCTTGTCAACATCACGACATCCCCGAATTGCGGAGAGCTGTCTACGCGGTTCTTGCTATATATACCCCCTCACGCATTCACTTGGAGATATCTGGACTGGGACCCCCGACCGCGGAAGGACTGGGGGACTTTTGGATTTTTGAGCCAAAGGACTCTGATTTTGACTCTGATTGAGACTCTGATTTTGACTCTCTCACATACCATAAGTTACCCGACCTCTCTGTCTTTGTAACGAGATAACGCTTTAGAACGCCGAACTGGACGTCCTTCGGAACCAGTTCGTAATTCAAAAGCGTTTACTTTTCTTTCATCAATAACACGAAACACGGCCCCCGGCCTGCTCATATTTCTCCCGACCTGTCTTAATCGTGGTTAAATTGCTCTATTAACGAAAATCTCACCTCCCGTCTCCTAATCATTCTTTAAACACACTTAGTGATCCGTGGGATCAACACATATAAGTTCTTATGTCATGGAGGTGAATGTCACCTGTTTAATAGGATGCACTAGCACACTCATTGGTCTGCAATTATTATACTTTTCTAAAACCAAAAAAATAATATATATATATATATATATATATATATTATACTTATCGTAATAATTCAATTACTATAGTATAAAACAATTTAAAATGGTGAATAAAGTACTGAGAAACTTCGCTTAAAGGAACGATTAATGTTCATTGGTAGTGGATTTATACTTATACCACCCAATAATTAGAAGGCTAAAGCATTAAGCATAAATGTGCATGCACATAATTGATGATTAGTGTTCCAAAACAGCGCGTGGACGACACGAGCCAATAAAATGGAAATATTCTGCAAATTAAGGATTTACAATTTGACCACAAGAAGTGTGAAATGTCGGTAGTTGATTGGGGAGATGACTCTTCCAGTTTTTTTTAATGGGTGTGTGGGTCTAATCCAACCTTAGTGCATCTTTTGTGGCGCATTATTATATAACCTCTATATCTATTCTACATATATATATATATATATATATATATGTGTTTTATATATGTTTATATTTCACTAATTAACCATTCACGAATATATCTAGGAAAGTAATTTCTACAACAAGGACAAAATGATAAATTGTAAAAAAATGAAATAAATAAATCAATAAACATAATATAAAGATGATACCAATATAGGAATTATGAATATGATTTGCAGAGTCGAAAAAAATCTCTTTCTTTAATAGTTAATTCTGTAAACGTCATGTAGTGTGATGGTTGCATGGTGTTCCGAATCCCAAGATACAACTGCAACTATTATGTCTCGCACAACCCAAGAACATAATCTAACAAACATTTTTTCTGTGTTGTACTCTCATAGAAACAATTGGAAAAAAGATGAAGAAAGTGAAGAGATAGGTTTTTTCCATTTCATGGAAGAATTAGAGAGACCATTTTTTGTTAGTCTAAAATAGGGAGAATAATGCTCAATGAATCTACCATTAACATGAGCCATTATAGAGAGGAGTGGTTACATAATTTCTAGTTAATATGAATTAATTTCTGTATTCATGAGGAGACTTTTCAGCTTTACCAAATTTAATTATGTATTGATCAAATACAAAATCAAAGCGGGCTACAAAAAGAATCATTTTTGGATCGTAGGCCCATCAATCAAGACCCGAGACTCGAGCTCAGTCTGGTATCTACTCTCTCTAATACACCGTAGTGTATCCAAGGCTTTTTAAGCCTTTTTATGAGTTATCCACTATATATACAAGATGATTTCACCTCAAATTTTTAATGTGGGACATTTGCTAGTTTTTACACTTAGCCAAATATTGAAGCTTTACAAGCTTTCCAAATCACCCACTTTAGACCTTCATTTCTCATTCAAATCAGCTCCGATTTTGACAAGTGAATATACTACATTATAGTGCTCACAGCAACGATTTCATCGTGCCTAAAATCCGGTCATTCCGACAGACATATATTATAACGCCCCGACCGCCCCTACCTGTGGGCCCCAACGACATCTCCCGGCCCGTGGGCCCCACCCTCGTCCGACGGCCGGTGCGTTAGTCCGGGAGGCTTGTAATACTTGTTTACTGACCCTGCAATCACCACGTGACCTTTCCCCGTGTTTTGTCCTCACTCACACGCTACCGCGAATCACTTCCCGGAAGGTCACCCATCCTTAGACTACTCCAGCCCAAGCACGCTTAACTCTGGAGTTCTTTCGGGCAAGTGATCGGAAAAGGTAAGTGCACTTTGGTGACATAGGTAGCCAAATCAATTCTTATAAGCATCTCCGCATATACAAGAAATCGGGATGTTACAATCACCCCCACTCATAGAGCGCAACGTCCTCGTTGCGCACCAGGATCGTCACCCTAGACGGTGTGGGCCCACCTGACTCCACACACGTGTTTGGGTTCGGCTCTGATACCACTTATAACGCCCCGACCGCCCCTACCTGTGGGCCCCAACGACATCTCCCGGCCCGTGGGCCCCACCCTCGTCCGACGGCCGGTGCGTTAGTCCGGGAGGCTTGTAATACTTGTTTACTGACCCTGCAATCACCACGTGACCTTTCCCCGTGTTTTGTCCTCACTCACACGCTACCGCGAATCACTTCCCGGAAGGTCACCCATCCTTAGACTACTCCAGCCCAAGCACGCTTAACTCTGGAGTTCTTTCGGGCAAGTGATCGGAAAAGGTAAGTGCACTTTGGTGACATAGGTAGCCAAATCAATTCTTATAAGCCTCTCTGCATATACAAGAAATCGGGATGTTACATATATGGCGGAAAATCCACCGAAAAAGTGGTCAATGCTACTTCGTCAAAAACGAGTTCCAACAATATATGCACAAATACAACTAACCCATGCATGTCATATTTATCTCAAGTAGATGTACCAACGTTATACGTACGTCTTCTACGTTTTGTAAAATCCGTAGATATCGTTATAGGCCCACTAAATTGTCGCAGTGAAGGCACATGAAATCTGGTCTCTGCTTCTAACGTTTTGTGCTTTTCTTGTTAGTTTCGTTCGTTGGCTTTTGCAATTGTTGTTTGTGTTTAATTTTTACGTATTAGATTTTCGATCTTTCTTTTTGTTGTATCTTCATACCTAAAAACAAAAAAAATCGTCCCAATTACTAACCCTTTCTCAAAACAAAACAAAACAAAAAGTCGACGCAGTGACTACTTACTTTCCCTCGGGGTTGGGGTTAGAGGATCGGAAAAATTAATGTCTAAACAAAATTAACCAAATATCCGTACTAAGTGGTGCTTGGTATATATGTGGGTCCCGAATTTCGCAGTTGTATAAAAAATGAAGAAATGTATACACACTCTTCATCACTCCATTCTATATATTATATGGATCTTTTACATTCAAAGTAATTATTGCCTACCATTTGTTTTATAAATTTTGATGATTTGGATCAACATCGGTGTAGGTGTGGTGATGAGCACACCCTTTTTTCTTTTTCTTTTTACTGTTCACAATATGCTCGGCACTGTTCACGACATGTTGGGTACTGTTCACGACGCGTCAGGTACTGTTCCCTGCCTGCTCGGCACTGTTCACGACGTGCCGGGTACTGTTCACGATCTGCCCGGAACTGTTCACGACATGCCGTGTACTGTTCACGACATGTCGGATCATCCCCAAAAACCGGACAGCTGTCTGCTCAACTCCTACTATAAATACCCCCTTGGAGTTCATTGTCAAGGAGGCCAGACACGGAAGAAAACTCTCATTCTCTCTCTCTCTAAATAACTTTCTCTCTCTAAAAGGAGCTCTCTGCAGCTCTCCCAGCTCTCCGCAGCTCTCCGCTCTCTGCAGTTCTCTCAGCTCTCCTAACTCTCCCAGCTCTCCGCTCTCTGCAGCTCTCCCAGCTCTCCGCAGCTCTGATGAGCTCCCAGCTCTCCCGATGACCCGACCTGACGGTCGACCGACGACCCGACCTGACGGTCGACCGACGACCCGACCTGACGGCCGACCTGGCGACCCGACTTGACGGTCGACCGACGACCCGACTTGACGGTCGACCGGCGACCGACGACCCGACCTGACGGTCGACCGGCGACCGACTACCCGACCTGGCGACGCGACCTGACGGCCCGGCGACGCGACCTGACAGTCGACCGACGACCCGAACTGACGGCCGACCTGGCGACCCGACCTGACAGTCGACCGACGACCCGACCTGACGGTCAACCGGCGACCGACGACCCGACCTGGCGTCCCGACCTGACGGCCGACCTGGCGACCCGACCTGACGGCCGGCGACCGGCGATCGATGACCCGACCTGACGGTCGACCGGCGACCGACAACCCGACCTGACCGTCGACCGGCGACCGACGAACTGACCTGACGGTCGACCGTCGACCGACGACCCGACCTGACGGTCGACCGGCCACCGACGAGCTCCCATCTCTCCAGCTCTTTCTCTTACCCGCCTCAGCAACGAACTACGAATGGCTTGATCCCCAACCCGGGGTACGTAGGCAGCCCTCCGGGCACAGCTATAAATCACCTCTTCTTCCTCATTTGCAGACCGGAACGCAACCGGCTCTATATTAACAGAAAATCCCCGAACCTCCCCGATACAAATTGATTTGTAGGAGACGTGCTCAAACACGTTCCAACAATCGGCGCTAGAAGGAGGGAGGTTTGAGGATTTTTCTACACGCAAAGAGTAGCTCGGCAAATGTCGGGAACATCGCCCTCATCTCCGAACAGCTGCATACAGATAAGTTCCAAGCTTATTTCATTTTTTTACTCTTTTCTTTCTCCTCAAAAGCCGAGCTCCAGCTCGAAAAGGATAAGCCGAGTTCTCGCCTCACACCTCGGGTCGAACCCAAAAGCCGAGCTCCGGCTCGCAAAGGATAGGCCGAGCTCTTGCCTCGCACCTCGGGTCGAACCCAAAAGCCGAGCTCCGGCTCGCAAAGGATAAGCCGAGCTCTCGCCTCGCACCTCGGGCCGAACCCAAAAGCCGAGCTCCGGCTCGCAAAGGATAAGCCGAGCGCTCGCCTCAGACCTCGGGTCGAACCCAAAAGCCGAGCTCCGGCTCGCAAAGGATTAGCCGAGCTCTCGCCTCGCACCTCGGGTCGAACCCAAAAGCCGAGCTCCGGCTCGCAAAGGATAAGCCGAGCTCTCGCCTCGCACCTCGGGCCGAACCCAAAAGCCGAGCTCCGGCTCGCAAAGGATAAGCCGAGCGCTCGCCTCGCACCTCGGGTCGAACCCAAAAGCCGAGCTCCGGCTCGCAAAGGATAAGACGAGCTCTCGCCTCGCACCTCGGGTCGAACCCAAAAGCCGAGCTCCGGCTCGCAAAGGATAAGCCGAGCTCTCGCCTCGCACCTCGGATCGAACCCAAAAGCCGAGCTCCAGCTCGCAAAGGATAAGCCGAGCTCTCGCCTCGCACCTCGGGTCGAACCCAAAAGCCGAGCTCATCTCGCAAATACTCGACAAGATAAGTACCGAGCCTAACCTCGTACTTAAGCTTAAGAGTCAGCAAAGCCGAGCTCATCTCGCATCAAACTTGACAAGACAAGTGCCGAGCCTAGTCTCGCACTAACACATAAATTTTTTAACTATAATCAAGTTCAACCTTATTTGCAGGTTAACATATATCGAGCTAGGACTTTTTTCGTCCGCCGACTTCGACACTAACTCGCCGAACTTGGGGGAGGGCTATTGTAGGTGTGGTGATGAGCACACCCATTTTTCTTTTTCTTTTTACTGTTCACAACCTGCCCAGTACTGTTCACGACGTGTTTGGTACTGTTCACGACGTGCCGGGTACTGTTCCCTGCCTTCTCGGCACTGTTCACGACGTGTCGGGTACTGTTCACGATATGCCTGGAACTGTTCACGACATGCCGGGTACTGTTCACGACATGCCGGGTCATCCCCAAAAACCGGACAGCTGTCTGCTCAACTCCCACTATAAATACCCCCTTGGAGTTCATTGTCAAGGAGGCCAGACACGGAAGAAAACTATCATCCTCTCTCTCTAAATAACTTTCCCTCTCTAAAAGGAGCTCTCTGCAGCTCTCCCAGCTCTCCGCAGCTCTCCCAGCTCTCCGCTCTCTGCAGTTCTCTCAGCTCTCCTAACTCTCCCAGCTCTCCGCTCTCTGCAGCTCTCCCAGCTCTCCGCAGCTCTGATGAGCTTCCAGCTCTCCCGATGACCCGACCTGACGGTCGACCGACGACCCGACCTGAATGCCGACCTGGCGACCCGACTTGACGGTCGACCGACGACCCGACTTGACGGTCGACCGGCGACCGACGACCCGACCTGACGGTCGACCGGCGACCGACTACCCGACCTGGCGACGCGACCTGACGGCCCGGCGACCCGACCTGACAGTCGACCGACGACCCGACCTGACGGCCGACCTGGCGACCCGACCTGACAGTCGACCGACGACCCGACCTGGCGTCCCGACCTGACGGCCGACCTGGCCACCCGACCTGACGGCCGGCGACCGATGACCCGACCTGACGGTCGACCGGCGACCGACGACCCGACCTGACCATCGACCGGCGACCGACGACCTGACCTGACGGTCGACCGTCGACCGACGACCCGACCTGACGGTCGACCGGCCACCGACGAGCTCCCATCTCTCCAGCTCTTTCTCTTACCCGCCTCAGCAACGAACTATGAATGGCTTGATCCCCAACCCGGGGTACGTAGGCAGCCCTCCGGGCACAGCTATAAATCACCTCTTCCTCCTCATTTGCCGACCGGAACGCAACCGGCTCTATCTTAACAGAAAATCCCCGAACCTCCCCGATACAAATTGATTTGTAGGAGACGTGCTCAAACACGTTCCAACAATCGGTGAGGATTTAGAACTAAAATATGGTCCAACCACAACCAGCTCAAACCGTTTAATTAATCTTAGAGAGATAGTACGTCTGCACGGCATACCTCAAGAGATAGTGTCAGACCGAGACACCAAGTTTCTAGGACACTTCTGGAGAACGTTATGGGCAAAGCTAGGGACTAAGCTGGCCTTTTCCACTACTTGTCATCCTCAGACTGATGGCCAAACAGAGGTGGTGAATAGGACGTTATCTACACTCCTCAGGGCGTTGGTGAAAGATAACATCAAGTCATGGGAAGCCTGCTTACCACACGTAGAGTTTGCTTATAATCACGCTAAGCACTCTGCAACTCTATTCTCTCCTTTTGAAATTGTCTATGGTTTTAACCCTCAATCACCTCTAGACTTGATCTCTTTGCCTCTAAGTGTTCAATGTAGTCTAGATGGTACAGCAAAGGCTGCGCAGGTCAGGGAGATACACGCAAAAGCCAAGGAGAATATAGAGAAGAAGACTAAGCAGTATGAGAAACAAGCAAACAAGGGCAGGAAGGAGATGGTATTTGAAGAAGGCGACTTGGTGTGGATTCATCTACGCAAGGACATATTTCCAGAAGAGAGAAAGAGCAAACTAATGCCGCGAGTTGATGGACCCTTTGAAGTCGTCAAGAGGATCAACAACAATGCCTATCAGATCGATCTCCAAGGTAAGTATAACGTATCTCCTTCGTTCAATGTTTCTGACTTACTTCCTTATCTTGCAGATTTCGATTTGAGGACAAATCCTTTTCAAGAGGGAGGGGATGATATGATCATGGAAAGCAAGGAAGCTGAGGAAGCAGAAGCAGACAAGGAGCAGGAACCAGTTGGAGTGATCACTCGATCCAGAGCTAAGGAGATGGCAAAGGAAGCTCATTCACTCTTAGCTCACTCACTCACTCTGCCAAGGATTCAAGTCTTCAACATTTCCACCTTGAAGACTACACCCGGTCATGAAGACTAAGTAACTTAGGTGAGGAGTCTGTACTCTTTTCCATGTTGGGTTTTATCCCACAGGGTTTTATCAGCATGGTTTTTAACGAGGCAGATGATTCACTACGGCGAGTTACTTAGGAGTTATGACCAATGGGTAATAATGTACAAGTCACACTGACTTAGTATTTAGTTGTTTAGAGGTGCACCGATTAGGAACCTTATGGTTGGGACGCCTCGCTGTTTTATTTAAATTTTAGACGCCTTGTTGTTTTATTTCAGACGCTCTGTAGTTTAGGGCTTTGTCGAGATTGGGTTGATTTATAAAACCCAATCACGCCTCCTTTGTTTTTTTTTAGCGAAGGACATCAAGCAAAAGCAATTCCTGTTTTCTTCTCTCAATCTGATTCTAAGAATACGTTCTCTGAATTCGAGTTTCTTTACACGTTGTGAATCAGAAACTCTTCTATCGGTTCTACTCCATCTAATCCCATAAAGTCATACACTCGTATCATCACCTGTTCTTCTACCTTCACGAGATCATCACCACGACAATACTCCATCATCACGTCACCATCGCGATTACTCCCTTGTCACGCACCTCCGTCGCGATTCTCCTTGCTGCAGCACCGCCTTCATCAGCCTTCCTCCGGAGTTGATCAAGCAGGGGCGCATCAAGTGGTATCAGAGCTTGCTCTGGACCAAAGGCTGAGAAAATCCTTAACCTTAAATTTTTGTTTTCGCGATTTGCAGGATTTTTGATCTAGGACTTGTTCGCGATTGTCTTGTTGATCGAAGCAATCGAGTTAGTATCATCCTAGGTTGTTGTGTTCTGTGTCTGCATCGCATCATATCTAGTCTAGACTATACATCATCTGTCTAGTGCGATTAGTCTTGTTCTTAGAACTTAAGTTGTCGCGCGAATTGCAGGTTTTTAAGACCTAGGGATTGTCGCGATTTGCAGGTTTTTTGTGTGGCTTCATTTAGGATCATTGGTCATTGCTGTTCTGTTTTGTTTTAGGCCTGCATCGCTGCATAGATAAGTGCATAGCCTTAGTTCTGTAGCATCGAGCCTGCAACACTTCATAACCTGCATCAAATCGAACCGGTATCGATTAGTAGCTGCATCAAATCGATTTTCGTTCTGTTGCATCGAACCTGCATCACTTCATAACCTGCAACAAATCGAACCTGTCTCGATTAGTAGCTGCATCAACTCGATTTTTTTTTAGTTCTGTTGCATCTCATTACCTGCATCAAATCGAAAATCTGCATCAATTTGAAAATCTGCATTAAATCGAAAATCTGCATCAATTTGAAAATCTGCATCAAATCGAAAATCTGCATCAAATCTGTTTGCAATTTCAGTTAAGACCAGATTACTGCGAGTTGTGTTTGATTCTCAGGTACCATGGAGCTTTCAGCTGAGACCATGGCAGCCCTGAATAAAGCTATGGCAGAACAAATCAGAGAATCAAACCAGGCTGTGACAACACAACTCACTCAACAGATTGAACAGCTTAATGCGAAGTTTGAAGCTCAGATTAGTGGTATACTCAAGGAACAGAGTGCAAGTGGAGATGAGTCGTCAGCTACACCAACTCCCTCAGAGGCTATACGCATCACTAGAGGCAAAGGACACATTGGGACCTCTTCTCAAGGACCTAAACGTGATACTAGGCCTAAAGCCAAGAGTCACCAAGGTCAACTTGGGGACAGGGATACTCGGTCTAGGAAACGAGGTGATGACAGAGCTGAAGCACATCCAGCACCAAGATATCGTACGGGAGAGTACATAGCTGGGCACAAAGTCTTTAGGGGAACTGATCCAGAATACTCTGAAGAGGAAGAAGCTTCTGATCATAGCCTAGAAACCGTGAGAAGAAGAGGTGAGAATAGAGGTAATGGCAGAGACTATGATCCTCTAAGACAGCAGCTAAACCATATCAAGGTTCAATATCCTGCATTCTATGGCACCAATGACCCAGAAGTATATCTTGATTGGGAAAGGAAGATGGAATCCAATTTTCTGGTTCAAGGCACCTATGAGCTTAATAAGGTGAAGATAGCTGTGTCTGAATTCAGTGGTTATGCACTTTTATGGTGGGAACAGCTGGGAATTACTAGACAAAGACACAGGGAGCCCCCTGTTACTACCTGGATTCAACTAGTCACGCAGATGAGAAGGAGATTCGTGCCTGCACACTATCAAAGAGAGCTCCTACACAAGCTTAGACGACTCAATCAGGGCCCAAAATCAGTTAGAGACTACTTCCAGGAGCTGGAAACGTTGATGATCAGGGCTGACCTGAATGAGAGTGACGACATGGTACTGTCACGATTCCTTGGAGGATTAAACAGAGAGATTCAAGACAAGGTAGAACTGCAGAGTTATGGAGATTTACAAGAACTGGTGCATAAGGCAGAATTGATTGAATCGCAGATTAAGAGAAGGATTGGGAGAACAACATTCACTCCTAACATCCCAAAGCCTAGAGAAATCAGCAAACCTGCATACACCAGAGACACTAAGCCAGCAACATCTGCTGTTAAAGAAGAAGCCAGGGCCGATTTTAAACCCAGAAATGGCACATCAACAAGCCATATAAGGTGTTTTAAGTGCCAAGGCATGGGTCATTACTCTAGAGACTGTCCTAACAAGAAGATGTTCCTGCTGCAAGAAGGAGGACAGATTGTCCCTCAAGATAGTTCAGAAGGTGAGACAGATACTGAATCAGCAGAAGAAGAAGAAGAAGAACCAGCAGCAGTTGGGGAAATGCTAGTCGCACGCAGAACACTAAGTGTTCAGGTTCACCCAGACGACAGAGAGCAGCGTGAGAACCTTTTTCATACTAGATGTGTAGTTCAAGACAAAGTCTGTACCTTGATTATAGATGGAGGAAGTTGCACCAATGCTGCTAGTGAAGAGATGGTACAGAAACTCAATCTGAAGACTACGCCACATCCTAGGCCATATCAGCTACAATGGTTGAACAACAAGGGCGCTTTAACTGTCTCACAGCAAGTGTTAGTCAAGCTAGCAATTGGGAAGTATGAAGATGAGTTGCTGTGTGATGTAATCCCAATGAAGTCTAGTCATGTTCTCCTGGGCAGACCTTGGCAATTCGACAGAAGAGTTCTGCATGATGGCTACACCAATAAGCAGTCCTTTGACTTCAAGGGGCGCAAAGTCACTCTCCTACCTCTAACACCGAGTGAAATCTACAAGGACCAGCTGCATATGAGTCGCCAGGATAAGGAGAAGGTGTCGAACAGCCTCTACATCAACCACATTGAATTCTCTAAACTTTTCGATCCTGAATTAACTACTTTTATGTTTGTGTACAAGGACATCCTTGTTAGTACTAACCAATCACAGGAGCTTCCTAGTGCTATGACAGAGATTTTGCAGGAATACAGGGATGTTTTTCCAGAAGAGATACCACCAGGCTTGCCTCCAATTCGAGGAATAGAGCATCAGATCGATTTTGTACCAGGTGCTGCCCTGCCTAACAGACCAGCATATCGAACTAATCCAGTAGAGACCAAGGAGCTGCAGAAACAAGTGGAAGAGTTGATGAGCAAAGGACATATCCGAGAGAGTTTGAGTCCTTGTGCAGTACCTGTTCTGCTAGTTCCTAAGAAAGACGGGACTTGGAGGATGTGTGTGGACTGCCGAGCTATCAACAACATAACGGTGAAGTATAGGCATCCAATTCCAAGACTAGATGACATGCTGGACGAGCTGTGTGGGTCTACAATCTTCTCCAAAATCGACTTGAAGAGTGGGTATCACCAGATCAGAATGAAGGAAGGAGATGAGTGGAAGACAGCATTCAAAACCAAGCAGGGGCTATACGAATGGCTGGTTATGCCGTTTGGTCTCACCAACGCTCCTAGCACCTTCATGAGGCTGATGAATCACGCCTTAAGACCCTTCATTGGCGTGTTCGTAGTAGTCTACTTCGATGATATACTCATCTACAGTAAAGGTTTGGAGGAACATCTAAACCACATCAGATCGGTTCTAGATGTTCTTCGCTCTCAATCTCTCTTTGCTAACTTTTCTAAGTGTTCTTTTTGTACTAATGAAGTTGTCTTTTTAGGCTTTGTAGTAAGTGCAGAAGGAGTTAAAGTAGATGAAGAAAAGATCAAAGCTATCAAGGAATGGCCGACTCCTAAGAGTGTGGGAGAGGTCCGAAGTTTCCATGGCTTAGCAGGATTCTACAGACGTTTTGTTCGCAACTTCAGCTCCATAGCTGCACCATTGACAGAAGTTATCAAGAAAGAAGTGGGATTCAAATGGGGAGACGCACAAGAGCAGGCTTTTACAGCCCTTAAAGAGAAGCTTATCAATTCACCTCTCTTAGTACTTCCAGATTTTTTGAAAACGTTTGAAGTAGAATGTGATGCATCTGGAATTGGTATTGGCGCTGTGTTGATGCAGGATAGGAAACCGGTGGCTTACTTCAGTGAGAAGTTGGGAGGATCAACACTCAACTATCCTACATACGACAAGGAGCTCTATGCATTGGTTCGAGCTCTTCAAACGTGGCAGCACTACCTGTGGCCCAAAGAATTTGTCATTCACACAGACCATGAGTCTCTGAAGTACCTCAAAGGACAGCAGAAGCTCAACAAGAGACATGCCAGGTGGATGGAGTTCATTGAGACATTCCCATACATTGTTAAGTACAAGAAAGGTAAGGATAATGTAGTCGCAGATGCATTATCCAGAAGGTACACTCTTGTCTCTACCTTGTCATCGAAAATTGATGGATTTGAACATGTAATAGCTCTGTACGAAACTGACCTTGATTTTGCCGAGAACTATGGCAAATGTCATAAGTTTGCTTTTGAGAAATACTTTAGACAGGATGGATACTTGTTCTACAACAACAGGCTGTGCATACCACGAGGGTCAATCAGAGAGCTGCTAGTTCGAGAAGCTCATAGTGGTGGACTAGCTGGACATTTCGGTATATCAAAGACTCTACTTGCACTACAGGATCGTTTCTACTGGCCTAACATGAAGTTAGACGTCGAGAAGGTTTGTTCTAGGTGTGCTGTTTGCAAGATGGCAAAGAGTAAAGTACAACCTCACGGTTTGTATACTCCCCTACCTATTCCTTCTCAACCTTGGACTCATATTTCTATGGACTTTGTGCTTGGCTTACCTCGAACCAGAAATGGTAGCGATTCGATTTTTGTAGTTGTTGACAGGTTTAGCAAGATGGCTCACTTCATTGCTAGTCACAAGACAGATGATGCTGTTAGTGTAGCTAATTTGTTTTTCAGGGAGATAGTACGTCTGCACGGCATACCTCAAGAGATAGTGTCAGACCGAGACACCAAGTTTCTAGGACACTTCTGGAGAACGTTATGGGCAAAGCTAGGGACTAAGCTGGCCTTTTCCACTACTTGTCACCCTCAGACTGATGGCCAAACAGAGGTGGTGAATAGGACGTTATCTACACTCCTCAGGGCGTTGGTGAAAGATAACATCAAGTCATGGGAAGCCTGCTTACCACACGTAGAGTTTGCTTATAATCACGCTAAGCACTCTGCAACTCTATTCTCTCCTTTTGAAATTGTCTATGGTTTTAACCCTCAATCACCTCTAGACTTGATCTCTTTGCCTCTAAGTGTTCAATGTAGTCTAGATGGTACAGCAAAGGCTGCGCAGGTCAGGGAGATACACGCAAAAGCCAAGGAGAATATAGAGAAGAAGACTAAGCAGTATGAGAAACAAGCAAACAAGGGCAGGAAGGAGATGGTATTTGAAGAAGGCGACTTGGTGTGGATTCATCTACGCAAGGACATATTTCCAGAAGAGAGAAAGAGCAAACTAATGCCGCGAGTTGATGGACCCTTTGAAGTCGTCAAGAGGATCAACAACAATGCCTATCAGATCGATCTCCAAGGTAAGTATAACGTATCTCCTTCGTTCAATGTTTCTGACTTACTTCCTTATCTTGCAGATTTCGATTTGAGGACAAATCCTTTTCAAGAGGGAGGGGATGATATGATCATGGAAAGCAAGGAAGCTGAGGAAGCAGAAGCAGACAAGGAGCAGGAACCAGTTGGAGTGATCACTCGATCCATAGCTAAGGAGATGGCAAAGGAAGCTCATTCACTCTTAGCTCACTCACTCACTCTGCCAAGGATTCAAGTCTTCAACATTTCCACCTTGAAGACTACACCCGGTCATGAAGACTAAGTAACTTAGGTGAGGAGTCTGTACTCTTTTCCATGTTGGGTTTTATCCCACAGGGTTTTATCAGCATGGTTTTTAACGAGGCAGATGATTCACTACGGCGAGTTACTTAGGAGTTATGACCAATGGGTAATAATGTACAAGTCACACTGACTTAGTATTTAGTTGTTTAGAGGTGCACCGATTAGGAACCTTATGGTTGGGACGCCTCGCTGTTTTATTTAAATTTTAGACGCCTTGTTGTTTTATTTCAGACGCTCTGTAGTTTAGGGCTTTGTCGAGATTGGGTTGATTTATAAAACCCAATCACGCCTCCTTTGTTTTTTTTTAGCGAAGGACATCAAGCAAAAGCAATTCCTGTTTTCTTCTCTCAATCTGATTCTAAGAATACGTTCTCTGAATTCGAGTTTCTTTACACGTTGTGAATCAGAAACTCTTCTATCGGTTCTACTCCATCTAATCCCATAAAGTCATACACTCGTATCATCACCTGTTCTTCTACCTTCACGAGATCATCACCACGACAATACTCCATCATCACGTCACCATCGCGATTACTCCCTTGTCACGCACCTCCGTCGCGATTCTCCTTGCTGCAGCACCGCCTTCATCAGCCTTCCTCCGGAGTTGATCAAGCAGGGGCGCATCACTTATGATCTTATTTATTATAAACATTTCAATATTGCTCGAATTCTATTATGGGTTAGTAAGGTAAACTTGTAAGTAATAGTAATAGTTTTAACTTGTAATCCTTAAACTTTTTGGTATAAATATTAACATTAAAACAAAACACAAAAAATGCGGGTCACGTGCAAACTTCGTCCCCAATCCCTCCCATCAACAATTACATGGCCAGTTCACTATGCACATCCACAAGCTCCAAAACAATTACACTGATTATAAATTTTATAATGCGTTTTCTTTTTCTCATGGCCAAAAAGATTGTGCAATTAATTAGCTGTTTTATAAATAATAATAACAATAATAATAATAATAATAATAAATGAGAAAGTATCTGTTGTGGTTTGTCAAGTCTCTATAGGCCAAAGTCCTCGACCATAAAAAAAGCTTGTGCATAACAAGCTGTGTACCATTTTCCAATTTTATTCTTTTGCCTTTTAATTAATTTTCTTCCAATAAAATATAAAGGTCAAACATTTGAAGTCTTAAAGAGTCAAAGATCAAACATTTGAAGTCTTAAGTGTTAAACGTCACAATGTCAACCGGGTCATGCAGATTAAAATTTTGTTAAGTTTTTTTTTTTAAATCTGTTTAAGTTAGAGGATAAATTTTCAGTTTTTTTAAAAATATGTTTAAAACGTAATCGGAAGAATATATCACATCGGTGTATTATGAACTCCAATTGATCTCGTGTTCACTAACAACAATCCGGTAAATAAATTCCCACCCGAACAAATCTTAATCAAAAAACAAATACCATCGTAAATAAGTTTCATAATTCATTTGCGACAGTCATATCATATAGCTTTGAGTTTAACACAAATTTGTAGTAGTAAATATTGATTTGTTATTGATTTTGTGTGATGGCTAAGGAAAAATCTCTATAATTTAGGTTGATACTAAAACTTTCAAACTAAAAAAGTTAAAATTGAAATATACCCAACAAATATACTAGGTAGTTTGCCTATAAGTAACACCTACAAACCAGACTCTTGGATGATACTAATCAGGAAGATATACGATTAAGTCGGGTTATCAAATTGAACAATTAGGTCCAAATACCGGTTCCAATAGTTCATATGGTCCGGATGTGACGAAATTACATGCTTATGCTTATATATGGAAGCTAAAGTGTTCTCCGAAATTACGACATTTTATTTGGCAAGCCATATCGGAATGTCTAGCGGTCTCAACAAATTTGTGAGGTAGAGGAATTGACTGTGATACACAATGTGCTCGGTGTGGATCGGAAGAGAAAACTATCAATCATGTTCTTTTTGAATGTCCTCCAGTTTTACAAACATGATCACTTTCTAAGATACCAACGCTTCCGGATGTTTTCCCAATGCCATCAGTTTTTGCTAATTTTGACCATCTATTTTGGAGACTTCCTCCAGATAATCATGATACGAGTTTTCCTTGGATTACGTGGTATATTTATAAAGCGAGAAATGATAAAAAAAAAATATTCAAATGTGGACAGAGATCCACAAGAAATACTGAAGCTTGCGGAAACTGATGCAATAACATGGGAATCGGCACAGAGTAGTGATCCAGATGTGATCATCCAAAATTTTGTCCCAACTCTGGTAACCCCGACTTACGAAGGATGGCGGTGTTATATTGATGGATTTTGGAAGAAGATCGATAATTTCTCCGGATTAGGTTGGCATTGCTTTCAGGAAGGCGTCGAAATGAACTATAATGGGAGTAAGTTTATACGAAGAAGCCTCTCCCCCTACATGTAGAATTGGAAGCACTCATCTGGGCCATGCATTGTTTGATTGCAAACCAGAAGACGGCAATAGCTTTTGCAACAAACTGTTCCGAGTTGGTGAAGATGGTATCTAAACGCGAGGAATGGCCGGTTTTTGTATTACACTTGGAGGAATTCATGAAAAGTAAGGATGTGTTTTCTTTTTTCTCAATCTCACTCATTCCAAGCGCAAACAACACATATGCATACAATTTAGCAAAGAGTGCTCGTGTCTATCCAGTGGATATTAATTTTATAAACTCGATACCTCGGTTTGGATTTCCGAACCGTTTTAGATATTTAGATTGTTAAAAAAAAACATGTTTAAACAATACAATTATTGTTGAACCTTCTTGGTCCAATGATGCAGTGCTTCTATATTAGGTATGAGGTTCGAATCTGAAAGAACGATTTTTTAAAGACATTTGAAGTCTTAAGGGTTTAGACGTCATGATGTCAACCATGGGTCTGTTCGTTTGCCTGCAGCAGGAGTGCTAGAGAGTGAATGGAAATAATGAGGATGAAGCTGATTCTGTTGATATAGACATGGAAGTGCCAGAGAGACAAACCCAAGCTGTAGAGAAACAAACCCAAGGTGGAAGTTCAAGAACAAAAAGAAGGCGTAAAGAGAAAGATGTAATTATAGAGACTTCTGTTGCACGTAATACCATTCTTGCACAGAAGAATAAAATAGCGGAACAGATGTTGGAGCGTGAATATGCTTCTAGTGTTGAGCGTGTACTAGAAGTACTTAGTGAATTGCCTAGAGTGAGGAAGTGGTCTCCATTTCACCGAGCATCGGTTGATCATCTTCTAGCTGATGCAGCGAACCGTCAGGGTTTTGTAGCATTTCCTTGTGTTGAAGACAAGATTAGCTATTTGGAGCATAGGACCGGAACAAAACTCTATGATTGATTTTTGTTTATGCTTTTTTGTTTAGCTACTTATAACTACTAATGTTGACTTTTTTAGTATTTTGGATAATGATTTCAGCTTTATTATTATATATATAATTTTGGTTTATAACTTTGTTTATGTCTTTTGGTTTACAATTATGCTTTTTTAGTCTTATATATATATAAGTTTTAAAAAAATTACTATGGTTTTGCAGATGGTTAGAAGATGGATATTGGATGATGATGATGATGATGATGATGATGATGATGAACTTGGTTTGTTTGATTTGCTTACTTTTGAGAGATTGAGTCATAGAACATATCGAGGTGCAGGATGGCGTCATGTTCAACAACTTATGTATGGATCAGATCATCAATGTTATGATATTCTTCGAATGAAGTAAAGAACTTTTGAAGATTTATGTAAGATGCTAGCTAAGCGATATGGGTTAAGAGAGTCTGAAAATGTCTACATTGAGGAATCTGTTGCCATGTTTCTTGAGGTGGTTGGTCAAGATATGACTATGCGGGTTATAGCTGAAAGATATCAACGGTCATTGGATACAGTGAAAAGGAAACTGATGACGTTTTGAGTGTTCTCCTCAAGTTTGCAGCAGATATACTAAAACCAGAAGAAGGTGAGTTTACAAGAGTACACTCTGTTTTGACGAATGGGGATCGATATCGACCATTTTAAGATTGTATTGGAGCACTTGATGGAACTCATGTACCAATTCGTTCTCCTAGTCGAACTGCAGAAGCATATAGAGGTAGAAAGCGGGAACCTACAATGAATGTCCTTGCTATATGCAACTTCGATATGAAATTCATATACGCATATGTCGGTGTACCAGGTAGAGCACATGATTCAAAGGTATTGACTCATTGTGCGAGGTATGAATCTTCTTTTCCACATCCGCCTAATTGAAATTACTATCTAGTTGACTCCGGATATTCCACCAGGACAGGGTATCTTGGTCCGCATCGTAAGATGCGATATCATCTTGAGCAATTTGCTAGAGGAGGACCACCTACAAACACACGAGAGTTGTTCAACCGAAAGCATTCGAGTTTGCGATCATTTATTGAACGAACATTTGGAGTATGGAAAACAAAATGGAGGATTTTGGATCGTAAGCATCCAAAGTATGGTTTGACTAAGTGGATTAAGCTTGTAACAGCGACGATGCACTACACAACTTCATACGTGATATAGATCGGGAAGATTATGATTTTGTACGTTGGCAAAACAGAGAAGATTATCATGTTCATGGTGATGAAGAAGGAGCAGGAGAAGAAGAAGTTGATGATAGTAGCAGTGATGATGATCATGGTGGACATATTCCATATGAGCCGACCGGTGATAGAGCGATGGAAACTTTTCGTGACACCATCACAAATGAATATGGTAGAGGACGTCGATTACCTTATTAGATATTATAGTTTATGACTTTTGTTTTTTTTTAAGTTTATTTAAGACTTGGTGTATTACTTTTGTTTTGTTATACTTTATGATCTGATGTATTACTTTTGTTTTATGATAGTTAAATGATTTAGTTTAATATGATTGTTTTAATTTAGTTTATGATTTTTTTTATCTTAAACATTATAATGTTCTAATTATATTTAATTATAAAATTATTAATATGATTGTTAGCTAATAAAAAAATTAGTATGGATGTACAAAATTTAAACTATATTGTTTATCAAAAATATAAATGTATAAAAATTATAAAAAATCATTTGAATTAAGTGAAAAACTATGGCTAATATATTTTAAAAAAAAACTATTGTTAGCGTCAGGCAAACGAGCAGACATTCGGCTAAACGCTGCGTCCAGACGCGCGACAATAAAACGAACAAACATGCGACCACTCGCCGAGACCAGACGCACAGCTGCCAAACGAACAACAACCGCTGCATATAGTCACAGCGTCTGGCCGCAACCGCAGACGCCAGCGACTGCAAAACGAACAAACCCCATGTCATGGAGATTAAAAATCCATGTCTAATTTAGAGGGTTAAACAGTTTAATCTTTCAGATTTTTAAAATATTTATAAAACATCATTGGGAAGAATATATCATGTATAACTTTTCTTCTATATAAAATTAATTGTTCGTTTTGGAATCGTGCGTAAAACTATTTATTATGATTTGATTTCATGTATTGTATTCAGTACCATGATTTATGTTGAAAAAAATGGGCATTTGCTTAAGCCTTAAGGCCACCCAAAATATTATAATATTAGAGTGTTACATTTTTTCTAATTTACCTTTATATATATATATATATATTTAATTTGATAAATATGGTTGAGGTTTTTATTTGAGAAAATCGTAACATTAAAATTATTATATTTATTTTTATTTTTATGAAAATTTATGCATATACTTTATAGTAATCTTTAATGAGATTAATAACAAACAAAAAGGAAAAAAAATTAGTAAAACAAATACGTGAAAAAGAAAAAAATAAGTAATATATATAATTAAAAAATATATATATAAAAATGTGCTTTAAGATTTCTATATTTTTGGTTATATTATCAATATTATGTAATTAAGTTTTTAGACAATTTTAATGTTTTTGTTAAATAAAAAGGGGTATATTTTTTAATTCGCTTAAGCTACGGTGAGTCTAAACACGACACTGGTTGTATTTAGCATATATAACTAGATCCGTTTATCGTAGATTATTACTAGATAATGATGCACTCTAAATAAGACTATAATAATTCAAGATATTCCCATCTAATTAAAATAAGAACTAAAATGATAAGAGGAAACTCAATATTTATGTTTATAATACCAAAAAAAGGAGAATATAATAAAGATAAAAAGTCTAAAAACTATATATAAGTGAAATCATCCATAATATTAGGACTGACGTTTTAACCGTACCTGAACCCGACCTGAAAAACCTGAACTTGAACTTAATCCGAACTAGAAAAATATCTGAACGGATCTTAGGGTCTAAGTACTTCAGGTTTCGAGTAATACCTGAACCGTAACCAAAACATGAATTACCCGAAATAGCCAATTAACCCCCTTTGTTATACCTAGGGCTGGGCGTTTTAACCGTACCCGAACCCGACCAATTTATGGACTTATTTTGTTAAATTATGGAGACTTATTTACGGGTATTTCGGGTTTTGATCATAGTATATGTAAAAATACCCGAACTTACCCGAAACAATAATTACTTCGGTTATAACCGAATCCGAACCGAACCCAATTAGTACCGAACCCGACCCAATAGTTTAAAATACCAAAACAGGTCATTTAAAACCCGAAATACCCGACCCGAACCCAAACCGAACGCCCAGCCCTACATAATATTATCATGGCAATATTTTAAGGACAATTTGAAGAGCTACATTATTGGAGGAATATGGAGCTGTGAGACGTCAACTTACAAATCTAGAGAGAGAGAAGCAGAAAGGAGTTCAACTGCTCTCTTTTTCTTTTTTTTTCTGGAGTGAACTTAGACCAAACAAAATTCCTTGTCCGAAAGTAATCCCCACAAAATTAAAGAGAAATTATTGTTTAAGCCTTGTTTAACAAAAACAAAACGAAATTAGTGAGGTAAATGCTAACATGCGCCACCAGTGACCGTTATCTAAACGGCGCCAAATATTCCCGAGTGTATCTTTTCATAAACAAAACGCAAACGAAAACCCACTCCCACTTTCTCCTTTCCAAAAAAAGAATACACACACACCACTTTCTCTCTCTTTCTTTTGCCGGCGAACATGGAGAAAGGCTTCTCTCCCGTCGGTCTCAGAGTTCTTGTTGTCGACGACGACCCAACCTGGCTCAAGATTCTCGAGAAAATGCTCAAGAAGTGCTCTTACGAAGGTCTCTTCTTCTTTCTATATCCACTCCTCGGGAATCAACAAAATCCACCTGAGATTGTCTCCTTAACTTTCTCTGCTTTTGAATTTAACTCTGTTGCAGTGACCACATGTGGGTTAGCTAGAGAGGCTCTGAGGTTGCTGCGGGAGCGTAAAGACGGATATGACATCGTGATCAGCGACGTGAACATGCCTGACATGGACGGCTTCAAGCTCCTTGAGCATGTTGGCCTTGAACTGGACCTCCCCGTCATAAGTGAGACTTCTCTTATCAAGATCTTGGAGTAATAAGTAAAACCAAAAAAACGTTATTAATTTTGTTGTTTTGTTACAGTGATGTCGGTGGACGGTGAAACAAGCAGAGTGATGAAAGGAGTGCAGCACGGTGCGTGCGATTACCTGTTGAAGCCGATAAGAATGAAGGAGCTGAAGATCATATGGCAGCATGTTCTAAGAAAGAAGCTTCAAGAAGTGAGAGACATCGAAGGCTGCTGCTACGAAGGAGTAGCTGATTGGATCACCCGAAACGATGAGGCACATTTTCTTGGAGGAGGTGAAGATGTTTCTTTTGGTAAAAAAAGAAAAGACTTTGACTTTGAGAAGAAGCTTCTTCAGGATGAGAGCGACCCATCTTCCTCCAAGAAAGCCAGAGTGGTGTGGTCTTTTGAGCTTCACCAGAAGTTTGTCAACGCGGTTAACCAGATCGGATGCGATCACAGTAAGTACGTTGGCGACTTCGGTTTCTTCCTCTTACCTTTCTTTTACCATGTCTTCTTCATAGAGCCGTGATTTTTTTTTCCGGTCTCTTGTGTTTGGCAGAAGCTGGTCCCAAGAAGATATTGGACCTCATGAATGTTCCATGGCTCACTAGGGAAAATGTCGCAAGCCACCTTCAGGTAAAACTTTACCTTCTCATTATACAAAAGGGGAAGTAAAGTGTAGATTAGATTAATCTTTTTGTTACTTTTTTCTTCTGTTTTTTGTAGAAATACAGACTTTACCTGAGCAGATTAGAGAAAGGAAAGGAGCTAAAGTGTTATTCTGGTGGAGCAAAGAATATGGACTCACCTCCAAAAGATGCCGAATTGAATTCAGGCCACCAAAGTCCTGGAAAGACCAGTCATGCATTCTCTGGGGGAAGTTCTCTACTCCATAAAGCAACAGAGACTGATCCAAAGCCACTTGCTTCAGCTTCTGTGCCTGACCCCAACAGCGATGTTCATATGCCGCCAAAAGTGAAAAGGACGCGTATAGGATTTGATCCTCCCCTTTCCTCCAGTGCGTTTGACTCTTTGCTTCCCTGGAAAGATGTTCCAGATCCACTTGAATCGAAGCCACCGATTCTGTATGAGAACAACTTTCTCCAGCCTAGTCAAAGTTCCTATGTTGCAAATTCTGCACCGTCTCACATGGAAGAGGAAATGAAGCCTTCTTATGAGACTCCAGCAGGAGGCATTTGTGTGAATGTGGATGAGTTTCTCATGCCGCAAGACAAGAGCCCTACTGTAACCCTCCAAGATCTGGACTTGTCCGCTCCCTCTGCCATCTCATGCATGAAGCTGCAGGAGTTCGGCTCAAATGTAACCAACAATACAGAGTCGATTCTGAGAAGCTTGAACTGGGAATTCCCAGAATCACATCATTCTGGTTCTTTAGAGACTGACTTAGACTTGAGTTGGCTTCAAGGCGAGCGTTTTCTTGCAAACACCGGGCTCCAAAACTTCCAGTTTCAAGATTACAGCAGTAGCCCATCACTCCTATCTGAGCTCCCACCGCACCTTTGGTTTGGAAATGAGCGGCTGCCCGACCCTGACGAGTATTCCCTCCTCGTAGACCAAGGTTTATTCATATCTTGACCTTGTTCCATTTAACTTCTTTTCGTATATTGGTGGGTGTAATGCAGAAAGATTTTGTGGGTATACCTGAAAATAATCTTGCTTTCCCAAGAACCTTCCATGATCGAATGTGTGTACAATAATCCATGAGTGTCATAGGCTAATTACATCAAACAGTTGGATGACAATGATAAGACCACATGTTTCGTACCGTCGCTTATGATCTTCACATTGGTTTCCCTTTCACGAGTTTCTGCTCCTGGAAGGAAAATACTTACTCTGTCGTACTCTTGAGGATAAGATCTCTACACATTGTATCTATTGGCTAACTTGGATATACAAATGAGTGTTAGGAAAACGTTTTTATCTAGGATTTGCTACCAAGTCCAAGATGGGAAACTACAGAGTTTTGAACTCTCTAACATCTGCTACCAAGTGAAACCTATGCAAGGCAATCGATTGGTTATCTGGCTAAGCTCTAATTCAATCATAACAAATAAATACAAAGCTACACCGTAATGCAATGTCCAGAAAAACGGATGTCATCAGTACTGTGCAGTTCTAGTTAAGGATTTCTTGGAAATATACAGTGAGAACTTTCCCAATTTTCGACTACTATTACTTGATCAATATCTAAGAAAATCGGATGTAATCAGTACTCGCAAGTTGTAAACAACGGCTCTTCCTTTCAACAAATCTACAGACACAATAAGTTATATGTAACAAGAGATTTTAGAGAAGATGTTTCTCTGAGAGAGAAAATGTGCACAAAATAGCGGGCATGTCATCGTATCCAGTGACCTTCTGCAGCCCATATCAAGATGGTTGAGACATCAGAATCAGCCCATCAAGTGTCGATCGTTCAGCCTTGGACCCTGGAAAGCAATATCATATCATTTGAGTGAAAACACACCAAAAGTCTTGTGAAAATGAAGAGTAGAAACATTCTGTACCCGTTTATACTTACTTGGCTTTCTCATCCGGGCTTTCTTCAGTTTCTCCATCTGTCCCAGGATTCAGCGATGATATCTTCCCAAAGGACTCTTTTGCATCCCCAAAAAAGTCTTTCACTTTGTCGAACACTGTTTTAAGCTGGTCCGGGGTTGGGAGCTGTGATTTCAAGACAAAACTCAAATGGTTCAGAGAAAACATAAATGACAGCAACATTTTTTTTATCTCAATGTTGTTGTATAGCTCACCTCGATAACATCTGAGGTACTAAGTGCAGCTCTCATGTTTCCGTTTTCCTGAATGTATAATGCAGGCAGAATAAGTGAAAACCTAAAAAAAACAAGCAACTGTTCCTACGGTCTCACAGAATCTGTCCTCCAAAGACTTGAGAGGTTATAAAACAAAAAGAAACAGAGCCACCAATAACGAAAGACAAAAGGTTTCCAGAGCATTACAACAAGTTTGTATCCATATCGAAACTCAGTGGCTGTCCGCAAGACACGATGCTGCTTTATTGCAGTCTTTTGTATCTCCTTCTCATCCTGTTGAAGATGAAAAAAAAAACAATCAGAAATCACATCTAAAAGAGAGAGACCACACAGCTACTACCACAACTGTGTTATGTATCCCCCCAAAACAAAACAATAAGCAGCTTCTCTTACGTACTCTGTAAATAACAGCAGCAATGTTTCTTGCAATGGTGTCTTTGTAGATATACTTCCCCAAGAGGTTATCTTTTGCAGCTACCATGATCTTAGCAGTTGTGCCGCCGGCTATTATACTGAGAGGATACCAAAGATACACCTGTTCATGTTACAAGAAACACTTTAATCACACAACAAAACACAACCATGGAAAGAAATTACAACTTTGCAAACTGTAAACTGAGAGAAGTATTACAAAGAATTGATGATGATATATATATAGATATATATATATATATATATATATATATAGAGAGAGAGAGAGAGAGAGAGAGAGGGAGAGACTAACATTGGCCATACGAATGAAGATAACGAATCTAGGGTTTCCGTCGTCTTCAATCTTAGGCATAGGAGGAGGCGTACGTTGATACTGACGAGCCGCCATACCTTTCTTCCCTTTCGCCTCCACCACGAAAACCATCCGCCGCTGCGCTGATTCTCGGCATGCGGTCCTCGGGGTGAACAGAGAGTGTCTCGCTAACCCAACCTCTTCGAGTCTTCCCGTGTTCTTAAGGGGAAGCCGAGCCAACGCGTTCAGAGACATACTCACCTCCATTTTTACGATACTACCACTGAGTCGTCTGCAACCAGGAGCTTTTGGGGATGATTTGGTTTCGTGGATCGTACCTTATCCATTAGGCGGTCCTATTCGGTTTAACTGAACCAAAATCGTATACCGGAAAGCTGTTTAGCCGCTTAATCAACTCTTTATTCTATGTACCACCTTGAACCACCTAGTGTTCGTGTTGACCACTAATGACCAGTGTTCTAAAAAGCGGTTTGGCTGTTTAGACAGGCACTAAACATTGATAAACCGTGATGATTACCTTTTAAACGTTGACATTAAATGTTATTGTTATTAAACAGTTTTAGGCGGTCTTAGATGACTCTAGGTGATCCTAAACGGTTTTAAACGGTCCTAGACAGCTCTAGACGGTCCTAAACAATTGTAGGTGATTCATCAAAATTCTTAATCAATTAATTTTTTTTTCCGGTGCATACATTTAATTAGAGCTATAAGTTTTAATTTCATAAATATATATTATAAAATTTTATATATTATTTTATAAATATATACAATTTTATATATTATTTTATAAATATATAAAAATTTTGAGAGGATTGGAAAATTCCGCAATAACGGTGATTTACTAATGCTCATAGTTCAACATTTGAGGATTTTTTTGGTTTAAAATAGAGAGTAGACAGAGTTAAACAGCAGTTACGGTCCATTTAAATTGAACAACGTACAGTAGTTCTAAAACAGCAAAGTCAAACTCAATTTTCATTTTTTGGCGACTAAACTAAACCAGTCCTCTCCGGTCATTTTTTTGGTTACTAATTTGGGATTGGGCTGCGTAAGACGCAGAGGAAGGTAAGAAACGAATGATTCCATCTAAATCGTTCGGTCCTCTCAACTCATTAACAAACATCAATAAACGACATCTCCGAGAAACAAACAAACAAACAAAAATGCTCCAGCTTCGCAAAACCAGCCGATGGATTTATTAAGGTTAGGTGCAGATATCACAAGCTATACTTTGTCCGGCTATCGACGAAAGCTTCTGTTGATGGTTCCCTTCCAAGAAAACTGGTGACAAGTTCCATGGCATCTTTGCCTCCTCCCGGGGCCAACACCTAAGACGAAAGGCGGGTGTTACAAACACATTCACAGACTACAAAAGTAAATAATAAAACAAATAAGCTTCTCATTATGTTTACTGTGTCTCTGAACTGCATGCCCGCATACAAGTTCGGATGCCCATCACCAAATTTTGAAGCATATATATCAGCAGCAAACACCTGTGGGAATAAGCGGGTTCTCAGATTGAAAATCATGGAAAGAGCGATCAGCGCGGATTACCATAGTGCAAATCAATCATACCTCACTCCATATACGGCTGTAACACGTTGCTTCAGAGCCAATTACAGCACGTGGGAAACATGAAGCAGGGTTTGTTCCTTCTACCACTGGTAGCCCTAAGATTACCTATAGAGAGACACTACTACGTAATCAGACAACTTACCCACAGTATAATAAACCAGATTGCTTTGCGAGTTTCTGCTTTTACCTTCGGATGAAGACTCCTGATTAGCTGGTGAAAGTCCACATCCTCGTCCGAATATATTTTTTGATCGAATAGACCTGGTCATCAACGTTTCAAGCATCATTAGTCAATGCCACATTTTACCTTATCATGAGCTTCTTACACCGCCAAAATGCCTCTCAGTAAACTTCCGGTTCCTCAAACACATAATAAGAACCACAATCTACTGATCTTACTAACAACCCTTTAGTCCTAACAATTGTAATAAAATGATATTTAAGTGAATAAAAACTACAATAAATCAAACTGAAGAAGTATATAATCATTAAGACAAGTTTTGACTCTAGCCTAATAAAAGTCAATATGAATGGTATATCAGAAAAGACATGAGCAGAGATGTCTCACAGTATAATATCTCCTGAAGCGATTTGAGGGCAGAGAAAGAATATCGCCAACGTTTAAGTGTTTTGCAGACTTCATCCACAAGTGGCTTGGTGATATCCTGCAAGTCCAACGAATTAAATAAAGCAGTCACAGACTAAAAGGATAACAGGAATAAATCCCAAATTGAACCAAATTATTTTGACTAGTCGACCAAAGATCCATTGTCAACAATTCTGTTGTGAAAAGCACTCACCTGACGATAACCTGACATTAACTTCAAAGTGAAACTGTCGTAACACCTAGAGATACCAGAATCATATTCCATCTGTAAGGATTTGTGTTAATAAAGAAAGAATAACAAATATCAGTTTACTTGCCAGTTTTCCAATAATTGAGAAGGGATCTCCCGGAAGTCAGGGTCAACACGTAGGCCAGAGAATCTAGCAAATGAAGCACGGTTGCAGATATGTTGGACCTATTTTCCAAAGGTTAGCAAGGAACATCAGCTCATAACATCCTTTGATATATACAGAAGATATACAACATAACTTCTTCTACTGTTCCAATTAACATATCTCATTCACGTACCACATGGCCAAACTCATGAAAAAGATTAACCATCTCAGAGAATCCCAATGGCATAGCTTCACCACCACCATCTTTTGAAAACTGTGCAATAAGCAACGCCACGGGAATCTGTGGACAGAAACAGATTCAAAATAAATGCCAGAATAGGAATGTTGACACACTAAAATACATCCACGCGAGATCCCAATATCGATTTATATTTTTGAACTGCATGACATTTCCAGATAAAGGTCCGACATGGATGTAGGATTGTCACCTGACAGGCACCATTGGAGAACAGTGCATTGTTCTGAAGACCCACTACACAGCTGTGACTAAATTTCCCTTCCCTGTCCGAAAAAATTATGCTCACAACTTAAAACAAAATGGAGGCTCTCAAAGTGAAGTGGATGATGAGCTAAGGTTGCTAATGGACCTTATAAACATGTCAAGATAGAAATAGCCCAAAAGCTTTCCAGACCCGGAGTCAAACACGGCAAAAGCTCGAACGTCATAATACCAGACATCAATTTCTGAAACCTCCTCAATTTTTATTCCTGCACGGGGAAATAATAAGATTGGTCAGCGAGCTATGACGAGGATGAAATCAATAAAAATATCTTCGAGCCACATAAACAAAGCAAAAACAATTATTAAGACCCCAAAAGATTTAAGAATACAGACTCTCAACTCACCGAAAAGGTCCTGACATATTTTAAAGATCCCGGAAAGGACCAAACTGACAGGAAAGTATTGTCGGATATCTCCAAAATCAAGATCAAACTGCAACTCCTCTACCCTCTTTATATAATATAAAAGGTCTTCTACGCCAAACGGAAGCTCCCCTTCTTCTTTCCTCTGATATTAGAACCCGGCAAGTTAAGTATTTAGAAAGGCATCACCTATTATATGAAATACCAACATTATATTTTACCTTCAGATCTTTCAAAATGGAAAACTCTCTAATAGCCAAATCAGTTAAACTGGAAGAGATGTCCTCCAGGAACCTGATCACCTGGACACAAGAAGGGCGTCAGTATAATCGAGATAATGAAGAATGATAAACAAATAAATTGAAGGATATTTCACAAACCCTTGTTGATGTCTTTGACATCCTATGATCAATAGCATAATCTGCGAAGTGTGCATAACCAAGTAAGCGAGCTAAACTATGGCGCGACTGAACCTACAGAGATGAGAATAGTAAGAGGTCAACTGATTGAAGTGTGCTGCAGGCTTCTGTCAAGGGATTCTAGAATAGACACGCAATTACCAATTTTTGTAACACTGGAATATTGGAATCTCCACATCTCTTTCCATATGCCATAGCCACTGTCTTCCTTGTCTTGGCTATCTGCAAAGTTTAAAACAAGAGCCAAAATTTGTTCAAAGACAGATTCGAATGTAATGGCCTGGACACTGAGGGATGTGGAAATTGTTCCCAGTTATAAAAAAAAAAAAAAAAAAAAGCCAGCATCACGAAATGGCAAGTAGCTGTATCTTCCACCTTTTCTGTGGCATGGCAATTAAAAAGGTAGATGGAAATTCTTACCTTGCACAACTCTAAAATAGCTGCCACGTGACTACTTTCCAAGGTAAGCTTAAATTCTTTATTTTGAGTTTTATCCAAACTCTGCAAGAAGTGCAGAAATGAAAAATAGTTCAGAAAAAGTCATGTCCGAGACAGACAAGGTCACAGATTTGCATGTGACAGAGCAAGCTAAATAACATTTAGGGTAAACACCTGAAGAAATTCTAGAGGCAAACCAGCCAGCTCAGGCTCAGTGAAAAAGAGACAAGAACTATCTTCATTTAAATTCTGAACATATCGCAAGCTTAGCTCATCAATTTCATTTCTCAATCTCTCTACTTCCTCTCTTTTTGTTGCAGTAAGGTTCAGACCATTGTGCTCGAAGTCTCTAACCTGTCACTGATAAAACAGAAATCAATACATTCGTTCAACTCACACAGCTTAGTAAAGACAACAGAAGTGAGAAGTCTACAAGCAACTCTTGCAAATGTGGTATAAAATAAGCTCATTATTCCAACCGCTTTCTTTTAGAGCAACTGAAGGAAAATCACGAATACAAAACCTCTGGTCAAACCACAAAAGAGTGCTATTTGCTAGTTCAGGTGGATAGGAAAACCTCAAAAGCATTGTTAATACGTAGAAAAAAAAAGTATTGATTCTTATTCGCAAGTGGACATGTTGGTATGTTGGTAAACAATTCAAGGCTGGTTAAATCCACTTTCTACAGCACAAGTAAAGAAATAAAGTAAATATAAATAGTACAAAGTCATGGACCAACAAATTCGCAAGTGGAATTGTGAAGAAGGGATTAGAAAGGATAAAAACTACGCTAAGGAGGACAGATTTACACAAATATTGTATTGTAATATCAGTTCTTCAAATAATTTGTTTTTAGTCCAGGCACTACATTGCGTTAGCAGAAGGAATGTTATACAATTGAGAACTCCATAATCATGTGATATGGTAATGTCTGAGGTAGTGAAAACCTTCAGAGCTATATATAGGAGGAGCCTATGATTCAGTTTTCCTTACCAGACACTGTAGGTAGCATTTAGCTTCCGTAGCAATTGATTCTCCCTTTGCAGCATAGATCTTGATAACCCGGTAAACATCTTCGCGTTTTCTGATAAGCTTGCACAAAGATATGATCATCAATTTCATATGAATTAAATAAAGTGGATCAGAAATTCCAAAACAGCATTTCATGCCCATCATTTCCCAATTCCAAGACAGTAAAACAAACAACAGAAAGAATCCATAAACACCTGCAGGACAGAACATGAGCGTCTATTTTCTGCTCTGCTTCAGAGCTGGCTTTACGAACATTATCCTGGGGAGATAACATCTTAGGAAACACACAGCATTGTATAAGCGAGAGCTGTCTTGCTTCCAGTTCAGCCAGCGGCAATACAACATTCTCATAAGAGAGCTACAAGAATCAACAAACAACCAAGTCAGAAATATTTCAATATCCATCTGGTTTTTTCCACAAAAGTTGGATCTAGTGAGAGTTTCCAATTTCCAGTAATTTCGACTACCTTATTTAGAGGAACCAAGGCAACAGCATCATGAACTCTCGTCGACTTGGAGATAACTTCGTCAGCCAACTCGAGAATCTCCCTCGCCGATAGGTTAACGCAAACAGTATCACACCCAGGAAGACCTAAATTTCAAAGAAAAATAATCAAAAACGGCATTGTAAGATGCGAATTCACAAAATGCGGAATCGAGACAGTAGAAACTGAAAGGAAGTAGACGAGCTTCAAAGCATTCGGGAGCGAGAGCGTACCTTTCTTCTTTGATTTTTCCTTGTGAGACTTGAAAGCGAAGATGGCGAAACTGACGGCGAGTCCCAACAGCCCAGCCGCTCCGGTGAAGGTTACAAGTTTGAGCTTCTTAGGATTAGATCCTTCCAATTTCTTGTCGTTTCCATCGTTTTCTGCCATTTCCCTCTGCTATTCTCTCTCGGGGAAAAAAAAAATTGATCATATATAATATAAGCGAAGTGAGATTTAGGGATGGAGCTCTCTCATTCATTCTCAGCGTGGCTAATTATCCTCTTGTCCCTTCTCAAAAAGTCGTAAATACTCTTTTATTTGGTTTAATTTAAGTTTAATTAAATTGTCGATTCTATTTCCGGTTTATATAATCATGCATATATTTAAATAACCGCTTGAAAATATATACAACCAAAAAAATCTTACAGATATTATCATATATAACCCCACATATATTAAATACAAATATCCGATTGATAAATGTTTACTAAAAAAAAAACGTAAAAATCATATCTAATATCTTACAAATCGTAAAAATTATATATAATATTTGTGCTTATCTTACAAATTTAAATAACCGCTTGAAAATATATACAAACAAAAAAATCGTACAGATATTATCATATATAACCCCACATATATTAAATAAAAATATAAGATTGATAAATGTTTACTAAAAAAAAACCCTACAAATCGTATCTAATATCTTACAAATCGTAAAAATTATATATAATATTTGTGCTTATCTTACAAAATACGAAAATCCTCGCCTCTGTATCCTCTATAAATATCGAATTCTCTAACCCTTCTCCTCATCTTTTGTACACGTTTAATTTTTTTTGTTAATATTTCTCTCCCTTTGTTTTTAAAGGTTATTGCGTTTTGCCAACATCACGATATGGTCTCGGGTAATCTCTATGGGAAAAGTATTTTTTTTGGCTTGGATGAGGTGTAATCGGGAGTATGCTGAGGCGCGTGTGTTGCTATATTCCGAGTTTCTGTCTACATGGGTTTGGGATTGTAAGGAAGTTCGGTGGAAACCCCGTATCGTAGGTTCGTCGGATCCGTGTAGTTATTCAGATATTATAACGGTCTGTAATAGTGATGATGAGTATGTCGAAACTTTTTTGGAAGCAAGTGGATGGGCTACTTCTGGTTGTTTGCGGAAGATGTTTATTGGTCTCTTCCAATCTGGTTCTATGTTGAGGCCCGTGGTGGTTTGGTTCTCCGTTCGTCATCTCCTCTTTCCTTCATTTGTTGCCTGATTGGGTGGTAGTTTATTAGTTTTGAGTTTTTTTGTTCTTCCCAGATATTCCATTTTCTTTTGATACTTTGATATAATGTTTTTCTGTTTTTATCAAATGAAATCTCAATCTCATTATTTAAGCATAAACTATAAATGATTCAGCAATAATAAGAAAGCAATTAATGGCATCTCCGAAATGAGCTACGAGCATCGTTTCAGTCACTGCCCGTATACAACTAGCTTCTTTTTTTTGCCCTGATTTGACTATGTGTGGTTGTAAGCTATAGTCTTCGATACTATGACCGAGATCAAATTCATGTGTCTCCAAGTCGTTTATTTGGAAGGATCCCTCTTTTCTTATCATATCTTTCACTTCTTTTTTAGTCGGATCATAAAAAGGCATTTTGAAAGAATTCACCTTCGATGCACTCACCAGCCCCTATATAAATTTTGAAAGAAAATTACCTTTTTAGAAATTATAATCTATAAACTAGCTAGAAAATATTAATTGGTGTTGGTCATCTAGATTTATGAAATTTAGCTTCTAGAAACTTCTGAAATAAAGGGATTGTGACTTTCGTATACCAAAAAAAGAGGTAACGAAGTATACACTGAGACACATAACGAAGTATACACTGAGACACAAAAAAAGAGGTAACGAAAATCACCTTCGTCTACCAAAAAATATCAAGTCCTCTAACCACCAAGAAATCACAAAACATAGCAAATAAAGGGATTGTGACTTTCCTATTCGTATTTAGTATATTGTATCGAATCTGTTCCGTATAATATATATTGTTTTCGAATCTTTGTTTAATTCCATGCTTTATATTATATATGATATGTATATCCGGTTGTTATGTAACTAAATAAAATGTAGATATATCTAAATCGTGAGTATCGAGAAAATCAAATTTCCATGCTTTATAATATTTATGATATGTATATCCGGTTGTTATGTAACTAAATAAAATGTAGATATATCTAAGTCATGATTATCGAGAAAATTAAATAATAGGAAAATAAAATCATACTTCTATAAAATCACTTCTCTTGAGTTTAATAGAAAATAAAATCGTCTTGCGCGGGCTGCTTCTCTTGACGCAATATATGGCTACCTCTTTTTTTCGAAAGCGTAAGTCTTGCAATTGTAATTTTTTGGGGTCTCGATGAGTGCGAACAATTAGTTTGAATGAGTTATCTTCTTAGTGTGAGCCTGCATTGCTATGATTTTATTTTCTTTGTATGAGCCTGCGTTGCTATGATTTTTTTTTTGGTATGAGTCTCCTTTATCTTCTTCGTACGAACAATTTTTTTTGGGGTCTCGATGAGTATGAACAATTCGGTCTTACCATGTTCCGTTAATAATCGAGGTGTCTAGATTTTCCCTTACCTTTTTTAAAAATTGGTTGTTGGTCGTTTTTTTTCTCAATTTTGATTGGTACTTCTTTGGTTTGTAGTTGTTTCACCATTTTTGGAGCATGATCTCTTGTGTGCGTCTGGTGTCACCGGTTATCGTAATTTTTCTGGCTCTGGTGATGGAGGTGATGAAGAGGATGAAGTTGTTGACGATGGATATTGTCTAGATGATTGTGGTTATAATGAAAATGGTGATGGGAGTGATGTTGACACTGAAAGTGACGAAGATGAAGCAGACTGGATTGATACTGGTGACGATAATTCTGATGATGATGATGTTGGTGATATGTCTCATAGCGAAACTGAATGCGATGAAGATGGTGACGGAGATGCAGAGTGGTGTGATTCTAATGGTGATAGTTCTGATGGTGGTGACACTGATAGCTTGACATCGGGAGATGGTGATGGCTTAGATGAGTGTACTGATGGGTCTGATCATGGTTCCGATTCCAGTAATTGTGAGGGTTCGGAAGACCATAAAAAATTAGTCGATGATGATGTCGGTATCCCCGATGGAAGTGACTCGGTGGAATCTCGCTCTACTGGTGATGGTGTTTACAGTTCTCGGGTCTATACACCAAAGCGAAAGCGTTCTTTTGTTTCGTCTGTCCTCGGGTGTGAGGGTTTCACGGCCGGCCTCGATTATCCTGGTACACCTACGAAGTTTGAAAATAGTATTTTTGTTAGACCTTCTCCTAAGACCACTGGTGTTGATACCGAGGATCACCGATTACGTGGTCAAGGTTTTATTAAATCAGATAGTACGCTATTTGGTTTTGATCCAGTTGTCACCGGTGTATCACGTTTGAAGCCTGGTTTGTATGACTCTATGATATTCGTTAAGATTTTGCGTGTCTGGACACATAATTCTCATCCATCCGGAAAAAGACTCGAGCTTATCATATATAGTAAAAGCGAAGTAAATTTTCGGAATGGAGCTCTCACGTTCACCCTTAACCGTAAAACTCGGTTTATCTTTTTTATATCGGTCTGATTTAAGTTTTTTTCGTACCAATTATCGATCGTAATCTCGGAATAGATATTCTTTGGCCGTTATTTTTTTTAATTGGGTTGCGATATCCTTTTGCGATTTTCTTGGGATTCTCTTCTGCGATTTTCGGAAATTGTGTTGCGATTTTCTTCTGCGATTATCTATAATTGATTTTGATTTTTTGTTCCTTGCAATTATCTATAATTGGTTTTTGTAAAACCCTAAATTTTTGACTTTATATATATCACACGTTCATAATTTTTGTGAAACTCATTCAGTGCCATCGTCTCTTTGATCCATCTATATTTATTTGTTAGTACGTTAAACACATGTGTCGAATATCTTAGTCCTTGTGTCGTCTAGCATTTTTTTTCTCTCCTTTTGACTTTATACGTATTTCTTTTGCGATTTTTATATTTTGTTCTGTTTTGTTTTGATTTCTTGGCATCGTCTTTGTTGTTTTTTTTTTTCATCGAAACTAATCAATGTTTTTTTTTTTGTGAAGGTGCATGGGGGATCTACCTATCGGAGGTAAGTTTCTCACTTTCTGATTTTTAACAATCAAACACATTTATGTTCTTCTTGTGCTTTGTTATCCTTGTGTTTTGATATCAAAATCGCTGTTCATTTCAGTTTGTTAGCCATCTTCTGTTTCTTTCGTTTATTGATCGTTATTACTAATTATTATTATTCTCTTTGCAATCTATTTTTTTATTTTTATTCGTTTTTGCAATCTATCTTTCGACGACAATGATATGATTCTTTCTGTAGATCCTGCATCGAGTGTGTCTCAAGCTTTAGGATTTATTTATTGATTCCAGCCTTCTGTTTACGCAGGTCAAGGTGTTGATTCATCGAGGACGTATTACCGCGGCCAAAGGGATCCAGAATCAGGAATGGAGAAGCAAGGCAGCGATCCAAGAGCTCAACCACAACACCAAGAAAACCCGAAACCTGGTTATGAAAATAACCATGGGATGCAGAGCTTTGAAGGTCTTGAACAGAAGTTCATGGATGATATAACAAGACTAGCAAAGGATCAAATCGAAGCAGAGGATGCAGAGATTGCCAGACATCGAGAAGCTAGCAACAAATTGGAAAGTTCTGCCATTGAAATACTATACTTTGGGGTTTTAGTTTGTTGATCTGAAAGCTGTTAACTCTGTATACAGAAAATAAACACCATTAATACTCGGTACGAAGAACAATTAGCTGCACTGAGAGGACGGCACACATGTAAAAGAGAAGAGATCATGAGGAAAGAATCACAAGCTAGGCAGCAACAATACAAGCAGCGAACCATGGGGATGATGGATCAGTACCATCCAAACACGGTTGGTGATGCCAATCTAATGCCATCTGGTCATCCCCAGGGTTACATTTGCAATGCTCAAGATCCAGTGGCTGTGGCGGATGCACCATCCAGATCCTACGGCTCAGATCGATTCGAAGCATATGGAGAGATGGCTAGGTTTCAGGGCGGAACCAGAGATCACGGGTTCGAGTCTAGGGACCCTGGTGGGACCGTCTACGACACAGTCTCACGGTTCTATTGATGTGATATTTACTTGGAATTGACTCCCACTTTGTTTTGGCTTTATTGATCAATTAAGCTTTTCAGAGTATCAAAATGAAATCGGGGCTTCTTCTTTTTATCCTGACGAGAGCATTTTATAAATATACGTCCCAAGTTTTGTGTTTATAATATCGTTAAGAAGAATGTAACCTTCCCAAATGACAAATCGTATGATAATATCACCTATAAAGTTTGCATACAGACCCAAAAGATGGTGGCTATAAGTAACTATGCGTATAAATCGTATGATATAGTATTTCTGCCCGTATTTTTGTATTTATACAGGTGTACAATAACAACTTATTAGCAAAAAATATCTTATGCAAAAAATATATTTCTGCCTATTTTCGTATTTTATTAGATTTAGAAAATTTGCTTATCAAAAAACAAACTGTATTTAGTGGAATTAGCCACGCAACATTGAGGTAATTATTAGGAAGGATCTTGGCAATAACCAAACGGAGATTTTGGTGGCAAAAATGCATATCTGCCCGTATCTTTCATGTTTAGTTGGATTTATACAACTTTACTTAACAAAAACAAAATCTTTTTATTAGAATTTGGTATGTTCGGCGGATGCCTTCAAAACAAAAGATTGGTTTAGGGTCATATTTTAAAGTGAGATAATTATTGGTTTCCTTTTTTTAAAGGAGGATATAGTTGTTATAAAAACTATAACATCCAAGCCCGAAATTTTAGTAATTCTATGGACAGGGAATTTGTTCATGAACTTCTACAGCTTTGTCTCATATCCGGTTCTTTATCTGTACTGAGCTATTAAGATAGTTTTTGTTACAGTGTAAGTATAGTCTCAGAGTTAAGACATGTCTTAGTTACAGTGGTAGACTGGTAGTTGTTGATATAGACTTGATAAAGATTATAATAAATTTATAGGCACAAAAACTTAATTTATGTTCGAACTCATTATAACATCTGAAAATGTCCGACTCTGTTTTGTTGTAACTTTTCCAATGAGAGCAACGAGGCATCGTTTTTGAAAAGTTGTGTATTGTAATTGTGTTTCATCAGATTTTGATTTTGATTGAATGAATCAAAGTCTTACAAAACCTCCATTAGAGGAAACAGTAATATAAGAAAACATCGATGAAAAAAAACATGTTAGCCCACAATCTTACACTCTATTTCTTAAGTTCACAAGAATTATTATAATACTTTTAATGAAATTGATTATGTACAAATCCATACAACTATCAATTATAATTCCTATTCAATATAAGAAGAAAAAAACTGGAAGAAGAAGTCGAAGGAGACGAAGACACAGAAGAAAAATAAGTCGAAAAGATGAGGAGGAAGACGAAGACAAAGACAAAGTCATATCAATTAAATCCGGAAGAAAAATAAAAACATGGATAACACAAAATAATGAAGAAGCATAAAGATACGAAGATGAGAAAGTTGAAGAAGAAGAACAAACCGGAAGAACATGAATAAGTCATCAGAAAAGTTAGAGATGAAGAAAAAGAAGAAAACCAGAAGATGAAGAAAACGAAGTAGTAGAAGAAGAAAACCCGAAGATTATGTAGAAGAAGTTGAAAAAGGTGAAGATGAGGAAAGCGACGAAGAAAAACCAAAAGAATAAGAATTCAAATAAGAAAAAGAATATGAAGAACAAGAGGAAGAAAAGGATGAGTAAAAAAAGTGGAAAAGAAGTCGGGGAATACGAATATGGTGAAAAAGAAGTCAAAGACGATAAAAAAGAAGAAGAAAGATACGAGGAGGAAGATAAGAAGAGGAAGCAAATGAAGACGAAGCAAGCGAGATAAGTAAGAATAATAAAAATAAAAAATAAAAAATCAGAAGAAATAAGACGAATAAAAAGAAGAAACAGATTTCGCAGAAGACAAAGTCGATTAAGGAGTAGAAGTAGAAGTCGGAGACGATGAAGATGAAGAAGGAAAAGACGAGAAACATGAAAGAAAAAGAAGAGGAGGAAGAAAAAGACGAAGCTGATTAAGAAGAACTCGGAAAATACGAAGACACATACGTTCAAGATAAGGAAAGATTGGAAGATGAAGATGACAAAGTATGAGAAGGTGAATATGGGGAAGGAGGCTAAGAAAAACATGAAGAATAAGAAACCAAAGAAAACAAATGCGATGAATTAGGAGGAGGAAGAAGAAGAGGAAGACGAATAAAAAACGGAAGAAAAAGAACAAGAAGAAGTCGAAGATTATGAAAAAGAAGAAGCTCAAGACGATTAAAAAAATAAGAAAAATACCAGGAAAAAGAAAAACCAGAATATAAAGAAGAAGAAGATAAAGCTGAATAAAAACCGGAATAATAGGATGAAGAAGAAACATAGTTTAGGAAGAGTTCCAACGAGGGAGGAAGAAAATCGTTCGTAATTACAATGTGTGTGTCAAAGAAACATTATTCATTATATTATCGAGCTTTGTGAATTTCGTTTCCTCAGATTTACGACCACATGTGAGAAACACTGCACAATTATTTATAAAGAAAGATAAGGATTGAGTGTGTGTAAAAAAAAGTTTCAGATAAGCGAGAATTTCGTTGATGTTGCATGAACATTTTGGAGTCTTACTGATGACGTTAGCAGAAAACACTTCATTTCGAATCGATAAAGATATCATGAGAGAAATGACTCTTCGAAACATTGGATACTTTTTGTGCTATTGTCTCAATCGTATGATATATTCGATTTTGCAAGAGTTTAAAAATTAACTTCAAAATTGAAATGAAAATTGATAAATGGAGCAAATAGACTGTTACTGTAACATCCCGATTTCTTGTATATGCGGAGAGGCTTATAAGAAATGATTTGGCTACCTATGTCACCAAAGTGCACTTACCTTTTCCGATCACTTGCCCGAAAGAACTCCAGAGTTAAGCGTGCTTGGGCTGGAGTAGTCTAAGGATGGGTGACCTTCCGGGAAGTGATTCGCGGTAGCGTGTGAGTGAGGACAAAACACGGGGAAAGGTCACGTGGTGATTGCAGGGTCAGTAAACAAGTATTACAAGCCTCCCGGACTAACGCACCGGCCGTCGGACAAGGGTGGGGCCCACGGGCCGAGAGAGGGCATGGGGCCCACAGGTAGGGGCGGTCGGGGCGTTATAAGTGGTATCAGAGCCGAACCCAAACACGTGTGTGGAGTCAGGTGGGCTCACACCGTCTAGGGTGACGATCCTGGTGCGCAACGAGGACGTTGCGCTCTATGAGTGGGGGTGATTGTAATATCCCGATTTCTTGTATATGCGGAGAGGCTTATAATAAATGATTTGGCTACCTATGTCACCAAAGTGCACTTACCTTTTCCGATCACTTGCCCGAAAGAACTCCAGAGTTAAGCGTGCTTGGGCTGGAGTAGTCTAAGGATGGGTGACCTTCCGGGAAGTGATTCGCGGTAGCGTGTGAGTGAGGACAAAACACGGGGAAAGGTCACGTGGTGATTGCAGGGTCAGTAAACAAGTATTACAAGCCTCCCGGACTAACGCACCGGCCGTCGGACAAGGGTGGGGCCCACGGGCCGAGAGAGGGCATGGGGCCCACAGGTAGGGGCGGTCGGGGCGTTATAGTTACTATACTAAACTTAAAAGGACTTTTGATTGACTTGGGAAGAGGCTACTGGTAAATTTTCTTTCAAAGGATGAAAGGATTCTATATGACACTACTGATATAACATAATATTTCCGTTCTTTATCCATACAAGTTTTGGTTAGCATTTGAGCTCCTTATCATTCGACAAACAAATTAATTTCGATGGAATGTCTTTGGATTTTCACTTTTCATGACTGATGACTGTTTCGTTATTATATCTTCCCTTTTTAATTACATTTCCCCTTCATTTCAAGAGGAGTGTCCATGTTATAACGGTCAGATAATATGTGTATGTGTTATCTATGTGCTTTTACTTCACAAGATTCTTTGAAAATGATCGTTTGTGTAAAGATAGCCAATCCCATAAAAAATGTGAAAATATACGTCCGAAAAAATCCAAACTTCCAAAAAATAATTATAAGAAGGAAATCACGAGGAAGACGAAAAATCGAAAGTCAAATAAAAGGAAGAGGAAGTAGAAGATGTGGAAGAATAAGAAGCTTGATAATACAAAGGTGATAGAAGAAAACGGAGAAGATGAGGCAGAAGAATAAAACAAAGAAATTCAGAAGAAGAAAACGAAGAAAACCCGAATGAAAAAAAAAGTCAAAGAAGACGAAGACGATAAAGAAGAAGAAGTAGGAGTTGAAAACGATGGAGGATAAGAAGGAAAATACGAAGAATATGAAAAACTAAAAGATAAAAAAGAGGGAGAAGAAAAAGACAAAGCCAATGAAGACAATGAAGAAAAGAAAAATAGTCGGAGAAGACGAAGATGGTGAACAAAGAATAATGAAATGACGAATTTGGAGAATAAAAAAACAATCAGAAGAAGAAGTCGGAGAAGAAAACCAATACGTAGTAGACGAAGTGGACGAAGAAAAATACGTGGAAGAAAAAAAAATAATAAAGAAAGAGAAGAAAACCAGAAGATGAATAATACAAAGTAGACGAATGTGAAGATGAGAAAGAGACGAAGAAAAACCATAAGAAGAAGAGTTTTGATAAGACAAAGAAGACCAAGGAGGAATAAGAAGCAGAGAATGAAGTAGGCTAATAAAAATCAAAAAAGAAGAAGAAGAAGAAATGAGATATTACAAAGATGATGAAGAAGAAGTCAAAGAAGTAGAAAAATACGAGGAAGAAAAAAAACAAAAAGAGGAAGAAGAGGAAGAAAAACAATACACAACAGAATATTAAGAAGAAGTATAAATCGAAAACGATGATGAAGATGAAAAAAAGGGTGAGGACTAAGAAAATCAAAAGATATATAAGAGGAAGAAGAAGAAGTCGAAGTCAAAGACGATGAAGAAGGATAAGAAAAAGATGAGGAACTGACAAAAGCTTTTAAAATTGGAGAATGAAGAAGAAGACAAATAATAACCGGAAAAAAAGAATAAGGAAAATACGAAGACGAACAAAACCAAAAGATAAAGAATAGGAAGAAGAGTAGAACAATGCAAAATAGGAAGAAAAAAGAAGACAAATCATAAGAGGGAAATGAAATAGAAGTTGAAGACGATGAAGAAGAGGAAAGAAAAGATGAGGAATAAGAAAATCGAAAGACAAATAAGAGGAAGAAGAAGACAATGAAGAAGAAGAAGATGAAGACAGTGAAAAAGAAGAAATAAAGGACGAGGAAAAAGAAAATCCGAAAGTTGAATAGGAGGGAGAAGAGGAGGACGAAGTCGTGAAGAAGAAGAAGGAAAAGACGAGAGGGAGAGGACCGAAAAAAATAATATATAAATCAGAATAAGAAAAATTAGGTTAAGACGAAAATGTTGAAGAATAAGAAGGGGAAGAGGATGATGAATTTGGAGAAGAAAAACCATATAGAATCTTTGAGAAGAAGTCACATTGACAATCTTATGGTGATATTGATTTGATATTATCTTTGGACACCTCGGAAGATTATCAACTTAAAAGTGATAACAACATTAAAAAGCTTACACCGGAATCCGAGAAGATACATTGCGAAAAAGATTTTTTTTTGAATAAATAGTGACACTTAAGGTCTGCGGAATAGCAACATGGTTAGAGAGTAGGGAGCGATAAGATACATATATATGCCGCTCTTCCTGTTGTATGTGTTGCTGCTTCAGCGGTTGTGGCATGTACTTGCTACAAACGGTTGTAATGAAGAAATTTGAATCCTAAGATGATTGTGTATTGTGTTTCAATTAGAAATTGTGACTTTGTTTCAAATTTCAAACTATATTTCCCCTTAGCTTCAAGAGGAGGTTCATGTTAGAACGGTCGGATAATATGTGTCCATGCTATCTATGTGCTTATACTTTACAAGATTCTTTGAAACTAATCGTTTGTGTAAAGATAGTCAAGCCCATAAAGAATGTGAAAATATACGTCCGAAAAATTCTATAAAATAATTAGAAGAAGGAAAATACGAGGAAGACAAAAAGTCGAAAGTCAAATAAAAGGAAGAAGAAGAACACAAAGAAAAAGTAGAAGATGTGGAAGATTAAGAAGCAGGAGGATACAAAGACGATAGAAGAAAAAGGAGAAGATGATGCATAAAAAAAATCAAAAGAATGAAATAAAAAAATCTAGAAGAAGAAAATGAAGAAAACCCGAATGAAAAAAAAGTCAAATAAGATGAAGACGATAAAGAAGAAGAAGTAGGAGTTGAAAACGATGGAGGATAAGAAGGAAAAGACGAAGAATATGAAAAACTAAAAGATAAAGAAGAGGGAGAAGAAAAAGAAGAAGCCAATGAAGAAAAGAAAAATAGTCGGAGAAGACGAATATGGTGAACAAAGAAGAATGAAATGACGAATTTCGAGAAGAGAAAAAAGTAATCAGAAGAAGAAGAAGTCAGAGAAGTCAGAGGAGAAAACCAATACATAGTAGACGAATAGGAAGTTGAAGAGAACGAAGAAGACGAAGGTGATGAAGAAGGAGAAAACGAAGAAGAAGAAAGAGAATAATATAACCCGGAAGAAGAAGAAGATGAAGACATAACATAAGAGGAACAAGAAGTTGAATTCGAAGACAATGATGAAGATGAAAGAAAAGGGTGAGGAATAAGAAAATCAAAAGATGTATAAGAGGAAGAGGAAGTAGAAGTTGAAGACAATGAGGAAGAAGAATGGAAAGATGTGGAAAACACGAGTGACAAAGAAAAAACGGTAGAAGAAAAAAAAACGAAGAAGAAGACGTGAGAGAAGACAAATGCGAGTTCTCCGTCTTCATATAATCGTTATTGCTTTTTGAGTTTAACTCGAAAAAAACAAAATTTTGGTATTGCTTTTTCAGTTTTTAATTTTGTAATAGTTTTTTTTTTTTGATTAACTTTATTTTGATCATGTATATCTCAAGTGGTTGTTCTAAATTTCTTCGGTTTATAACATAAAGTTTTGTATTACGTTTTTAAGATCCTTTTGGCCCGCGCAAGGCGCGGGCTACCTACCTAGTTGGGAGGGAAAAGCTTAGTGTAGTGTCCCCTCGCTCGCTGATGGCCCCCGAGGCTGAAAGTGAGACGGACGGGAGAATCTTCGTGTGGACACGTTAAATATTTTGGAAAAAATGTCAAAAAAATTCCTCAACTTTAAAAAATGAATGGAAAAAAACATCAACTTTTGCAATGACACATTAAATCATCAATTTTTATTGATTTTGCTTTTTAATCTCTAATTTTTATTGATCAAGCCAAATTAATCCTATTGTTAAGTGGTTTAACGGAACGATTTAACATGGTTAAATCTTCATTCAAAAACCCGGTTCAAAGAAACGACCTTGTTTTTTTTCCTAATATTACAAAAATGCCAAAAAAATCCTCGACTTTCAAATTTTGACCAATAAAGCCCCAACTTTTCATATTCGAATACAAAAATCCCCAACTTTTCATCTACTAAAAGTAAAAGAAAAATTCATAAAATTTGCATATTTCTAATGTTTATGATCTACTACCATTTCACGCTAATCATATGAAATTTACGAACATTTCATTGTGTAGTCTAATTTGTGTTATTTAAAACATTTCACACTAATCATATAAATTTATAACAATCAAATTATTGATATATTACAACTCTTTTATAAAATAAATGCATAAATTATATGAAATTTATTTTAAAAAATGGGAATAAGTAATTTCTGTTTTTCTAAAATTTTAGCATGTTAAACATATATTTAAATTTCACAAAATTTAATAAATTTCTTTTTTGATTTCCAAAAATCTTTCAAAATAGATTTACGTAAAAAAGAAATATTTTATATATTATTTACAAAACAATTATGAATTTCTCCTTTAATTTTTAAAAAAACTTTCAAAATAGATTAACGTGAAAAATAAAAATTGTATTTCTTATTTATAAAACAATTCTATATTTCTTTTTTAATTTTAGCAGATAAAAAGTTGGAGATTTTTTCTTTTGTAGATGAAAAGTTGGGGCTTTATTTGGTTGAAATTTGAAAATTGTGGATTTTTTGGCATTTTTCATAATTTTGGAAGAAAACAAAATTTTGAACGGAGATTTAACCCCATTAAATCGTTCAGTTAAACCACTTAACGGTGGGACTAATTTTTTCGGTCAACAAAAGTTGGTGATTAAAAAGCAAAGTCAATAAAAGTTGATGATTTAATATGTCATTCGAAGAGTTGATGTTTTTTATGTCCATTTTTGAAAGTTGAGGATTTTTTTAACATTTTTCCCTAAATATTTTAGATAATTTCCTTCATTTTTATTTTTTTCTTTTTTAATTTAATTCCAAGATATCTAAAATAATCAAAATATAATAATTCATTATATATTTTTGGAATTATTTTCAGTTTTAATAGTTTTTTTATTTAGTAAATCAAGCATACATTCACAATGTGTAGGAACAAAATATAAATGTTTTCTGAATGAGTTTAGCCGTTTGTTTTGTTTTAATAAGTTATATGAACATATTTAGAAGTTGTTATAAGGGTTGACTGTCTAAAACTCTCCCTTTTAGTTATAGAGCCAAAACTATTTTCCTCTAAACTTTTGATCTCATAGCTAAACCCCCTAAACTTGTAATTTTAATCACTAATCCACCCAAACTATCTGATTCAACCTAATTCCACATCTACAATTAAATTTGTTAAATCGAGTTCAGTTACTCAAAAATCGTGTTTACTTGGATCCGATTTTAAACCCGATTGGCAAAAAAATCCGACCAGACAAACTAAAACAAAAATTGACCCAGTAAGTCAAACTCATGAGGGAAAGTTGAATTGGGTTTATCGTGTTTTAGAGCATGTTCAATGGTAGAACCTTTCTTAAGAAACTTTGATTTTGTATGCTCCAATTGTAGAACCCCATTAGAGATTCTTAAAAAAAAAAATTATAATTTTGTTTTATTGTAAGTTAAGTTTATTTTTTGAATAAAACATAGATGACATAAAAACTTTAAACATAGATGTTGATACAACAAATATAAGACACTGCCCTTAACCAAAGCGTTTCATTACATTAAAACCTAACATGAAACATACAAAGCTATAACACAAACAATTAAAATAAAACAAACAACAGCTTAAGATGAGATCACTAAAGAGATGAGATCACTAATTAGACAACTTAAGCTATAACACAACTTCAAGGATTCAAATTAAAGAGAGTTTATCACTAATTAGACAACATGTTTGTAATGAGCTTCTTCTTTAGAGCTTCTTCATACTCAGATAATGGTTCTTTTTTTGCAATGAGGCTGTCAATTAGTCCCATCTTTGACAGTCTTTCTTTCATCGCCAAGTCCTTCTCTTTAATCAACCACATGCTCTGAAACTCCGACAAAGCCTTGCCCTCTACCGTTGTGCTTTTCTTCTGCCTTTTGCTGCCTTAACACCAAGAGGACGGTTGGTTCCTTGATCATCTTCGACAGTGTTCCTTTCCTCTGCGTGAGAGCTTGATGATTGTGCACCATCCTCACACCTTCTCCTTTTAGAGCTTCCTTCAGTTTTATTAGTAGAAAGGTCACACCACTTATGGTCATTGCGCAGCTCATTCCAAGCATGGTCAAGGGTGCATTTCTTCTTATGGTCATTGTAGAAGATTTCATGTGCGAGTTTAAGGACATCATTCTCATTCTGTCCACTAGCTTTTTCTCTTGTTGCAGCCTCGTAGGATCCACAAAACTTGCAAATCAGGTCATTAATCTTCTGCCACCGTTGCTTACAGTGACTTGCCTCACGGGTTTCTCTTCCGACAGCCTTGGGACTTGCGGCAAAGTATGCTGTAATGCGTTTCCAGAACGCACCATGACTTTTGCTCATTGGCTACAACAGGGTCCTTGCTCGTGTTTAACCATGAGCTGATGAGCAAGACATCATCTGTAGGGGTCCACTTCCTTCTTTCTCTACGCTCTGCAGGTGTGTCTTCACCGTAGCTTGAAGCTTTTGTGCATTGACTACTAAAGAGAGGGACTTGGTCGAGAGCAGGAAAGGGATCATGAAGGGTATGTTCTTGTTGACTGTTCAATAGTTCAACGAAATTGGAGGACTGAGTATATGGATTCGTGGAAGAGAAATCCATAAAGGTCAAAGAAGAGAGAAAGAACACAGAGGAAGAGAAGAAGGAATCTGTTTAGAAGATGAAAAGAAAGAGAAGAAGCACCTGTTTTTATAGAAGAAAACAGAGGAAGAGAAGAAAGAATCTGTTTAGAAGATGAAAAGAAAGAGAATAAGCACATGTTTTTATAGAAAACAGAGGAAGAGAATAAGCAAAGGAAAAAAAGCTTTGGAGCATTCATCACCTATCAACCACATCGACTTGACATATATATAACAAGTAGATATAGAATTAATCACTTATCTAACCATTCAGCACCTATCTAACCATTCATCACCTATCTAATAAATCCATTTACTACCTAACACAAACATTATCTAACACTAAGATGCATTTATTACCATCGAAAAGATGTGAAAACATACATGAACAGCTTGCAAAGCGAAGAGGAAATACTTGTAGCTATTGATGTTCGTTGCCTTTTGCTGGATCCGTAGTTTTGTAACACGAAAACACCCCACTCTCAGCTCAGAATTTGCATAGAAAAAACACACAGAATTAGCAAAGAATCATATGACATTCAACAAGTAAAGAAACTTGGAAATTCAAGTAAACAATTGAAAGATAACAAACAACACAATTCCTCAACCGTAAAACAATAACATATCAATTCAGCGTCTTTGTGTTCAATAGATAAACTTCTCTTCTACATATGCACTATCCTTCAAATATATCAATCATGCTAGCCGATCCCTAAACAAAATCAAGAGTGAAATGGAAATAAACACTAAAATTCAAAACCATTGAATCAAAATCGAATAGAGAGACAAAGGAAAGAGCAAAGAATACAAATTCACAACGCAGGTGGAGAAATTTCGATTGCGATTACGTTCGACTTGTACCAAAAAAAGCGAATCAACCAAAACAAACAAAAAAGAAATACAGAGAAGAGAGAGAACATGAAGCTCTGATTCCTCCATACTCTTTGATTTCACGAAAAGAGCATATACAGAGAAGATATCGATTTCCATCGGCGGTCGGAAGAGACATGCATAGCGACGGAGATATCGATGAGTCGGAGAAAAACATTTTGCTCGAAGAAGAAAGAAGAAAAAACAAAATCTTTTTTTCTCATTTCATTGCTCCAATAACGCAATGACATGTGCCCCGTAAGAACCGATTCTTACGGGTCTTAATTAAGAATCGGTTCTTGCTTATTGTTTTAATTTTTGGCTAAAAAACTTTAAGAACTCGCGTTAAGAAACCGCGTTGAACATGCTCTTACGGTTCGGTGATTTGTGGTTTGTCGATTGGTAAGGTTCAGCGATTTAATGTGAGAAAATCTCGTTTTGAGTCGTCCCGCAACAAAGTATATTATGCGGCAAATCAGATACCAATCGAAAGATCACAGAAGAAACTGAAATCAAGAGGAGAGAGAGATAGAGAAAGAAAAATCAGAGAGGCCGCTGAGAAAGATCTCGACAGAAATCACAATCTCTGAGTTTGTATTTTGTTTCACGTTGATTGTAAAACAATGAACAGAAGACTTCAACAAGTGAGAACTCAGTCCTTTAACATAGCAAAACCGTGATCCATTACATACATAAACACAAATAACATGATTGTTCTCAAACCTTAAGCAACATAACAACATAGTTTTCAAACATTACTGAAGAAATTAATGAACGAGCTTGTCGCAAAGCTATGCCACTACTCCTACAACACGGCCACACCTACTTTCTAAATAGTTGTCTTGGCCATCTCCTGACGTTTGCTTTGTGGTAAAATGGAGACTTGTTTTAGTTTGCTTTTCTTTTCCAATTGATAGAAGGCACACCCATTCAAATGCAGACACATGAACTGAGCCAATAATAAACATCAAACAAAATCCCATTCAAACCTGACAACACGGGCCAAATGATGATCAATATCCATCATGAAGAAGATGAACGACATGTCCCCTCTCACTCTCTAAACACGAAGTAGTCCTCCTCGATTTCCAGAATACGAAGCCAAATCGATGAACCTTACCGATCGACGAACCACAAATCATCGAACCCCAAAACACTATAAACCCGAATTCAATTTTCCCTCACGATTTTGATTTACTGTGTCGTTTTTTTTGTTTTCGTTTGTCGGGTCAGATTATTTGTCAATCGGGTTTATAATCGGATCCGGGTAATCGCAAATCAGAAAACGCGATTTTGAGTAACTGAACTCGATTTGACAAATTTAATTGTAGATGTGGAATTAGTTTGAATCAGATAGTTTGGGTGGATTAGTGATTAAAATTACAAGTTTAGGGGGTTTAGCTATGAGATCAAAAGTTTGGAGGGAAATAGTGTGCTCTATGACTAGAGGGAGCTTTAGGCAGTCAACCCATGTTTTAATCAAAACAATTTCATAAAAATTTTTAAAATGTGATTGGCATTTTTAGAAGAAACAATGTGTAGGGTGTAATTTTTTTTTGCTACAAAGAGAAGGGTCAATCAACAAACGATATAGATTTTGGATTCACACTTGTCGAAAGAAAAAAAACTTCTCTCCGTTGTTTGTTTTTTTCGAATTGCTCTATTTCCGTCTTTGTTCTTCCCCCTCTAGTCTGTTCTATTTGTACTTGTTTTGTAATGGGCTCGAAAGTCATCCCGCAAAAGCCCACAAAGACCGAGAGAGAGAGATATAGAGCATTCAAACAAATCAAAATAGAACTCACAGTCACAGATCATCACATGCAGAGAAGGGAAGAAGATGACTTCCTTATGCCATTCTTCTCACGATTTCAAGTTTTGTCCGTCTTGCGCATTTGCCTTTTTTTAGGTTCATCATCTATTTCATATCAGAAATGGATACTCAAGGAGATGTTTCTTTCGAATGGGGATTACAAGCGATTAGTCTCCCTAAACATGTAGCCCTAAGGATATCTGAAAATACGTCTTGAACTGAAAATACGTCTTGAACGACATTGTTGCACTCACATGTTTGGTCTACTACAACTGAGACGAAGCAAAGCTATATGCCGATATAGAGCTCTATGTGGCCGATGTTGTCAAAAAGTGTGGATACCTGGAAGAGGGCAAACCATCAGACAAACATGTGACTTTTCATATCTCCAACAAAGTGTCAATCTGCACGGACCGTGGTTGTGGACACCTTTTTGCCATGAGTGCATTGATTCTTACGGCAAACAAAAAAAAAGGATCAAGGATGGTGATCTTTGGTTTGGATAAATGGTATGATAAATGAGTTTTGGGAATCAATATTGCAATTCTACAATTTTTTGGGAGTAAATTTATTTGACATTATCTTTGGTTTGGAGAAATTTATTATTTGTAATTCTAATCTAATATCAATATATGTACAAAGATAATTATTTATATAATCACTTATTTGTATGATTATCTAGCAACACTATTATTTATATAATCGATTCTATGTCAACACAAATTCTTTATCAAAATGAAATGTAGCAATGATTTCCAAATAGCTGAAATTTAAACTAAGCACAAACTTTGTGCAAAACATATGCATATTATTAATGTTAATTTTCTGTATTTTAACCAATTGATTATAAATTTTATCTTAATTTTTGTTGTTTAAACTCACGCAACACGTAAATCATTTCAGAATTTGTATAACAATATATGGAGGAAATAATAAAAATAAAAAAGTAGTTACATATATGCTAATCTTTCAAGAAAAATGATGGTGAGCTGGCTGCTTCATGAATGAAGAGCATCTGCATTGGTGAGACACCCATAGAGATTAGGAAGTGTCTCAACAAAATAACATTAGTAAATTAATATAATTTAGTTTTATAATTAAATTTAATTTACAAAAAATAATTGAACCAACAATAAAGACACACACTCAAACCATCCACATTGAAGACACATGTCTCCAATAATAAAATATTAATTAATTTAATTTAATTTATTTAAATAATTAAATTTTAAATTAAAAATAAACTTCAACCAATTACAATAAGGCAAGTGGATGTTGGGGGAGAGAGTCATGTCTTGCCCAAGACACATGTCTCACTCTCTCTCCATTTTTTATATTTTTTTAATGGTGAGACATGAGCCAATGTGGGTGCTCTCATATGGAGTGTTTCAACATTGGTGAGACACTCATAGGGAGTGTCTGAAATGAAACACTCATCTCACTCTCTCTCCTCTTTTTATTATTTTTCTTTTTTTTAATGATGTGTGTCTCAATGAGACATCCCATTGAAGATGCTCTAATGATTTGTGAACAAGGGCGGACAGTGGCAGACCAGTAAGAGATTTGGGGTGTCATGTGACACCCGTAAAAATTTTATATACATTTTGTTCTAGTTAAAATTCCATTGGTTTGGTTAGATGAGGTGGTACGTAAAACCCTTTTTTGACCCCCTTAAATGAGAGTTCGAATCTCCATATGACTCATTTACCATATCATTTTCTTTGTTTGGTTTTTCTTGCTTTTATCGCATAAATTACAACCGTGTCCATCTTCTTTATTTTTCTAAGCTTTTGTTTCCATTTTTTCTCTAATAATTCCTTTGTTTTTTATTCTAATAATATAATATTATTTTTTGACACTGTTAAAAATTATTTTTGGGTCCGCCACTGGGGGCGGATCCACGTAGGTTTGTGAGGTGGCAGCTGTCACCACTCTTTTTTTTTTATTAATACTTGTTTAAAAAAAAAAAATTATGCCACCACTAAAAAACAAAAAATTGCCCCTACACAACTTTTTCTCATTTAAGCTCAAAAGCCCATCTTACAATTTATTTTTCTATTTTATGAATAAGCCCATTTTATTATAAAATTTAAAAACTCTAATCAATTAATTATTAACTAATCTCTACAAATTAAAAACCCTAATTTTTTTTTCCAATTTTGCTTTCTCTTTCTTTCTTCCTCGTTGGAGACGAAAGGTAAACTTTTTTCTTAATTTTAATTTATAATTTTATTAGAGTTTAAAGTTCATTAATTATAATTATGTATTCTATTTGTAGAAGTTTAAGAGCATATTAATTTATTCTAATGGTGTAAGTTTATTTTTTCTCACTGATGATTTGATGAAAATCGACCATGATTTACGATTGATAAATGTATTTTATTCGATGAATTTTGATTTAGAGACCTACTTAAATGTATTTTATTTGTTTTGTAACTAAATCAATTGAGCGATATTTTAAAAGAAAATCCCCTTCGACACCCGATACCAATGTTGATGATTTGCCAAACGATCCCGGTGAGAGGAAAGACATAATGGATTATCATCCAAATCAAAGAGACGAGGTTAGACGCAAGTATCTAACTAAATGTCCATGCCAACCTTATTGGAGATCATTTTCTAAGTAATTGTCTGGTTTGTTTTGTTGAAAAATAGTTGTTTGAATCTATTACAAATGAAAAAGTGATAAAAAGGTTTAAGATGATGAATAAGCGTAGGGTACTTTTGTAGAAGTTTTTTCATTGTCATCACATTTGTTGGATTTTATTTCGAATTTCATATAACATTTATAATTATTTTTTACTTTTTATTATGTTATATTTTTGCTCCCATTAATTATATTTTCTAGATCCCTCATTGTTTGTAAATGATGAATATTATTGAATATGCATTGTAAAATTTATATATAAAATCTTTGCTAGAAGAGTTCGACCGGCTTTCAAGACTCTTCTACAGCAATGGTTCACCCATGAGTAATCATCTTAAGCAATTTTGTTCTTACCAAGTGTTCCATCTAAGTTTTTTTTTCTGGATCTAATGAAACTAATACATATGCCAAGCATATGTAAAGAAACCGTTCCTTTTGGTAATGAAATTCACATTTTATCAAAAGAAAAAAGTATATATAGAAAAAAATTGAGATAAATGATTGACTATCATAATTACATGGATTGAGAAATCAAAGTGATATGAGTGATTCTCTTTCCTTAACACTCGTATTGTTACATCTTTCTACTGCGGAGTAAAGATAAAGCCTTGGACAAATTTAAAGACGGGTTAAGTTGCAGTATGTTGCAAATAGCTCAATACTATGTTTCCAAAAATTTGTTATTTTGGAATAATTAATTGATGTTCAATTAAGTATTAGAGGCTGATTTAATCGAATAATTAAATCATTGGGCTAAGTTAGCAGGCCTCTTACGATTCTTGATATGAGTTCAAGAATACTAATGCAATTCGATATTGTATTAAGTTTATTAAATTCTAGAAATTGAATTTAATTTTACCTTTTAACTTGAGAGTTGGGTATTGGTTAGTATATTAATTTGGTTTGATTCTCTTGAACAAAATCAAATTTCAATATGACTAACAACCCCGATGTGATCTTTGTTAGATTCGGTGGTGTAAAAGACAATGGAATGGCTGAAGCCAATGTAGCCGAGATAGACATGTATAATGTCATCCTCGGAGTCAATATGGTTGAGCATAACCTACATAAGTGGTGGTATTATACCAATATATGCGTTGAGATGAGAATGTTTCCCTCCTACCATAAATAATGACAAGAATTTTGGTGCTGAAGTTGACTTCTCAAAGAAGCTCACTCTCACTAATGTAAAGCATGTGCTAGAGATGCATAAAAATCTTATTTAGGGCACAATGCTAATTAGGCATGAATTCATCGTCAATTGTCAAAGATGATTAGCGTGTATTGACAAAGAATGTTGTCTATATTAAGGACGGATTGGTCCAAATTAACGTTGAGACAGTCGGACTTAAAATTAATATAACCAATGTTGTTGACATTAATGAGAAAGAATCATTTGCTTATGGTACATAATCTCTTAGTATTTGATCTGAATGTTTCAGTCACATTATATTCGAATCTATGCGAAGATTGAATGAGATCCCAAAATACAAAATACGCAAAGATGAGTGTGAGGTTTGCGTTCAAACCAAACTCACTAAAACACCACAATCGAGCGAACCTCTTGGTTTGACTCATACAAAAGGTGGTGAGAAATATTTCGTGACTTTCATTAAGGATTGTACGAAATATAGTTATGTCTAGTTGCTAAGAAGCAAAGACGAGACCTTGGAAAACTCAAGGAGTTTAAACTCGAGGTTGAAAACCAACTCGAAAGAACTATCAACATAGTTTAAAGTGATAGAGGACATGAACATGGTAGTATCCATCAAAACGATTAATCCCTACTCACCTGAATCCAATGGAGTTGCTGAAAGAAAAAATAGAACTCTCAAGGAAATGATGAATGCAATGTTGCAGGAATCTGGGTTAGTCCAGAAATGTGGGCGGAAACATTGCTTACCACAAGTTATATCCTGAACTAAATACCACACAAAGTCACTGGAAATGTTTCATGTGAACTTTGGAAAAGTAATGTGTTTTTATACAAATGCATGAAAGTGTGGGGGTGACTAGCAACCACCTAAGAAGGTGACAATCGGACCAAAAACGGTGGATTGTATCTTCATTGCATATGCACACAATGTAGTGTTGATTACTTTCTGGTGTATAAATTAGATATACCAGACATCCAAGTATTCACGGTAACCTAGGAATGTGTCTTCTTTTGAACATGAGTTTCCGTGTGATATATCATAGTTTTTACCCTGTTTAGACCATGATATAAGTCCTTTTTATAGAGTCTTTCTAGTGTTTTGTAATCTTTTAGAGTCTTTTACAGGTTATAGCACGTTTGGAGCATAATTGGAGTTATTGGAGTTTTCTGGAACATTCTGGAGCGAAGCAGAAGATCCGTGTAGCTGAGACATCAAAATCACCTGAGTATCGATCGATACTGCCTAGTATCGATCGATACCCGTCGAGGAAACAGAAGGATCGCGACTTATTGAAGAGTTGAAGAATTGCAGAATTGGTCTAGAAGACTTTGATATTTACAAGATGGCCCAGAACGTGTTTTAGCTTATAAATTAGGTTTTCAGCCACCTGTTTAGGCTATGCTTTATTTTCAATACTTTGATTTTACCTTGGTTTGAGAGAGACAAGTCTGAATCTCCCTTCGTCCGAGATCAGATCTCAAAACCTCTTGTTACTCTTATTTTCTATTGATGATTTATTCAGTTATGTTGATTGTTTCATTCTCCATGTCTGAGTAAATCCACTTTAGGTTTAGGGTTTTCTCATAAAGGATTTCTTTGAGTGCTAGGTTGATTATCTATTTAGGATTCACCATCTGAATTAGTTCTTTGTCTTAGGTTGTTCTCAAAGCTAATTCTAGGTTGAAGAATCTGGAACTTAGATCTTAGGATAATTGATTAGGCACGAGAGTGCGATTAATTACCTGATAGAACCTAGGTGAGCAAATTGATTATTCGCAAAGAGATTTGGTTTAATTGATTTGTGAACATATCAAACCTGGACTTAAAAGCTGATTTAGACTTTAGGATTCGCAAAGAAATTTGGAATTCCTAGGATTTAGATTTAGATTTAGATAGTTTTCGCAACGAGAGTTGGTTAGCTATACTTTAGTGATTTGAGTTCAAGAACCATGCGTAATCTGAATCATGTTAGTTAATTTAGCTGCATTCATTGATTTCCTGAGAAACACCCTAGGACTATTTTTCCTCCATTGATTTACAACACTTTTAATTTACGTAATTGCTTTCAATACCATTGATCACTTAGCGTAATTCAGCATCTAGAATCTATTGTGTGTTTCCTTGAGTCTTTGTGGATTCGACCCCTAGCTATACTACATCTACTGCTTTAGTACTGTTAGGGTATTAATTTGAGCATATCACCGTGTAAAGGATAAGCTCTAGTACCTCACGAATTGAGGCGAGCAATTGAGTTCTTGGGCTCTTACGCTTTTATGCGTATCGATCGATACCCCTCGGTATCGATCGATGCTTGACGGGCATTGGACCTTAGATCGAGCAATGCTGGTACTTCTGTAAAGAAGCAGAAGAGGCTAAAGTTGAAATTAGTCGTATGCTGATTGGAATCACAGCAATATGAGATCTTGTAATCCATCAAATGGATGTAAAATCTGCCTTTCTAAATGACCATTTAGAAGAGGAGATTTACATGAAACAACCCGAGGGTTATGTCACTCCTGAACAAGGAAAGAAAATAAATAGACTTGCAAAGTCCTTATACGAGCTTAAGTTAGCTCCTAAGCAATAGCTTGGAAAGTTTGACAACAAAGTGATGTCAAATAGCTTCCAAATCACTTAAGGTGATATACATCAAAAGTACTCCACATGGATACGTTTTATTATGTTTATATGATGACACGGTCATCATGGAAGCTAGAAGGACATAATCCAACACACTAAGAATGTGTTCAGTGGGAAGTTTGATAGACATAAGATTAGTGGATAATCCTGTCTCAATATCCTAGAATGTTTTGAGAAATACTCAAACAAGATTGCAATAATTCCAATTGTGATAAAGTTGTATCACAAGTGATGTATGCAAGAATTATCGGAAGTCTAACGTACTTGATGAATCGTACTATATCCGATTTAGCGCATTCAGTCGCTACAAGAGTAATCCAGGTCACACTTTGTCGAAAGCCATAACTAGAATTTTTAATTATCCAGCGTTATATGTCGTCTCGGTTTACATCAAAGTCTGGGGGGTTCAAGACATTATGTTCACCTCTTGGCCTAGTAAACCTGACAGATATTATAAGTGGATAATATTTGTTCTTGGTAGTGAAGCAGTATCCTGAAAATCTTCCAAACTAGCACTCTTGGCCTAATTAACCAAGGAGTCAAAGTTTATAGCTTTAGATAAAGCTGCAGAGGAAGCAGAATGGCTTCGAAACTCTCTGGAAGATATCCCAATGTGGGAAAAATCAGTGCCAGCATTATGTGTACACTGTGAGAGTTAGTGAGCTATCTCTCGGGCACTGAGTAATTTATAAAATGGCAAATCTCGAGAATGACATAAGACCATTTAGACAACTAATCTCAAAACGGCTGATAACTTAGCGGATCTGCTTCCCAAAAAGTTAGCCTCGAGATCAAGTTTGTTAAATCATCAAAAGAAATGGGTTTAAAGCCTATAGAAAAAGATGACGTTTGACAGATACCCCACCTATGTGACTGGAGATCCCAAGATCTAGGTTCAAAGGGAAACAAAATTGAACTGATTCAAAATTGAGCACTGTGAGACTATGTCTCTGCCCAGTTCCTAGGATGATAAAACAGTGCTACCAGTGGATAGTGAGGATAAGCGTTGGCTTTTAATGATTGCATAGCTTTGTAGATAGTGGAGTGTGATAGGACACTTCTGAAAACAAGCTAATAAAAGATCACCTAGTGAAGTGTGAAATGTGGGCCGTTTCTAGGAGAATGAAAGAGAAGGCTATATTCTCTAAGTTCACTCACGAAAAAACCAGGAATGTTCAAGGCCAAAATGAACCCAATAGAGAACAAAGTTCTACGAGAAAATGTTGTTGTGCGATATATGTTGTCTCAGTTTACATCAAAATCCGGGTGGTTCAAGACATCATGTTCACCTCCTGGCCGAGTAAACTCGACAGATATCAAAAATGATTGGTTCAAAGCTGGAAAACGCTACATCTCATATGCAGTTACAATTTCGTATACTCTCGAAAGCCTGTCTACGTCTAGATGAGTCTAGTCAAGTATGTCTAGTAAAGTCTAGTCCGTACAATTTTCATTTGTTTAAAGTCATTTCTATTCATGTGGGGGATTGTTGGAACTAATTTTTTGTCAAAGCTCGAGGGCTTGATAAAATTGTGTTAGTGTGAAAAGAAATGAGTTAACCTCATTCTAATGAAATGTTTTCATTGACCGAGAAATGTTTTCTCGTGTATATATTTTGGAATAGTTGTGTCATTAATTTAAATAGTGAACAACAAGAGAGAAGAAAAGACCACACGTGCGTCGATCGCACATTGGGCCTTGTTGGGCTCGTGGACTTTTAGAGGTATCGATCGATACCCCTCGGTATCGATCGATGCTCTTCGGGCCGACTTAAAAAATCGCAGCCGCTAGAATATTTTGTTTCTGTCTTGGAAAACCCTAACCTCTCTCCTATATATACAGTCCGATTTTCACCTTAAAAATCATCCTCTGATACACTAAAAACACATCCTAAAAATTCTAACAAGAGTTCTCTCAATTCCCTACTGCTTAGAGTAAGTTTTTATTCGAGAGTATCGTAGTTATAATGTTCGACAGATCTGATATCAAGTGTAGATGATACAGATTTCTTTGGTTGTATCATGGGACTCATGGATCTATTATAACCCGTCGCACTACGGGAGATTCTTTGAGTTAAGGAAAGAGATTCATCTCGCCTCCTCAGATTTATTTATGCTTTAATCGTTTTATGATACGTCTGTTCCTTACTGTTTATTTATATAATCGTGATTAAATCTTATCCTGTCTATTGTGCGAAATTTTGGTCCTACAAAGAGAACACGTTTGTGGTGGTTGGAACGATATTAATCGTTAGAAATCATATAGCTTAGAAGAGTTGTAGAGGCTGTTGAGATAACAGATGACTTGAAGGTGGTAAAGCATCTTCTTGAGCTTTAGTGATGATAACGCTCATTGTGACGGACTGACGGGAAGTTCTTCGTCCACAAACTGATTGTAGTGGTGGGGTGAAAAAGTCGTTACAGTAATGGAGTTCATGTTGAAGACTATAACAATGATGAAAATGGCGATGACCATTGCTTCTGGCATTTTGCTCTGTTTTTTGTTACTCGCTTTATAGATTTAATCTCTTACAAGTCCAAGAGCTAGGTCTAGAGCCGGTCCTGAGTTTTAAGGGGCCGCAAGATAGAGAAAAAAATGGACCGTTTTATAATAATTTATTTAATTTTAACAAAAAAGTCATGATTCATGAATGTGTTAGACAAAAGCTATAAATATGTTAAATAAATATTTTAAAACACAAGAAACCAGTACATTATTCTTGAAATATGATCCTCCTTGCATTTCTACTTGCAAACTCATTCATCAAGCATGTGTAATCAAGTTTTTCAGCCATACTCATTTCAATCGACAATCCATTTAGTCTTTCTTGTGACAAAGTCGACCGTAGATAAGACTTTATGAGGTTTAGCTTTGAAAAACTTCTTTCTACGGAAGCAAATGAAACTGTAATCGTCATCATTATGCGGTATGCAGTCCATGTATTTGGATAACAACTTTCCATATTTTTTAGATAATCCAGTATCTCGACTACATTCTTAATCTCTTTTGGTAAAGATCCTCTTAAAAGCTCTACCTCCAAAAATAAATCATTACTATCAATATCAGAATGATTACCATGTTTCAGAAAAACTTCAAAATTGACACAAGAAACCATCAATTTGTCATCGTTTTCTAAACACCTACATTTTATCATTAGCCTAATAATATTTTTTTAAATTTGTGGACCGATATTTTTATATAAAAACGAGGGCCGCAAGATTATGCTTGCCTTTTTTGGGCTCATGGCCAGCCCTTGCTAGGTCTTCCCAAGGCCATGCTTTCGAATATCATTTTGTGGTAGTAGTTGTGGTTTTGCTTGTTGATTGTATGCAAGATAATAGTAAATCCGGCAGAAGTTACATTAAAGGTAATGCTTCTAAAATCTATATCTCGAGTAATGAGTAGTATGAGAGCAAGCAGTTTTTTGAATAAAGACAAACTAAAACTTAACCCGCACAGTGTATTTTTTTTTAAAGAAATTATTTTGAAATTTAAGAAAATTTGCTTTTATTTAAATTTTATAATATGCATAACTCATGATTATAGATAGAATTATTAAACGGAATAATTTGTCTATTTAACCCGTTTTGCAGTGGACTAAAATATTATTTGGGGTAACCCGTAAAACATATAATCCTGAAAACATAACTCTACTAAATATATTACCGTTTAATGACTATAATTTTGTGGTTAGTTCAGGAACTCTTAAAAAACAAATTTGTGTCTAACTTTTTATAAAATTAGTAAAATATTTTTCAACTTTTATTTTGATATAAATTCAAATAAAATATAATAAACTATAGTAAAAAATATATCAAGATTTTGAGTAGATTATTTTTTTCGAATATATATGGATTGATTATTATTTAAAAATATATAGTTGATAATATCTTTAATGCAAAATAAATACTTTCTATATTCTTATCACTAATTATAAAAAATAATTATACCCTTTTCTATTTCAATTATTCTTTATTATTTGTAATGGCACTTTATATAATAACTTACAAAACAAAGTTCATTTTCAAAAATGTTTTCTTAAATAATATTATAGAGATATTAGAGTGGTCTTTGTCAATTTTATTTCTTGAATAAACAAAAATTTAGTTTGTACGTCAATTTAGTTAACTTAAAAAAAAAGTAAAATCATAAAAACTAAGAGTTATTTTCCATGGGAGGAACAACATTACAGACAAAAATGATGGAGTTTTAAAGGAGTTCACTAGTAACTATTGTGAAATCAAGCTCGAGTCCAATCGCGGAAATCAACTCTCACAACTCTCAATCTCACTTCGGATCGTTTGATTGTACAAAATCAAGAGAAAGAAAGATAAAGCAAGAAGAAGGACACATATTGTTTACCCAGTTCATGTCTCAATATGAGAACCTTACGTCTGGGGCTTGGTGGTGCCAATCAATCCACTAGAAACAAGAGTTTACACATGAGATTACACAGAAATCGATCAATCACCTGAATAACTCTCTTCTCTCACCCAAAACTATAACATCTTGACACAATGAATCAACGAACCCTAATCCCCTTTTACTTACATGAGCTATGTAAACCAGCACACCCATAATTAAAACAGAACCAGCTAATAACCAATTAACCACCAATTTAATCTTGTACCAGCTGATCATAACCAGAACCGATTTAGATACAACTTAAAACTGTGTTGATTGTCACCTGATTCTTAACAATCTCCACCTAGACAACAACACAAGTTCTTTGGGCTTGTTCCAGCTTATGCACCACCAAGCATGACCAATTCAATCACATGGTCATTTTGAGCAAACTCGAGGCTTGCTCAAACTTTTGGACATGAATCACCTTTGTAAGCATACCAGCATGATTCCTTGATATTGGAATCTTATGCATCTTTACTGTCCCTTCTTCAATTTCGCCTCTGATGAAATGATACTTCACAGCCACATGTTTTGTCCTCTCATAAAATACATTATTCTAGGCCAGGCATATCGCACTCTGAGAATCACACCACACGTCAACTGAATCTTGTTTGAATCATAACTCCTCAGCTAAACCTTTCAGCCACATACCTTCCTTAACAGCTTCTGACAAAGCTATATATATAGCCTCTGTTGTAGATAGAGCCACCACCTGTTGCATATTTGATTTCCAAGTCACTGTGTTGCCACATGCAGTAAAAACATACCCAGTAATAGATCTCCGAAGATCCAAATTAGCAGTAAAGTCTGAGTCTGAGAATCCTTCAACCCTGAAACTTGAACATTTTGTGAAGACTAACTTCTTGTCTTGTGTTCCCTTTATATACCTGAGCAACCATTGTACTGCAGTCCAATGCAGAGATCATGGATTGCTCATGAACCTACTCACCAAACCAATAGCATACGCAACATAAGGTCTGGTTTCGATCATTGCATACATTATACTCCCTACATCATTGCAATATGGTACTTCTCATGCAACTTTTTCTTCTTCTTCTTCTTCTTCTCTTATCGATCATTACTGACTTTTCTTGATCCATCATGAACACTTGAAGAAAATTCTTAATGTAAGAAGATTGAGAAAGTGTAAGAACTCCACCTGCTCGATCTCTCTATATGTCCATTCCCAGTATCCTTTTTTGCTGGCCCCAAATCCTTCATTTCAAAGTCACTGCTCAATAAAGCCTTAACTTTCTTGATTTATGCCATGCTTTTTGAAGCAACCATGATTATATCAACGTACAAAAGCAAGTAGACGTACCCATCCTTCTCAAATTCCTTGAAGTAAACACAATTGTCGCAGGCACTTTTGATAAACCTATGTTTGATCATAAATTTATCAAAATATTTGTTCCATTGTCTTGGAGTCTGCTTTAAACCGTATAAAGATTTTCTCAGATGACAAACATAATCTTCTTTTCCTTTTACCTCATAACCTTTTGGTTGACTCATGTAGATGTCTTCCGTAATGTCACCATGTAGATTGGCAGTCTTCACGTCAAGTTGTTCCAGTTTTAAGTCTAAGTTTACTGTCATTGACAGCATCATCCTTATGGATACATGTTTGACAACTGGAGAAAATATCTCCTGGTAGTCAATACCTTTTATTTACGAGTATCCCTTTGCCACCAATCTTGCTTTATATCTCGGTTTTTCAACTACAGGAATGCCAGGTTTTAACTTCATAACCCATTTGCATCCAATGATCTTCTGTTTCTCAGGTTTATTCTCTAAGTCCCATGTATGATTCTTCTTCAGTGAGTCCATCTCATCATCACATGCTCCTTCCCATTTCACCCAATCTTTGCTTCTTACTGCTTAGTGATAGTCTTTGGGTTCTTCTGAATCAATTTCTTCAGCTATAGATAGTGCAAAGGCTAGCACATTATCATCTGTAAATCTGACAGGAGCTTGAATAGTTCTCCTTGGCCTATCTTTTGCTAGTTGATAGTTTGTCAGATCTTCTTGTTCATCCTCTGAATTGTCTTCACTATCGGGGACAACTTCAGTAGCTCCACCTTCAGGTTCTTCACTAGAATCATATTGAATATCAAGTAAAGCACATTGAGCATCTTCTGAAACCTGAGACTCTCCTTCTGTCCCAATAATCAAATTGGTTATGAACTTGTCCACTATAGCATTATGATCATTTGCATATCTCTTTTCATGTAGAAGGTCCATGTAGACCTTTTCTTCCGTGAACATTGCATTTCTACTTACTAAACACTTCATGTTTTCTAGAAGCCATAACTTTGTAGCCTTTGACTCCATGTGGATAACCAATAAACACCCCCTTCAATTTTCCTTGATCTACATGTACGTAGACCACTGAACCAAATTTTCTCAAGTGTGAATACCGAGGTTCCTTGCCGAGCAACAACTTCTGCCCAATATAACTATTGTGAAATCAAGCTCGAGTCTAATCACGAAAATCAACTCTCACAACTCTCAATCTCACTTCGGATCGTTCGGTTGTACATAATCAAGAGAAAGAAAGATAAAACAAGAAGAATAACACATATTGTTTACCCAGTTTAGGTCTCAATATGAGAACCTTACGTCTGGGGTTTGGTGGTGCCAAGCAATCCACTAGAAACAAGAGTTTACACCTGAGATTACACAGAGATCGATCAATCACCTGAATCGCTCTCTTCTCTCACCCAAAACTCTAACCTCTCGACACAATGAATCAACGAACCCTAATCCCCTTTTACTTACATGAGCTAAGTAAACCATCACACACAGAATTAAACCAAAACCAGCTAATAACCAATCAACCACCAATTTAATCTTGTACCAGCTGATCATAATCAGAACCGGTTTAGTTACAGCTTAAAACTGTGTTGATTGTCACCTGATTCTTAACAGTAACCTTTTTGAAGGAGGAAGTCATCAAATCATAAGTTTCAATGAAGTATGTGTAATATTTCATTATGCGCAATGCAATATCTACGTTGACACGAATCTTGAACTGATCTACATACAAGTAAATCAAAAATTTAAAATATTAGAAAAAACATAAAAAAAATATGGAATTTACAGTCCATAATCTCTTCGGTGTAGTATAATCACAAAAAAAATTTAGCTTTTTCGAATTTAGAATTACATTTACTTGTTCCCAAAAAGTTCAAATAGTGGATACAAAACACATTATCTACTCCGTTGTTAGAGAAACCTCGAAGTCCCTAAATGAGATTTCGTCTAGTAAATGGTTTAATTCAGACCCAAAACGACAATATATGGCCAAAATGTTATAAAAACGGACCGTTATTGAGTAAAACAGACAATATGGAGTGCTAAGAATATAAATAGGAACTAGAACCTCCTAAAGGAGGAATGAGAAGCTTTCATTACTTGTTTACTCATTTCTTTGAAGAAACCTCAAAGTCTCTATGAAAATTCGAAAAACGGTATTTCGTCAAGTAAACTGTCCAATCCAGACCCAAAACGACAGTATATGGCCAACATGCTAAGAACATACATTTATTGAGTAAAACAAACAATATGGAATGCTGAGACTAGAAATAAGAACTAGAGCCTCCTAAAGGAGGAATGAGAAGCATTCATTACTTGTTTACTCATTTCTTTGAAGAAACCTCAAAGTCCTTATGAAAATTCTAAAAACGGGATTTAGTCTAGTAAACACTCCAATTCAGACCCAAACCGACAATATATGGCCAAAATGTTAAGAACGGACCGTTATTGAGTAAAAAGACAATATGGAGTGATGAGACTATAAATAGGAACTAGAACCTCCTAAGGGATGAATGAGAAGCTTACATTACTTGTTTACTCATCTTTTTGAAGAAACCTCAAAGTCCCTATGAAAATTCGTAAAAGCTAGTTCGCGAGAGAGGACCGCAAATCAAGGCGACAGTAAACTTCAATGGTGAGACCTTCGAGAGCCCTTAGTAATGCTCCACTCTCCGCCCATATGAACACTCCGCCGCCGAAGCCGCTCTCACTACGCTCTCCAATCGCGGCCAGGGCCGGCTTAAGAGTAGGGGCAAAGGGGTCCAAGCCCCAGGGCCTATCAATTTTTTTTTTTATATTAATTTTTTTTTTGAGGCCTAGAAAAAAAAATTCTACCAAAGAAGGCACAAAAAAAAAAAATTCCCCCAAAATTTTTTTTTTTGCCTATGAGCCCCGGTATTTGTTGAGCCGACCCTGATCGCGGCCCTCTCTCGCCGCCATGATCTTGGTTAGTTGCTTCATTCTCTTCCTCTCTCAAGGCTTCCTACTTCTCCCATTCTATTATAACTTTTAGATTCGCCGATGTTGGTTTTTATGTGGAGTATGCATGTGAATTCAAGCGTTCAGGTGACTAATGGGTTTAGCTTGTGATTAGATGATAAATTTTACAAATTAATACATGGATGGACACATTTTAAAAGTTTACTCATGATTGTCAATATCCTGATGCAGGAGGGAAGCACGAGCATTGTTTTTACAAGGTGGTAATTAATGTGGATTTCCGTATGCACTACAAAAAACAAGGCGTTTAACGTCGTTTGTTTTAATAATTAACGTCGGTATTTAACCGAAGCCAAAGTAATAGCGTCGGTTTCTAAAGGGACGTAACATCGTCCGACGTCAACTTTTTTTGCTTCGGTTAAACAAGTGACGTCAAATTTAACGTCAGTTTCTTTTGTATTTAGCATCGGTTATACAACCGACGCAAGTATGCACTATTTTTTTAATATTTATATTAATTATTTATTAAATATAAGAAAAATCTTTAAAATGTGATTCAACTAGGATTTAGAAAATCTGATTCCAAAAAAACATTCCATTGATGAAAATTAATACTCCCTCCGTTTTTTTTATAAGTAGTTTTAGAGATTTTGTTTTGTTTCACAATAGAAGTTGTTTTCATGTTTCTATGCAACTTTTACCTTTATCGAATACTGTGTGGCCAATAATATTCTGCAGTTTTTTTTATGATTGGCTGAATTATTTTTAATTTATATATTAAATGATATTTTTTAGTAAAAGATGAGTTTCTTAATATTTGTGCTTTTAGCCAAAATTACTTATAAAAAGAAACGGAAGGAGTATGTTTTTACACAAAAAGTAACTCTGTTTTCGAAAATATAAACACAATATTGCCTACATATCTCTATAATATTATTTAAGAAGACATTTTTAAAAATAAACTTTATTTTGTAAGTTATTATATGAAATGTCATTACAAATAACAAAACATAATTGAAATAGGAAATGATATAATAGTCTTTTCAAATTATTGATTAGAATATGGAAAGTATATTTTACATTGAAAATTTTATTTATTATTTAATTTCTTAATCAATTCATATATATTCAAAGAAAAAAATCTATTCAAAATCTTGCTATATTTTTCACTATAATTTATTATATTTTATTTAAATATATATCAAAACAAAAATTAAAAAATATTTTACTAATTTTATAAAAAAATTATACACAAGAAAACTATTTAAAAAAAAAAAGTTCGTAGACAAATCACAAAAACGAGAGTCATTTAACAGTGCATATTAGGATCATGTTTTTAAGATTATAATTTTTTACGGGTTAGCCCGAATAATATTTTAATTCACTGCAAAATGGTTCAAATAGACAAATTATTACAAATTGACAGTTTTATCTATAATCATTAGTTAGCTATATTGTAAATTTGAGATAAACTCAATTTTCTTAAATTTCAAAACAATTTAAAAAAAAAAAAATACTCCACGTTATAATTAGCGCGGGTTAAATCCTAAATCCTAGTTTGTATTAATCTTCAAAAGCTACAGCTCCCGTCTTTGTAACTAGCCTGAAATTTGATAGAAGTTACATAACTATTTAGTTTTAGAATGATATATATCACAATATGTATATACATATACATACACATATATTATATTTGTACCTTCTTATGGATATGTAAGATGGTTGATATTCCACCCGTTGTGTTTCCTGTGAAAATGATACATGAACAAAAATAATCCTACAGTTATTCTCAAACAAACATTTATACAAATGCTTCGCTCTGGAATAGACTCGTTATGCTCTGTTTGAAAGAGTGTGATTCTTTTCTTTTTTATAGGTAGGTTTCTCCTATAAATTGTGATTAATCAATGTGAATAGAAAGCTACACAAACAAGTAGTATACTCAAACACATAATTTGTTTTTACAGATAGATCTCTGAAGAATCATAATAATTACATTCAATCCAGTCCTGTAGTAAAAGATGTCTTTAGCAATATATAAAGCACTAGAAGATTCCAATATATATTAAGCCTCAATAAACAATTAAACTACATAAAAGAACACAGAACTAACCTTATGTATTCTGGTTTCCTCTTAGATTAACTTCGATCCCATCTCATCCAAGATGCAATAAAAAGCTCTCCTTCGACTTGGTTGAAGCCTCTCTATTCTTGCTGAGACATAAAAATATTCCACAAGGTTAGAGTAGAATGATAATAGATTCAAAGGAATCCGATACGAGAGATTATGACTCTGGTCAAGAGGAAACCTCGCAAGACTGAACCAACAACTTCAAATTACGACTCAAGCTCAATCTTTTTGTTTCAACATTAATTGATTCTCTCAAAGATGAAACAAAACCACGTAGGAATCTCAGAAACAAAGCATATGGGAGGAAGAATACGAACTTAATTCATTGTTATGTGTAACACTCAGTTACAACTTACAAGAGCAGTCATACCTTAAAGAACATGCTGGTTATCCATTGTTGTAAGTGACACTCAGTAACTAAAGACGAGATAGAACCTTGAGCAATTTAGAAAGAAATAGTCACTAAATGGAATGTTAGACTTATGATAGTTGGTTATTAGTTCAATATAAGAAAAATATGGTTGAACAATTGTTCAGAACAATACGAAGACTGGAAATGCTTGTAATGGTAGTGTTTTTCGTACCTCACAAGGTTTGACCCATGTGTTGAAGTCATTGAGAGTATCTGCAGGAGGGAAGCAAAGATCACTTTGGTATTCAAACATGTTCGAACACAACATTGCCAACAACCCAAGTCTTTGATGCAAGATTATTGAAGGAAATACCTATAAGAAGGGATTGGAGCAGAAGGATTTACTTTGGCTCCTCTACTCAACCTCTATAACGGATGCCTGGAAATTGCAATAGCAAAGCTACAGTAAAATCAAATTCTATAGCACACAAGATCCAACTCAAGGCCTTTCACATAAGATAAGAGTAGCTTTAAGAGGAAGATGATGAATATACTGTCATTACCAAAATATCCAAAACTTTGAATCACAAAGAAAGTGATTGAAACAAAGTTAAACCCAATCGGAAAGAGAGTGATTGAAACAAAGTTAAACCATTTGCCTTAAGCCCCATAATGATTTCTGAAAGTTCCACCCCCAAATTTCTTCACGAATCCAACAAATTTAGAATCCTTGTCAGAATCATGTAATTAATCAGAAACACAGTAAAATCTCATACAATTCGACTATACATACCTTATCGTCCTCGCAATTTGAGAAGTGAGCATCTGAGACAGAAATCAAACCAGTGGATCAAATTGAGATACGGATAGATCGTTGAAACTAAATTTGAATAGAGGATCGATCGATTTCAACGGTGAGAAATTGGAATACTCGTATGAGCTCTTCGTCTTCGGGAGTTGCACACTCACAAACCTCGATAATTCCCTTATGTGGTGAGGATAAGCGCTGTTGTTCAAGGCCAGGGATCAATTCCTCACGTAAGCGGAATTGTAACATTTAATCTATTTGGTTACCGGGGTTTTCAGATGGTTTCTCCCGCCCTAGGAATACACGGTGTTGGGATGTGTTGCGGACCCAGTGTGTAATAGGACTTGTCATCCTACACCTCTCGGCGTCTGCCGTCCCTAGTTCAGCCGGATCAGCTGAGTTATCAAAAAAAAAAAAAACCTGGATAATTTCTTAATTCAAAAGCCGTTTATTTATATTTTATTACTTATTAAGAGTTTTAGTCGGTTAATAAACCGACGCCAATTCCCTTCTAATATTAAAGTTTTAAAGTCGGTTAACGAAATGACGTCAATTAAGTGACGTTTTCCGGCGAATTTCTTGTAGCATATGCTTCATGATGAACAAATCAATCACAAACAGCAAAGGATATATAAACCATTTCTTTCAATGTTGAGATTGGGTTTGTTAATGGTAAGAAAGTGGTAACCCTATCCGTCTCAAATTCAGTTACACATCTGATTTTAATTATATCAATATTTCTGCTCATTTTATTCGATTACATGAATTCCATATAAAAAATGTCGTGTTTACATAATTGGTATTCAATATTTTTCACTGAACTAGAAGAACATGGATGTGGACCGGAGAGCCACAAGGGATGAGGATGCAACGACTGTTATGACAATTGTCGGAAGAAAAAGGTTCCTTTCAGTAAGGCCTTTCCAATCACAAGAATGTCTTCTTAGTGAAACATGAATTCAATATCATTGCTGCCCAAATCCATTTATAATTCCTATATTCAAAGGAAAAAGGCAATGGGCCGTGAATCTATCTTACTTGTTATTAACAATGACAATTCACAAGTACTACCTTAGATTTCAAAATTCTTAAGAGACACTTAATACATGGAACTCGAGAATGTTGCCATCTCTCTTATTATATGGAAATCTTAAGAAAGCAGACGTTTATCATGTATTGCCCTAGCTTTTGATATTTATAAACAAATCATCATATATATAATATAAGCAAAGTGATTTTTCGAAATAGAGTTCTCTCATTAACCCTAAACCGTAAAGTTCGGTTATTACCCTTTTTCGGTTTAAATTAAGTTTAGTAAACAATTGCGCAATTATCAAACCGGTTTTGCTGTATGGTCTGATTTATCGGTGGATCGTTTGGCGCTGTAAACTAGGACTGGGCTAAAGCCCGTCTTCTTTAATTGTCCTTATAGGTTGGCCGCCATTTAGGTTATATTAAAAAAAATATACCAAAACCTTGGGTTATAAATATGTCTTTCTTCAGCTGCACTTAGGGCATCACGAGACTGGATGTTTCGTTGTTTATGTTGTTAGTGTTTCTCTTGTATTTTATGTTTTTTCTATTTTCGTTCTTTCTAATCGCTGAACTATTGGCTGGTTTGGATTTTTTACGTGTAGGTGGCAGGCTTTAACTCTGGAGACAACCGTGTTGTCATCCTTACGCCTCTGCGAGTTAGTATAGATTTTTTCGTATATGTTATCTATACTATTTTATTTTTGTTTTGTTGTTTTCTTAATCTAATGATGGACTCTTGTGTTGATACTGATCAGCTTATTAGTTTTGTATAGTTTGTGTCTATTTTATCTTCTTCTCTACAAGGTGATTTTTTGGTGTGTATTTAGGATTTTGATGTGCTATATAGTCTTTATTTCATAAATTTGGATTTTATCGTATTTGTTTTTTTTTTTTTGTAGGTGTTTCTTGTTTGGGTTAGATTGTCTCGGTGGCTGGTTATTTCTATTGCCGAGATGCCAAAAGGTAGAGTTTTTGTTTCGACAGGGTTTAAGCGGCGTATCTCAAGCTTTGTATGTGGTAAAAGAATCTCTCTTGCTTGCTTTTCCGGTTACTGAGAAATTGAGGCTTGAGCAATTGTCTTATTTTGAAATGGTTTCTCACTTTTGCCTCTAATGATGCGATAATCTCTTACCTCTTCTAATGATGCATTAATTTTTACAATATAGGTGGTGACTGTTATAGAGGCTGAAAGTAATGTTAGGAGAAGGGTTTCCCATTGCGAGAATGATGGCATCGATGTATATCTAGTTAGTGGCTACCCTTATGGTGTTTACATTTCAGCTGTGCTATGTTTTGGATCTTTAAGAAAATTTATCTTATTTTTTAATGTGTGTTTAATACATGCTTTAATAATTGATATGCTGACAATCTGCTTCAATCATGTATATTTGGCACAATCTGAAGAGGAAAGATTAAGTGACCAAAGGGAGAGAGAAGAGCTAGAGCAATTTCTCTGCTTTTGGAGTAGTGGAAAAGTAAAACAACAATTTCTCTCGTGATTTTTGCAGATTCTATAATCCTTTTTGTAAATTTAGGGGCTTGGCCAAATCTCTGCTACTAGTTTTGTTCGAATAGCGGGAAAGTTGAAGTGAGAAATTTCTTGGGTGCTAAGAAGATTTTTAGCCGTTCCGTAACGGATACAACGCCAAAAGGGTTTTTGTGATATATGTTGGCGATGACCGGGTCCAGAAGAAGAGATATATAATTCATGTCTCATATTTGAGCCATCATTCGATTCAAGCTCAGCTCAGTAAATCCCAAGAAGAGTTTGGGTTCGATCATTCGATGGGTGGCTTAACGATCCCTTGTCTTGAAGATACGTCATTTGTCCATAAACTGAATTTGTTGCCAAATTATACTAAGGGAAAAAAAAAATGGTGAAGAAATTAAAAATGAAAGCAAGAAGAACTGTTGATCCGTAAATCACACAAAAAGGGGTAAAACAGTACTTTTAATCGGAATCTCGTTTATTGATCTAAGTCGGCGGTTACAACAGAGTTTAAGTAAGAAGGCAAAGACAAAAGACTTGAGATCGGTAATGAGCTCTCTTGTATTCTCTGTCTCTGCGGAAGTTGTGGATGTCTAGAATGAGGCGATGGCCTCCTTATTTATAGTGTTTTTGAGGCGGTTGACAGGAGGACTTCTCCTTTTCCGAGTTCGATTAGGAAAAGGAAATCTTCCGGTTTTCTCGCCGAGATAAGGATAAATTCCTGATATCTCGATGAATCAACCGAAGAGAATATTTCCTTTTCCGAGATCGGCGGGGAAAGGGAAATATTCCGTTTTTATCTGTTGTAACGGACTGGGCTTGTGATGGGCCTAGATCGGTAGCCGAGGTGGGCTTTCAGCGAGATTTCGGGCTCGGCCCAATGTTTTCGGGCCGACTTATCCTCGATCCGAACCATCGTAAACCGGTATTGATTGAACCGATCTCGGTTCGAACCGAGTTAAACTAGGGGGTGCTAATCCCCCCTCTAACAATTGGTCCCCCCCCTCAGTTCGGCGAGGGAGTTTATGAGTTCGGCGAATTTTTGAGGAGTATTCTTTAGCTCGGTTAAAACTGAGATCGGTATGATCTGATCAGATTCTGTTTCGAGTTCGGCTTAATGATACGAACTGTACGAGTTCGGCGAACTGCTTAAGTTCGGCTTGATGATACGAACTGTATGAGTTCGGCGAACTGCTTAAGTTCGGCTTGATGATACGAACTGTACGAGTTCGGCGAACTGCTTAAGTTCGGCTTGATGATACGAACTGTATGAGTTCGGCGAACTGCTTAAGTTCGGCTTGATGATACGAACTGTACGAGTTCGGCGAACTGCTTAAGTTCGGCTTGATGATACGAACTGTACGAGTTCGGCGAACTGCTTAAGTTCGGCTTGATGATACGAACTGTACGAGTTCGGCGAACTGCTTTAGTTCGGCTTGATGGGACGGATCCTCTTTAGATTGGGGTTCTTACGGTTGAATCGATTTTACGAACTTTCGAATTCGGTGAGTTTTTGGTATCGGCCCTGAACATTCGAGCTCGGTATTTTTTCTTGAGAAGAGGGCGTCGTTTCGTCTTCTCTTGTCGCAGAATTCGAAGAGGCGCGTGTCGATTCGTCTTCTCTCGCTGTGGAATTCGAAGAGTCGCGTGTCGATTTATCTTCTCTGGTTGCGCGTTTCGAGGAACTGTCATCATTACCTTTTTCTCTATAAATATCGCTCGGATCCCCTTCCGTTTTTCACTTCTGTTTATTTTCTTCAAAAAGGTACTTTCTCTCTCTAAACGCTCTCCCTTCTCTCTAGGATTTTACCTATTTTCCTTTCTCCGATCGTCTCCTCCGCCGTGATTTCTCCGATCTGTTTGAAGATCTTCAAACTTTCCGGGCGATCTTCAAGCTGTTCTTCATTAGCATCCAAGTTGTTCGTCTTGTTCTTCATCAACTTCTTTCGTTTGATCGACATGGTTTCAAGGACTTCTTCCCCTTCTGTTGAAGACCGAGCTCCTTCATCTGAGTTCCCAGACATTGGGATGTTCGTCAATAGTTCTGATTCGAGCTCGGACGGACTGGGTGACGTCGAACGGGAGATGTTTAGGCGCAACTCTCAGCGTGCTGCGGCCGGACCGAGCAGCTCAAGGGTTACGGTCGAAGTTCCGCATCTCCTCGATGAAGATCTCCCTGAAGAGGGAGGTGATGCATCTTTCGATCAAGTTCGGGCAGATGCCGAATTTGCTGCTCGGCTTGCAGAGCACGAGGATGCAGCTGGTCTTGATAATCAGACTTTCTCTCCGGCTGTTCGGCCAGATATAGGGGATGATGATCCCGTATCGGCTACTAGGCGGGTTGTTGAGAAACCCGCAAGTATCGGATCGTCTCGATCGACTGCAGAGACCATCCAAGTTACGTTGGAGAAGTGCGGTGCTCCAAACGAGTTGCTCTTCAAGGTCCCGAAAGCTAACGACCGCCCGTGGGACGCACCTGCTGGTTATATATGCGTTTATGAGGAGCATTTTAGAAGTTGTGGGCTTCGGTTTCCCATCCCGGAGCTCGTTTATAAGTACTGTAAGAGGCGGCACGTCGCGATCTCTCAACTGATGCCGGCCACGGTGATAAACCTTATGGGTCTTCTTTCCCTCGGGGAGGAGTGCGGTATCCCTATCACGGCGAAGGTTTTTGAGAGGTTGTTCCGGGTGAACCTGTCGAAGGCAAAGCCGTGGTTTCTATCGGCAAATGCAAAACCGGAAGCCGACCTTGTTACTGGGAACAAACCGAGCAAGGTCAACCATTGGGGCACCCGATACTTCTTCGTGAAGATCGATGAATCTTCCGTTGAGTGTCCGGGAGGGAGTTACCGAACTCAATGGAGGACTCCCATTGGTAGATAACTTGTTCTTGATTTCGTTTTAGTACCTAATTTTGCCTGAATTATATTTTTCTTTTTCTTTTTCAGCTCGTCATCCTCCAAGCTTCCTTATCACCACACCAGGATTCACCTTTGTTCATGCGAAGCAATTGAGTGCGGCTGGGAAAGTTCGGTGGCCTGAAGCCTATCAAGAGAAGCTCAACTTGAAAGCGAAAAGAGTTCTTAGAGGTAAATTTTGGTAGATTTTTCTTCTCAGTTCGGCAATCTCCTTTATCTGTGTTCTTTTATTTACTTATCGTTTTTCCCCTTTTTCAGCTAAACCGTCTCGTCGTCGGAAGATGAAGTTTGATGACATCCCCGATCTATCTGCCGAACTCGACGGTGACGAGCGGGAGACGAATTCCGAAATTCCTCCTCCGCTTGAAGCCGAACCGGCAACTGTTGATGATGGCATCGCTAGGGACGATGTTCCTGCTGGGGAGCAAGTTCCTGCTGAAGGGCGCACCTCTTCTCCCGCCGAAAAGAAGAGGAGAAGGAAGACAAAAAAAGGAGCCCGGCAAAAGGCTGATCACACAGCTGGGGTCGACACTACGCCTACTGAAGGCGACGAAGGGAATACCGGCCCCCAAAATGTCGGAGGTGATGATGGGGGTTCTGAACCCCAACGAGCCGAAGAGGAGACGGTGGTCCTGTCGGACGATTCTCCTGTCTCGAAGAGGCATCGGGCTCCAGCACCGGAGGTCGAGTCACTGGATTTTGCCGAGACGTATCGGCAGGTCAGCTTCGGCCCGGAATTCCTCCCCCCGGTCGATCGTCTGTACAAGTCGGATGAGTTCAAGAAATTGGCCCAGTCTACTGCCGAGGTAAATGCCTTTTTCAAGTTCGTCTCTTCTTTCTTTCAAATCTTCTTTCTGATGTTCGCTGTTTTTGGCAGATGATTGCCCGGACGAATGAGAACGTTGGGTCATACGATCGTGAACTCGGAGCTTCGCGCCATAAGGCTTTCGAAGCGAGCGTCCAAGCCGTGGAACTCCGCAAAGAGCTCCGAGTCTCTGAGGATAGAGTGGAAGCCGGCGATCGTGCAGTAGCCGAGGTGACCCGCGAACTAGCCGCGCTGAAGAGATCCAATGCCGAGCTGGGGTTGGAAAAGGATGCCCTTGCGACGAAGCTATTCACTGAGACTTCAAGGTTGCGGGCTGGCCGCACTCATCAAATCTTGAAGAGGAAAGCGGTAACTGAAAAATGCCAGGTTCGTCTTCAAAAAGTTAAGGATCATCTGGCGGCGGTTGATCGGGTAAAGAAACCATTCCTGGCCGTTAATCAGATCCATGGGATCCTCAGCTTCTGCCAGAATCTGAAGATGAAGCACGGTATCGTTGTCCCGCCGTCTCGTATTGAAAAGCTCGAGAAGCTTAAGGCTGAGAAGTCGGCAGAGTACGAGGCGATCGACCTCCGCGAGCTGGAAGATGCAGACCTAGTCGTCTCGCCCTTTACTGATCCGGTTCACCCGGGAATTTCGCCCTCGATGGGTAACATAGTACCGCCAGGGCTTGATGAGTTCGGTAATAATCGAGCTTCGATGTCGGCGGACCAAGCTGAAGCGATGCGGAGGCAAGGTGTTTAGGCCTTTTCCCTTCTTTATGTAATTTTCTTTTGCCCGAATGGGCTTATAACTAGACCTCTTGGACCGGAGGGTCTTTAAAGTCCGGTATCCGTTTTGTGGTTTTGCCCGAGGGGCTCTTGAAAGAATCGATCTTCGTATTTTATTTTGAGTGTTATGCTTTGTTATTTCTTAAGTTATTCTTATGCCGAGTTCTGATATATTTGAAGTCGTACCGAATACGAACTTCTCAAACTTGTCGTACACAGTGGTGCCGTAAATAGTACGGTCTTAGCCGGGTGAAGAGGACAAGTTCGACTGAACCTGTTCGAGGTCGGCAATCCATACTGTAGATCGGCTTATCGATTTTGCGGTTGTTGAGAAACCGGCTTACTGGTTTTTGCGACTGTTGAGAAATCGGCTTACTAAATTTTGCGACTGTTGAGAAGTCGGCTTAGATTTGCGAGGAAGGACGTTCGGCTTTAACCTTAGAGTTTTAGTTTTAAGAGTACGTGAACAGCTCATCTTAATATGCTCTAGGTTTCTCACATTGAATCCGAGTGTGCGAGACGGGCTCGGCTTATTTGGCTCGGATAATCTGAGAAGTTGGTGCGAGACTGATCTCGGCTTTAAATGTGGAAAGTGTATTATCCATTGCACCATGAGGATGCGTGCGAGCTAAGCTCGGCTTTATCAGATCGTCTGGCCAGGACGTTGATATGTAACCGTTGGTGGTTGAAAATGCGAACTGTTGAAGTTCGGCAAACGTAAAGTTTGACTTAGAAAATACGAACTGCTGGAGTTCGGCAAACATAAAGTTTGGCTTAGAAAATACGAACTGTTGGAGTTCGGTAGAATGCCTTGGTAAAATTTTATTAATGTTATAGCTGCGCCTTGTGAGGGCTGCCTACGTACCTTCGAAAGAAGGATCAAGCCATTCGTAGTTCATATTACATATTAGAATCGAGCGTATGTGTAGTAGCTCGGTGATCTTTTTTTTTTTTTTTTTTTTTTTTTTTTTTTTAGCGCTTGAGGGTTGGCCTAGATGTAGTACCGCTTGAGGTTCATGGAATTCCACGAACGGGGAATGGGGGTTCCGTCTAGCTTCATGAGCTCGTAGACGCCTGGTTTGACTACCCTCATGACCTGATAGGGTCCTTCCCAGTTTGTGCCGAGCTTGCCGGCATTCTTTTCTTCGGTGCCTTCGAAGACTTTTCTTAAGACAAGGTCGCCGTCGGTGAAGTGACGTCCGCGGACCTTTTTGTTGTAGTATCGTGCTGCTAAGTTCTGATAATTCTGAATCCGAAGTAAGGCTTGATCGCGTTGTTCCTCGAGATTGTCGAGGTTGTCGAGCATGATTTCGTCGTTAAGATCAGGATTTTGCACGAGCATCGTCCGACGGATAGTCGGGATGGTGAGTTCGGCGGGGCATAGGGCTTCCACGCCATAGGCCATGTAGAAGGGGGATTGCCCCGTTGACGATCTTGGGGTCGTTCGGTATGACCATAAGACTCCGTCGAGTTTATCTGACCATGTCCCTTTATGAGTATCCAATCGTTTCTTGAGGCCGGCTATGATTGTTTTGTTTGTTGCTTCGGCCTGACCGTTGCTCGGCGGGTATCGTGGTGTGGAAAAACTTAGTCGAATTTTCCACTTAGCGCAGAAGTCGTTGAATAGTGTTGATATGAATTGGGGACCGTTATCGGTGATAATCTCGTACGGAATTCCGTGTCGGCAGATAATGAATTTCCAGACGAATTTCTAGACGTCAGAGGCGAGGATGACGGGATATGCCTCGGCTTCTACCCATTTGGTAAAGTAATCCGTCATGACGAGGATGAACTTTTTCTGCGTAGTGGATCGTCTGAAAGGACCGATGATGTCCATCCCCCATCGCATGAATGGATACGGAGCTGTCGAAGTGGTTAGCAGCTCGGTAGGAAGATGTATCATTGGGCCATGCCTTTGGCATTTGTCGCACTTCGCGACGAACCTCTCGCAGTCTGCTTGCATACTTGGCCAATAATAGCTTGCTCTCTTGATTTTCAGGGCTAGAGATCGGCCGCCGGAGTGATTGCCGCCATCGCCTTCGTGTATTTTTTTCATGACTTCCTGAATTTCATCGCCTGAGATGCATTTGAGGAGGATTCCTGCTGCACTCCAACGAAACAGTCCGTCTTTGATAAGTATGTAGCGAGCGGCTCGCATTTTGAGTCGTCGAGCGGCCCATCTATCGGCCGGAATTTTGCCATCGATGATGTACATTTTTATCTCTAGTGTCCAATCGGCGGGAGTTTGCTCGTCGAACTGTTCGAGGTCTATTGGCTCATGAAGTCCGTCCGTCTGTTCCTCCGTTTCGTCGTCTGATCGGACCGATTCATCGACTTGCAGCGTGTCGTTGTTGCCTTCGGCGGTACTAGAGTGTTCGGGCTCGGTGTCTTGATCGGGTTCGACGGTTGGAGTCCGTCTCTGTCGACGTAAGACAGGTTCAGTCGCATGATTTTCCTCGTAATCCCGTCTACGAGTCGTGACGATGCATTGTTCTGTGCTTCCGATACTAGGTTCTGATATACTTTCCACCGGGATCGTTCGTTTGAGGTGAGGGTCGGAGCTCGAAGCCAAGGCAGCGAGTGCGTCGGCTGGAGCGTTTTCGCCCCGCGGAATCTTGGTAAGTACGAACGAATCGAATTCGGCAACGAGTTGTTTGACGAGCTTGAGGTATGCGTCCATTCGATCATTCTTGGCGTCATACTCCCCGCTGAACTGACTTGCGACGAGCTGTGAGTCGCAGTAGGCGTGAATGCGCGTAACGCCGATGGCTTTGGCCAAACGTAGTCCGGCAATTAGCGCTTCGTATTCTGCCTCGTTGTTAGACGCGTTGAACGTCAGGCGGAAAGATTGCTCCAAGATTTCTCCCGTTGGAGATTTGAGGCGAATGCCTATTCCAGAGCCTCGGTGAGACGACGACCCATCGACGTGAAGGATCCATTGTTCGGCGGTTATGACATCAGTGTTGACGTATTCCGGAGATAGTTCAATGAGGAAATCGGCGAGGACTTGTGATTTGATGCTTGTCCGGCTTTTGTAATCGATGTCGTACTCGCTGAGTTCGATAGCCCATTTAGCCAACCGACCGGACTGGCTTGGGCTATGTAGGATTGTCCGGAGTGGTTGATCGGTTAGCACGGTGACTGAGTGTGATTGGAAATAAGGACGCAATTTCCGAGCTGAAACAACAACGGCGATGGCCAGCTTTTCGAGAGTCGGATATCTCCCTTCAGCTCCATCTAGTGATTTGCTGATATAGAAGATCGGTTTTTGTTCGCCCCGGTCTTCCCGAACGAGGACCCCGCTGATCGCCGAGGTTGAGATCGCGATGTAGAGATAGAGGGTCTCGCCGTCTTCGGGTTTTGCCAAAACTGGTGGTGTTGATAAGTATTCTTTGAGCTGCTTGAATGCTTCCTCGCACTTATCATCCCACTCAAGATTTTTGTTTCCGCGCAGCAATTGGTAGAAAGGGAGACACTTATCGGTGGACCGGGAGATAAACCGGTTGAGTGCGGCGATGCGTCCGGTGAGTCTTTGTACCTCCCTTCTCGTTGTTGGAGATGGTAAGTCAAGGATTGCTGAGATCTGTTTAGGATTGGCTTCGATTCCCCTTTGAGTCACGATATACCCGAGGAATTCTCCGGAGGTTACACCGAATGTGCATTTGGTCGGGTTAAGCTTCATGCCGTACTCGTTTAGGATGTCGAAACAGGTGTTAAGATGTCCGGCATGATCCTTTGCAACCAGTGACTTGACGAGCATATCGTCGATGTAAACCTCCATTGTTTTGCCGAGCTGGCTAGCGAACATCCGATTAACGAGGCGTTGGTAGGTAGCACCGGCGTTTTTTAGGCCGAACGGCATCACTTTGTAGCAATAGATACCGCGATCGGTAATGAATGAGGTCTTCTCGCGATCGTCCGGGTGCATGAGTATCTGATTGTAGCCTGAAAAGGCGTCCATGAATGAGAGGAGTTCGTTCCCGGCGGTGGCCTCGACGAGTCTGTCGATATGTGGGAGTGGGAAACTATCCTTTGGGCAGGCTTTGTTTAGGTCGGTAAAATCGACGCATATCCTCCACTTTCCGTTCTTCTTCTTCACAACGACCGGGTTTGCTAACCATTCGGGATACCGAACTTCTGTAATCGATCCTGCGCTAAGTAATCTTTCGACTTCATCGTTTACAGCTCGGGCTTTCTCGGGACCGAGCTTGCGTCGTTTCTGTTTGATCGGTTTGAAGGTGGGGTCGATGTTGAGTTCATGGCTTATTATCTTTGGGTTGATTCCGGGCATATCTGTGATTGACCAGGCGAAGGTCGAAACGTTTCTTTTGAGGAGTCGGATTAAATCCTCTTTGATGTCTTTGTCGAGCTCGGCTCCGATTCCTACGCATTTTTCCGGATTGAAATCATCGATATTGACTTGGACGATCGTTTCGCGTCGCGGCAGATCGGGATCGTGTGGGATTTTCTTCTTATTGATTACGCAGGTGCGGGGAGTGGTCCTTAGTTTGCATTCGTTTATGAAACATGTTCGGGACATCACCTGGTCGCCTCTAAGGGTGAAAACTCCGGAAGGTGTCGGGAATTTGACGCATTGATGATACGTGGACACGACTGCTTTCATCGAGAATATCCACGGCGTGCCGAGTATTACGTTGTAGATCGCGGGTTTGTTTAGCACCAAGAACTTGACCATTCGACATATTCCCCCGGTATACATAGGAATTTTGACCGTTCCTGCTGTCATGGTTTGCTCGCTTGAGAATCCGGTGAGTGGTTCGATGTTCGGCCTGATTTGGTTGTCGGGAAAATCCATATTTTTCAGCGTATCCTTGAAAATCACGTTAACCGAGCTCCCAGTGTCGATCAAAATTCGCCCGACTACGACCTCACCGATGAGTGTCTCGACGACTAACGGGTCGTTATGCGGCATATGAAGTCCTTCCGTGTCGGCCTCAGAGAAGGTGATCGGCCTTCCGCAGGGTGTAGTCTGATGTGACTGTTTTGCGGCCACTGCTTCCTTACTGTATGTCTTCAGAGCTCGGACGGAGTAGTTGCATGTTTCCAATGCACCCATGATCATGTTGACGCGTTTTCGAACCTGCGGAGGTTGTTGAGTTTCCACGTTGTCCTCCCGATCTCGTTTCGGTTGTTCGTCGTCGGTTTTGTCTTTCTTTTGCTCGGCAGGCTTGTTCGGTTTGGAGTTACGTCTCCTACCGTTATCGTTACGCCGCGGTCTGTTCGAGGGTTGGAAGGCTCCTTCGACTGGAACTTCCCCCTTTTTGTACTTCATCATCAGGAACTCCTGTAGATGTCGGCACTCTTCGGTCGAATGATTTCCATACCGGTTATGGAAATTGCAGTACGGTGCGGATTCAGTGGTGTCGGGCTCTTTTGGTTCATCCGACCGAACCCAAGTGTTTGACCAGGATTGCTGAGTTTGGACCGTATTGACGGGTTGTTTCGGGGGAACGCACAGTTTGTCCTTAGTGGCGGGCTGTTTCGTCATTGCGTATCGCCTATCTTTCTCGGATCTTTCCTCCTCTTCCATGATGAAGATATGCGCCCTGTGCAGGATGTCCTCCAATGTCTTTGGATTATTGCGTTTGATCTCCCTGTGAAAGTCCGATTCGTACCAGGTGGCTTTGTAAAGAGCCTCGATTGCGGCTTCGTCGTCGATCGTGCAATGGGATACAATCGCTTTGAAACGTTCCATGAAGTTGCGTAGGGGCTCGTCCTGCTTCTGCTCGAGGGCCCAGAGTTCGGCGTTCTTTGTTTTCTGCTTGATAAACATGGTGAAGCGTTTGAGGAATTTGGTAGTGAGCTCGTTATAGCTGTTTACCGAATTTGGCTCGAGCGCTGAAAACCAATCGAGCGCGGCTCCGGATAAGTTCTCCACGAATAGTTGGCACATGGCTGCGTCCTTCTCGGTTTCCGAGCCGAAACGAAATCGGTTCATTGTGATGACAAACGAGGTCAAGAAGTGTTTAGGATCGGTAAACCCGTCGTATGATGTGATCTTGACTCTTTCCAATCGTCGGACTGGAGTGTTGACGACTTTGTCGGTAAACGGCGTCCTTTGTGACTCTTGAATTACCCGGTCGATTTCCGGCGCCGAACTCGTAGCCTGATGGACTTTGGTCCGCATATCTTGTAGTTGGGCCTGGAACTTGGCGAATTCCAAATTTACGGCGGCTTGGTCCGTGATGTTGATTTCCGAACCGGTCGCGGAGGATCTTCTTGTCGGCGGGTCGATCGTGCCTAGGGGTTGAGCGTCGGTTAAGTCGGACAAGAGATTTCGGCGTAACGTGTTTTCGTTGGCGGGGGTGACCGGGTTTGGATCGAGGATACCGATCTGATTTCGGCGCTCAAAATGGGATGCTATGAGAGACGCGATCCGCTCTTCGTTCTTTTTGTTAATTTCGGCGAACTGCGCTGTCATAGCTTCTATGAAGACGGTCGGATCCGTGAATATCGAAGCAGCCGGAGGCTGTGGAAGAGTCCGAGATGGATTGACCTGATTGTCTTCTCCAACGGGTATGGTCGGAGGGGGTCTTCCTCCGGTTGTTTGTAGTTCGGTATCGATAGGATTGAGCTCGTCGATCCGTGGGTTTTGATCATCAGTTTCTGAGCTGTTGACGGGGGCTGCGGTGGTATCGGCTGGAAGAACCATTGCCGAACTTCAATCAAACGATATCCGAAAGTACTGTTCTATTACTCCCCACAGTCGGCGCCAATTGTTGATCCGTAAATCACACAAAAAGGGGTAAAACAGTACTTTTAATCGGAATCTCGTTTATTGATCTAAGTCGGCGGTTACAACAGAGTTTAAGTAAGAAGGCAAAGACAAAAGACTTGAGATCGGTAATGAGCTCTCTTGTATTCTCTGTCTCTGCGGAAGTTGTGGATGTCTAGAATGAGGCGATGGCCTCCTTATTTATAGTGTTTTTGAGGCGGTTGACAGGAGGACTTCTCCTTTTCCGAGTTCGATTAGGAAAAGGAAATCTTCCGGTTTTCTCGCCGAGATAAGTATAAATTCCTGATATCTCGATGAATCAACCGAAGAGAATATTTCCTTTTCCGAGATCGGCGGGGAAAGGGAAATATTCCGTTTTTATCTGTTGTAACGGACTGGGCTTGTGATGGGCCTAGATCGGTAGCCGAGGTGGGCTTTCAGCGAGATTTCGGGCTCGGCCCAATGTTTTCGGGCCGACTTATCCTCGATCCGAACCATCGTAAACCGGTATTGATTGAACCGATCTCGGTTCGAACCGAGTTAAACTAGGGGGTGCTAATCCCCCCTCTAACAAGAACGATACTAAAATATCACTATATCATATACAAGAGTTTTTGTAGTAGGTTCAAGTGAAACCAAAAAGTCAAGAAATATGGATGGAATTGATATTAGATGCAACTTTTTGGACCTGGATAATGTTTGTTTGGGCTGATAAGAAGTTTGCAGAAGAAATACAAACAAGACAATATAGAGCTCATGAAGTCATTGTCTTATAGAACCATGAGAAATCATACCAGCGTTGGCTTGATCATGAATTTGAAGCCATATATAGTAAATATTTGTGAAATGCATGAGATGAGAATTTCAAACATACTGCTTTGGCGGATGAGTTTGCCGTAGTACTAGAGAATTAATTTGCAGTAAAACTAATATATGTCATCCAAGAGAAAAATATGATTCTCCGATGTAGATTTTAATAGAAAATTCTATTATTTCTCTAAATTTTCTTTTAGAACGTCGTTTTGTCTCCTAACGTAAGGTTGGCCAAAATGTATACTTTTGAAAACATACTCTTTAGAGCATCTCTATGAAAAACTATCACATTAATAAAGTATGACACATAAAAAATGATACTAAAAATATAAGGGATGAAGAGTTCTTACATAAGAGAAAAAATATTAATTTTGGAAGAGATATAGTGACTTGATCAATATATATAATGAGTGTAACAAAGACCAAAGTAAAGAATGAAATTACTATCTTCTAGAACCCCACTCTTGTGAAGTCACTGTGTATCAAGGAGTGAACGAGAGGAAAGGAGAGTGAAACCAAAATTGGGGGTTGCATTGCTTTCCTAAAGCATGCGAGACTCCTAATGCAAATCTAGATTCGTCCACTTTTCATGCGGAATAATAGTTTTTTTTATTTCATTGTCGACAATGTGAATTTTTAATCTTGATTTATAATTTATGGAATCGTTTCTTCTCAAAATGTAGAGAAATATTTGTTAATTTTTTATTCTCGTAAAAATGTTTTTTCTTTTGTATCTGACAATATGAAAATACTGTTTTCTCAAAACATATATACTAAATTTTTTTATTAATTGTATAAAATTTGTAATACTATAATAGATTAGTAAAATAAAATCTTAATAAAAAAAACAACCCGCGGCGTAGCGGAGGAATTAACCTAGTTTACTTCTCAAATTATTGGGGAAAATAAACAGTTAAATTACCTAAAAGGAGATTAAGGGACTTTGGTTTCAGAGACTTAAATGCACAATTAATAATTGTCAATTATAGGCAGCCAAATACCTCCAAGCAACTTGGCCAACACATGATTGTGGATCACAAGATCTCAATCTCAATATGATAAGAATCATTTCTGTGGCCCGAGTTAATTTATTAAATGCAAGTGTCATAGCACAAATCCTGGAAATGATAAACCTGAAAGAAAAACACCACCGCAAAAGAGAGCTTGGACTTGATTTTTTTATAATGGAAATCAAATGACCATGGAAAAAGTAGAGCTACCAATTCACAAACATCCTTTGTTACCTATTACTCGTTTCTCTTGTGGCAAGTGTAGAGTGTGTGGGTCTTATGGTTACATTTACGGAGGCTACCGTTGCAATGAGTTGGAGTGTCACAATACTTTGTTTCATAAAGAGTGTGGTGAGTCTTTACCAGAAATCAAGCATTCTTCTCATTCCGATCATCCTCTCAAGCTGCTCCAACGTGACAAATCATCTTTATGTAGTCGGTGTGGAATTACGTTTGAAAATGGTTATATATGTTCAATCTGTGACTTCAAGTTGGATTTACGTTGTGCGACGGGACCTGCCCCACTTCTTGTTCTTGAAAACTATGATCTGCACGAGCATCCACTTGAACTCTTCGTTGAGAAGAACTCTTCGATGCGCTTCAGAAGCTGTAAAACGTGCGACTATCCCCTTTTGGAAAATGATCAATGTTATGGATGTCACCCGTGCGAATTTGTCATCCATGCGGATTGTGCCAAGTTTTTCCAGAAGCAAACCACACTTCCCACCCCCAACACCCACTCAAGCTCCTTACATTTGAAACAACACCCGATTACGCAGACAAGAAATGCCTTGTTTGCGGGAACAAGTTTGATCAACTACATAACCGCCTTCACCACTGTGATGTTTGTAACGTCAGCATATGCAGACCATGTATGAAAAACCCACCACCGGTTGATGTTGAAAGCCCGACGACCCATGAACATCAGCTTCATCTTGTTCCAAGATGCATTGATTTCACTTGCAATGCTTGTGGGACGCTAGGTGACCGAAGTCCTTATTTTTGTCTTCAATGCAATTTCATTATTCATCGGCAGTGTATCGATTTACCTCGTGTCATAAACATCAACCGCCACGATCACCGCATCTCTTACACGCGTCGCCTTGGACATGGAGAGTGGAAATGCAAAGTTTGCCGTAAAAAAATAGATGGGTTCTACGGGGCTTATACTTGCGTCAAATGTCCTAGTTTTGTTGTTCATTCACTATGCGCAACGAGAGAAGATGTATGGGACATGAGAGAGCTGGAAGGGATGCCCGAAGAAGAGGAAATTGCGCCATTCGAGGTGATAGATGATAACACGATAAAACATTTCAGCCATAATCATAACTTATTAATCAACAAGGATGGCCATGGTCGTATTCTACCTGAAAACATAGTTTGTGAAGCATGTGTTCTCCAGATTTTATCAGAACCGTTCTACAGTTGCAAGCAATGTAATTTTATTCTTCACGAAAAATGTGCTAACCATCCACGAAAGAAACGTCATGTGTGCGACAACCAGCCATTCACGCTACTCATAGATACCCACTACAAAGCTGATCCGTGTTGGTTTTGTGATCAACACTTCACCGGTTTCAGGTACGAAACCCCTTGCGTTACTATAGATGTACGATGTGCTGAAATTTCAGATACACTTGAGCACGAAAGCCATGAATATCCTTTATATTATTGCGCTACATTTGACTATAAGCCTTGTAGTCGATGTGGGAACGAGGACGTTTGTTTCTTTCGTTGTGATGAGTGTGACTATATTTTGGATGGCAAGTGTGTTATTTTTCCTAAAAAGGTAATGAAAAATAGGTACGATGATCATCCTCTCTTCTTGTCTTTCGGTGACATGAATGTGAATAACGACTATTGGTGCGAAGCATGTGAAACAAAAGTTATTCCAAAGGAATGGTTCTATACATGCAATGATTGTGGAACCATATTACATATTTCCTGCGTTGTGGGAGACTTCTCATATATCATGCCGGGAACAGTAACAAGCTCGAATGAAGAAGTGGTATCCAACACCTCTATTTGTAGACCAATTTGCTCTATGTGTAATTCTCGATGCAAGCTCCCTTCCATTCTTAAGCTTTCCATGGCCGAAGTTGATGTATACATTTGTTCTTTCAAATGTCGTGACAACTTAAAGAATGATAATGCATATTTTAATTAATAAAAACTTTGTATCATTGTTCTAATGAATGTTATAATTATGTTTTAATCAGTTAATGCGTAATGAGTTATATAATATCAAATAGTGTTTTGTCGGAATACTGGTGGCCCTATGCTGGCTGCAATGGAAGTAATCATTTCCCAACGCCAAAACAAGCCAAGATCAATTGAAATGCATTATATAGTTTCGTACTATATAAGAGACGAAAAAACCTAAATTGGAATAGTTTTGAGCATGATTAATCCGATTTCTGAAGCTGAGTAAAGGAACCCAACATAAACAAACATTGGCTCGTGGTCAAGACATCAAACACATAACCAGCTTGAGTTTCATTGATTTACGCCAACTTCATCCTCCTTAAGGCTTCCACAAACATTACATTCAAGAACCCTCGAAGCATCATGAGTCTTCGACGGAAGCGGAGTGCCAAAACAATTCTCCTTCGTCTCACACATATATCTCACAACGTATTAAGCGTGAGGAAAATTAGATTCACCATTTCCACAAGCATCTTCTTCATCTTCCTTCTCACCATTTGAATCCTCCATATCTTATCTCAATAAATATAACTCATCCTCTTTTTTTCTCAATCACGATGAGTTTCTGCTTGCTTTTCTAGACAGGGTAATCCAAATTTGGTGTACCATACACATGATAGTTTCAACTATAGTAGACTTGTTTGAGTGACATTTATGTGTTCTGTTTTCCATCATAAAACATTACACGCAAAAATTTCTTCACAAATTCAATTATTGACTGTTTTTCTTCCAAGAAGTTAGTTCAGAAGGAATTAGTTCTTCCTTGCAACATAAAACAGCTTTAGCCACCAAGCCAACCATGATAGAGTAGTCCCCTTGATCCTAGCCCACCAAATAACCAGAATTTGCAAGATCCACCTGCCACCGCACCTATGAGCTGATTTATACATCCCAAGAGCGGCAGTGACCCATGGCTTGTGACAGGTGGCATTGCTCTCAAGCCCGCCCTTGCTCCTGCAAACTCCCATTTCTCTATGTCTGGATAAACTGCATTCGCCTTCGGAAGAAGCTCAGTGAGAGCTCATACATCCGATGAATAGTTTCTTGATTGCCATTCCCATGTGAAGATCACGAGGTCCCTGAACCGCGAGCCATGCATCTGACAAGATCGAAGGTCCACCTTCCGGGTAACATTCCCTCCCCGTAGAAAGTTCAACAAAGGAATTTTTTTTCACCAGGACGAATATTGTTGGGGATATATAATTTTCAACAAAGAAATTTGTTTGGATAAAATATTGTTGGGGATATATAATTTTCTATGGAGAAAACGAATCATGTAATTTTCCGAGCTTTAACGTATCATTTTAACTATTTTAATATAAATTTTTGTAAAAAAAGAATTAATTTTTGCCAAAAACAAAATAACTTTTTGCTAAAAAAAAATTTTCAACTTTTTATTTACCAAAAAATCTCCAACTTTTATTGACCAAACCATTATAGTCATATCGTTAGTCCACTATAATTGTTGACTAACGTTAGGACTAAAATAGCTTGGTCAATAAAAATTAGGGATTAAACGAATTAATTAATGAAAGTTAAAAGTTTATTTTGTCTATCGAGTAGTTAGTGTTTTTTGACCGAAAATTGTGACTTCAAGATTTTTTTGGTATTTTTTCCCTTTTATATAATGGAGATTTCGTGTATTTTATGACTCTCAACTAGGGCTGGGCAAAAAATTTGGATCCGAAAATTCGAACCGGTACCGAACCGAAAATACCCGAACCGAACCCGATCCAAATTTTTAAAATACCCTATCGAATCCTAAATTCCTATACCCGAAGAACCGAATCCGAACCGGTACTGAACCGAGAACCGAATGGGTATCCAAAATACCCGAAGTGTAATATACCCAAATATATGAATTATATTTATACTTGATATAACCTAAATACCCAAAATTATAATTATAAATCCCAATATATTAATTATTTTTTGGGATTTTAGGTATATTTTCGATATTATGGATATATCGAATACACCTATTTTGTTTTTTATAGATTTTTCGGGCATTTTGGATAATTATGATTTGAAAGTATATTGGTTTTATTGAAATGAATATTCATGTTTTTGTGTTTTATCTCGGATTTTGGGTTTTTGGGTTTTTTTTTTTGGTATTGTAGATACTTTTGGATACTTTCGGATCCGGATCTTAAAAAAAATACCCAATCCAATCCAAACCCGAACCCGAACCGAACTTTTAAAATACCCGATCAGTACCTAAATCACTAAACCTGAAATACCCAAAACCCAAAATAACCGACCGAACCGATCCGAGGATCGAACGCCACGAAAAAGACTCAAATAATTGGATCATGCCATTGGCCCATTTTAAAGCCCATAAGTTTCGTCTTCGGCAAATCTTAAGCAGTCATCATCAATCCTTATCCATACGTCGAAGACAAATGCAAACCCTTAGCAAAATTCTGTAGCTGGATCCCGATTTCTTCCCGGAGAAAACTCCACCAAAGCCATGGCTCCTAAATCGAAAGAAAAACCCAAAGCCTCGACGTCACAGCCTCCTCCTACAATCGAAGATCTCTTCATCTCTCTTAATAGGCATATCAATCGATCTGATTACGAACAAGCCGTAAAGGTCGCTGATCAAGGTTTTTCAGATTTCTACCTCCCTCCTCCTTTAATTCCTGTTTTATTTTGGTGAAATTGAAACCGTGATTTTTGTTCAGTTTTGTCGATTGCACCTGCCGATGAGGATGCGATCCGATGCAAAGTTGTGGCTCTAATACAAGACGATAAGATCGATGATGCTCTCTCCGTCTTTGAGTCGCTCCACAAGGTTCCAATCGATCTAGGGTTTCATAAGGTCAGTTTCTGATAGACTAGTTCTGCATCAATCGACCTACATTTTTATCTGAAGAGTTTTGTTTTTCTTATAATCGAATGCTTAGATTTACTGGAACGGTTTGGTGAATGTTGTGAGCTCTAATGGTTTCTCTCTCTATTCCTTTTGAACTGTTCTCTTGACAGGCATATTGCTTATACCGTCAAAACAAGTTAGACGAGGCTTTTGAGTGTTTAAGAGGTCGAGAGAGAGATTCAGAGACTTTGCTTTTGGAGGCTCAGATTCTGTACCGTCTGGGAAAAACAGATGCTTGCGTGGATGTGTATCAGAAACTGATAAAGTCCAAGATTGAATCGGCAGAGGTCAATTTCGTCGCAGGTTTGGTTTCCGGTGGAAAAGCTTCTCAAGTGCAAGGAGCATTGGAGTCTTTGAGGATCAAACCAACTAGTAGCTTTGAGTTGGCTTATAACACTGCTTGCTCTTTGATTGAAAACAATAACTACGCTGACGCAGAACAACTTTTGCTGGCTGCCAGGAGGTATATATCTCTCTTTTCTGAGAAACTGAGCCAAAATATTCTTAGGGTTGCTCATTATTTAGTGTTATTACTAGTAATTGTGAATAGGGCTGCCACTTCTTCTAGTTTTTCCTCTAGACAAACTTTTAGCTTTAATGCAATGTAGTTGTGTTTTAGGTCTAGCTGTACTAAACAGGGTCAGTAATTCAGTAAATTAGCTGAACCTTACTGTTTGGTCTCTGTCCTTTCTTGTGTTATCATCACTGCCAACTGTTTTATCGCTTTCCAATCAGTATTCTGCGTTTAGGGATGTATACATGATTTCCTTTCTTCTGTATCTTTTTTCAACACTTCAAGTACATTGATCATTTGACAACTGGTTTTCCAAGTCTTGTACAATGTACTCATTTCCTGATAAAGATACTGTTGCTTTGAGACAGAATTGGTCAGGAAACCCTCACGGATGACGGTTATGTCGATGAGGATATTGAGAATGAGCTGGCCCCAGTTGCTGTCCAATTAGCATATGTCCAACAGGTATTTTTATGCTGCTCTTCTTGTCCTTAAAATCTTGTCAGGATATCTTCCAGTCGTTAGTAACTTAGTTTTTGTCATCAGGTCCTTGGACAAAATCAAGAATCCACCAGCTCTTATGTAGACATCATTAAACGAAACCTGGCCGATGATGAACCCACACTTGCTGTTGCTGTGAACAACCTTATTGCATTGAAAGGTTCAAAAGATATTTCTGATGGGCTGAGGAAGCTTGATCGGCTGAAAGAAAAAGACTCCCAAAATTTTCAGCTTTCCCAAGCACTTGATGCAAAGCTTTCACAGAAACATAAGGAAGCTATATATGCCAATCGCCTCCTTCTGCTCCTCCATGCAAATAAGATGGATCAGGTCTTTTTAACTTGAAATCTTGTTTATTCCTCTCTGATTTCTTCTTTGCATATTTGGCTTGACCAGTGAAGAGAATTTTTTACCTCAGGCACGAGAACTTTGTGCTGCACTGCCGGGCCTGTTTCCTGAAAGTATAATTCCAACATTGCTTCAAGCTGCTGTTTTGGTGAGAGAGAACAAGGCTGCCAAAGCTGAAGAACTTCTGGGACATTGTGCCGAAAAGTTCCCTGAAAAGTCTAAATTGGTTCTCTTGGCCAGGGCACAAATTGCTGCTTCTGCCAGTCATCCTTATGTAGCAGCAGAGTCCCTGTCCAAAATAACTGATATCCAGCATTTGCCTGCAACTGTTGCCACCATTGTCGCCCTCAAAGAGCGTGCTGGGGACAATGATGGGGCTGCTGCTGCTCTTGACTCAGCAATTAAGTGGTGGTCTGATTCGATGACCGAGAACAACAAGCTTAGCATATTGATGCCGGAGGCTGCTTCCTTCAAGCTCAGGCATGGTCAAGAAGAGGAGGCTTCACGGCTATATGAGGAGATTGTGAAAAGCCACAGAAGCACAGATGCTCTGGTTGGTCTTGTGACTACACTTGCTCGTGTCGATGTCGAGAAAGCAGAAACTTACGAGAAACAACTAAAGCCGCTGCCCGGTTTGAAGGCGGTTGATGTGGATAACCTAGAGAAGACCTCTGGTGCAAAACCCATGGAAGGTGCTGCTGCTGCTGATTCATCGATGCAGGAAGAAGTGAAGAACAAAGAGAAGGCAAAGAGGAAGAGAAAGAGAAAGCCAAAGTATCCCAAAGGATTCGATCCTGCAAACCCTGGTCCACCTCCAGATCCTGAAAGGTGGCTTCCCAGAAGGGAAAGGTCAAGTTACAGACCCAAGAGGAAGGACAAGCGAGCAGCTCAAATCCGTGGCTCGCAGGGTGCAGTGACCAAGCAAGATAAACAAGAAGCAGCTCCTTCAACTTCAAAGTCAAACCAAGCGACCACTAAGAGTGATCATCCGAAGCCTTCTTCCTCTAAGGCCTCAAAAAAGAAGTCTAGGAGATGATCGAAACAACCCTTTAGATTATCTCGTTTTTCCTAAGAAAACACACAAAAAAGGACTACTTAAAATCCCAACACAAGAGCTCGATTTCCATTGTTCTTTTTTTTTTTTTTTGTTGGATTTATCAAGTTTTAGTTGTCTCGACCCATTTAAGATTTTGGTTAACTTATCGTTGCATTTTGATTGAATTCTTCTGCATTGGTGATTATTGAATCAATATGAAGAGTTTAATAGTAAAAGCAAAGAAGAAGATAAAGAATGGGTTGAATACAAAAGAATAGCAAGAATCAAATGGATATACAATGAATGAATGGGTTGATTTCTACTTCATCCATTTGAACCGGAGTATGGTTTTCCTAAATCTGCCTTTGCTTCTGTCTTCTTCCTCCTTCCTTCTTTTTGCTCTCTTCTTCTTTCGTCGAACTCGGAAGAGGGTCAGGGTTCGTATAATCCCATTGATCAGCCCACGAGAGCCCCGAATCCATCTTCTCTTCTTGTAGATATTTCAGAATCAAAGAAACACTAGCCTAGAGGAACGACCATCTTTAATTACTTATTTGTAGCATTGTCAGCCCCGGTCCAACATAAATGATGGTCCGAAGCAAGATAAAAATATGGTCATTTGTAAATTACAAATTTTGCAGTTAAACAAAAAAAACTCATACTTGCATTTCTGAAAAATACAGCAAATTGAAAAAAAGAACAAAACATTATTTCTGAAAAAAATAATTCTCTTTACATTTTTTCGTAAATAATTATGTGACACAAACCAATTGTTTTTTAGTTACAAAATAATATTTTAAATAAAAACATGGTGTTCAAATTTTGTGCATTATATATTATTAACCTAAAACTAAATATATGACCCATAAAAATATAAAAAATATGGTGGTCCTAGGCCATCGCCTAGCTCGCCTGCCCTACGGGCCGGGTTTGAACATTGTTGTTCTTTATTTGACTCTATTAGTCTTCAGTTTTTTTCATTTTCTTTTTGGTTATTATTGGTAACCAACTCATATTTTCCTACATTCCTCTCTGTCTTTGGTCATCTGCTTGGTTGGCACAAAGAATCAATCTTTTGTCATTTTTGTTTAAAAATTAGGCCATCTTTGGTCTGTCTTCACCTATTTTTACATTTAAAACAATTCACATACAAGATCTCCAGATAGTCTAGCATATAATTTTTTTTTTTTGATCTGATTAAATTGTGTTACATGATTTAACAGTTTCATAACTACACAACGTGAACTGATAAAGATGAATCAATCACCAGTTCATGAATCAAATGATATTACGAGATTCTAAATTCATCTAAAAGAACTCAACGTGATCAGCGATTTCTCTGCATACTAGTTTTGATTCCGCGGCCAATCTTATGCTTTTAGCAATGGCAAGCCCGGTACGCTTATGCGTAGATGCTGGCTCATACCTTTTCACATCTGCATCCTCCTTCCCTAACAACAAAGCTTCCCTTGCAGGAATCACATTCTCCCACCAGAACTCCCTTAATACCTCATGTATGATTCTCCAATAGCTTCGGTCTCTCATCACACGGAAAACCGTGCTCCCATTCTGTGTCCAGCAGTACAAGTCGACCCATTCCCGGTCCATTATCTCCATTTGACCCTGCATTTGAGGCATGTAATAGAACGGCACTTTGGACCACGGTAATACAGTGTCGGTTTTCCCTTTGTTATATGGGCATTTCACTTCTAGGATACCGCAGTCGAGAACTCCATCCGGGGAAGCACCAAGCCAATGAAACTGCTCTTGGGAGTGAAGAGCAAATCCCATTGAGCCGACCTCACAGCCCATGATTCTTTTGTACCTCTCTATCGCGGCTGACTCCATCTGTACACCCCAGTTCATTGCAAACCGTGCAGAATCATCCACGACTCGTGAGTCTGAGTCATATACCTTCTCATGCCAGAGCTCAGAACGCCGGTTCTTTTTCCAGAAGCCGAGCGCTGTACTGAATGTACTCGTGGTTAACTTGTCTTTCCGTAAAGCAAACCATTCTTCTGATTTCTGGGGGATCTCGGACGGGGAGAGATGGCTTGACACAATCACTGACGAGCGGGGATGAATGAAGGGTAAACTGGTTTGAGAGATGACTTGTAAGGAAGTGGTAGAAAAGGACTGTGAACTTCTTTTCCCCAACCTTTTTCTCGAAGAGCTTAATTTAGAGAGACGAGTGTGGAACCCAGAAACTGAGCAAGTCCTCATAGCTGAAAGAAACATGGTGTTGAAAGCAACTTTATTCGGCTTCAGGACCCTACAGAAACCACAGACTGTTACAAAGGTTAGAGGAATCATATTGCAAACAAACATAAACTCAAGTTTAACAAAGCCATTACACTACTTCCAATCTATTCATCAGAGTTGTGGCGTAATTGTCAATACAAGAATGTTTCAAATTTGAAGCCTAACCCGTCTGATAAATCAGAATCCCAGAACAACCCTGGAATCTTCTTCCCAATAAGATGATAAAAAACTAATCTTTGAACTTCAAAAGCATCAAACAGATTCAAAAACTGAAAAATAAAATAAAACAATCTTTGAGTTCATCCACGAAAGGGGAGTTGATCTCGCGATCATTGACTTAGTCACTGGTATGCTACTCATGAAAATTCGCAATCCTAATTCTTAAGAATCCATTTATCTAGAAAGCGAAGATTAAATACATAAAAAAAATATCTCAAGCACACAAGGTGTTCGATCATATTACCAGAACCACACTTCAGGGAGAGAACTCCGACATTCCGAGCCGAGGAAGAGGAAGAGGAAACAGAAGAAATGGATTTAGTAGACGGTACTTGAACTACCCTCATCATCAACAAAATCACACCACTGCACAAGACACAAGACACAAGACACAAGACAAAAGACAAAAGACAAAAGACAAAAGAGAGGTTTCTAAAGGGAAAACAAACACACACCAAAACTCTTTTGTTAACCCGATAAGAAAGAGGTGAAGAAAGTGTTTTTCGACTGATTAAACTGTGTCGTTTTGTTTCAAATAGAATGCAAGGCCCATGGATCTTATTGGTGAAGCCCAATACTGTTGGGCCCTACTTTTGATTTTCACGGAATTTGAAAATAATTTGGTATTTATAAGCAGGGTCTTCGCGGAGACACAAATCTTCCCAAAAGGTTGATGACTTGTCGCGACGTGATTCGTCGCGACATAAAAAATTCAATTTAAAAAAAAAAAAAAAGCGGAAGACACAATGTTTGTGTCTGTACATCAATTTCACCTTACAAGGTGCTATTCTCTCTTCCTGTGAAATAATCTAGCCAGATGGATCAATGCTTGTTTGATCTTGATTCCTCTTCATATTGGTGACCAGTCTATGTTTTGATTTGTGTTCTCCAAGAATAGAAGGGGTTTTCCTGTTTTTTTTGTTTTTATTGTTCAAGTATTTTCCTTAATTCTGTCTAGGATTGCTGGAAAATTGGTTCTTGTGCAGCATGAAACAGAGTTGTGGTTTTCTTTTTGATCGTCTGTTTCATTTGTTTAGGTGTGAATAAGTTGCAGTTGGATTATCTTCATACCAAGTATATAGATTCTCTCTTTGATTTATGGAAGTATAATTTCTACTTAAATGGTATTTGAGTTATGTGGATATTGACGGGATAGGTGTAATTGAATGTGTATCAGATTATTTATCTGGACTTGGGCTAGTGCACATGCTAAATGTTATCGCTAGACAAATTAGTAAACGAAGAAAGAAGTGGAACTAACAAAACACTGAACTCAACAACATTTTCTCAGTTTCTGTTTCATTTAGATGAACTTTCAACAAGTAAACACATATCAGATGAATGTTATGGAAAAGCATTTGAGATGCAATATGTATGTCATCAAGAACGTAAAAAAAAAAACACACGTTTACACAAGATTTCCTCCAATTATTATTGATCAGCGCAATGCAGAATAATAACCTGCATCTCAAATGTATCAAGCAACCGAAGAAAAAACATGGTGCAAAAACCCAAGCACCACTAATTAATGTTTGTTTTATTTATTTATTCGCAACCAAATTCATCCATTGATATACATGGACAAGTTCATTCTTCAACATGATGCAATTAAAATTAGATCTCGTTTCAGTACTTTGGGCCAGAGAAGAAGCCATTGATAGAGGGCATGATCTGAGGAGCTTTGTTGCGCACAAACTTCCTCAGACTGTGTTCTGCGTATCTTTCTCCTTCTGCGAAGTTCTCAAGCACACCAGCAGTCCTATTCTCCTTTGTCACCCTGATGATGATACACCAGTTTGATCACTTTCACATATTATTATTCACCCACATCAATCTTGAATCTTTCATACTCAAACACACACAAAACAAGAAATTAACAGTTGTACACCAAAATCACCTACAAAAAATGGACCTTAATTAATTTGATACAGAAAACAGGTCATGGACAGATGTAAAGAGATCTCCACTAATCATCAAAAGACCTCATTAGTCACAGGCTTGAATGGTATGTAGTTTTGAAAACGTGATTCCGCCGAGTACATAACATTATTCACACTAATAAGCACGAAATAATAAAAAAAAAAAATTAACAAATTATTTTCCAATTCATCGGCACGTTTTAAATTTATAACTAGTTAAAACAAAACGTTATTCTTCTAATAAATAGTAGCTTAGCTATTCAACTGACATATCAGTCAAGCCCAATGTATCTATAAATATATATATCTGACTTCAGGGTTAGTGGAGATGTTCCTCACAAGCTGCATTAATTACGCAAATTCCAACTGCAACTCCCACAGAAGCGAACAAGGGATAAACCTGAAATGCCACACAAATTAAACCAATCTTATTCATTCATGTTTTGTGATCAAATTGACTCATCAAATCTCAATTTGGTCAGACGAAATGGTTTACTATCCACTAACTCTATTGTTATTGACCACAAAACCCTAATGCTTCGTTCATATCCCGAGATTGCACAAACCTGTGAGATCAGGCTATGAATCTAGCGACTCTTAAGGAATTTTTAATAATATCAATTAGTAAACTAGATTAGGAGATCCCCAAAGTTAGAAGAATCAAATCGATTAGATAACTTTTAATTAAAAGTCGTAAGAAACATGCAGATGTTTAAACCTCAAAAAAAAAAAAAAAAAAAACATGCAGGTATGTATTGATCATGATCTCGAATCGGTACCTCGGGCCTGATCCATCTTGAAGAAGCCATGGCTTAATGATGAATAAGCTATGAGAAATATAAGCGAAGAGGAGAGAGATGAATCAACCACCTGAGAAAGCGTGAATACAAAGAAATGAAGAAACGAATTGCATGCGACAAGAGAAAACCCTTACTGACCCCTTTAGACTCCTTTCTCGTCTATCTTTTTTATAATATGCTCAAAAGGATAGACGAGAAAGATGTTCTGATGTGCAATTACCAACTTGTGTATAATCCAGTAAGACTGCGTGCCGTTTTCTTGTTTACCACTAAGATAAATGTTTTGATCTTCTTATTTAGACTCCATAATCGAAATACCCATAATATCTGAGTTTTTGATGTTCTTATATAAAATTATCCAAACTATCCAAAACCCGAAACCCGAAAGAACCGATCTAAATCGAACCGATTAACCGAATGTTCATGTCTATGCAGGGCTGCTAGATAGATTTGGCGGAAGAGATATGACGAATCCATGATAAAGAGGAGTACGAAAAAGGAGTTTCTTTTTTTTTATCAAACAAAAAAAGGAGCTTCAAATCAAGTTGAAAAAATCTATTCCGATCCCTTGATTCAATTGATTAAACCTGATGATGCTTTAACAAAAAAAAAAAAAACCTGATGATGCCATGTTACTTGGCTCTAGGGTTTCACTCACTTTATATAAATACAATAACAATGTGATTGTAAAATCCAAGCGATAAAAAATAAAGAAAGTTTCATTGTCTTCATCTCTTTTATTTTCTTTTAAGTTCATTTTCTACTTTCACCTATGAGCACCAACATATATCTACTCAAACTTGGGGTTTTTCATACCGTTAGGATCATTAGTACCATGGGCAAAAGCGATATGGTTTTGAGGACATATTTCTCGTCACGCCTTCGTCTCATAATATTAACCAGGAAAAAAAATTTAAATTAAAATGTTGAACCGCACATAAGATTGATAGCATTCACCAATCTGATACATAATATCATTTTTTTTCATTCCTAGACACATTCGAACAATTAATGCCTTACATAAACATTTTGCATCCTTCTTTTTCTTTGGGTGGACTTGTTGGCTTAGTTAAATTGAAGTGGAAATTTTAAGTATATGTTAATTTAATCCAATTCTAGTACTACACAAACAAAAATCAAATACTTACGATAAATTGAAAAAAAACAAGAAAAACAAAATTCAAATACTAGAACATGAAAAGAGTCTTGACTTCAATTGTATATGATATCATATAGATAATACACAAATATTTATTATTGTTTTGATCCATTAGATAGGACCAAGTCCTTATATTCTAAGGCTCTTATTCATAAAACAAACAAATAAAAGATACCGAAATATCCAAATTTAACGCAAGTAAACCAAACTCAAAAACATCACTAAATGGGACATAACTCATTAGTGAAAAATCTTTAAAACGTCAACTTTTCAAGCATTGTGTACAATTACCTTTGCCTGATTTGTTGCTCTCTGCAACATCATGGCTCCCTCACGAGCTACCCTCATTTGATCCTCCCCTAACCCATTCGGCACATAGAGGTCAACTCTTTCCAGCACCCGCACGCCCCCACGCCCGGTCCGAACCAAATAGTTTAACACATCCAACTGGTTGCAGCCACCAATAAAATTTCTAAACACCACAACCTTGAGGGTCTTTACCAAACACATGTATGAGATGTTTTGAAGCCAGTGTGTTCGTGGATCGATTCCACGATATGACAAAGCCCTCTGAAAAAATAATCAATGAAAATCATCATGAGCTTACCATGAGCCTTACTAATTATAAGAAAAAGTTTTTATTTTATTTTAAATATGACATAAATATGTTATACGAAAATATAACTTATATTCCTAAAATTAATTAATAAAATAGTTTAAACCTAAACCAAAAACCCTAAAACTAAATCTTTAATTCTGAAAACTAAACCTAAAACCGAAATCATGAACCCTAACCTCAAAAAGTTAAATTCTAAACCTTAAAAAGGAAACCATATAAATCCGAAAATGTTGTATTTCTTTAATTTTGAAATAATGACGTAATTTTAATTTATTTACTTTTTAGTATTTTTTCTTCATTGTTCGAACAAATATCCATATATAGTAATCTTACATGGGAAAAGCTTGGCTTTGGAGGAACATAATCGAAGGTGAGTAGTTCCAAAGCCGGGCAATTATCAAGAAGGATCCTAATGCCCATAAACTCCTTAGGATGCAGCTTCGTTCTCAGCACCAAATGTTGTGCTTCCACATGACGAAGCATAAAAGTCGGATAGTGACATTCTTGAATCACCTTCCATAAGAAAACACACACACACAGTCCGATCAAAATTTATGTAACAATTTGACGTAATAACTAAAGGGTATCATCTGCTATACTTTTATATAAATGTATACATCATAACTACGTATTCAATATCTTCTTAGTCCGTTAGACCACAATTAGAACCATATTGCGAAAAAATTACCTTCTAAATTAAAACAATGTAAATAGACTAATACCGGTAGCGATTGTGCATTATTTTGTTCAGATTGTAAAGAGGTTCTTGTGAAATTACATACCTGAAGGATATAAGGGCACACTGTTAAGGTCCTAGCAGATCGAAGATTGTTAAGGAGATTAGAAACAATTTCTCCTTCGGCTATGTTTGACGCGGTTGGTTCATCGTCGTACCCTCGCTCCACACTAAAATCCAAGTATACTTCTTTAATCATTGTATTCATTTTCTCGAAATGAAGGCATATAATATATCCATAATACTTGAAGATGTCTATATTTGGCAGGTCAAAGGAACAAGACATGAGAGGGAAGTCGCAGTTCTCGATGACCAATTCCTTTATTTGCCCGTCTATCATCATGATATCAAGTTCCCAACAGTATTTGATACTTAGACTGTCCAGCAAAGGACACTTTGATAGCAAAGACTCAACCTTTTGGAGGCTGATCCACCCAATACATATGCTTCTTAGCAGTTCCGGGTTTACAAATTTCGAGGGGTCAAACCAGCATGCGTAAAGATACAGCGATTCTAAGGATTTTAGATCGTAAACACATGCTGGCAACTCAATAAGAACATCAAGCCGCGATGCATCATTAGTAGTTCTCCATGCAGGGTTTGAGAAATCTAGAACTAACTTCTTCACTTGTCTGGAGACTGCGAATTCGATCAAGTATTCGATATCTGCCTCTAATCCAACTGGATTGGAGAGATGAATCTCGAAACTTTCAATGACTTGACCTTGAAATCTAGACACCCATTGACGCACGTAGTGAACAAACAAAATCTTAGCGAATCTTTCGGAGTAAAACCTGTTCACGTACTTGGGTTCTTTGAAAACAATATTTTTGGTCTCATGGGATAGGTTTCTCCATCGCTTGGAAAGAACGCTGGTCTTGACAGTTTCTTTGAAGGGTAACCAAGAGATGATCAAAAACAAAAGTACATCCGGTAGACTCGATAATCTGTCTGGTTGGCTACTTGAATTCATTTTCTTAGTATTCATCATCTTGGTTCTCAATCAAAATCCTGCAATGGAAAATTTTCAAATCAACAATGAATTAATCATCTCATTTGCATATAATTATTGTTGATGGTTTTCAAATTAAATGGATATAATATTGGTAAATTCAGGTTATTGGAGAATTAATTCAAAATAAAAATTGCCCTCTCTACGGAATTAACTCTCATGGATCATATGATTATGCTGATAAAATAAAATGTTATTTACAAGTATTGGATATGTATAATGGGAAGAAGTGTTTCAGACACGCAAGAGGTCTATCAAATAGATGTACGAAATATTAGTCAGTTGGTTCAACCAAAAATCTACTAAGCAGATTTTGAGGATATTAGAATGACTAGGTGTGTCACATAATCAGACTCAATTTATATTCCATTCCAATGAAGGGGCACAACTGCTTCAAAAGCATTGGCACATGAGTTATCATAAATGGATGAAAGTATTGAAGACTTGCACAAGAATATCATGAATGAAAATATAACGCATATCGGTAATTTTGGCAAATCTATGGAATCCTTATTCAATATTTTCTTTGGCCTCATGATGATTTAAATTGTTAAGACCTTTTGGGAAAGTTATTGAAAATCAATTTTATAGCCGATTTAGTGTTAGATGTAGAATTTGATTTTCTCTGGAACGTCTGGACATTTGAAAAATGACTACAATATAAATATTGTTTATGGTTTTTAGTATTTTTGCATACAAGATTGCCTCTTTGGAGCTATTGAAAAAAATTAATAAAATAAAAATTGTCTGAATCCCCTTAATTTAACTTGTGGAGCATGATTACACTAACAAAATAAGTTGAACTATACAAGATTAAGATAAAATAAAAACGACGTCGTTTTGGTCTGAGAAATTAAAAAAAAAAATTCGTTTAATCGCAAACCAAACCAAACTGTTGAGCCACCTGTCAGCCACGTCAGATTCCGTTTAACGGAAAATAAACATCGTTTACGGTTTTGATGAAATTGACCAATTTTCATAAGTTCATGTAGTAAATTCAAAATTATAGGTAGTTCATGATGTTTTTAGCATTGATCGATATTTCGGGTATGAATAACCAGGAGCCGAATAGTTCATGGGGGAATATACTAAAATCCCCAAGATTAAGAGATAATAACAAAGAAACAAAAATTAGACTGCACAAGTAGTCTTACGTAGCCGCATAAAATATAACATGTTGGTTCGACCAAAAAATCGACTAATGAAAATCACGAGGACATTGTTTTGATATTTACAATACCTATTGAATATTGCACATCATTGGGCTCAATTTCTGTTCCACTATAACGAAGACACACAACTGCTTCAATAGTAGTAGAACAAAATTTGCAATCAATGGACGAAATCATTTAATAAAATTGCACTAAGGATATCTCAAATGGAAATCTGAAAACTATCCTTTTTAGGTTCATAGTTATTCACATTGTTGGAATATTTAAGAACTTTATTGAAACTATTTTAATGTGGATTTATTGCTGAATATAGAATTTGATTATCTCTCAAATATCTCGATATTGTAGAAACCACTAGAAGATTAATGTAATTAAGAAGAACATGGACGGGACACTTTAAAACTATAATGGATGGAGAAGGGAAAATGTGGTTTTGGCCATGGAGGACTTACTATTACAAGATGCATAGAAAGAGTATAAATACCGAAATGTTTGGAGAAGAGGATTCGTTAGTCTTCAAGGATATTCATAAGAAATATTTTTGGGAGGTTTCTTTTTTTATCGATAAAAAGAATCAAGATATTTTTAGTTCACTATGAACCTACTCCGAATACTTCCATGAAGTAGGTTCATATAAACCCATAAATGGATTCATATAAACCCATAAACCTTAATCCACATTCCCCGTCTTTAGTTGGTAAGACCCCTTCTGGCCTATCTTGAACAACTTGTAAGACACCATATGCAAAAAAAATCAGCCGTGTAGCCATAACACATAAATTTGATATTTTTTATGCTTAATCCCAATTAATGCATTCTCTTCTTGTTGTGCACTAAGATGCAATGTTTGTGTCTTGTAGGCCACCTCAAAGGTTGTCATGCGCAATGTATCATTCTATGCACATATATGGAGCTCCAACTCACAATTATTGTTTTGTGATTATGATTGGGTTGATTTTCCATTGACTCCTCAATCTCTTAGTTCTAATATTGTGTTTTTGCCTTCTTCTTCCATCTCTTGGAAGACCAAAAAGGAAACATGATATCTTTTTTCAGCGGAGGTTAAATGTTGTGTTATGGATGTGACAATGTGTCAATTGAAATAGTCAAATGAACTACTACGACAATTGAGATTTTATTACTTTGATCCGATGAAGGTGTATTGTGCTAGTCAAATTGGCATCTACATCGCCGCGAAAATGATCTTCCATGAACACACGATGTATAAAACATATTGTCATGTTGTTCGGGATGCATTTCAAGACTGATGTATCTTTACCAATCATGTATACATGATAGATGAAGTTGTCGACATCTTCACCAAGGCATTATCTCATTTGATGTTTAATAAGTCTTGTCCAAACTAGATATTCAAACGCACACTTAAGGAGAAAAAGTATTAAAGAAATTTGTGAAAATGATCTTAAACCCGTATATGCTTATATACGAATTAGGAAACTCTTTTGTGCATAATTACATCTTTTCAAATCAATTCACAAACCTTTTTCTAATTTTTAAAAAAATTGAAGACATTTATTGTTTGTGGTTTTTCAAATGGGTATTGGGTTGTTGTTTTCCCAACAACTACTTTTTTACCCAATCAAGATTTTTATACAAATAGATTTCATAAACTCAGTATAATAAAAAACACAATTAAAAAGAGACAAAATTGAAAAAACAACAGCTATTTGAAATCATTAAGGATTAATACAAATAAAATTTAAGATATAATCTAATATATAATAGTTGAAAAGAGGGTTTAATAGATTGAAAACTCATAATTTGAAAGAAAATAAAAAATTAACATGTGGCTAACTAATAATGCATATAAAAGCTATTTTATTTGAATTTAACTATGTTAAAAAGTCATTAAATCATACGCATAAAATAAATGAAATTCAAATTTAATTTAGAAATATCAAAAACGTAAAAATATCAAATCATTCGAGATTTGAAATGTGTCTTCTCATTTTCTTGTTCGGATGATTTAATCGTCATCTTTGAACTAACGATGATAGTTTAATCTCAATGCAAATAAGGAAAAAAAAGCAATCTATGAGACCCAAAATTAAAACTATAGGTCAGAAAATTTCAAACAACTATAGAACAAAAATAAGAACTAGAAAGTTATAACATATAAAAGAACATTTAATAAACAATCGTAGAGATAACAAGTTATCAATTATAGAGACAAAATTATGACAAAAACAGAGAAAAAGAATATAGAAACAAAGAAATATACAAAAATGTAAGGACGTTGAAAATGAAGATGGAATCAATGAAAAATATGTGAAAATAAAAACTAAAAATTATGAATTGAGAAAGTTAAAAATTATTGCAAGATCGGGATTTGGATGAAGGATTTAAAAAACAAATGGATATAAGAGAAAACTAGGATCATCAAACAAAAAATTATAAAGGAAAATGTAAGAAAGATTGATAGTAGAATTAAAGATCTAAAAACATATTAATTTACAACACAAAATAAAATAGATCCGTACGTAGCGCGGATTTTATCCTAGTCTAATATAAAAGTTACTAAAATAAATCATATTAATAAAAATATTTTCTAAACTTATATATCAATAAAATTAACTTCATTGTTTGCAAGTTAAATTTAATAAAACAAATTAGTAAATAAACCTTTATGCATCTTTTTATTGATAAAATTTTGGTCTTACTTATAAATTTTTGTGAGTTATCATTTAAACTCATTAAAAACAAACCAAATAAAATAAAACCTCAATTATAAGTCAATGTTTTCTAAAAATTTATAGAAAAACCAAAAACTAAATAAATCACCAATCAAGTCTTAAAATAACAAAATATATAGAAAAAAGCCAAAAACCATTTTGAAAACCACAAAGTTTCCAATAGTCTCGTGACAAATTTCCAAACGATTTTTAATGTTTTATTGCCAAAATATTTAAAATGACGAATTAAAAAATTTGGCTATTAAACTTTTTTTTACACGATGGTGAAAGGAATTTAAATAATCTATCAGTTATATGTAAACAACTAAACATACATAACCGAAAATAATTGTTTGTTCATTCATAAACATCATTTATCATTTGGTTAGTCATGAAAGTGATGCAACTTTGTAGAGTAATATTATTCGAAATCTGCAACTGATTACAATATTACGTTACGTTAAACTAAATTTTCAAAACGTGAAAGATTTTTTTTTTTTTTTTTTTGAGTTTGCCTAAATTTCCTTCTGCTAGACATGGTCAATATGAATTCAAAACCAAGGTGGATCAAACAAAAAACAACTCAAGTAAAATCATTAAAAATGTAATAACAACATATCCTATAACATTTGAACCAAACAAATAATATCATAACAAGTATATAAAATGATTTCTTATTCCTTTATAACAAAAAGTGACGCACCTGAGATTTTGTTCTCTTATACTTCAAGATGGCCACAGATCCAAAGGATGTTATTTTCAGGAGTGTTGTTTTGTTTTGTTTTGTTTGTTAGATAAAATCAGGTTTTTTGTTAGTTTGCAGTATTTGCTAATATTATTAAATCCATGCATTAAGTATCTCAATTAAGAAAAAAAAAATCGAATCTTTAGATTCAACGAATTGTAAATTTTATAATGGTAATGTGTCAATTTTTCTGACTCACAACCAACTTTTTTTTTTATAAAAAGTAATATGAGGTCAGTGGCGATTTATTACATACTATATACTACAATATACAAAAAAAATTTACTATTTGAAAAAGTATTTTAATAGAAAATAAAATATATACCAATGAAGATAAGAGTAGGTGATGGCTCATTCATTAGTATATGCTTTTCAAAACTATGTGTTAAAATCCAATCCTATCTTCTTATTCCGATCCATGTGTTAAATTTTTATTGATTACTCATTTTTATTGATTAAATCCAATCCTATGCTTTTCAAAACCATGTGTTCAATTTTTTTTCTTTTTAGTAAAAGACTTTTATATGAATTTTTATTGATTACTCATTTTTGTGGTTAAAAATTTGACCAATTTTCTTCTTTATAAAAACCCTTACTAGGAAAGATATTAAAGGAGGGAAATATATTGACCAAGAGAGTTTTGTAATGGCAGCCATGGGCACCATTACTTAAGAGCCTCTGTTTCGTGAGCTTATTTGTCATCATCTTCCTCTTCTACCCAAATAACCAAAGAATGTGAAAAACTAAGCGAAATGAAATTAGGAATCTCTATCATGAGACTTAGAATGTTGGTTTTAGAAAATCTGTGAATCTCTTGCTTGTCTTTCAAAGAACGTGTTAAGCCCATTGTTTTCTAGAAAACGTGAAAGAATCTCTATTTTAATCACAATGAATAGATTCCTCCACGTTTTCGAGAGAACACTGGTCTTAACACATTCTTTGAAGGGCAAGTAAAAGACGATCAGAAACAAAAGTATATTTGATAGACTCGACAAATTTGCTTTGTATTCCTTGAAGTTCTTATTTTTCTTATAATGTAAAGTAATTGTGTCAAAAAAAGTTTGAAAAACACATTGTAATCAAGTTAAAGTTTATTAATAAGTAGTAGTGATATCCATTTGGGTTAGAAGTTCAAATATGCATATAATTGATATATCAATTTACGGGGTTAGGACTATAATTAAAGATGAAAATGCTGATTTGTAGGTGGCGCCGTGGTAGTCTTGTTTAAATAAATTACTCATATGGGACAGCAAACAAATTCACTTAAACAATATTTTAAGTTAAATAACAACTGATCATTATAAACAAAAACATTTTAGTAACAATATTAACCTTTGTTTGAAAATTAAAAATTGTCCAACAATTCTGTATTTTATGATCATAATAAATATTAATTAAAAAAAGACTTAATAATCTTGAATAAAACTAGAGAAATTAAAATTCATTGAAGTATGGATTGGTATGCAAGATAGCGGTTATATGGGGACAGAATCGAATCTTTAGATTCAACGAATGGTAAATTTTATAATGCTAATATGTCAATTTTTCTGACTCACAACCAACTTTCTTTATATAAAAAGTAATATGAGGTCAATGACGAGTAGAATCAGATTTATTACATACTATATACTTCAATATACAGCAAATATACTATTTGAAAAAGTATTTTAATAGAAAATAAAATATATACTAATGAAGATAATAGTAGGTTATGGCTCATTCATTAGTATATGCTTTTCAAAACCATGTGTTAAAATCCAATCATATCTTTTTATTCCGATCCATGTGTTAAATTTTTATCGATTACTCATTTTTATTGATTTAATCCAATCCTATGCTTTTCAAAACCATGTGTTAAATTTTTTTCCTTTTTGGTAAAATACTTTTATATGAATTTTTATTGATTACTCATTTTTGTGGTCAAAAATTTGACCAATTTTCTTCTATATAAAAACCCTTACTTGGAAAGATATTAAAGGAGGGAAATATATTGACCAAGAGAGTTTTCTAATGGCAGCTCTGGGCACCATTACTTAAGAGCCTCTGTTTCTTGAGCTTATTTGTCATTATCTTCTTCTTCTACCCAAATAACCAAAGAATGTGGAAAACTAAGCGAAATGAAATTAGGAATCTCTATCATGAGACTTAGAATGTTTGTTTTAAAAAATCTGTGAATCTCTTGCTTGTCTTTCGAAGAACATGTTAAGCCCATTGTTTTCTAGAAAACGTGAAAAAATCTCTATTTTAATCACAATGAATAGATTCCTCCACGTTTTCAAGACAACACTGGTCTTAACACATTATTTGAAGGGCAAGTAAAAAACGATTAGAAACAAAAGTATATTTGATAGACTCGACAAATTTGCTTTGTATTCCTTGAAGTTCTTATTTTTCTTATCATGTAAAGTAATTGTGACAAAAAAAGTTTGAAAAACACATTGTAATCAAGTTAAAGTTTATTAAGTAGTAGTGGTGATATCCATTAGGGTTAGAAGTTCAAATATGCATATAATTGATATATCAATTTACGGGTTAGGACTATAATTAAAGATGAAAATGCTGATTTGTAGGTGGCGCCGTGGTTGTCTTGTTTAAATAAATTACTCATATGGGCCAGCAAACCAATTCACATAAACAATATTTTAAGTTAAATAACAACTGATCATTATAAACAAAAACTTTTTAGTAACAATATTAACCTCTGTTTGAAAATTAAAAATTGTCCAACATTTCTGTATTTTATGATCATAATAAATATTAATTAAAAAAAAGACTTTATAATCTTGAATAAAACAAGAGAAATTAAAATTCATTGAAGTATGGATTGGTATGCAAGAGAACGGTTATATGGGGACAGAATCGAATCTTTTGATTTAACGAATGGTAAATTTTATAATGCTAATGTGTCAATTTTTCTGACTCACAACCAACTTTCTTTATATAAAAAGTAATATGAGGTCAATGGCGAGTAGAATCGGATTTATTACATACTATATACTTCAATATACAGCAAATATACTTTTTGAAAAAGTTTTTAATAGAAAATAAAATACATACTAATGAAGATAATAGTAGGTTATGGCTCATTCATAAGTATATGCTTTTCAAAACCATGTGTTAAAATACAATCCTATCTTCTTATTCCGATCCATGTGTTAAATTTTTATTGATTACTCATTTTTATTGATTAAATCCAATCCTATGCTTTTCAAAACCATGTGTTAAATTTTTTTTCCTTTTTGGTAAAAGACTTGTATATAATTTTTTTATTGATTACTCATTTTTGTGGTCAAAAATTTGACCAATTTTCTTGTTTAGAAAAACCCTTACTTGGAAAGATATTAAAGGAGGGAAATATATTGACCAAGAGAGTTTTGTAATGGCAGCCCTGTGCACCATTACTTAAGAGCCTCTGTTTCTTGAGCTTATTTGTCATCATCTTCCTCTTCTACCCAAATGTACAGAAGAATGTGGAAAACTAAGCGAAATGAAATTAGGAATCTCTATCATGAGACTCAGAATGTTGGTTTTAAAAAATCTGTGAATATCTTGCTTGTCTTTCAAAGAATGTGTTAAGCCCATTGTTTTCTAGAAAACGTGAAACAATCTCTATTTTAATCACAAGAAATAGATTCCTCCACGTTTTCGAGAGAACACTGGTCTTAACACATTCTTTGAAGGGCAAGTAAGAGACGATCATAAACAAAAATATATTTGATAGACTCGACAAATTTGCTTTGTATTCCTTTAATTTCTTATTTTTCTTATCATGTAAAGTAATTGTGTCAAAAAAAAGTTTGAAAAACACATTGTAATCAAGTTAAAGTTTATTAATTAGTAGTAGTGATATCCATTAGGGTTAGAAGTTCAAATATGCATATAATTGATATATCATTGTACGGCTTAGGACTATAATTAAAGATGAAAAGGCTGATTTGTAGGTGGCGCTGTGGTAGTCTTGTTTAAATAAGCTCATATGGGCCAGTAAACCAATTCACATAAACAATATTTTAAGTTAAATAACAACTGATCATTATAAACAAAAACATTTTAGTAACAATATTAAACTTTGTTTGAAAATTAAAAATTGTCCACCATTTATGTATTTTATGATCATAATAAATATTAATTAAAAAATACTTTATAATCTTGAATAAAACTATAGAAAATTAAAATTCATTGAAGTATAGATTGGTATGCAAGAGAGAGGTTACATGGGGACATAATCGAATCTTTAGATTCAACGAATGGTAAATTTTATAATACTGATGTGTCAATTTTTCTGACTCACAAACAACTTTCTTTATATAAATAGTAATATGAGGTCAATGACGAGTAAAATCAGATTTATTACATACTATATACTTCAATATACAGCAAATATACTATTTGAAAAAGTATTTTAATAGAAAATAAAATATATACTAATGAAGATAAGAGTAGGTGATGGCTCATTCATTAGTATATGCTTTTCAAAACCATGTGTTAAAATCCAATCATATCTTCTTATTCCGATCCATGTGTTAAATTTTTATCGATTACTCATTTTTATTGAATAAATCCAATTCTATGCTTTTCAAAACCATGTGTTAAATTTTTTTCCTTTTTGGTAAAAGACTTTTATATGAATTTTTATCGATTACTCATTTTTGTGGTCAAAAATTTGACCAATTTTCTTCTTTATAAAAATCCTTACTTGGAAAGATATTAAATGAGGGGAATATATTGACCAAGAGAGTTTTGTAATGGCAGCCCCGGGCACCATTACTTAAGAGCCTCTGTTTCTTGAGCTTATTTGTCATCATCTTCCTCTTCTACCCAAATAACCAAAGAATGTGGAAAACTAAGGGAAATTAAATTAGGAATCTCTATCATGAGACTCAGAATGTTGGTTTTTAAAAATCTGTGAATCTCTTGCTTGTCTTTCAAATAACGTGTTAAGCCCATTGTTTACTAGAAAACGTGAAAGAATCTCTATTTTAATCACAATGAATAGATTCCTCCACGTTTTCGAGAGAACACTGGTCTTAACACATTCTTTGAAGGGCAAGTAAGAGACGATCAGAAACAAAAATATATTTGATAGACTCGACAAATTTGCTTTGTATTCCTTTAAGTTCTTATTTTTCTTATCATGTAAAGTAATTGTGTCAAAAAAAGTTTGAAAAACACAGTGTAATCGAGTTAAAGTTTATTAATTAGTAGTAGTGATGTCCATTAGGGTTAGAAGTTCAAATATGCATATAATTGATATATAATTGTACGGCTTAGGACTGTAATTTAAGATGAAAAGGCTGATTTGTAGGTGGCGCCGTGGTAGTTTTGTTTAAATAAACTCATATGGGCCAGCAAACGAATTCACATAAACAACATTTTAAGTTAAATAACAACTGATAATTATTAACAAAAACATTTTAGTAACAATATTAACCTTTGTTTGAAAATTAAAAATTGTCCAACAATTCTGTATTTTATGATCATAATAAATATTATTTAAAAAATACTTTATAATCTTGAATAAAACTAGAGAAAATTAAAATTCATTGAAGTATGGATTGGTATGCAAGAGAGAGGTTATATGGGGATATATATAATCGAATATTTAGATTCAACGAAAGGTAAATTTTATAATGCTGATGTGTTAATTTTTCTGACTCACAACCAACTTTATTTATATAAAAAGTAATATGTGGTCAATGGCGAGTAGAATTGGATTTATTACATACTATATACTTCAAATATACAGCAAATATACTATTTAAAAAGTATTTTAATAGAAAATAAAATATATACTAATGAAGATAAGAGTAGATGATGGTTCATTCATTAGTATATGCTTTTCAAAACAATGTGTTAAAATCCAATCATATATTCTTATTCCGATCCATGTGTTAAATTTTTATCGATTACTCATTTTTATTGATTAAATATAATCATATGCTTTTCAAAACCATGTGTTAAATTTTTTTCCTTTTTGATAAAAGACTTTTATATGAATTTTTATTGATTACTCAATTTTATGGTCAAAATTTGAACTAATTTTCTTCTTTATAAAAACCCTTACTTGGAAAGATATTAAAGGAGGAAAATATATTGACCAAGAGAGTTTTGTAATGGCAGCCCTGGGCACCATTACTTAAGAGCCTATGTTTCTTGAGCTTATTTGTCATCATCTTCCTCTTCTACCCAAATAACCAAAGAATGTGGAAAACTAAGCGAAATGAAATTAGGAATCTCTATCATGAGACTCAGAATGTTGGTTTTAAAAAATATGTGAATCTCTTGCTTGTCTTTCAAAGAACGTGTTAAGCCCATTGTTTTCTAGAAAACGTGAAAGAATCTCTATTTTAATCACACTGAATAGATTTCTCCACGTTTTCGAGAGAACACTGGTCTTAACACATTCTTTGAAAGGCAAGTAAGAGACGATCAGAAACAAAAGTATATTTGATAGACTTGACAAAATTGCTTTGTATTCCCTTAAGTTCTTATTTTTCTTATCATGTAAAGTAATTGTGTCAAAAAAAGTTTGAAAAACACATTGTAATCAAATAAAAATTTATTAATTAATAGTAGTGATATCCATTAGGGTTAGAAGTTCAAATATGCATATAATTGATATATAATTGTATGGCTTAGGACTATAATTAAAGATGAAAAGGCTGGAACCTTATGGGCAATGGTGGAGGACAGAAATACAAAGTTTTACCACGCGCAAGTTAAGAAACGCAGGGCGAGAAATCGAATCACGGGACTACACGATGCATCAGGAGCTTGGGTTACCTCGGACAAAGATGTAGAACAAGTGGCGGTAAACTATTTCGAGGAATTATTCACATCCACTTCACCGACGGAATTTGAGGAGGCCCTCAGTGAGATTCCAGCATTAGTTTCAGAACAAAATAATGATATGCTCACTGCAATGGCCATGGAAGAGGAAGTTCGTAGAGCACTTTTCATGATGCATCCAGAGAAGGCTCCGGGCCCGGACGGAATGACGGCTTTATTTTTTCAAAGATCATGGCATATAATAAATGCAGATGTAGTAGAACTGGTTAACGGTATTCTGGAAACGGGTTCCTTTGATCAGAGGCTGAATATGACTAACATATGCCTAATACCAAAGACGGGAAGACCAACTCGTATGACGGAATTAAGTCCTATAAGTTTGTGTAATGTGGGGTATAAGATCATCTCGAAAGTGTTTTGTCAGAGGTTAAAGATATTGCTACCGGATCTGATTTCAGAGACTCAATCAGCCTTTGTATCAGGGCGACTGATATCGGATAATATTTTGATTGCCCAGGAGATGTTTCACGGACTACGAACCAATAAATCTTGCAAAAGTAAGTTCATGGCAATCAAGACGGATATGAGCAAAGCATATGATCGAGTTGAATGGACTTTCATTGAACACCTATTGAGGAAATTTGGTTTTGCGGAAAAGTGGATTTCATGGATGATGTGGTGCATACAATCAGTACAATATAAGGTACTCATTAACGGTAATCCCAAATGACAAATAACGCCATTCAGAGGATTACGGCAAGGCGACCCATTATCTCTGTACTTGTTCATTCTCTGCACGGAGGTCTTGATAGCCAATATACGGAAAGCAGAAAGGGATAAATCGCTTACGGGGCTAAAGGTAGCGAGGGTAGGTCCAGCGATCTCACACTTACTCTTTGCGGACGATAGTCTTTTTTCTGCAAGGCTACGGTACAAGAGTGTCACACTATATTACATATACTTAAGCAATACGAGTTGGTCTCATGGCAACAAATTAATTTTTCAAAATCTTCTTTAAATTTCGGATACACGGTTCCAGAAGCGGTACAGGACGAGATAAAACAATTGTTAGGAATCCAAAATATGGAAGGGATGGGTACTTATCTGGGTCTGCCGGAAAGTCTCGGAGGGGCAAAGAGTAAGATTTTCAACTTTGTTGTCGAAAGACACAATGATAGAGTCAACGGGTGGACATCCAGACTCCTGACTAAAGGAGGTAAAGAGTTTCTACTTAAATCGGTAGCCACGGCTATGCCGACTTTCGTCATGTCATGTTTTCGGTTACCCAAGTCTATTACCGCAAAACTAACCAGTGCGGCAGCGCGGTTTTGGTGGAGCTCAGACGGTCAACAGAAAGGAATGCATTGGATGGCATGGAAGAAGATGTGCCGGAATAAGTTAGACGGCGGAATCGGGTTTCGATCAATAGAGGAATTCAACACATCATTACTAGCAAAACAACTATGGCGGTTAATGGAACAACCGGAATCGCTTTTCGCTCGGGTCTTTAAGAGGCGGTACTATCGGAACACAGACTCTTTAGACCCTATTAAGTCGTACTCCCCGTCCTTTGGATGGAGGAGTATCATTTCGGCTAGACCTCTGGTTACAAAAGGGCTCATCAAAAGAGTTGGTTCAGGAGGCACCATATCAGTATGGAATGACCCATGGATACCATCCTCTCCCCCGAGGTCAGCAACATGCAAATGGTACAATTATTACCCAAATCTCAGGGTCAATCATTTGGTTGATCCAGCGACACAAACGTGGAACCTGGAATTGATAAACGCAATCATCGAACCGGCCGATGTGGAACTTATACGCGGAATACACATCAGTAGTATATATCGACCAGATACGCCTGGTTGGCACTATACGAAATTAGGGAAATATACGATAAAGTCGGGATATCAGGTTGACCAACAAATCACAGACAACGGCGACAACTACTTCTACGGTCCAGATATAAAGAAGTTACAGGCACACTCATGGAAATTGACTTGTCCACCAAAATTGCGACATTTTATATTGCAAGCAATCTCGGGGTGTCTGTCGGTCACAGTGAACCTACGCGCTAGAGGAATAAATTGTGACACACAATGTGCTAGGTGTGGTGTGGAGGGGTAAACGATTAACCATGTATTGTTTGAATGCCCACCAGCACTACAAACATGGGCACTCTCTCATATTCCATCGGCCCGGGAGTTTTTTCGATGACATCGGTTTTCGCCAATTTTGATCATCTATTTTGGAGACTTCCAGATGAGGAAAGGAACATAATGTTTCCGTGGATTGTGTGGAACATTTGGAAAGCAAGGAATGACAAGGTGTTCTCAAATGTGGACAGAAACCCACAAGAGATTCTGAGGATAGCGGAAACAGAAATAGCAACTTGGGAAGCGGCACAAAACAGTGAACCTGACATATCTCCCCAACAACCGGGTCTCAATACGGGAATAAATGAACAAAATGAATATAACGGCCTCACATGCTATATTGACGGGTCATGGAAGGAAGGGGATAAATTTTATGGTTTATGATGGTTTTGCTTTCAGGAGGGAATTGAAGGAAAGATTATGGGGTCCCGTAATCTACGAAGAAGCCTATCCCCGCTACATGTGGAATTGGAAGCGCTCATCTGGGCGATGCATTGAATGATTGCAAACCACAAGACGGCGATAGCCTTTGCTACATACTGCTCAGAGTTGGTGAAGATGGTGTCTACACCGAAGGAGTGGCCGGCATTTACGTTACAGTTGGAGGAGTTCAAGAGGAGCAAGGAGGTTTTCACCTAAATCTCTATCACACAAATCCCACGCACGAGCAGCACAGTGGCAAACAAGTTAGCACGAGGTGCTCGAGTCTACCCATCAGATTTCACTTATGTAAACTCGATACCCCCGATTTGGTTCACCGAATAGGGTTAGGTATCAAAGCTGTTGACAAAAAAAAAAGATGAAAATGCTGATTTGTAGTTGGCGTCGTGGTAGTCTTTTTTAAATAAACTCATATGGGCCAGGAAACCAATTCACATAAACAATATTTTAAGTTAAATAACAACTGATAATTATAAACAAAAACATTTTAGTAACAATATTAACCTTTGTTTAAAAATTAAAAATTGTCCAACATTTCTGTATTTTATGATCATAATAAATGTTAATTAAAAAATACTTTATAATCTTGAATAAAACTAGAGAAAATTAAAATGGGGAAACGATGTATTTCCCCCTCGGAACTATGATATAGCACCAATTCTACACAAAGTTTGATCCTCGTATTGGATCCCCACGAATTGAAAGTTTTTAATTTATTTCCACACCGTTTGAAAGTTTGAAATCTTAATACACACGAATATCGGTTTTATCGGTTATTGTTACAATCCAAAAACATAATCCGAACAAACCAAATCCTAAACCAAACTTAACCCAAAACACCTAATCCGTAAACGACCCGACCCGACCCACCCTTTTCAAGTTGGACCCTTATTTTTTTTTTTATTTTTTTTTTACCCAAACAAAAAAAAACTCTTTCTCCCCCAATTCACGAACAGTTTCCATTCTTCTTCGACACATTGAAATCAAATCCAATTTCTTCTTCTTTTTGTTTTATCCACCTTTTTCCATCACGAAAATCCGGTTCTCTCCGTGAATTTCTTAATTTTTGGTTTTTGAATTTTTGGAATTTAGAATTTTTCTTTCTTCTTCGCAAGATGTACAGAAAATGGGAAATTGGCTGTAGAATTTTGCTAAACTTGCGCAACTTCAGTTTCAGGAATCGCAATTGAGCGAGAAGATCCGAGAAGAGCCTTGAAAGGTTTTTGAGCTCGTCGGCTTCCTTCGACTCCGGTGATGGGCGTTTCACGGGGCATGAGTTACTGTTAAAAGAAGTTCGCACGGCATCGATCGGGATGATGAGAGTGCGAAACATTGCCGTAACGCCCAAAATTTCAGATCCGAGAGACCGGAGTAACCATCTCGCGAGGCTCCATCTCCGATCTCAACGGCGAACCTAATATCCAGGGGCTCAATGCGATTGGGATTTTTTTTGAATATATATAAGAATCAACAGTTGGCTCGACACCGGAAGTAGAATTTCTCAAGTGAAGATCCGACAAAAAAAAAACTGAAAATCAGTTCTACGACAAGCCAATTTCCAAGATGAGTTTTTTTGTTTAGTAAAGCATAAACTTTTAGATTTTGTACCGAAAAAACATTAAAAATCAAAAACCCAACTTCAAATAAGATAAATTAAACATTAAACTTACTCTAAACGATTCAATGATGGATAAAGAAGAATGATTATCAGATTTCCTTTAGGAACGCAATTGAAGTTCAAGTGCGAAGAGAAAGAATAATGAAAAAAAAAACTAACTGGCAATTGAATATGTGTGTCTCAAACGAAGAAGCCGGCAATTTCTTATGCTTCACTCGCATAATCCACGGACCGTGAATCTGAAGAATTCGATTCATCAGTAGTGAAAAATAAAAAATACAGAAGAACGGGTCGGGTTTTTTCAGTTGGGTCTGGGGTTTAAATCGGGTTGTAATTGGTTTACTGTTGGTTTTGTTTCGGGTTAGGTTGGTTAAGTATGGATTGGTATATAATAAACCAACACTAATCGTGGTTTGTGGGGAAACTGGTTTCAAACTTTCAATCCGTGGAAAAACTGGTTTCGAACTTTCAGATAGTGGGGAAATAAGTCTTAAACTTTCATACTATGAGATCTGGTACGAGGGTCAAACTTTGTGTAAAATTGGTGCTATATCATAGTTCTGAGGCGGAAATAGATCGTTTACCCAATTAAAATTCATTGAAGTATGGATTGGTATGCAAGAGAGAGGTTATATGGGGACATAATCGAATCTTTAGATTCAACGAATGGTAAATTTTATAATGCTGATGTGTCAATTTTTCTGACTCACAAACAACTTTCTTTATATAAAAAGTAATATGAGGTCAATGACGAGTAGAATCGGATTTATTACATACTATATACTTCAATATACAGCAAATATACTATTTAAAAAAGTATTTTAATAGAAAATAAAATATATACTAATGAAGATAAGAGTAGGTGATGGCTCATTCATTAGTATATGCTTTTCAAAACCATGTGTTAAAATCCAATCCTATCTTCTTATTCCGATCCATGTGTTAAATTTTTATTGATTAAATCCAATCCTATGCTTTTCAAAACCATGTGTTAAATTTTTTTCCTTTTTGGTAAAATACTCTATATGAATTTTTATTGATTACTCATTTTTGTGGTCAAAAATTTGACCAATTTTCTTGTTTATAAAACCCTTACTTGGAAAGATATTAAAGGTGGGAAATATATTGACCAAGAGAGTTTTGTAATGGCAGCCATGTGCACCATTACTTAAGAGCCTATGTTTCTTGAGTTTATTTGTCATCATCTTCCTCTTCTACCCAAATAACCAAATAATGTGGAAAACTAAGCGAAATGAAATTAGGAATATCTATCATGAGACTCAGAATGTTGGTTTTAAAAAATATGTGAATCTCTTGCTTGTCTTTCAAAGAACGTGTTAAGCCCATTGTTTTCTAGAAAACTTGAAAGAATCTCTATTTTAATCACACTGAATAGATTTCTCCACGTTTTCGAGAGAACACTGGTCTTAACACATTCTTTGAGAGGCAAGTAAGAGACGATCAGAAACAAAAGTATATTTGATAGACTCGACAAATTTGCTTTGTATTCCCTTAAATTCTTATTTTTCTTATCATGTAAAGTAATTGTGTCAAAAAAAGTTTGAAAAATACATTGTAATCAAGTAAAAGTTTATTAATTAATAGTAGTGATATCCATTAGGGTTAGAAGTTCAAATATGCATATAATTGATATATCATTGTATGGCTTAGGACTATAATTAAAGATGAAAATGCTGATTTGTAGTTGGCGTCGTGGTAGTCTTTTTAAATAAACTCATATGGGCCAGCAAACCAATTCACATAAACAATATTTAAAGTTAAATAACAACTGATAATTATAAACAAAAACATTTTAGTAACAATATTAACTTTTGTTTGAAAATTAAAAATTGTCCAACATTTCTGTATTTTATGATCATAATAAATATTAATTAAAAAAATATGAATAAAACTAGAGAAAATTAAAATTCATTGAAGTATGGATTGGTATGCAAGAGAGAGGTTATATGGGGACATAATCGAATCTTTAGATTCAACGAATGGTTAATTTTATAATGCTGATGTGTCAGTTTTTCTGACTCACAAACAACTTTCTTTATATAAAAAGTAATATGAGGTCAATGACGGGTAGAATCAGATTTATTACATACTATATACTTCAATATACAGCAAATATACTATTTGAAAAAGTATTTTAATAGAAAATAAAATATATACTAATTAAGATAAGAGTAGGTGATGGCTCATTCATTAGTATATGCTTTTCAAAACCATGTGTTAAAATCCAATCCTATCTTCTTATTCCGATTTATGTGTTAAATTTTTATTGATTAAATCCAATCCTATGCTTTTCAAAACCATGTGTTAAATTTTTTTCCTTTTTGGTAAAAGTCTTTATATGAATTTTTATTGATTACTCATTTTTGTGGTCAAAAATTTGACCAATTTTCTTGTTTATAAAAACCCTTACTTGGAAAGATATTAAAGGAGGGAAATATATTGACCAAGAGAGTTTTGTAATGGCAGCCATGGGCACCATTACTTAAGAGCCTCTGTTTCTTGAGTTTATTTGTCATCATCTTCCTCTTCTACCCAAATAACCAAAGAATATGGAAAACTAAGCAAAATGAAATTAGGAATCTCTATCATGAGACTCAGAATGTTGGTTTTAAAAAATCTGTGAATCTCTTGCTTGTCTTTCAAAGAACGTGTTAAGCCCATTGTTTTCTAGAAAACGTGAAAGAATCTCTATTTTAATCACAATGAATAGATTCGTCCACGTTTTCGAGAGAACACTGGTATTAACACATTCTTTGAAGGGCAAGTAAGAGACGATCAGAAACAAAAGTATATTTGATAGACTCGACAAATTTTCTTTGTATTCCTTTAAGTTCTAATTTTTCTCATCATTTAAAGTAATTGTGTCAAAAAAAAGTTTGAAAACACATTGTAATCAAGTTAAAGTTTATTAATTAGTATAGTAGTGATATCCATTAGGGTTAGAAGTTCAAATATGCATATAATTGATATATGATTGTACGGGTTAGGACTATAATCAAATATGCATATAAATGCTGATTTGTAGGTGGCGCCGTGGTAGTCTTGTTTAAATAAATTACTCATATGGCAAACCAATTCACATAAACAATATTTTAAGTTAAATAACAACTGATAATTATAAACAAAAACATTTTAGTAACAAGATTAACCTTTGTTTGAAAATTAAAAATTGTCCAACATTTCTGTATTTTATGATCATAATAAATATTAATTAAAAAAATACTTTATAATCTTGAATAAAACTAGAGAAATTTAAAATTCATTGAAGTATGAATTGGTATGCAAGAGAGCGGTTGTATGGGGACATAATGAATTATGATTGGATTTTCAATACCGCAAATATAGATTATGGTTTTGTTTTTATCTAGAAAGAATGCCAAAAATATTTGGAAAATTTGGAAAAATGGATACTTTGACTATATCTTTGTAAATCTACACCTTTTAATATTTAAATTATATTATTATCAACCTAAACTTAACTAATGTTAAAAAAAAGAACTTAAACTTAACTAAATCCTTTAAATATCAAATATATTTTAAATGAATCTTCTTAATAGCAATAAAATTATGAAAAAGGAAAAAAATGTTAATGAATTTTTTTGATATCACATTTTGGAAAATAAATAACAAATTTTGTTTTTATGATCCACTAAATTTAGAATATGTTCTCTATTTTTCTTATATGTTCAATGGATTTTAGCATTCGTATTCTACTTTCCCTGTATATTATATGAATTTTACAATATGCATTATGCGGTATCTATATGTTCTACAGATTTTAGAATACATATTTTGAGTTATCTCTATGTTTTACAAAGTTTAGAATATGTATTTTTCAAAGTTTAAATTTTGTCTCATGCGTACGTAGTTTGGAATTCGGCGTACGTATTTTACGATAAGATTTGTCTCATGCGTACGTAGTTTGGAAAGAAAAGGCGATCATTTTATCGCAAAAACATTTCAATATATGTTATTGGACAATAGACAGAAGAAATTTAATCACGATTTATATAAATAAACAGTAAGGAACAGACGATTCATAAAACGATAAAGCAATAAAATAAATCTAAGGAGGCGAGATGAATCTCTTTCCTTAACTCTAAGAATCTCCCGTAGTGCGACGGGTTTTAATAGATCCATGAGTCCCAGGATACAACCAAAGTAATCTGTATCATCTACACTTGATATCAGATCTATCAAACATTATACTACGATACTCTCGAATAAAGACTTACTCTAAGCTGTAGAGAATTTAAGGAACTTTTTCTTTTGTAAGTGTGTTTTCTGTGTGTGATTGGATGCCTTTCTCTCAAGAGAGGTGATCCTATATATAGGAGAAGATCATAGAGGAAATTATTTCCAACTAGCGATGTGGGACTTTTTACATGTCCCTCACTTTTCCTTTTTTTAGGTTTTTCCTTTTTTTAAGGTTTTTCTTTTTTTTGTATGCTTTTCCTTTTTAAGGCTTTTTCTTTTTTAAGGTTTTTTATTTTTACATTCACAAGGCTTTTTTACTTAGCTCAAATGTCTCATTTCAATTCACACATACACATATTTATAAAGCCCTCAAGCTCTTATAAATTTTGTTCCAACAATCCCACACATGAATAGAAATGACTCTAAACATATGAAAATTGAACAGACTAGACTTTACTAGACATACTTGACTAGACTCATCTAGACGTAAACAGACTTTCGAGAGTATACGAAAATGTAATTGTATCTGAGAGGTAGCATTTTCCAGCTTTGAACCAAACATTTTTAATATCTGTCGAGTTTACTCGGCCAGGAGGTGAACATGATGTCTTGAACCGCCCGGATTTTTATGTAAACTTAGACAACATGTATCGCACAGAGACATCTTCTCGTAGAACTTTGTTCTCTATTGTGTTCATTTTGGCCTTGAACATTCCTGGTATTCGTGAGTGAATTTGGAGAATATAGTCTTCTCTTTCATTCTCCTAGAAACGGCCCCATTTCACACTTCACTAGGTGATCTTTTATTAGCTTGTTTTTCAGAAGTGTCCTGTCACACTCCACTATCTACATAGCTATGCAATCATTAAAAGCCAACGCTTATCCTTACTATCCACAGGTAGCACTGTTATATCATCCTAGGAACTGGGCAGAGATATAGTCTCACAGTGCTCAATTCGAATCAGTTTAATTTTGTTTCCCTTTGAACCTAGATCTTGGGATCTCCAGTCACATAGGTGGGGTATCTGTCAAACATCATCTTTTCTGTAGGCTTTAAACCCATTCCTTTTTATGATTTTACAATTTGATCTCGCGGCAAACCTTTGGTAAACGGATCCGCTAGGTTATCAGCCGACTTGATGTAATCTATCGTTATTACACCAGTTGAGATCAATTGTCTAATGGTCTTATGTCATCTTCTTATATGACGAGACTTGCCATTATATAGATTACTCAGTGCCCGAGAGATAGCCGACTGACTATCACAATGTACACGTAATGCTGGCACTGGTTTCTCCCACATCGGGGCGTTTCGAAGCCATTCTGCTTCCTCAGTAGCTTTGTCTAAAGCTACAAACTCTGACTCCATGGTTGATCTGGCCATGAGTGTTTGTTTGGAAGATTTCCAGGATATTGCTGCACCAGCAAGAATAAAGACATATCCACTCGTGGATTTGGAGTTTCTTGAATCTGAAATCCAATTGGCATCACTGTACCCTTCCAGCACTGCTGGTTCTTTACCGAAGTGTAGCCCATAACTTTTAATGTATCTTAGATAATTTAATACCCTAGTTATGGCTCTCCAATGGGTATGACCTGGATTGCTCGTGTAACGACTTAGTACGTTTACCGAGCGTGCTAAATCGGGTCTAGTACAATTCGTTAAGTACATTAGACTCCCGATGACTCTTGCATACTCCACTTGTAACACTGCTTCACCTGAATTCTTTGTCAAGTGAAGATGAGGATCAAGTGGAGTTTTTTCAGTCCCATTGGAGTAGGTCTTAAACCTCTCTAGGATTTTTGTAGCGTAATGATCTTGAGACATAATTATTCCTTTTGAATTTTGAATAATCTTAATCCCTAGAATTACATCAGCTAATCCCATATCTTTCATATCAAACTTTCCACTTAGCATGTTCTTTGTTTGAATGATTATATCTTTGTTGCTTCCCATGATTAGCATGTCATCTACGTACAAACACAACAACACATAACCTTGTGAAGTACTTTTGATATAGATGCACTTATCACATTCATTGATGTGAAAGCCATTTGACATCATTACACTGTCAAATTTTTCATGCCATTGCTTCGGAGCTTGCTTGAGTCCATATAGCGATTTGACAAGTCTACAGACTTTTTTCTCTTGTCCGGGAGCAACATAACCCTCAAGTTGATTCATATAGATCTCTTTCTCTAAATCTCCGTTTAGAAAAGCAGTCTTAACATCCATCTGATGTATTTCAAGGTTTCTTAAAGCTGCGATTCCAATCAACATGCGAATCGAAGTAATTCTCGTCACTGGAGAATAAGTGTCAAAGAAGTCCAATCCTTCCTTTTGACGAAATCTTTGTACCACAAGCCTGGCCTTATATTTGTCTATAGAGCCATCGATTTTTAGCTTAGTGGTGAAGACCCATTTACAGCCCAAAGGTTTACAACCTTGAGGTAGGTCTACCAACTCATAAGTATGATTTTGCATAATTGAGTTGATTTCACTGTTAGATGCCTCCCTCCAGAAAGGTGCATCAGGTGTAGACATCGCTTCCATGAAAGTTCTTGGACCACTTTCCGCTAGGAATGCCATTATGAACTCAGAGCCAAATGTCTTCTCCTTACGAGCTCTCTTGCTTCGTCTCGGTTCAGCTTCTTCTACTTCTGTAGAAGTGCCTGAAGTGCTTGCCTCATTGCTAGCATCTCGTTCGTCACGAGTTCGTTTAGGATTTCCTCTATCCTTACATGGAAACACATTTTCGAAGAAGTATGCATTCCTTGACTCCATTATTGTATTTACATGAATGTCTGGTATATCTGATTTATGTACCAGAAATCGATAGGCACTACTATTGTGCGCGTATCCGATGAAAATTCAATCTACCGTTTTAGGTCCGATGGTGACCTTTTTCGGAAGTGGTACTGCAACTTTTGCCAGGCACCCTCACACTTTCAGGTATATATACGAAGGTACATTACCATTCCAAAGTTCATAAGGAGTTTTTCCTGTGACTTTGTGTGGAATTTTGTTCAGGATATAATTAGAAGTAAGCAGAGCTTTCCCCCACATGTTCTGGGCTAACCCAGATTCCTGCAACATTGCATTCATCATTTCCTTAAGAGTTCTGTTTTTTCTTCCATCAACTCCATTGGATTCCGGTGAGTAGGGAGCAGTTGTTTGATGAATAATGTCATGTGCTCTACAGAATGCATCAAATGGTTCACTATATTCACCACTCCTATCACTTCTGACCTTTTTTATGGTCTTGCCGAGTTGGTTTTCAACTTCCAGCTTGTATTCTTTGAATTTGTCCAAGGCTTCATCTTTACTTCGCAGTAGAAAGATGTAACAATATCTCGTGCAATCATCTATGAAAGTCACAAAATATTTCTTGCCTCCTCTGGTTTGAATATATTTCAAATCACATAAATCTGTGTGAATTAAACCTAGAGGTTCTGTTGTTCTTTGAACGCTGGGTGATGGCGTTTTAGTGAGTTTGGCTTAGACACAAACCTCACATTTGTCTTTGCTTAATTTGCATTTAGGAATCATGTTCATGTTCATTAATCTACTCATAGACTTGAAATTAACATGTCCTAATCGTTCATGCCAAATATTAAAAGACTTAGCGAGATAAACATTTGGTTTCTTATCATTAATCTTAGGGTTCTTCGAGGTGGAAGCCTCGGTTACATTATTCTTTCGGATTACTGCCTCAACAGACATCTTAAACAGATTATCACAAACAAAACCCTTACCCAAATACATCCCATTCTTTGTTAGGATCAGCTTATCACCTTCCAGCTTCACAGAGAATCCATGCTTACTTATGAGCGATCCAGAGATCAGATTCTTGCGCATATATGGTACATGGACTACGTTCGTGAGAATCAGTTCCTGTCCAGAGGTGAGCTTCAGAACAACCTTCCCGTGACCATCAATTGTCGACGAGGCAGAATTACCCATCAAGAGTTTTTCACCATTCTTGGTCTTTGTGTATGTGGAGAACATCTCTCGATCCATACAGATGTGTCTGGTTGCACCAGTATCGAACCACCAAGTCTTTGGATGGCTTTCAGCAATATTGGCCTCAGTGACCACAGCACATATGTCAGCTTCTGTCAAGTTGGCTTGAGCTTTCTTGCTAAGACAATCGACGGATTTGTGTCCTTGCTTCCCACAGAAGTTACACAATCCTAACAACCTTTGAGAAGTCTGACCATTCTGACCACTCTTGTTCTTGAACTTTTGGAAGTTCTTTGGTGGCATCTTCCCTTTGCCTTTGTTTAGGCGACCTATGTTCTGCCACTTGCCTTGATTGGGGTTTTGGTGTTCAACCATGTTCGCATTGTGTTTTTGAATTTTCACACCTACATTGATCTGTTGTTCCCGATTCGTAAACTCTACGCGGAGCTTAACAATCAGATCTTCAAGGCTCATCTTCTTTTTCTTCAGCCTGAGGTAGTTCTTGAAGTCCGTCCAACCAGGAGGTAGCTTCTCAATGATGCAGCAACCTTGATAGGTTTCACACAGCCGCATTCCCTCAGCAAAGATATCGTGTAGGAGCCTCTGCACCTCATCGAATTGTTCCATTAGTGGTCTTGAATCCACCATCTTGTACTGCTCGAACTTCGCCACAGTGAATTTCTGAGTACCAGAATCTTCAATGCGGTACTTCTTGTCTAAGGAATCCCACAGATCCTTAGATGTCTCAGCATTTTCGTACACCCCAAACAGAGAGTCCGAAAGGCTATTATGAATATAGCCCTTGCACAAGAAGTCAGCATGTTCCCAGGCGTGGACACTCGCAAGCGCACGTGGATCAGTGTTATCTTCTGGGAGAACAGGTTTCACCTCACTGGTGTATTTCTGCAGATTCAATGTTGTCAGATAGAAGAACATCTTCCTTTTCCACATCTTGAATGTTGTCCCATCAAACTTGGTTGGAGGAGCGACATGGTTCCCAGATGGAACTTTGACCGTCTCGATCTGACTCGCAGTTGATTCAAACTTCTCACTGATTTTCTCCACCAATCGAGAGTTGTTTTCCACATCAATTGTCATTCTGTTAAGACAAAAGAAACAACTTCCAATTAGTATCAATATATAAACTTTAAGAATCACAATTCTAATATCGAACTAAATCGCATTGGTGTCGATCGATACTCTTTGGTATCGATCGATACACACACAATATCTATCGATACACCCATATGGTGTCGATCGATGCACTCAGTGTGGATCGATACACCCTTGGTGATGATCGATGCACGTGAGTTTTTGCATAAGATCTATCGATACACCTCGGTGTCGATCGATGATCAGCTTGTATCGATCGATACACCTCGGTGTCGATCGATGCTCAGCTTGTGTCGATCGATACACATATAATGTCGATCGATGCACCCTGTGTGTCGATCGATGCAAGTGAATTTTTACACAGGATCGATCGATAAACAACAGTGTCGATCGATACATGTTAATATTACACAGTATCGATCAACATAGACCCAACTAGGTCGATGCACAGTATCGATCGATACACCTCAGTGTCGATCTATACATCTCGATGCAAAGTATCAATAGATGCACCTTAGTGTCATCTGATACAACTGTTTGCATGGTATCGATCGATGCACCTCAGTGTCGACCGATACAATTTTGTCTAGTATCGATCGATACCATAAGGTGTCGATCGATACTCACAAGGGTTCGATCGCAATCGAACCTATCAAGAACATGATTTGTGTTCGTTGATTCTACCGTTCATTAATCGTAAATAAAGACGGTATTTAGAAGATGTTTAAAGCAGTACTGCTTCTACTACACGTTTCAAGTTTCTAAACAGCTTTTTTGATAACGTTTGAGTATCACTAACAGATTAACATCTTCTTAAAAATAGAATAGATGGAGATTGCCTTTACTACACGTTTCAAGTTGCTAAGAAGCTTTTTGATAACGTTTGAGTATCATCAGCAGTAGAAGAATCGTTTTAGAAAACCGTTTGAAAACGTTTATTTACTCGTGATTAAAGATCCAATTGAAGTAATAACAAAAATTGGATCTTCTTAAAGTTAAGATTGTAGGACCAAAATTATCGAACAATAGACAGGAGAGATTTAATCACGATTTATATAAATAAACAGTAAGGAACAGACGATTCATAAAACGATAAAGCAATAAAATAAATCTAAGGAGGCGAGATGAATCTCTTTCCTTAACTCTAAGAATCTCCCGTAGTGCGACGGGTTTTAATAGATCTATGAGTCCCAGGATACAACCAAAGTAATCTGTATCATCTACACTTGATATCAGATCTATCGAACATTATACTACGATACTCTCGAATAAAGACTTACTCTAAGCTGTAGAGAATTGAATGAAAATTTTCTTTTGTAAGTGTGTTTTCTGTGTGTAATTGGATGCATTTCTCTCAAGAGAGGCGATCCTATATATAGGAGAAGATCATAGAGGAAATTATTTCCAACTAGCGATGTTGGACTTTTTACATTTCCTCACTTTTCCTTTTTTTAAGTTTTTCCTTTTTTAGGTTTTTCTTGTTTCTTAAGGTTTTTCCTTTTTTGTAGGCTTTTCCTTTTTTAAGGCTTTTCCTTTTTTAAGGTTTTTCCTTTTTTAAGGTTTTTCCTTTTTACATTCACAAGGCTTTTTTACTTAGCCCAAATATCTTATTTCAATTCACACATACACATATTTATAAAACCCTCAAGCTCTTATAAATTTTGTTCCAACAATTTATGATATATCACAGATGATAATGTTGTACATGTACGTAACGAAGAAATGAAACCTAAGAGGAATGTATGGGTTGTCAAACATGTAATTTTTGTTTGTTGTTGTTTCTAAGAGGAATGTATTGGTTGTAAATTGTAACTACACTAGGATTTAACCCGCGCTAATTATAGCGTGGAGTAATTTAAAAAAAAAAAATTAAATTTAAAAAAAATTATTTTATCTGAAATTTACAATATATCTAACTAATGAATATTGATAAATTTATCAATTTGAAATAATTTATCTATTTAACCCGTTTTGCAATTAAATAAAATATTATTCTGGCTTACCCGCAAAAACTTAGAAACTTGAAAACATAACTTTAATATGCACCGTTAAATGATTCTAGTTTTTGTGGTTAGTCTACGAACTCTTAAAAAAATAGTTTTCTTGTATCTAAATTTTTATAAAATTAGTAAAATATTTTTTAACTTTTGTTTTGATATATATTCAAATAAAATATAATAATTTATAGTGAAAAATATAGCAAGATTTTGAATAGATTTTTTTTCTTTGAATATATATGAATTGATTATTATTTTAAAATATATAGTATTAAAAATAATTAAGAAATTAAATAATAAATAACCTCTTTAATCCAAAATATATAATTTCCATATTCTGATCAATAATTTTAAAAGACTATTATATCTTTTCTTATTTCAATTATTATTTGTTATTTGTAATGGAATTTCATGTAATAACTTATAAAACAAAGTTTATTTTAAAAATGTCTTCTTAAATAATATTATAGAGATTTTCACCCACGCACCTCCGCGGGATAATTTGTTTTATATAGATTTAATGCAATGCTATCAGATCCTTGTTAGACCAGCCGGTCCGGTGATAGCTCTAAACCCCGGGATCGAGACAACAATCCCGTCCGATTATAACTCTGAAATCCGATACTATAAATTCCAATAAAACCCGTAAAAATTCAGCAAATAACTGTGAACTGGACATAATCGTTGATCCGGATCATGGTTCCATAATAATTCAATCAGAGGGTTTTCTTTATTGTTTTCATTGAGTCATTCAGATTTTACCGTCTATTACTTTATGATCTTCTTTCGTTTGTGAATAATACTTTATCAACTAAAATAATAATTACTTTGTCAGTTAGACATATTTTCTTAAAACATATCTTAGAGATTTGTTAGTTTCTATACTTATATATATATATATATATATATATATATATATATATATATATGTGTGTGTGTGTGTATCGTGTATATATATATATATATAATTTCATTAATTGTTGATTGCGGTCGGACCGCATCGAACCGGGTTAACCCATAGACCCAGTGGCTCGAAGGACTCTCCGGTTTGCTTTCCAAGTCGGGTTTCAAAATATTTATTTAATGTATTAAAATAAAATTTATAACATTATTTTTTATGATTTAAGTTAAAATCAGAAAATCTAGCGGAATTTAAACAATTTCGTTTGATATTTTCAACTTAAAATCTCTAAAATCTGGTATGATTTTCACCCGAGTTAAATTTTGAATCCACATTAAGGGCGAGCGACAATTTTTATTTTTTTATCTTTTATGCTTTTTATACTGTATGGAAAAATATATTTATGGTATGACATATAGGATTCAAAATTAGTAATTTTCTGACCCATTTCGTAAATTTTGGTATTATGTGAATTTATATTATTACACAACCAATATATATTTATGAGTGTTAAAATGGGCTAACCCATTTTTTAATCTGCTTCGAATTAGCTTACTACCTTGGATCTTTTGACAAACGAACCCACAAAAGACGGCGATTATAAAAACATAACCCTAACACGCCCATCATATTGATTGATTATGATAAAAATATACAATAACATATTCATTTATCATCTGCGTTATTATGGGAATATTATTTAAATTCGAATATTAAAATTAAATCTAAATAAATATCCGATTTATCATTTTTTAAAGATAATAACTTATTTTCTGATTTTTATAAATAATCTAACCTATATTTAAGAAAATCCAAAATAATCCAAACTAATATTTTAATTTTCGGAATTAAATTAAAATATAAAATAAAATACCTTTTTAATTAATATTGTAATAAATTGACATGTTTGACAACATAAATTATCCAAGTAAAGAATAGCCTAATATGAAAGTTTTCCTGTTTGGAAACAAAAAATGTCTATGAATATTATGAATATATATTACTAAAATCAAATTCAAAAATACATCCCAAAAACCCATTAATACATTAAACTTTTTAATTAGTATTGTTCATTAATTTTATTGGTATAATTATAAATTAAAATATTAATTGGTGTTTAATTAATGAACAAAATATTAATATTATTTATGAACCGTAAATCAAAATTATGTAAATTCTAAAATTTTAAATTATAAATATAAAAATATATAGTAAATATAATTATATGATTTTTTATTATTAAAGATTAATTATATAAAATTATGTAAATGATATAGAAAAAGTTATGGTATGAATGTTATGATGTTAATTAAATTGTTAATAAAAAGAAATTGTTGGTGTTCTCATTTTGGGTAAATAATTACTTTGAATTGTTTAAATAACATAACATAAAGTATGACAAAAAAATAAAAAAATAAGATACCCACACTTGAAGCAAACCATATTTGTTGCGTATCTATGACCATGTGCGTTCCAACAATTCTCTTTGTATTTTAGACTGCATGTGGTTTGATTTTAATTTTATTATTATTTAATTAGTTAATACAAATGACGTTTTTGTATGTTTGAATGGTAACATAATAATGATCTGCACCTCTTCCGCACCTCTCCCGCATCTCCCACTCAAGGCCTTTGTATACCTATCGATATATATATCTCTCATTATTCATGGAAAACACACGAAAATTTTCCTATCTTTTTTATTCACACCAAGTTATTACCACAAAACCTAGCCACCTGAACAAAACCCTAATCAATCCTTAACCACCAAAGCAAATCGAGATCTCCGCCAGAATTCTTAACCGATGCCATACTTGGTGTCGATGGTATCTCTAATATCTCTTTCCTTGTTATCGATCGAGGTAAGTATTAGCTCATACTTCTAATCACGCTTATAATCGAAACATCATTCACACTAATCGAATCGTGTTTAAACGAACAGATCTCTAACATTGTTTATTTATGCTGAATCACAAGTGATGCAGCACAGAATTAAAAATATTAAGATAAATATGTATTATTTCATTTTTATGTATTTTAACAGTTTTTCTATTTTAATTAGGATTACGTTTTAGGGTTTTTTATATTTTCTTATAAATAGCCTTTTAGGCCTTTTGTTTTATGCATTGTTATTGATATTGATATTTTATAAAAGAGATTTGATAAACACCGAGAAGAGTATTCTCAATCCTTGTTTTCGGATAGATCTCAACGAGTTCAATCCTTGCAAAGAGATGTTTTCGGAGAGATCTCAATGAGTTCAAGAATGCTTGGTTTTCATATAGTTCTTTAGAGATCTCAGTGAGTTCAAAAAGACTTGATTTATTCGGGAATTCTTAGACTAAACGAATATCTTTGCATATATCTAGCTTCCGCTACGTCAACAAGTCAACGACAATATACTATAATTTGATGTATTTCTTGTTTCGGTATAGTTTGGTTTTAGTCGGTTCACTCTCTAATTTGGAATTCTCCACATACGTAACATCATGCTTTATCATAGATCGAATTATGCACCTATTGCTTGCTTTACTGGTTTGATATTAGAGTGATTTAGAGCAACTCCAAGGATCACACCAAATATGGTGTTGAAAAAAATACCAAATTTGGTGTTTTGGTGTTCCACATCTCCAACAACAATACCAAATCTCACACTAAAAAGAATATTATTTATTATTATATTATTAAATTAAGATTTTCTTTATTTTTAATAATTTTGATAAATACTAATCATTCTTATAACTGATTAATTATAAGTTAAATATACGATTACAATCGATGAAACTAAAAATAGTGAAAAATAAATTACATCGTACTAATTCTCAGAATTAGTATATTCTGACCATAAGTGTCCAATTAATGCATTTTGAAGTTCAATATGAGCTTCTCGGTCCTTGATTTGCCTGTGTCGAACCAAGAATTCTTGAAATCGAGCATCATCGTCACCCGCCAACTCAACTTCTGCGACTGTGACTTCGGTTCTTTCTTCAATTGTTGCATCAATATCACGTTTATCCTCTATGATCATATTATGCATTATGATACAAGTTGTCATTATATCATGTAATACTTTCTTACTCCAAAAGCGTGCTGGTCCAGCCATAATTGCAAATCTGAAATGATTTTCCCAGATAGTAGATTATTGTTTAAATTAATATTATGTCTTTAAAAATTATCTTGTTGCATTTAGTTTTATGTTTTTTTTTGTTTTAATTTTGTAATTTGATGTTTCCTGTGTTTAATTGGACTTTAATATGTATTTTTAATCTTAATCAATTTGCGTATTAATTTAGATATTTTGTGCAAATTAATATTTTATTTGTGTTATAATTTAATTGTATATTATTAAAAGTGAAATAGTATAAAAATATTAATGGTATATTTATTGTTTGGTTACAGATTTAATCAATGAATAAAAAACAAACTAATCATAATTATTTAATAAAAAACAAAAAATTTTTTTTTAATGTTTGGTGTTATGAATAGTGTGTGACACTGTTCATAAAACACCAAAAATCCATATTTGCCGTCCAATATGCAGTCTTGTTGGAGTTGATTTCACACCAAATATGGTGATATGCAGTCTCGTTGGAGTTGCCCTTGCACTCTGGGATACTTTCTCACTTTGCCCTTATATTAAAGACATTTGGTGAGTTTAGACACACTTTGCCTACTTTAGGGGCGTAAAAAGACCAAAATAACATTCTTTCATTATTTACAAAAATTAATGAATTTTTTATTATTATTATTTTCCACACCCAAATAATTTTGTTTTGCTTATTTCTTCTCGTAAAGAAATAATTTCGCAATTTTTTTTTGCACTATCAACTATATTTCTTTTTTCTCTACACTTTGATACCCATTTTACAATATTTTACTTACATATGGTTCAAACACATTGGCCGAACGCATGCGTATCTATGTAGTTGCATCCACGTATACACATTTAAATGGATAGACATATGCATATCTACGCGATTATCGTCCACATGGACGCAACTACATGGATGTGTATGCGTATCTACGCGCATATCGTCCACGAGTACACACCTACATGGATAAGCATGTGTATCCAATCGAATGTCGTCCACATGTACGCACCTACATGGATATATATGCGTATCCACACGAATATTGAAACGTGTACGCAACTACATGGATATGCACGCGTCATATCCGGGCAAAATCTAGTTCCGGGCAAAACTATCCGAGCAGGGCAAAACTAATCCGAGCAAACAATTTTTTGTTTTTTTGTGAAATTGGTATCAAAATATAGAGAAAAAAATATAATTGATTGTGAAAAAATAATTGTTAGATTATTTTTTTATGAGAAGAATATAAAGAAAACAAAAATGTGTTGGTGTGTGAGATAAAAAATAAATAAAAAAATAAAGAGTAAATGGGAGAAGGGTAATTAGCTCTTGGTAAGAGGAAACAACTGTTCACACAATTTGGAACACAAATATAAAAACACCCACCAAAAAGTTGGCAAAGTGTCTTTTTTGTAATTGAACTTTGAATAAGTGTTTGTAGGTGTAATTTTCTCTTGATATTATTGGTTTAGTATAAGAATCATAGGTGGTTTGTTGACGAATTTCATTATTATTATTTTTATTTAAGTAGTTGTAATCGGTTATGTTTCTTTGACGAACCTAATGATCTGATATGTTTTTATACCAAAAATGTGAGATTTATGTTTAACTTATGTATTATTTCGGGATGATAAACTATGCCTTCCCACGAACTAATCGTTTTGGTAGGCTATGCCTTCACGATCATGATCTTATGATAAATTATGCATGTCTCCTCAAATCATATTTATAAAAGGGATGGTTATCGATGCTTATCTAAAATAATGATTATCGAAGGTTTGATTTTTGTCATGATTTAATATTGTTCCGAACCATGTTTATTATCGAACTTGATTTATAGGATACCCTGATTTATATATAAAGCAAACGTTTTTTTAAATCAATTAGGGTTTTCGATTTAGCATGATCGTTATTACTTTATCATGTTTGTTGCTCAACGAAACTATCATGGTCAAATCTTATTGATGCATTATAAGAAGTCCATGCTTTATAAGAACTCGCCTCATGTTTTATTGATTCACGATTATTACTTTATAATATCTACACATGTACACATGTAAGTTGGAACCTTATTGCTTTGTATCATTGTGTACGATGCTGTCATTTTTGTTGGAGTTGGGCCTAGCACCCCCAATTAGTTAGGTCCATTTTAGGAAAAACCACTCTTTAGTTCGGTCGCCGACCTGAAAGCCCCGCGCTCGCACCTGTCCGGAACTCCCGAGCTCCCGAGGACACACCTCGGATCCGTGCTGACACTTCGCCGAAACAGGAATGATAAAAGGGAAGAGGACACGTGGGAGTTGGTCGAACAGTGTGCTATCCGAATAGAGATACGGCTTCGACCCGACGTCTCACCAACCTTGCGGATTTGACAAAGGAGAGAAAGACACGTGGAAGAGAGTTGGCCAAACAGTGTACTACTCTGCAGAGGTATGGCGCCGAGCTCATCATGACCTCTCTCCCCGAAAGCCGGAACACGCCTCCTATGCCACCTTACCCGCGAAACAGGCTGGAGACGACACGTGGCCCCGGAATCCCGGGGAGCAGGAAGTCAACTCCCAGTATATATACCCCTCGTTGAGCATTAAGAAGGGGACTCTTGGATTTTTGTACTTCGCCTACCACATATAGACCCGAGCTCTCTCTTTCGTTTGTAGCAAAGTAGCACATTTAGAACGCCGAACTGGATTTCCGTCGAAACCAGTTCGTAAATCTAAATTGCTCACTCCCTTCCGTTATCAATAAAAGAATACGGTCCACGACCTGTTCATCATTGCACCCGACCTGCCTTATACCGTGGTTGACTCGCTCTAATTAACGAAAATCTCGCCTCTCTCCCTAATCAATCTCTTAAACATCATTAGTGGTCCCCGTTCCAACAATTGGCGCTAGAAGGAGGGGGTTTGACGCAAAGAGTGGCTCGGCAAATGTCGAGAACATCATCCTCATCTCCCAACAGCTCCATACAGATAAGTTCCAAGCTTATTTTATTTTTTACTCTTTTCATTCTCCTTGAGCCGAGCTCATCTCGCAAACACTCGACAAGATAAGTACCGAGCCTAGCCTCGTACTTAAGCTTAAGAGTCAGCAAAGCCGAGCTCATCTCGCAAACACTCGACAAGATAAGTACCGAGCCTAGCCTAGTACTTAAGCTTAAGAGTCAGCAAAGCCGAGCCCATCTCGCAAACACTCGACAAGATAAGTGCCAGGCCCAACCTCGTACTTAAGCTTAAGAGTCATCCAAAGCCGAGCTCATCTCGCAATAATCACGATCAACAAGTGCCGAGCCTAGTCTCGCACTTACACATAAATTTTTTAACTCTAATCAAGTTCACCCTTACTTGCAGGTTAACATATACCGAGCTAAGACTTGTTTCGTCCGCCGACTTCGACACTCACTCGCCGAACTTGGGGGAGGGCTGTTGTAGGTGTGGGGATGAGCACACCCCCTTTTTCTTTTTCTTTTCACTGTTCATGACCTGCCGGGTACTGTTCCCGACCTGCTCGGCACTGTTCACGACCTGTCCGGCACTGTTCACGACCTGCCTGGTACTGTTCACGACATGCCGGGTACTTTCCACGACTCGTCACGTCATCCCCAAAAACCTGAGAGCTGTCTGTTCAACTCCCACTATAAATACCCCATTTGGAGTTCATTATCACACACACAAAAAAACTCTCATTCTCTCTCTCTCTAAATAAATTTCCCTCTCTAAAAGGAGCTCTCTCCAAGCTCTCCCAGCTCTCTGCAGCTCTCCCCAGCTCTCCCAGCTCGGTGCAGCTCTCCCAGCTCTCCCCAGCTCTCCCAGCTCGGTGCAGCTCTCCCAGCTCTCCCCAGCTCTCTGCAGCTCTCTGCAGCTCTCCCCAGCTCTCCCAGCTCTCCCAGCTCTCCCAGCTCTCCCCAGCTCTCCCAGCTCGGTGCAGCTCTCCCAGCTCGGTGCAGCTCTCCCAGCTCTCCCCAGCTCTCCCAGCTCGGTGCAGCTCTCCCAGCTCTCTGCAGCTCTCCCAGCTCGGTGCTGCTCTCCCAGCTCTCCCCAGCTCTCCCAGCTCGGTGCAGCTCTCCCAGCTCTCTGCAGCTCTCCCAGCTCTCCGCTCTCTGCAGCTCTCCCAGCTCTCCCAGCTCTCCCAGCTCTCCCCAGCTCTCCCAGCTCGGTGCAGCTCTCCCAGCTCTCCCCAGCTCTCCCAGCTTGGTGCAGCTCTCCCAGCTCTCTGCAGCTCTCCCAGCTCTCTGCAGCTCTCCCAGCTCTCCCCAGCTCTCCCAGCTCGGTGCAGCTCTCCCAGCTCTCTGCAGCTCTCCCAGCTCTCCGCTCTCTGCAGCTCTCCCAGCTCTCCCAGCTCTCCGCTCTCTGTAGCTCTCCGCACCTATGATGAGCTCCCAGCTCTCCCGACGACCCGACCTGACGGTCGACCTGGCGACCCGATCGACGACCCGACCTGACAGTCGACCTGACGACCCGATCTGACCGTCGACCTGACGACCCGACCTGACAATCGACCTGACAATCGACCTAACTACGAATGGCTTGATCCCCAATCCGGGGTACGTAGGCAGCCCTCCGGGCACAGCTATAAATCACCTCTTCCTCCTCATTTGCCGACCGGAACGCAACCGGCTCTATCTTAATAGAAAAATCCCCGAACCTCCCCGATACAAATTGATTTGTAGGAGACGTGCTCAAACACGTTCCAACAATTGGCTCAGCTATTATTCTAATAAACCATTTTCAAAAAAAAGCCGAGCTCCAACGCTTGCACCTCTACCATGCAAAAAAAAAAGGGAGAAGCCGAGCTCCAACGCTCGCACATCTATCAAAAAAAAAAAAAAAAAAAAAAAAAAAAGCCGAGCTCCAATGCTCGCACCCAAGCAAAAAAAAAAAAAAAAAAAAGGCCGAGCTCCAATGCTCCCACTCAAGCAAAACAAAAAGCCGAGCTCCAATGCTCGCACTCAAGCAAAAAAAAAGGGGACCGAGCTCCAACGCTCGCTCTCCCCAGCACACAAGCTATAAGTGCTAAAGCCAAGCTCCAATGCTCGCACTCACATAGTACACAAGATATAAGTACTAAAGCCGAGCCCAAGGCTCGCACCTCTACCAGACACACAAGCATTAAGTGTCTTAAAGCCGAGCTCGCTACTCGCACCAAAAAAAGGTACACAAGCTTTAAGTACCTTAAGCCGAGCTACACCTCGCAACAACAAAAAAATATAAAAGATACACAAGCATTAAGTATCTAAAGCCGAGTCATACCTCGCACCCAATACAAGAACACAAGGGCCCGGTCTACGACCTGCGCCCACGACGTCGACCCACAGGGTACGGTGTACGACCTGCTCTACCAGAGCCTCGTGCGGCACTTACATAAACGGCAAAAGGCCCGGTCTTTACACAAAAAAAAAAAAAAAAAAAAAGAGCTCGGAAATACGATTCTTATTCCAAACAGCCTCTTGCGGCACTTACATAAACGGCCAACGGCCCGGTCTTTACACAAAGAGAGAGAAGAGGAAAAAAAGGAAGAAAAGCAGCAAACAACAAATTTTTACAAGGCCACATCGGCCGCTAAGTCTTCACCCCCGTCAGCACGGGTACCATTCACATCTTCCGGGCCCACCATCCCCACTTCCGTGCCGTGCTCACCAAGGGGGGGTTGCTCGGTCCGCTCTTCCCCAGCCACGGCCTCAGCAGGCACCACGACAAGCCCGGCTTCAACGGCGCCCGGGGCCGGATCTTCCACCGGCGGGTCCGCTCGGACGGCCTCAGCAGCGGGTTGGAGGTCCGAGGTCAGGTCCACGACGGACGTTTCGGAGGGAGCGACGGGCATAAGTCGCTCGAGCTGGACACCGTGAGTACGATCGAGAGGAATGTCCAGATCCTCCGGGGTCAGGTCCGGAAAATCGATCTCGTCCAGCTGGGCACCAAATGCCGCCTCGTCCTCGTCCAGCTTCTGATACCGGTACCACGGTACAGACATCCCGTCCTCGGCCTCCATCCTCTTGAGGCATGCCTTTACGCCGCTCACCTGGTTGAACAGCAGGTGAGGCTCTAAGGCCCGGTTGCGACCGTCGAGATGGGCACAGATCTTCTCCATATTCGGGGCCCACTTCCGGTTCCGCGCCTCCCACCTGGCCGTTACCCGGTCGCTCTCCGCAGCCACGGCCACCTTCGCCCAGCCTATGGCGGCCTCCAGCCCCTTTACCCTGGAGCGGAGTGTCTCCCTCTCCCCCTTCAGGAGCCCGACCTCCTCCTCCAGAGCAGCCGACCGAGCCCTCTCAGCGGCAGACTGGGCCCTCTCAGCCTCCAGCTCGGCCCGAACGCTGTCCGCCTCCACAGCCGGGGCTCGTACCCGCGCAGCCTCCTTCTCCAGTGCCGCTGATCGGGCCTTCTCATCCCTCATCTCCTTCTCAATCCCACGGAGGAGAAGGGACCGGGTCTGCGTAGTGGCCTCCTGCCGCGTCTTCAGGAAGTTGAGCGACGCGTCCTTCTCGGCGAGCCGCTTCTCATAGGCTTCCGCCAGAAAAGCAGTAAGGGTCATCGTCTGCATCAAACCAGCTGTTAGCAAAGGCATGCAAAGAATCCTGATAAAAACAGATATAACAAAACCTCACCCGAGCCGCAGACCGCGCCGCTGCGCGAAAGGCATCAGACTCCGCCATCTCCAGCGGCAGGAAGTGCGGGTGCTTCTGCCCGAACATCATCGCCTGCGCCAGCTCGGCGCACTCGTCCTGATCCACGATGATCTGGCTGCCACCGTCCTCATGGCAGAAGTAGAAGCTGTAGTCCCGAGGCTCAGCATCGGAACCCTCCGATGCACCGCCCCCATCAGCGCTTCGGTCCTCGGCCCCCTGCACGTCGGCGGGGTCCCGCCCTTCCTCCACAACGACGATCGCATCGCCGCCCTCCGTCTCCCGAACTGCGACCTCGTCCTCGGCCAGAGCCAGGGCCCCTCCGACCTCACCCCATGCTGGCACCTCAGCAGCAGGTACCTCGACCCCCCCGGCAAGCGCTCCGCGAGAGCCCTCGGGTTCGCAACCAGCCTCTTCAGGCCGGACAGCTTCCCAACCAGAAGTCGAGGACCCTCCCACCTCGGTCCTCTGCTTTTTCTTGCCAGCCTTACCGCCGGCTGCTACGGCCGCCCTCTTCTTCGAAGGAGCCGTCTCGAACGAGTCCCCCTCGGCCCGCGGCGCCTGCTCTCGCCGGACTGGCACCTCAACTATGGGCGGCGGCGGCGCCACAAAAGAATCCGCGTATAGCGGACTGGGAAACCTAGCTCGACCTGCATTAGTGGCACCCATCAGTTCGGTAAAAAAAAAAAAAAAAAAAAAAAAAAAAATACCGACCTCCGGCCATTGCTGCTGCTATTCTCCCCGAGGTGAATGACTTCCACTCTCTTTCGCGCACCGTCCTGAACACAGCAAGGATACCCGCGTAGTCCGGCAAATTGAACCTAGAAGATTGAGGACCTGAAAGCAAAACAAGCAACGTTAGTCGGACCAAAGTTAAAGGAAAGAAATAACAGCTCGGTCTACAAACCCCTACCCGGGGAAAAATTCCAATCCCGGGTGAATCTCGCTGACGGGTCGAGTCCAACCACTTCGGCAGCCCTGATGTAGAAGTAGCTGCGAGACCAGTACTCGACCTTGGACAGCTTGCTGGCTTTGGACCCCGAGCTGCTGACCTCAAGGATGTTCGCCGCGGGCTTGAAAGCAGCATAATAGGTCCCCGGGATCCCAGGGTTCGCCTTCTGCTGGGTGAGAGCCTCGAACATGGGCACCGTCACCTCCACGTCGCACTCATGCCCCAGGGTCAGCAGCACGATCATCCCCTGGATAGTAGACGGGCATATCTGCGAGAAGGCCAAACCCCGCGCCGGCAGTACTGGACGAGTAGCTCGGGGAGAGGAAGGTGCAGCCCGCACTTCTGGAAGAACCCTTCGTACAGGCAGACGAAGCCCGCCGGAGGAGTCCACGGGCGCTCGTCCGACCTGGGTAGTCTGAGCTCGGCACCAGCAGGGAAATCGCACAACTCCCTCAACAGTCTAAGCGACTCCGGCGTGCTCCAAGTCGACGACCCGCCCTGCTCGTAAAGGACCAGGGGAGACCTTGCCCTGGCCACTCGTACTCCGCCACCGCGACCGCCCTGACGACCACCTCGGTCACCCAGACGACCGGTTCCTCTCCCAACCTGGTCGGCACCGCGGGCACCAGAGGAGGACCTTATCACCGCATTTTTCGGAGATGGGTCCCAGGGAGCAGCGGGGCGGCCCTCGAAGTCGAAGGAACAGGCTGTTCCCCACTGTCTGCGCCTCGACACGGAGAGGAGGCGTGCCCGGAACCGTCAGAAGAACTCGGAGAGTCGCTGCAATTATCGCGGGGCGCCGACTCGTCACTCGACTCAACCCTAATTCCATCTAGCATCGACGCCATTGCACAGAGAGGAGGAAGAAATCGAAAAACACTGAGAAAAGAAGGGGAGGAAGAAATCGAAAGTGCAGAGAGAAGGAGTTACCTTGAGAGTATGCGCGGAAAGTTTATCCGAAGGAAGAAAGAGGGGTTAAATAGAGGAAGGGGACAACGAAGCGACGCCTGGACACGTGTCAAAGAGAGCACGGCCCCCCAAAACCTAATGATGGCGTCTCTTCGTTATCCCCACGCCAAAAAGCAGGGGATGCCTCGATAAACGTGAAGCGTCTTTCGCACGCCGCGCGTGGGCAGTACACGCGAAAAAGAGGCACCTTTTCATTCTCCCACGTGATGGGTACGCGCCAACCGCCTACGAATTTTCGGAAAGGTTGACGCGTACGAGCACGGGCTCAAATTTAGGCTGTAACACCCCGCGCTCGTCCGCTCAAATCTCGAGGCGCCGTCCTAAGATGCGCCGAACTAACACCATATCAACTTCGGTGCACTCACCTCGCCTCGTGACACCGAACTGGGGGAGGGCCTATTGTTGGAGGTGGGCCTAGCACCCCCAATTAGTTAGGCCCATCTTAGGAAAAATCACTCTTCAGTTCGGTCGCCGACCTGAAAGCCCCGCGCTCGCACCTGTCTGGAACTCCCGAGCTCCCAAGGACGCACCTCGGGTCCGTGCTGACACTTCGCCGAAACAGGAATGACAAAAGGGAAGAGGACACGTGGGAGTTGGTCGAACAGTGTGCTATCCGAATAGAGATACGGCTTCGACCCGACGTCTCACCAACCTTGCGGATTTGACAAAGGAGAGAAAGACACGTGGAAGAGAGTTGGCCAAACAGTGTACTACTCTGCAGAGGTATGGCGCTGAGTTCATCATGACCTCTCTCCCCGAAAGCCGGAACACGCCTCCTAGGCCACCTTACCCGCGAAACAGGCTGGAGACGACACGTGGCCCCGGAATCCCGGGGAGCAGGAAGTCAATTCCCAGTATATATACCCCTCGTTGAGCATTAAGAAGGGGACTCTTGGATTTTTGTACTTCGTCTACCACATATAGACCCGAGCTCTCTCTTTCGTTTGTAGCAAAGTAGCACATTTAGAACGCCGAACTGGATTTCCGTCGAAACCAGTTCGTAAATCTAAATTGCTCACTCCCTTCCGTTATCAATAAAAGAATACGGTCCACGACCTGTTCATCATTGCATCCGACCTGCCTTATACCGTGGTTGACTCGCTCTAATTAACGAAAATCTCGCCTCTCTCCCTAATCAATCTCTTAAACATCATTAGTGGTCCCCGTTCCAACAATTTTTTTATTTATTACTCTATTTTGGTTTGGTGAACCGTTGGTTTAAATTGGTTTAAACATTTGTTAGATACTTCTTGCTGTCTCAATTATCAATTATGGTTCTAGTTTTTATCAAGATATGTTGGTATATCGTGTAATGCGTCAAGCCCATTATCATGAAATCTGTATTATCATACTATGCAACTCATACATTTTTATTGTAATGAAAACCGTTTTACCTAGAATTTACAAGGATTTTTTTGATATTATATCTGCATTGTTTCTATACAAAATTTACATAGTATTTTCTTTCATTTAATAGAATATTGTTTAAAACGAATTTTGCATAGAGTCATTTTATGCCCTGAATTACACGTCTTTATTTTACCATACGTTTTATTGGATGAGGATTATAAAACGAGTTCTGTACAAACATGGTTATAATCAGGATTTTGCAATGAACATTTTATTCTTGATTCATTAATTAGGATTCCATACGACTTTTGAACGAACATGATTTTATCATTGAATTTGCACATAACAGTTACATCATGCTTGTTTGTTCTTATCTCATCTGCTTGGTGAATTGATTGATTCATTTATTGATTCAGAACCTAGTTTAATGACATGATACTAATGAACTAGTGAATGATGATGATTGATTTATCTATTTTATGTGAACATATGATATTTGTTTATCACATATATAGTTTGACCATACTTTCATGATAATATAAATGTGCCATCATTTTTTCGATGATTTTAAAATCGAGTACTTGACCGTAAGAGATTCACTCGTTCTTTGGAACAATCTAAAAATAGATATGATCACTAGATTGTCATATTGTCTAAATCTCGTTATGATTGGTTGATATAAGATTACAAGATTTGGAATCTGTAATCGGTTGTAGAGCAAAACAATGAGTTATAGATGACAAAATCATGAGTCATATCCAATGAGCTTTGGTACATTTCTTGAAGTGAATGTGTGACATCATATACTAGACCACACCAATAACCTTGGCCGAGAAAATGGCGAAGTGGTCGTACATGTGAACGTGGATATGAATATGGATATGGTTAATGTCAAGGTCGAGGTCAAAGAGTTTCTTTCAAGATCTTCGATTCTTACCAGAAGTGAGAAAATAAAGATAGTAACATACAAGAAATAATTATCTCATGTGACGATGAAATCAGCTACTGTGAGTACAATATGAGGTAGTACAAAAATTATTGAAGGCTCCGGAAGAGCATATATATTTTCCTATGGAAATCCAATTTGAAATCGTTGATGTGTTATATTTTTTCAAGTCTCAAAAGTTAAAATAATATAAGATAAAATACATGACTCAAGTTGGGTATGTTGTTGTTTCTAGAATGTGATTCAATTCGAGATGGATAGACCTGAATTGTCATCATGTCGAGGGGGAGAATTAAGAAATATCACATCCATAATAAGTGGAACATCCAGAAGATTATGTTCACACTCAAAATGGACTCTTATGAATCATTTATAAAGCAAATTCATGAGATTTCAAAACTAATCATGTTGAGACAATAATCGAAGGAAATGATGAATCACGATTATTACCAAAGGCAGTAAAAGTATTTTGGAGATGCTACTTGCATTTTATACTTGATTGTAATACACTAAGATGAAGATAAGTAAAACAGTAAACAAGAAGTTTATTGAAAATCGCAATGTCTTGGCATGAACGGTTAGGCCATTCCGCTTCAATAGTAATGCGAAAAAGAATCAAAAATTATGTGGACATTCATTTAAGAAGCAGAAGATTCTTATATGTTGTCCATAAAGCAAGTTGATAATACGGTTTTCAATATTATCCAATAAATTTGGAATTTATTAATTTTCCAGTACGTATACAAGGAGATATTTTAGACTGATCACCCACTATGTATCTTTGTGAAAGTATTTGGTTAATTGATTAGAGTGAAACCGCATTGATTTGCATTATGCCAACGAATAATTTTGAGTTCTCCCCACGATTGATTTTTGGTCAGAACCAAATATATATTTCTTATCTAAAAGTTTTTGGAAGTAATGTTGCTCCACCACATTGATCTAAGGACCTCAAAGGAGGTTAGGAATATATATTGGATATGAATCTCCCTTGATGAGTAAATATATTTAGCCATCAACAAGGGATAAAGTTTGATTTACAGACTGTTATTTTAGTGATTCAGTCTTTCCAACAATTAGGAGGGGGGGGGGGGAAGAAGAAAATAAACAGTTGGAAAAGAAAATCAGTGAAAGAAATTTTCTTGATCCTCATAAAGAATGTGCACTAGAAGTTCAAAAGATAATTCATTTGCAAAGCTTAGCAAATTTGATGCCATGAGCATTTCCTGACCCTGAGTGACAAAGTCACATATATATAGCAGCTATGCTCCACTTAATATTGATGTCTCGGGGGGACAATATCAACTGCTATTAAGTCTAGAGATTGCATAAAGCGTGATAGACCTATTGGTTTCAAAGATAAAAATCCTCGAAAATAAAAAGAGCATATTATAAAAATGGCAAGACGGAGGAATTAGAGAATTATATAGGATCTCCATAAGAGACAATAGACATGAGTAAGAAAGAAATCCAAGTACATGGTAATGATAACGATAAGATATTTCAATTAGTTGTGTCATGTCTGAAACAAAATGAAACCAAGAGCAAATTGACGTCGATATTATTTTTGCATGCAGTGAAGCAGTTGATGAGAATTGAGGATCATAAACCGCGGTAGAAGATGGTTTATTGAAAAATGTACATAAAGTGATGATTGGCCAATCATGGAAAAAGCCCTAGAGGCAAAGTTAAAATCTCTTGCATATAAGTATTTGGACTAGTAGTCCGTACACTTAACTAGTAAGACATAAGTGGATCTTTATGCGAAAGATGAATGAAAATGTTATATAAAGAGATATACTTTCTTGTGGTAGATGCAACTATTTTCAGATCCCTTATCAGTCTGAGAATGAGAGAAAGACTTGATTTAGTCCCAAAGGAATTTAAACTGCTAAGCGCAGCTCAAAAGACACTACAAGAAAACAGGCAATTTGCAACGATTTTTTGCGACGATTTTAATTTGTTGCAAATTGCCATCGGTTTTGCGACGATTTTACGACGATTCTAAAAGACGTCGTAAAATCGTCGCAAACTTGGGACGAAAAGTTTCGTTGTAAAATCGTCGCGAATTAGCGACGATTATACAACGATTACCGACGACTTTACGACGATAATCAAAATCGTCGTAAAATCGTTGTAATTTAGCGACGATTTACCGAGGTTTGTATAAAACGTTGCAATATCGTCGTAAAATTACCCACGAATTAGCAATGATTATTATAAGTTGAATTTTACATCGATTTCCCAACGATTAATAAGTTATGTGAGCACGTTTTAAGTTCACGGTGTTCGGTTAGGTAAACATGTTTAATATCGTTGTAAAGTCGATGTAAACATTTTTAGATTCGTTGTAAAATCGATGTGAAATCGATGTAAAATCGTAGGTAATTCGATGGTAATGAAAATAAAAATCTATATATAGTGGCCAACTTCATAATAAAAATTTCATATTCAAAAACATTTACTTCTTTCTGACCAACAAAAAATGTCAATATACGAAATTAGAAGATGGATGTATAATCGTCTTGATTCAGAGGGATCGCTAACAAAGGAGTTCAGTGATGGGGTGGAGGGATTCATGCATCAGGCAGGAAGTATACATAATACGATTATCAGTGGTAAGATGTACTGTCCTTGTGCCAGATGCTTGAATAGGAAATTTATCATTATCTCGAAGGTGTGGTCGCATATATTAAATAGAGGGTTTATGCCGCATTACTATATATGGTATTATCATGGAGAGGGTCATGGGGGAAATGCAGCTAGTAGTAGTAGCAATTATCAAGCATCGAATATTGATGAGTCAAATAATTTTAATCAATTTGATGATCATGCGGAGCAGCATGGTGAAGATAATGATAGGATTCATGACATGGTTACGGATGCATTTCATGAAACCGTAAGTACATTTGCACATGATCATCATGATGAGGAACCCAATCTAGATGCAAAAAAATTTTATGATATGCTAGATGCTGCAAATCAGCCACTCTACGATGGATGTAGAGAAGGACATTCTAAATTGTCGTTGGCGGCTAGGATGATGACTATTAAAACTGATCATAACTTAGCTGAGGTTTGCATGGATGATTGAGCTGATTTGATTAAAGAGTATTTGCCAGAGGACAATTTAGCTGCTGAAACTTACTATGAGATACAGAAGCTGGTTTATAGTCTTGGGTTGCCTTCTGAGATGATAGATGTCTGTGTTGACAATTGCATGCTTTTTTGGAAAGATGATGATAAGTTGCTGGAATGTCGATTTTGCCATAAGCCAAGATATAAGCCGCAAGGTACTGGTCGGAGTAAGGTACCGTTCCAGCGGATGTGGTACCTTCCTATAACTGATAGATTAAAAAGAATGTATCAGTCTGAGAGGACAGCTGCATCGATGAGATGGCATGCAGATCATTTGCAAACAGATGAGGAGGTTACTCATCCTTCAGATGCAAAAGCGTGGAAACACTTTAAGACGGTACATCCAGACTTTGCTAGAGAGAAACGTAATGTTTATCTTGGTCTTTGCACAGATGGATTTAGTCCGTTTGGTATGTCTGGTAGACAATATTCTTTATGGCCAATAATCCTAACGCCTTACAACCTACCCCCAGATATGTGCATGCAAAGGGAATTTTTATTCATGAGTATTTTAATACCAGGTCCGAAGCATCCGAAGCGTTCCCTTGATGTGTTTTTGCAGCCTCTGATACAGGAATTGGAGCAGTTGTGGTATACTGGGGTTCGGACATATGATTTTGCAAGGAAAAAAAATTTTACAATGCGTGCGGTGCTTATGTGGACAATAAGCGACTTCCCTGCGTACGGGATGTTATCAGGTTGGACTACGCATGGGCGATTGTCTTGTCCATATTGTCTCAATCGGACAGATGCGTTTCAATTGAAACATGGTCGGAAAACAAGTTGGTTTGATTGTCACCGCCGATTTCTACCGATTCATCATGCATATCGAAGAAATAAGCGGTTGTTTAGAAAGAACAAAACTGTTCGTGTTCCTCCTCCTGTTTATATTTCCGGGGAAGATCTAGAAGCAGAAATTGATCATTATGGTGCATTGGAAACAGTCAATTGTGGTGGAAATTGGCACACTCCAGCTAATATGCCGGATGGATATGGGGAGCATCACAATTGACATAAGAAAAGCATATTCTGGAAGCTTCCGTATTGGAAGGATCATTTGCTTAGACACAATTTGGATGTCATGCACATTGAGAAAAACTTTTTTGATAACATCATGCATACATTGTTAAACGTGCGTGGAAGGACTAAAGACAGCGGTAAGTCAAGGTTAGACTTGCCTGATATTTGTTGTCGGAATGAGTTACATATTACAAGCAATGGGAAAGCACCTGTCCCCATATTTCGAGTGGGTGCGGAAGAAAAGTCAGCTTTGTTCAAATGGGCGACATCTGATGTGAAGTTCCCGGACGGGTACGTATCTAATTTAGCTAAATGTGTTGAGAATGGCCAAAAGTTTTCCGGGATGAAGAGTCATGACTGTCACGTCTTTATGCAACGACTACTTCCTTTTGCATTTGCTGAACTTCTACCAGGAAATGTACACGAAGCAATTGCAGGCATTGGAGGGTTTTTTCGGGATCTTTGTACCCGTACTTTGTCAGAAGATGTTATTGCACAACTTGATGCTAGTATTCCTATTTTGTTGTGCAACATGGAGAAAATATTTCCCCCAGCCTTTTTTGATGTTATGGAACATCTACCTATTCATCTACCTCACGAAGCAGAACTTGGGGGACCTGTGCAGTATCGATGGATGTACCCATTCGAGCGATTAATGGGACATTTGAAGCGGAAGGCTAAAAATCTAGCCAAAGTTGAAGGCTCAATAGTAGCTTGAAGTTTAACAGAAGAAACTTCTCACTTCACGGGGTACTATTTTGGCTCGAAGGTTCGCACACGGAAAAGGGCAACACGGCGATATGATGATGGAGGTGTAGGCCGAACATATGCTAATGAAGGTGTCCCAAATATCTTTTCTTCAATCGGTCGATTATGTGGAAGAGTGAAGTCAGTTTGGTTTGCCAATGAAAAAGACCATCATAGTGCACAAACGTATATCCTCTTAAATTGCGAAGAAGTTAGTCAATTTGAGACGTAAGTGTATAAACATACGTCTTATATATATGGCTAAATTATATATATGCTAGCTTTATACCAATTACAAATACTTTTGTATGCAGTGAATTTGTTAGACAAGTCCGAGAAGTCATTGAAGGAATCTCAGACGATGAAATCAACAAGCGTAAAGATCAACATTTTGCCCCGTGGTTGAAGACGCAAGTACGTAAAATTTTAAGTACTAACTTGGACAATTAACCTAATACATATTTGATTACTTTTTTAATTAAATTAATTAATGAAATATAGGTCGAGTATGGGGATACCGCATATCCACTCTGGTTCCATGAGTTAATAAAAGGCCCCATATCGAAGATAACGAGTGCACCCATGTATTGCACACGCGGATATATATTTCATACATTCAAATACGGAAATCAAGGAGCTACTGCCAACTACGGGGTATGTGTGCGGGGCGAAATAGATTTTTATGGAGTGTTGCAAGACATAATTGAAGTTGAGTACCCTGGTTGCTTAGGTTTTAAATGCGTTCTGTTCAAATGCGACTGGTTCGATCCAACAGTTGATCGAGGCGTCCGTAAGAACAAATTTGGGGCAGTAGATGTCAACCAATCACGACGTTACAATAAGTATGAGCCATTTATCCTAGCATCACAAGCAGAACAAGTCAGCTTTGTTCCATATCCGCGAGTTCGCACCACCCGTATCTCATGGTTATCAGTTATAAAAGTTTCTCCGAGGGGTCGAATTGTGGGGGTTGATGAGGAACTACCAATGCAGCAAGATCATTGCTCTGATATGCCAGAACTAAATGAGAGCAATGAAGACATCCTTTTGATAGATCCTCAAAACAGGCAAGTTGAATATCTCCCAGACGATACAGAGGAAGAAGATGAGGAAGATGAGTTCGAAGAAAGTGATGAACCAGATGATCAAGAAACGGATGTGTACTACGATTCGTCCGAAAATGAATCAGAGTGACCGCCCTAGCTAGTAATTATTGTGAATTTAATATATTAATATAATATTGTGATCGAGTAGTTATTGTGAAATTTAAGTGATATGATTTCTATGAAATCCCTTAAACCCCAAACTAAATTCCATCTCCGATCTCCACTCATTTTCCGCCGTAGGTGCGGCGATTTATAAATTACGAGACATATGTGTCATGTAATTTATTAATTGCCCCAACAACGGTGGGAAATGAGTGGTGATCGGAAATGAGATTTAGTTTGGGGTTTAAGGGATTTCAAAGACATCGTCGCTAAATCGTCGCTAAATGTGATAGTCACTAATTCGATGCAAATTGGCGACGATTTAGCAACGAATATTGACAAATCGTGGCTAAATCGTCGCAAACACTGAATGTCGCAAAATCGATGCCAATTCACGACGATTTAGCAACGATTTGTCATAAACCCTAAACCCTAAACCCTTTGCCCTAAACCCTAAACCCTAACGTATTACCATCTCATTGTATTATGCATCTTTCAATGAAATTGATCGTGACTTTAGAGAATTGTCCGAAAATGAAAACTCGGTCAATCATAGTAATATCCACAAACTGAATCATTGTATTAATAATCTCTAACATATACACAAACTATATGATTTACTTATTTTTCAATATCGATGAACTTATTGATAATTTCATGAATTTGGATTTACAGTAAACATGTCAAGTTGTTTATGGAACGTTGTATTCGACGGTACAATTTTGTACCTAAACCATAAACCCTAAAACCGATTTTACAAATATCCTCACAAAATCGATGCAAATTGGCGACGATTTAGCAACGAATATTGACAAATCGTGGCTAAATCGTCGCAAACACTGAATGTCGCAAAATCGATGCCAATTCACGACGATTTAGCAACGATTTGTCATAAACCCTAAACCCTTTGCCCTAAACCCTAAACCCTAACGTATTACCATCTCATTGTATTATGCATCTTTCAATGAAATTGATCGGGACTTTAGAGAATTGTCCGAAAATGAAAACTCGGTCAATCACAGTAATATCCACAAACTGAATCATTGTATTAATAATCTCTAACATATACACAAACTATATGATTTACTTATTTTTCAATATCGATGAACTTATTGATAATTTTATGAATTTGGATTTACAGTAAACATGTCAAGTTGTTTATGGAACGTTGTATTCGACGGTACAATTTTGTACCTAAACCCTAAACCCTAAAACCGATTTTACAAATATCCTCACAAAATCGATGCAAATTGGCGACGATTTAGCAACGAATATTGACAAATCGTGGCTAAATCGTCGCAAACACTGAATGTCGCAAAATCGATGCCAATTCACGACGATTTAGCAACGATTTGTCATAAACCCTAAACCCTAAACCCTTTGCCCTAAACCCTAAACCCTAACGTATTACCATCTCATTGTATTATGCATCTTTCAATGAAATTGATCGGGACTTTAGAGAATTGTCCGAAAATGAAAACTCGGTCAATCACAGTAATATCCACAAACTGAATCATTGTATTAATAATCTCTAACATATACACAAACTATATGATTTACTTATTTTTCAATATCGATGAACTTATTGATAATTTCATGAATTTGGATTTACAGTAAACATGTCAAGTTGTTTATGGAACGTTGTATTCGACGGTACAATTTTGTACCTAAACCCTAAACCCTAAAACCGATTTTACAAATATCTTCACAAAATCGATGCAAATTGGCGACGATTTAGCAACGAATATTGACAAATCGTGGCTAAATCGTCGCAAACACTGAATGTCGCAAAATCGATGCCAATTCACGATGATTTAGCAACGATTTGTCATAAACCCTAAACCCTAAACCCTTTGCCCTAAACCCTAAACCCTAACGTATTACCATCTCATTGTATTATGCATCTTTCAATGAAATTGATCGGGACTTTAGAGAATTGTCCGAAAATGAAAACTCGGTCAATCACAGTAATATCCACAAACTGAATCATTGTATTAATAATCTCTAATATATACGCAAACTATATGTTTTACTTATTTTTCAATATCGATGAACTTATTGATAATTTCATGAATTTGGATTTACAGTAAACATGTCAAGTTGTTTATGGAATGTTGTAATCGACGGTACAATTTTGTACCTATACCCTAAACCCTAAAACCGATTTTACAAATATCCTCACTAATTCGATGCAAATTGGCGACGATTTAGCAACGAATTGAACAAATCGTGGCTAAATCGTCGCAAACACTGAATGTCACAAAATCGATGCAAAGTTGCGACGATTTTGCGACGATTTGTCATTAAATATACCGCGTGTCGGTCAATTAAACTCCCGCGTGTATGAATGTCACAAAATCGTTGCAAAGTTAGCGACGAATTAGCTACGGTTTAATTGCTTCGATACAGCGACGATTCGTCGCAAAATCGTCGCTAAGTAGCGACGATTTTGCGACGACACGTAATCTTATATATACACGCGAGTTCCTTGCAAATTCATTTACAAACAAATCAAAAAAAAAACTGATCCTAACTTCTTTCCGAATTCCTTGCGAAAAAAGGTAAATTTTTTTTTCCAATGTTTTTATTTAATTAGTATAGATAAAAATTAAACAATTTAGGTCGGTAGAAACGGTATCAAATTAGAAAAAATAGCAGACTGCCCGGATGTTTATAGATAGTAATTGTTTTTCATTTTTATGCAGATGGGCCAGCGTCGTGCACATTACGCTCAGTTTTTGCGAGATATTGGTGATGCTTCGGGTACTGGGTTGCCTCCGTCTTCTGAGGCTACAGAGACGGATTTTGTCCCGGTGACGCAACCTCCGCCGCCTCCACAACCACCCCAGATTCCGCAACCTGGAGGCCATGCCCCGGCCCCGTATGCACACATGACGGTTCATGATTTGCTTGCACAGCCGGGGCGTCATAGGCTTAAAAGATTAGATCCAGATCATACTGACGGGTCGGAATGGTAATATATATAAATATATATTTTTTACATTTATTTCTAACAATTCAAAATTTTACAATTTTTTTGTTTCAGGTTTGGAGTTGAATCCAAAGTTGGACGCACCGTTTCCGACATCATCAAGTCTTATTTTATCGAGCCGCATACCAATTTTACCCAGCTTCCTCTACACGTCAAGGAGACATGGTTCAAGATGTTTGCGGTACGTATGGAAAAATATTTTTTTATCCTTTAATTATTTTAATTATATTTAAATATATATTTAATTTAATTTTATAAAATATGTAATTATTTTTGTTTCTCATGCAGCAAAAATATCACTGGGATCTTTCGCTTCATGGCGAGGTCGAAACTTTATTTCTCGAGAGGGTGAAGTTTCGTATCCAAGGCGTGGTTGGTGAGTGGAAGAAAGCATGGAAGAAGGATGGCGACGAAGCAAAGCCCCTGCACATGGATAAAGCCGTTTGGGACGGCTTGGTGCGGTATTGGATGGATCCGAAGTCTATCACGACTGCTGAGAAGTGTTCGGCTTCCCGCAACACCGTTGATTTGGACGGGAGACTCAAGGCTATGCCTCATACAGCTGGACAAACACCTTTTGCGGGTGTTCGTCTACAAATGGTAATTAAATTTATTTAAATTAATTAATTTATTTAATTTACTTCGTCAATAACATAGTTTTTTTCTTTAGGCCGCCGAAGACGGAGGTGTACTCCCTCCGATGACAAGGGTTTTTGAGCGGACGCACCGGAAGAAGGATGGTTCCTTTGTTTCCGAAGCTGCCGAGCACATCTTCAATGAGGTGACTTCCAAAGTCACCGAACGAGAGACACAGCTCTCTCAACAGCTATCTCCCGGTGGTTCGTCGGTCATGTCTGGAGGGTTGACCACACCCGATATTGACCGGATCTTCGAGCAGGTATATAGAATAGTTAGTACTTATTAATTTTTAGTTTTTGATTTTATAAAGTTTTCTAATTGTAAATTTAAATATAGGTTGCCCCTAAGAGAAAGGGGAAGGTTGTCGGGATGGGATCTATTCGAGATGTCTCGGCTGCTTCTTCTTATGCTCCGCGACGACGATCGCCAGAAGATGATCCAGTCGTGTTACGTGCCACGATTACGAGTCTTCAGGAGCGGGTTGAGACCGAGTCTCATGCATATCAGGCGAGGATTGCGAGTCTTCAGCGCCGGGTTGAACAGGATGCTACGCAGAATGACGAACTCTTCGACATCTTGGCAACAGGAAACCCGACAATGCAGGCCATGCTACGGGAAAAACGAAGACTCCGAGCAGAGGCAGATGAAGCGGCAGCGGCAGAGGCAGCGGCAGGACCATCGAGTTCGTCGAGACGTCCCGAAGACGATGTAAATCTCGACGATTACGATATAATTATATAGATTTAGGATTTCGATTTCTAATTTTGCTTTTTTTTTGTAACAAATTATAATATTTTTTTTTTATAAAATATTATTATATATTATTTTTATAATTTTTATTTTATAATTTCGAATTTAATAAAATTTTAAAAATAATTTAAAAAATCATATATATAAAAATCGTCGTTAATTCGATGGCTAATCGTGGCTAATTTACATCGAGTATACGACGAACCAACGACTATTATTAGCAACGATTTTGCGACGAATTATTAGCAACGATTATACGACGATTTATGCGCAACGATTTTGCGACGATTCATTAGCAACGATTTGGCGACTATTATTTAGCAACGATTTTATGACGATTTATTAACAACGAATTAACGACGAAAATATTTTCCCATCGAATTAACAATGAAATATTTGCCATCGAATTTCCATCGTTTTTACGACGTATTTATATTCGTCGTAATTTCGATGTAATATTTACGACGATTTAGCGACGAACATTTACCGACGATTTAGCGACGAATTTGTTTCCCTCGCACTTTCCCGACGAATTTACGACGATTTGTGGTTTGCGACGATCAGTTAACGACGATCTAAAATTCGTCGCAAATTCGATGCAAATCCTCTTTTGCAACGATTTTACAACGATTTCGTTCGTTGCAAAATGGGTATTTTCTTGTAGTTTGAATTTAAACTGCCAGAAGCAATTTAGAAGGATTTAAATTGCTAGAAACAACAAATTCTAGTTATCGAGAACACTAGATATTGGATTGAATTAAAGCAAATACATTTTTTGGGTATACTATTAAAGTGAATATTATGAGGTTAACGGATATACCCATGTGTATTTATCAAAAGATTATGAATAAATGGGATCTTTGATTTGAAGATAATCGAAACTCCTAAAGAGTTATCAGAAGTCGAAATTTGGAAGAAACGATTTTGGAAAGACAACATTGTCTTTCGGTTTTCCGAATTGTAAATATAAGGAAAGAGATTTTATCTCAAAAGATCCTTGCATGATGTTATACAAAAAATGCTCATATATTTGGTCCTGAAAACCCAATATCATCAAGTTGTTGATCTCTTTCATGATTGAAAGATGTGTTTTCGTATGACAAGAAAGAAATCCAAAACGATAAAAAAGAGTATAAATAAATTGTATGTACAAGTATGTATAATACAAATTTTTAGAAGACTGTGTAAAAGAAATTTTGGCATGAAGTCTAAATAGACGAAGGAGATATCTTCTATGTGAGAAGGATGTTATGGATCAGAAGTCTAATAATCTGAGAAATTATTATAGTCATACGAGTGTATTAATTAAAGTTATGCTTATATCAATTCCCAAGTATAATATATATGATTGGAATGCATCTCTTGAAGAAGATGTTTCTTAGGGGAGAAATATGATGATGTGCGTTGTTGTACTCTTTTTCCTTATCATGGTTTTTTTTATCGCACTGGGTTTTTCCATGACAAGGTTTTGACGAGGCAACAAAGAACACGCAAATGATAGACACCTAAGGGGAATGTAAATATGAAAGTCTATCACAATTCCAAAGATTATTGAGATCATCATAAGCAAAAAGAATGATCAAGATGGATCATTTGCGACACCCATTAATTGCAGAAGAATTGTGATGTACGTCTACTACAAATTCGTTCAAGTAAAGTTTTGGCGGATTTATTTACCAAGATGTATCCAACTACTACTTTCAAGAAGCTAGTTCCTCGTATTGGATCGCGTCGTCTCAAACATTTCAAGTGATGTAGTCTTGAGGGGGAGTAATAGCGTGTTGCGTTCTTTTTCTCTTAACAATGGTTTTTTCCATTAAGTTTTTCTAGTAAGGTTTTTAATGAAGCAGCATCTGACGTGCATTACGAATAATGGACATCCAAGGGGGAATGTTATGAATATAATGTTTATTATGTGGATTCCCATTATAGGCCCATTAGAAGGTTCTAGAATAATTTAGGTTTACTTATTCCCCAAGTTCAATTTTTTCCCCAAGTATTTGTATACCTATATATACATTTCATTATTCATGGAATAAGACACACAATAATTTGTCTCGCTCTTTTATTCACAACATAACTGATATTCTGGTGTCAATAATAGCAAAACTCTCTTCACATTAGGCCACGCTGATTTCAACTATGTAAATACACGCGTTACGCAGTGGGAATTTTTCGAAATTGTTTATTTTTTATTGAATTAATATATTGTTTAAATGATAATTTTATTATTTATTTTTGTACAAGAACAATAATTTTTTTCTAGACAAAAAACAATCTTAACAGATAAACCATAAATTACTAAGTTTGTCAATCGGGATAGCCCGGCCCGGCCCGGCCTGAAACCTGTAAATTCCGCATATATTTGAGCCCGGCCCGGCCTGACCTGGTCCGAAAAAAAATCAGACCTATATTCCAAAGCCCGGCCCGGATAGGGCTTTTCGGGCTTTTTCAAGCTTTTCTTTACAAACACAAAAATTCGCAATTCTCAAATGAATAATTAAAACAAAATATTTATAAAAATAAATTTAAATTGAAATGTATTGTATGAAATCCAATTAAATTTAAAAACAAAAGTTTGACAAAAAAAAAATTCAAATAAATTGTATTACCAAATAAAACATAAAATCAAAACACTTCAAATCTAAGTAGTAGAGTTTAGATTAGAATATCATTCATCGTATTCTAAATCCTCATCACCATCAAGAGGTACAGATAAAATATATATATATATTAAGTTTTGACATGTATAAATCATATAGAAATGTCATTGAAAGTCTATAGATAATGATTCTAAAAAAATGAAGTAAATATGGATGAATGATAATGGTACATGGATCACAAAATGTATAGAAAATATGTCAAATTATTATTTTTAGAAAGATAAATGTTGAAATAAAATCTCTAACTAATTAAAATATAAAGTTCTGGGATTTTCGGGCTAAGCCCGAAAAACACACTAGCCCGAATGGGCTTAGCCCGAAAAGCCCGATTTTTCGGATTTATATTCCTAGTCCCAAAGCCGCTGTTTTTCAGAGTCGAGTCGGACCGATCCTCGGGCTTTGCCCCTAATTGACACCCCTACTTGTCAATGCCAATCATACGACATGCTTCTTTTTGGCCTTGTTTTCAATCGTCTCTTCAGAAATAGAATGCTTCTCCCCATGTTTTCCTATAATATTGTCATCATTCCCAAGTTCGGTAGCATTGCTTGTAGATCCAAAAGTAGGAAGCGTCTCTCCATCTCCCGCTTTGATCTTCTCACTTCCAACTTTGGTATCTTTACTTGTTGTTTTAGGCTGTATAAGAATTAATGTATACTAATATTACAATAGTATTAAAAATTATGGATAATGAATCTGAATTAATAAACATAACTTTTGTTGATATGTTGGTGGCATTTAAATCATCAAGCGGGTTTTCTTTGACAATACGAGAAATTGTGAAAGTTTGAATAGAGGCTTCGAAGTTGTAACCATTTCCCAAAGACATTTTGGTATTGTTTTAGTGCTGGAACTGTCTTACTCTTTTCCTTCTATTACCTGTTTTTATTCCATTATTTTAGTTACATTGAATTGTAGTACGCAGGTGCGGATGTACTTAGTTAATGGGAGGGGCAGTTGCCCACCATGAAATTTTAAAACTTAATTTAATTTTATAAGGGGTTTTAATTATGCCACTGTTGATATATTATTTCATGCCCCTTATGATATATTATTTAGATACACATTTGAACAAAATGAAATTTCATAACATATAAACACGAGACAAAAGCTAAATTAGTGTGTTTTTGTCAACAATTAGGCTTTAGACGATTCAAACAAAAAAAATCTGCCCCTGATAAAAAAAAATTCTAGCTCCGCCACTGGTAGTACGTATGTTTATGAAACGTGAACGTAATTGTTCTATCACCTCACTCAACTACTAATTCCACTCTAAACCTGGTTATATGTAATATATTAAATATAATATCAAATTAATACGTGGTAGAGTTTTTGTCACTTATTTGTTTAAATATTAGAAGAAGCAAAGAATAACTTGTAACTCCAATAGTTGTGCTTTTGTTACAAGTATTCTTCCGTTGTCCGTTTAGCAGCACCATTTGGATTGACTTTGCAACGAGAATTTCGCCTAACCCACATGTTGATCCCCTCGCGATCACGTCTTGGATCTCTCGTTTATCTCGGCAACCAAGAGCTTCCAAGCAAATTATTACAAAGCTTCTTCTTCAGGTTACAGCTCTCTCCATTTGGCGTGAGAGAAATGCAAGAATCTTCACAATTGTATCCTCCACTACTCTCTTTATTTAAGCTCGCATCGACCGCACCATGCGGGATCGACTTCTCTCGTTTCCGTCCAGGGATAGCCCTATTCTCTACTTGAAATCTATTTTGGTTGTTTTGCACATCCGTTGTAATTGGTAACTAACGTTCCAATATATGTCTCTTTTAGGAGCTAATTATTAGTTATTAGTAGCTAAGCTTGTAATTTCTTCGCTTTTTTAGTAATTTCTTGCGCTTTTTGGTAATATTAAAACCAAAAAAAAAAAAAAAAAGATGCATGTTGTAGAGAATATCCTAGTTTTTTTGGAGCATAAAGAAAGGTCAAACGATTTTTCCACGACAAATCACTTATGTTTCCTCGTTGGCTCCACTTGTTATGTATTCTAAGATATGCTCAATAGTTCAAATCTCTATTACTCTATATTAGTTTTTTTATTATTCTCTTCAACAATTATTGTAAGAGTGACAGCAGCAAATACTATTAAATAAGGGGAAAAAACTAGAATAACATATAAAAATAGGTTAATTACTAGATTAATATATATTTATTGGGAAGAAAAAACGTGTTTTTATGTCCATTATACCCTTATATGCTTTTGTTAGGAAAAACGTTATTACGAAACTGTATTACTAAATTATTTCCACGTAAGCAAAAATTTGACTTATTTGCAAAAATGCCACTGCATTTTTCAGAATAAGTCTGCAGACCTTTGTTGCAAACTTAATAAATCTGCAAGTCTACGCAGACTTATTATGCAGACTTATTATGCATACTTATTTTTCAATGATGCAGACTTATTAAGTCTGCGCAGATCTGCAGACTTATTATACGTGTTGCAGACTTTTCGACGCAAACTTAATGTGCTTTGTTGCAGACTTATTAAGTTTGTGCAGACTTGCAGACTTATTTTTTATTGCAGACTTATTACGCAGATTTATTCCCTTTGTCGCAGACTTAAGTTCAATTTGCAGACTTATTATGCAGACTTATATAAAATATGCAGGCGTTTGATGCAGACTTAATTGCTTTGTTGCAGACTTATTAAGTCTGTGCAGACTTGCAGACTTATTTTTTATTGCAGACTTATTACGCAGATTTATTCCCTTTTTCGCAGACTTAAGTTCAATTTGCAGACTTATATAAAATATGCAGGCGTTTGTTGCAGACTTAATTGCTTTGTTGCAGATTTTTGAAAAATCTGCGACAAAAAGACTAAGTCTGTGACACTAAAAGGTCTTACTGAAATAACATCGCTTGTCGCAGATTTGATGTTCAATGTCGCAGACTTATTTGTAAATGGCTTACGTGGCATTAAAAACTGCAGACTTATTTTGACCGTGTTGCAGACTTGTTTTCTGACTAGAATAACACTTTGTTTGTCGCAGACTTGTTATGCAGACTTATTGAATGTGTTGCAGACTTAACGAATTTGTTTGTCCTAGACTTTCGTTGTAGACTTATTGAATGTGTTGCCGACTTAACGATTTTTTTTGTCCTAGACTTTCGTTGCAGACTTATTGAATGTGTTGCAGACTTATTTCGAACTTCGAGTTGTATGGGTGATGTTCCTAATATGTCTCAATATAATAAGTCTGCGACATACACAATAAGTCTGCGACATACATGTAATGTTTTCCTTAGGCGCATGCTTATTTGTTTTGTCGCCGACTTTTTGTTTTGTTTCAGTTTTGTTTTCCCTTATCGCAGACTTAGTTGTTTTGTTGCAGTTTTGTCTCTAATGAACTGTTTCTAATAGCTCGGGAGCTGCTAGAGCATTCTGTTTCGATTTCCAAGGATTGTTTTTTTTTTCTCTGAGCTGTGTGAATTTATAGATGAGATTTGATCAAATTTGTCAAATTAAGGGAATTAGAGTCATGTCTTGGAAATGTACTTGGGTTGATAAAAAATGCACTTGGAACTAACGAAAATGTAATTTTATTTAAATGTTTAAAAGTGTAACTTAATTAAAACCGAGACAGAAATTAAAACCGAGCTTTGAGGACGACTCAGGCTAAGGTTTTAAGCATCTAAAAACAAGTCATGCTTGCTTTGATGTGCAAAAAGCATAATTTTCTGGGCCACATCCTGTCAGTTTCATCTAGAAACCACTAAAATTGTTAAGATTCCTCTTCAATTTGCATTAATATCAACAACAAAAAACAGTATATTGTCATAGGTGAGCTTTTAGCAAAGCCACTTCGACATTAGATTTGGAAGAATGGCAGATTGTGTCTAAACCAATAAAATCGGTGTTGGATACGGTGGTTGGCTTGTGGTGTTGCAGCTGGTGGTGTTGTCGGTGATGACGACGGTGACTGTCGGCTGAGACCTTTTTTATTATGAAAAACACAATAAGTCTGTGACATACACAATAAGTCTGCGACATACACAATAAGTATACGACATACACAATAAGTCTACGACATAAATAATAAGTCTGCGACATACACAATAAGTCTGCGACATACATAATCTGTGACATACATAATCTTTGACATACACAATAAGTATGTGACATACACAATAAGTCTGCGACATAAATAACAAGTCCGCGACATACACAATAAGTATGTGACATACACAATAAGTCTGCGATATACACAATAAGTCTGCGATATACACAATAAGTTTGCGACATAAATAATAAGTCTGCGACATACACAATAAGTATGCGACATAAATAATAAGTCTGCGACATACACAATAAGTCTGTGATATACATAATTTGCGACATAAATAATAAGTCTGCGACATACACGATAAGTCTGCGATATACACGATGAGTCTGCGACATACACGATGAGTCTGCGACATACACGATGAGTCTGCGACATACACGATGAGTCTGCGACATACACGGTGAGTCTGCGACATAAATAATAAGTCTGAGAGAAACAAAGAAACACACACAAAAATACAGATCTGAGAGAAACGAATCTTACCTAGGACGGCGCAACGACGACACAACTCTCATAGATGGTGGCGGAGAGGCGACAGGAGGAGTTGCAGGAGGAGGAGATGCGACGGGAGGAGGAGATGCGACGGGAGGAGGAGGAGATGCGACGGGAAGAGGAGGAGATTCATGTGGTGGAGAAGATACTGGTGGAGGAGATGCATGTGGTGGAGAAAAGACTGAAGGACGAGAAGAGACAAGAAGAGGAGTCTTTGCCGGAGGTGGAGTTGTTGGAGTCGGCGACGGAGAAAAACGTAGGAGTGAACAAATGAATTATTAGGGTTTTCTGAAGTTTTGTTGAGTTTTATATTTTTATTTTATTTTCTGAAAAAAATAAATCAAAATGGCATTTGTGTAAATAAGTTATTCAAAATGGGTTTTGTGTCTTTTAACAAAATATTAGTGTTATTATAGTAAAGTCAGTTTTCAGAGTGTTATTCTAGTAATAAAACCAAAGATTAATGTTATTATGAGTAATTTTCACATTAAATAACTTCAAAATTAACCCACACTCTTTGACCACTATGCAAGAAATATTGTTCACCGAAAAAAGACTTCCTCACCCCTATTTTTTTCTTTTCTAACTAATTATTTTTGTTTTTTCTCTCTCATCAAAACTGTTTCCGCGAAGAAGAAAGAAGAGGACGGCGGTGATGACGGAAAAGCCCGCGATGGTGGTGACGGCGGTGACGGCACAGTCGATGGTGACGACGGTGACGATATCACTGGTGGGTGATGGTGTCGGTGAGAGTAATTGTGTCGGTGGTAACGATCGTGTCGGTGACGGTGGTGGCGACGGGTGCCAGCGGTGGTCAATGTCGTTGTGTTCAATTTCATTGTTTTTGGGTTTTGATGAATTTTTGTGTTAACTACGTTGAAGTTAATCAATAACAAAATTATCCAATAAATTATCAGTATACTTTTGTTATGATAACAAAGTTAGATAACAAATAACACATAGTTTCAGTGATATGATAACTGGATTATCACGATAATTTTTATTTTTTCATAATTCACATATTTATGTGAAACGATAACTGGATAAACACGATAATTTATGATATGATAACTAGTTTAACATGACAATTTCAAAAACATTAACATGATAACTGGTTTAACATGACAATGTTAACGATCCTAGCTATATGTTAACGATGCTAACAATGATAATTGGTTTAACATGACTATGTTAACGATGCCAATAATATATTTTCAGATGATGAACAGTGATCGTCGACAACTGTGCTAACTCGTTTAGCGGCGACAGTGGAATTAATTCTTATACAAACCATTAATCTTGTCTCTTTCCTGTAGGGGTTTTTCGGTCTAGTCAAAGCTAAAATATTAGTCAAATCCAATTTCTCATTGTAAATTTAATTTTATGGTCAATTGACCATATATACTTAAATTATCATTCTTTTATTCCCATCGTGTAATGTGCATTTTTTTATTAAAAAACATGGATATCGGTAGAAAAATATATGAAAATAAACTTATGATTTTTTTTTCTCTTGAAATTTACTTGCCAAAAATTCACCTACACCTTTGATAAAAAAAAAGTAAATAGTGAAAGAGAGAATGAGAAAAGAATAAGTATAGGGAGAGAAAGAGTGCCAAAGGTTGTATGGTTGGTTTGTCATAGTATTGTATGGGAATGAGTCTAGAAGGTTCTTAGCATTGAAATCATCAATGAGACCCAGCGATGAAGGCTTGTGGATAATGTTGCGAAATTGCGGGATGAATCTGGGAGGCTGCAAATGTCTACGGAGAAGTACATGATGGTTCGATTTGGATTGATCTTGCAGTATGTGGATTACAGGATAATTGGACAGAGCAATGCTCTAAAGAGAAAATGAGTTCCCGCGTTTTCAAACCTCTTTCTCTTATTTAGTTTTCTGTTTTGCTGAGGGTAAGCAAAAGCTAAGTCTGGGGGGTTGATATATTGTGGTTTTTACAGATTTTCAACTATGATATTCGTAGTTTTTATCGAGTCAAAGTGTGTTTTTAGAGTCTTTTAGTCCCTTATCGAGTCTTCTCAGGATTTTGGTCACTTGGGAAGAAAATGAGCCGTTTTGGGTGTAAATGAGTATTTGGGGATGCATGATCATGCAAAGACGTCAGAATTTTGGCATTCGAGTAAGGACCTCCCACCAATGGATCGAGCTCACATTTGGAGACAATATATATCAATGGATTAGCTTTCATTTGGAAGCGGTTTTATATTATTCCAACGGTGCGATCAAACATTATGCCAATTTTCGTGAAAACAGTCCCGCGTGGCGAGCAGAAGAAGCATGCACAGAGATTACCCATCCGCGGGTACCAAAATGACCGATTCAAGTAACCCAGATCGACCGATTTGGTCTCGTATACAAAAAGGAAATTCGACCTTTCCTGTTTCGGCCCAGATCCACCCAATTTCGACCTTGAACGACTGGAGACCTATTTATACCTATTTTAGCCACTTTTTAGGTCACACTTTATTTTCTACTGAGATTTTTTGCTTTTGGCAACTTTGTAAGCTTTGGGGAGATAATTCTGAGACTATGTTCGTTTGAGAGAAGAATTCGAACCCTTTTTGTTTCTTTATTGATTTCTCTTATGCAATTCTATTCATCAGTGATTTTTGTTCCATTGATCATGTCTGAGTAGTTTTGCTTGTTAGGTTTAGAGTTTTCAAAGGTTGGTCATGGATTGTTAGATTGGATTTAATTTTTAGGTCATCTTCTAGTTCTTCATCTTAGATTTCGTTTAATGCTTATTCTAGAGTCATGAGCTAAAATTAAGATCTTAGGTTAATTGATTTATGCGAAAGTGTTATCAATTGCTTGAACTATCTTTGATGAACAAAATAAATTAGTGCAAGGAAATTTGGCTTGGGTATTTCGTGAACAAATCGAACTTGTCCATTAATGCTTGTTTAATTACTTGAATTTGCAAAGGAATTTGGGATTCTAGGAATTAAACATAGATAATTTACGCAGCGAAAGTTGGTGAATTATATCATAGTGATTCGAGTTCTAGAACGGTTCTTCATTTAAATCCTAACTTCTATCTGATTTACAATTCTGACTTTCCAGTGAAATTCCCTAGGCTTAATGTTTGTCTCCAATTGAATTAAAACCAGTTTTCACATAGTTTTATTTGCTGTCACTTTTCTACTTTACAATATCTTATGCTTAGCTTAATTTGAATCAACGAATTTGCAGTGCAATGAAAGGTCCCTAGGGATTCGATACCCTTAATACTACTTCTGTTTTTTTGCGCACTGGCAGAGGTTTTCTAGGGATAAAACTAGACTGATCAGTATTCGGTCGGAAATCCGTCGGAAATCGGTCAGGAATTTACGATGGACACAAATTCCTCGGAAATTTCTCACCAATTTCCGACGACCTTGAATCCGTCGGAATTTTTCGACCGAATTCCGAGGGATTTATATTCGCCGGCACGGTCGTCGGAAATGACCGACGGATTCACGGTCGTCGGAAATGCGCGTATTTTCTTGTAGTGTTCATCGCTTTTTCTTATTGTTTTCTTTTTAATTATTGATTATGGTTATCTCAACTATGGCTGAGTAGTTCTCTTGTTAGGTATATGGTTTCAAAGGGGCTCTCATGGTTCGATTTCTCATTAGATTTTTAGATTATGATACCGATTAGGGTTCTTCGTTTTATCATTTTTCTTAATGCGTTTTTGCTTGATTGATCACCTTGCAATTGAACTTATGTATTTTTAGAACTACAAAAGTGTTGGATCCATATGTTTGACCTAGGGTATACGAGCAAGACCGTTACAAGATACGAAAGCATACTTGTAGAGGGATTGTGAGCGTTAACGACTTTTGAGTATCATCATAATTTTTGGCGCGGCCGGAGACGAAAGCTACCGGTCGAGTACTAAAGTTGTCGGTGTGTAAGGTGTACGAAAGTTGACTACACACAGTGTCCGTGTTCCAAGTTCAAGAATCCACAGACGACAAAAAATCGCTTTAGAAATCCTAGCAATTTCTTTGTGAAAATCGGTCATGAACCCTAGAGTATACCCAATTTCTCAACGCTTCGTTTAATTGTTTTACAATCTCGTTTTAATTATTTGCTTATCTTAGTTGCTGTTTTATTTCATTGCTTAATTTAGTTTAATTTTTTAGCTACAATCTGTGACACAACTTATATTAGGTCTAGACACAACTTATAAATCGACAACGTTCATCCTGTGGATTCGATCCCTAAATACTAATGCGTTTGTTGTGCACTTGCACCTTGCTAAAAGGGTAAAACGTGTCGGTAATGATCCCGACGCATAAGACCACTCTAAGTATACACAAGAACGAAACTAAGAAATTCTCGTTCAGAAAATCACTAACAAACCCAACATTCTTGTTCCTCATCGTCCCTAGAAATCAGATCCGGTCAATTCCACTCAATTCGCAGCAGTTGGATACCCATCTCCATAAATTGATAGCATCCATGTTTTCTCGCTTGTTTCGTAAGCAATTCCAAATGTTTCAGTGGAAAGGGCAAGTCTCGTCGTACATAGCTTCCAAAGTTTCTGGATTGAAGAGATCGCACGGCGGAGGAGAGATGAGGGTTGAAGTGATCGGATGGCGGAAAAGGATTAAGGAATAGAAGAGGAGAGAAAGAAATGGAAGACATGAATATCAGAGCGTCGAAGGCATCGTCGTGTAGATTTATCTTGATTCGAACTCTATCGATTCACGCGAAATCTTCAAGACGAAGAAACATACTGCAAACTTTAAAATCAAAAATCGATAAAGGAAACAAAAATTAGGGATTTCTGGGCAAACCCAGCAATAGACACAGGGCCGGCTGACACCCATAGTAATATGGCCATTTGATATGAGTCCAAAAAAATCATCAAAAAAAAAACCCAAAAAACAAATTATTTGAAAAATGCCCAATTTTTTTTTTTTTCCTAAAGCTCATATAAAAGTTGAGACGATTTAGGATATTGATTTCAAACTTACTCCATAATTGGACGATGGATTTTGAACAGCAACGCAAGATTTCTAGCCATTTCTTTTCCAATTAATGAAGCGTTTTCCCCTTTCTGATATTGCATCATCGTTTTTTTTCCAGAGTTTTCTATCTAAAAACCAAAACACGGTTGTATAATTCAGTTATTAATTGAAACATTAGATTTTTTAATACACCTCATTTTTTTTTAGGTTTCTAGGTGAAATCCCAAACTTTTGGGTTTTCTTTGCAATGTTTCAAGAAGACTCCAAACTGAGGTGTATTATTTGTTTTAATTTCATTGGTTCAGATTTTAATCGAGGTGTCAACACCAAAATCACTGAAAATGCTGTTGTGACATATGGAGAGGCATAAGAGTTTTTATAGTATTGATTACAAAGAAACCAAAGTGGTATAAACCGTAATTGGAGAACATACACCACATATCCCCATGAAAGGCTTCCCCACAACTCATGACTATCTTATGAAACAGAAAACGAACTAAAACCTGTCGTAAGGTAACAAACAGCCGAGACATTCTTTCTATTTTTATTTTTTAATAACTAAAAGGAAGAAAATAGTAGAATTAAGTTATATAAATGAATTGAAAGAAATCAGTTTTTATCATTTCAAGGCACAAATCTAACAACGTTGGTGTTGTGCCTGCCTCCTTCACCACCTTGAAAAACAAGTGTCTTGCTCTTAGATATTTTTTTTTTTTCTGTCATCATTCTCACAATACCTTTTGTGTGTCACCCTTTTCTCTCCCTCTTAGTTTCAATTTCTGTGTTAGTTAGTTCTTGAGAGAATTGAAGAAGCCATGGGGAAAAATCAGTTATCTTCGAGCGAGGCCGCATCCACAAAACAGAAGAATGTGGACGATTGGTTGCCGATAACATCCTCTAGAAACGCCAAATGGTGGTACGCTGCGTTTCACAATGTGACTGCCATGGTTGGTGCTGGTGTACTCAGCTTGCCCTACGCCATGTCCAACCTCGGATGGTATATAGACACGATCTCTCTCATTTTGATTAAATTTGTATAAAGATCTCACAAGAAAAAAATCTCTACTTTTCTCAAACACACTTGCATACGTTCACTTTTGTTTTGATATTGAAACCGCGAGTTAATTAATAAGCATGGCCGTCTTTTAGTATGTAAGATATGCATATATATATAATATATCTTAACTAAAAAAATTGCTGATGACCTACAAATATTTTGAGACGCCCCTCTAGATGATTACACTGCCATATAATGTTCTAACTAATGATTGGTTTATCATTTTGATGGCAGGGGACCTGGAGTGACAATAATGATAATGTCATGGGTCATAACGTTTTACACATTGTGGCAAATGGTGGAGATGCACGAGATGGTTCCGGGGAAGAGGTTTGATAGGTACCACGAGCTAGGTCAGCACGCATTTGGGGAGAAGCTTGGACTGTGGATTGTGGTGCCACAACAGCTGATAGTTGAAGTAGGTGTGAACATTGTGTACATGGTGACTGGAGGGAAGTCATTGAAAAAAATCCATGATCTTCTTTGCACCGATTGCAAAGACATAAGAACTACCTTTTGGATCATGATCTTCGCTTCTGTACATTTTGTTCTCTCTCACCTCCCTAATTTTAACTCTATATCCGCTGTCTCCCTCGCTGCCGCCGTTATGTCCTTGAGGTAAGCCTAATTAAGTTCATACACAATGATGACGATTTTCTTCGTTAAATGATCAAAATTGATTATATATTTATTTGTAAGAAAATTCCACATCGGGAGTTTAGATGAGACCTAAGTAATATTCAAAATCAATTGAAAATGACTGGATTTGCATATGTTGCTTATCTATTATTTAAGGTTTTTAATTTCATTTTCTTAATATGAATTTGTTTGTAATATATGCAGCTACTCGACAATCGCTTGGGGAGCCTCGGTGAAGAAAGGGGTTCAACCAGATGTAGACTACACGTTTAGAGCCTCGACGAGCTCGGGAAAAGTATTCAACTTCATGAACGCGCTGGGAGATGTCGCATTTGCGTATGCGGGTCACAATGTTGTGTTGGAGATTCAAGCTACTATTCCTTCAACTCCTGAGAAACCATCTAAGATCCCAATGTGGAAAGGAGTTGTGGTTGCCTACATTGTGGTCGCCATCTGCTATTTCCCCGTTGCTTTCGGTTGCTACTACATTTTTGGAAACAGTGTGGACGACAATATTCTTATGTCGTTGGATAAACCCACTTGGCTTATCGTTATGGCTAACGCATTCGTGGTTATCCATGTTATTGGAAGCTATCAGATATACGCAATGCCGGTTTTTGATATGCTCGAAACCTTTTTGGTTAAGAAAATGATGTTTGATCCTTCTTTCAAACTCCGTTTCATCACTCGAACTCTATATGTTGGTAAGTTTTTTTTTATAGATTGAATCAATACTCTTACATAACAAAATCTGAATTTATAACATTGTATTTGATGGAACAGCTTTAACCATGTTCGTCGCCATATGCATTCCGTTTTTTGGTGGATTACTCGGCTTTTTTGGAGGATTCGCCTTCGCTCCAACAACTTACTACGTAAGAAACTCAAGTTCACAAATTTTTTTATTCATTTATTTCAAACAAAAGCCCTAGTAAATTTATTTGATACACCATCCATTTTCCTCATGATTAGCTACCATGCATCATGTGGCTGATTCTCAAGAAACCAAAGAAGTATGGATTGTCTTGGTCTATTAACTGGGTAACTTCCTTTTACTCATCATCTTCTACTATATACTATGTGTTTTTATTTATGTTTGTTTGAATTTGACAATAAATTATTGTTGTTTGATTGTGTGAAAATTGCAGTTCTGCATAGTAATAGGTGTTATATTGACGGTCGTAGCTCCCATTGGTGGGCTCAGAACCATCATTATCTCCGCCAAAGACTACAAGTTCTTCTCTTGAAAAAAATCACCCTCTTATTGCTTCATTGTATTATTGTATAATTATATTAAACATCTACATAATAAAGTTCACACGCAAAAGTTCTTACAAATATATGCAATCATGTGTTTCTGTGGAATACATAGAAACACATGTATGTTAGGGCTTCCAAATGTAACACGAAAAACATGATTTAATGCTACTTCTATGAATTTATTACCTTTTGTTGTTGTATATGTATCTCCTATAATTAAATTAAATTATATAATAATGTCTGAAACAAATGTCTATTTAGATATGTTTCCCATGGTTTAACCATGGCATCCCATTAATTATGGGATTTTTTCATACTTATCATGGAACCGGCCATTTATAAATTCTGACCTAAAGAATTAGAGGCTTGCTACCTCATAAATTCTTCTTGATGTTATCAAGATGTCTTTACCTTTCGGAATTAGAAATTTTATGTCATCATTTCAAAGATTTATGATATCTCCTCCTCTAGAAGATTTGTGTTTAAAAAAAAAATAATGGAGTGTGATTAGTTATTAAAGTATATTTTTTTTCAATCACATTTTTAACCGGCTTAAAAGCTCTCCTAGTTTTTCTAACATCCCATTTTCACATTTTGGTTCTTGTTACGTTACCTTTTTTTTAAAAAAGCCAACAATTTGTAACTTTTTTTTGTAAATCACAGTCACTATTTTAAAACCAAAAGGTTTTACAATAATTTTTTTTTTTGAAAATATATAGCCACAATCGCAACCAATCAGAACCTTTGGTTTATTAATATAACCAGAAGTTAATCAAGATGTTGAACTGTTGTAGTGGAGTGGTTCCCATCCGGGATGAGATTCGACTATGTTGGTCTAGGCCAGATATCGAACTTCTCCGGATGTGAAATTATCAAACTAACTCTTGGTCACGTGGGATGTAACTGGGTGGTCTCACGCCCGCTCGAAAGATTAGTCTAGACCCAAATCTAATATATATATATATATATATATATATATTTATTTATACTATATGAAAACAGCTATTTGAAGCTCCTTAAACTAGCCACATCATCTAAGACCATGATTAACGGCGTATATTGAAAGGTTCTTGTGAATATTTTTGATTTTTTTTAATCAGCAGAAAAAAAGAGACGTCTCTAAATTAAGCAACGCGAGAGACGGTTGTTATATTCGACGTGGCATTAGGTGATTGGGGGAATTTTTTTTTCTTTGTTTTTTCTTTCTTTCTTCTCCGACTCTCCTCGTTCTCTCCGTCAGATTTCTCCTTCTCCGACTCTCGTCCTTCTCCTTCTCCGACGCCGACTCTCGTCCTTCTCCGACTCTCCTCGGTATGCAGGGTATGGCGGCGACCACCAACCGTGGCTCTCTTTCTTTTTTCGGTCCCAGGTTTTCTTCTCTCTCTCATGATCTCATCATTAAAGGATGTTGCAGTGTTTTCTTCCTTCTGTTGATGATTTGTGATGCATCGGTTGATTTCCTTTCTGTTGATAAGTACTCTTCGTTTTTTGATATGGTCTTATATTGGTTGATTTTTGTGAATCCTCAATTTCAAAGAGGATTCAAATCAATTTTGCCACAAAATCGAAATTGAAATCGGGGTTTAGAATGAGGTCTCTTTTGCATTAAGATTTGAGTCACTTGCAACACAAATGATGTCATCGTCTCTTTTTTGTTTGTGTTCTCCTGTTTCTCGAGTCTTTGATGTTGATATCTTTTGCATATGCCCTTTTGTCATTTGGTTGTCATCATTTCCTGAAGCAAAGCCTCTTGTAAACTTTGGTTTGGAGATCAATAACTTACAGAGTGAAATGAGCACTTTATATTCATAGCTACCAATATCTGTAAAACTTCATTAGCAATGGAAGTGTCTTAGCACATCGACATGTAATATAGGATGTAGCTTAGCAGAAGCTTTTTACATAGATCGATGTTGTGTTCACCTTCTTGTGAGTCTCTAGATGTTAACATTGTGATTTTGGATGAGTGCATCAATTAAATCCAATCGGCCTAATTCAATTTTCAATTTTGTATGAATTTGTGAACACTGCCGATGGAGTTAATGTGACTGGAAGAAAGATGAGAACATTGCTGGCAATTGGAAGAAGGTATGTTTGTGTTAGGTTAGTGATTTATTGGTATTTAAGGCTTAGTTAGATAGGTTTTGAATGCTCTTAGTTAGGTTTAAGTCTTATCTATGTGGTTAGATATGTGTTCAATGCGTTTTTTGTCTTTCATCTTCTTTAAAGAATATTTGTGTCTTTGATCTTCTTTAAATAACCAGTGCTTCTTCGCCTTCCTTTCATGTTCGAAACAAATCCCTTCCCTGTAATCTTTTTATTTCCATTCCTTCTTCTCTTTCTCACTTCTATTCCCTTTTAATGGATATGTCCTTTACATATCCATATTCTCAGCCCTCAAATTTTGTTGACTTGTTGAATAGTCAACAATAAACTCACTTATCTTCTCAGTCTACACATCCAGAGTGAAGAGAAAGAAGGCCTTGGACCCCCAGTGACGATGTGTTGCTCATCAGTTCCTGGCTCAACACCAGCAAAGATCCTGTAGTTGGCAACGAGCAAAAAGGTGGAGCATTCTGGAAGAGGATAGCAACCTACTATGCAGCAAGTCCTGATGCTGCATCACGTGACCACCGTGAAGCTTAAAAGACTCATTTGGGTATTACCATTGGACATACCAAAAAAGGAGGGTCTCTTACATAAATCTCTTCATCCAATTTAATATTAAACAATGCCTAAGAGACCCAAAAGAGTCTCTACCGTTAATCATTCTCTAACAAATGTTTTAACAAGATGCCACGTGGCATGCACTCTTTAAACAAAGCTACTAAATTTTTTTTTACGTCTTCAGGGTTGACAAATCGTTTACTCTCCCTTTTCAATACGTTTCGAGTCTTCTAGTTTTTCGCTTCATCTCCAGAAAACATATATCCCTTTTCAATACGTTTCGAGTCAGATTCTACGTAATTGAAAAACTTGGAGTGTCGAGGAAATGGAGAGAGAGAGAGTCAGAGGAATGAGAAGTGGAGTGGATTGAGGTTATGCATGTGGCAATTTTTGGTGAGTTTGATTTTTCCATGTGCTGATTCAACTGTTGGGTAGGGTTCATGTCATGTGGACATAAGGATTACAACCTGACGAGTGTTTATGCAAGCACTGTTGAAAGGTTTGTAGGAATTTTTTTTACTCTGTGGTTTTCTTTGGTCAAAAGGATTTTAACCCAAATTTGTTGTTCACTTGCGGAAATCCAATCAGTAGTGTGGCGTTTGGAAGATATTATGGCATCTTCATATGGTGGTGATTGAGTCAGGATATTTAAGACCATGTTTGGTGAAATATTCACTTGAGTGATAAATTATTACATCTATATAGCTGACTTGATTGATGTAATAGGTATGTTGTGGGGATTTTAGCATATTCCCACATGAACTATGCGTCTCCTGATTATTCATACACGAGGTATCGAGAAATGCCAAAACCATCATAAACTAGTTTTAAATTTGAATTTCCTACATGAATTATTGAGAAGTGGTCAATTTCAACATAACCGTTAACGGAGTGAGTTTTCCGTTAAACGGTTTCTGACGTGGCAAAGCGGTTTGGTGTGGGTAGACATTAAACCGTTTTTTTTTTAATTTCACAGACCAAACGACGTCGTTTGGTCTTATACTCACGATTCAAACATGTTAAACGACGTCGTCTTTCAATTTGGGGGGAAATTAGATTTAGGGCTCTTAAGGGGACTCGCGATTCGAGAGTAGAGAGGAAGAGAGGAAGAGAGGAAGAGAGGAAGAGGCGAGTGGAGGAAGAGGCGGCTCGAATCAGGCTAGACGTGTGAGTATGTTGAATCGAGGAAGAGGGATCCCAACCCATTGTCGATGTGGTGATCGTGTAACATTGCTTACATCAAAAACTAAAACTAACCCAGGAAGGCTTTTCCATTCATGTCGATTTGGAGAGGAGGTAATGCTTTGTGGTTTGTTATCGTATTTTGCTTTGTCTCATCACTTCATTTCATCATGGACATCAACATTCTGGGTAATTAGATTCACCAATGAGAATGCTTAATTTTCAACCGCAATTCGTGATGTGATGAACTGTTAAAGGGTTATAATATTCTCTAAATTTGTATATTGTAGAATAATCGATATCATTTGTTCAAATGGACGGATGAAGCAATGTTTGAAGAGATTGAGGATATGATACCGAAAATTGATGATATTGAAAGAGCTTCATTGACCGTAGAGAAGAGTTTACAAGTTTGGGAATCAGAGATTGAAAATCTTACAATGGAGACTCGGACTTGTGAAGCTGTTGTAGGCGGTTTTGAGAAGGAGCTACGGGGTTTTGAAAAGGAGATACAAGATTGCAAGATGGAGCTAAGAGGTTTAAAGAACATGGTTGTGTGTGTTGTGGTGATGTTTTTTTTGTACCAGTTTGTGATGTAGCTTGTTTGTTGAACTAGAATAATGTGTGTTGTGATCAAATTTAGTCGTTTGTAATGTTTGAGTCATTTGTAATGTCTTTTGTTAAGGAGTGAGTGTCTTTTTTCATAAGCTAAAACGAAATCAAAAAATTGAACATGAATGCAGCTAAAACGAGAATTGCATAAACCTGAGCAATACATCCATAAACCATGAACCTGAGTCAATACATCCATAAACCATGAACCTGAGTCAATACATCCATAAACCATACATCATTCACGTGTAAATCCAAAATACATCCTTCACGTGTAAATCCAAAAAATCCTACACCTTAAACTCCTAATTATCCGAGAGTCCATTCCCTCTTTTAACCCCTGCAAAACAATAATAAACATAAACCTGAATCAAAACCAAAATATAAACCAGCATCTGAAACCTAAAGAGAAACCAGCATCTGAAACCTAAATAAAAACCAGCATCTAACAAGACTGAAATTTTAAACAGAGGCTTACTCTAAGATTAGTCTAACACTTGGCTTTGCATTGGTTGACTTGATCCCTCACCAAATTCAGATCGATTTTCTGTGACCTTCTTCTTTTTTGGTTGTCGATGAAGAGCAACTACAACATTCTGACACTTTCTTGTGTTATGTCCACTCTCACCACATCTTCCACAATGTATGATTCTTCTTTCTCTTGAAAGTTTAGTAGGCGATTCATGCCTCTCCTTTGTCTTTTTCTTACTTGGAGACTCATTTTTACCTTTGATCAGCAGGCTCATCTCTCTCAAACTCAGCAGGCTCATCTCTCTCAATCCCATCAGGCTCCTCTCTCTCAATCTCAGCAGGTGACTCATCTCTTTCAATCGCATCAGGCTCCAAAAATATATCAATTACGTTGGTCCACATTGCAGCTTCACACATCTTCTTAAAGTTGTGGTCACCATTACACAGCAATTTCCGGTCCTCTACTTCTTCAAAAGGGACCTTATACCATACTCTCTGACCATACAAACTCACCGGTATCTTATTCATTAGCTCTGTAAACAACCCGGATGGACGAGCTTCAATATTCCGATAACCAGCACCAATGTAGAGAATTTTCCCTTCAACCATCTCAAACTTCCCACCATAGTAACAGCAGAAATTAATCGGTCTGTCTACTTCATCACTGCAAAAAAAAGTAGCAAGTTAACTTTGGAAACAACCCAGATCGAAAACCAAGTGTTTCACATCCAACAAGAGGAGAGAGATCAACGAGAGAAACACACGAAGATAGCAACAACAACAACAACTAAGAATTGATTCGAGGAGGTGAATTCGACCTCATGTCTACTAAAAACTAAGAATTTCATATAAATCAAACTTAACTCACCTCATTTTTCAACTCGGGAAACACAATTCCAACCCACGAAAATACCTCTGCGAACTTGGGAAACACAATTTTTCGTGTTAATCGACTCGATTCAACATACTCACACGTCTAGCCTGATTCGAGCCGCCTCTTCCTCCACTCGCCTCTTCCTCTCTTCCTCTCTTCCTCTCTACTCTCGAATCGCGAGTCCCCTTAAGAACCCTAAATCTAATTTTCCCCCAAATTGAAAGACGACGTCGTTTAACATGTTTGAATCGTGAGTATAAGACCAAACGACGTCGTTTGGTCTGTGAAATTAAAAAAAAAACGGTTTAATATCTACCCACACCAAACCGCTTTGCCACGTCAGAAACCGTTTAACGGAAAACTCACTCCGTTAACGGTTATGTTGAAATTGACCACTTCTCAATAATTCATGTAGGAAATTCAAATTTAAAACTAGTTTATGATGGTTTTGGCATTTCTTGATACCTCGTGTATGAATAATCAGGAGACGCATAGTTCATGTGGGAATAGGCTAAAATCCCGTATGTTGTGATGGGTGTGATATATTGGTACATGCTGGGTGCGACAACATTTCAGAAGGAGGAGAGATGATCTGGAATGCTTAATATATGCTATAGAAACATGACACTTATCATTATTTTAAAATCATTATGTTGTAACTCTTACACATAGCACAGTAGGAGGGATGATCTGGATACTATAGGCTATATGCTTATGTATTTTATTTGAAAAAGGTAAATAAAATATCTCTACTAATGTTCTTTTCTTTCTTATATGGTAGTTGTCTTTAATCCTTCGATCGGAATCACATCCAGTGATAAATAAAGGAACAAAATAGAGTATACTATGAAGTTACAACCGTGGTAAACTCTGAGTCAAATTTATCATGTATTTTGAAGTCTTCATTCGTCTGCATGCGTTCTCATACGATAATGCAGTTTTACATTTTGATTAGTGATTAGATCAATAATTAGAGCTGTAATTGTGAGTATTAGAAGAGGCTATTTGGGGCATTGAAACAAGGGAATCCATGATTTTCACCAAGGTTAGTGTCTCTTAAAACTTCTGGATTTGCTTTTGTTTAACCAGTTTATTGGGAGAGTTTTTCTAAATTGTCTGATTTCTTGATTCTTTTTTTTTTTAATAGAGATTGGCAGAAACTACCACCCACCTCTTGCTCCTATGCTGAGTATGCTGAAAATCTATATAGGTAATCAAAATAATATGCTGTCTATAAAATAGTCGTTCATGCGATAATCTTAACTTACATGGTAAACCAGCTCTACAACCGAAAGCTTATATCTAAAAACGGGTTGTTCATATGATTAACTTGCCATCTTCTTAACTTTCATGCAACAGCCTAAAAATCACAAGTACTCTCATATAAGCATGTACTTGAGGGTTTGTTTGAACAGAAAAATGCAAATTCGAACCGACCGTAGTCTTATCTAACTTACCCGAAAATTTCCACCTTTTGTTTTCTATGAGAAAAAATTGAAGGCAAAGATTATTGAAGGCAAAGGAGAAGTTAAAGATTATTGAGTATTTAAAAGTTATAATATTCAGGGCAAATATTGTTTCCGTGGTCTTTACAATTGTGAGTTGATAAATTTGCTGTTTTATACTACTTGGTTTTCTGATTTATAATACTACTTGGTTCTCTGATTGGATCTCCATATGAAGACCCATTTGTATATCAGTCATATGATGAGTGTCCATAAGAATGGAAAAAGAATATTTTACCGTTGGATTTTCAGGAGAGACTTTGGTTCGAATAAAATTATACATGAAATTTGGTGAATCAAATTGAATTTGTGGGTGATGATGACATATGACTTCTCAAACTCATCTCCCTAACAAGTCAGCAGGGGACACCATAATTCTATATTACTATAGTTCACTTGAAAAATATATTTCTACTTCTTCTAACGTTTATTCATTGACAAGTTGTAATAACAAAACTCCATAAACTTTGCATATTCAAAAGTAGTAAACATGTCATATGAATACTTTCTCGAAATACAAAATCTGAATTTGCATTTATGAAATAATCATACTATCGTATCTAAATATAAACAATTATATCAACTAATTTTTCAAACTGACTATTAACACTACATATTAGATGAAAATACTTATTTAATTCATGAATAATACTTCTTTTTCTTATCAAATTAATGGAAATATTCATATTAAAACAATCCGCGCTACGCGTGGAATAATCCCTAGTATATATATAAAGGAGAATATACTCTCTTCTCATGATGCTACATCATTTTCTTATACTCTACAATTGTGACACATCATCAACTCATTTCTTAATTTTAAAGTGCTAATATGATTTATTATATTTTGTGTATATGACCATTAACCATTGTAAAGGCTACCAATTTTACTTTAATTCTCATGATAACTATCATTCATTAATTTTAACAAGAATTTGAAAAGACATTTATTTATAAATAATAGCTTATATATATTGATGCATTTCTTCATTATTATTAAAATGACGTACTTTATTTAAATGATTAGGTAGATATGGATAGTAAACCATAAAATTTTCGGACAGTTGAATTTGGATCCGGTTTTACCAATTCCATCCCGGACCGAATTCGTTAATATCCACGAATATCCAAATCCGTTTCAAAGCATTTTAAAAAACTAAAAAATTATAAAAGATATAATTTTTTAGAAGATTAAAGTATTAAATTATAAAGTAAATACATGTTATATAAAGGGTAAGTATTCCAGAAGCTAGAATGATAACTCTGATTTTTAATGGGTATGCGAGAATGCATATATATTATGCGAAGCAAATTGTGGTATCCCAAAATGTTAATATGTTTAACCTAATCTTCGAAACAGAGAATGGATAGCTCAAGTTAGAGATGCGACATTGAGAATGGCTAGAGAGAGAGAGAGAGAGAGAGAGGGAGAGAGATTATGAGTGCACCTTCGAAACACGTCAGATAAATGATAGCTTATATATATATTGATGCATTTCTTCATTATTATTAAAATGACGTACTTTATTTAAATGATTAGGTAGATATGGATAGTAAACCATAAAATTTTCGAACAATTGAATTTGGATCCGGTTTTACCAATTCCAAAAAATAAATTCTCGGATGAGACATTGAGAGAGAGATATATATATATATATATTATGAGTGCACTTTTGAAACACGTCAGATAATTGAGATATTCCCAAATGACTAACTACATGATGTTTTTGGTGGAAATGACTTGACACTAATGTAACTATCCAGAATTGAATATGTGATTATGGATATTCGGAAACTAAATTATTTTTTAAATATTGTTTATATTTAATTACATCAAATAAATATAAAAACCATTAAACATTATAAATATTAAAATTTGATGTTTTTTTACTTTTTGAAATACAAAATTTAATGAAAAGATTTGATATCATCGATTTTTTTTTTAACTATGTCAATAAACATAACACAAAAATCTACGCGAAACGCGGATCAACCATTAGTATATATATATATATATAACCAGAAGTTGGAGGGAAAAAAATCCCAAACCATTGAATTCTTTAACATTAGCGCATCTTCTCCTTGGTTTAAAACTTTGAAGGCCCATTAAAAAATCCGGTCCACTAAACAAGATTAGCCATCCCGCCCAAAACGAGACATTTTCCCGCCAGTTGCCTTCGTCTTCTCCGGTCGCCACCACAACAAGTCTCTCTCTAGAAACGCAGAGAGTTAGAGAGAGAGAGAGAGAGAGAGAGAGAGAGAGAGAGGTTGAAAGAGCGAGAGATGGCGACAGATGAGGAGATAAAGAGAGAATTCAACCGTAGCGGTTTTGCTCTTGTGGAAGAAGAGGAGATTCTTAAGAGATGTATGCGAGAGTAAACCTAATTTCATTCTGCCTGATCTTGTTTCGTTCTCCAAATCACGAAATTTGAGTTTCGTTTTGTCTGACGTATTTGGGTTTTCTATTTAGGTGTTACTCTCTGCATAAACTACAGTCTGAAGCCTTCTGAACTCGTTTCAAGCTGGGAACTTTATCATCTCAATCGGTAAATCTACATTCCTAATTGCTCCGATTCATAGTAAATTTCAATGATTTTGATGCCCATAGCGATTGTATTGAGCTATTAAGTATATGTATAGGTTAAAAACACCGATAATTTCATGGGTTTTGTCTCGTCCTATGTTTTATGGCATATTTATAGGGATGCTATTGGTGAAGGAGAGAATTGGGTTTAAAGCCTTTCTTTTGTGTTTTGTTTTTATGTAACAGACAAATTATTGATCAAAGTGTTAAGAAGGATGAAATGGAGGGGTTTCTACTGCATCTTCAGAACCAACAGAAAGAATCTATTATGAAAGAGGAAGCTGGTCTGCATATCTACTCAAACAGAGATGTCTACATGTAAGTGCTTTTATCAAACTTCTTCTTCTTTCTTCCATCAGCTTTTTGAAGGCATACAAATTGCTTTGATCCAGGCTTTTGGACAGGATTCCCGAAGACACAACAGACGAGATTGTCACTACCCCTACAAACAAGTCTCAACGGTTACATCCGGATCCGTTTGGTTCGATAAACAGATCAAAAGATTACGGTTACTCTACCGGGAAGTCGGCTGGACATGTGACACCTTTTGGGCGACGGATCGACAAGTTTGTGGTGAAATTCAACATAGGTAATGTGGCGGCACAAGCAGAGAATGGACAAAACAATGATGTAGAAAACAGTGAGGATGATATGATAATTAAGAGAGTTCAAACAAGCCACAAATGTTCTCTAAAAGTCAATGGCTCAGGTCCTGAACCGGGTTGTAGGTTCATGTATGACAGAACGGAGGACAGGTTTAATGCACTCGAGAACCGGATCGTAAGGCATGCAGATGCATTTGTTGCCTCGGGGTTATATGAGGAACATGTGGATCCAGCTGTTGCTTCACAGGTAGCCTTGACCATACACACTACTTTGGTGTCAAATAAGTTTAACATTGGGGTACGGAGTTTGCTTACAATGTGCTACTGATTGCTTCAGAGAAGTATATTTGCTGTGGGAATGATTTGTTGTGATGGAGAGGGGCATTTGAATGACAAGTCAATTCTATTGCAGAGCAGGTAACTCAAATTATGGCTTTACTTGTCTTTGTATACTATTGCATTCTGTTTCGACTCTGCAATGAATCCTGTTTTACAGAAAGTTACATATCCAGATACATAAGCTTTTTCAAAATTTGGATACCAGAATGACTTAATACGGACTCTGAATTTGGACATTGTGGACCTATAGGTATAAATGATTATAGTTAGTCAATGGCATAACTGTCTTTAAACACGAAGCACGTCAATTCAGAATATGCAGTGTTTCCCTATCCTAATGCCAACAAATTCTATGTTTACAGTGCCGAGCGTACTTCAGGACAGCGTGTTCCACTGGACTTGAACAGACTAAATCAGTTCTCTATTTTTCCTGGCCAGGTGATAATTTAAAGCTAACAACCTCAGGTGTTGTGTTTTTCCCACAGAAGACTCGTAATATTCATGTAGAGGTGGTCTGAATTTGATGCAGATAGTTGGCATTGAAGGACAAAATCCTAGTGGACATTATCTCACCGCATCCAAACTGGTAGATTCAGTTCCTTTAACACTCACTGCTGACGTGGATCTACCTCCTGCTAAGAAGCAAAACTTAGATCAGGAGGTCTCAACTCTCGCAGATGAATCCCGTGAAAAGTCAGAGGTTTCATTTGTAAGTATGCGATCCTTCATCTCAAGGGAGCTGTACTAGTTTTCTTGCATTGTCTTCAAAAAAGCCATTGATTTTTTTTTCTGGCCATTTCTTTCTTTTTATTCTGGCTTATATTTTTCCTACATAGATCATGGCATATATGCACTCATGATCAAAATGATGAGATGAGGGAAATGCAAAATGTTGAGAATTTTAGAGACCACAGAGCTGTTTTGGATAGCTAGGCTGGTAACTCCAAAGACTGGAGCTCCTATAGTTAGTGACTTCGATATTGCCAGGCAACATTAGTATGCTGTGTTCCTTTTTTTCTAGGCAACATTAGTATGTAGGTATGTATGTATGATTTTTTCTGCTTTTATGCGTAGATATTTAGTTGTCATTTTCAAGCACAAGGGTCGTTTATCTAGAACTAGGTGGCATCATAATTTTCTAGTTTGGGATTCAAATTAATGCTTAAGGGTCGTTATGTTGACAGATAGTTGCATCCGGACCATTCACCACATCAGACAACTTGCTGTTTGAGCCACTGAATGAGCTACTAGCCTATGCAAAAAGAAAGCCACCACAATTACTCGTCCTGGTGAGTAACTAAGATTCATTCAGACCTTCTGTAGACTATATGTGTCGTGTGTGATTGTGTCATGGGGTCACTTATGGTTTTTTCTCAAACTCAGCTTGGACCGTTTGTGGATTCTGAGCATCCAGAGATTAAGAAAGGAGCGGTTGATGCCACCTTTAATGAGATATTCCAAGTGGAAGTCCTCAGGAAGGTACTGAAAATAGAACAAAGGATATATTAAACACTGACTGACTTCGGAATAAACAAGGATCTTTTATGTTTTGTGAGTTTCACAGTTGCAAGATTATGTGGAATTCATGGGTTCAGAAGTACGAGTGGTTCTGGTGCCATCCATCCGCGATGCTAATCATGATTTCATATTCCCACAGGTGCTCCTCTCAAACTCTCTCTTTTCACTTTTACGCATTTCTCTTCTCTATTTTGACCTGAAAAGTTTCCCCTTGCGTAAGCAGCCTCCTTTCAAAATTCACATACCTGATCTTGAACATCAGGTACTTGCTTCTTCTCATTAACCAGTCGTCATTTCATAACTCAACTCTCCGTGCACATGCTGATATACTAACTACATTCTTTTCTCTTTCTTCTCCCATACATACAGATGACCAGTCTGTCAAACCCGGGGACCTTCGAGGCAAACCAGGTAATAAATTCACTGTGACAATTCTCTTCTGAGAAACCATATTCTCTCAACTCTCAAAGTCCTTACAACACAAACATTAATTGGGGATTCTCAGGTGAAGGTAGGTTGCTGCACAGTGGATGTACTAAAACAGCTGAGCGGGGAGGAGATGTCGAAAAATTCAAGTGGATCCCCGACTGATCGCATGTCCAGACTCGCTAGCCATCTCCTTCGTCAGCGAAGGTATATCACTGTAACTTTTGCCTTTACTTGTTCAAACAATATTCCATATATATCCTCAGCTACCAAAATATTGTATTCTTATGAAACAGCTTCTATCCTCTATATCCACCGCCCGAGAGCCTCCCTTATGATTCCTCACTGGCTCCTAAGGCTCTACAGATTTCATCAATCCCGAACATTCTCCTGCTTCCATCAGACATGAGGTACTTCGTAAAGGTCAGTCAGTATATTAATAGTGGCAGCATCTTGTTCAGAAGCTAAAAGAAGCGGTGATGTCAGTAACTGAATATTTGTCCTGAATGGCTGCATGTGAAGGTTTTATCTCTTGGGGAAGGGGAAGATGCAGCCAAGTGTGTGTGTGTAAACCCGGGAAGACTTGCGAAAGGAGAAGGGGCAGGTACTTTTGTTGAGCTTTCCTACAAGGGGTGTCCAGAATCGATGCATGCTTCCATCATCTCTATTTAAAACAGAAACTGCAAAATGTTAGGCTAGCTCTCCTATTTCATATACAAGAAAAAGCCTTTGGTTCCTCTCACTTTCCATGTTACCATTATATGCAATGTAATGTAAAGCGGAAAGATGTATAGTAAACAATCTCCCCATGAAACCAATCTCTCGGCTGAATTTCAAAAGATTGGGGTTTAGTACAGTTTTTCCCTTTTCTTGGGTGAGAAGAAGCCATTCTCACAGAGACACCGAGAAGTAACAAGGGTCTAGGGTTAAAAATATCAATCATGCCGGAAGCCTCTCCAAAATTGAAAAGATAGGTGGCGAAGACAGAATCAGAGTGTTGTTCGACGATCTACTCATAGAAATATTATTGCTTGTTCCGACCAAAGATGCAGTGGCCACCACGTCTTTGTCTAAACGATAGAGATTTGTGTGGACAAGTTGCCTAGACTTGACTACAAAGAAATCAAAAACTTCAAAAACAAGAGCCGACGGGATTTCAGAATGCACCTTTACTAGAAAAAGCAGTGCATTGAACTCGGTCCACAATGTCCCGTTGATGTTGGTGTTGTAAAGTGGGTTGCAAAAGCAGTTGATCGCTGCGTGCTGTGTAAGCTAAAGTTCAAGCTCCTTTGGAATAGCGAGCCGGCCATAATGCTTAAGAGCCTTTACACTTAGCAAAACGCTCTTACGAAATTGGCTCTCTCCGAAGAGATTCTTGTGGATGTTCGTATCTCTCATCACTTTACCAACTTGAACTTTTCTATGTTGTGTACAAAGACAAGATTCTCATGTCGCATCTGAAGGTGTGTTTCGACATGACTGTGAAAGTGCCTTCTTTGGAAAATTTTCGGAAATTTTTTTATCATTTAATTTCTCTAAATATTTGTAATACGTAACTTTATTCCCTAAATGTGCATTAACTTTGTAAATTTAGGCCTGAAAAATGTCAAATATTAAAGGGTAAACGAGACTCGTTAAGTTTATTGCAAGGGTCGTTTTATATCTCATCGTCTTTCCCAACTTTTTAAAAATCCTAAATCCCTTAATCGAAATCAATATTTTTTCTTCTTTCTAAACTTTATTTTTGTAAAACAGTTACAATACAAATCCTAATACCCACTACTATGAAAATTATTAATGAATACAAAAAGTCCTTTCAAGATTCTTTTCATAGTCTGGACCAAAACAACACATAACATGCACTTTAGTTAGCCGTTGAAATTTTAAACTTGCATAATTAAAGAACAAAAAAAAATGATTTTTCCCTTTGAAAAAAGGGCAAACAAAAAAGTTCAGAGGACAAATTGGTAATTATTATCCATAGACCGCTCTGTCTCTCTTCCACGTCTAACGGCTCTCTTTTGCCAACTGTTACAACATTTCAAATGTCACCTTCTTTTTTACAATTAAAGTTACTTTTAAATTCACCCCAAAATCCACAATTCCGTGCTCAAACATTCCTTATTTTTGTAGCTATATGTAAATATAGAAAGTATGTAGCCATATCAGGATATTAATGAACTAAAGGGACCTGTATCTGTCACTAAAATCATTTTTTTTAAAGGCTCTCTCCTCAGAATTTGAAGTTTTGAATTGTTTTTTTTTGCTTCCTTCTCTCTCATTACTTCAAAATCTCTCTGCTTCTGATTTCAACTTCTTCATTTTCTTCGGCAAATGGGTTGCTGTTTCAGCAAGAAGACTTCTCCATCTTCTTCTTCTTCTAATGGTGGATCTTGTTCTGCGAAGTCACCAGATCCGAACAAATCCGCCATTGATAAACCTCTGAAGCTCGAGACTGGAGCACAAGAGAAGCTCGAGTTAGAAGAATCGAAACCAAAGAATGAAGTGAAACAAGAAGCTGAGCTACAAGAGAATGGCAAGACGAGGAAAGAGGTGTTCGTGATCAAACACAGAAGGAGCCATGAGAGATCCAAGACGACAGATCCGGAGGATTCTACGGTTTCCGATGAGAAATCAACCGGCTCGAATCCAGTGGATGTGGATGCTATATTGATTCAGTGCGGGAGGCTGAGCCGGAGCAACTCCGCCGCCGCGAAAACCAGGAGATATTCTGGATCTAAGAGGAGCTTTGATTTTGACCAGAACGAGAGGAGTCGCGACGGCGACGCGGACGAGGCGGATGCGGAAGACGGCGGAGAAGAAGAGGCTGAGCGGCGGATTCATCGGCAGCGCCACCGTGGCGGAGATTCGCCTCGGGAACAGAGAAGACGAACGCCGAGCAGAGAGAGGGAGGATTCGAAGAGTCATCGATCGGGAAGTAGGGAGAGAGGAAGTGGTAGTAGAAGGGTGAGCAGATCTCCGGGAAGAAGATCGGAGACAAACCCTAACTCCTGCGCCGGTAGTGGCAGTTCTGTGAATTCGAGTAACAACAATAGACCAGCGAAATTTGTCTCGGTTCCTGCAACGGACAAGAGCAACAATGGCGAGCCATCTATCAAACGGACTATTGTGAAGAGAAACGTTGGAAAAGCGGCGTCTCCTAGGTCACAGTCTCCGGCAAGAGCGGCGTCTCCTAGGTCGCAATCACCTGCAAGAGCGGCGGCTAACACCAGTAGCTATGCTCAGCCTTCGCCGTCAAAGCTTAGCCGGAAAACGGAGCATTCACCGTACAGGAGGAACCCATTGGGAGAGATAGATCCAAACTCATTGGCGTATCCACAAACTCAAGGGGATAAATTGGGATCTGGTAACAAGAGGGTGATGAACAGAGAAAATGAAAGTCAGGGATTGATTAAAGAATCTGCAAATTTGGTGGCTCAGGTATGAATTCTTACTAGATCGTAATGGATCGAATCCAAGTGTTTGGTATTGTTTGAATGAATGTTTCTAATGTTTATGTTTCAGATGTTTGAATACAATCAAGTATTATGTATTTGTTGAAGTGAATGTTTATAATGTTTCTGTTTCAGAAGTTGAATCATGGGACGAATGCCAAAACCGGTACTCAAACTCCTATCCGCAGAAGCGTAAGCCCGAGCCGTGTCACCAAAGAGCAACAAGAGGCAGTGGAAGAGTGTAAGATAGTGTTGTCGTCTGGAACTGATTTGCCTAAGCCTCAAATTGTGAGCCGCAGCAGATCATTGAGGAAATCCCATGATTTCGATTTCAGTCCGGAAGCATTGCTCTCGAACAACATCGAAAACAACAATAACAATGCGGTAGCAGCAGCAGCATCATTACCATCTTACACAGCTTTGCTTTTAGAAGACATTCAAAATTTCCACCAGAAGAGTGTTAATGTCAATGCCATAAGTTCATCTATTCCCAAGGCTTGCTCCCTCGTTGAAGCAGTTGCAGATCTTAACTCCACTACGAAACAACACCAAAGAACCGAGTTCAAGAGTTTCAGATCCGTAGCAGTGAAGAAAGCGGATCTAATGGAGCCAAGCTTTGAGAAGTATGTGACTGTTAAGAGAGGCGGTTCTTCGTTGGAGGACATGGAAGAGCAAGAATCTTCAGGAAGCAATAGTTTCACTGGAAGTAGTTGCGTGGTGCAGCGACATGGATACACATCGTCTTCTTCATGGGAACCGAATTCAGCTGAATCGACTGATCGAGTGTGTGTGAGATCAAACAAACAAGAACGTGACCGAAGTCCACTTGGTTTGAATACTGAGAAACAAGAGTTTGATCCGTTAAAGAAGAATGGTGTTGGAGTTGGACGCAAAAGAGTGGCTCTTGTTGATTCGTCTTCAAGCAAACAGGCAACAACAACTCGTGTTGCTGCAGTTTCAATGTAACAATGTATTCGTTGTTTTACTTTATTGTTATTTGTACTTTGAGTTTGGTTTTTGTTTTGTGTAATCATTTGATCAATCCAAATAACATATTCCTTCTTCACGGTTAAAAGTTGAGGCTTTATTAAATTTATCCAAAGCATATAGAAAAACACCCCAAAATTACTCTTTGTTTAAATTTATTACATCACTCACTCAATATTATTAAAGAAAAGCTGAACTTCGTGATGCCACAGACAAAACTCACAAGCAGAAGAAGTATTCATGTCGTTGTCCTCACCGTATCGATGCCAAGCACAATTGTATGCTAAGAAGTCATTGGTTCGACCATCGCACTCGCACTTCTCTCGAACGTACGCTCTTTTGAGTTCTTTCATCACCGGTATGCCACGCCACAAAACGCTGTCTCTAATCCTGTCCCGAAGTTCCACCAGCTCCTTCAACGTTGTTGACATCAACGGTTTTATTAAAGCAGACAAGATCTTGAAACCCTTTTGTTTTGTATTGCCACCAAGCAGAGCAGGTCCTGATATTTCTAGACTCAAGCATATCAACAAATATACACATACATCAGACCTATAAAACTATAATAACCCATAATATAAGAAACTGTTGGCACCAAAAAAAAAAAAAAGAGAAATAAGAAACTCAGGTTAACAAAATATGAATTGCATTCAATGCCAATTCAACTAAATGTATATAAACTGAGGCTACAAAAAGGTGCTTCTCTTGCTTACCTCCAGGGCTGCCTCTGCCTCCAAGACAGATTAGGATCAGCCCATAAACATAGTTTGCTTCATGGTTTCCTTTATCCGCAGCTCTAGCTAAACGTTTGAGTCCTTTGGGTTTTTGGTTCTCTAGAAAAAAACAGATGAGTCCTTTGCGGTACAAGGCTTCGGGGTTTCCATTCCTTCGACATCTCTTGAAAAAGTTTGAGAACCTTTCGGGGTTGTGACGCCAGTGGAAAAGAGGGGTTTCGTGTAGTGAAAGTCGAGAAATAACGTATTGATCATCACAGATCTGTCGAAACGATTCCGATACTAATCTGAGACTGCGAACCGATGACAAGGAAGAAGCTGCAACACATGAAGAAACCTCCACAAGAAGTTCTTCTGGTAAACAATCGATAGAAATTCTTCTTTTGCTAAAATTCTTAAAAGAAGAAGACGAAGACAAAGAGGAGAATACTGTCTACACAATAACAAGAAGACAAGTCTGGAAACCGAAAGAAGAGAAGAAGAAAGAGATGGGCCTTGACAAAACAAAGGAAAGGCCCAACGACATTAAAAGAGGAAAGCCCAATCCAGAAATGCACTATGCACCTGCAACAAAAAGTAGAGACTCACAACAAAAAGCAGATCCGTACGAGACAACTCAGATCATTACACTCTACAACCGGTTTGACCAACTAGGATCTGGTGAAAATGACTGATAATTGACAGCTGTATGTAATGCTTTTCAGCTGCACTAGGGTTTACTACTGTGCTTTTGTTCTCTGTCTATATAAAAAGACAGTTTATGTAACCACAAACGTTAAGCATGATATTATGAAGTTTTCAGCTATCTGTTCAAGCTTCTAGCTTCGTTTTATCTTTGCCTTCATGGTATCAGAGCTATGGATCTGACATCCATAGACCTCTACTCTGTTCCTGCTCTAAACATTTCAAATTGTGTCACGGTTACACTCACTGAAAAGACTTATCTTTTATGGAAAACTCAGTTTGAATCCTTCCTCGCTGGTCAGGGGCTGTTAGGATTCGTCAATGGCACTATTCAAACTCCATCTCTTACGATCTCCGTCCCCGGAATCAACAACACCACTCAACAGGCTCCAAATCCAGCATTTCTTACCTGGCACAAGATTGATGGTGTTGTTAAGTCCTGGCTCTAGGGCTCGATTGCTCCAAATATTCTGAGTATCGTTGTTCACTGCACCACCTCTCATGAGGTATGGGTTTCCATCGCTAAGCACTTCAATAGAGTCTCCTCCTCTAGGCTATTTGAGCTGCAACGTCGTCTGCAAAATGTTACTAAAAAGGAGAAACCCATGTCTGAATACTTAGGGGAACTTCAAAATCTCTGTGACCAGTTAGCTTCTGTTGGTAGTCCTGTCACTGAACATATGAAGATATTTTCTGCTTTGAATGGTCTTGGACGAGAATATGAACCCATCAAGACTACCATTGAAAACTCCATGGACTCTGTTCCAAGTCCAACTTTTGAGGATGTTATTCCAAAGCTCACAGGTTACGATGACCGTCTTCAGGGCTATCTTGGTGAATCATCAATATCGCCACATCTAGCTTTCAGTGTTACAAACAACAACACTGATTCTGACTACTCCAACAGCCCTGGTTATCAAGGTTTTCGTGGTCGTAGCAACTCACAATATCGGTTTGGGAGCAATCGTGGCAGAGGGTCTTACTCCACCAGAGGCCGTGGCTTTCACCAGCAGATCTCTTCCACCAACACTGCTTCTCAACCTTTTGATACAGCAAACCGATCAACCTGTCAGATTTGTGGAAAATTTGGTCACAATGCCCTCAAATGCTACAAACTCTTCGACATCTCTTATCAAAGTGAAGAGGTTCCAACTGCTCTGGCTGCAATGCGCATCTCTGATGACAGTCAACATAACGGTACTGAGTGGTTCCCCGACACTGGTGCTTCTGCTCATGTAACCAACTCCACTCAAAATCTCCAAGCTGCGCAAAACTATCATGGACATGATTCTGTTCTTGTGGGAAATGGTGATTTTCTCCCAATCACTCACATTGGATCCGTTCCTCTTCACACCATGTCAGGTACATTATCTTTAAATGATGTTCTTGTGTGTCCTGACATTGTTAGATCTCTTCTCTCTGTCTCTAATCTTACTGCCGATTACCCATGCTCATTCAAATTTGATGCTAATAGTGTCTATGTAAAGGACAAGCTAACAAAGCGGATCCTGACACACGAAAGCAGGCATGATGATCTTTATGTCTTGGAGAATCCGTCTTTCACTGCCTTTTACTCCACCAGACAGCTCAGTACCAGTGATGAAGTCTGGCATAGAAGGCTCGGGCACCCTAGTTCAGAGATTCTCCATCATCTATCTGCAAATAAAGCCATCTCTATCAATAAAATCATCAACAAGATGTGTGACTCATGTCAGCTTGCAAAGAGTTCAAGGCTACCTTTCTCTCCTTCTGTTTTTAAAGCTGTAAGTCCTCTTGAGAGGATTCATTGTGATTTGTGGGGACCTTCTCCATTTTCTTCCTTCCAAGGATTTAAGTACTATGTAGTCTTCATTGACAATTTCTCCAGATTTTGTTGGTTCTATCCTTTGAAATGCAAATCAGATTTCTTCTCCACCTTTTTACTGTTTCAAAAACTTGTTGAGAATCAGTTCAATCTGAAAATCAAGATGTTTCAGTGTGATGGTGGTGGTGAGTTCATCAGCTCTAAATTTATTGCTCATTTGGCTCAGTGTGGAATCAAACAACTCATCTCTTGCCCTCATACTCCTCAGCAAAATGGTATTGCTGAACGAAAACACAGGCACATCACTGAACTTGGGCTTGCAATGATGTTTGAAAGCAAAGTGCCTCAACGGTTTTGGGTGGAAGCATTCTTTACAGCCAACTTCCTCGGTAATTTACTGCCCTCCTCCACTCTATCCAATCATCAAAGTCCCTATGAAGCTCTTTTCAACAAGAAACCAGATTACTCAGCCCTACGAGTGTTTGGGTGTGCATGTTATCCCTCGCTAAGACCATATGCATCTACAAAACTTGACCCTCGTTCACTAAAGTGTGTCTTCTTAGGCTATAATGAAAAGTATAAGGGCTACCGTTGTATCTATCCTCCCACTGGTAGAGTTTACATCAGCAGACACGTTTTGTTCGATGAATCTGTTTCTCCTTTTGCCACAGATTACTTCTCTTTTCATCCAGCTCAATCCTCACATCTTCTTAGCGCGTGGCAACAAAGCTTTCTTCAATCTACAAACAGTTCGTATTTTCAGCTGCACTAGGGTTTACTACTGTGTTTTTGTTCTCTGTCTATATAAAAAGACAGTTTATGTAACCACAAACGTTAAGCATGATATTATGAAGTTTTCAGCTATCTGTTCAAGCTTCTAGCTTCGTTTTATCTTTGCCTTCAAATACCATGTTGAGATTAAAGGGTACCGTTTGTAAGTTGGCTAATTTTATATAGAGGCCTAAATTCGTTTTCTTTTTTTAAGAAGGAATAGAAATATATAAGACAAATTATCTCCTTTTTCCTGATTTAAAAAGGGAAATTAGGTATAGAAAAAAGAAGAGTGAATTGGCTAGAAATCCAAATCTACTCCCGAAATTAGCAAAATAACCAAACGGGTGTTGATAGTTTCATAATTTAGTCCATTTTAGTATACATTTTAGTTAGCATTTTGTGACTTTTTGCATTCATTTCATTGTTTTTGGTCTAGTTTGCATCCATTTTAGAGTTAGTGAGTCTTAGGTTAGTTTTTGCATATGTTTGTGTGCTATGGAGTCTTTTAGGAACCATTTGGAGCTTATGGAATCATTTTGGAGCTTAGAGCAAGATCATGGGGCAAAATAAACCCAAACAATCAAGAAAAATGCAGAAGCCATCCGATGTGCTCTAAAGATTGGGTCAGAAGAAGCTCTTGCGCTCAGATTAAGCTTTGGAACACTTGATAAAGTTTGTAGGTAATTGAGTCATCTTTCCAACGGACGTTGTTTCATCAAGTTCTGAGCTGTATTGCGGAAGTTATCACCATTTCACTGAGCATACGTCCGTCTGGCGCGCGAATGAGCTACATGGAGCTCACAGCGGCGTACCGCAGCGGTCTACAGTGACCGCTGCGGATCCTCCCGACGAAAAAAAACCGAGATTCACAGCGGGCATGCAGCGGTCAACTCCACACCGCTGTGGGACCCTCCAGAGCAAAATGCAGAGACCGTCCGAAGTGCTTCAAAGATCGACTCATATGAACAGTTTCCATTCGGATTTAGCTTCGGCGGTCTTCATGAAAGTTGTAGCTATGTGAGTTAGCCTTCCAATGGAACCGGTTTCAAGTCATTCCGATCTGGGATTAGAGAGATACGACAACTTTAGTAAGCGCATGTCCGCCTGGCCTGCAAACGAAGCAAAACTGGAAATCCACAGCGGCCAGCTGCACCGGGCAACTGTAGACCGCTGCAACCTACGACCTGCTTTGATATTTAGGCCAAAAACCTTGTTGTTTGAGGGGATATCTCATTTTAACTTCTCAAAAACACTCTTCTTAGAGAGAGTTTGGAGTTTTTAAGAGATTCTTGGTGTTTTTATGAAAGTTCTTGTTTGTTTTCATCTATCTATCTATTTCTAATCATCTAACCATGAATCTAAACACCTCCTACATAAGATTTGTTGAGATTATCATGGTTTGTGAGTAGTTTCTTTAGAACTTTGGGTATGGTAGATTAAGATGTTTTCTTGCTAAATCATGATGCTTACGACTTAGTTTATGAAGAATCCTTACTTGTTAGGTGTGATTAATGCTAGATTAGCCTTGACAAAGTTGATTTAGAACTTAAGGAATTTCATGCCCGGAAGGTGTTCGATGAAATTCCTCAACCAAACTTAGCAAGTGTTTTACATTCCTAGCCTATGGAAATAGATGTCTAGGGTGTTTAATGGCTATTTAGACTTGAGATTAATGCTTGTTGATCATTTAATTGCAAATGGAAGTTTGTTCTCAGTTAAGTGATTAGTGAAGTGATTATTTTCATGGAAGTGGATTAGTCTAAATTAGTGATCTAAGGCCTAAGGATTAGCATTGTTTGAGTATCATGGTTTAGCTAGAGAATGTCCAAGTCGATTACCATTACCCGAAGTTCGTTTGCTTATTCTTGTTTAAATCGTTTTCGTTACGTTTTAGTTCAAAACTTGTTAGTCTTTTAATTACCTTTGTTATATGCTTGGTTATTTATTATCTTGTCTTTAAATTGATTAGGATCATTAGAAAACCTTTATTTGATTAGCTTAGATTAAGAAGTGTCTCGTATTCTCTGTGTGTTGTTCTCGTGCCTCCTTGTGGATTCGATCCCTAAGTGCTACAATGACATACCATTAGATTGTGGTATTGTGCACAATGGGTTAATTGTGCGAACCGTAAAAAGTTCACTATCAATTTGGCGCCGTTGCCGGGGACGTTTAGCAATAGCCATAGGGATTAGGACTTTTTTTTGAGACTAAGTTTTATTTTTCTTTGTTTACTAATCTTTCCACCTTGTTTGCTCTTATCTCTATAGGTGCATGAACTTTCAAAGGCGAGGTATGAATATGGATCAAGCACCACTTGTTAGAGATGCAAATGAGAATCGAGAAGAGGTTGCTCAAAGGGTTAGAGCACCGAGGTTGATTGGAGCGGGTGATGCTCCCAACGCCCATGGAAATCGCGCCGGTATACATCCACCACCGGTGGAGAGTAATAATTTTGAGATCAAGGCGAGTCTCATTTCCATGGTGCAAGGAAACAAGTTCCACGGTTTACCGGTGGAGGATCCCTTAGACCACTTGGATCAATTCGATCGAATTTGTGGAATAGTTAAGATCAATGGAGTCTCGGAAGATGGGTTCAAGCTTCGATTATTTCCATTCTCTCTTGGAGACAAAGCCCACCAATGGGAGAAGAACCTACCTCAAAGATCCATCACTTCTTGGGATCAATGTAAGAAAGCCTTTCTTGCCAAGTTCTTCTCTACTACAAGAACGTCAAGGTTGAGAAACGAGATCTCGAGCTTCACTCAAAAAGGGAATGAGAGCTTTTGTGAAGCGTGGGAACGATTCAAAGGCTACACAATGCAATGCCCACACCATGGCTTCTCCGAAGAATCGCTCTTAAGCACTCTATACCGAGGAGTTTTGCCCAAGTTTAGGATGCTTCTTGATACCGCAAGCAATGGCAACTTCTTGGGAAAAGAAGTTGATGATGGGATGGAGCTCGTTGAGAATCTTGCCCAAAGCAATGGGAATTATGGTGAGGATTATGATATAGCTTTGAGAGGAAGTGGAGAATATGAGGACCGAACAAGAAGGGAGATGAAAGCCCTAAATGAGAAGTTAGACAAGGTCTTGGAAGCCACACAAAGGCGAGTGAACTATGTAGGGGATTGCAAAGGTTACCAAGAGGAAGTTCACTTTGTGGGAAACCAAGGCGGTTACCCAAGCAAACCATCTTTTGCACCGCAACCGCAACAAGGGCAAATAAGCAACTCGACACAACAAGATGTCGAAATGAAGGGTATGCTTCAACAACTCTTGACGGGCCAAGCTCATGGAGCAAATGAGTTGAATAAGAAGATGGCCGAGATTCACACTAAGGTGGATTGCTCATACAACGATCTCAACGCGAAATTTGAAGATCTATCCTCTAGAATCAAACACTTGGATCAACAACGCACTCAAGGAGATTCCGATTCTAGTAGACCCATGGAGAAACTAAAGGGCAAAATCGATGCAAACCCAATGGAGTATTGCAATGTTATCCTCTCAAGTGACGAGATTGAAGAAGCTATACGAGAGATCAAGAGAGTTCTCCATGAATCCAAAGACGAAGTCGTAGTGGTTTCTAGCAACAAAGTAGTTGAGAAAAGAGATGTGGAGGCCAAGACAATTGTGAGGAAAGAGACTTCTTGCATTGAACCTCCTCAACGTGAGCCTAAATCGATTCCCAAGCTTGGAAATCCGGGTAAATTTGTCATCTCTTGCTCCCTTGGTGATTTGAATGTTGATGACGCCATGTGTGATTCGGGATCAAGCGTGAATGTGATGTCACTTGAATTGGTGAAGAGTCTTGAAATCAAGAGCATGAAGCACCACCCATCACACATCACTTTTGGAGATTCTTCTTCTAAGCAACCACTTGGCATTGTTGAAGATTATCCTCTCAAGATCGGAAATTGTCTCATTCCAACCGACTTCATAGTTATGAAGATGAAGCAAACCAGCAAACTCCCCCTCCTCCTTGGAACTCCATTCCTCAATACCACCGGTGCAAGCATGGACTTCCAAAACAAGAAGGTCGTTCTCAAGAACGTGAATGAAAAAGTCTTCTATTCCATGAAGCCCTCTTCCACTAAGCTTTGTGGCACCATTGTTTGTAAGGATGATGAAGTGGAAGTTAAAAAGGTTGAGTATGTGGGAAGTTGTGAGAAGATGAATTTGGTTTCACCCCCAAAAGCTTGTAAAAAGAAGAAAGATTCTCATGAAGAGAAAGCTTTGGGTTATGGTAATGTTGAAGAAGCCTTAGCGCTGGATGGTGTTTGCTTGGAATATCTTTTCCATACCGATATGGAAAATGAGGTTGAGAGTATAAATGTTCAAAAGAAGGGTAAGGACACTAAGGCCAAAAAGAAGAAACCCAATGATACCCACCCTCCCACTCTTGTCAAAGGCATGACGAGCAAGCCTAATGAGGTTAGATCATTTTTTCCCAAACTCGCCACTATGACATTGACACCGTGGAGATATGAAGATGGTGTGGTTGAGTACAAGATCAAGTGTAAGGGAAGGTCAAAACCTTTTGCCATGGTTAGAGCAATCATCACACCCGAACTTAAAGAAAAAGGTCCAACGGGAATTCAAGAGATCATGAGCAAGGTTCTCACACTCAAGCTCGAAGACCCGCCATGGAGTTCCACTACTCCTTCTCTCCAAGCCTAAAACGGTTTGAAACGTCAAGCGTAGCGACGTAAAACAAGCGCTCTTGGGAGGCATTCCCATGACTATCTTTGTATATATTTTCGTTCTTTCTTGTTCCTTTTGATGTTTTTGTTTGATGTTTATAGTTTTCTTGGGTCCAAGGTCGTGGTGCTTAACGCATGAATGGGTAGAGCTACAGCACGTCACACTCCTCTCCAATCCAAAGGTATGATCCAAACTCCATTTCATTGTACATACTTTTGCATATTTTTACCTTCTCTTTGATTTGTGTTGCACCGAGACGTTGCAATTCAAGTTCGGGGGAAGAATTTGTGTCTTTTGATATTGTGTTTTGTGATCTTATTTTTCTTTTTGCATATTTGAGTCTCATTCATTCATATAAGTGCATATAAAAACCATTAAAAAAATAATATTTAGTTGCATTTTGCATGTTTAAGATTGAGTCTAGATGCATATAGGTTTGCATTCACTTGCATTGGGAGAATTATCCATGTAGAATATAAACTTAAGAGCTTGAATTAATGCCCTCGTTAGGAGTTCTTTGATGCATTTGAGCGATCACGAAGTTAAGGATGATCCATGCTTTGATCTTGCGGTTTGAATGTTTTTGTCTTGGTTGAAGCATGCTTTGAATTGAATCTAACTCTATCTACATGAACTCTAATCTTGACTCATAATTATCATGTTTATGTATTGAAAAGTGAATTCATGGATACCTTATACATATTTGAGCTATCTTAGCCCTTTTCACCACTCTCTTGTTAGCTCAAATAGCCGTTTCCCATTTTTGGAACGGTTAACCACACCCTTAACTATACTTTTCCTTCAAGCATTCATTTCTTGTGTGTGTCGTGAGGCCTAATTTTGAATGAACTTAGCAAAAAGTGTTGAGTTTGGAACGACAAGGAGTTGATAGATAGGTTGGTGATTTGGGTGTTGATGTAAAGAAAAGAAAGTGTGGAGAAAGGAAAAGATTGAGAAAAAGGATAGGGGAAAGTAAAAAGTCTGGATTGGTTGGCATGAAAATGTGAAATAGCTCTAGGTGTTGAAAGTATAAGTCTCTATGTGTGTAAAAGAAAGAAAGAGCCAAAAAGAAAAAAAAAATATATATGGCTAATGCATCTAAATGATGATTGAGAGACTAGTTATGAAAATGAAAAAGAGCTAAAAGAAAAAGATGAAGAGTCAATCCATTTGTTGAAAGAGAAGAAGAAAAGAAATGTGGTCTAAGAAGGCAAAATGCCTTGTGATATGGGTAGTTTAGGAATGGATCTTGATGGGTTTAGAAATAGGAGTGGAGTTCATATTGGGGCATTGGGTAGACGGATGTCATCCTTGTACGCATCAATTGTTCTTTACTCTTAGCATTTTGCCAAAGTTCATTCTTTCGTGAGAGATCCCATTGCATTGGAATACCCACATGATTGAGATCATTTTTATCTCAAAACCTTTTCCCTAAGCCAAATGAGTTCACTTGATTTTTATTAAGCATGATTCACCATTGTACTTAATGAATGTTAAAGAGTTAGAGGATATGATTACTTGTAGATGCTAAGGCTTAGACCAATTCGTATAGCGACGAGTATGGCTAAATCTTTTGAATTAGAGGTTGTTTGTGCATCACATAACTACTCTCAAGGGCATTGAATTAAATTCTTTTGTTAATATTCTCGGATATGATCTCTCGCATTCCAACCTCTTCTTCGACTTGTTCTTGTTTGTTTGCTTGCGGACAAGCAAAAGGCAAGTTCGGGGGAGTTGATAGTTTCATAATTTAGTCCATTTTAGTATACATTTTAGTTAGCATTTTGTGACTTTTTGCATTCATTTCATTGTTTTTGGTCTAGTTTGCATCCATTTTAGAGTTAGTGAGTCTTAGGTTAGTTTTTGCATATGTTTGTGTGCTATGGAGTCTTTTAGGAACCATTTGGAGCTTATGGAATCATTTTGGAGCTTAGAGCAAGATCATGGGGCAAAATAAACCCAAACAATCAAGAAAAATGCAGAAGCCATCCGATGTGCTCTAAAGATTGGGTCAGAAGAAGCTCTTGCGCTCAGATTAAGCTTTGGAACACTTGATAAAGTTTGTAGGTAATTGAGTCATCTTTCCAACGGACGTTGTTTCATCAAGTTCTGAGCTGTATTGCGGAAGTTATCACCATTTCACTGAGCATACGTCCGTCTGGCGCGCGAATGAGCTACATGGAGCTCACAGCGGCGTACCGCAGCGGTCTACAGTGACCGCTGCGGATCCTCCCGACGAAAAAAAACCGAGATTCACAGCGGGCATGCAGCGGTCAACTCCACACCGCTGTGGGACCCTCCAGAGCAAAATGCAGAGACCGTCCGAAGTGCTTCAAAGATCGACTCATATGAACAGTTTCCATTCGGATTTAGCTTCGGCGGTCTTCATGAAAGTTGTAGCTATGTGAGTTAGCCTTCCAATGGAACCGGTTTCAAGTCATTCCGATCTGGGATTAGAGAGATACGACAACTTTAGTAAGCGCATGTCCGCCTGGCCTGCAAACGAAGCAAAACCGGAAATCCACAGCGGCCAGCTGCACCGGGCAACTGTAGACCGCTGCAACCTACGACCTGCTTTGATATTTAGGCCAAAAACCTTGTTGTTTGAGGGGATATCTCATTTTAACTTCTCAAAAACACTCTTCTTAGAGAGAGTTTGGAGTTTTTAAGAGATTCTTGGTGTTTTTATGAAAGTTCTTGTTTGTTTTCATCTATCTATCTATTTCTAATCATCTAACCATGAATCTAAACACCTCCTACATAAGATTTGTTGAGATTATCATGGTTTGTGAGTAGTTTCTTTAGAACTTTGGGTATGGTAGATTAAGATGTTTTCTTGCTAAATCATGATGCTTACGACTTAGTTTATGAAGAATCCTTACTTGTTAGGTGTGATTAATGCTAGATTAGCCTTGACAAAGTTGATTTAGAACTTAAGGAATTTCATGCCCGGAAGGTGTTCGATGAAATTCCTCAACCAAACTTAGCAAGTGTTTTACATTCCTAGCCTATGGAAATAGATGTCTAGGGTGTTTAATGGCTATTTAGACTTGAGATTAATGCTTGTTGATCATTTAATTGCAAATGGAAGTTTGTTCTCAGTTAAGTGATTAGTGAAGTGATTATTTTCATAGAAGTGGATTAGTCTAAATTAGTGATCTAAGGCCTAAGGATCAGCATTGTTTGAGTATCATGGTTTAGCTAGAGAATGTCCAAGTCGATTACCATTACCCGAAGTTCGTTTGCTTATTCTTGTTTAAATCGTTTTCGTTACGTTTTAGTTCAAAACTTGTTAGTCTTTTAATTACCTTTGTTATATGCTTGGTTATTTATTATCTTGTCTTTAAATTGATTAGGATCATTAGAAAACCTTTATTTGATTAGCTTAGATTAAGAAGTGTCTCGTATTCTCTGTGTGTTGTTCTCGTGCCTCCTTGTGGATTCGATCCCCAAGTGCTACAATGACATACCATTAGATTGTGGTATTGTGCACAATGGGTTAATTGTGCGAACCGTAAAAAGTTCACTATCAATTTGGCGCCGTTGCCGGAGAATCGAGAAGAGGTTGCTCAAAGGGTTAGAGCACCGAGGTTGATTGGAGTCTCGGATGATGGGTTGGAGCTTGTTGAGAATCTTGCCCAAAGCAATGAGAATTATGGTGAGGATTATGATATAGCTTTGAGAGGAAGTGGAGAATATGAGGACCGAACAAGAAGGGAGATGAAAGCCCTAAATGAGAAGTTAGACAAGGTCTTGGAAGCCACACAAAGGCGAGTGAACTATGTAAGGGATTGCAAAGGTTACCAAGAGGAAGTTCACTTTGTAGGAAACCAAGGCGGTTACAACAAAGACTTCAACTCCAACTTCCCGCAACAAGGGTTTGTTCCTCGAAACCAATTCCAAGGAAACCAAGGTGGTTACCCAAACAAACCATCTTTTGCACTTCAACTTCAACAAGAGCAAGGAAGCAACTCGACACAACAAGATGTCGAAATGAAGGGTATGCTTCAACAACTCTTGACGGGCCAAGCTCATGGAGCAAATGAGTTGAATAAGAAGATGGCCGAGATTCACACTAAGGTGGATTGCTCATACAACGATCTCAACGCAAAATTTGAAGATCTATCCTCTAGAATCAAACACCTGGATCAACAACGCACTCAAGGAGATTCCGATTCTAGTAGACCCATGGAGAAACTAAAGGGCAAAATCGATGCAAACCCAATGGAGTATTGCAATGTTATCCTCTCAAGTGACGAGATTGAAGAAGCTATACGAGAGATCAAGAGAGTTCTCCATGAATCCAAAGACGAAGTCGTAGTGGTTTCTAGCAACAAAGTAGTTGAGAAAAGATATGTGGAGGCCAAGACAGTTGTGAGGAAAGAGACTTCTTGCATTGAACCTCCTCAACGTGAGCCTAAATCGATTCCCAAGCTTGGACTTCCGGGTAAATTTGTCATCTCTTGCTCCCTTGGTGATTTGAATGTTGATGACGCCATGTGTGATTCGGGATCAAGCGTGAATGTGATGTCACTTGAATTGGTGAAGAGTCTTGGAATCAAGAGCATGAAGCACCACCCATCACACATCACTTTTGGAGATTCTTCTTCTAAGCAACCACTTGGCATTGTTGAAGATTATCCTCTCAAGATCGGAAATTGTCTCATTCCAACCGACTTCATAGTTATGAAGATGAAGCAAACCAGCAAACTCCCCCTCCTCCTTGGAACTCCATTCCTCAATACCACCGGTGCAAGCATGGACTTCCAAAACAAGAAGGTCGTTCTCAAGAACGTGAATGAAAAAGTCTTCTATTCCATGAAGCCCTCTTCCACTAAGCTTTGTGGCACCATTGTTTGTAAGGATGATGAAGCGGAAGTTAAAAAGGTTGAGTATGTGGGAAGTTGTGAGAAGATGAATTTGGTTTCACCCCCAAAAGCTTGTAAAAAGAAGAAAGATTCTCATGAAGAGAAAGCTTTGGGTTATGGTAATGTTGAAGAAGCCTTAGCGCTGGATGGTGTTTGCTTGGAATATCTTTTCCATACCGCTATGGAAAATGAGGTTGAGAGTATAAAGGTTCAAAAGAAGGGTAAGGACACTAAGGCCAAAAAGAAGAAACCCAATGATAAACACCCTCCCACCCTTGTCAAAGGCATGACGAGCAAGCCTAATGAGGTTAGATCATTTTTTCCCAAACTCACCACTATGACCTTGACACCGTGGAGATATGAAGATGGTGTGGTTGAGTACAAGATCAAGTGTAAGGGAAGGTCAAAACCTTTTGCCATGGTTAGAGCAATCATCACACCCGAGCTCAAAGAAAAAGGTCCAACGGGAATTCAAGAGATCATGAGCAAGGTTCTCACACTCAAGCTCGAAGACCCGCCATGGAGTTCCACTACTCCTTCTCTCCAAGCCTAAAACGGTTTGAAACGTCAAGCGTAGCGACGTAAAACAAGCGCTCTTGGGAGGCATTCCCATGACTATCTTTGTATATATTTTCGTTCTTTCTTGTTCCTTTTGATGTTTTTGTTTGATGTTTATAGTTTTCTTGGGTCCAAGGTCGTGGTGCTTAACGCATGAATGGGTAGAGCTACAGCACGTCACACTCCTCTCCAATCCAAAGGTATGATCCAAACTCCATTTCATTGTACATATTTTTGCATATTTTTACCTTCTCTTTGATTTGTGTTGCACCGAGACGTTGCAATTCAAGTTCGGGGGAAGGATTTGTGTCTTTTGATATTGTGTTTTGTGATCTTATTTTTCTTTTTGCATATTTGAGTCTCATTCATTCATATAAGTGCATATAAAAACCATTAAAAAAAAAAATATTTAGTTGCATTTTGCATGTTTAAGATTGAGTCTAGATGCATATAGGTGTGCATTCACTTGCATTGAGAGAATTATCCATGTAGAATATAAACTTAAGAGCTTGAATTAATGCCCTCGTTAGGAGTTCTTTGATGCATTTGAGCGATCACGAAGTTAAGGATGATCCATGCTTTGATCTTGCGGTTTGAATGTTTTTGTCTTGGTTGAAGCATGCTTTGAATTGAATCTAACTCTATCTACATGAACTTTAATCTTGACTTGAAATTATCATGCTTGTACATTGAAAAGTTGAACTCATGGATGTCATATACATATTTGAGCTATCTTACCCCTTTTTACCACTCTCTTGTTAGCTCAAATAGCTGATTCCCATATTTGGAACGGTTAACCACACCCTTAACTAAGCCTTTCCTTCAAGCCTTCATCTCTTGTGTGTGTCGTGAGGCCTAATTTTGAATGAACTTAGCAAAAAGTGTTGAGTTTGGAACGACAAGGAGTTGATAGATAGGTTGGTGATTTGGGTGTTGATGTAAAGAAAAGAAAGTGTGGAGAAAGGAAAAGATTGAGAAAAAGGATCGGGGAAAGTAAAAAGTTTGGATTGGTTGGCATGAAAATGTGAAATAGCTCTAGGTGTTGAAAGTATAAGTCTCTATGTGTGTAAAAGAAAGAAAGAGCCAAAAAGAAAAAAAAATATATATGGCTAATGCATCTAAATGATGATTGAGAGACTAGTTATGAAAATGAAAAAGAGCTAAAAGAAAAAGATGAAGAGTCAATCCATTTGTTGAAAGAGAAGAAGAAAAGAAATGTGGTCTAAGAAGGCAAAATGCCTTGTGATATGGGTAGTTTAGGAATGGATCTTGATGGGTTTAGAAATAGGAGTGGACTTCATATTGGGGCATTGGGTAGACGGATGTCATCCTTGTACGCATCAATTGTTCTTTACTCTTAGTATTTTGCCAAAGTTCATTCTTTCGTGAGAGATCCCATTGCATTGGAATACCCACATGATTGAGATCATTTTTATCTCAAAACCTTTTCCCTAAGCCAAATGAGTTCACTTGATTTTTATTAAGCATGATTCACCATTGTACTTAATGAATGTTAAAGAGTTAGAGGATATGATTACTTGTAGATGCTAAGGCTTAGACCAATTCGTATAGCGACGAGTATGGCTAAATCTTTTGAATTAGAGGTTGTTTGTGCATCACATAACTACTCTCAAGGGCATTGAATTAAATTCTTTTGTTAATATTCTCGGATATGATCTCCCGCATACCAACCTCTTCTTCGACTTGTTCTTGTTTGTTTGCTTGCGGACAAGCAAAAGGCAATTTCGGGGGAGTTGATAGTTGCATAATTTAGCCCATTTTAGCATACATTTTAGTTAGCATTTTGTGACTTATTGCATTCATTTCTTTGTTTTTGGTATAGTTTGTATCCATTTTAGAGTTAGTGACTTTTAGGTTAGTTCTTGCATATGTTTGTGTGCTATGAAGTCTTTTAGGTACCATTTGGAGCTTATGGAAGCATTTTGGAGCTTGGAGGAAGATCATGAGGCAAAATAAACCAGTTTGGAGCAAGAGCTATGCCCAAATATCAAGGAAAATGCAGAGGCCATCCGACGTGCTCTAAAGATCGGCTCATAAGAAGATCGTGCGCTCCGATTTAGCTTCAGGAATCTTCATCAAAGTCGTAGATAATCGAGATACCTTTCTAATGGAGGTCGTTTCAAGTCATTCGGAGCAGCCTTTCAATAGATACGACACATTTAGTAAGAACAGGTCCGTCTGGCATCGATTTGGACTAATGGCAGAAGTCCATCGGTGTGCCTCCGACCGATGCATATGACCGATATAGAAGCTGGAAAACAGGAGAAAAATCAGAGTCTCCCATCGGTGCGTTGTATCGGGCAGAGGCCGACCGATATGGTTTCCTCCGGAGCAAGAATGCAGAGTCCGTCCAAGGGGACTGAAAGATCGTGTCAGAAGAAGACTTTTAGTTTGGATTTAGCTTTGGAGATCTGCATAAAAGTTATAGGAAATTGAGCTAGCTTTCCAATGGAAGTGGTTTCAGGTCATTCCGACCAGTGGTTAAAGAGATACGTTAACTTTATCAAGCGTATGTCCGTCTGACCTGCAAACGGAGCAAACCAGGAATCACATCGGCCAGATGTATCGGGAGCAGGAGACCGATGTGATTCCTGCGACCCACTTTGCTATTTAGGCCAAAAAACTTGTTATTTGTGATATATCTCATTTTTAACTTGTAAAAACACTCTTCTTAGAGAGAGTTTGGAGATTTTAAGAGATTCTTAGTGTTTTTATGAAAGTTCTTGTTTCTTTTCATCTATCTATCTATTTCTAATCATCTAACCATGAATCTAAACACCTCCTACATAGGATTTGTTGAGATTATCATGGTTTGTGAGTAGTTTCTTTAGAACTTTGGGTATGGTAGATTAAGATGTTTTCTTGCTAAATCATGATGCTTAGGACTTAGTTTATGAAGAATCCTTACTTGTTAGGTGTGATTAATGCTAGATTAGCCTTGACAAAGTTGATTTAGAACTTAAGGAATTTCATGCCCGGAAGGTGTTCGATGAAATTCATCAACCAAACTTAGCAAGTGTTTTACATTCCTAGCCTATGGAAATGGATGTCTAGGGTGTTTAATGGTTATTTAGACTTGAGATTAATGCTTGTTGATCATTTAATTGCAAATGGAAGTTTGTTCTCAATTAAGTGATTAGTGAAGTGATTATTTTCATGGAAGTGGATTAGTCTAAATTAGTGATCTAAGGCCTAAGGATTAGCATTGTTTGAGTATCATGGTTTAGCTAGAGAATGTCCAAGTCGATTACCATTACCCGAAGTTCGTTTGCTTATTCTTGTTTAAATCGTTTTCGTTACGTTTTAGTGCAAAACTTGTTAGTCTTTTAATTACATTTGTTATATGCTGGGTTGTTTATTATCATGTCTTTAAATTGATTAGGATCATTAGAAAACCTTTATTCGATTAGCTTAGATTAAGAAGTGTCTCTCATTCTCTGTGTGTTGTTCTCGTGCCTCCTTGTGGATTCGATCCCTAAGTGCTACAATGACATACCATTAGATTGTGGTATTGTGCACAATGGGTTAATTGTGCGAACCGTAAAAAGTTCATTATCAGGTGTCGAAAACTTAAGTCATTGTGTGCGTTGTCATCGGTAATGACGAAAATAATCTTGAATATACTCGCCACGTTGATCGACTTTTATACGAATTAGGGAAGTAATGATTAGTTAGGTGTTTACGTAGGTAATAATAATATCTTACCCATATTTTATAGGATATTGTAGGCCCCTAATAAAAAAAATATGGGGATTACATTGACAAGTTGCAAGCGAATATCATGTATTCTACTCTCTCCTTCCCACACATCTAATATACATTTGTTGAAATTCATTTTACATACAATTGTTACACATGTAACATTAGATATTATCGATAGGTAATTAGTTATCATCTATTTTACTTGTTGACCGTGTAATATTGAATTTTTAAAAAACAAATTCTCATAAATTAGTGGATATTTATCATTTGACACTATGAACAATTTGGTTGGCGTTTTGCTGTGTTTATCAATTAGGAATGGACATTTCGATTTAATTTCGGGCTCGGTTCGATTGATTCGGATTGAATAAATCCAAATTTAGATTAGTGCACGGCATGCAGAGTATGAGCTCCACCAGAAAAAGAATAAACTTTACATTAACTGGATCAGTCACTGTAAAGTTGAAGATTGAATATATTAGGTTTTACAATGAATATCTTGACCTTGATTCGCTAAAACAATCAGTGGGTTTTATCAACACAAAGCTGCAACACGCCTCTGCTTCACTATGTGGACCTGCAAAAGACAACAACACAATGGGTAAGTCACAGAAGAAGCCCATATATGAGAATGATGTCAAGCCCAGTTGCAGAACTCAAAAGCCCATATCTGAGAAAACCAAAAATGTGCAACGGTCATCTTCCTCTCTGAATCACGACAAAACCAGAGCTGATTCAGAGGCAGCAAAGCAGAAATTGTTAAGGGTTCGTACGATTGAAAGTCAGAATCGCTTTGATGCTTTGGCTCCACTATTGGATGAGTGACATGTTGCATTAGGGTTTAGTGTGCTCTCAATGATGTTTGTGTATAAATACTTTGTCGTCATTGTAACCAAAGGGCGATTTTCAAAAGCCTCTTCAAAAGACATAGTATGGGGAATCCTCCTTACCATCTTCTCAAAAGCGAGCAACATCTCTACAGTGATGGGTTTCATGAGATGTCTAGGTGGTCTAGGATATGGCACCCTAGGCTTGTAAACACGTTCCTCAGTCATCTCCAGCTTCTTCACAATCTCTGGTTCAGTCTGCAAGGGGTGTCGATCGACACAGGTAGTGGTGTCGACCTCAGGAAGGGTATCGATCGACACAGGAAGGGTATCGATCGATACTCAGACGATTTCAGGATCCTCATCGTCATCTTCTACAGGGTTTTCGAAATTTCATGCGCTTCTTAAGGTGATTGCATTGACGTATTCATTCTGTGAATGAACTATCTTTCCATTGACAGCTGCTGCAGTTTGAGCTACTTGAGTTTCCAGCATCTTCTGCTGAGTACTGAGAGCCTCGATTCTTCCACTCAAATCCTTGTACATAGCATCCATCTTTCTATTGAAATCCACTGTGATCTGCTGCTGTCCTTGAACCAGCTGCTCAAGCATAGACTCAATCTTGCTCTTAGGGGTTTTAGCAGGTACATGCTGATAAGAGGAATTCCCATAGTTCCTGGTGTAACCACTGTTCTGGAAAGGTTTCTGGCCAAACTGACTCGATCCTCCTTGCTGAGAATTGTTGTTGAAGTTTCGGTTGTTGTTGTATTGATTCCTCTGACCTTGAAAACCAGAACCACCAATGTAGTTAACATCCTCTACTTCATCCTCATTGAATACCTCAACACCTTCAGAAAAGTGAACAGCCTTCGTTGTCTTGCCCATCAGAAGACTGTGCATAGAATCTAACTTGGCCTGAACCTCAGCAATCTGCGAACCTTCCATGCCACCAGCTTGCTTCTTGCGCTCAAAGTCTGCATTCTTGGTGCTATTGCTAGACGCCAAGTTCTCAATCAGCACATAAGCATCATCAGGATACCTGGTGTTGAAGTTTCCATTGCTCGAAGCATCCAAGGCCATCTGATATCTCCAATCAATCCCTCTGAAGAATAAACCCATCAGCTGAACATCAGAGTACCCGTGATGTGGACAATCTCTCTGATATGATCTGAATCTCGTCCAAGCAGCTTTGAACGCCTCAGTAGGGCCTTGAAAAAACTGGGAGATCTTGTTCCTCAGATCCTCAGATCGTGCATCATCATAGAAGCTATTCAGGAAAGAAGTCTTAGTCTCTTCCCATGTAGTCAGTGATCCTGGAGGCAACTGCTTCAGCCAGTACGTTGCATCTCCACCATGAGAGTATGGGAAGCGCATGCAGAAGAGGTAATCATAGGACACTCCATTGGTCTTGATGCTAGAGACCAAATCCTCGAACCTCTCAATGTGATCCATAGGGTGTTCATGAGAAAGACCATGAAATAGATGCTGATCCACAAGAGTGTAGTATGCAGGTTTCAGCTCAAAGTCATTCCTCTGAAAAGCAGGAGGGCGAATCACTGATCGATTAGCATAAAACTGATCAGGCATGTTGTACTCACCAATCGTTCTACCACGATTAACCACAACATTCCCTGCATTCGCTTTCCCAGCGACATTCCTAACGACAATCTCCTCGACAACAGGAGCAGGTAGAATGATGTTCCCCTTTCCATCCAATCGTTGCCCTCTCTCATTGCACACTTGACCCTCTTGGTCTCTGTAAGCACCAGCTCCATCTTGAACCAAAACCACTGGATTGTTGTTCATCTTTGCTGGCTTCTTTGCTCTTCTGTTTGTGCGTTCCAAAAGTGCTAGCTGCTCGTTTGACAGATCAACTAGATGAGTGCTTTTGTTCCTTCTGGTTTCGCGAATAGGCATACACCTGAAAACAAAAGTCAAGAACGTAAGTAACACGGAAATTCACGGTAGGTATCGACCGATACTACTAGAGTATCGATCGATACTGGGGCAAACTTAGTCGAAATTCTCAAACTAAAATCTAATGGCGAATTGAGTCACCGGCAACGGCGCCAAATTTGATAAGCTCAAATTAATACCTTAAAAGTACTAAAGCTTTGTCGATTGTAATAGTTAGGGATCGAATCCACAGAGACTCAAGGAAATACACAATAGATTGAAAAGATGAGAATTAAGCTAAGTGATCAATGTAATTGAAAGCAATACGTAAATTAAACAAGTTGTAAGTTCGATGGGAGAAAGATAGGTTCATGGTATTTCTCAGGAAATCAATGAATGCAGATGAACTAACTAATCAAGGTTCAGGTTGCGCACGGTTCTTGAACTCAAATCACTAAAGTATAATTAACCAACTCTCGTTGCGAGAATTATCTAAGTCTAAACCCTAGAATTCCAAATCTCTTTGCGAATTCTAAAGTCTAAACCAGCTTTTAGTTCAAGTTTGATTTGTTCACAAAACAACTAAACCAAATATCTTTGCGAATAGTTATTTTGCTCACCCTAAGTTCTATCAGGTTTTTCAATTGCACTCTCGTGCCTAATCGATTAACCTAAGATCTAAGTTCCAGATTCTTCAACCTAGAATTAGCTATGAGAACAACCTATGGTGAAGAACTAATTCAGATTATGAACCCTAATCAACCAATTAATCTAGCATTCAAAGAAATCCTTTATGAGAACCCTAAACCTAACAAGAGATCTACTCAGACATGGAAATTGAAGCAATAAACATGTTTGAATAAATCATAGAATAAATAATAAGAAAGAGAGTAAAACAGGGGTTCGAAATCTTCTCTCGGACGAACAGAGTTTCAGATTTGTCTCCTTCAAAAGCTCTCTCACCCAAAACCAAAGTAATGTTCAAGCGTAGAATAAAACTTAGCCACAAAAGTGGTTGAAAAACCTAATAAATAACTTAAGACACTTTTTGGGGCTTCTTGTAAATAATAAAGTCTTCTGGGGCAATTTGCAGTTTCTTAAATCTTCAAATAAGTCGCGATCCTTTTGTTTCTTCGACAAGTATCGATCGATACCATAAGTGTATCGATCGATATTCTGGCATCAAATCGGTGTCTCAGCTACATGATCTCTGCTTGACTCCAAAAAGCTCCAGAATGCTTCAATATCTCCAATAATGCTCCAAACGTACCTAAAACATGAAAAGACTCTAAAAGACTCCAAAATACTAAAAAGACTCTAACAAAAGGACTTATATCATGGCCTAAAATGGGTAAAAACCATGATATATCACTCATCCTCAGGTATGTTACATTTAAAGGATGTTCTCGTATGCCCTGATATTGCAAAATCTCTAATTTCTGTCTCTAAAGTCACAAAGGACTACCCTTTTTCATTTGAGTTTGACTGTGATGGGGTTATTTTTAAGGACAAGGTCACCAAGAAGTTGCTAATGCTGGGAAGAAACAGTGAGGGTCTCTATGTGTTGAAGGATTCAACGGATTCAAAAGATTCGTTGCCACAAGCTTTCTACTCCTCTAGACAACAATCAGCAAGTGATGTTGTTTGGCATAGGAGATTGGGTCATCCGAATGCTCAAGTCCTTCAACAACTATCTTCTTCTAAGGCTATCTCTATAAATAAAAGTACCAGTCTAGTGTGTGAGTCATGTCGACTTGGGAAAAGTTCTAAGCTCTCTTTCTCTGATTCAGATTTTGTTGCTACTAGGCCCCTTCAAAGAATACATTGTGATCTTTGGGGACCTGCACCAGTTGTTTATGTGCAAGGTTTTCGCTACTATGTAATCTTTGTTGATAATTGGTATCGCTATTGCTGGTTTTATCCGCTAAAGTATAAGTCAGACTTCTACTCTACCTTACTTACATTTCAAAAGCTAGTAGAAAACCAGTTTAGTGCAAAAATAGGAACATTTCAGTGCGATGGAGGTGGAGAATTCAGCAGCAATCGATTTCTTTCTCACTTACAACAATGTGGAATACAAAAATTCATCTCTTGCCCTCACACACCATAACAAAATGGACTAGCTGAAAGAAAGCACATACATCTAGTTGAATTGGGGTTATCCATGATGTTTGAAAGTCGTATGCCTCAAAAGTTTTGGGTAGAAGCACTTTTCACCGCAAACTTTCTGATAAACCTTCTTCCTTCATCTGCCTTGCAGCACAGTGCATCTACTTACCAGGTGTTACATGGTCAAATTCTAGAATATACAGCTCTTAGAACCTTTGGTTGTGCTTGCTTCCCAAACCTTCGAGATTATGCTTCAAACAAATTTGATCCTCGCCCATTGAAGTGTGTTTTTCTTGGCTACACTGCAAAGTATAAAGGATATCGGTGCTTGTATCCTCCTACCGGCATGGTATATATAAGCAGACATGTCTTATTCAATGAAGAAGACTTTCCGTTTCAGAATGTCTACGTTTCTCTGCAACCACAGAATCGCTCTGCACTGCACTCTGCTTGGCAAAAGAGCTTTATTCATGTCCCAGAAAAGCCCATATCTGATTCCACTAGTGACGTTGGGCCTGTTACCTCTTCTACTACTGAATCATCAACTGTTACCTCTTCTACTGCTGCAACTCATGCTCTGTAGTCATCCGATCAACCATTATTCACAGAAAATGACTTCCCACCACTTCATCAGGTCTCACAACATGGACCTGCAAATTCTGTAATTGCTCCAGTTGTGACTACTGTTGATGCAGGTGGATCTTTTGAGCGTACGGCATGCACAGAACATGATCCTATAGGCGACATCATCTCACCTTCTTCAACCAGGACAGTCACCACTAGCACGAATCCAGCTGCTTCACCTGCTGAACCTGCAAATTCAACTGCAAATGCCCCTACAGCTTCACAACACACAATGGTTACTAGATCAAGACTGGGATTTCCAAACCAAATCCCAAATATGTTCTCTTGACACAAAAAGTGTCATACCCTGAACCAAAAACTGTCTCCACTGCTCCTAAAGATCAAGGCTGGACAGATGCAATGAATGAAGAGATTAACAACTGCAAAGAAACAAAAAAAATTTTCATTAGTTCCATACACACCAGATATGAATGTTCTTGGCAGTAAATGGGTCTTCCGTACAAAATTAAATGCAGATGGTTCCTTGAATAAACTTAAGGCTAGACTTGTTGCAAAAAGTTTTGATCAAGAAGAAGGTATTAACTACCTAGAAACTTACAGCCCAGTGATAAGATCGGCTACAGCCAGAGGAGTTCTTCATGCTGCTACAGTTATGCAATGGGATATCAAACAAATGGATGTCAAGAATGCATTTTTACATGGTGACTTAACCGAAAAGGTTTATATGAAATAGCCAGCTGGTTTTGTTGATAAAGTTCGGCCTGATTATGTGTGCCTGCTCCACAAAGCTCTGTATGGCCTGAAACAAGCCCCAAGAGCTTGGTTTGACAAGTTCAGTACCTACCTTTTGGAGTTTGGATTCGTCTGCAGCAAACCAGACCCGTCATTGTTTGTCTATGCTCATAACCAAGACGTCATTATACTGCTCCTTTATGTTGATGACATGATCATCACAGGAAACAATTCCAAAACGATGGACAGACTTCTCATTGATCTCAACAGTCATTTCAGAATGAAGGACCTTGGTCAAATGCATTATTTTTTGGGAATCCAAGCTCAATTTCATCAAGAGGGTATCTTCTTATCACAACAGAAGTATGCAGAAGACCTTCTCGCCATAGCTGGAATGAGCACATGCTCTGCAATGTCAACACCATTGCCTATACAGCCTCACAAAGAACTAAAGCAGAATAAGCTCTTTTAAAACCCAACTTACTTTAGAAGTCTGGCAGGTAAACTCCAATATATGACTCTCACACGCCCTGATATTCAATTTATTGTCAACTTTGTGTGCCAGAAGATGCATGCTCCCACAGTCTCAGATTTCCTCCTTCTCAAGCGAATCCTGAGATATATAAAAGGCACAACTACAATGGGAATTTCATTTCGCAAGAATACAGATTTCACTCTCACAGCCTACAGTGACTCAGATTGGACGGGTTGTCCAGTTACACGGAGATCAACATGTGGTTTTTGTACATTTCTTGGCAACAATCTTATCTCCTGGTCTTCGAAGAAGCAAGAAACATTATCAAAAAGCTCAACAGAGGCAGAGTATCAAGCTTTATCAGAAGTTACATCAGAACATGTGTGGATTGGTAATCTCTTCAAAGAACTGAGAATTCCCCTCCACAAGACTCCGGAACTCTTCTGTGACAACCTCTCCGCTGTCTACCTAACGGCGTACCCAACTTACCACTCACGGACAAAGCATTTTGAAACGCATCATCACTATGTTCGCGAGAGAGTTGCCCTTGGTTCACTTGTGGTAAAGCACATCCCCTCTGCGCTACAAGTTGCAGACATTTTCACAAAATCATTACCTGGTGTGCATTTCTTCACGTTACGGTCCAAACTCGGTGTTGCTGTCCCTCCCACACCGAGTTTGCGGGAGGGGGGGGATATCAACACAAAGCTGTAACACGCCTCTGCTTCACTATGTGGACCTGCAAAAGACAACAACACAATGGGTCAGTCACAGAAGAAGCCCATATCTGAGAATATGTCAAGCCCAGTTGCAGAACTCAAAAGCCCATATCTGAGAAAACCCAAAATGTGCAATGGTCAACAAACAAGAACGTGATCGGAGTCTACTTGGTTTTGTTGGAACTAATTTTTTGTCAAAGCCTGAGGGTTTGATAAAATTGTGTTAGTGTGAAAAGAAATGAGTTAAGCTCTTTCTAATGAAATGTTTTCATTAACCGAGAAATGTTTTCTCGTGTATATATGTTGGAATGGTTGTGTCTTAAACGAACAACATGAGAGAAGAAAAGCCATACGTGCGACGTTCGCATCTTGGGCCTTGATTGGGCCCGTGGACTTTTGAGGTATCGATCGATACCCCTTGGTATCGATCGATACCCAGCGGGCCGACTTAAAAAAACGCAGCCGCCTAGGTTATTCTAGAAATATTCCTTTTCTGTCATGGAAAAACCCTAGCCTCTCTCCTATATATACAACACGATTTTCACCTAAAAAATCATCCTCTGATACACAAAAAACACTTACTAAAAGTTCTAGCAATCGTTTCTTCAATTCCCTACTGATTAGGGTAAGTTTTAATTTCGAGAGTATCGTAGAATAATGGTCGATAGACATGAATCATGGTGTTGATGATTCAGTTAAACTTTGGTTGTATCCTGGGACTCATGGATCTATAAAACCCCGTCACACTACGGGAGATTCTTAGAGTTAAGGAAAGAGATTTATCTCGCCTCCTCAGATCTTGTATTGCTTTATCGTTTATAAATCGTCTGTTCCTTAAACTGTTTATTTACATATTATTGTGATTAAATCTTTCCTGTCTGTAGTGTAAATTTTGGTCCTACAGGTTTGAATACTGAGAAACAAGAGTTTGATCCGTTAAAGAAGAATGGTGTTGGAGTTGGACGCAAAAGAGTAGCTCTTGTTGATTCGTCTTTCAAGCCAACAGGCAACAACAACTCGTGTTGCTGCAGTTTCAATGTAACAATGTATTCGTTGTTTTACTTTATTGTTATTTGTACTTTGAGTTTGGTTTTTGTTTTGTGTAATCATTTGATCAATCCAAATAACATATTCCTTCTTCACGGTTAAAATTTGAGGCTTTATTAAATTTATCCAAAGCATATAGAAAAACACCCCAAAATTACTCTTTGTTTAAATTTATTACATCACTCACTCAATATTATTAAAGAAAAGCTGAACTTCGTGATGCCACAGACAAAACTCACAAGCAGAAGAAGTATTCATGTCGTTGTCCTCACCGTATCGATGCCAAGCACAATTGTATGCTAAGAAGTTATTGGTTCGACCATCGCACTCGCACTTCTCTCGAACGTACGCTCTTTTGAGTTCTTTCATCACCGGTATGCCACGCCACAAAACGCTGTCTCTATTCCTGTCCCGAAGTTCCACCAGCTCCTTCAACGTTGTTGACATCAACGGTTTTATTAAAGCAGACAAGATCTTGAAACCCTTTTGTTTTGTATTGCCACCAAGCAGAGCAGGTCCTGATATTTCTAGACTCAAGCATATCAACAAATATACACATACATCAGACCTATAAAACTATAATAACCCATAATATAAGAAACTGTTGGCACCAAAAAGAAAAAAGAGAAATAAGAAACTCAGGTTAACAAAATATGAATTGCATTCAATGCCAATTCAACTAAATGTATATAAACTGAGGCTACATAAAGGTGCTTCTCTTGCTAACCTCCAGGGCTGCCTCTGCCTCCAAGACAGATTAGGATCAGCCCATAAACATAGTTTGCTTCATGGTTTCCTTTATCCGCAGCTCTAGCTAAACGTTTGAGTCCTTTGTGTTTTTGGTTCTCTAGAAAGAAACAGATGAGTCCTTTGCGGTACAAGGCTTCGGGGTTTCCATTCCTTCGACATCTCTTGAAAAAGTTTGAGAACCTTTCGGGGTTGTGACGCCAGTGGAAAAGAGGGGTTTCGTGTAGTGAAAGTCGAGAAATAACGTATTGATCATCACAGATCTGTCGAAACGATTCCGATACTAATCTGAGACTGCGAACCGAAGACAAGGAAGAAGCTGCAACACATGAAGAAACCTCCACAAGAAGTTCTTCTGGTAAACAATCGATAGAAATTGTTCTTTTGCTAGAATTCTTAAAAGAAGAAGACGAAGACAAAGAGGAGAATACCATGTTGAGATTGAAGGGTACCGTTTGTAAGTTGGCTAATTTTATATAGAGGCCTAAATTCGTTTTCCTTTTAAGAAGGAATAGAAATATATAAGACAAATTATCTCCTTTTCCTGATTTAAAAAGGGAAAATTAGGTATAGAAAAAAGAAGAATGAATTGGCTAGAAATCCAAATCTACTCCCGAAATTAGCAAAATAACCAAACGGGTGTTGAAAACTTAAGTCACTGTGTGCGTTGTCATCGGTAATGACGAAAATAATCTTGAATATACTCGCCACGTTGATCGACTTTTATACGAATTAGGGAAGTAATGATTAGTTAGGTGTTTACGTAGCTAATAATAATATCTTACCCATATTTTATAGGATATTGTAGGCCCTTATTAAAAAAAATAGGGAGATTACATTGACAAGTTACAAACGAATATCATGTATTCTTCTCTCTCCTCCCCATATATCTAATATACATTTGTTGAAATTCATTTTACATACAATTATTACACATGTAACATTAGATATTATCCATAGCTAATTAGTTATCATCTATTTTACTTGTTGACCGTGTAATATTGAATTTAAAAGACTAATTTTCATAAATTAGTGGATATTTATCATTTGACACTATGAACAATTTGGTTGGCGTTTTGCTGAGTTTATCAATTACGAGTGGATATTTCGGTTTAATTTCGGGCTCGGTTCGATTGATTCGGGTTGAATAAACTTCAACTGATTGGGTTATGTAAAGAATATGGTTTGGTTTGGGTCGGTTTAAGTTCGGTTGGTTCGGTTCAGAGAACGGTAGAGTTAGATCTGAATTCACTTGAATAATGAAACATTTATTCGCAACAATCTAATCAGATTGTTGGTGCGTCGGCGGATTTGAACACGAAGACGCTTTTTATCGTGAAGAAAACCGGTAAGGAAACTTCGCTCAGCCGCGGAGAGGTCGAGGTGACTTGATCGACGTGAAATCAAGCTGGTGGTGTGATTGAGATTCTTTTCTTTGATCCCTTTGGGACAAAAGTAGGAGGAGGAGAAATGGGTGCTTGATGACGTGGTAGACTTCGGCGACGGTGATTATGTACTGTTTTTTTCTAGTTAAGGAAGGGCAAAGCTGTTTTCTGAGATAAAATCACGAAGATGAAGAAGATCAAGATAGAGAAATTAAATGAGAAAATAGAGAGATGGGTGAGAGAGCAAGTAATGAGATAATATTGACGCTATGTTTGAGTGTATTTAGGTAGAGTAATAGCTTAGTAGGGCCTTAATCGTATTAATAAAAATTCAATAGTAGATAGTTATTTTTGCAAATATGTGACCTTTCTTAGTTACATAGTGCAAATACTCAAAAAAGTACATATCTGATCCCAAAAAAAAAAAAAAAATACATAATCCTATTCTTAACCCGTTTAGGATTATTACCCCCTCGAGAGATTCTAGATGTTTATGACAAATTGTTCGACAGTGGCTTTTCCGGATCAAGAACTCACTTTAGCCGGTTTCCTTTTGGAGTTGTTTATTGGTCGGACCTTTACAAAAGCTTTTTGTAAATCCTGCAACAAAAGAAAGGTTCCGTTGGAAACTGAATCGACGGGCAACAAAGGAATATCAATGAAGACATTAACCTAGGCTTTGTAGACTACTACTCGATTGTTTAGTCAACGGATCGATGAGAAGATTAACACAAAAAGAATAATGCACATTGTAAAGAGCAACAAAGACACACAAACTTTTAGAGATCAGGAGTTTCTTTCAGACAAAATGTAAATATAAATCCTAAAACAGAGCAAGAGAAGCATGTAGTCATATGGTGGAGATCTAATAGCTGGTTAGTTCAATCAATCAACTGCTCGAGAGACGGTCAGTCTGGGTTTTAAATAGCGTATAGCGACCCATAGCGAGGAGATTATCGATTAGCGCTTAGCGCTATAGCGATCCATAGCGATCGCTTTGTGTATTTTTTTTTTTTTCATACGAATGATAAAAGTGTTAGATACATATGATATAAATCTTAGAATGTTGCAATCTCAATTTAAAAAAAAATACCAAAACACCAATCCAAACACCAAACTAACTCTAATATCACAATATGTCTCCTTCTGGGTTTTAATCGTGTGTTTATGAAAGGTAGCGATGATAGAATCGTGTGTTTATTTTTTTCAGCCACTAAGGCTTAATAAGGAAGATGTAAGGTTTGCTAGGATTTTACACGTTAAAAAAATAAAATATATATTGATCAATACAGAAAGCGGTCACGTCGTCGCTCCTTGCTACGGTCGCAATAGCGCAGAAACGCGAGCATGGCGACCGCTATATGTAAATTGCATCGCCCCAGAACACAGTAGCGACCAGCCCTTCGCTTTAGCGCTTTGATCGCTATAGCGAGCGTGGCGGTCGCTATTTCAAACCCAGCGGTCAGTATTATCAAAACCACTGTAGTATCAACTATCAAGGAGGCATTACATAATTGAATCCTCCATCTCCGTAATAGACATACTTCCTAATGCCATCATCTCCCACAGTGGGAGTCCCACCTCCATTTTTGGATGATGTATAGACACAAACCCAAGACAAAAGTTTCAGCTTTTATTCACGAAAACCCGATATTAGCAGTAACTAATATGGACCAATCTACACCAAGTCTGTCTACAAAAAAAAATGTGAAAGTTGTTTACCTTATCTGAATTATCACTAGCTGATGCTTCAGCAGTCCAAAGGCTTTCCAAGTTGAAATATACCCTGGCCTTCTCATCAAGTGCATGTACTACAAACTTTCCTACACGGAGGGGGAAAATTGCATCCAGAGAAAGATCATTAAGACAAGCACAATTCCAAATTGAAACAGAAAGAATGAAACATGAAATCACAACAAAACGAAGCGGCATTAACACGAACCATAGTCTATAACAATCCACTTGCTATTGTACCCTTGTACAGAAGGAAGCGTTACATGTTTGGCTCCTATCTGCTTCTGCTTAGCCTGTGAATGAACAAAGCCAGAGATTGTTGCAGTGAGCTAGCCAAACTGACAAAACAGGTACTCATGATCCATACAGCAGATTCTTATATCGAGAATCGAACATCTTATCACAAAATTACGCTATCCGAATGTTTGATTGAGGGCTCAAGTATCAAAATTCAAGATTTCATTTAAAACCAACAGTCTCGACGAATAAAAAAATGCATAAGTAGAAGGTGAAACGAGTTACCCTGTAGATTAGAGCCTGAGCGATATTCTTCAAGTGCCAGTCGGATCTTCCGGTGGCGATGATGGTGAAATCGGCCCAGCAACACTGATTGTGCGTTGGAATCACAATCACGTTATCTGCTTTCACGTCGGCGAGTATCTTCTCCACTTCGGGAACCGTGAGAACCTCTGAGGTATCATAGGCGCCGGCGGCTGAAGAAAAAGAGGGAGAGGAAGCGAAGAGGCGGCTTGAAGCAGGAAAACCGAGCTTCCATGACTGATCTAGAAGTGACGACAACGGAGGTGATGTGAAAAGAGAGGGAAGAGAACAACACCGGGATCGTAGAGCCGCCAACATGAGCTTAGCGCGGTTGCGAAACGGCTAGGGATGTTGTCAAGAGGGTTTGAAACTTAGATCTCTTATCAGTGATAGAAAATGACGAGATCTATTTTCTAGCATACTAATAAGGAACTCGTTGATTCACGGAAAAGCAAACAAATCGAGAATGACAAACAGATAAACTCGAAAACATGAAAGACAGCAGAGAAAATCCAGAAATCACAGAAAATTACCAGTTTTGGAAGCAACTATCTATCACTCAAAATCAAGACTTCCCCAAGTGGTCTGGTCCGTAAACGACGAACTCGACAGGAAATTCTTCTTCTCTTACTAAATTGATTTAAAGGGTTTTTAGTAAACCCAAAATCAGAACAGAACACACAAGATTTAGAGATTTCTGATATCAGAAGAAGAATAATAGGCTAAGTAGATCGGAAATGTTTGAAACACGAGTTTGGAGATTTCTGATATTGGAAGAAGAATAAAAGCTTGTTTCGTTTCATATTTGTTTTTTTTAGAGAAAAACCCTGATTGAAAACGACACCGTTTTATTTAAAAAGAAGGAAAAAAAAAACTTACACAATATCAGGACCTAGCAGAGTTTGCTAACTCGGCCTTTTACAAGCCCGTAAATTTTAAATACAACAAAATAGGGTCAGGTTCACGATTGACCTGAAAAATGTCTAATTTGTTTTTCAAAAGTTAGAGAATTAGTAAAAATACATCATTTTCTAGTTTACTCTCTTTTTTTTTTTTTTTATAAACTAGGTAGGTAGCCCGCGCCTTGCGCGGCAAAAGGATCTCAAAAACGTAATACAAAATTTTATGTTATAAACCGAAAAAATTTAGAACAATACTTGAGATATACATGATCAAAATAAAGTTAATCCAAAAAAAAATAAACACTATACAAAATTAAAAACTGAAATAGCAATACCAAAATTTTTTTTTTTTTTTTGAGTTAAACTCAAAAAGCAATAACGATTATATGAAGACGGAGAACTCGCATTTGTCTTCTCTCACGTCTTCTTCTTCGTTTTTTTTTTCTTCTACCGTTTTTTCTTTGTCACTCGTGTTTTCCACATCTTTCCATTCTTCTTCCTCATTGTCTTCAACTTCTACTTCTTCTTCCTCTTATACATCTTTTGATTTTCTTATTCCTCACCCTTTTCTTTCATCTTCATCATTGTCTTCGACTTCAACTTCTTGTTCCTCTTATGTTATGTCTTCATCTTCTTCTTCTTCCGGGTTATATTATTCTCTTTCTTCTTCTTCGTTTTCTCCTTCTTCATCACCTTCGTCTTCTTCGTTCTCTTCAACTTCCTATTCGTCTACTATGTATTGGTTTTCTCCTCTGACTTCTCTGACTTCTTCTTCTTCTGATTACTTTTTCTCTTCTCGAAATTAGTCATTTCATTCTTCTTTGTTCACCATATTCGTCTTCTCCGATTATTTTTATTTTCTTCATTGGCTTCGTCTTTTTCTTCTCCCTCTTCTTTATCTTTTAGTTTTTCATATTCTTCGTCTTTTCCTTCTTATCCTCCATCGTTTTCAACTCCTACTTCTTCTTCTTTATCGTCTTCATCTTATTTGACTTTTTTTTTTCATTCGGGTTTTCTTCATTTTCTTCTTCTAGATTTCTTTGTTTCATTCTTCTGATTTTTTGTATGCCTCATCTTCTCCTTTTTCTTCTATCGTCTTTGTATCCTCCTGCTTCTTATTCTTCCACATCTTCTACTTCTTCTTTGTGTTCTTCTTCTTCCTTTTATTTGACTTTCAATTTTTTTTCTTCCTCGTATTTTCCTTCTTCTAATTATTTTATAGAATTTTTTCGGACGTATATTTTTACATTCTTTATGGGCTTGGCTATCTTTACACAAACGATTAGTTTCAAAGAATCTTGTAAAGTATAAGCACATAGATAGCATGGACACATATTATCCGACCGTTCTAGCATGAACCCTCCTCTTGAAGCTAAGGGGAAATATAGTTTGAAATTTGAAACAAAGTCACAATGTCTAATTGAAACACAATACACAATCATCTTAGGATTCAAATTTCTTCATTACAACCGTTTGTAGCAAGTATAGGTCACAACCGCTGAAGCAGCAACACATACAACAGGAAGAGCGGCATATGTATGTATCTTATCGCTCCCAGCTCTCTAACCATGTTGCTATTCCGCAGACCTTAAGTGTCACTATTTATTCAAAAGAAAATCTTTTCCGCAATTTATCTTCTCGGATTCCGGTGTAAGCTTTTTAATGTTGTTATCACTTTTAAGTTGATAATCTTCCGAGGTGTCCAAAGATAATATCAAATCAATATCACCATAAGATTGTCAATGTGACTTCTTCTCAAAGATTATATATGGTTTTTCTTCTCCAAATTCATCATCCTCTTCCCATTCTTATTCTTCAACATTTTCGTCTTGTCCTAATTTTTCTTATTCTGATTTATATTTTTCTTTTCTTCGGTCCTCTCCCTCTCGTCTTTTCCTTCTTCTTCTTCACGACTTCTTCCTCCTCTTCTCCCTCCTATTCAACTTTCAGATTTTCTTTTTCCTCGTCCTTTATTTCTTCTTTTTCACGATCTCTTCGGCTTCTTCTTCTTCATTGTCTTCTTCTTCCTCTTATTTGTCTTTCGATTTTCTTATTCCTCATCTTTTCTTTCCTCTTCTTCATCGTCTTCAACTTCTATTTCATTTCCCTCTTATGATTTGTCTTCTTTTTTCTTCCTCTTCTGCTTTGTTCTACTCTTCTTCCTATTCTTTATCTTTTGGTTTTGTTCGTCTTGGTATTTTCCTTATTCTTTTTTCCGGTTATTATTCGTCTTCTTCTTCATTCTCCAATTTTAAAAGCTTTTGTCAGTTCCTCATCTTTTTCTTATTCTTCTTCATCGTCTTTGACTTCGACATCTTCTTCTTCCTCTTATATATCTTTTCATTTTCTTAGTCCTCACCCTTTTTTTCATCTTCATCATCGTCTTCGATTTATACTTATTCTTAATATTCTGTTGTGTCTTCTTTTTCTTCCTCTTCTTCCTCTTTTTGTTTTTTTCTTCCTCGTATTTTTCTACTTCTTTGACTTCTTCTTCATCATCTTTGTATTATCTCAGTTCTTCTTCTTCTTCTTCTTTTTCAATTTTTATTAGCCTACTTCATTCTCTGCTTCTTATTCCTCCTTGGTCTTCTTTGTCTTATCAAAACTCTTCTTCTTGTGGTTTTTCTTCGTCTCTTTCTCATCTTCACATTCGTCTACTTTGTATTATTCATCTTCTGGTTTTCTTCTCTTTCTTTATTCTTTTTTTTTCTTCCATGTATTTTTCTTCTTCCACTTCGTCTACTACGTATTAGTTTTCTTCTCCGACTTCTTCTTCTGATTGTTTTTTTTTCTTCTCCAAATTCGTCATTTCATTCTTCTTTGTTCACCATCTTCGTCTTCTCCGACTATTTTTCTTTTCTTCATTGTCTTCATTGGCTTTGTCTTTTTCTTCTCCCTCTTTTTATCTTTTAGTTTTTCATATTCTTCGTATTTTCCTTCTTATCCTCCATCGTTTTCAACTCCTACTTCTTCTTCTTTATCGTCTTCGTCTTCTTTGACTTTTTTTTTTCATTCGGGTTTTCTTCATTTTCTTCTTCTAAATTTCTTTGTTTTATTCTTCTGGTTTTTCTTCTGCCTCATCTTCTCCATTTTGTTCTATCGCCTTTGTATTATCATGCTTCTTATTCTTCCACATCTTTTACTTCTTCTTCCTTTTATTTGACTTTCGATTTTTTGTCTTCCTCGTGTTTTCCTTCTTATAATTATTTTTTGGAAGTTTGGAATTTTTCGGACGTATATTTTCACATTTTTATGGGCTTGGCTATCTTTACACAAACGATCATTTTCAAAGAATCTTGTGAAGTAAAAGCACATAGATAACACATACACATATTATCTGACCGTTCTAACATGGACACTCCTCTTGAAATGAAGGGGAAATGTAATTAAAAAGGGAAGATATAATAACGAAACAGTCATCAATCATGAAAAGTGAAAATCCAAAGACATTCCATCGAAATTAATTTGTTTGTCGAATGATAAGGAGCCCAAATGCTAACCAAAACTTGTACGGATAAAAGACGGAAATACTATGTTATATCAGTAGTGTCATAGAGAATCCTTTCATCCTTTGAAAGAAAATTTATCAGTAGCCTCTTCCCATGTCAATTAAAAGTCCTTTTAAGTTTAGTATAGTAACAGTCGATTTGCTCAATTTATCAATTTTCATTTCAATTTTGAAGTTAATTTTTAAACTCGTGCAAAATCGAATATATCATACGATTGAGACAATAGCACAAAAAGTATCCAATGTTTCGAAGAGTCATTTCTCTCATGATATCCTTATCGATTAGAAATGAAGTGTTTTCTGCTAACGTCATTAGTAAGACTCCAAAATGTTCATGCAACATCAACGAAATTATCGCTTATCTGAAACTCTTTTTACACACACTCAATCCTTATCTTTCTTTATAAATAATTGTGCAGTGTTTCTCACATGTGATCGTAAAACTGAGGAAACGAAACTCACAAAGCTCGATAATATAATGAATAATGTTTCTTTTACACACACATTGTAATTACGAACGATTTTCTTCCTCCCTCGTTGGAACTCTTCCTAAACTATGTTTCTTCTTCATCCTATTATTCCGGTTTTTATTCAGCTTTATCTTCTTCTTCTTTATATTCTGGTTTTTCTTTTTCCTGGTATTTTCCTTATTTTTTTAATCGTCTTGGGCTTGTTCTTTTTCATAATCTTCGACTTCTTCTTGTTCTTTTTCTTCCATTTTTTATTCGTCTTCCTCTTCTTCTTCCTCCTCGTAATTCATCGCATTTGTTTTCTTTGGTTTCTTATTCTTCATGTTTTTCTTAGCCTCATTCCCCATATTCACCTTCTCATACTTTGTCATCTTCATCTTCCAATCCTTCCTTATCTTGAACGTATGTGTCTTCGTATTTTTCGAGTTCTTCTTAATCAGCTTCGTCTTTTTCTTCCTCCTCTTCTTTTTCTTTCATCTTTCTCGTCTTTTCCTTCTTCATCTTCATCGTCTCCGACTTCTACTTCTACTCCTTAATCGACTTTGTCTTCTGCGAAATCTGCTTCCTCTTTTTTTTTTTGGTTTTTCTTCATCTTATTTCTTCTGATTTTTCATTTTTTTATTATTCTTACTTATCTCGCTTGCTTCGTCTTCATCTGCTTCCTCTTCTTATCTTCCTCCTCGTATCTTTCTTCTTCTTTTTTATCGTTTTTGATTTCTTTTTCACCATATTCGTATTCCCCGACTTCTTTTCCACTTTTTTTACTCCTCCTTTTTTTCTCTTGTTCTTCATATTCTTTGTCTTATTTGAATTCTTATTCTTTTGTTTTTTCTTCGTCGCTTTCCTCATCTTCACCTTTTTCAACTTCTTCTACATAATCTTCGGGTTTTCTTCTTCTACTACTTCGTTTTCTTCATCTTCTGGTTTTCTTCTTTTTCTTCATCTCTAACTTTTCCGATGACTTATTCATGTTCTTCCGGTTTTGTTCTTCTTCTTCAACTTTCTCATCTTCATATCCTTATGCTTCTTCATTATTTTGTGTTATCCATGTTTTTATTTTTCTTCCGGATTTAATTGATATGACTTTGTCTTCGTCTTCTTCCTCATCTTTTCTACTTATTTTTCTTATTTTTCTTATGTGTCTTCGTCTCCTTCGACTTCTTCTTCCAGTTTTTTTCTTCTTATATTGTATAGGAATTATAATTGATAGTTGTATGGATTTGTACATAATCAATTTCATTAAAAGTATTATAATAATTCTTTTTAAATTAAGAAATAGAGCGTAAGATTGTGGGTTAACATGTTTTTTTTCATCGATGTTCTGTTATATTATTGCTTCCTCTAATGGAGGTTTTGTAAGACTTTGATTCATTCAATCAAAATCAAAATCAAAATCTGATGAAACACATTTACAATACACAACTTTTCAAAAACGATGCCTCGTTGCTTTCATTGGAAAAGTTGCAACAAAACAGAGTCGGATATTTTCAAATATTATAATGAGTTCGAACATAAATTAAGTTTTTGTGCCTATAAATTTATTATAATATTTATCAAGTCTATATCAACAACTACCAGTCTACCACTGTAACTAAGACATGTCTAAACTCTGAGACTATACTTACACTGTAACAAAAACTATCTTAATAGCTCAGTACAGATAAAGAACTGGATAGGAGACGAAGCTGTAGAAGTTCATGAACAAATTCCCTGTCCATAGAATTACTCAAATGTTTTGTATTCGGACTTGCATTCTCAACAATGCTTGTCACAAGATTCAGATGCATAACATTCACCAAATTACCTCTCCATTTTGAAACAGATGCCAACGTAACAACGAAAACAATCACCGATGCTGTGTTGTTGACAACATGCTCTTTCACAGATTTTCCAAAATCTCCCCACAAAGTACATCTCAAACGGAGATCACTGCACATTATAAATCCGATAAATAAAAAATAGTTAGCAGTACAAGATAATGAAATAAAACAAACTTACGATTTATCACACATGATCACATCCAACTTGTTCGTTGGTTTACCCCTAGCCATAACATTCGATGAAGAAAGACTAACAACCTGCCCAATGACGTCTAAAAAAAAAGATTAATAAAAAAAACGATATTGATATTGAAAGATCAAGCAAAAATCAAACGACGTATATGAACCTATCAAGACAGTATTATCGTATTGCCCATTTTTATATTTGAGAATTCTTTCAAATAGTTGAAAGGCAAATCCTTTGGAAAATTATCACAAGGTTTGACAACGGTGGTCCGGTAAAAATAAATTTTGAAAGAGAGAGGATTTGTTCTGTAGATAGTAGTGTAATTCTTAAAAGCGAAATTACTAAGCAAAATTGCACACCCTTCTTTAAGATCGTTTTCAAATCTCTTGACCAAATCTCCACCAATAGTTGCATGAATCTTGTAACCCTGCGTAAACACATAAAGAATCATGACTTTTAGAAAAAAACGACATTGTATTATATGCACAACGAAGCTTCAATAATATCACAAACAATATAAAATACGTGATGAAGATCAACTCACCACTTCATCAACCAAAACCATATCAATAGAGACAACTTTGTTATTTCGCAATGAATTCCATAGTTTCATGATGTGAACTCTGAGTATGTAACGATCATTGCTTCGATCGATGTCCTTAATTAGAACCATCTCAGCAACTTTCTTCCTGAGAAACGACATTGTCAACAACGTGGTGGAAAAGAAAAACGTTATGAATTTCAGTCTTGCAAGAAGGCTATAGGTTAGAATAATATTTATAGTGAAATAATGAGTCGGCCAAATAGGATGAGAATAAGAAGATCGACGCAAATATAAAAGAATATGGGAATATTTTAATTTTTTGTTTGGTACGTATATATCCATAAGAACTTAAATATTTTTTTAAACACATAGATAACTCAATATAATGAATTTTATAATAAACTTAACATTTTTATTAATTGATATGTGTATATCTAAAAATAAAAGTGCTATATATGTACTTTTCTAATGTATTAGTACGTATATATCAACATTAATATAATAAAATATATATTAACTGAAAATTCGTATGTACATATCCATATTGATCAAAAGATCATTTTCCACAAATACAAGTCGATATAAAAAATAATAATATTCTTACGATCCCGTATGTAAAAATCGATATAACAAAGACGATTACATTTTTCTCGAAGGTAAATCAATATAAGATAATATAAAACAGAGATAAATGCAAAATCAAATATATAAATACGAATTTTCGGTGCGACTGTCGATGCGAATCAGGGTGAGAGCAAGAAGATTGACGAAATAAAAAACAAAAAAAAGGAAGAGAATTTTTAACCTTGCTCGAGATAATAGCTAAAACGAATATATGGGTGCACGAATAAATTTTACTCGTTGTTCCAGTTTGTACTAAATTAGTCAACAAACTAAATTTTCTAAGTAATTATATATGAAAACCGACATTGTACGTAGCTGCTTTGTGATACATGGCGGCTCTCTCTCGAACCTTTTTTAAATATGACCACTAAATAAAACACAAAACACCATGACCTTTTTGAAGATAAACAATTCAATCATAAGCCTTATAATAAAGTAAAATAATCATAAACAACATTTCTTGTTCTCCAAAAGCCTTTTAATCTCGTAAACCAACCATGAACCATATCTTTTCTTCAACTAAAAAATCCAGTCTAATAAAAACATAACAAAATCTAAGAAATAGAAAGCAGACATGGAAAAATATAAAAAATGCTAAAACCAATAAGGAATAAATATCATAAAAAAAATTATCAATCTCATTCGCGAACTCCCCCAACAACCTGTCGAATCCTCTTGTTCGTCATGCTACAATCAAAAGCAACACAATTTTTTTTAAGTCATGAGACACGAACAAAATGACCAATACCAAGCAAACAATCAACTAAATATTAGAGACGAACTCACCTTGCTTTAACATCATCGACCTCTGCGATAGAGGGATTAAGCACGACGCGGGTAGGATAGGTTGTACCAATCTTTATCTTTCCTGAAGACAAACGATGTTCCAACGACACATTTAAGAGAAATCACGTTTTAAATAACAAAATAAAAAATATAACCAGAACAAAGCAGCGTGACTACCTGCGTATACATCATTTATTCTCCATCTAATAACACAAACTGCAGTAGCACCATAACAATCGTTCAAATCATTATAAAATTTGAAAGTCATTTCCCTAGTTAGCGCGCAGTTTAACAGAACAATCCTGAAGCAATTTTTATTAGAAATAAAGCAACACTACATAAAAATATTAACAACGATTTTTTTATAAAATTACAACGAATTTTCTAGAAAAAACAAATGAACAATATAAGCAAATACCGCATATTTTTCAGATCAAAATTGATGGTCTGGTAGATACTATCCCTTCCATCTGTCTGGTAGATACTATCCCAACAATTGAACTAACATACATTAACAACCTCACCAATTAAATCTGAAACCAAAAACGTATATTCGTAAGGTCACAAAACATAAATAAACAAATAAAAAACACAAACAAATAAACATAAGAGCAACAAACAAACTCACCGACTAAATAATCGTCACAATGTACTTGAGCCAAAATCTTATCATGACAAAACTAAAGAAATTACGGCCACAAGAATAATGAATCTTATAGACTACCATCCATTTATGGAAGAAGATCCGACAAATATGCATAGTAGATCTACAACTACCCCATTCAGGAACAACCTCGAATTGAGTAAGTGTAATCCAAATACCCTCATTTAGTCGTCCTGAGAAAACGTCGTAAATAGATGTAAAGACAGTAGCCTGTATTTTCACGCCCTGCACACACAAATAAAATTAAACACAAGAAGCACTAAAAGAGACACATGGATAACTAAAAGAACATACCAACCTGCTCGTCACATAATATAAGCTTGAACCTTTTTCCCGATGGATGGAAATTATGTGTCCAAACACGAAGAATCTTGATGATTATCATAGAGTGATACAACCCAGATTTCAAACGTGAACACAAGTGGCAACATGATCAAAACCAAATAGCGCCGTGGGAGAGTGGGTTTATACACGGCCGTTGACTGAAAAAAAATAGATAGATATATTGGGGTGGCTGGAAAAAAAAAATAGATGAAGAAAATTGCCGAAGAAAAGAAAAGAAATGTCACTGAGGCGAGCCTAAGTACCTCTCTTTCATTGTTTTCTTTCCCCAGACCATAAAGTTTGATTTCTTCTTGATACAAAAGACTCTCCTTTCTTCGTGATATTTGTAGCCACCACACATGTTAGATTTTTGAGCTTTTGTTTAATTAAGATAAGTATAAATATTAGATACAGAAATAAGATAAGTACAAATATTAGATACGAAAATAAAATAAGTACAAATATTAGATACGAAAATAAGATAAGTACAAATATTAGATACGAAAATAAGAATCGGTGCGGAAAATTACGAAATCTAAAAAAACTTAATTTGAACCGATAAAATAGACCTATTAACCAAATTTTACGGTTTAGAGTGAATGAGAGAGCTCCATTCCGAAAATTCACTTCGTTTTTACTTGTTTTCTTTCCCCATACCATAAAGTTTGATTTCTTTTTGATGCGAAAGACTCTCCTTTCTTCTCGTGATATTTATAGCCACCACACATGTTAGATTTTTGGGCTTTTGTTTAATTAAGATAAGAATAAATATTAGATACAGAAATAAGATAAGTACAAATATTAGATACGAAAATAAGATAAGTACAAATATTATATACAAAAATAAGATAAGTACAAATATTAGATACGAAAATAAGAATCGGTACGGCAAATTTCGAAATCTAAAAAAAAATAATTTGAACCGATAAAATAGACCTATTAACCGAATTTTACGGTTTAGAGTGAATGAGAGAGCTCCATTCCAAAAATTCACTTCGCTTTTACTTGTTTTCTTTCCCTATACCATAAAGTTTGATTTCTTCTTGATGCGAAAGACTCTCCTTTCTTCGTGATATTTATAGCCACCACACCTGTTAGATTTTTGGGCTTTTGTTTAATTAAGATAAGTATAAATATTAGATACAGAAATAAGATAAGTACAAATATTAGATACAAAAATAAGATAAGTACAACTATTAGATACGAAAATAAGATAAGTACAAATATTAGATACGAAAATAAGAATCGGTACGGCAAATTACGAAATCTAAAAAAAAATAATTTGAACCGATAAAATAGACCTATTAACCGAATTTTACGGTTTAAAGTGAATGAGAGAGCTCCATTCCGAAAATTCACTTCGGTTTTACTATATATGATTGGTTTTAGTTTTAACTTTTAAGGATTGTAGGCTCCGATTAGGAGTCAGGACGGTGAAGGATGTAGTCAGTCTCTCTACAGCCTTTTTTATCCAAGGAGCCTTTTTGATTTAGTATAATATGGAAATACCAAAAGGTTAAATTATTAAATAATGGAAGTTTAATAAGGATTCTGTGTAGAATCTAAACTCTATATAATCCATATAACTCAAATTTAGTATAATTTACATAACTGAGAAAAAAATTTTTACAATATTCAAATTAACAGTAACCGTTTATACAGTTTTGATTACCAATTATACTTTCAAAAATTTTAAAAGTAACATCCACATTTGTTACAATCAAAATTTCTATAGCCAAAAGCTTGCAGCCACGGTCTACAAGCACAACCTATTCGAATTATCCGAACTATCCGATATTTTTACCTAAACGACCCAAAATACCCAGAAAAAACTCCGGATTTATAATTGTATTTTGTGTATTTTGATTATTACAAATCTAAATATACCTAATATTTTGTATATAAATATGTATTTCGGGTACCTATTTGGGTATCGATTCTAATTATCTAAAATATTTGATTATTTTTTAAGTAAACCATTCAAATATTTTATGATCTCGCGGCTTAAGTAGCTAGAGCTAGTCGGTTATAGCGTAAAAAGCATATTCCTTATCAAACTTGAAAACAAAGAAGCATATTCTGCTCAATCACATATCAATCATCAATAAATAAAATTAAGTTAACGGATTCATATTCTCTTTAGCCATGGTATATTACTACTATATTTTGTGAATATACACTCAATTTTTTTTACTTTTTTTTTTGGCTTCGATTATCAACAGAATGTACTTTATAAGATAGAGAAATACATAAATGATAGAAGATAATATTTCAATTAAATAATTTTGGATAAAGATGAAAAAAGTTTTAGACATTATATATTTAAAAAACAATAAATGATAACCTTTCTGGTTAAAAAAAAAAATTTTAAATACAAGAACCGTTGGTTGTTGACGAAGAAAAAGCGAAAGAATATTTTGAGGAAGAAGAAGAAAAAGAGAATTGAAGAGTAGACGCCATTAGAGAGAGATAAAAAGGAAGAGATTTTTCACACGCAAAGGTTCGCCTTATGGATTCATGTCGTCTCTGTATCTTCTTCTTCTTCCTTTAGCAGCTTAATGAGATCCATCGATCATCGTCTAATGGAGGAATCGGCGGCTACGTCTTCCTCTTCGTCCCATTACTTTTCAATTTTCACGAATTACCCTCTGATTTCCGCCGTCTTAGCTTTCACCATCGCACAGTTCATCAAATTCTTCACCTCCTGGTACGTTTACGTGCTCAAGAATCACTCATATATTTTTGTTCCATGTTCGTTCTTCTTTGATCATGACTATTGTTCAGAACTCGTAGTTGACTTATGAATTGATCATTTTTAGGAATATGAATCAAACTCTGGTGTTAAGTATTTGTGCAGGTATAAAGAACAGAGATGGGATCTGAAACGGCTTGTTGGGTCTGGAGGAATGCCTTCTTCACATTCAGCAACAGTTACAGCTCTAGCTTTGGCTGTTGGTTTACAAGAAGGATTTGGAGGATCACATTTCGCAATCGCCTTCATTCTCACATCCATTGTATGTTCTTATCTCACTTTTTGATGGTTTAGGAGATCGATGATGATTAAGTAAGTGAGGGGTTTTGGGTTTTGTGCATGTGTGGCAGGTGATGTATGATGCGAGTGGTGTAAGATTACATGCTGGAAGACAAGCTGAGGTTTTGATTTGATTGTTTTCTTCTGGTGTCATGCAAGATGTTTTTTTTGTTTACTGGTTTTGGTCTGCTTCATTTCTTCCAGGTTCTCAATCAGATTGTGTATGAACTTCCTGCCGAGCATCCGTTAGCTGAAAGCAGACCATTGCGTGAACTTCTCGGTCATACCCCTCCACAGGTAAGTGTGTAATGCAATTGAGTCAGATCAGATCAATCGAAATGGTTAAGACAAGTAAAATACTGATTGTGGTGTCATCAGGTCATTGCTGGTGGAATGCTTGGAACTGCCACTGCAGTTGTTGGCTATTTAGTCACTTTGATAGCTAAGTAGCTAATCAAGGTTCATCAAAAAGCTTGCCGTTTTCTGTTCCATCGCGTGTTAAAAGACACTGTTACGTAGCTGAAACAGCCATGACAAGCAAATGGACTCTGGAAACTGTGGGTTCATTGACCCTTAGTTTCTTTTTCTTATTTTGCTGCTCGGTTCTTATCATTGGCAACTTATTAATTATAGGTTTGATCTTGTACGAACGTCATTTCACACATCTTTGAAGTGGTTAATTAAAAGAGGAGCTTGTGCCTTGAACTATACAAAAGAACATGATGTCTTTAGATTCCGCAGGATCAATACTTTGAAACTCATGATCTTTATGAAAAGCTCTTATCTCTATAGTGGAATTTTGTTGAATTGCAGACGAGGGCCTGTTATAGGGGGGATTAGCACCCCCTTGGTTTAACTCGGTTCGAACCGAGATCGGTTCAATCAGGACCGGTTTACGATGGTTCGGATCGAGGATAAGCCGGCCCGAAAACATTGGGCCGAGCTCGGAATCTCGTTGAAAGCCCATCTCGGCTACCGATCTAGGCCCATCACAAGCCCGGTCCGTTACAACAGATGAAAACCGGAATATTTCCCTTTTCCCACCGGTCTCGGAAAAGGAAATATTCTCTTTGGTCGATTCCACGAGATATGCGGAACTTATCCTTATCTCGGAGAGAAAACCGGAAGATTTCCTTTTCCTAATCGAACTCGGAAAAGGAGAAATCTTCCTTTCAACCGCCTCAAGGACACTATAAATAAAGGAGGAGGCTCATTCGTTCAAATCATCCAGAACTTCCGCAGAGACAGAGAATACAAGAGAGAGCTCATTACCGATCTCAAGTCTTTTGTCTTTGCCTTCTTACTTAAACTCTGTTGTAATACCGACCTTGATCAATAAACGAGATTCCGACCAAAGTACTGTTTTACCCTTTTTTGTGTGATTTACGGATCAACAATTGGCGCCGACTGTGGGGACAATAGAACAGTACTTTCGGATATCGTTTGATTGAAGTTCGGCAATGGTTCTTCCAGTCGATACCACCGCAGCCCTCGTCGACAGCTCGGACAACAACGGTCAAAACCCGCGCACTGACGAACCCAATCCAGTCAATACCGAGCTACCAACAAACGGAGGAGGGCTTCCTCCGAACTCACTTATTGGAGGAGATAATCAAACCAACCCCCCGACAACTCTTCCGCCGCCTCCGGCTGCTTCGATATTCACGGATCCGACCGTCTTTATGGAGGCCATGGCGGCACAGTTCGCCGAGATCAACAAAAGGAACGAAGAGCGGATCACTTCACTGATAGCATCCCACTTCGAACACCGAAACCAGACCGGTATCCTCGAACCAAACCCGATCACCCCCGCCAACGAAAACACGTTACGCCGAAATCTCTTGTCCGACTTAACCGACGCTCAACCCCCAGGCACGATCGACATGCCGACAAGAAGATCCGCGTCCGGTTCGGAAATTAACATCGCAGACCAAGCTGCCATAAATTTGGAATTCGCCAAGGTACAGGCCCAACTGCAAGAGATGCGGACCAAAGTCCACCAGGCTACAAGTTCGGCACCGGAAATCGACCGGGTAATTCAGGAGTCACAGAGGACACCGTTTACCGACACGATCATCAACACTCCCGTCCGGCGATTAGAAAGAGTCAAGATCATATCATACGACGGGTTTACCGATCCTAAACGCTTCTTGACCTCGTTTGTCATCTCAATGAACCGATTTCGTTTCGGCTCGAAAACCGAGAAGAACGCAGCCATGTGCCAACTATTCGTCGAAAACTTATCCGGAGCCGCGCTTGATTGGTTTTCGACGCTCGAGCCAAGTTCGGTGAACAGCTATAACGAGCTCACTACCAAATTCCTCAAACGCTTCACCATGTTTGTCAAGCAGAAAACAAAGAACGCCGAACTCTGGGCCCTCGAGCAGAAGCAGGACGAGCCCCTACGCAACTTCATGGAACGTTTCAAAACGGTTGTACCCCATTGCACGATCGACGACGAAGCCGCAATCGAGGCTCTTTACAAAGCCACCTGGTACGAATCGGACTTTCACAGGGAGATCAAACGCAATAATCCAAAGACATTGGAGGACATCCTGCACAGGGCGCATATCTTCATCATGGAGGAGGAAGAAAGATCCGAGAAAGACAAACTATACGTTCCCCCGAAACAACCCGTCAATGCGGCCCAAACCCAGCAATCCTGGTCAAACACTTGGGTTCGGTCGGATGAGCCAAAAGAGCCCGACAACACTGAATCCGCACCGTACTGCAATTTCCATAACCGGTATGGAAATCATTCAACCGAAGAGTGCCGACATCTACAGGAGTTCCTGATGATGAAGTACAAAAAGGGGGAAGTTCCAGTCGAAGGAGCCTTCCAACCCTCGAACAGACCGCGCCATTAAAAAAAAAAAAAAAAAAAAAAAAAAAAAAAAAAAAAAAAGCCGAGCTCCAAACGCTCGTACACAAGAACCGAGCTCCAAACGCTCCCGAGCTCCAAACGCTCGCAAAAAAAGATCACCGAGCTACTACACATACGCTCGATTCTAATACCATATGAACTACGAATGGCTTGATCCTTCTTTCGAAGGTACGTAGGCAGCCCTCACAAGGCGCAGCTATAACATTAATAAAATTTTACCAAGGCATTCTACCGAACTCGTACAGTTCGTACCTTCAAAGCCAAACTTTATGTTTGCCGAACTCCAACAGTTCGTATTTTCAAAGCCAAATTTTATGTTTGCCGAACTCCAGCAGTTCGTATTTTCTAAAGGCAAACTTTATGTTTGCCGAACTCCAACAGTTCGTATTTTAAAAGCCAAACTTTATGTTTGCCGAACTCCAACAGTTCGTATTTTAAGCCAAACTTTATGTTTGCCGAACTCCAAACAGTTCGCATTTTGGACCACCAACGGTTCCCATATCAACGTCCTGGCCAGGCGATCTGATAAAGCCGAGCTTAGCTCGCACGCATCCTCATGGTGCAATGGATAATACACTTTCCACATTCAAAGCCGAGATCAGTCTCGCACCAACTTCTCAGATTATCCGAGCCAAATAAGCCGAGCCCGTCTTGCACACTCGGATTCAATGTGAGAAAACCTAGAGCATATTAAGATGAGCTGTTCACGTACTCTTAAACTAAACTCTAGGGTCAAGCCGAACGTCCTTCCTCGCAAATCTAAGCCGACTTCTCAACAGTCGCAAAAACTAATAAGCCGATTTCTCAACAGTCGCAAAAACCAGTAAGCCGGTTTCTCAACAACCGCAAAATCGATAAGCCGATCTACAATATGGATTGCCGACCTTGAGCAGGTTCAGTCGAACTTGTCCTCTTCACCCGGCTAAGACCGTACTATTTACGGCACCACTGTGTACGACAAGTTTGAGAAGTCGTATAAAGTACGACTTCAAATATATCAGAGCTCGATACCAAAAACTCACCGAATTCGAAAGTTCGTAAAATCGATTCAACCGTAAGAACCCCAATCTAAAGAGGATCCGTCCTTTCAAGCCGAACTTAAGCAGTTCGCCGAACTTGAACAGTTCGTATCATCAAGCCGAACCCAGTCAGTTCGCCGAACTCGTACAGTTCGTATCATCAAGCCGAACTTAAGCAGTTCGCCGAACTTGAACAGTTCGTATCATCAAGCCGAACTTAAGCAGTTCGCCGAACTCGTACAGTTCGTATCATCAAGCCGAACTTAAGCAGTTCGCCGAACTCGTACGGTTCGTATCATCAAGCCGAACTCAAGCAGTTCGCCGAACTCGTACAGTTCGTATCATCAAGCCGAACTCAGTCAGTTCGCCGAACTCGTACAGTTCGTATCATCAAGGCGAACTCGAAATAGAATCTGATCATACCGATCTCAGTTTTAACCGAGCTAAAGAATACTCCCCAAAAATTCGCCGAACTCATAAACTCCCTCGCCGAACTGAGGGGGGGACCAATTGTTATAGGGGGGATTAGCACCCCCTTGGTTTAACTCGGTTCGAACCGAGATCGGTTCAATCAGGACCGGTTTACGATGGTTCGGATCGAGGATAAGCCGGCCCGAAAACATTGGGCCGAGCTCGGAATCTCGTTGAAAGCCCATCTCGGCTACCGATCTAGGCCCATCACAAGCCCGGTCCGTTACAACAGATGAAAACCGGAATATTTCCCTTTTCCCACCGGTCTCGGAAAAGGAAATATTCTCTTTGGTCGATTCCACGAGATATGCGGAACTTATCCTTATCTCGGAGAGAAAACCGGAAGATTTCCTTTTCCTAATCGAACTCGGAAAAGGAGAAATCTTCCTTTCAACCGCCTCAAGGACACTATAAATAAAGGAGGAGGCTCATTCGTTCAAATCATCCAGAACTTCCGCAGAGACAGAGAATACAAGAGAGAGCTCATTACCGATCTCAAGTCTTTTGTCTTTGCCTTCTTACTTAAACTCTGTTGTAATACCGACCTTGATCAATAAACGAGATTCCGACCAAAGTACTGTTTTACCCTTTTTTGTGTGATTTACGGATCAACAGGGCCCAATCCAAAATTGTCAAGCAATGGATCCTTTCTTCAAAATCTAACAGATGATATCCCACCACGAAGCTTCATCTAATTTCCTTTTAACTTCCACAATATCGAACATCGTTTTTTTTTTTTTTTTTTTTTAAGTCGAGGTTCTGAGTCCTTAGGTCCGTATATCCCCGGAGAGGAGCCCAAACTATGTTAAAATCATTCCTTCGGAGGAGACCCCTCCCAACGGGAATCGAATCCAGGGCCGGTAGGAAAGACACATACCCACGATTTTAATTAAACAAACACGTCAAGACAATCATGGTCATGGGAACTGATTTTGTGGTGAGAATCACGCATATGAGGCAGTGTTGATCAGCATAAGGAACATACTATCTTCTCCGACCAGTTGGATCACCAGTCCAAGACCTCATCATGAGCAATATAAGAGTTTGTTACCTTAAAGGATGACAATGAAGCACAATAGACCACAAGATAATATTTTACTTTTCTTAGTGAATTGGAAGGAAAATTCAGGAGAAAATTGCGAATCAGAGAGAAAAAACGTACCTAATTTGGTGAGGAGGTTGTAGAGAAGAAGGATTAGAATAGAAAGATTAGAGTCTGCCGCCATGAAAGAGATTTATGTACAAAAGGTACCTCGTAGGGTAAACTCTAATTCTCGAACTTCTTTTCTGCTTACTCGTGTAAATCGACCTCCCACCATAGCCGAAAGACTGAAAACCATTGTGAATGAGCATTGTAAAGGTAGAGGGCAAGTGGAGATGAAAGGAGACATGGACGATGGTAAAAAAATTTGGTTTGTTTCTGGTTTAAGTTAGGTTCAAAAACAGTGCAAGAAAGGAATGAATAGTTTACCAAAAGAGTATTTTCTTGGGGTTTTGGTTGGAATCTATGTTTTTTTTGTTTTTGTTTTTGTTTTCCTCTGTTACCTGTTGTAAATACAAACTATGAGTGAATCACTAGTGGTAAATATGAGTAAATCTATGTGTATGCAAGAACATATAGTGAAAACAATTGCTAAGGATAAGTCCTTGCCGAAATGCATGCTCCTGAGATTAAAGGTATTACGTAAAAAGTGAAATTAAGTATTACCTCTGTTTCACTATAAGTATATTTAAGCAAAAAAAAAAACCATTTTAAAAGAAAGATGAGACAACGTCGTTTTATTTAATCATGATTTACAACGATTTTTTTAACTCTGTTTATCGACTTAACGTCGTGTTTAATTTGGTTCAGTCAACATAAATTTGGGATTTAAATTTAAAGTCAACAGACTTTGATGATTTAAATTGTCTACGCGATACTTAATGCTGCCAAATTTTGAAAGTTCATAATTTTTTTTTGACAATTTTCCATTTATAAATTAGGCATGTGTAGATTAAAAAAAACATATGTTTCAACCATTCATTCTATCTACTCCTTTTTTTGAATGAATGTAAAATTTATTCCAAAAAAAAAAACACAGTTTTTAAAAGTGCATCCTTGTTTTTAAAAAATTAGGAAAACAGATCAAAATCAATCAAAATTCAAAATTTTCTTGTGGCGAACCAAAACATGAAACTTTCCTAGTGTTTTATTTTTCTCCCAAAACATGTATCGAAATAAACGGATTCCTCATATTCTATATACACATTTCAACTGTCCATTTCATCCGTTTATTCAAAAGATAACCATGGGAAGCGGTTGGAACCTCTAATTTTATTCTCAAACCATGTTACCAATGAAACCCAATGTCCACATTTAAAAAAAAAACTTTGTAAACATTAATCCATATCGATTTACATCCAATGAAAATACCCTTTACTTAATTAGAGAAGTTAACAAAAACAGAAAATGAGAGTAAAAAGAAGTACCAGAAATATGAAATCCATAAAAAACCAAAAGACGGTCCACAAAGCAGTAGGGGGGACTGTCAAGGACCACGTGAGTTTGTCAGTCAAACCCGGACCCGCTTTTCCCCCAACCCGGACCGAAAAAACCCATCTCTCGCCGCTCCTTCTAAGATCTTTAACCGTACACGTGTCATAATCTTCACGAAGCCACCTTCATCTAAAAAATAAAATCTAAAGTTACCGTTAAAAAGTACAACTGTATCTTAAAAAAAATATATACCGTTCTCGGGAACTACATTACAAGTTTTTAACTTTTTCCTAAAACTCTTTGCTTCTCCCAAGATCCCCCCTAATTGTTTGTGATTGTTCCCATTGCATTTGCATTATTATTAACCATCGGTTTATTTAATTAACACTATACTATTACTAGTATAATATGGTGATTGTTGAGTCACTTTCTCCCCACGTACACATGATTAATACTTTTTTTTTATTACAGTATTCGCAGCATTTTCACGAACCAGATCCGAGCATTATTATTTTACACTATTGTTTTTGGGTTATTTGGGTGACTATGATCAGTTGATCATATATTTAAGAATTTAACAATTGACGAAATCAATTTAGTTATGACTTTGGATCCAAAATTTTAATGGCAGTTTTGCCCCTACAAGAGGTGACGTATTCACCTTTCAAATATGCAAAAAACTCATTTAATGCCCGACAAACCCATTTAATGAAGCTGAGCAGAGATATCTTAATTATCTCTCAACTTTTCCATCGCCTGTAACAAAATCTTTGTGAATCCAAAGATTGTGTGGTGGATAAATAAGGAAAAGGTTTAAAGTCATCGGGAACCGAAATTTCAAATACAAGTGTTGGTTGTCTTCTATATTTATGAGGGTGTAGTTACGGATGTAAAGCCAAAAAAAACATTCCGATTCACCTGCTTCAATTTTCACAACCTTGTCTCCAGAGAATTTACTGCAGTGTCCATCGGTTATCGACCTTCTGCAAAGAGGACAAACGAGGTAGGTACGTTAGCTAACTGATAATTTGTTTGTGCAACCATATTTACGGTTTTTAGTGCAACATTTTGCTCAAAAATAGAGTTATATGTTAACCCCAATAACCCATACCAAGCTTAAAACCGCGCAGGAACCCCGACAATGTCTCTGGTCGTTCGTGTAGTGCGTGGCGAATGGAGGAAGCAGAATGATGGAAGTTGGTACCACGAAGCCACGATGAACACTTTCAACTACTCAGTCCTCCTGAAGGAAGGCGACTCATTTCGGGGCATGGAGGATGCAATCCGGAGGGGGTTGAACCTAGGACCAAGCCTCGAAATGGATTTAACATACCAATGGCCCCATTGGATGCTAGGGCCAGATTGGAAAAAATCGCCACCGATATATGTTTTGGATGATGATGATGCATCTTTATTCCTAGCAATTAGAGCCGACTTACACGAGGTGTTTCCGAGGGTTAGGGTTCGGGAAAGAATACCCGAGAAGAACGTTAACTCATTTTGCAGTGTAATGGATGTAAACGCTAATTGCGGTCTTGCCAGTGAAGGGGCTAACTCAGTTAGATAATTTGGAAAGATAATCGATTTAGCAATGACGAAGGCAACAAATGTATCCCCAGTCTTAGCTGTTGAGGCACCTTCGCGGAACAAGGGGAAATGTACTACTCTTAAAACCCAAACACATCCTGCAAAACTTGTAACATACCGTAATATATTTGATGTAGAGAATCCTAAACCTAGCTAATCAATGGTCTCGCAGCTGTTGTCCCAGAAGAAGGTGGCAACATCGTGGAGGTGGGCCGTCGATTGGACTTTAACCCTAAGGACATAGTTAGCCGGGGAAGTGATATTTCGATTATCCCGTTTGGAACGACAATGTAATTATCAAGAAAAACATCACGGGATCTACGAAGGGGAATGACAAGTGGCGAATGTTCTAGGGACAAAGGCAAAGGTAATACATAAACAAACTTCCGTCCTGCTATAACAACTTGTTGCATCCGCCTTTTATGTTTATCTTACTGAGTTGAATACGATTTGAAAAAATCACCTCGCAGGAATACTGATAGAAAAAGAATCCCATATCGGAGCCCCTATGGGGGGCCAAGGCCGCTGCCTGAAGCAGACGGAACTCCTGCGGAATATTGCAGAGCTTTGGCAGTTATTCCATGGGCCGCCTGGACCTTTCGGAAGAGCAACAGAAGACGGTGTCGATAATGACCTCACACACCTAACGGAAGCGGAAGACCTAATGGATGTTGATGGAGCGGCAGATGGAAACAGGGTCTCCTCGGCATACAGAGATGTCGGTTTGCAGCTTACTCTTGCAGGAGCATACGTGGAAATAGACGGGGATGTCAACGTTGTCCCAACACAACGAGGTGTAATATCATTGAGCTCGTCGTCGTCGTCTACATCTAACCCTCCTCCAACAAGTAGTCACTATAACTCCCAAGAAGACCTCATGGATGCACGCGAGGAGGTGGAGATGCAGATATCCCTAGTAGGTAAAAAACTCAACATGTACTAATAATAGATTAACATATAAATGTCAAAATCATACATGCACATGAACTGTTGAACAGGTGAGGACCTCATTGGACGGCTGTTTGCGGACCCCATTCCAGATCCGGCGGTGCCTGAGGCATTAGAAAACATAAGGGGGACAAGTGATCGTGGCAGGTGGTAGGTCAATTTTATGGGGGTGTGCCATTAAGGGGAGAAATAGGGATTTAAAACGTTGAGATTGGGTCATCTTCAAGAGAACCACTAAGACCAAATTCGGGTGATCCAGAGAGAAGGCAATACCCACTTTCGTTATCCGGTAACCCAGTGATAATGACCTATCAAGCTAATGTTGGTGGAGAAACGAGAGTGGAACCAGCTTTGCACGATAGAGATGCCCCTCCATACTTTGACGACCCCATAAACGAAGGTAAAAAGGACTTGGATGGCGATTATGTTTATAATCCACTATTAATGTGTTATGCTGGTAATTGAGCTCGTCATTGTTAATACGTTTGCCGATATTCAAATGAAGTTAACGTTATGAGTTAACGGTATTTTGTTAACATCCAGATCCGTTGGCGCGCGGTATCCGGGACATTGATTACGAAGGGGACGAAATATATGTTGGGCGTATTTTTAAGACACATGATGACTGCAAGCTAAAACTAGCTCTACACGCAATAAACCGCAAGTTCAATTTTACATACGTACAGTCATGTCCCGGGAATATCATCGTGGTGTGCGTGGGAAGCACGTGTCCATGGAGAGTATACGCCATCAGGATGGAGGATAGTGAACGGTACGAAATAAGGTCAGCCACCCAGCAACACACTTGTAGTGTGGACGCACGTGGTGATTTCCACCGCGTAGCCACAACCGCGGTAATTGGAAAAATGGTTCGAGAACATTATGGCCTAGGCGTAAAGGGACCGCGAGCCTGTGATCTTCGCCGCCTGCTCCGTCAAAATTACAGCCTCCACGTTAGTTACTGGAAAGCTTGGAGAGCAAAGGAGATTACTATGGATAACGCTATGGGTAACGCAGCGGGAAGTTTTGCATTAGTAGTGCCTTATTTTGAGAAACTACTCTCAACAAATCCAAACTCAGTGGTATCCTTGGAGACAGAAACGAGCCAAACAGGTGTAGTGCGTTTCAAATACATGTTCTTATCGCTTGACGCATGCGCCCGCGATTATCGTTACATGAGGAAAATTATCGTCATAGATGGTACACACTTAAGTGGACGTTATGGGGGATGTCTACTCGCGGCAAGTGCAGAAGATGGGAATTTCCAGGTATTTCCATTGGGATTTGCCATTGTTAACAGTGAGAACGACGATCCATGGGAGTGGTTTCTACGGAAACTAAGCGCAATAGTCTCGGACGAACATGATCTGGTCTTCGTATCTGATCGCCACAGTTCAATATACGCTAGCATTTGAAAAGTAAGATTCTTTAAACCTAATTAGATTAAAATCTCCGCATTGATTTTACATTGATAACATTAATATTTCTCTACACATAACCCAACATTGTTAGGAGTATTGAAGCAATATACTTAAACTTAGTTATCTTTCATTAAACGATAACATTGTTATATGGTATTTTAATATTGAAACTAGGGATGGGCAAATGGTTATTCGGTTCGGTTCGGTTCGGTTATTTCGGTTTTCGGTTACGTTCGGTTATATCTTTTACTATCCATTCGGTTAGTAACAGTTTTCGGTTCGGTTTCGGTTCGGTATGGTTATCAAAATTAATAACCGTTTGGTAACCGAAATCTTTCGGTTATTTTCGGTTAACCGAATGGTTTCGGTTATTTTCGGTTATTTTCGGTTAAATTTCAAATATTTTCGGTTATTTTCGGTTAAATTTCAAAATATTTCGGTTATTTCGGTTAAATTTCGGAAATATTTCGGTTAGTTTCGGTTATTTCGGTTAGTTTCGGTTATTTCGGTTCAGTTATTTCGGTTATATTTCGGTTATTTTGGTTAATTAGGGGAAATAAACATAATTTTTGTTTTTTTGATATCCATGGATACCCATTGGTTATCGGTTAATAACCATTCGGTTATCATAACCAATGGATATCAAAAATAAAAACCATTCGGTTATTATGAAGTAACCATAACCTAACCGAACCATTAATTTCGGTTCGGTTCGGTTCGGTTTCATTCGGTTCGGTTATTATGCCCAGGCCTAATTGAAACAGGTCTACCCCATGTCTTCACACGGCGCATGTGTGGTTCATCTCCAGCGAAATATCGTAACTCTATTCAAGTCGGAGCATTTAAGCAACCTAGTCTCCCAGGCTGCGCGTGCGTACCGCTTTCAGAAATTTGACCTTGCTTATGCTGAGATTAAGGCTATCGATAGTAGGTGCGCCGATTATCTTGAAAGGATTTGTTTCGAGCATTGGACAAGGTCTCACTTTGTTGGGGATCGGTACAACGTCATGACAAGCAATATTTCAGAAGTTTTGAACAAAGTTATGATGACGTGTCGCGAATACCCAACCATTTCCATTTTAGAAACAATACGTACTACTCTTGTTTCATGGTTTTCCCTATGGAGGGAGTCCGCAGAAAAAGAGGAAGGTGTGGTAAATCCGAAGGTTCAGGAGATGCTGATTGAAGGTTTTCATAAGTCCTCAGGTTATTTTGTTATGAAGATAGGTAATGTCCTTTAACCTTATATATATGATAAAAAAAATTACATTAATGCTAACAATGTTTTGTTATTTGTTTTTACAATAAGGTGATGGATTGTATGAGGTCCGTGATGAATATGATGTTGCTTACGCGGTACATCTATGGGAGGAAACTTGCAGTTGCAGGGAGTTTCAGCTATTACATATACCATGTTGCCATGCCATAGCAGCCGCAATACGAGAAGGAATCTGTGTGGATAGTTTAGTAGGTGTTCACTACTCCACCGAGTATCGCCGGCTGGCATACAGCGGCATTATAATGCCAGTCCCGGATATGGATCATCTGGCACCAATTGCAGACAATGTTGGTGGTGGGAACCTGAAACCTCCAGCTGTTCGGCGTCCACCAGGCAGGCCGCGTAAGCAACAGATCTTGTCCCGGGGAGAGTTTAAGGTTAGTAAACAACTATGTTAGATGACGTGGTGTAAACTAAGTTGCATTGAACTGATTTATATGATATTAGAAGTTCCCCTAGCTAGGTTGGCAGCTATGTCTTACTTGTTCCTATACCATTATTTGCAGCGTGTGTCCCAAAGAAAATGCACACGCTTCCGTGCCCGTGGTCACAACCGTTCAACATGCAAATCCCCTTTGCCTGTAAAACAAGTCAATTCTGACACCTTTTGTTATCGTAATGTAGGTGGGGTTTGAATCATAACGCTTCGCCATAAAACTTTGCAGGGGGTGTAGCATCAGGAATGGGAATAAGATAGAGGAAAGATTTTTGTAAATATAAGGGTACTTGCGAAGATGGTGATGGATGGTTCTATCCATCTCATGTTTTATAAAAATGTAAATAAATAATGTAGGTAGGCGTCGCCTTTTGATGTGTTTATAGTGACGGTTACATAGGGATAAGGAGAAGTTTGTTTTAAATTTGTAACACCATCAATGCACAATGTAAAATCCATAACCGTAAGCAACTTTGTAATATATTAAGGTAATGTCGTTTGATAACAACGTTATCTGCTATCATGTTTGGTAGACTTTTCAAAACTTACTCATAATAGTAGTTAGAATTCGGGATATAGGGTACTTTGGGAATAAGTATGGGTTGTGAATTTGTGAAGTTGATAAAAGATTTGATGTGTTTAAGAAATTTATGTATGATAGAATTTTGTCTCAGAAATTAAACACAATCAAAGACACATACATGTAAACTCCTATGAATGAGCGTCTTCTTCGATTGATAAATACGTTATCAGTAAATAATGTTACAAACGGATAACATGGTTGAAAAACTGATAGGTAAACTTATAACTTTATATTCAGTAGGTAAACTTATTATTTGGTATGGATAACATTATTGGCAAAGGTAGATAAAGTTAAAATGTTATAAGAAATCACTTCCAGCGGTATTTCAAACAAAATATGTCCTCAAATAACAAAGGTTTCACAGTAAAAAACAAAATACGTTCCTTGGATTATAATACAGAAAATATAAAAGGAAGTTCGCGCTACGACGCTGTTGTCATTGAAACACAATGAAAATGTCCACATATTAGTTGCGAAGACAGTGGGGATTGCACTCTGGCCTGATGGAATTCATCTTTGGTATTGCTCAATCAGGACTACAATCAGTTTCTTGGTCTCCATCTCTAACCTCGATAGATCATACTCCATACAACCCTGAATTCCAAAAATTGCATGATCAAGCATTAGGAAAAAAACAACCATACCAGAGTCAGTGGGGGACGTGATCTGTGGGACTGTCGTGATTCGTTCAATCACAAACTCAGTCGTCGCCACTTGACTCATCTGGTTGTTCAGCGCCGCTTTCCGGAACAAATAAGGCAGCATGACTGCCAGGGGGCGGATTTCAGAAACCATTCTAGCATCGGACCTTAGGTGGGCGTTGCAGTCAAGTACAAGAATCTTTGAGGATACGAGGTCAACCACAAGAAACACCCAGTGCTTGATGTCGAGGTTAAATGGTAGGTAGAGGTAATCAGCATCAGTGAATAAAGTGACAGCGTCATCAGCCCCCACCCCTTCTATTTTTTCTAGTGCGGCTTTGGAGAATTTATAATCACTCTTGTTAACAGCCTTCTTAAATTTGGGGTACAACTTCGTTAGCTGAGCGACGAACTTGGTATCCAACACATCAACTCTCGGCTTGCGAGAATCTACTCTGAGCATGTGCCTTCCGAGTCTACACAGAGAATCCATTACCTGGGTAAGGCAAACAAAAGGTTACTGAATACGTAATACATACAAACCATTGATTCATTAACAATGGAAATTAATACAAAAATGGCATACCTTTGCGGGCATTGATTTCTGCCTGCCCACTAATTCAGTTATATCTTTAGCCGTTAACTGAATTCCCTCTCCGATAGAAATTGGCCTGCTAACCATTATAACATAAACCCAAAAAATGACAAATTGGGACATTATTCGGGATTATAAATAACAGTGAATATCTCACCCTTTCAATGACTTAATGGCCTCCTGGTATAGTATCTCGCCATCGTCGGCAACAGGCGCAGTATGTGGAGTGTTCGCAAAAATAGCCTTGATTCGCTCGTCACAATGAAATGGACTTCCGAGACTTTGAGAAATTGTCCGCGGACGCTTACTTTTCCTCGTCCCTCCTGCCTCCATGTCGCCTTCGGCAGGTGGAATCCCTTCTACGAAAGATGACGTTTGAACATTGATTTCCTGAGGGATAAAATTGTTATCATCAGTTGTGGTAACTAGGTTATCAAAAATTGGGTAAAACAAAATATCAATTAGTTATCGGCATCTGCGTTAGCTCAGTTGTCGTCGAGAATGCGCACAATAACAGCTCTAACCTTTGGTTCTGTGTGAGGTTCTTTCGGTGGATTGACCTGCGTTACGAGTGGAAGTTAGCTGTAACATGTTAACTATAAAATCGAATCTTGATTACTACGTTCTCGAGATCCCTAAGTTCACGAGACTTAAAACATTCATATAGGGTTTGCCAAATTACATTGAAAGCGATAGGAGTTTTAACGATAACTACATTATCGATTGTGTTGTTAATGTTTTAATGCTAACATATTACTTACAGTGTTAGCCGATAACTTTGATTTGTTAATTATAACTTAGTTAGCGTTTGTAATGATAATGTTTTACTGATACCCGCTAGCTTCCATTGTTAGCAATGGTAATGTTACCTATCGGCACTTGTAATCAATATTTATAGTTAATTAGAGAAAATGAAATATTACCTCATCTCTTGACACTTGCAGGACAGATTCATCATCTACACTCTGACTCTCTCTCTAGGGAATATCAATCCCCTCCGGATTGGTTCGACCTAAGTCAGACACCTGAGAGGGAAAAAAGTGTAATCATTGCTATAGCATACAATGTGTGGTAACTTGGTTACAAAAATTGGGTAAAAACAAAATATCAGTATAGGAACTATTACCTTTGGTTCTGTGTTGGGGGCTTTCGGTGGATTGACCTGCGTAACCAGTGGAAGTTAGCTGTTGTAGATTAACTTTAAAATCGAATCTTGCTTACACAGCTAGAGATGTCTAAGTTCACGAGACTTAAAACATTCTTATAGGGTTTACCACATTCCATTGATTGCGCTAGGGGTTTTATCGATAACTACGTTAGCGCAGTGGTGATAATGTTTTAGTGGTAAGATCTAACTTACATTGTCAGCAGTTAACTTACATTGTTTAATGATAACTGCGTTACCGATGGTATTGATAATGTTTTAATGATAACAGCTAATTTACATTGTTAGCAATGTTAATGCTAACGACCGGCCCTAATAATCGCTATTTATACGTCATTATAAAAAATAAATTTTACCTCATCTATTGACACTTGCTTGATGGAATCATCATCTACACGCTGACTCTCCCTCTAGGGGAAATCATTCCCCTCCGTATTGGTCAGACCTTCGTCAAACACCTGAGAGAGGGAAAAAAATTAATACAAGGCTAAAACAAACATTCTGTGAAATGGGAGGTGGCAACGGAATTGTTACATTTTAATACCTTCGTTTGGTTGACCTCTACGGTTGTAACCTCTTAAACATCATTTGTTGGCTTTTTAGGGGGTGCGACCTCTTTTGTTTGAACTTCATCGCCATCTTCTGAATGAGTTACTTCTGGATGATAGGTTACGTCTGCGTCACCAGATGATGAACGACCTACATACTGGGCTGCTATTTCCTCAACAGAAATATATGGTGACGGAAATGCCGATGAATTATATTCAACTCAATTGTCGTCAGTGTGTGCACCACAAAAGGGGGATAATGGAACATCCGTGTCTACGGATTTCCTAGAACGTGTATTGTGGCTGCCATTTCGCTGCGTAGAAATGTCACAGCGCCTTTTCTTACCAAGAAGAGTCGCCATCATCAACATTAACCTCCTTGGCTTGGTGCACTACAAGAAAACACAGTTTTTGCGACAACCAAAAGAGCCCCAAAACGGTCGCAAGTGACTCATTTGCGACCGTTTTAGGACCAAAAAAAGTAATCGCAAATATTTGGTCGCTAAATAAAATGGTCGCAAAACGGTCGCAAATTTGAGACCGATATGTGACTCCCATTAATAGTCGTAATTTAGAGACTGATATGGGACCCCCACTATCAGTCATAATATTGAGACTGATTTACGACTACCAGTAAAACCAAAAGAAAAAAAACAAACTTAAAATTCCATAATTCGAAAAATTCCAATTCCAAAATTCCAATTCCATAATTTCAAAATTAAAATAGAAATTGAAATTACAATAAAATAGAAATTGAAATTACAATTCCATCGAGTTCAAGAACAAGAGCAGAAGCACTTCCTTGCCGTTTCTCTTCCTTAGTATCCCAAGCAATGTGATTAGAATATGGGCCCCACTGCAGCCTAGAGGATGTCCCAAGGAGACAGCTCCTCCATTTACGTTCACCTTCTCCTGTGAAGGTAAAGAGGAACAAAACCCATGCTTATGAAACCACTTGGTTAAGATGATTGGGAATGTGGTGATCTAAGAGACTCAGATGATGTAAAAAACTGACCGGAATAATCCCAAGTAGTTTTGATTTGCAAGTGCTACAACCTACGAACAAGTCGGTTTATGTCTATTTCTCCAACGGAACCAGCTTGTGAGAGTCCAATCATCACAGCCTTTCCACCATCTTTCACACTTAGTGTGCACTGCATGAAAATTTGAGGCTTTCCCAAGGCTTCAACAGCAACATCCCACCGGTTATTTCCTGCCAAGAAGAAAACATTTTTTTCATATTAATATCAATCAACGGTTTATCTTCCCAAGGAATAGGCCTTATCAACCATACTCTTATCCTTTCAACAACATCATCCTTGGCAGAATTGACAATATGAGTAGCACCAAGTGTCTTGGCCTTTTGCAATTTATCATCCTGAACATCCACAACAATTATGTCAGGACAGATCTCAGCAGCATGAGCCATAGCACCATATGCTGTAAAAACAGCACACCCTAGAATAGCAGATTCAATGTAGGGCAAACACATGTAATCAGGTATGCTTCTCCCTAACATGTCACCTGCTGTTTATAAAGCCTAATCGGATTTAACTTTCTTACCATCATGTCGCAAAAACAGACGAGTTTGGCCATCGTAAAGAGTTCATTTGGCTCTATTAAATGCACAGAAATCTTCACATAAATCATCATGGCCGTGTATCCGAGTAAAAGTATCAGACAGCTAAAAAACTTAGAGACTCAGATTAGAGAATCCAATGAAAGATCTACACTTTCGTCCTCACCTTAGTACAATAAGAACAGGTTCCACACGGCATAATAAAAGCTCCACCCGATTGGAAATCTGAAAAGAAAATTGAGACATTCGGGATTCAAATCAAAATTATCATTAGTGTTTCAGGAGAGAAAACGAAGAATAAAAGTTGAAGAAACCTTTTAATGATCTTGTGATCAGTAAGCTCAACAACTTCACCAGTTATCTCATGCCCAATAATACAAGGACTAGCGAATGGTATCTCTCCTTTCATCACATGAAGATCACAGTGGCAAACTCCACAAGCTACCACAAACGAATTTTTAATATTTCGATAAAAAGAAAATTTGGATTTCGTCAAAGATCAAAGCCGTGAGGATACATACCCTTGGTTTTAGCGATTACAGTGGCCAGTAGAATGCAATCGAGTAATCACATTATCCATCATCCAAAGAATTAGCAAAAAAAATTTGGAACTTACAGCGAGAGAGAGAGGCGGCGAGAGAGGGAGTCAGGAGCGAGAGGGAGTCGGCGATAGAGCGGGAGTCCAGAGAGAGGGAGTCGAGTGAGGGGGGGGAGTCGAGTGAGGGGACCGTCGAGAGAGAGAGTCACAGCGAGACTGGGTGAGGCGGCAAGAGAGAGGAGGTGTGGCGATTGAAAGAGAAAGGAAGATGGGAAAAGAAAAAATGAAGGGAAATTCACGTAATCGCAAAAGGAGGCTGAAGTTTGAGAGAGAATTTCGATCACTAGAGATCGAGGAAGAAGAAGTATTTGAGCGGATATAGTTAAAAAAATATAGACTGAAAGTCTCAAACAAAATTTGAGCGGTGGTCTGAAAAATTTGGCCAAATATTTGGAGGCAAAATTTGCGACTAAATTGTGACTCATATGATTGTTTTGTTCTATGCATATGGTCGCAAAATAGTCACAAATTATGACTGTTTTGTGACTCTATTTTTTAAGTCACAAATTTATACCCTAAACCCTAAACTTTAAGAGCCATAAAAGTTTGAATATGACTTTATAATCTTTCTTATTATAATTATAAATTAGAAAGCTCTTTTTAAATTGTAAACTAACATATTGTAACTAAATTATGAAATATATAAATATTTCAAAATCATTTCATGTGAATAACATGTAACACTTACTACATGTGTTGAGAAGATACAAACATAAGTTTAAAATATTTGAAATTAAATTTTTTTCACTTTTATGAAGATTCAGTGTATATATTAGTTGAAATCAATGTAAAAACGTATGAATTATCATATTTACAATTCTATTTTGTTGATTTTCTTTTTAAAAAAATTGGAGTTGCTAAACGGTCGCAAATTTGTGACTCTTTTGTGACTACTATAAAAAATTGAGTGGAGTTACTAAACGGTCGCAAATTTGTGACCCTTTTGTGACTACTATTAAAAATATTTGAATAGAGTTGCTAAACGGTCGTAAATTTGAGATCCTTTTGTTACTACTTAGATGTGTTATGAGTTGAAACAAACATAAGTTTAGAATATTGAAATTTACAAGTTTTTTTCTCTAATATCATGATTTAGTCTATATAATAGTTCAAATCTATTTAAAACGTCTAAATTAACCTATTACAATTATATATTGATGAATTTATTTTAAAAAAAACCGACTGGAGTGGCAAAACCGAAGCAAACCAGTCACAAATTTGGGACTACTTTTGCGACTACAAAGTCAGACTACAAATCAGTCACAAATTTGGGACTCTTTTGTGACTACTCTGTTTCGTCATTAATTTGTGACTGTTTTCCCACTGCATTACGTGTAGTCGCAAAAGAGTCAAACTTTCGTCCCACATTTTTGTGACCAAAAAAAGAGTCGCAAAAAATGGTCACAAAAACTGTGTTTTCTTGTAGTGGTGGTTTGTAAACCATTTGGTGACTCCATCTATAACCGCCTTATTGTGAGCAGCTAACATGGCATCTATCTTCTTATTGTTCTCAGTTAGCAGGTGGGCAACGATCGTCCGGATTTTCTCCTCACACACCGCCCCAAATATATCATCCTCTTGGCGGGTGGTTGACGATGATTGACCGGCTCGAGCAATAGGAGCAGACTTGCTCATCTTCCCTTTCCCCTTCTTGCTTGCACCTGCCTTTGCCTTCCTACCTCCTCTTCTACTCCTTGTTTGGCCAGCAAGCTGATAGAGCCAAACATTTCGCTCTTGAACTCAAAACCTTGATTAACAAGCCTGATCATATGGTCCACCCTTTCATCAACCTCGTCGTCACTCCATGAGAGGTCTTCCTCTTCTGGGTTGAATTCAACATCAGGGCGTATGATCGTTTCCACCTCAACCTATAAGATGGGTATGCATTAATCCCGATATCTTCTGCTAACAACGTTACACATGCTAACCCAATTATCATATATTATCTGTTAACTTGGTTTATGCTCAGTTGCATTAAACAATGACAAATGCAACTCATTTAACAGAAGGTCTAATGAATATTGAATATATTGAATGGTATATTCTACTATTCTATAAACAAAAAATGTTATTTTCAGGTTTACCCCCCCCCCCCCCCCCACACATTCAAAATTAACAACTATAGTATCTACTAACTGAGTTGCATTGATTACATAATAACAACATGACAGGTCAACGATGTTAGCAACAACAGACATACAAACTGAGTTGCATTAAATTCAAAATGGCTATATGACAAATCTAAGAATCCAAGTACATCGACGAAACTAAAAATACAGGCATTCGCACATCACATACATGATCCTCGCCGTCAAGCACTCTAGCTTTGTTTATCTGGAGTGCGTCTGCCACGAACCCCCCACCGCCAACATTCCTTCCGACGCAGCTATCCTCGTCAACCGAGTTATCGCTGTCCTCGTCAACCGAGTTATCGCTGTCCTCCTGAATAGCTGGGACGGCCTCTAGGACAACCAATTGTAGAGCTGGGAAAAAACCAGATACGACTACATTGGCACATGCAATATGCGCTAAATCCCTTTCCTTAAGAGAAGTCATCATGACATCAAAGGACAACTTCCCCCAGGGGAAGGCAAGGAATGAATCAAGGTCTTCTACCATATGAACATGGTCCATGCTCACTTTGGCGCGATTGAAATGAACAGACGGGACGAGTATAGCATTGACGATGGCAAGGCACGCATACCGAAGTCTCATTTGGGGGTCATCAACAGATCTATTTTGCAGTATTTGGATTACATGTTCTATGGGCTCATCTTTCTCGCCTCCAAACATGGTCTTGTAGAAATCAGGTATGACATGCGCTCTCTTTTTCTTCTTCTCGAGAATTGGGTATTTGCCGCACTTAAGACCAGTAACAATCTTGAACTCCCGGAGGGAGAAGCGATGGGTTTGCCGGCAAATACCAGCCAAATCCCATTTTCTTTTTTCACATCCAGTAACCTAGTAAGCGTGAACAATCCGAACGCACTTGACCACCCAGGCTGCCCAGATAATTCGAAAAGTTTCCCAAACTGTGTTTTCTTCATGAAATCTATCTCCCCGTCGTCAAGGGCTACTTCAATATCCTGTAAAACCGTCAATCTTTGGTAAATGTTGACACGGTTTCTAGCCGGCACTTGCCCCGTAGGAAGAATCCGCTGAGGCAGATCGTTATCAGCCATCTGATGAGATATATTCGGCATTTAGAAAAAATGGGCAAATTTATGTAAGGAATCGGTAAAAGAAAATGCAAAAATAGACAACGATTTACACATTCAAAGAAATACCATGAGCGAATCTGAAAATTATAGAGTATAGACCTCCTATTTTTGAAATTTATATACAGGAATCACCAGAACTCTTCATTACTTGTTCTTCGGGTTGCTGCATTAAGAGTCACTATGCGTTTTGGGGAGGAGAGGGCTGTGACTGAACGGAAGAAGTTATAGCCCACGAATTGAGGGATTTACTGGGAAACCAACTGGTCTTCCAGAAATTGATAAAGTTTAGCAGATATTGAAGAGAGGAAAAAAAGGAGGACTTCTTCTTCACTCATATGGAGAAAAAAAAACCCTAAATTGTTGACCTTTCACTTTCCTCTGTTATGTTCAATAACACCTTTTCGTTTTCACCCCTTAGAAAAGACAACAAAATCTTTGCAAAATTTTGCAAACCGACAAGAAAAAACAATGGCCCACAAAAGTGACGTAATTCGAAAATGGAAGTGCATCTGGGGCTCGCGGGGTGTAGGGTGTATAAGGACTTTTCCTTATGAACAGAACGAAGTGCACAGTCGAAAAAGGTGGGTATATGATTTATGCCATTCTGAGAGAAGGAACAAAAAACAGAGTTAATTTGAAGTTGTAAAGATTTATAGTGAATTATATAAGTAATAATGTAAAGTAAATGACTAATTTAATATGGTTGTTACTAGTGTTGTTAGTTCAACTGGAAAAAGCATTAAAGATTATAAGATCAAGTGATACATGGAATCATATCACATGCTTTGGTTCTAGATCTAAAGAGATGTGCGTGTTTCGGTTCAAAACTAAATAGATATTAAGAATTGGATAATAGTGTTATAGTGCGGATACAAAATGGATAATTGATGAAACATTGTTATTATTATTCGATATCAAACTCTTTTTTCGTGGATGAGAAATTTATAATATATTTTACCCGACTCGAAGTACTATGGATGTTTTTTTTAAAGTCGGGTAATGGATCGAAGGCGGATATATACCACAACATTTTGACGGACCAGATCTGAGTATTATTTATAGTATCCCATTTATATCATTTCCCTTACAAGAAAATAAAACAAAAAACGTTGGGGCTGTATGATTATGCTATTCCGAGAGAAAAAAACAGAGTTAAATGGAGTTTTAAAGACTAATCATTCTCGTCTCTACAGAACAACCCATCTGGCATTTATGTCTCTCTTCTGAATCTCTCACATCATCAAGCTGGGTCGACGAGAGTGACGACTCTTTGATTGCTTCGCCACATCTTCGATTTATATCCTTTTAATCCCCTCGAAGTCATCATCTCTTTTTCTCTATCCATTTTCTTAGTGGAAAAAAAACCTTATATTGCTCTGATTCTTAAGAAGTTGTTGTAATAGATCTCTGTGTTTTTTGTTTTGTTTTTAAAGAATGAGATCTCAAGGAGTAGAAGATAACAAAGGGTGGCTTGGACCGGCGACGCCGGAGATTTCAAACGGAAACGGGAATATAGGTTATGAGTTTCAGAAAGGTGCGAACCGGACACCAAACCACCCCCGGTCCACCATGGGTAAACCGGCGCCTTCAAAATGGGACGACGCTCAAAAATGGCTCTCCGGCGTTGGTTTTGCTCACGGCGGCGGCGGCGGCGGAGAGAAGAACCACCATTCGAGGAGTTGTAAACCGAGAAACTCGAACGCTGATGATCTTAGACTCATAGCTTCTGCTTCACAAAGAGAGCGTGAAGGTGAAGATCAGTACGTTGAATACGACGACGACGACGGAGAGGCAGCGGCGGGGAGGCCGGAGGTTGAGACGAAGAACGTAGATTGCGGAGAATCAGGTGGTTCGGCTTGGAGGAAGGAGACTATTATTAATCCGACGGCTGTGATTCGATCGGTCCGTGTGAGGGACATGGGGACTGAGATGACTCCGATCGGTAGCCAAGAGCCTTCCAGAACAGCTACGCCTGTGCGAGCCACAACGCCGGTTGGGAGAAGCCCAGTGACGTCACCGGTGAGAGATTCGCACGGCGGAGAGCCGATGAGGACGGCGGCGGAGACGGTAACTGTGACGGTGACGGAGGCTAGAAGCGTAGCGAGTAGTAATAATGAGAAGATTGGGTTTGGGGATAATAACAAGGCCATGAATGCTATGGAAGCTCGAGCCATGGCTTGGGATGAGGCAGAGCGCGCTAAATTCATGGCTAGGTGATTAACATTAATTAATTAATGGCTGGCTTAATTAGTGTTAACGTGGTTTGGTTTATATCTCAAGTCTTTGAGATTTGTTTTTTTGTTGGAGTGTAATTAGGTATAAGAGAGAGGAAGTGAAAATACAAGCTTGGGAGAATCATGAGAAGAGAAAGGCGGAGATGGAGATGAAGAAAATGGAGGTAAGATTATCAAATGGTAAAAATTACACATGTTCAATCCGGGTTTCGCTTTGGTATTTTCAGTTTTTTTTCGTAAAACCAAATACATTGGTTTTGATCTTGGTTTTGGTTTGGATTCAATTCTTAATCGAAATATTTCAATCTTTTAATAAATTTCGGTTTTGGTTTTCGTTTTCGTTTTTCCGTATTAAGTTTGAGATGAGATCAGTTCGGTTTATTCGGATTGAACACCCTTAAAAATTTCAATAAGTTTGAGAAAAATGTGTGAATGTGGGTGTAGGTGAAGGCGGAGAGGATGAAAGCGAGGGCGGAGGAGAAGTTGGCGAACAAGCTGGCGGCGACAAAGAGGATAGCGGAGGAGAGGAGAGCAAACGCGGAGGCGAAACTGAACGAGAAGGCGGTGAGGACATCCGAGAGGGCTGATTATATAAGGAGAAGCGGCCACTTGCCTTCTTCTTTCTCCTTTAAGATCCCTTCTTTCTCTCTTTGTTGGTAGCCATTATTTCGTGTTTACTTATATTCTTATTATCGTGTATGGGATTTAGTGATGCAATAACTAACGGAAAAGAATTAACGGTTTTGTTTGGGGAAAGTAGATAAAAGAGAAAGTTTGGAGAGATTAAGCATGAGTTAGTGAGTCTCAGTGTTTATTAAGGTCTCATGAGTCATTTTTTATTTTCTTGCGATCTAAAAGTATTCATTAGATTCTGGTGTAAATGAACCAGTATAGAGATCAAGGTCATACAAAAACCTAAATTAACATCTCTAGATCAACCAGTGTAGTATGATATTTTTGGGTCGACTGGCCAAGTCACGGATTTGTTTTTGGAATCATTTTCAAAAGACTTTGTATGACCTATTATCTATGATACAATCATGATCTATGATCTAATATTACGATGGAGGACTTAAATTGATATATCAATAACTTTCTTTTTCAAGAATCGTCACTTTGTTCTCTTCCCCCCCCTCTGCTCCTGGGTGATTGCACGGCTTCCGCGGTAGATCGAGGTTTCGAATCGTCTTGCTGTTGTCGTTTGTCGGAGGCGTTTGGTTTCTCCTGAGTTCGTGGCTTGCCTCTCTCATTTTCCCTTGGGTAGATTCTCGAGGACTGCATCTCCTTGGGGTTGTGGGATTTCTCGTCGTGCTCTCTGTTGTGCTTCCCGTCGCCGGTTCTCCTAAGGTAAGTACCTGCCTGAGGTTTGCTGCTGCGATTTAGAGGCTGAAGATCGGGTTTTGTCAACGCTGCTGCAGAGCTCGAGGACTGCTTGCGGTTCGTTGACTTAGCTTTTCTCCTCCTCTTGTCCTGGTTTTACCTTCCTCTGCAGCGATCTTGGGTTCTTCTGCTCTTGGTTGCTCTCCTCCTCTGTGCGGTTGTCTCTCCGGGTGTAGTACTTGTTTCCCTCTGTGTACGTTTCTCTGGTCTTTGGTTTGGTAGAGCGTGTCGGAGTTGTGGCAGCCTCCGGTGTGGTCTCTGGGTTTGGCTCCGTTGGTGTTGTTTTTCATCCTGGAGGTGCTGAGCGAGCTTCTCTTGGTGGCAGCGTGAGAGTTTATGTGCTGAGGCGGTGTTCAGAGTTCTGTTTTCGGCGTGGTGTTTGCTTGGTTCTTTGCCAATCGTTTGCTTTTGAAGATGTAATTAAGTGGTTTAGCGAGCTTAGTTTAATGTCGAGATAGTTGTTGCGTTTCACTTTTCTGCTTTAGGAGGAGCTAGTAAAGCTATTGGGTCAGGTCGTTGCTAAGCTCTTTGCTCGCTGACATCGGGGAGTGATCTTAGCTTGAGCGAGTTTGCGCAGCAAGGCCCTTTGACGCGTTGTAGTTCCGTTCAGTGGATTAGTCCTTGGATTAGTCGGATAAGCCTAGACCAATTGACGAAAATGGTCATTGCTTGCGGGTTTTGAAAGCTTTCTAGAGTGAGGTCCATGTTTCTCCGGGCTGCCGAGAAAGTGCTTCCTTCTTGCGGTTTAGCGTTTCTCCAGGCTTTTAAAATGTTTTTGTTCTCTGCTCAATCATGGCTTAATATTTTCAAAAGATCATTTTCACTGCATCTTGACAAGATCTTGTGGATGCACTGAATTTCGACTCCAAATGTTGGAAATGTTTTTGCTTCCATGTTTTTTATTCTTTTTTGCCATGGGACCAATCTGATAGGTTAAACATTGTTGTAAAACCTAAACTTTTTCATTTCCTTAATGAAATAATTACCATTTAGCAAAAAAAAAAAAAAAAGAATCGTCACTACGGCACCGTAACGAGTTTTGTCTACTTGGAGTTGGAAGCTCAATTCTTGATCCGGCGAGCCAGTTAAAAAGTTCTCCTTTGCATTAGTATACGGACATAATTTAAAACCTGTTAGAGCATCAGCATCCGAGACATGGGTCTTTCGGAAGACACAAGTCTTCCCAAAGGTTGATGACGTGTCGCGACGTGATTCGTCGCGACATAAAAAATTCAATTTAAAAAAAAAAAAAAAAAGCGGAAGACACAGACATTGTGTCTGCAATGCGGATGGTCTTAGAGCGTAATTACTTATCTCTCGTGGAAAGTTTTTTAAAACATTTTGTCAGTTCTAATTTTCCAAGTGCACAAATTTTTTTTTTTTATCTTTGGATTACCAGGAGGTTATGAGCCCAAACCCGTAATCTCCCAGACCCGGAACCACATCACATAATATTAGTTCCGTCCTAAGCGTCACTCGATCCGGTGACTTCTAGGGTTTACCGTTTACCTAAGGTACTTTTCCAGTCGCACTATAAAATACATGGAAAAACGTTTTTCTAAAGGATACAATACAAATTAATAAAAAAAATATAAAATGTAATAGACTACTTTCTGATTTTGCATAACCGAAAACAAAACATCTACCTATAAATGATTGGTGCACAACCAGCTTCATCAAATGGTTAAACAGTTGACAGAAAAAAACTGAAGGATTAAGATTTGAGTCTTTCTATTTCAATCTATAATATAATAAGAAAGTTTTCTCTCTTCTAAGGGCATCTCCAACAAAATCCTTTATTTTAAGGGAGCAAAACTTTTAAATAAAGTTTTAAGGAGAGATTGCTCCAACAATAAAACCTTAAATCCATCTTTAAAAATATTTGTAATTTGCATAATGGTCCTCAATATTAATAAAAACTACTAATAAAGATAAAACTTCTTAAAATAAATATGAAACACACTTTAAAATATTACACAAACACAACACACAATATTACATAATAAAAGTTACATGATAATATAAATTACATATATAATAATAAAATACACACATAAACTCAAATAATAAAGTTATATATAAAATACCAAATTACTTAAGCATTATTTCCATAATGATCCCATATATGATCGATCAATGCATTTCGAAGTGAAAAATGATCCTCCTTATTTTTTATTTTTTTTTATTACGAGCTAAAAATTGCTGAAATCGAGCATTTTCATTTACCGCCAATTTTGTTAATGTATTCATTGACCGCCAAGTTTACTTAAGTTTACTTTAATTTTTGTTAATGTATTCATTTTGTGTAAAATTTGTTTTTTTAATGTTATGTAATATATCTTCAATATTAATAACTTGTGAATTTTATTTTAGGGTACTTAAGCTATCTTAAACTAAATATAGTACAATTACTTGTGACAATTATAATTCTAGGGACTAAATTTGAGGTTTTACTATTCAAAACCTTAAAATATAAGGGAATAAAGATTTGTTGGAGTTGGAAAAACTTTATAATATAAGGGAATAAAGGCTTGTTGAAGTTGCTCTAAGATGTCCACATCAGCACTAAACTCTTCAATTAATGGATCCCACCTATTTAAAAAATTTACTAATTAAAAATTGTGTTATTTTATTGTGTCACATAATCCAAAGTTAATTTCCCAAAAGAATTAAAAACATCAAAGATGGGGATATATTAAATACTAAAATTTAATGATCAATAAGTATAGGTACATTAAGGCAAATTAACTTGGACGTTATGAAGTTCAAAAGGGCCAGCTTAACCACAAAGGCGAGCAGGGCGACCGCTCCAGGGCCCACGGGCATAAGGGGTCCATAAAGTTTTTTAAAAAAAAAAAAATTATTTTAGAGATCGATTTGTTACGCTGCATGTTTTGTTTTGTTTTTTGTTTTTATATAGTTTTGATATATATATATATATATATATATATATATATATATATAAAACAATATCAACTTTAACCAAAACAAATATATATATTTATAAGGGGTCCAAATATATTTCAAAACTTAAAAAAAAACAAAATTATGTTAAGGGCCCAAAATTTTTTTTTTGGTTTTAGGTTCCAAAATTCTTTTTTGCCCAAAAACCCCCAACAGTCTTGAGTCGGCCCTATTCAAAAGGCTATTACTACCACCATTCTACTATTTAAGAAAATTACTAGTACGTCTCAAAACCACAACCCACATTACAATAATAAAAAAAAAAACCTGCAATAGATCCAAACAAAAAAGAAACCAGCCGCATAGAAGCACTCCCACAAGACATTTTTGGAGTCATCATAACAAAAATTGGTGCTACCTCAACATTGGATTTCCAGAATTTCATCGTATCATGCAAGAAAATAGCACCTTCAGCCGATAATAGATGTGTCGGAAAATGAAGATTCTTCACCGAAGACTTTACCCCAAAAACCCTAGCAAACAATTTCTATGAATCCATCATAACGCCAAATCATACCTGAAATACTTAATAAAATCAAGTTATTGAATTAGAAAGACAACATAATGATCAATATCTTCTTTGTTCTGAAGCCGATTTAGAAGTATCCGAGACAGAAAAAACTACAATATCGAGTTGAGAACTCAATTTCGGATATCAATTCCGATAGAGAATGATGATAGATTCATAGGAATCCGATACAAGAGATTATGTGGTCGAACGTGGAGTTGAGTGTTCTGAAATTTTCATAAGATTAAAGTATCTTGTGGGTGTTCTCGAAAACAACTGATTAGTTTAGTTTAATTATAAATAAATATTAATTATTAGGAGAAAAGAGACGTCGGTTTATCAAACCCACGCTCAACCGCTTCTTACTTCTATTTTTCAAGTCGGTTTATCAAACGAGGTTAGAAAAAACGTTTTCTAACGGATATCTTATTGTGACATTAGAAAATAATTCCTAAAAAATAACATATAAACAAATTTAAAAATATGAATGTAAATATGTAAAATAAATATAAAACTATAATGAAAATCACACAGTGGTGAAATACAAAATATAAACACATAAAAAAACAATATTTTAACATAAGTTAATAACATAAGTAAGAGAAAACCATTACTAATATACAAACAATAATAAGGAGAAAAAAAAAACACAAATACACATAATGCAACTTTAAACATAAACCGAATATTAACTAAATTTTAAAATAAAAAAAGTTTCCAAATAAATTACATAAAAACAAATATAAAACATGAATGTAAAAAAGGTTTTACTATCGAAATTTTTGTTTCGATAATTGTTGAGATTAGTGTAGGTTTATATCAGTGTAAATATTTTGTGCATCAATGTAATACATACTGTTGAACAGAATAATTATAAAAAGTTTTGGGCTCGTTTTAGTAAAATAAATAAGATGGATGGGGAAATACTAAATATTGATATAAGAGACCTAAAAATCGGTAACTAGTTTTTACGATTACGTCCTTTAGCTCTCGACTCGAGAGACGTCCCTTCTCTCTCTCTCTCTCTCCGCCATTGTTCGTTCCCTCTCGACGGTAAGCGATATCCACCCGTAGTACGTCCTCAATCGGAACTTTGCGACTCTTTATCAATCGAATTTTACTATATACTTCTGGATTTTTCTCCTCGTTTCGTCCTCTCTTCCTCGGTATACTCGGGTCTCGCTTTCGATTTCTAGGGTTTCGCGGTTCAGATCACAAAGTTCCTGCTTCAATCTTAAGCGATTTGATCACGAGTAGCTGTTTGTTCCGTGCGTTGGTCAATATTCGACATATCGAGATTTAGTCTCTGCGATTCTGATTTGAACAAGGCTCTAGTCACTTGGTCATAGAGTTTTAATTTGTCGTAGAAGCAGATTTGGGAGTTCGTTGAAATAGGATTTGGGGTTTTTTGACCCTTCGTCGCTGAAGTTAAGATTGGAACTGTCTGTATGGCGGCTGGAAGGAATGTAAGATATCCTGACAATGAACTGAGAGACCATGAATCGAATTCTAGATTTTCCAGGCGGGAAAGTGCTTACTCAAATGAGGATTATGACCATGAGAGGAACGGTGCTCTTGATAATGAAAAGGGACGGGTTAGTAGTTTAAGACACGGGGATAGCGGTAAAGATAGGATTAGGGCCGGAGCTAGACAGAGAGATATCCAAGAGAGAGAGATGGCTAATAGTGGGTGTCGGTCATTGATGAGCAATCGAGATAGTAGGGAAGTCTTTGTTGATCGTGGTCCTAAAAGATGTGGGTTTTCAGCTAGGTCCGTGGATAGGGAACCAGGTGAGATCTCTAGTGAGAGTGGGTCGGATGATTTGATCGAGTCTGAATCACTGGTGAAAGATAATGGAGTTGTGAAGCAGGTAGAGAATAGAGCTCAAAGCCCTGTAGAAAAGAAGAGAAAGTTTTCACCTATAGTATGGGACAGAGATGACCTTCAAAGTTCTTTGAGCAGAAATGAAAAACCTGTGGAGGTCACCCCTCTTCCTCCCCCACCACCACTAATTAAGAGGTCAAGCCAGTCACCCAGTGTCAATTGTGATGACAGATCTCATTTTTCCCCTGCAAAGGTGCATCAAGATCCCACGCAAGTTGGTGTTCTTGAGGTTTCTGTGGCTACTTTGTCATCTCCGGTAGAAATATCTTCTGTGTGTGTGGTGGAACAATCATCAAATGCTGGGAAGGATGGCCAACTAGAGGATGCAACACACATGGAAGACGAGGAAAACATGCCAACAAGGCATATATCATCCTCGAGGTGGGCTGCTGGAAACAGTTCTCCAACTGACGAAGGTGAAATAGTGGAAGAAGTGGAAATAAATAAAAGGAGGAAGAAACCACTTCCCAAGGAATACTTTCAGGGGAGATTGCGCAATAAGTCTCTAACGCCTGAGGCCGGGGAGTTTGTGAGGGAAGGTTATAGATCATCTGATTCCGAAGAAAGAAGGCACCATTCTTTGCCGGTAAGGGGGGATGATTTTGAGGAGAAAGATGCTGTGAAGGGTGACAATATGGAAATAGATGAGGAGGAACGCAGAAGAGGAAATACTAGTGACAGCCTTAGTGAAACTGATTCGGATGACGAATATGTTCGGCATGAGACACCTGAACCTGCTGGTACTCCCCTGCGAAGTATAAACATGCTCCAGGGTTGTAGAAGTGTTGATGAGTTTGAGAGATTAAATAAGATAGATGAAGGTACTTATGGAGTTGTTTATAGAGCGAAGGATAAGAAGACAGGCGAAATTGTGGCATTAAAAAAGGTAAAGATGGAAAAAGAAAGAGAAGGTTTTCCGTTGACTTCTCTTAGGGAAATTAACATACTTCTTTCTTTTCATCACCCATCAATAGTGGATGTTAAAGAGGTGGTTGTGGGTAGTAGTCTTGATAGCATTTTTATGGTGATGGAATATATGGAACATGATCTTAAAGCATTGATGGAGACAATGAAGCAGCGTTTTAGTCAAAGTGAAGTTAAATGCTTAATGCTTCAACTTTTAGAGGGGGTCAAGTATCTTCATGACAACTGGGTGCTTCATCGAGATTTGAAAACATCTAACCTGCTTTTAAACAATCGGGGTGAGTTGAAGATATGTGACTTTGGTTTGGCTCGGCAATATGGCAGCCCGCTGAAGCCGTATACCCATCTGGTTGTTACGCTTTGGTACAGGTAAATTCCGTTTTTACGGTTTTCTAGTTTAAAATAATTATTCTGTGGTGTCTGCATTTGCAATTGTAATTTTAATTCTAGTGGACTTTCCGGTAATTTTGGCCATTGTTAGTATGGTCTCAGGTGTCACATGCCCTTTCTGGTAGAGCTGTACAACACCGTTCTCCCTTTTCTATCCCCCCACATTGGATCAATGATTTTAAAAGTCCTGATTCTAAATTACGTTCTATGGTTACCGAATTTTTCTTTGTATGGCACATTTAACTTGAGTATTGAAGCTGACTTGGATCCTTATCTTTCTACTTTGAGAATAGTCTTCATAATATGCCAGCTTTTGTGGACACCACTTAGAATGGCCATTATAAACTTGGCACATTAGGAAATATTTGTACCTTGACTTGTTTTGTTCCTTGTGTTAACTCTCGCTTCTTGTTTTAGCAATAATCACTTCCTCCAGGACCAAGCCCAATGACCGCATCTGTTTTTTCAGGGCACCTGAACTTCTCTTGGGAGCAAAACAATATTCTACAGCCATTGATATGTGGTCACTGGGCTGTATCATGGCAGAACTATTATCGAAGGCGCCATTATTTAATGGTAAAACTGAGTTTGATCAACTTGACAAGGTATTTCAAACATTGGTTTTGACTTGGATCTCCAGCTATCCTGGAAGCACACACACCTTATAAACTACTGCTGCTTTTGATTTACAGATATTCAGAATCCTTGGGACTCCCAATGAATCCATTTGGCCTGGGTTCTCCAAGCTGCCTGGAGTCAAGGTCAACTTTGTTAAGCATCAGTAAGTGTTATAAATTCCTTGTAATATACTGTTGTTATGCATCTTAATATAAATTTGCCTAAACTCTCTAGTACTGTTCCCAGGCTTTCTAGCTTTAGGTGATGTGGTCTGGCATTCTGTCTCATTAGTGATTTTTTTTTCCGTTTTTCATAGTTGTTATGTCGTTCTTCTCACTGCTGGCTTATTCTTTCAGGTACAACCTATTACGTAAGAAATTCCCAGCCACTTCATTCACTGGTTCACCAGTTCTGTCCGATGCTGGGTTTGACTTACTGAACAAGCTCCTGACATACGATCCTGAGAGGGTAATAGAATATATATAATATAAATTGCATGTATGCTCATCAGTATTCACCTTGATTGTTCCTTGACTTTTGGATCTGGTATGCTTCTTCTATAGAGAATAACTGCTGATGCTGCGCTTAAGCATGATTGGTTCCGTGAAGTCCCTCTGCCAAAATCCAAAGATTTCATGCCTACTTTCCCTGCTCAACATGCCCAAGACAGGTGCTGAGATCTATCCTAACTGAAACGACCGCTGGTTGACTTTAATTTTGTCTCTAACCTTTTTTCTGTACCAAGGCGTGGGAGGAGAATGGTAAAGAGCCCTGATCCTTTGGAAGAGCAACGTAGGAAGGAATTAACACAAACTGAACTTGGATCTGGTGGTCTGTTTGGCTGAAGTGTGGCTCACCGATTGAAGATAGCAGTTGGTGTCCAACCTTGATACTCTCAGATACCATGGAATTACCACATTTTAACAAGGGCTGCTGCTTAAGCGGAGGTTGGAACATTTGTATCTCAGACTATCATTTGTACTTTCTTTACTCATTTCGAGGGTCCATGGTGATTTGTGAAGATGATTTTCCTCCTATCGCCAGCGAGATTCCTTGCAGGTTTAATGTGTTCACAAGCTAGGCTGGTCAGTTAGTAGTCCTGCAGCTTTCTGACATTGCTTGTTCTGCAAGGTGTGGCATGACAATGAAAACTCATTTTCTACTAAACTTATGTATGTAGCATAGTGTTATTGAATAATGACTTTTTTTTACTACTATGAGGGAGATACCGTATTCTTTTCACCTACAATCCACTTAACCTACTCTGTGTTTTTTTTATATATAATATTCACATTGTGATTGCAAGAAAAATTGGTGTTGAAGTGGAGGTGACACTCTTGTCTTTAAAGAAGAAATGATGGTTGCCGATGAATCTCCGCAAGGTAATATATAGTCCTGATATTTGTATGGGTTTAACTTTGTTTTCCGCTAAAATTGTGTGTCAATGGTTCTTCCTGATCAGATGGTTCCTCTAAAACTGTTAAAAAATTGTAGTCTTTGGTTTGTAGGGAAAATAATGTTCTGTTGATTCCTTAGGAGCTCATGGCAGCAACTATCCTGATTCCTCTGGGCAGGGTAATGCCACTTAGTTAACCATCCTAAGGTCTCTGAAATAAGCTTTAGCCCTATTTTCTTTGCAGTTTGCTGATTTCATGGTTATAGTCGAACTGCTGTTGTTGACTGCAAAGTGCTAGAAACGCTTTATTAGGTTTTCAGTAACAAAGTGAAACTAAATGACATTGTTTGTCTCAACCATTAAAGAAGCATATGCGGAGAAGTGTTAACGAGTGACTTGTGTAGAGCTTTCTTTAAAACAGTCAGCTCTTCTTGGATCCTTGTAAGTTTTATCTTACATTTTCGCATGGGCTTACATTCAATGGTTTTGACATTTTACCATGATTCTAGGCGGGAGTAGCAGTATTCAAGCTGTAACTCTTGCCCGGAGACATGTCATGACACTAGAAATGGTGCTGCAAGCAAACGCAGGTTAAGGTCCGGGTCAGTTGCAGAGAGTTAATGCTCGAGAGAGTGGATGATAAATCCCTTCATATAGTCCCGGACTTGGCATTGGGCATGTATCAATCGTCTGGAGTGTTTTGGTGGTGTTGAGAATCGATCCGACTCATTGAAATGTATTAGAGTGAGTCTTGCATGCCGAGGACCCAGGAATCGATCCGACTCATTGAATTGTATTAGAGTGAGTCTTGCATGCCGAGGACCCAGGAATCGATCCGACTCATTGAAATGTATTATAGTGAGTTTACAGAAAAAACACTCCCAAAGTCGCCAATTGCTCTTATAGAATTGGTCCAAAATCTGGACAGTGCGTTGTGGTGCCGATCCATATTCGAAATGCCAAAAGAAACAGTCCCTTAAAATCATGTAACAGAGGTTATATTAAGCATTTAGTGGCAGGAGATCAAAACATAGAACTGGGATTATAATTTACGGTCAATCGCCTTCATATTAAGAAAAACAATTAAAGGCTTCGTCAATAAAGCTTATTTATCATACACTCAAATTAAGAGAAGGTCCTGACAAGTTTCTTCTGCTATATATTGCAAAATTCTCTATATGGCAAAAGGGTAAACCTGTGTGTATAATACACCAAACCTTTTTTTTTTCTCTGTCATTCAGAACTGAAAACTACAGTCTTCCCAAGTACAAAGGTAACTAGAGAGAGCTCAATGAGAACTTGTTGAAATACTTAACCACTTTGTACGTACGACTTGTCCGCTCAGTACTCAATGAGATCTTGTTGGTAGTTCTTGTACGATTTAACCGACCTTAATCCTCTCGGCTCGTTCAAATATCGAACTCGAATATCTCTTAGTAGCTCGTTACTTAACCAACCTAAAATCTTCTTAATTGCCAGGCATCGCTTTAAACAACGAAAGCCTCCGAGCCCCTCCTTGTTTGTTGATTAACCCCCATGTTGTATAACCGATCCAACAAGAGCGATTCAGTTATGTTTTTAAGCTTTTTGTAAAAACAGGCGACTTTAAGACTGAGCAAAAAAACAAAAAAAATTGATGTTTGTTTGGTATTAATCGTCTATCTTCTTCATGTACTCCTTGGAAAGCTTTGTTTCCATGATGAGTTTTTGTTCCTTAATGAGTGAGTATCCTGATTCCCGTTTGCTGTTCACACCATTATCATCATCATGAAACAAACCCTTCATATGATCCCAATTGGAACAAAAGCTTGAAATTTTAATAAGAGTAACAAGAGAGTGATATCACTGTGAAGCCTGTAACCTCTGGGGGAATGAATTGAGGAACCTCTTGGGTCTTTTTAAGACCTGAGAAGAGTTTTCCCTAGACTCTATTCTTCCAGCATCATCTACCCACTGTTACAACAAAGAGATAAGCCATTCAAACAGTACAGACTCGACTTGGGATTTGGTTTTTGCCTGGTGGTTACAAGATTAAAAAAAAGTTTCGTATTAAGTAGTGCTACAACAGACCATGTGACATATATGCAAATAAATTTGCAGACATTTCATCAAAGAAAAGATTATCCAAAGCGAGTTCTGGCTTCTATAAAGAAAGTTTGGTATTATTAAGTACCAAGGTGAAAAGAACTTGGGTCTTTTTAATTTTTCTTGTAGCTGTCACTGGTTCAGCGACTGTGAAAAGAAGACGCCCTATAATACGGAAAGAAACCAGAGCATTGCATTGAGCGATTAAAGCAGAGCATCTAAGGATGGTGGTCGCAAACCATCGCCTTACATTACAGAAAATTAATTTATCACAAGTTACGAACTTAAGTTGCATTGTATCACAAGTTAAAAACACCAAAGAGCTTCATCTTCTTCTATCAGTCGTCCGATCAGAGAAGGTAGTCTTCTTACCGCACCAAAGAGATTTAACCTCCTGTTTCTTCAGATCCGGTTTGATCTCCAAATCAAGGCCAAATAGTCGAAGGTTGTCTTCGTAACTGGAATATACAAAAATACTTCACCCAGTGTGCTCTTGATAACAAAACTCAAAATGTAAATAGTTAAGTCCCTTACCAAAGGTTCACATGCGGTTTGGTCTCCAAATCATAAAAAAGGCTATATCGTCGAAGGTTGTCTTCGTACCTGGAATATACCAAAAACATCACCCAATGTGCTCTTGATAACAAAAAAAGTCAAAAGACAAACAGTTAAGTCCCTTACCAAAGCTTCTCTGCAAGTTTGTACCTAATTAACAGAAATAATAATGACATCAAAACTATAGCAATAAGTTAGAGAAACAAATCTCCATATGGAAAATCAATTTACTTGGGTCGGAAAGGGTATGGAGCTATCTCAGGCACGTCAAGAAAAATTCTACCACTATTCTTGTCTCGCAGCGCCTACAGTATAAAAGATTTACTCAGCAATCCTACTTTCATATAACTACTTGTATATTTTTCATCACAAGTATACACTACTTTTCAGATGACTACTAAAATACTTTTCATCATTACTATAAACTACTCTCACCTTCTTTGCTTCGTTAGCAGAAGCAAACTCAACATAGCAACAGCCCACATGCTTACCCCAGTGGTCTACAATAAGTCGGACACGAACAACATCTCCAAGACTCTCTAAGAAACTGATGCTGTAAAAATGGAGGATAAAATATTAGTCATGAAAAACTTGCTCCGAGAGAACGAAAGAGGAAATTTAAGGCGCTACTTACATATATGGTATTGTAGTGTTTACAGAGATATATGCAACAAAGAGCGTATTTTTTATTAAGGCAACTTCCTGAATTTAACAGCCAAGTGTATTAAGGAGAAAATGACTTAAATTGCATAACAACAAAAAGTAGATTCGTCCCCAGAATAAGTCATCTTTCGACTTTGTGGCAACAGTTCTGTTATTAAATGCTAAACGTTTCTTCTGAGCCTAACATATTTTGAAGATAATAAGATTAAGTACCTCAACAAAATCGGGAGTTTCATAAAGTCCTTTCACTACTGCATGAAGGCTTTCTTGTCGAAGGTAGTCTTCGTACCTGGAATACCAAAAACTTCACACAATGTACACTTGATAACAAACTCTAGATGCAAATAGTTAAATCCCTTACCAAACATTGTGATCTATGCAAAACCTAATTAACAAAAACAATAGCGTTAAGTCTTCTGTAATGGCATCAAAATCCTAGCAAGAAGTTACAACCAGTGTTACATGAACAAAAATTAATTTACTTGGGTGGAGGGTAAGGCCTCTCAACAACACGAAGAACAATCTTGCGATCGTTCAAACATTCACTGTTCTTTTCCAGCGCCTACATTATGAAAGATTTAATCAGCAATCGTACTTTCAAATAACTACTTGTATAATTTTCATCTTAAGTATACACTACTTTTCAAATGACTACTAAAATACTTTTCATCATTACTATACACTACTCTCACCTTCTTTGCTTCGTTAGAAGAAGCAAACTCAACAAAGCCATAGCCCACTTGCCAGCCATTGTTTACAAGAAGTCGGACATGAACAACTTCTCCAACATCTTTGAAGAAATCGAGCCTGTCAAAATGGAGGATAAAATATCAGACATGAAAAACTTGCTCCGAGAACGAAAGTGGAAATTTAAGGTGCTACTTACATATCTGATATTTTAGTTGTTTGGGGACAGAAATTGGCAACAAAGAGCGTCTTATTTCTTATGGCAGCAACCTGAATTTAACAGCCAAGTGTGTTAGCACGACTCAAAGGACTTAAATTGCATAACAACAAAAAATTTCATCACACTACTTTTCAAATGACTAGTTAAATACGTTTTTCATCATTACTATAAACTACTCTCACCCTCTTTGCTTGGTTAGCAGAAGCAAACTCAACAAAGCCATAGCCCAGCCGTTTGCCCTTGCGGTTTACAACCAAGTGTGTGAGCACGATTCTAAGGGAGAGAGGAACTAACATAACAACAAAAAGTAGCAACAGTTGATATAAGTCATTTGAGGTACCTCAACATCAATAAGAACAAACAAGATGCTTAATTGAACATAAACTTGTGCAAAATATCTAGAATTTAAATTTCCAAAAAATATACCTGATCAGACTTTGTCTCCAACAACTCGACCCTTGTTTTGATCTGTTCCTTCTCCTCGGAATTTTCCTTATGAAACGGTTTGGTCCCCGAATAATCTTCCCGCTTTCGCTTACCCATGGAGAAGGTGAAAAGCTTATTTTCCGGGAAGAGTTGAGAGCAAGCAATAAGTTATTAAATAAACCTAGAGATACTCCTCCTTTCCTTGGACGAAGAAGAAGAGGTTTTTATAGAACAAAAATCCATTTATTTCAATGGTTTTGTGTTTTATTCTTTTTCAATCTTTGATTATACTACGTGCCATCAGAGGTAATATGCATTGCTTTCTTGAGCAAATTATATCTTGATTAGCTTAAGTGCCAAACAGGTTTCATCATATTCAATACAAAAAAAATGATCTTATTTCCTAATATTTCGACTAGGGATGATTGGCCGAGTGTCCCAAGGTTTTTGGTTCCAATATTTTTGGTTTCTGGTTTCATCTATGAACATTTTCTGCAGTTTTTGTAAACCAAATTTGCAAATTTTGATTTTATACTGTGTCTTCTTTCAGATATTTAATGCGAGGCAGCTTGCTTTAAAGCTGATAGCAAATGTGACTTATGGCTATACTGCTGCTGGCTTCAGTGGTCGAATGCCTTGTGCAGAGCTGGCATATAGTATTGTCCAGTGTGGTCGTAGCACACTTGAGAAGGCTATTTCGTTCGTCAACGCCAATGAGAATTGGAACGCTAGAGTTGTATATGGTGACCCAGGAATTTGATATCACTAACAATTAAAGGCGTCGTCAATAAAGCTTATTTATCATACACTCAAATTAAGAGAAGGTCATGACAAGTTTCTTCTGCTATCAATTGCAAAATTCTCTATATGGCAAAAGGGTAAAACCTCTGTGTATAATACACCAAACCTTCTTTTTTTTTTTCTTTGTCATTCAGAACTGAAAACTACAGTCTTCCCAAGTACAAAGGTAACTAGAGAGAGCTCAATGAAGAATATTGTGTTTATTAGATGCCTGTCTACTGTCCACCCGAATATCGTTATCCCGCCTGGATTCATCTGCAAATACAACACTGCAACAATCACCTAATCAGCTATCATAGCAAATTTGCCGGAAAGAAAAAAGAATGGAAGGAAAAAAGGTCGAAACAATCCTCACCGAAAGCTTGTCTTTTGTGGTATGAGGACATGGACATGTATGAAGGAAAGTGGTTGCTATTAGCAGGCATCCTCATGTAGTGATCCATTGATTCCACATCACTTTCTGAATGGGAAATCTGAAAGGAGATGGGTGGATTCGTGGTGGCCTCCAAGTGAAATCCACTAGGAGAAGTCCTTATTTGAGTTGAATCTGTCGATGAGCAAGACATTATCGCATGCCATTTACTTGCAACTGATGCTATTGCTTGAGCTCTGTGAGATATTTTTGTTGCTGCGTGGAGACACAGTATTATTCCAACAACTTGGACTACCGCCGAGACCTGAATATATATGGTTCCAAGCTTAACCTCACCAAATAAGAACATAACCAGTGAAGAATAAGAAGGTTGACTTACCGCAAAATCACCACCGTTTATATATGTGATGCGCCCGCTGTACGCAGTGGTCTGGAAAAGTGTAGTAAACTGGCTGACTGTGACGACCAGAAACTGTAGAAGCAGAAAGATGCGGAACCTATGGCTTATTTTGGAGAGATAGTGGCGCAAACGGATGTGCTCGTAGATGAAAAGAGAGATCTCGGACTCCCCATCTAAGAGCTTTGCATAATCTTCAAAGTGAATGACTTGCAAGTTGCAGACCAAATGAAACATGGCACTAGCAGCTAGAAATATAGTGCTCAAGTAAGTCCATGACAAGATCATGGATAAGAGAATTAAAACAGATAGCCATGGCTGGTCATGAGGCACATATAACATCCGGATGATCTCTCGAACAGCTTTCAATCCAAAACATGGGAGCGACCAAAGTGCAAGCAGTCTCACAGAGTTCTGCAACAAGGAAGAAAACAAATTTAGCTTTCCACAAAAAAAAAACGCTTACTTTAGCGAACAGGGACTAACAATTGACAAACACATTCAAGAGTTGATGCTTATTGCACATTGAAGAAGAAGCAGAGTGTATTAAAGCGTCTCAGTATGTAGAACCAATGATCCATCACAATCAACCAAGTATCATCACAAGAGTCTCAGTTCAAATCCAAGGCAAAAAGTAGAAAAAAATCACCGAGATTTGCTTAATATATTGAGCATTGAGCCGTCCCATTCGCCCACTGAGTTGATCGACGAACAAAAACTTCCTAATCCCATGCTTTCTCAAATTGTGAGAAACGCAAAGCAGAGAGACACCAGCCAAACACGCCTGAGAAACAACAATGTTGAGCTCGAAACTCTTGTACTGATATCTCTCACACCCCAAACAATGCCCGAGCTCCAGCACAGTCACCGGAAGCACCAAACCGATAGCCAGAAAGACGATCCATGACAAGACAAGGCTTCGAGTAGACGATTGGTTAAACCCAAGGAGCATCAGAAACATCTCGAGCCATTGCAGCGTTTCCCCCAGGTCGTCGTCGTCGTCGCCGACGCCCTCTCCTCGTCCTATCTCCGGCGGATTCGAATCGAGCAACGGCGTTTCAGCGACCGGTGGTGATTGCTCCGTCATCAGAGCCTGAATACGTTTACAGAAACCCACCGCAACGGATTTGAGCAAGGAGAAAGGGGAAACATCGAAGCTCGTTAATGGCGGTTTCGATCTCATTTAAAATCGCCATCTACCACCGATCAGACTCGTGATCATCTCTCTCAGATCGACGGTTGTAATTCATTTTTGTTTTGTTTTCCGATTAATCAGAAATTGGTAACCGGAAAATAAAAATAAATTAAAAATCCAAGAAACGAGGAATTGGCATTTAGCGGTGTGATTTGGAGGGGAAGTTTATATAAAACTAATTTTCTCGTTGTGGTGTTTTAAGCCGTTAGATGGAAAGTTAGGCTGAAGTTTCAACGGTCGATGGTTGATGAGGAACATATATGATACAGTGAAACCTGTACCACCTGAATATTATTTTGGGGAGATTGTGAAGTTATGACGTGGGAAAGCCTAAATAGTTTGATACTCGATAAATTTTTTTTTTTTTTTTTTTTTAACAGCATTAATACCTATTCCGATTCAGTGAACCAAATCGGGGTATCGAGTTTACATAAGTGAAATCTGATGGGTGGACGCGATCACCTCGTGCTAACTTGTCTGCCACTATATTGTTTGCGCGTGGGATGTGTGTGATAGAGAAAAAGGTGAAAACCTCCTTGCTCCTCTTGAACTCCTCCAAATGTAGTGTAAAATCCGGTCACTCCGTAGGTGTAGACACCATCTTCACCAACTCTGAGCAGTCCGTTGCAAAGGCTATCGCCGACTTGTGATTTGCAATCATGCAATGCATCGCCTAGATGAGCGCTTCCAATTCTACGTGCAGCGGGGATAAACTTCTTCGCAGATTGCGGGACCCCATTAGTACTCATTCGTCTGTCTCCTGAAAGCAGAACCATCCTATACCTGAATAGTTATCTGTTTCCTTCCACGAACCATCAATATAGCATGTCAGTTCATTAGTTTCATCTTGTTGACCCGTATTATGACCGATTGGTTGGAGAGTTATGTATGGTTCACTATACTGTACCGTTTCCCAAGTTATTGCTTCTGTTTTCGCTATCCGCAGAATCTCTCGTGGATTTCTATCCATATTTGATACTTGATAAATTTTAAATTTTATCGATACTCGATACTCGATACTACTCGATAAATTTTAAATTTCTTTTATAAATATTGCTGACGTTGTCGATATTTCTTTTATAAATATCCGCAGAACCTTGTCGATACTCGATAAATTTTAAATTTCTTTTATAAATATTGCTGACGTTTGATTTGGCTTGACCAAAATAATATACAAAACTAATTTTTGTTCCACTAATGGAAACACTTTTTTTTTTAATTTTCTGAACGATCTCAAATTTTTTCATATGGAATTGGGTGAAATTGAGTAGAGTTGGTTTTCGTGTGTTTTCATTGTAAATGATAAAATTTCAGAAAAATACATGATTCTACCAAATATTATTGTTTTAGTTATGCATCCATTTGCACCTTACATGATTTTTTTGATTTCATATATATATTTTTTGTATGTTTTTTTTGTTAAAACTTAGAAGGAAGTCAACATAAAGTTTCAGTCCTTCAGAATCAGATCCCATCTCTTTATACTATTCTTACGTCATACGAATACAAAAAAGTTAAAATTTTTAAAAATAGTATTTGCGTGACCTATTCAATAGTGTGGGTCTGTGTGTGGCAGTATACGAGGAACATGAAGCCCATATCTACAAGATCTCATAGGTCCAGTATGCTAGTAACATCACTTTTTTTCTTCTCCAAATAAACTTGAGATAGATTATATACTATTAAAATATGGGTTAGGTAACATGTTCATTTTTATTGGTGGGAGTTGGAATTACAGTTGAACAGTAATTGTGAAAAGTTACTGCAATTACAAAAACAACACCAGATGACAAGAAACATACATAGGGTATGTTCCTTTGCCTGTCGCATGAGATTGTGGCTGTGGCTGCAGCCAAACAGTGTTCGTTTACTAGACGCAGCCTCATGCGGCTGCGGCTGAACGTTTCGATTTGCTTTCGAAATTTATGGACGATGAAAATATTCAGCGTCGCGTTGCGATCAGTCGCAGTAACCAACCGCACGACTGCCAAACGAACAACAACAATTACGTCTGGTCGCATGCCGCACAAACGAACAAACCCATAGTGGTTTGTGTAAACTTGTTGTGGTGTATATATTTGCAATTGGTTTTTCAGTGTCCCTAGTATTATTAGCTATGATAATGATATTGCCATTCAAGAATTTTTATTTTTCTTCTTTATCAGATGTATGTCTTTGTAGATAAAAATAGTCACAATTAAGTTTTTATTTTTCGTAATGATGTAATTATGATTTTTTTTGTTCTTATATGAGCTTTTACAGGTGATCCCATAAGAAAGTTTCTCTAATGATAGTTCTCACGACCAACCTTAGCTATAGACTATAGTTTCATAGTACAAAAAAAATAAAAGATTAAAGTAGGAGTGAGTGTGAAATTGTTGAACCTTCTTGCATTATTATCATATGATACATTGAAAAAAGAAGTAATTATTCCTCATATGATCATACCACATATGTAAAAAGATAAAAAAACCATACCACATAATAGTAATAATAATAATCTGTTTTGTGCATACATCTAAATGGAAATGCTGTTGGGAATACCACGGCCAGTGACTCCATGTGGTGAAGTAGGGAGAAGTAGTTCGTAAGGAGGCATCCCAGCACCTGTTCTGTTCTTGAGTTTCTTATCTTTGTTTCTCTGGTTGATCTTTTTCTCTATCTCCTCAAGTTCCTCAGAGAACTTGTTAAAATACTTAACCACTTCTTCATCTTGAAACCTACGTCTCTGAACTTCTTTCAGGTCGATCAAGTACTCTTCGTCAGCGGAATGCGTCGAGAGCGTCTCTTGTACCGCCATCACTTTTGTTGCTTGGAGTTGTGTTGGTAGAGAGCTTAGGAAGCTGTACTGAGGGTTTCGCATGAACATCTCGTAGTCCAGGTCATTCTCGTGCGGTATAAGTTTTCTCAAGAGGGTAGGTCGGTTCGGGACATACCCTCCGAACGGGTATTGCCCGAAGTTAATGGCGGCGTGTTGTCCCGAGGCGATCCATATCATGTTGGTTAGGATATCGGACAAGTCTTGTGTTGTGTTGAGTTTAGGCCACCAAGGCTCGTCTTTCTTGTCGTAGTGACCTTTGTTCTTGATCTCATCCCACCAAGCTTGGAGCTCAAAGTCAGAGGTTATGGATTTGGGCTCAGAGTAGAAGTGTTTGACATAGGATTCAACGAGGTCCTTGATAGCTTTCCAGATCAAAAGACCATCTGCTGCATACGGATAATCTTCGATCACAAGCTTCACGCCACATTCCGCTGAAGAATCCTCCTCTGCCATTCCCCTGTAAATGATTCCAGACCGAATTAGAGAGAGACATATGACCGAAAAAAGAGTTTGTTTGGTACTAAAGCAAAGCAAAGAGCGTTAACCTTCGAACAAGATCAGCAGGAAGTCCTTCCATGTCAAACCGCCACATACTCTTGTACGCTGCAGAGCTTAGTTCCATCGCGTATTTTCCGGGAGTGAAGCAACTTTCGATAATTCCTCCTCCATTGATTAAGCTTTTACGCGCACGTGCATTGATTTCTAGCGTGTAGCGCATATGAGGGTGAAGCAGCTTGTAAACCGGATGCATCGTACTCAATTGTCTGTTAGTAGCAATGATGTAAGGCTCCATGGAAGCGTGAGTCCTTAGCCTGAGAGTTTTTAAAACAAAAATACGGCTCTCCCTCAATACATCGATGGAGACTACAAATCAAGGTAAACAAAGTTCAAGTTAACTTAATTACCAGTGGTTCACTAGTTGGTGAACACCAGCATCATTTGAGCAGACATGGGCTTTGGCTAGTTTCCAAATCCAGTGAGTAGTAGCGTCATGCCCGTGAGCATAAACAAACTTGTTCCCGTTCTCGGATGTGGGAGATAACGAGAGCTCAATGGCCAACGGCCTCAGAGCACCCGTGTTTGAATAGAAGAAAATTGTTCTTGAAGCATATGTCTTTCTTGGATCCTCTTTGAGGGAGTTTATCTTCTCTACAAATGGCAAGAGCATGTCATGGTAATCCAATATAAACAATCTCTTCTCCTCAAACGCCTGCATTCACCAATTTTACTAAACGTTTTAGTCGCGATCTCAACAAGATGAGTAGATTCTATAGTACACAGCTTGTTGTCAAACTACCAAACCTGTTCTATAGTCATTCCATAATGTTGAACTTCTCGAGCTATAACTTCTTCTGTGAGAGCAGATTCTGGAGATCCATATAGAGCCGGGTCAAGCTTGCTTCGAATTGGCAGCTCCTGTCAAAACAAGTAAAAAGTTTCACAAACTCTCACAGAAAATTCCTGATTTAAAAATGGTGAATCGAAACATACCTTCAGAAGCTCAATGTTCACAGGGTTTACACCAGCAAGAGCTTGACGTCCGAATTCATTGTCTCGCAGCCACGCAAATCTGTCCCCTGAACAACAAAAACATATGAGAGAGGATCAAAATATGTATATATTTCAAGAATGATGGTTACTCTGAATGACAAATTTACATTTGATAACGGCTGGAGTGTCGTATTTTAGCAGTGTTTCCCCAACGTTGAGGATCCCGTCCACAAAACCGCCAAAAAAACCGCCAAGTCCTGTGTCTTTTGGCTCGCTAGGTCTCAAGACAATGTCACATTTGTATAATCTGTCGATATCCGAGAAGCATGTGAAGGGAATGTCTAAGTTTGACAAGGCAGCAGCAATCGATGGCACGAGATTGTGAAAGAGAGCCTTAAATCTCCCGGCCGTAAAAGTGTCTCTCTTGATTTCCTCGAAGACTTCGTCTCTTGGAACATAAAACTCTTCCTTCTCCTTTCCTCTGCTCTCACACGGTGGATCTGAATGATTTCACCAAAATCAAGAAATAAAAAAAATGTCTCATATACATATACTAGTATGCAAAAGGTGAGTGAGGAAGAGATGAATCAATCACCTCTTGAAACGAGAGGCCGGCCAGACCTGCAGCGTCTTGGATACGGCATCTCCGTATTACCGAGAACAGGCCTAACACGATCGTTTTTACGGGGATCGCCCAAATCGTTGTAAACATCGTAATCATAAATCCTCTCATGAGGTTTTCTCTCGCCTTTTCCGTTACCACGGACACTGAGCAAGTCCTTCTCCCGTAGCTCTTTGATCCCAGCCGGTGTCTGGGAAGGTAAGCATGGCTATGAAACAACATGATGAATAAGCTCACACTGGTTAGCAAAAAACCGAAAATGAATGATAAGAAGAAGAAGAAGAAGAAGAAGAAGAAGAAGATCTCTCACTTGACTTCTGAAGATAACCCTGCCTTGAGGATTATGATTCCTGGAGTGGATCCAGGTGTTTCCAGGGAAGAGAATGGTGTCATTGTCATCATGGATGATAATCTCCGACAAGCAAATCTCCGTGGAAAGGAGATTAGTGACAAGAATGGCACCAGGTTTACCAAAATCTGTTGGGACAGTGAAGTTGGCTGTGAATTCGAGGTATCTAGGATCGTTCCGAGCCTTTGGGAGTCCGAGCACCGGAGTTTCTAAACTCCTCCTGCCTGAACCACTATCTGTAAAATTAACAAACCTTGTGTCACCATCCAAATTCAAATCCGCATATTCTTTTCTTTTTTTTCGTGTAGAACCCAAACGACCAAAAATGGGAAACAAAGGGGGCTGAACAAGAATATATCTCCGGAAACAAAGCTAAGTAAAAGAACAAAACATTAAATAAAGAGAAATATTCCTAAAATAGCACAATTTTTTTTTTCTAAATCTAACACCCTAAATTTAAAATTCTGAAAATAGTACAAATAATTATGTAAAAATACTTGTTTACCCAAAATAAAATTTAAAAAACATTATGCTATTATTGTCATATTTTAAAAAACATTATGTTTGGGTTCAATATTTCCAATATAGGGTTTAGTTTTCCCTATTAAAAAATGATTTTAAGTCATTTTTAGGCCTGTTCTCGGTAATCCGACATCAATTTCTTTAATATTTGTGATATTATTGTCAAAATTTGTGCTATTATTATAATTATCAACTAATAATGCTAAGTTTGGAATAAAAGTTTTAAAATGTGCTATTTTGGTTAACTGCCTTTAAATAAATGTCTGATATTATTGAGATCGGGTTTTCGGTTCCGGTTTTTATGCCCAGGCGGCTAATTAAGAACCCATAAAAAAACAAAAAAAAAATGGAAAGGCATGAAAAGTAAGTGTCTTTTTCTACATTATTTAAGACACTCGCTAAGTCTTATACTAAAACCCAACACATGTTTACTTTAGTAAAACTACTGGAGAATTACCTGATAATTTCCAAGATCTGGCACAAAATTACACAAAGCAATCTAAGAAAATAATAATACAAACAAAAACAAGTGGAAGATGAAAGATTCGGTTTTGCAATTTATAGTTCCGGCAGAACAATCATGACAGCGAAGGAGGGCAGAGAATAAGAACTGATTGGCCCTATGGCTCCTTTAATTAATAACAACTAATAAAAATCTAATTACCATTGATTATGCACAAGTAAATTAGCTGTCATCTTAAAGTTTATCACCAAAAATGCTAGCACGAGTCTAAGATAAATCCAAAGAAGGCAGAAAGATCAAGAGACAAAGCCAAAAGAGAAGAATCTGAAGAAACGAACAAATTGGTAACTAAATCTAAGTGTTTGCTTTGTTCTCTTCTCTAGACCAAACATAGATAAACTATATTTATACCATACAAAAAAAACAAAAAGTGGTAAAAATGAAAAGAGAAAACGAACCAGGGTCGATTTCTTCACTAACAAGCTGAATCAACATTCCTTGACCGATCGCTTTCATTAAAAGCTCTAATTGATGCTCAAACCTCTCCGTTAGCTTTTCTCTCATCTTCTTCCTGATCTTCACAACCGCCATAACCGTTTTCGATCCCATATACTTAGATCTCCTCCATGGAAACGCAGGAGGAGAACTACTTACGGCTGATCTGTTTCTACTTTTTTCACCTTCTTGATCCACCGCCTTTTCTTCCCGGGAAATCACAGCTCGAACTTGTCCGGAAAGTTGAACTCGATGCTGTCTCCGCCGTGTAATAACGGGAAACGCTGGAGATCTCACTAAGCCGACGCCGTGGAAATTAGTCTTCACCGGAGACGCTACGAACATTTTTTTTTTACCTTTTTTACTTTTTTTTGTTTGTGTTTGAATTTTTGCAATGTGAAGAGAGAGAGAGAGATGATAAATAACACTAACGTGAATGCTCGCGGACCTCGTGCGAGAGGACTAAGATCTAAAACGACCAGAAACGGTTGCGTTTTGGTTTAGTTGATTTTCAGACATGCGAATTTGTTTGACCCTGAGAGAGAGTGTCGTCATTTCATTTTTTCACCGTATTTTGGGATATATATTTACTAGATAAGTACCCGCATATATGCGGTTTTGTAAATTAATATTTTATAACCCGTGAAACAAAAATTAAACACGAAAAATATAAAACAAAATTAGATCACCCGTGAAAATATATATATAATATATAAATTTAGAAACAAAGTTTAAGATAAAATAAATATATATCTTAAAAGACAAATTTGGTGAAAATCTGCAATAAAAAGCTTTTGATACGATTATTGGAATTTTAATTTTTGGTTTATAATTGACATACTACCAAATTATGGTTTATATAGAAGTGAGAAATTAAAATTCTTTTTCTTTTATGGTTAATTTCCTTAACCTAAATAGAAAAACTAAGGAATATTTTTTTCTTCTTTTTCTATTAATTTTTAAAAATTTTATTTTTTTAGTAACTTTATCTTTTAAAATTATGAATCGGTTATTAAAATTTCAGAATTTATAAAAAAATTATTAATCGATTTTAAAAATTTCCAACTTTGACTTGACACGTGCCGCGATCAGGTGAATTAACACATTTGAAACATTCAGTTTTATATAATAAGAATATTTCTTTATTCTAAACTGAAATATGGTTTTTTTTTTTTTTTTTTTGTCTTTTAATTTTCTTATTAAAATCTGAAATATGGTTTTTCCTATTTTAAAAAACTTTGATTTTTATTTATAGTTTTTGTTTAATTTCATTAATCTAAACATTACTACTATTTTTTTTCATTTTACCTTTTAAGATTAAGAATCGATTATACATTTTACTTTTATTATTAATTTTAGGTGTTAAAATATAATTGAAAATTTATTAAACACATATCGAAGTCTAATCGATTAACTTAACACGTGTCGCGATCATGCATATTACTAACTTTGAAACATTTTATTTTATATTATAAGATATTTTATAACCTCTGAAAAAACTAAAAATTAAAAACAAAATTAAATCACCCGTAAAAATAAATAACATAAACATTTAGAATCAAAATTTCCGATAAATTAAATATATACTATGAAAAAAGAATTTGGTGGAGCAGATACAGTTAAATACCTTTGGAAACGATTATTGGACTTTTTATTTTAATTTTTGGTATGTAATTGACATATACTACCAAATTATTTATGTAGAGGTGAGAAATTATAGTTTGTTTTTTGGGTAAACGGTCTATTTACCCACAAACTATTGACATATTCCTCCAGATCCCCACCGAACTATGCCCTCTGTATATCTCCCCACGAAATGAAAGTTAAAGACGTAAATCCCCCGAAAAAATAGTTCGAGACTTAAATCCCCATAGATGTCGGTTTTGATGGTTAGTGTGCTTTAAACCTGTGAATAAACCATCAAACCCGAACCGAACTAAAAAATCCGATCCGAACTAAGAAAACCTGACCCGACGCAATATCCGACCCGAATACCCAGTTTCTCCAAAATTCTCAAATCGATAATTTGCTGCAATCGAATTTGATTGGTGGATTTGAGTTCAATTTCTGGGTCAAAACTGTTATCCTTCTTCCTCCGGATCTTTCCGACCAGAGCTCGTTGATGTCGTCATTAAACCGATGCTTGATTTCTTACGCGAAACCGGTTCGAGGCTTATGATCAATGTCTATTCGTTCTTCGCCTACGAAGGAAACTCAGATGTGATCCCTCTCGATTACGAAAGAAATTGGTAGAGAAGGAAATTCGGACCTACGTCGGAGAGAAACTACGGTCTCTTTTTCCCCGACCAGAAGAAAGTCTACGACATTCCTTTCACGCAGGAAGGATTAAAGCATTATCATAAGTTCATAACACTCCGGCCATCGGAAATGGGATTGGAAATTTTTTAAATCTATTCAAAAGCATACAGCTTCTCGATTTCAGGGTGGATTTGAAAAATTGCAAAATCGTACAAGATAAGTAAGCATCTCGTATGCAGTGGCGATTTTCACAAACAGCTTCTTCGATTCAAGACCGGATTCTTATCAGGATGACTTATCGATTCATCAAAGTGAAGAGACAATTCACGAAAGAACGAAAATCAAATCCAATCTATCGGAGATTCAATAAAGCAACAATGTCTAACAAATCCAGAATCATTACTGTTTCAGAGAAATTTTGTAATAAGATATCTTGATATCAGATGTGTTCGCATCTTGAGAGACTCTGATTAAGAGAGAGAGAGAGAGAGAGAGAGAGAGAGAGAGAGAGAGAGAGAGAGAGAGAAATCAAAAGGGAAAATCAAAATCTGAATGGAAAGTGGATCGGAAGGTGAACCGCAATAAATGGACGAAGAAGATTGAATGAACAAAGAAAGTAAGAGAATGATCAAAGCCCAGCACCACCGCTCCGTCGCCGGGTAGGAGTTCGTCGAAGAATATTTCTTTTTCTTTTGAATTTTTTTATTTTATTAATTAAAATAAATAAATAAAATAATAAGATGATTTTGGTTTAGAATTCGGGTATGGGTCGTGGTTTAGAAATCTAATCGGGTCGTAATCCGGTTAAGAGTCGGTTTTATATGGTTAACAACGATTACAAAATAGTAAACTATCTAAAACCGAGTTCTATGGGGATTTTGGTTTAAAACTTTTTTAGGTGGGGATTTAAGTCTCGAACTATTTTTCGGGGGGATTTACGTCTTTAAATTTCATTTCGTGGGGAGATATACAGAGGGCATATTTCGGCGGGGATCTGGAGGGATATGGCAATAGTTCGTGGGGAAATAGATCGTTTACCCTTGTTTTTTTTTTTAGGATTAGTAATACATTGTTTTATTTCTTAATCTAAATATATTCGGGTTTATAATTATAATTTTGGGTATTTGGGTTATATCAAGTCTAAATATAATTAATATATATGGGTATATAATTACACTTCAGATATTTTGGGTATCCATTCGGTTCTTGGTTCGGTACCGGTTTGGGTTTGGTTCTTCCGGTATAGAAATTTAGGATCCGATCGGGTATTTTAAAAATTTGGATCGGATTCGGTTCGGATATTTTCGGTTCGGTACCGGTTCGGATTTTCGGATCCGATCCGGATAATTTGCCCAGCCCTACAATCGGATATTTCTTTTTTCGGATCGGGTTCAGTTCAGTTTCGTAGAAGTTAAAAAACAAAAAAAAACTGATTCTCCTTTATTCATTTTGATCCCTTAACGGACATCTTTTGTAAATTACACATATGAGCAGAGAGATGAAAACAAAGGTAAAACTTAATACGTGAGACTATTTTACCTACACCATATTCACAATAGACATTTTAACTTTTAACACGTAAAACTACAGCAAAGCAGACTGTTTTATCATTTTCTTAAAAAACGAATTTCGATATCTAAATGTACCAGATTTCAGATTTCAGATTTTTAGAGGGAAAACGACGTATTTCCACCTCAAGTGGGAAAACGACGTATTTCCACCTCAAGTTTATAATATAGGTGTAGATCCATCCAAAATTTGGACTTTTACAAAGATCCCCTAATACGAAAGTTTCAGACGTATTTCCCCTATTTGAAAGTTTCAGACGTATTTACACACAAGATAGAAGTTCGAGACATTAAACCACATTGACCATGATTTAGGTCGGTTTACTATTTACCGAATAATACTTAACCATTTAAAATCGGAACTAAACCGGTTTATTAAACCAATTAAAGAAATTAACCACATTTGACTCGGGTTAAAAACATATACCCGATTAAAACGACCCAACCCCAACTCTCAAAAAATAAATAAATCAATCCCCAATTCTGACTCCTCCATGGATTCGAACACACCCAGACAAAATCGAGACAAAGCTCTCGCTAAAGGCAACGGAAACGACGCTGTCGTTGCCACCTGCGTAAGCCCATTCGCCGATCCAGACCCTCAGTGGCTCTACTTTAACCGGTGGACGGCGAAAAAGCTTCCTCGTTCTCCTTTTCTAGGGTCAAAACCTCAAGCCGTATTACCACCGGCGAAGGCTTCGCTTCTATCAGAGTTCGAGATGGCAGTTTCTTTTGTTCATAACTCCAGCGCATGATCCTCAGTCACTCCAGCGCATCATCTTCGTCCACCTCTGCTCTCCCTCTCCTCTGCGCATCCATCCCTCTCCTTCGCCTTCTCTTCATACACAACCTCCGATTTCTCCAGCCGTCGCGGAGGAGCTCGGTTGACGATTGGCTCAGCCTGAATCTTGTAGTCACCACCGTGAAAAATCTCATCGTCTTCGCCATCATGGTAATCCCTTGATTATCTAAAGCATATAAGAAGAACATGTTCCAATCAAGTTCCGCGAGGCAACAATAAAGGCCACGAAATCCGTGACGCCCCAATAGAAAATTTCCGGCGAATTTGAATCCCTTTGAGCTTCGATTCCATGGATTCCGGCCACCACCGCGCATCCTCCTCCGTCCGGATTGCTCCATTTTCGAAAATCTTAATTTCAATTTTTGTGTGTGTACAACAATGTTCTATCTATTTTCACTCTTTGCTTTCTCTCGAAATTCTATGGGTTTTACAAAATTCTGAAATTCTGAGATTTAAATCCCAAACGAGAGAAGTTAGATGAAGATAAGCATGAACACGGTTACGATTAATGCGGTTAAGTTTATTTAATCACCGATTACAGTTAGAATTTTGTTTAACCTTAACTTTAACTGTTTAATATAAGGTTAAAACAGTTACGGTTAAATACGAGTCTGGTTAATACGGTTACGGTTATATACGGTTACGGTTAACTGATGACAATAAATGGTTAATGTCATTATTTATAATTAAATAATTATAAATTTTATAAACTAGAATAATAATAATAAAAATTATCTATTTTGACGAATGACGATGACCATTATGTTTACAGTTTTTTATTTAGCTCCATTATGAGATTTAGCTCTATTTATTTTTGTTTTTTTTGTATATGTGAACTTTAAATTTGAAATTTTTTATTTGTCTCCCAAATTTTGTTATAGTCGACAAACATATATCTAATATCTTAAACCATTAAAAAATAGTTACATGAAATGAGTATTAAGAGGAATCATAGAAAATATTTTAATTAATATTTCTATTTGTTAGATTTGCATTTGCTATTGGTAAATTGATTATATATAATTTTCTTTGAATTTTTAATTTTACAAAACTAATTATAATTATTAGTATATATAATTTTATTTTTAAAACGGTTACAGTTAAAAATTTACGGTTTAACCTTGCAGTTAACCAACGGTTTTGATACGGTTACGGTTAATTAACGGTTACGGTTAATAATTTTTTTAACCATAACTAATATATTTTTACTGTTAACGGTTACGGTTTTTAACGTCTGACACGGTTACGGTTTGAAAACGGTACGGTTACAGTCAGAAATACGGTTACGGTTCTATTTTGGTCATGCCTAGATGAAGAAGACGAGGAAGAAGATGGTCTAAGTTGGTTTCGAGTAAGGGAAAAGAGAAAGAAAAATACTGAAATTATACATCACTAACTTTGTGTGACAATGTATCAAAATCATAAACCTAAGGGGCTAATTTGCAAATCATATATCTCGATTTACTGTTGGATTTAAATATGTGTTTATAATTTGGTTTAGTGTCGGGTTTAACTGGTTTGGTTTTGGTTTAGATTATAAACCGAGAAAACCAACATTTATGTGTAAATAGGTTTCAATGTTTCAAATTGGGGGGAAATACGTCTGAAACTTTCTAATTAGGAGGATCTGTGTCGAGGTCTTAACTTCAGGTGGATCTAAACCTATATCATAAACTTAAGGTGGAAATACGTCGTTTTCCCATTTTTAGATATCTAAAGAATCATGTATTTTTATGATCAGTTCAAAACCTATGCATATATGGTATGTGGTTTAAAGTTTCTAATTTCATATGATTATACCAAAGAAAAATTACTCATATACATATGGAATAACCCTTATAAAATCCGGATTTATCAATACTACTATGTTTATGGTATAAAAAAAAACCTTATCAAGATTCGTTTTGACAAAATTATTTATATTGTACCTGTTTCTATAAAAAAAGGTGTATGCTATAAGAAGATTTGGTCTCCAAAAAAGTGTATGCTATAAATGAAACTCCATAATATTCTTTCTTTTCTAAACCTAATATGAATAGTTCATACTCTTTGATAAGTTGTTTTTTTCCCTATTTTTTTTGTTTCAATATAAGATAGATTGTATTTTAAAACAAAATCTTCGACCAGAGGCATGCATATACTCATGAGCATTGACTATCTTTATATTAGGTTAGTTTTTTTTTTTTTTTTTAAACTTCTAGGCTGGTTACATTTTATAGGTTTAGAATTGAATTAGGCATATGCTCTTCTGATTCTCAACAAAGAAGACAAACAAATAAACTTGGCGATTTCCTTGGACGGCCTGTAAGATCCTCAAAGCTCATAATAATACTCGATCGGTAGATACTTCGAGAAGACGATGTATAGTCAAGTTATAAGAATGCTGGAGTTTATCTCTCTTTTTTCTTTCTTTTTTTATAATGTTTGTCTCTAGTAATAAGTAGGGGTGTCATAATGGTTTAAATGTAATGAATTGATCCAAACCAAACCAATCCATTAATTCAATGAATTGGAAATTTGGATCATAATGGGTTATTGGTTTAAATGGTTATTGGTTTTAATGAGTTGAGTTAATATGGGTTAATGGTTTACCCATAACCAAACCAATAACATCTCCCTTTCTCTCTGCCTTCTCCATCTCGAACGTTACCCATTCCAGATTTCTCTTCTCATCTCGTCGATTTCTGATATGCCCGCAACGACCTTTTTTTTTTCTTTTTCTTCCAGATCTCAATTTTGTGTTTTCTCACAAACAGTGACTTTTTGCTTGATGGAGATTTCTTAATCCTCATCGGATTACCGATTGTTGGGTCGGCAAGTTACGGTTCATCAGTTCATAGGCGGCGGCAAAGGCGAGTTCCTTTTTCTGATTTTTATTTTCATTATTTGGGTAGTTTATGATGAGAATTTCCCGGATTGTCGACCACAGAATTGTTGGTGATGATACTTAGGGTTTCTGATTTTACTGGGTTGTAAACTTGTAGTACATTTACAATTCTGAATTTTACTATCAATTTGGTGGTTCCGATGAGAAATTTCCGGATTTACAGAGCAGAAAATGCATATTGGAGATAATACTTGGAAAATTCAGGTTTGCGAGATTTGAAATTGTCATGTGTTCAACTACATTTAGCATTTTGGATATAGTAGAAGAAGAAAAATTTGGCAGGTGAAAGTTAGGTTACCTTTAGATCTTGAATGAGAACTAGATGGATTCAAATCTGGACTGCATTTCCTCTGGGCTAGAAAAAGCCTAGTCAAGCAAAAAGTCACTGTTTGTGAAGTTCTTCGAACCTTTGCAAGTGATGATCTTAATGAACTTTTCTCAACACTATATAACTTGATTCTGAATTGTGTTTGTTTTACAGTGATGGAGAGTGAAGAAGAAAATCCTCCTAGTGGTGGAACACAAGCCATTGGAACGCTTGTAAGTTCTTCTCGTCCTGCTAAAAGAAGTACGCGATCAGATATGTGGAAGTATTTTAGTGTAGGAACAGATGATCATGGTGAACAAAGGGCATATTGTAAGAAATGCCCAAAAAGTTATTTGTGGTTGCAAAACAGTGGAACATCTAATCTGAGACAACATTACAAGAAATGCTATTTGGGTTGGAATGTTAAAGAAAGGCTAGTGATGTATGATGATAAAGTTGCTAGGGAGAAGTTCAACCGAGTGATAATTCAATATAATCTTCCTTTTCTTGCTGTTCAATATGAGGAGCTTAGGGATTACCTTAGATACTTGAATCAGGATTATAAGTGTTATACTAGAAACACTGCTGCAAAAGATGTGGTTAAAACTTGGGAGAAAGAAAAACTGAAATTGAAGGCTGAGTTATTAAAGATTCCTAGTAGGATATGCTTAACTTCTGATTGCTGGTCTTCACTCCCTGGAGATGGATACATAGTCTTGACAGCACACTATGTTGATGATAAGTGGATATTACATAGCAAGATTTTATCGTTCTGTGATTTGCTTCCTCCACATACTGCTGATGTTTTAGCTAGTAAAGTCCATGAATGTTTAAAGGAATGGGGCATAGAGAAAAATGTGTTTAGTTTGACTCTGGATAATGCGAGAACTAATGATTGTATGCAAGATATATTGAGAGATCGCCTGAATTTGGACGATAATTTGTTATGCAAAGGAGAGTTCTTCCATATTCGATGTTGTGCACACATACTTAATCTCATTGTTTAAGATGGTTTAGAAGTTATTAGTGATGCATTGGCTAAGATTAGAGACACTGTGAAATATGTTAAAGCTTAAATGTCTAGAAGGATCGCACTCGCATAATGTATAGAAAGAGATGGTGAAGTTGTCTTGTCTTTAGATGTGCAACACAGATGGAATTCGACTTATGTAATGTTTGATAAGGCTTTGAAGTGTGCACGAGCTTTAAACAGGTTCAAAGTGGTTTATAAAAACTACAAGTTTTGTCCTTCGAGTCTAGAATGGAAGAGAGCAAGAATCATCATAAGATTTTGGAGCCCTTTTATAGCATCACCACTCTGATGTCCAGAAGAAGTTATTCGACATCTAACTTGTACTTTGGGCATATTTGGAAGATTCAGTGTGTGTTGGAAGTGAATAGAGACAGCGATGACCTTATCATTCGAGAAATGGTTTTTGAGATGAGGCTGAAGTTTGGTAAATATTGGGAGCAGTATAGTGTTATTCTTGCAATGGGAGCTGTCCTGGATCCGAGGATGAAATTCAGACTTTTGAAACGCTGTTATAATGAGCTTGATCCATGTACTTCAGAAGAAAAGATACAACACCTTAAGAGTCAGCTTTATAAGCTCTTTGAAGAATATAGGAAAAAGTATCCTCTCACTCCAGTTGTGAGCTCTACAAATTCTCGTGTTCCTGGACAAGGAAGAGGCAACTTAGGCGTACAAGATGTAAGTTAATACTTGATCAGAAAATTTCACTTGCTTCTTTTTCCTTTTCATCTTTGCCTTTTGCATTTTCAGTTTGAGTTCTTTTGCATTCAGTAGCATATCTTGCATTTAGAATATCCAAAATGCAAATGATACACGATCTGTTCGATTTAGATGATGATCCAGATTATATGGAACAAGGAAAGTCAGTTTTAGATATGTATTTAGAAGATCCAAAATTAGAGATGAAGAATCATCCGGATTTGAATGTTTTGCATTACTGGAAGGAGAACATTCATCGCTTTGGCGCATTAACATACATGGCGATGGATGTATTAAGTATACCCATCACCACTGTCGCTTCCGAGTCTTCTTTCAGTATCGGATCTCATCTGATCAACAAATACATGACTCGTCTTCTTCCTAGTAATGTCCAAGCATTATTGTGTACTCGATCTTGGATACATGGTTACAAGCTTGATGATGAAGGTATGATACAATTGTTTAGCAAAAGTAAAGCCCTTACTTGATTTATATGCTTACTAAATTTTTCCTATGAATTGTAGATAATGGCGAGATGGTTATTATTCGAGCGGATCATGTGTTAAATCCCATGGAAGAAGAAGATGAATGAAATCAAAGCTTGGACATGCATGTGAGTATACTAGCTTTAGAAAATGTCTTTAGCTTTAGATATTTGGTCGTATTAGTACTTTAAACCCAGTTTTGGAGGTACTTCAACCCTTATATAGTCTGATTTTGATGTCCTAATATTATACAAAGTTTTTTAGTTAAGTGATTATACTAATGTAATTCCACATCTGTGATTGGGTGTTATGCTCGTCTTCATCCAAGGGCTGTGAACTGCATGAAGAAGAAGTGTGGCCATACCAACCAATATCTGATCTTGCTTGCCTCTTTTTTTTGGTCTTCCCCTCTTGATAAAGTTGTTTTGCTTCAGTGAATGTTATGTTAAAAGATTATATCGGTAAAAGGATTTGGTTTTCAAGTTGAATTCAATATTTAATGGATAAACTCATTAAAACCATTAACTCATTAACATAATGAGTTAATGGTTTGATCCAAACAATTTGCTTAATGAGTTGGATAAAACCATAACTCATTTAGTAATGAGTTAATGGATTGGTTTGGTGATAATGAACTTTTTACGGTTCGCACAATTAACCCATTGTGCACAATACCACAATCTAATGGTATGTCATTGTAGCACTTAGGGATCGAATCCACAAGGAGGCACGAGAACAACACACAGAGAATGCGAGACACTTCTTAATCTAAGCTAATCGAATAAAGGTTTTCTAATGATCCTAATCAATTTAAAGACATGATAATAAACAACCCAGCATATAACAAATGTAATTAAAAGACTAACAAGTTTTGCACTAAAACGTAACGAAAACGATTTAAACAAGAATAAGCAAACGAACTTCGGGTAATGGTAATCGACTTGGACATTCTCTAGCTAAACCATGATACTCAAACAATGCTAATCCTTAGGCCTTAGATCACTAATTTAGACTAATCCACTTCCATGAAAATAATCACTTCACTAATCACTTAATTGAGAACAAACTTCCATTTGCAATTAAATGATCAACAAGCATTAATCTCAAGTCTAAATAACCATTAAACACCCTAGACATCCATTTCCATAGGCTAGGAATGTAAAACACTTGCTAAGTTTGGTTGAGGAATTTCATCGAACACCTTCCGGGCATGAAATTCCTTAAGTTCTAAATCAACTTTGTCAAGGCTAATCTAGCATTAATCACACCTAACAAGTAAGGATTCTTCATAAACTAAGTCCTAAGCATCATGATTTAGCAAGAAAACATCTTAATCTACCATACCCAAAGTTCTAAAGAAACTACTCACAAACCATGATAATCTCAACAAATCCTATGTAGGAGGTGTTTAGATTCATGGTTAGATGATTAGAAATAGATAGATAGATGAAAAGAAACAAGAACTTTCATAAAAACACTAAGAATCTCTTAAAATCTCCAAACTCTCTCTAAGAAGAGTGTTTTTACAAGTTAAAAAATGAGATATCTCACAAATAACAAGTTTTTTGGCCTAAATAGCAAAGTGGGTCGCAGGAATCACATCGGTCTCCTGCAACCGATACATCGCACCGATGGAACCCTCGGATTTCCAGAACTTCGCATCGGTCGGGTGTATCGGTGGGAGGCTGCCGATGGTCTTCTTGATGTGAGCTTCCATCGGTCTCCTGCAACCGATACAACGCACCGATATGATCCGTCGGATTTCCAGAACTTCCATCGGTCGGGTGTATCGGTCGGATGCACACCGATGGACTTCTGCCATTAGTCCAAATCGATGCCAGACGGACCTGTGCTCACTAAATATGTCGTATCTTTTGAACGGCTGCTCCGAGTGACTTGAAAACACCTCCATTAGAAAGGTATCTCGATTATCTACGACTTTTATGAAGATTCTCGAAGCTAAATCGGAGCTCAAGATCTTTGTCTGAGCCGATCTTTAGAGCACGTCAGATGGCCTCTGCATTTTCCTTGATATTTGGGCATAGCTCTTGCTCCAAACAGGTTTATTTTGCCCCATGATCTTCCTCCAAGCTCCAAAATGCTTCCATAAGCTCCAAATGGTACCTAAAAGACTCCATAGCACACAAACATATGCAAGAACTAACCTAAGACTCACTAACTCTAAAATGGATGCAAACTACACCAAAAACAATGAAATGAATGCAATAAGTCACAAAATGCTAACTAAAATGTATGCTAAAATGGGCTAAATTATGTAACTATCAACTCCCCCGAACTTGCCTTTTGCTTGTCCGCAAGCAAACAAACAAGAACAAGTCGAAGAAGAGGTTGGTATGCGGGATATCATATCCGAGAATATTAACAAAAGAATTCAATTCAATGCCCTTGGGAGTAGTTATGTGATGCACGAACAACCTCTACTTCAAAAGATTTAGCCATACTCGTCGCTACACGAATTGGGTCTAAGCCTAAGCATCTACAAGTAATCATATTCTCTAACTCTTTAACATTCATTAATTACAATGGTGAATCATGCTTAATAAAAATCAAGTGAACTCATTTGGCTTAGGGAAAAGGTTTTGAGATGAAAATAATCTCAATCATATGGGTATTCCAATGCAATGGGATCTCTCACGAAAGAATGAACTTTGGCAAAATGCTAAGAGTAAAGAACAATTGATGCGTACAAGGATGACATCCGTCTACCCAATGCCCCAATATGAACTCCACTCCTATTTCTAAACCCATCAATATTCATTCTAAACTACCCATATCACAAGGCATTTTGCCTTCTTAGACCACATTTCTTTTCTAACTTAGGGGATTCTTTTCTTCTTCTCTTTCAACAAATGGATTGGCTCTTCATCTTTTCCTTTTAGCTCTTTTTCACTTTCATAACTAGTCTCTCAATCATCATTTAGATGCCTTAGCCATATATATATATATATATATATATATATTTTTTTTTTGGCTCTTTCTTTCTTCTACACACATAGAGACTTATACTTTCAACTCTTAGAACTATTCCACACTTTCATGCCAACCAATCCAAACTTTTTACTTTCCCCTATCCTTTTTCTCAATCTTTTCCTTTCTCCACACTTTCTTTTCTTTACATCAACACCCAAATCACCAACCTATCTATCAACTCCTTGTCGTTCCAAACTCAACACTTTTTGCTAAGTTCATTCAAAATTAGGCCTCACGACACACACAAGAGATGAAGGCTTGAAGGAAAGGCTTAGTTAAGGGTGTGGTTAACCGTTCCAAATATGGGAATCAGCTATTTGAGCTAACAAGAGAGTGGTAAAAAGGGGTAAGATAGCTCAAATATGTATATGACATCCATGAATTCAACTTTTCAATGTACAAGCATGATAATTTCAAGTCAAGATTAGAGTTCATGTAGATAGAATTAGATTCAATTCAAAGCATGCTTCAACCAAGACAAAAATATTCAAACCGCAAGATCAAAGCATGGATCATCCTTAACTTCGTGATCGCTCAAATGCATCAAAGAACTCCTAACGAGGGCATTAATTCAAGCTCTTAAGTTTATATTCTACATGGATAATTCTCCCAATGCAAGTGAATGCAAACCTATATGCATCTAGACTCAATCTTAAACATGCAAAATGCAACTAAATATTTTTTTTTTTATGGTTTTTATATGCACTTATATGAATGAATGAGACTCAAATATGCGAAAAGAAAAATAAGATCACAAAACACAATATCAAAAGACACAAATCCTTCCCCCGAACTTGAATTGCAACGTCTCGGTGCAACACAAATCAAAGAGAAGGTAAAAATATGCAAAAGTATGTACAATGAAATGGAGTTTGGATCATACCTTTGGATTGGAGAGGAGTGTGACGTGCTGTAGCTCTACCCATTCATGCATTAAGCACCATGACCTTGGACCCAAGAAAACTATAAACATCAAACAAAAACATCAAAAGGAACAAGAACGAACGAAAATATATACAAAGATAGTCATGGGAATGCCTCCCAAGAGCGCTTGTTTTACGTCGCTACGCTTGACGTTTCAAACCGTTTTAGGCTTGGAGAGAAGGAGTAGTGGAACTCCATGGCGGGTCTTCGAGCTTGAGTGTGAGAACCTTGCTCATGATCTCTTGAATTCCCGTTGGACCTTTTTCTTTGAGCTCGGGTGTGATGATTGCTCTAACCATGGCAAAAGGTTTTGACCTTCCCTTACACTTGATCTTGTACTCAACCACACCATCTTCATATCTCCACGGTGTCAAGGTCATAGTGGTGAGTTTGGGAAAAAATGATCTAACCTCATTAGGCTTGCTCGTCATGCCTTTGACAAGGGTGGGAGGGTGTTTATCATTGGGTTTCTTCTTTTTGGCCTTAGTGTCCTTACCCTTCTTTTGAACCTTTATACTCTCAACCTCATTTTCCATAGCGGTATGGAAAAGATATTCCAAGCAAACACCATCCAGCGCTAAGGCTTCTTCAACATTACCATAACCCAAAGCTTTCTCTTCATGAGAATTTTTCTTCTTTTTACAAGCTTTTGGGGGTGAAACCAAATTCATCTTCTCACAACTTCCCACATACTCAACCTTTTTAACTTCCGCTTCATCATCCTTACAAACAATGGTGCCACAAAGCTTAGTGGAAGAGGGCTTCATGGAATAGAAGACTTTTTCATTCACGTTCTTGAGAACGACCTTCTTGTTTTGGAAGTCCATGCTTGTACCGGTGGTATTGAGGAATGGAGTTCCAAGGAGGAGGGGGAGTTTGCTGGTTTGCTTCATCTTCATAACTATGAAGTCGGTTGGAATGAGACAATTTCCGATCTTGAGAGGATAATCTTCAACAATGCCAAGTGGTTGCTTAGAAGAAGAATCTCCAAAAGTGATGTGTGATGGGTGGTGCTTCATGCTCTTGATTCCAAGACTCTTCACCAATTCAAGTGACATCACATTCACGCTTGATCCCGAATCACACATGGCGTCATCAACATTCAAATCACCAAGGGAGCAAGAGATGACAAATTTACCCGGATTTCCAAGCTTGGGAATCGATTTAGGCTCATGTTGAGGAGGTTCAATGTAAGAAGTCTCTTTCCTCACAACTGTCTTGGCCTCCACATCTCTTTTCTCAACTACTTTGTTGCTAGAAACCACTACGACTTCGTCTTTGGATTCATGGAGAACTCTCTTGATCTCTCGTATAGCTTCTTCAATCTCGTCACTTGAGAGGATAACATTGCAATACTCCATTGGGTTTGCATCGATTTTGCCCTTTAGTTTCTCCATGGGTCTACTAGAATCGGAATCTCCTTGAGTGCGTTGTTGATCCAGGTGTTTGATTCTAGAGGATAGATCTTCAAATTTTGCGTTGAGATCGTTGTATGAGCAATCCACCTTAGTGTGAATATCGGCCATCTTCTTATTCAACTCATTTTCTCCATGAGCTTGGCCCGTCAAGAGTTGTTGAAGCATACCCTTCATTTCGACATCTTGTTGTGTCGAGTTGCTTCCTTGCTCTTGTTGAAGTTGAAGTGCAAAAGATGGTTTGTTTGGGTAACCACCTTGGTTTCCTTGGAATTGGTTTCGAGGAACAAACCCTTGTTGCGGGAAGTTGGAGTTGAAGTCTTTGTTGTAACCGCCTTGGTTTCCTACAAAGTGAACTTCCTCTTGGTAACCTTTGCAATCCCTTACATAGTTCACTCGCCTTTGTGTGGCTTCCAAGACCTTGTCTAACTTCTCATTTAGGGCTTTCATCTCCCTTCTTGTTCGGTCCTCATATTCTCCACTTCCTCTCAAAGCTATATCATAATCCTCACCATAATTCTCATTGCTTTGGGCAAGATTCTCAACAAGCTCCAACCCATCATCAACTTCTTTTCCCAAGAAGTTGCCATTGCTTGCGGTATCAAGGAGCATCCTAAACTTGGGGAAAACTCCTCGGTATAGAGTGCTTAAGAGCGATTCTTCGGAGAAGCCATGGTGTGGGCATTGCATTGTGTAGCCTTTGAATCGTTCCCACGCTTCACAAAAGCTCTCATTCCCTTTTTGAGTGAAGCTCGAGATCTCGTTTCTCAACCTTGACGTTCTTGTAGAAGAGAAGAACTTGGCTAGAAAGGCTTTCTTACATTGATCCCAAGAAGTGATGGATCTTTGAGGTAGGTTCTTCTCCCATTGGTGGGCTTTGTCTCCAAGAGAGAATGGAAATAATCGAAGCTTGAACCCATCCTCGGAAATTCCGTTGATCTTGACCATTCCACAAATTCGATCGAATTGATCCAAGTGGTCTAAGGGATCCTCCACCGGTAAACCGTGGAACTTGTTTCCTTGCACCATGGAAATGAGACTCGCCTTGATCTCAAAATTATTACTCTACACCGGTGGTGGATGTATACCGGCGAGATTTTCATGGGCGTTGGGAGCATCACCCGCTCCAATCAACCTCGGTGCTCTAACCCTTTGAGCAACCTCTTCTCGATTCTCATTTGCATCTCTAACAAGTGGTGCTTGATCCATATTCATACCTCGCCTTTGAAAGTTCATGCACCTATAGAGATAAGAGCAAACAAGGTGGAAAGATTAGTAAACAAAGAAAAATAAAACTTAGTCTCAAAAAGAGTCCTAATCCCTATGGCTATTGCTAAACCTCCCCGGCAACGGCGCCAAATTGATAATGAACTTTTTACGGTTCGCACAATTAACCCATTGTGCACAATACCACAATCTAATGGTATGTCATTGTAGCACTTAGGGATCGAATCCACAAGGAGGCACGAGAACAACACACAGAGAATGCGAGACACTTCTTAATCTAAGCTAATCGAATAAAGGTTTTCTAATGATCCTAATCAATTTAAAGACATGATAATAAACAACCCAGCATATAACAAATGTAATTAAAAGACTAACAAGTTTTGCACTAAAACGTAACGAAAACGATTTAAACAAGAATAAGCAAACGAACTTCGAGTAATGGTAATCGACTTGGACATTCTCTAGCTAAACCATGATACTCAAACAATGCTAATCCTTAGGCCTTAGATCACTAATTTAGACTAATCCACTTCCATGAAAATAATCACTTCACTAATCACTTAATTGAGAACAAACTTCCATTTGCAATTAAATGATCAACAAGCATTAATCTCAAGTCTAAATAACCATTAAACACCCTAGACATCCATTTCCATAGGCTAGGAATGTAAAACACTTGCTAAGTTTGGTTGAGGAATTTCATCGAACACCTTCCGGGCATGAAATTCCTTAAGTTCTAAATCAACTTTGTCAAGGCTAATCTAGCATTAATCACACCTAACAAGTAAGGATTCTTCATAAACTAAGTCCTAAGCATCATGATTTAGCAAGAAAACATCTTAATCTACCATACCCAAAGTTCTAAAGAAACTACTCACAAACCATGATAATCTCAACAAATCCTATGTAGGAGGTGTTTAGATTCATGGTTAGATGATTAGAAATAGATAGATAGATGAAAAGAAACAAGAACTTTCATAAAAACACTAAGAATCTCTTAAAATCTCCAAACTCTCTCTAAGAATAGTGTTTTTACAAGTTAAAAAATGAGATATCTCACAAATAACAAGTTTTTTGGCCTAAATAGCAAAGTGGGTCGCAGGAATCACATCGGTCTCCTGCAACCGATACATCGCACCGATGGAACCCTCGGATTTCCAGAACTTCGCATCGGTCGGGTGTATCGGTGGGAGGCTGCCGATGGTCTTCTTGATGTGAGCTTCCATCGGTCTCCTGCAACCGATACAACGCACCGATATGATCCGTCGGATTTCCAGAACTTCCATCGGTCGGGTGTATCGGTCGGATGCACACCGATGGACTTCTGCCATTAGTCCAAATCGATGCCAGACGGACCTGTGCTCACTAAATATGTCGTATCTTTTGAACGGCTGCTCCGAGTGACTTGAAAACACCTCCATTAGAAAGGTATCTCGATTATCTACGACTTTTATGAAGATTCTCGAAGCTAAATCGGAGCTCAAGATCTTTGTCTGAGCCGATCTTTAGAGCACGTCAGATGGCCTCTGCATTTTCCTTGATATTTGGGCATAGCTCTTGCTCCAAACAGGTTTATTTTGCCCCATGATCTTCCTCCAAGCTCCAAAATGCTTCCATAAGCTCCAAATGGTACCTAAAAGACTCCATAGCACACAAACATATGCAAGAACTAACCTAAGACTCACTAACTCTAAAATGGATGCAAACTACACCAAAAACAATGAAATGAATGCAATAAGTCACAAAATGCTAACTAAAATGTATGCTAAAATGGGCTAAATTATGTAACTATCATTTGGTTTGGATCAACCAATTACTAATAAGGTTCTTTTTTATTGGCAACCACTCTATAAGGTAATAATCTTATTATTCCAAAAATTCTCCACAACCATCTCCAATGTATATTTCTATTTTTTATTCCAAAATTAAGCAACTCCAAAATGAAGTTGTATTTTGCTCCAATGTATAACTCTATTTTTTTACTCCAAAAAAGAATATTCTAAATAGATTCTTTTTGTATTTTATTAATAATGCCTTTTATTTTTAAAAGTTACAAATTAACCCATTTTTTTTGCAAAACTTTTATATATTATGAATTTAATTAAATTTAATACTTATTAAATAAAGAAAATTACATAATATCATTAAATATCACCGACACTAAATTGATTCTCCTACAAAAGCATCTTCAGGTTTGTCTTCATTTTCTCTAAACATCGATAATAGCGACGAGCTTAGTGGCGGATCTCCCTCTTCACGACCAAGTGGGATAAAAAAATCCAAAATGAGAAGAAAACTTGTTGATCAAACAACATCATTTATCAAAACTTTTGAAGAAGGAAATAAACAGCTTTTGGAGCAATTAAAGAAGACAAGCGCACAAAGACAAAACCATTTAGAGATTCAACATAAGAACTATATATGCTTTGAAAGAGCTGAAAATGGAAAACAAAATGTTATTTTATGACATGGATTCCATATCGGATCCAAATATTCATGCATATATTCAGGGTGAACAAGCCAAAATTTTACAAAAGCGGAATGCTCAACAACAAGATCAACAAATTCTTCCTCCATCAACTTCGTTTGGACAATTTTTTAGTGATCTCGGTGGACCGGGAACGGTTTAGGGGAATATTAAATTTATCGTATTTGTTGTGTTAAATTTGTTTATGTTACTTATCTTTAATTTTAGCACTTGTTATGTATTTTTAAGTTTATTTTACTTTGCAATCTTTTTAAATAAAAAATTTAGTGTTTAAATAATTATGATAGTCAAATACATTTTATGCATTTAAATATTAGTAGTGTGTCACATGCATATATGTTGATAGTTGATAATATGCACGACAAATACATTGCTAAATTAATAAAAAGTATAAAATATAAATATTTAATATTTAAAGGATCAATTTGCAATTAAAAAAGTTCAACTCCATAATGGAGTAGAATATGGAATTACTTCAAATATGTAGTAGAATATAGAGAAACTCCATTTTGGAGTGAAAAATGAAATGGAGTTGGAGAGAAATTTACTTCAAAATAGAGTTTGGAATAGAAAATGAAGTGAGATTGAAGATGTTCTAAACAATTGAAATGTTAAATATCCATTCAAATTATTACACCTTGTCTGAAATCTGAATTAATTAGAAGAACCGTGTGAACAGGTCAATCGTGACCGAACCGTATATGCACAAAGACAGACTTGGAGATGCATTTTATATTTGTAACTTTGAATTCATCTCATGCCAACCAAACTATTGCTTTTCCACAATAGAATAAATGAAGAAGAGAACATATATAATGTAGATTACAGACATATAATATGTTCCTCCTGGCATGGACACATTTCTTATCGGCGATGGTATAATCATATATAGTAAAAGCGAAGTGAATTTTCGAAATTGAGCTCTCTCATTCACCCTAAACCGTAAAACTTGGTTAATACCCTTAAAATCGGTTTAAATTAAGTTTTTTAAAATTCATAATTTGTCGTACCGATTATCGATAGATATGGAGCTCCCTCATTCACCCTAAACCGTAAAACTTGGTTAATACCCTTAAAATCGGTTCAAATTAAGTTTTTTTAAAAATTCATAATTTGTCGTACCGATTATCGATAGATCAAATTAAAAAAAAAATTAATTATTTTTATAAAATTAATCTTAGATAAGGTTTTCATTTTTCTGATTTTTTTTTTTCGTATCTAAGATTTGTACTTATCTTAATTAAGCAAACTATGAAAACCCTTGTGTAAGGCTATAAGTATCACGTCTTCTTCCTTTTATTTGGCTATATCTGTTTTACTTTTGATCTCTCTCTTTTAGTTTTCGTTTGTGTTAAAAAATTGTAAACCCTCGCGATCTATATATCATTAGTTTCTTTTCCTTTTTATGTTGTTCTTGTATTTTAGGTCCGTGTTAGTTTTTGAAGTCATAGATGTGTGACCTACGGTTATTTGTTTTTCTAATCTGATTGTTTGTCTAACATCTCCTCTTATTGATTATCGTTTTGTGTATTCTTGGTTTTTTTTTGTTTCGATGTTGATAGTTTGTTTTATACGGATCTATTTTTTTATTTGAAGGGTGCGTGGTGAATAATCTGGATACAGAGGAGCTAGCTACCAATCGGTGATAGAATTCAGAAAAGTGTTCGAGGTTCGTTCTGTTTTTTTTCCTTTTTTGTAATGTGTTTTTTTCTTTCACTAATGTTGTCTTTAAAGTATTTATTTTTCAATCATCTTCTCTTGCTGTTTTTGCTTTGTGTATTCTAGAATTCTTTATTTTCATGTTAGTTGTTTGATTAATACGAGTACAAATCGATGTTGATATTTTCTTTAGTAGCGTGGCGAAAAATCTGATCACTAAGGGGCGGTGATATAATACACATAAAGGAATAGAGGTTCGTTTATCTTCTCGGATACCGGTGTTACAAGCAAGACTGGGTCGGTGGTCTCCGTTCTGGTTTCGGGTACTTTTAAAGTTGATTTCACTCTTGAAGCACTCAGATTTAGATTCTTACTGAGACAAAAGACGAACAGAGTTGTGAATAATTTTTTTGAGGTTTTGCAGGATTATACATTTTTTTCACCTCTTCACTTTTGGTCATCGCCTTTGGCGAGCAACTCAGCCGCGACACATGTCTATTTCTTTGGGTTTTCTCTCTTAAAATCTCTCATCTTTCTTTGATTTTTTTTTGGGTTCTCAGTTTGTTGTTCACGTTTATTTGGTGGAATATGAGTCTTTGAGTTGCACACGTTTGGTCTGCTTTTTTGGGGGTTTTTAGTTTTTCATTCTCTGGTTTTTAGAGAAATCCAATTCAAATTTGTTTTTTTTTTAATATATTTGGGGTAATTATAGAGGGAGAGTTGAGCACAGTAGATACTTTAGCATCAACAACGTTATGTGGAGCGATACACTCGATATTGGGAGGACATCCATTATTGATACTTGGAATTGCAGAACCAACTGTTTTAATGTACATTTACTTGTACAAAATCGCTAAAGCAAGACCAGAATTAGGCAAAGAACTCTACTTAGTTTGGGCTGCTTGGTAATAATTACTTCAAAAAAACACTCTTCTTTTATGTTTTTAATTTCTGTAAAGTTATGGTTTTCTTTGCTGTTACATTGAAGGGTTTGTGTGTGGACGGCTCTGTTATTGTTCCTAATGGCGATCCTCAACGCGACTGATGTCATTAACCGGTTTACGAGGGTCGATGGTGAGCTGTTTGGTATGTTGATATCCGTTCTGTTCATCCAACAAGCCATTAAGCTTTAAATACCAAAAGGCCAATCACCTTTGAATTGTGTTGATAAGTCAAAGCTTTATATACATATGTTTTCATATAAAAATTGGCAGGGATTGGTGAGTGAATTCGGGATGCCGAAAGATGAAGACTCAAAACTTGAAAAGTATCAGTTTCAGTGGCTCTACACAAACGGACTTCTCGGTCTCATTTACACCTTTGGCCTTCTCTACACCGCTTTGAAGAGCAGTAAACCGAGGTCTTGGCGATACGGAACAGGTAAGAGGGACTGATCTTGTCATAGTTTGGTGGTCTTTGTGTGTAAAATCAAACCAGGCCTTAAAATTCTGATTTCTTTGAAAAGGATGGTATAGGAGCTTCATCGCAGACTATGGAGTGACTTTGATGGTTGTGGTTTGGACAACATTGTCTTTCAGTACGCCATCAAAACTCCCCTCTGGTGTCCCGAGAAGACTCTTTAGTCCTCTTCCATGGGACTCTGCTTCCTTAGAACATTGGATTGTCATCAAGGTTACAACACAAAAACACTGAACTTAAGATCTTGATTTCATCATCTGAACCTCTTTAAGACATGGCTTTGGTCTGTACAGGACATGGGGAAAGTCTCTCCGGGCTTTTCGCGGCATTTATACCCGCAATGATGATTGTAGAGCTCTACTTCTTTGATCACAGCGTTGCATCGCAGCTCGCACATCATAAGGAGTTCAACCTCAAGAACCCTTATGCATATCACTATGACATTCTCTTGCTGGGTTTCATGGTATAATCAATCAAGCTCTCTTCCGTTCTCTGCAAGGTCACCTGTACAACATTGAATCTCAGGTTAAAATCATTAAAACTGTGTTTTCTAATTTGTTTTATCGTGGATTTTTTTTTATTTGAAGGGTGCATGGTGAATAATCTGGATACAGAGGAGCTAGCTACCAATCAGTGATAGAATTCAGAAAAGTGTTCGAGGTTTATTCTGTTTTTTTTTTGGTAACGTGTGTTTTTTCCACTAATGTTGCCTTTAGAGTATTTCTTTGTCAATTACTTTGATACAGCTTTTGATATATTTTAAACATTTTTTCCTCTTTTTCTGGTATTTATCTGCAGCTTTAAGAACTGATCATTGGACTTTCACATTTAACACAAAAGGCTTCCGGACTTGATGATTTCCACAAAATTTAAAACGGCGTTGATGGTAATAGCGGTCTTGATTGGTTCTTACTTTTTGTTATAATTGCCTCCTTTTCTTGATTTATTCATGTAAATAGTTGAAATATGTCCATATGCTTAGGACTGGGATAGGGGTGCACCTTTCTGTATCATAACTCAGGGGCTTGGCCAGATCTCTGCTACTGTTTTTGTCGAATAGAAGGAAAGTTGAACTGAGAGGTCTCTAGGGTGCAACGAAGATTCTTAGCCGTTCTGTAACGGGTACAACACCAAAAGGATTTCTTGCTGTGTATATTGCAGAGGAGAGAGCTCCAATAACTCCGTGGATAACCAATGAATCTCCACCAGACATGCCGGGATGTGAAATCAGGACATGATTCACTTTGGCTGTTCTTGATATCGATTGTGGAGATTTCAACACTTTTTTTTACCGAGAATCGTGGGGAGACATTCCTTGAGGCTTCTTGAGAAGGTCTTTCATCGGAAGCTTTAGAGGGAATGTGTGGTACTGAAGATGATGTTTGAAAAACAGAGAAGGAAGCGATGACGTGTTGAACAAGGAAGAGTCGTCCATTGCGAAAATGGTTGTGTTGGTAGGAGAAGAGAGAAATATCTCGGGAGAGTTGTGAATGAGAGTATCGATTGCTTTGAAATCGGATCTGCTTAGAGCGTTTGAGGCGTTTAGGGAGAGAGGATGAGTAATCTGGAATCTGTTTAGTTTTGTCAAGTCGGAATCTGGAGGTGAACATGGAATGGTGGAGACGGCCATGAAAGCTAATGCAGCGGAGAGGACGAAGTAGACAGAGCTATTTAGTTCAATTTTTATAAATGATTCTTAATTTGCCAAACTCGCATTAGTTATGAAAATAGCATGTGCAATGTTGGCGCTTGAAGCAAGTTTTGATTTTGGTTCTCCCACTTTAATGTCTTATTAAACCAAAAAAAGGAACAATTACACTTTTACCTGAGACATAATAATTGGTGAAACCTAAACACGGAATTTCCTAATACGATTTTGAGATGACAGCAAAAAAATCCAATATTTATAACAATACCAACCATAGTCAAGAGGATAACCAGAAGGTGAACCTCATGTTGGATTAGCTAATGTGTACAAATATGGGCTTCCACGATAACTTGCGTTTTGGTTTTGCACCGGTGCATTATGTCAACCATTTGGTGGTGCTGAAGCGGAGACTCCGAATTTTTTCGGGGTCACGAGTAAGCTTAGATCATGCAGTGTGTAGTCTCTGGTTTTGTCGCCAAAAGCCTTCACTCAAACACCAAAAAAAAAAGTTAAAAACTATAAAGTTGATTTCAGATTTGGCTATATTGTTGAAGAGAAAGAGCATATGGTTCTTGCAGGTATTCGTTAAAATTGCAGATGTGAAGAGTGATATATTTTTACCCCATATTTGATGATTGCTCTAAGAATCGTCATGTTTCTTGATACATTATTAGAATAGTCTAAAGTACAAGATTAAATTAAATTTGTATCTATCTTGAACTAAATTGCTTTAAGAAATATTTATAATTAATGACTTTTAGGTAAGTCATTCTCTTAAATTAAAACCACTATAATATCATATATTAGGTGAATAAACTATCGTTTTGACATAAATCTTGATGGTTAAAGTACATCTACTCGACTAACGTTATTCATGGGGGTTATAAACCAAACAATATTCTCATGAACACAAATTGTGATATAAAGATATGTGATTTTGGTCTTGCTAGGCCGACTTCGGAGAACGAGTTTACGACATAGTATGTTATACGAGATGGTATATAATTTCACATACGACATGCTCACCTTGAATATGCTATATCTTTCATTTCCGAACCACAAAATGATTCTTCTTGATTACAAAACTATACTTAAACATCTTTGCAGCAAGTGTTTGATCGCCTAAAACTGGTTATTTATATTAATGTATTGGTATATTTTTCTTATGGTTTTAATTAATATTATGCATTACCTGCCCAAAGCTACCAATGAGCTCCACCTTAAAATAATGCCCATGTCACGTGTAATTGATCGATATTCTATCACCGTTGGTTCGTCTCTTACGTGTTTCTGATTTCTGTTTAATATGGTCGACAAGGGAATCAAAACCTTCAGGTACATGTAAGTGTTGATAATAACCGGTCAGAAGGAGAGAAAAAGCTACCAAAGGGATTGTTTATTAAAAAAATTGGATGAAGAATTTGGAGAAGAGGAGGAATAAGACAAAATAATAGAATGTGAAGATCAGGAAAAAGAGGAAGAAAAACCAGAAAATAGGAAATCAAAGAGAACAAAGACGTGAGAGAAGAAGGAAAGATAAAGGCAGAAGAAGATGATGAAGAATAAGGAAAATATGATAAAGAAGAAAAGCTAAAACATAAAGAACATGAAAAAAGAAGACGAAGAACTCCCGTTTATCTTAATTCAGTTGGTTTGTGGGTTTCATACACTTATTTAGAAGAAGATGAAAGAAAATCGAAAGATGTATAAGAGAAAGAAGAAGTAGAAGTCGAAAACGATGAAGAAGAAGACGTGACAAAGAAAAAGAATAAAGAAATTACAAAGATGAAAACCTTGAAAGATAAAGAATAGGAATAAGAGTAGAACAAATCATAAGAAGAAGACAAATCAGAAGAGGAAGAAGAAATAGAGTCGAAGATGATATAGAAGATGAAATAAAAGGATGACGAATAAGAGAATCAAAAGACAAATAAGAAGAAGAAGAAGAAGTAAAAGTCGAAGACGATGAAGAAGAAGAAGGAAAAGATGAAGAAGAAAAAAATCCGAAAGATGAATAAGAGAAAGACAAATTCGATGAAGAAGAGGAAGAAGGAAAAGACGAAGAAATAAAATAAAAATCATAAGAAGAATAAAAATAAGAATAAGTAGGACAATACGAAGACATTGAACGATAAGAAGGAGAAGAAGATGAAGAATTTGGAGAAGAAAAACCGTGATAATAAGAAAAAGAAGACAAGTGCATTAAAATGGGAGAATGAAGAAGAAGACGAATAAAAACCGGAAAAAGAAGAAGAAAAAGTCGGAGAATAAGAAGTCGAAGACGATGAAAAAGAATACAGAAAACACAAGAATAAAAACTCGAAAGATATAGAATAGGAAGATGAGTATAACAAAGGATATGAGGAGGAAGAAGAAGACAAATCATAAGAGGAAGAAGAAATATAAGTCGTAGACGATGAAGAAGAGGAAAGAAAAGATGAGGAATAAGGGAATCAACAGACAAATAAGAGGAATAAGAAGAAGTCGAAGACAATGAAAAAGAAGAAGGAGAAAATGAGGACTCGAGTATCGTTACATGAAGAATAAGGAGATGGCAAACTACGAAATTCCTTCCTAATCTAGGAATCAACTACTTGAATCGCTAAAAAAAAATCGTGTAATGTACATTTTTTGTTATAAATAAATGGAACTATTTACTAAACTCAATTTTTTTTTCGATCATCAATGCGTTTCTTGACATGTCCGGTTTTTTTGAACAAGAGGTAAAGTGTATTTATCCTGTCTCAAAATGTGTCATCTGCTTGAGACAATGTATAACTAAAAAAAAGTTATCCTTTCCAATTCTCAGAATGTATCAGAGAGAAGAATAAGATTCACTTCAAATAGCTCGGTAAAAGATGTACTGGAGAAAATCGAAACAGCAGTTACCGAAATGGGATTCAATGTACAAAAGAAACATGCGAAGGTGAGTCTTCACAACATGGTTTTCCTCTTCTTTAGCTACTAGTAATGTTAAGTTTGTAGCGTTCATAAAATTTTAAATTGTATATTAATATTTCTTCCGATAAAAGTAAAGCAAGAAGAAAAAAACGGAAAGGTATATTAACAGCCGAGGTATATTAATTATTATTACATAATATGTATTTTAGACGATTTAGTGATTATATTTGACATGTAAGCTTATGGCGATTCATGTTTGTATAGACATGTAAGCTAATATTATATCTTCTCACTAATTAAGTTCAAAAGTTTCTCTAATTCTTTTTTATCTACAGTTTTTCGATATAAAAATTTTAGAATACTAAAGATAAAATCTAATTTAAATTTGGGTTGGTGCAGTTGTACGAAAGACTATTAAAAGACGTGGGCACTTCCTTACAAGAGCAAGGGATAGTATAATAGGTGTCGGTGTGTATATGGTACACCATCGATGTTCATAATTTTTTCATTTATATAAAATATAAAGAGCTCAGTTTATATACTTGGTTAAAATATGTGCATTAATTAAAAAAAAGCAGAGAAAAATAAATTTATCTCTCAAAAATTCGTTATTTTGTATGTTTTTTTTATTCCTTTAATGTATTAACAAATAAACGTTCACTACAAGAAAACACCCTTTTTGCAACGAACGATATCGTTGTAAAATCGTTGCAAAAGAGGGTTTGAATCGAATTTGCGACGAAAAAGAGATCGTCGTTAACTGATCGTCGCAAACCACAAATCGTCGTAAATTCTTCGGGAAAGTACGAGGGACAAAAATTCGTCGCTAAATCGTCGGTAAATTTTCGTCGCTAAATCTTCGTAAATATTACATTGAAATTACGACGAATATAAATACGTCGTAAAAACGATGGAAAAAAATTTTCGTCGTTAATTCGTTGCTAATAAATCGTCATAAAATCGTTGCTAAATAATCGTCGCAAAATCATTGCTAATAAATCGTCGTATAATCGTTGTAAATTAGCCACGATTTTATGACGATTAATTTAGCAACGAAACAACGAGGATTATTATTTACCATCGAATTAACGACGATTCTATATATGATTTTTATTATTATTTTTAAAATTTTATTAATTTCGAAATTATAAAATAAAAATTATAAAAATAATATATAATAATATTTTATAAGAAAAAAATATTATAATTTGTTACAAACCAAAAAACCAAAATTAGAATTCGAAATCCTAAATCTATATAACTATATCGTAATCGTCGAGATTTACATCGTCTTCGGGACGTCTAGACGAACCGGATGGGCCTGCCGCTGCCTCTGTCGCTGCCGCTGCATCTGCCTCTGCTCGGAGTCTTCGCTTTTCCCGTAGCATGGCCTGCATTGCCGGGTTTCCTGTTGCCAAGATGTCGAAGAGTTCGTCATTCTGCGTAGCATCCAGTTCAACCCGCTGCTGAAGACTCGCAATCTTCGCCTGATATGCCTGAGACTCGGTCTCAACCCGCTCCCGAAGACTCGTAATCGTGGCACGTAACACGACTGGATCATCTTCTGGCGATCGTCGTCGCGGAGCGTATGAAGAAGCAGCCGAGACATCTCGAATAGATCCCATCTCGACAACCTTCCCCTTTCTCTTAGGGGCAACCTATATTTAAATTTACAATTAGAAATTTTTATAAAATCAAAAACTAAAAATTAATAAGTACTAACTATTCTATATACCTGCTCGAAGATCTGGTCAATATCGGGTGTGGTCAACCCTCCAGACATGACCGACGAACCACCTGGAGATAGCTGTTGAGAGAGCTGTGTCTCTCGTTCGGTGACTTTGGAAGTCACCTCATTGAAGATGTGCTCGGCAGTCTCGGAAACAAAGGAACCATCCTTCTTCCGGTGCGTCCGCTCAAAAACCTTGGTCATCGGAGGGAGTACACCTCCGTCTTCGGCGTCCTAAGAAAAAAACTATGTTATTGACGAAATAAATTAAATAAATTAATTAATTTAAATAAATTTAATTACCATCTGTAGACGAACACCCGCAAAAGATGTTTGCCCAGCTGTATGAGGCAGAGCCTTGAGTTTCCCGTCCGAATCAACGGTGTTGCGGGAAGCCGAACACTTCTCAGCAGTTATGATGGACTTCGAATCCATCCAATACCGCACCAAGCCGTCCCAAACGGCTCTATCCATGTGCAGGGGCTTTGCTAAATCCCCAGAAATCTTCCATGCTTTCTTCCACTCACCAACGACGCCTTGGATACGAAACTTCACTCTCTCGAGAAATAAAGTTTCAACCTCGCCATGAATCGAAAGATCCCAGTGATATTTTTGCTGCATGAGAAACAAAAATAATTACATATTTTATATAATTAAATTAAATATATATTTAAATATAATTAAAATAATTATGGGAGAAAAAAATATTTTTTCCATACGTACCGCAAACATCTTGAACCATGTCTCCTTGACGTGTGAAGAAAGCTGGGTAAAATTGGTATGAGGCTCGATAAAATAGGATTTGATGATGTCGGAAACGGTGCGTCCAACTTTGGATTCAACTCCAAACTTGAAACAAAAAATTGTAAAATTTTGAATTGTTAGAAATAAATATAAATATGTAATAATAAATGTAAAAAATATATATTTATATATATTACCATTCCGACCCGTCAGTATGATCCGGATCTAATCTTTTAAGCCTATGACGCCCCGGCTATGCAACCAAATCAAGAACCGTCATGTGTGCATACGGGGCCGGGGCATGGCCTCCAGGTTGCGGAATCTGAGGTGGTTGTGGAGGCGGCGGAGGTTGCGTCACCGGGACGAAATCCGTCTCTGTAGCCTCAGAAGACAGAGGCAACCCGGTACCCGAAGCATCACCAATATCTCTAAAAAACTGAGCGTAATGTGCACGACGCTGGCCCATCTGCATAAAAATGAAAAAAAATTACTATCTATAAACATCCGGGTAGTCTGCTATTTTTTCTAATTTGATACTGTTTCTACCGACCTAAATTGTTTCATTTTTATCTATACTAATTAATTAAAAACATTAAAAAAAAAAATTTACCTTTTTCGCAAGGAATTCGCAAGGAAGTTATGATCAGTTTTTTTTTGATTTGTTTGTAAATGAATTCGCAAGGAACTCGCGTGTATATATAAGATTACTTGTCGTCGCTATATCGAGGCAATCAAACCGTAGCTAATTCGTCGCTAACTTTGCAACGATTTTGTGACATTCATACATGCGGGAGTTTAATTGACCGACACGCGGTAAATTTTATGACAATTCGTTGCTAAATCGTCGCAAATTAGCATCGATTTTGTGACATTCATAGTTTGCGACGATTTAGCCACGATTAGTGTCAATTCGTTGCTAAATCGTCGCAAATTTGCATCGATTTTGCAACATTTTATTTTGCAACGAATTAGTGAGGATATTTGTAAAATCTGTTTTAGGGTTTAGGGTATAGGTACAAAATTGTAATGTCGATTGCAACATTCCAAAAACAACTTGACTGGATTACTGTAAATCCAAATTCATGAAATTATCAATAAATTCATCGAGATCAAAAAATATGTAAAACATAGAGTTTGCGTACATGTTAGATTATTAATACAATGATTCAGTTTGTGGATATTACTGTGATTGACCGAGTTTTCATTTTCGGATAATTCTCTAAAGTCACGATCAATTTCATTGAAAGATGCATAATACAATGAGATGGTAATATGTTAGGGTTTAGGGTTTAGGGCAAAGGGTTTAGGGTTTATGAACGAATCGTGGCTAAATCGTCGCAAATTTGCATCGATTTTGTAACATTATTATTTTGCGACGATTTAGCCACGATTCGTTGCTAAATCGTCGCCAATTTGCATCGATTTAGTGAGGATATTTGTAAAATCTGTTTTAGGGTTTAGGGTATAGGTACAAAATTGTAACGTCGATTGCAACATTCCAGAAACAACTTGACTGGATTACTGTAAATCCAAATTCATAAAATTATCAATAAATTCATCGAGATCGAAAAATATGTAAAACATAGAGTTTGCGTACATGTTAGATTATTAATACAATGATTCAGTTTGTGGATATTACTGTGATTGACCGAGTTTTCATTTCCGGACAATTCTCTAAAGTCACGATCAATTTCATTGAAAGATGCATAATACAATGAGATGGTAATATGTTAGGGTTTAGGGTTTAGGGCAAAGGGTTTAGGGTTTAGGGTTTATGACAATTCATTGCTAAATCGTCGCAACTTTGCATCGATTTTGTGACATTTATAGTTTGCGAAGATTTAGCCACGATTAGTCTTAATTCGTTGCTAAATCGTCGCTAATTTTGCAACGAATTAGTGAGGATATTTGTAAAATCTGTTTTAGGGTTTAGGGTATAGGTACAAAATTGTAACGTCGATTGCAACATTCCAGAAACAACTTTACATGTTTACCGTAAATCCAAATTCATGAAATTATCAATAAGTTCATCGAGATTGAAAAATCAGTAAAACATATAGTTTGCGTATATGTTAGATTATTAATATAATGATTCAGTTTGTGGATATTACTGTGATTGACCGAGTTTTCATTTTCGGACAATTCTCTAAAGTCACGATCAATTTCATTGAAAGATGCATAATACAATGAGATGGTAATATGTTAGGGTTTAGGGTTTAGGGCAAAGGGTTTAGGGTTTAGGGTTTATGACAATTCGTTGCTAAATCGTCGCAACTTTGCATCGATTTTGTGACATTTATAGTTTGCGACGATTTAGCCACGTTTCGTCCATATTCGTTGCTAAATCGTCGCAAATATTGCAACGATTTTGTGACAATCACAATTAGCGACGATTTAGCGACGATTCCTTTGAAATCCCTAAACCCCAAACTAAATCCCATTTCCGATCACCACTCATTTCCCGCTGTTGTTGAGGCAATTAATAAATTACATGACACATAGACACATATGTCTCGTAATTTATTAATCGCCGCACCTACGGCGGAAAATGAATGGAGATCGGAGATGGAATTTAGTTTGGGGTTTAGGGGATTTCATAGAAATCATATCACTTAAATTTCACAATAATTACTCGATCATAATATTATATTAATACATTAAATTCACAATAATTACTAGCTAGCGCGGTCACTCTGATTCATTTTCGGACGAAGAGTAGTACACATCCGTTTCTTGATCATCTGGTTCATCACTTTCTTCGAACTCATCTTCCTCATCTTCTTCCTCTGTATCGTCTGGGAGATATTCAACTTGCCTGTTTTGAGGATCTATCAAAAGGATGTCTTCATTGCTCTCATTTAGTTCTGGCATATCAGAGCAATGATCTTGCTGCATTGGTAGTTCCTCATCAACCCCCACAATTCGACCCCTCGGAGAAACTTTTATAACTGATAACCATGAGATACGGGTGGTGCGAACTCGCGGATATGGAACAAAGCTGACTTGTTCTGCTTGTGATGCTAGGATAAATGGCTCATACTTATTGTAACGTCGTGATTGGTTGACATCTACTGCCCCAAATTTGTTTTTACGGACGCCTCGATCAACTGTTGGATCGAACCAGTCGCATTTGAACAGAACGCATTTCAAACCTAAGCAACCAGGGTACTCAACTTCAATTATGTCTTGCAACACTCCATAAAAATCTATTTCGCCCCGCACACATACCCCGTAGTTGGCAGTAGCTCTTTGATTTCCGTATTTGAATGTATGAAATATATATCCGCGTGTGCAATACATGGGTGCACTCATTATCTTCGATATAGGGCCTTTTATTAACTCATGGAACCAGAGTGGATATGCGGTATCCCCATACTCGACCTATATATCATTAATTAATTTAATTAAAAAATAATCAAAATATGTATTAGGTTAATTGTCCAAGTTAGTAATTAATCAGATCACTTAAAATTTTACGTACTTGCGTCTTCAACCACGGGGCAAAATGTTGATCTTTACGCTTGTTGATTTCATCGTCTGAGATTCCTTCAATGACTTCTTGGACTTGTCTAACAAATTCACTGCATACAAAAGTATTTGTAAATGGTATAAAGCTAGCATATATATAATTTAGCCATATATATAAGACGTATGTTTATACACTTACGTCTCAAATTGACTAACTTCTTCGCAATTTAAGAGGATATACGTTTGTGCAATATGATGGTCTTTTTCATTGGCAAACCAACCCGACTTCACTCTTCCACATAATCCAACGATTGAAGAAAAGATATCTGGGACACCTTCATTAGCATATGTTCGGCCTACACCTCCATCATCATATCGCCGTGCTGCCCTTTTCCGTGTGCGAACCTTCGAGCCAAAATAGTACCCCGTGAAGTGAGAAGTTTCTTCTGTTAAACATCCTGCTACTATTGACCCTTCAACTTTGGCTAGATTTTTAGCCTTCCGCTTCAAATGTCCCATGAATCGCTCGAATGGGTACATCCATCGATACTGCACAGGTCCCCCAAGTTCTGCTTCGTGAGGTAGATGAATAGGTAGATGTTCCATAACATCAAAAAAGGCTGGGGGAAATATTTTCTCCATGTTGCACAACAAAATAGGAATACTAGCATCAAGTTGTGCAATAACATCTTCTGACAAAGTACGGGTACAAAGATCCCGAAAAAAACCCTCCAATGCCTGCAATTGCTTCGTGTACATTTCCTGGTAGAAGTTCAGCAAATGCAAAAGGAAGTAGTCGTTGCATAAAGACGTGACAGTCATGACTCTTCATCCCGGAAAACTTTTGGCCATTCTCAACACATTTAGCTAAATTAGATACGCACACGTCCGGGAACTTCACATCAGATGTCACCCATTTGAACAAAGCTGACTTTTCTTCTGCACCCACTCAAAATATGGGGACATGTGCTTTCCCATTGCTTGTAATATGTAACTCATTCTGACAACAAAGATCATGCAAGTCTAACCTTGACTTACCGCTGTCTTTAGTCCTTCCACGCACGTTTAACAATGTATGCATGATGTTATCAAAAAAGTTTTTCTCAATGTGCATGACATCCAAATTGTGTCTAAGCAAATGATCCTTCCAATACGGAAGCTTCCAGAATATGCTTTTCTTATGCCAATTGTGATGCTCCCCATATCCATCCGGCATATTAGCTGGAGTGTGCCAATTTCCACCACGATTGACTGTTTCCAATGCACCATAATGATCAATTTCTGCTTCTAGATCTTCCCCGGAAATATAAACAGGAGGAGGAACACGAACAGTTTTTTTCTTTCTAAACAACCGCTTATTTCTTCGATATGCATGATGAATCGGTAGAAATCGGCGATGACAATCAAACCAACTTGTTTTCCGACCATGTTTCAATTGAAACGCATCTGTCCGATTGAGACAATATGGACAAGACAATCGCCCATGCGTAGTCCAACCTGATAACATCCCGTAAGCAGGGAAGTCGCTTATTGTCCACATAAGCACCGCACGCATTGTAAAAAAAAATTTCCTTGCAAAATCATATGTCCGAACCCCGGTATACCACAACTGCTCTGATTCCTGTATCAGAGGCTGCAAAAACACATCAAGGGAACGCTTCGGATGCTTCGGACCTGGTACTAAAATACTCAAGAATAAAAATTCCCTTTGCATGCACATATCTGGGGGAAGGTTGTAAGGCGTTAGGATTACTGGCCATAAAGAATATTGCCTACCAGACATACCAAATGGACTAAATCCATATGTGCAAAGATCAAGATACACATTACGTTTCTCTCTAGCAAAGTCTGGATGTACCGTCTTAAAGTGTTTCCACGCTTTTGCATCTGAAGGATGAGTAACCTCCTCATCTGTTTGCAAATGATCTGCATGTCATCTCATCGATGCAGCTGTCCTCTCAGACTGATACATTCTTTTTAATCTATCAGTTATAGGAAGGTACCACATCCGCTGGAACGGTACCTTACTCCGACCAGTACCTTGCGGCTTATATCTTGGCTTATGGCAAAATCGACATTCCAGCAACTTATCATCATCTTTCCAAAAAAGCATGCAATTGTCAACACAGACATCTATCATCTCAGAAGGCAACCTAAGACTATAAACCAGCTTCTGTATCTCATAGTAAGTTTCAGCTGCTAAATTGTCCTCTGGAAAATACTCTTTAATCAAATCAGCCCAATCATCCATGCAAACCTCAGCTAAGTTATGATCAGTTTTAATAGTCATCATCCTAGCCGCCAACGACAATTTAGAATGTCCTTCTCTACATCCATCGTAGAGTGGCTGATTTGCAGCATCTAGCATATCATAAAAAAAAATTTCATCTAGATTGGGTTCCTCATCATCATGATGATCATGTGCAAATGTACTTACGGTTTCATGAAATGCATCCGTAACCATGTCATGAATCCTATCATTATCTTCACCATGCTACTCCGCATGATCATTAAATTGATTAAAATTATTTGACTCATCAAAATTCGATGCTTGATAATTGCTACTACTACTAGCTGCATTTCCCCCATGACCCTCTCCATGATAATACCATATATAGTAATGCGGCATAAACCCTCTATTTAATATATGCGACCACACCTTCGAGATAATGATAAATTTCCTATTCAAGCATCTGGCACAAGGACAGTACATCTTACCACTGATAATCGTACTATGTATACTTCCTGCCTGATGCATGAATCCCTCCACCCCATCACTGAACTCATTTGTTAGCGATCCCTCTGAATCAAGACGATTATACATCCATCTTCTAATTTCGTATATTGACATTTTTTGTTGGTCAGAAAGAAGTAAATATTGTTTTTGAATATGAAATTTTTATTATGAAGTTGGCCACTATATATAGATTTTTATTTTCATTACCATCGAATTACCTACGATTTTACATCGATTTCACATCGATTTTAAAACGAATCTAAAAATGTTTACATCGACTTTACAACGATATTAAACATTTTTACCTAACCGAACACCGTGAACTTAAAACGTGCTCACCTAACTGATTAATCGTTTGGAAATCGATGTAAAGTTCAAATTATAATAATTATTGCTAATTCGTGGGTAATTTTACGACGATATTACAACGTTTTATATAAACCTCGGTAAATCGTCGCTAAGTTACAACGATTTTACGACGATTTTGATAATCGTCGTAATGTCGTCGGTAATCGTTGTAAAATCGTCGCTAATTAGCGACGATTTTACAACGAATATTTTCGTCCTAATTTTGCGACGATTTTACGACGTCTTAAAGAATCGTCGTAAAGTCGTCGCAAAAACGATTGCAATTTGTAACGAAATAAAATCGTCGCAAACAATCGTTGCAAAATGCCTGTTTTCTTGTAGTGGTTTTAACACATCAATTATGGAAGAAAATGAACGGCGAATCATTTAACAAAAATCTGCAAATCTTGGGACCATGGAGAAGGCACAACCCCTTTTGTGGTGACTCTGTCTTAATTAAAGTCTAATTTTGTTTATTTTAATTTTTGCTTTACTTCCTTGTGATTTCTTTGCTGAATTATTAGCGTAATTAAGAAATTTGTTACCATAAAAACCGAGAATATGTTAAAGATGAGGAAGGATACCGGAAGATGAAAATGACAAAATCTGAAAATGTGAAGATGCGGAAGGAAGCTAAGAAAAACCAGAAGAATAAGGAAACATAGAAGACAAAGAAGACAAATGCAATGAATTAGGAGAAGTCGAAGAACAAGAAGAAGAAGATCGACGAATAAAACTTGAAGAAAAAAAGGAAGAAGTCGAAGAAGACGAAGATTATGAAAAAGAAGAAGCCCAAGACGATGAAAATGATAAGGAAGTTATGAAGAAGAAGAAAAACCAAAAGATAAAGCAGAAGAAGTAAAAGACGACGAAAAACCTGAATAATAGGATGTCGAGAAGGCGAAGATGATGAGAAAGGATAAGAAAGAAGAAGACGAAGAAGAAGACGAAGAAAAACTGAAAGAAAGAAAAAAGAAAAAGAAGTCGGAGAAGATGGAGACGATGAAATTAAAACAAGTCGGAGAAGACGAAGACGATGAAAAAGAGAACGAAGAATAATAAGCTGTTAAGGAAGAATAAGGAAAAGAGGAGGAAAAACCATATTTTAGGATTTTGTTTTTTATAAATATTATTAATCGGAGGTAACACATATATGATAACATTTTATTTATATATGATATTATAATGCAGTTGATATGATAAGTATATTTTTGCTGTAATTTTGTTTTCAAATTTAGATATACAATTTAAATAAATGGTTTCGTGTACAAAAGATACAAGAAAATAGTGGTTGAAATGATGAAGTTGTTTTGACGGCGAAAAAATGTGTGATTGATATGAAGAATGAGAAGGAAGAGATGGCCAAGATGCTTGAACGTAAAGTAAGAGAACAAAAGAGGAGATAAGAAGTTGAAGGAGACAAGACTAAACATATCTATTGTGGAATTTATCTTTCATGAAGGATAAAAAAGAAGAACATATTAGAGATTCTTGAGAAAGAAACAAGGGAGATCTAACTGCCAGAACAAGAAGAGGACGAAGAAAAACCGGAAGGAGAAAATGAAGACAAACCTTAAGAAAAAGAGGAAGAAGAAGCCATAGAAGTTAAAAACAATAAGGAAGAAGAAGAAGAAATCGAAGACGAAGAAGAAGAAAAACAGAAGAAAAAGAAGACGACGAAGAAGGAAAATGATGTAGAAGAGGGAGAAGAAAATGACGAAGAAAAACCGGAAGAGTGAGAGAGTGAAAAAAATAGGAATTCATAGAAGCCAAAGATGATGAAAAAGAAGAGGAAGAAGACGAAGACGAAGACTAAGATGATGAAGAAAAAGTCGGAAAAGACGAGGAAGATGACAAAGACAAAGAAAAAGAAAAACCATAAGTAGGATAAGAAGGCGGATGAGACAAAGACGTTGAAGAAGAAGAAGGATGAGAAAGTTAAGGATTTGGAGAAGAAGAAGAGGAAGAAGACGAAGGTGATGAAGAAGAAGAAGAAGAATAAGAAAAAGCCAAAGACAATGAAAAAGAGAAAAGGAAAATACGAGGGAGAAGATAAACCAAAATATAAAGAATAAGAAGAAGAAGGTGAATCAGAAGAATTTGAGGATGAAGACGGGATGAAGAAAAACCAAAAGAATAATAAGCCAGAGAACGAAGACGATGAAGAAAGAAAACCGGAAGAGATAGACGAAAACAAACCGAAAGAGAAAGAAGAAGAAGAATTGTTGGAGTCAAATATGATAAAGAAGAAGAAGTTGAAGTCAAAGACGGTTAAGAAGAAGAAGAAGAAAAATAAATCAAAGACGATAAAAAGAAGAAGAAAAAGGCAAGGAATAACCGGTTATAGCAAGAGACACTTACGACAAAATGGAGAGAGAGTTCTAGCGATGGAGAGATAAAAAAGAATTGCTTTACATACAATGTGTGAGTGAATGAAACATTATTCAATATGTTCTCGAGCTCTATGATTGTCATTGCTTTATTTCGTATTTTTATGAATAATATTCGTTGTTATTTCTTTTTTTCTTTCTTTTTTTGGATTGATCGTAAATCTAACATTGTTGTTATATTTGTGTTTAGCTTTTTATCGGTAACAAAGTAAATAACTTAATGATGTAATTAGTTTATGAAACCTATCTGCTCGCGCAAGGCGCGGGCTACCTACCTATTTTATAAATAAAATATATGGAATATAATTACACAAAGTCTGCCTTCACGTAGTTTCCAGCTATCTGATCTTGTACTTATTTTTATTTTTAAAATCCCTATCTTATAAAAAAAGATGAGAAAATTACTCAGAATAACACTACTCTTTCATTTTATTACTAGAATAATACCTTAAAATGAGTTTACTAGAATAACACAACTCTTTTGTCAAAAGACAGAAAACCCATTTTCAATCACTTATTTACACAAATGCCATTTTAATTTTTTTTTTAACTCAAAAAAATTTCTCTTCTCTCCCTTAGATCTATTCAGATGGAAAATAAATAAAAATCTCGCCTCGCCTTCTGTCCCAGTCGCCGCGAAGCTCGATTCTGCTGAAGTCGAGCCTCGCGACGCCGCCGGAAAGTCCAGGAAACGCCGCCGTCATCTGCCGAGCCACCGAGAGAGGTAAACACGCGAACCCTAAACCCTAGGTTCAGCTTCTGTATAGGTTTCAATCTGGGCAAACTCTAACCTAACTCCGCCCTTGACCCGTAGCCACCGCAGCAGCGCCCTAGCCGCCAGAACCCGCCGCCACGCCGAACCCTAGCCTCCACGTTGATTGATTCCACCAAGAGAGGTAACCGCAAGCCTTTAACCTTTCGATCTAGTTTATGTTCTCGCTTGGATGTTGAACCGTGACTTTAAACAAAGGTTTTTAGCAATTCATTTTCTGAGCAGATTCATCTTGTAAAACCCAGATTTGGTTTCTGCAGACGAACATGAACATGTCATGAGACAAATAAGTATGCGACAAGCAAATAAATCTGCGACAAACAAATAAGTCTGTGACAAACAAATAAGTCGCAGGCTTATTTTGTATGTCGCAAACTTATTGTGTATGTTGCATACTTATTTCCTTTGTTGCTGACTTGTTTCCTTTGTTGTTATTGTTGAAAACTTGTTTCATTTGTCGCATACTTGTTGCTGACTTGTTTCCTTTGTTGTTGACTTGTTTCATTTGTTGCAGATGTTTCATTTGTCGCAAACGTATTGTGTATGTCGCAGACTTATTTCCTTTGTTGCTGACTTGTTTCCTTTGTTGTTATTGTTGCAGACTTGTTTCATTTATCGCAGACTTGTTTCATTTGTCGCAGACTTGTTTTATTTGTTGCAGACTTTGTTGTTATTGGCAGATTTGTTTATCGCAGACTTGTTTCATTTGTTGCAGACTTATTTCATTTGTTGCAGACTTGTTTTATTTGTTGCAGACATGTTTCATTTGTCGCAGACTTATTGTGTATGTCGCAGACTTATTTCCTTTGTTGCTGACTTGTTTCCTTTGTTGTTATTGTTGCAGACTTGTTTCATTTGTCGCAGACTTGTTTCATTTGTTGCAAACTTTGTTGTTATTATTGCAGATTTGTTTATCGCAGACTTGTTTCATTTGTTGCAGACTTGTTTCATTTGTTGCATACTTGTTTTATTTGTTGCAGACATGTTTCATTTGTCGCACTTGTTTCCTTTGTTGCAGACTTGTTTCATTTGTTGCAGACTTATTTTAGATGTTTAAGACTCTAGCCCGTGTCGTCCTCTAAGCTCGGTTTTAATTTCTGTTTCGGTTTTCAATAAGTTACACTTTTAAACATAAAATCACATTTTCGTTAATTCCAAGTGCATTTTTGATCAACCTAAGTACCTTTCCAAGACATGACTCTAATTCTCCTAATTTGATAAATTTGATCAAATCCCATCTATAAATTCACACAGCTCGGAGAAAAAAAAACAATCCCTGTAAATAGAAATAGAAGGTCTTGTTGCGCTGGGGATAGATGAAAAGACAAGCTCTGAAATGGTTAAGTAGCGGAGAACAAATAAGTCTGCGACAAACAAATAAGTCTGCAACAAATGACAAAGAGAAAACAAAACGTATAAGTGTACGATAAAGAAAAACAAAACTGCAACACACATAATAAGTCTGCGACAAAGGAAAACAAAAATGCAACAAAACAACAAAAATGCAACAGAACAAATAAGTCTGCGACAAATGACAAAGGAAAAACAACAATATAATTTGTAACATGATCGCCACGAAGAACGGGATCGGCGATGGAGAACAACGGCGATGAAGAAATTTTTCGGTTTGCAGAAAAGGTTGACGGCGGTCGCACATAACCCTAATGGTGCAGTGGAATATTTTGTAAATTTAATACTTTTTACTGGCCTTATTAGGAAAATCAACTTACTTCCTAGAAGTTCGAAATAAGTCTGCAACACATTCAATAAGTCTGCAACGAAAGTCTAGGACAAACAAATTCGGTAAGTCTGCAACACATTCAATAAGTCTGCAAAACAAGTCTGTGACAAACAAAGTGTTATTCTAGTCAGAAAACAAGTTTGCAACACGGTCAAAATAAGTCTGCAGTTTTTAGTGCCACGTAAGCAATTTACAAATAAGTATGCGATGTTGAACATCAAATATGCGAAATTGTAAATAAATCTGCGACAAGCGATGTTATTTCAGTAAGACTTTTTAATGTCGCAGACTTAGTCTTTTTGTTGCAGATTTTTCAAAAGTCTGCAACAAAGCAATTAAGTCTGCAACAAACAGCTGCAGATTTTATATAAGTCTGCATAATAAGTCTGCAAATTGAACTTATGTCTGCGACAAAGGGAATAAATCTGCGTAATAAGTCTGCAATAAAAAATAAGTATGCAAGTCTGCAACAAAGCACATTAAGTCTGCGTCGAAAAGTCTGCAATACGCATAATAAGTCTGCAGATCTGCGCATACTTAATAAGTCTGCAACATTGAAAAATAAGTCTGCATAATAAGTCTGCAGATCTGCGCATATTTATTAAGTCTGCATAATAAGTCTGCAGATCTGCGCAAATTTATTAAATCTGCGACAAAGGTTCGTAGACTTATTCTGAAAAACACAGTGACATTTTTGTAAATAAGTCAAATGTTTGCTTACGTGGAAATAATTTAGTAATGGCAGTTTCGTAATAACGATTTTCCTAACAAAAGCAAATAAGGGTATAATGGGCATAAAACTCATTTTTTCTTTCCCAGTTAATATATTTTAATCTAGTAATAACATATTTATATGTTATTCTAGTTTTTTTTTCAAAAAAGATTGAAAACAAAAAATCGTAGAACAATTCTCTTTCTGCTTTTTTAAATTACAAAACAGTGGAATCTTTCTATATCTCCATCTTAGAGTCTCACAAATTCGCAATGCATTGAGCTCTTTTCTTTGTCTATGGTAAACCTCACTTCCTTTAAAAAGTAACAGCTCGTACGGTTACAAAATACTTCGACAACTAATTTGATATTCTAAAGATCAGAATTTTTTTTTTTTAATCGGAGTATATATCTCACCGAAATCTAGACTAATCCCCAAATTTTAGTTTTTATTGTCACTAAAAGCGTTTACGGGTGATGATAACCATAAAAGTTATAAGGGTTAATTACACTGTAAGGCACATCAGCCAGTTTTGTTTTCAAAAAAGCACATTTAATTCTTAAGGCTCTTTTTCCCGTTCATGTGTGTGAAAAACCAAAATGGTCATGCATGGTCATGGATGCAAAGTCGTCGATGAGTCAGAAAATCAAAAATTTGAGTAAAAGAATTATTACCCCACTTGATTTGTTTTTTTTTTATATATAATGTGAAAGACATAAAACAATTTTCTGGAAACAATATATGATAATTCTATTTTTCTAACATTTTAAAATTCATTTTGCTATAATTTTGATGTGAAACAAGAAATCTAAAACAAAAACAAAAAATCTAAACATATGAAATCTATATCGACGTGGACATGAAAACGTGGACAATTGTGAATGAACATATGAGAATATTATATTATTAGTGTGGATGGTCATGTGTGGATAGTAATTTACTTGTACATATCAAGAACTACATCTACACATGACCATTCACACATTACCATCAGTAAAGTATTATCCACACATGACCATCCACACTAACAATACGAGATTCTTATCTGTCTACACACAATTGTCCACGTTTTCATGTCCACGTCGATTTCGATTTCATATGTTTAGATTTCTTGTTTTTTTTTTCGAATCAAAACTATAGCAAAATAGATCTTAAAATGTAGAATAAATAAAATCATCATTTATTGTTACCAAATAAATTGTTTTATGTCTTTCACATTATAAAAAAATAGAAAATAAATCAGGTGGGGTACTAATTTTTTTCCATATTTTTCACCATCCACGACCTTGCATCCATGATCATGCATGCGATTTCTGATTTACAAAAAAAAAAACAAAGTGAAGGGTAAGAATGTCAATTTCATCATCTAAAATGCCTTAACAGTTAAATGTGGAAGTCCACAAATGGTTTCATGCCATTAACAAAAAAAAAAGACACCACTTTATTGCTCTATGGTGGATCCTCTCGTCTAACAATATTACTCATTGATCGTCTCTTTTTTTTCACCACATTTCCTTTCCAATTTATATTTGCTTCTCACACTATTTTTGTTTGTTTGTTGTTTAAAGAAGCTTAATGTTACAAATGAACATGACTACATAGTGTTTGCTAGTGTTTGGCTTGTGTGATCTCTTTTACTGTGTCGTTTTGGCTTAAGTTATTAGTATTTGTCATCAAATTATTATTGTAGCTTTCAGGTTTGTTTCAGAGACCATAACATCTTACCCTAATCTGATCATGTGGATTCGTCCCCCCCCCCCCCCCCCCCCCCCCCCAAAAAAAACTGATCATGTGGTTATTTTTCAGAGCAGTTATATTTAAGGTAACATGAAATTTTATTGAATATGCTCGAAGCAAATCAACCCTACAGCAATGGGAAGAAAAAAACTATATTCGAAACCAAAATAATAATAATAATAATGTAAACAAGAGAGAGAAAAGTCTAATTAGTAAAAAAAAAAAAAAAACTCTAATTAGCTAATCTCAAAAACCAAATAGAAACGAGTGCTTAGTGATGGGGTTGGGGTCTAAAGGTCTGTAACCCATAGTTGAGTAATTAATTTGATGTTCTTAAGATCAGAATACTGAAACACTTAGAATAATAAGTCTCTGTTTCTATTACCCCACCAGAACACCATTTTATTGTTCTATCGTGGATCCTCTTGTCTAACAACATTATTGGTCTGATCATCTCTTTCACCACATTCCCTTTCCGATTTATATTTGCTTCTCTCACCTTTTTTATAAAAAAAGAAAAAAATTGTTCAGAGAAGCTAATATTACAAATCATCACCTATGCTATAGTGCTTTAGGTGTCTCAAATTTAGTTAGCAATGCCTATAATGCACAAAGCAACTGAACAACCTTAAAAGAGGAAATAGTTCCGGGAGAGAGGCACTGAATTGGCTGGCGCACACGAAAGTACCTCACCGTTTGCTGTGACAACATATGTCTCTGGGTCCACAGTGATGTTCGGAAGCGCATCATTCAGCTTCATGTCGAGTTTCGTGAGCTCCCTCACGTTGGATACCGCCACAACCCTCTTCTTGAGTCCATATGCTTGTTTTACCCCGTTTCTCAAGGCAGCCTGGGTTAGGTAAGAACAAAGAAACTACACTTGTGTCAATTGAATCAACTGGAGAAAGAAAGGGAGATATATATAGTGTGATAAGAGATTCCGTGCCTTGCTGACAAATGCAACAGAGTTCTCACTTCCGGCCTTTCCAAATGCTCCAAACATAGGTCTCGATATGACCTAGCGCATTAATAAAAGCAAAGAATGTTATATTCATAATCCACCAGATAAAATAAGTCCAGAAAATAGATGGTTACCGGCTCAGGGGTGGGTATGCTAGCATTTGCATCCCCCATATTGGCCCAGGCTATATTGCCACCTTTAATTATCATTTCTGGTTTTGCTCCGAAGAAAGCCGGCTTCCACAAAACCAGATCAGCTAGCTTCTTTTCCTGCAGAGCAGTTCATTTTTCAATTGAGTACACAAAAACACTGAGGTTAAGTAGGGTTTTACATTATTCCTGATCTACAAAATTACCAAATCGTATAGCCATAAGGAATCTCATTACATAATGCAGGAAATAAATTGTGCATCAGAAAAGATGTTTCACGCAGTTTTGGCATCTATTACGAAACTAAAAACTTGCAACAGGAAAAGAAAGCTGTATGTAAGATTGAAGATTAGCATACCTCAACCGAGCCAATTAAGTCAGCAAACCCATTGGCTATAGCTGGGTTTATAGTGTACTTTGCGATGTATCTCTTTATCCTCAAGTTATCATCATCAGTTGTGTTAGTATCAATCACTCCCCTCTGAGTCTTCATCTTGTCAGCAGTCTGCCAAGTTCTGCTTATTACCTGCAAAAAGAAATGGATATCACATTTCTTTTAAAGCAAACAGTAGGAGCATACAAGAGAAAATGCTACAAAGTAAGCAATCTATGCAGAGAGGAGATAGGCAACACGATCATGGTACCCTTCTCTCTGAGATCATTAGCTTTGAATAATTCGAATACTATGAACCAGGAAGTGAAGAACTCTCTCATAATAAATTTCTGAATAACTTTGCAAAGAGTGAAATAGCTAATTATGAGAAGCTAGAATCTCAACTATTAATTTAACAAAATCTTTATGGTTAACCTCTCCAATGCGACCCATTGCTTGTGAGTCAGAGGAGATAATGCTGATGGCTCCCATATCATGCAATATGTCCTCTGCTGCTATTGTTTCAGCTCTTATCCTTGATTCAGCAAAAGCTACATCTTCTGGGATGTTCTTGTCAAGGTGATGGCACACCATCTGCTTGTGTTTGCATATGAGGTTATTAACAAGACAAAAGTATAGTAATTAGCCATCAGTCGTATACTCCTATTCAATTCTCATACCAGCATGTCAAGATGTTCATCTATGGTATTTTTCGTATATGGCCGTGTTGGATTGGTTGATGACGGGAGTACATTTTTTACACCACAAACTCTGATGATATCAGGCGCGTGTCCACCACCAGCACCTTCGCTGTTCAGAAGGATTTAACAAACAAAAATAGCACTTCAATATTTGCTTCAAATACAGATTGTGACCTTACTTTGATATTGTTGTTACACATTTAGTTATATCAGCCAACTGAACCTCATAACTAGATAGCGTAAGGGGACTTGGCTCAAGGAATTTAAGATACTGACAATAAATAAAATTAAGAAGCAAGCATCTGAGAGGTGCATGAATCGGTGAGAAGCTGATGAACCTGTGGTATGTATGTATTGTTCTCCCTTGAAATGCATCGATTGTGTGCTCCACAAAGCCCGATTCATTTAAGGTGTCAGTATGAATGTTCACCTGTCAAATCCAAACAATTTGAGTACACTTGGGAAACTGCCAATTTTGTTTCTTAAAAAGAGGATGTCAAGGACAAGAGAAGACTTGGATATCATATTCTTCTGCAACTGCTAAACAATTGTCTATCGCAGCAGGAGTAGTTCCCCAGTCCTCATGCAGCTTCAATCCCATTGCTCCAGCCTCCAGTATGTGACGAAGCTCTAAGGGTTTAGATGTATTTCCCTAACAAGGATACATCATACATTTGCAAACCGTAAGAGTTCTAGTCAGCTACTGTTGTATCTGTCTGAAGAAGTGCAGACTTTTGAAAAAAAAATGATAACATTGGACAGCAAGCATATCATTATCAAAAAGAAACATATCCCACCTTCCCTGTAAACCCAAAGTTTAGTGGCAAGCTATCCGTGGACTGCAGCATTAACTTCATATCGGACGGAGAAGGGGTGCAGGTAGTAGCACGTGTACCGTAAGCAGGCCCTGTCCCTCCTCCAACCATAGTTGTAATGCCTGCAGATGAATATGTATCAAAACCAGTGTTCTAAGACACTTACAAAGTTAATGCTTCCCCATACATGACTATAGTCCGTAATATGTTCGTAATATGTTCAAGGAGAATATATGCAGTCAGGCTTCTCTGCTCACCGCTTGACACTGCTTCATATACCAATTGAGGACATATGAAATGCACATGACAATCTATAGCTCCTGCTGTTACAATCATTTCTTCTCCAGCAATAACCTCAGTCTTAGCCTAAGAAAATAAAAAAAGAGGAGATAAGAAGCCCACAATGATATTTACAGTGTTTATGCAGTGAATTAAATTACCCCAATAAGCATATTGCTCTGCACACCATGCATGGTATCTGGATTGCCTGCTTTCCCAAGACCGACAATATGACCATTTTTAATGCCAATATCTGCCTTAAAGATTCCTGAATAATCAATTATCACACAATTGGTAATGACAGTATCCAAAGAAAGAGCATCAGGTTGCTCTATTCCTTGGCCCATGCCTTCTCTTATAACTTTTCCACCTCCAAATACACACTCATCGCCATAAACCGTGTAATCTTTTTCGATTCTTGCATATAAGTTGGTATCACCTAGCCGAAGCTTGTCACCAGTGGTAGGACCATACATATTTGCATACTTTTCGCGGGAAAGTGTAGTCGTAAATCTAGGATCTTCCCCTGAGATCCCCTCACTGCAAAGAGACCAATTAAAAACTTGATTTTGTTGAATCTAGCAGGTAGGATAACCAAGTCGAAACCCAATCTAGGAACACTAAAAATGCAAAATAGCTAGGACTTAACCTAGCACCAGTATCTTCCAGGTGCCTAAAGCCTCTCCTCTCCATGGTTTCCATCAAAACTGACCAACTGACATCATCAACCAGACCGTCAACAATTCCATTTCCTCCCCTGATCACTTTATTTCCACCAATATTCACAAGTACAACGCGTTTTCTTTCTCCTGGCTACGAAAAGCATAACGATTTTCACTGACATGACCAAAAGCTGTTAATCCTTTAGCCGGGAAGCATAACAAATATATCATGTTAACTGCAATGAAAGCAGCAACGAATCTCTAAAGATGATGCCATTCAAACCTTTTCTTGAAAAGATTTTTCCGGTTTTATAATATTAGTGTTTGTTTCTCCGTATTTCAATTCCAGGACAAACACCATCTAGATAAGATGAAATGCTAAAGAGCTTTCTAATTGAGGCCAAATCAATACGGTATATGAGAAATGATACAAGAGAAAGAGATATTCAGAAATCCAACCTCGAATCGTACAGCTGTACCAGCTGGTATGTTTAGACGCATACCAAGAGCTTTACGTCTGTCAAACACCAACAGTGGATTCACTTCAATGAAATGGTAGTGACTTCCAACCTGAAAAGAGAGACTGCAAAATTAAATATAACGGATTTTGTGAATCTATCTCTATCTAGAAAACCAATAAGAATTGAAAACTAAAGATATCTTACAGTAAACTGAAACACAGAAGAAGAAAGAAACGAATGACAAAACTAACACACCTGTACTGGTCTGTCTCCATTGTTCACAACTTTCAGTACTACTGCTTTCCTTCCATGGTTTATTATTATACTTCCATCTCCATACTTTATATCACCAGGAATTACTTCCTCATGAGCATCTGGAAACATATCCAACGAAGGGACTGCGAAACGAACCATTTAATCATATCATAATCTCTCCACATAAACAATAATACTACTTCGACTAAATTCTATTTGGCATGAAAAAAGATAATCTAAGTTGGTTTCTCCTATCATCAAAGCTTAAAAAAAAAACACTTTGCCTCGGGAAGAAATATGTCACTTGAATCCATATACAACAATGCACGGGTGATGTAAAGATAATGTAATCTCGCTTGAGCTCAAAAGTATTCACTCTAAGCAAAGTGCTCCAAGAAAATTAAAAATTTTAACTGTAGAATGCAGAGATAAAATCGAACCTGGAAGGAAAGATCCATGCAAAGCAAGTTCAAGGTTCCCGTTTTCGCGAGATATCGGTTCATGAACGGTGATTAACTTTGTACCATCATGAAACGTCCCTTCGACCTACAACAGCTTAACTAGTTACGATAACTTGACACTTCGTGAGAAAACGCAAAAGCAAGGAACATAAAAGCATTAACCACTTGAAAAAAATGGACAGGATTAATGAAACCCAACCTGAACCGTATAAAGAAGATGTACGACAGCAGGAAGAACCTGTCTCCTGTTAAAAGCAAGAGAAATGAAATTAGCATCAAAACAACACAAAGTGGATCATCAACTAAACTAAATAGAGTTAATCCTATCACCTTCCTAACATATGTCTCCCAATTTCCATCAGCTCAGCCACGCTTTTCTCACCATCACGAACAAACTCAAGAATCTACACAACCGTGAGAACCTTAACACAGTTTTTGGGGATACAAGACACAAACTTAAGAGCTGCAGACTATGCAAATGAAATCGAGAGTACCTGAGTGGCAATGAGTGCTACAGCTTCAGTGTAATTGAGCCTAATACCACGAGCAAGACGCTTCTGCGCAAGGAAACCAGCTTGATGAAGACCTAGCTTCTCGATCTCCCGTGGCAACAACTTCATTTTCTCCTTCTTCCAATCCAATCAAGTTGCCACGGATCAACAAACGGAAGATTCCGTTACCACGAAGCCTTTACTGGTAAGAGATTCGATTTGAGTAGATGGAGAAGAGGAGTTGACAATCAGTTCTTAGCAGACTGTTGAAAAGTTTATTCAATTTTCATTTCATCTCTAATTGCATCATCCCTGAGTCATAGATTCGGATTCTCTTTTTTTTTTATAAAGATTCCATTTTTTTAAGACAACACTTGGTTGTCTAATAGAGTAAAAGAAAATGGAAAAAAGGTGAAAAATAGACCGGTGTTCCGAGTAAGACTTTACTGGTAAGAGATTCGACGACATTTTGCGGTTTCTGATCGTCATTCTTGCTATAAAGACCGGTGTTCCGACTAAGACTTCCAGCTGCCTTGGATGATTTGGAAATTAGTTTATATGTAATCCTTTCATGTATAGTTTTGGTATTTATCTTAAAACTGTCTTTCTACTTCAAGTTTTTTTTTTTTTTTGGGTTTTTGATATGATAATGGAACCACCCGAGAAGAACCATGTGCTTTATTCAGTACCAACGACGTCCGTGATCAACTCGAATGGCCCAACGACCATCGGGACTACATTCTCACCTCAACTAGAGGACTCCTCGAAGTTGAATCAATCCATTCCAAGTTCAGGTGAGGAAGTTATTCAACTTCCAAGACAGGTGAATACCAGCCGACGCGAATCGGATATACGGGCGTTCAAAGAATTCTTCCAAGCAAACCAGAATGAATTAAACTACAAAATAAATTGTTCTGGAATCTTGATTCATCAGAGCAATTATTAAAATTGGAATCAGCCCAATTGGAGTTCATACGTACAAGAAATGGATTTTTCAAGTCCACGGATCTGCTTCAGCACCCAGTGCGCGTCAATGCCAAAGATCGAGTCACACAGCCCGACTCAGGTACGATATAGCTACTAAACCAATTGTAGAATGTTAATGGATCTCTTATGTTTCCAACAAGCCCAAGATCAGAAGAAATGGACGTCAGGTCAAAAAGATATTCCCCATTTACCTAAATGGGTCGACTTGGTTCTATATTTGGTGAATGCAAGGCCCAATTCGTTTTGAAACTATCAAACTCATGTTTGGCATCCAGGGACATCTCTACCAAACCCAAAGACTCAAGCACAGCAAGGAATTCGACCCAAGGAAGTGCAAAAGTCTTTTCTTTTGAATTAAACTTGTGTTTTAATGTTTGTCTTCCCAAAACTATTTCTCTCTCCTTCATGCAAACCTTGTTGTTTGCTTATTTAATCTTTGTAAGATCTTTGATCAAAAATAACCAACAATTAATCAAATAACTTCTTTCTATTTTCGAATTCTCTTTAGTGGATTTCTAAGGATTTTCGATTCGGTTTTATCAAAGAGATTTCCATCTCTCTTTGTGGGTAACCATTCAAACGATCGTCGTCAAAGAAGTGTCCGCAAGCGAGCTGCGAGTTGGAAGGATCATTGAGAGGAGTCTCACGCCTTCGAGCCGGTTCCACATCTCCGAAGCTACGATTTCACCGCCTTGAATTTCCGTTCAAGGATTATCCAAGCATTACCGCTCCTTTTGAGAAGATCCCGTGGACAAGGGTGTATTAGTTTTCCTCGTATGGGTTTTTTGTCAAAGAATTTACTGTTATGAGGCAGTGCACCGGTACCACAACACTATATTTTTCATGCCAAACTGAGCTAAAATGAATTCGAATGTGGTCAGGAAGTGTTCATGTGGATTATGTGTTGTTGCTGGAAATACAATAGTCAAAAATTGTAAATATGAATAAACGGAGGATTTTGGTTTATTTTTATGAAAAGAAGAATTGATGGAGTTTGTTGCTCGATGGGAACATACATGATCTGAGAGCGATTTGGACAAAGTTTTTGCGGAGTAAACTGGTTTAGTATTTCGATTCTCAAAAGCGATTTACAATAACATGAACAAAGAAAAGACAAGTGTTTGAGTCTAGAGCTAAGTTGTAGTTGAGAGTGGTGTAGAAAGTTGGATTATAGTCCTTGTTTTATACTTTGAGATCGTGTTTAACGTCTTCGTTTATCCCGCCGTATTCGCAATGAATGGTCTTTAAGTTTGAAGATCTGGTCACTGGTTTGAATGAGTCATTGGTCTCGTCGGGGTTGGCTAACGGTTATCCTCTTTGACCATAGACCTTCACTTCGGTGGACCTTTCAGTTCGGCCCGCGATCTCGATTACTCATTTGATCTCGTCTGGCTTTTCTGACTTCACCATGCTTTTTTACAAAAAAATTATTGGGCCGAGATTTTAACTCCGACAATGTGATTCATTTAGAGGATTAAAAATGGAAAAGCGTTTTAGGGTATAATTCGCAAACCGTCGGATATAGTCAATTACACCCTTAATGAAAGCAAAAAAAAAAAAAGGAAATACTTTTCTTGTCAGTGGATATGTTTGGAAGAGGATGACATAGCAACAGCAAATTGTTTACATGAATATCATCAACAAACTATCGTGTTTCGTAAACAATAAGATAAAAAAATTTAATGATATTGGGATGATCAAACTGTAAAAATTAGTTTATCTCAAAAGCGAAGCCTGTTTTCAATGCACTCAAAAATGGAACCTTTTCAATATTTTATCGCACGAGATCGCTTTTCAAGAATTTGAATAATGGATTGCCTTGAGTTGGTAAGATGTTATTTTTGCCAACATCTCCACAAATATGGGCCACTGGGCCAGAAATTAAAAACATATAATCGATTAGAAGAAGAAAAAAGCATAACCGCTAATTCAAAAAGCGCACAGCTGAAATCGAGATTAACCTCTCGCTTTTTCCCTCACGTTAACGCGAGTACGTATAAAAATCTAAAATTTTCTCATGCTTTCCTCAATCTTCTCCTATCTCAATTCCCGAGCATTCCTCAAAGATGGTACGTAATTCTCTCAAATTCTACTCTCAAATACTATCGCCATGTTGGTTTAATTTACAATGGATTTTTGGCAGGAGCAACCTGCCAGAAGGAAGCCACGACACAGGCCACTTGAGACCTGTGGTGCTATGATACTCGCCATTGTTCGCGTTGTTTACACAAGAAGCCAGACTCTGAAGAAGAATCCACCCTCTTGGCTCCTGCAGAAAATCTTCCAATCCGTTTTCTTCTTCGCTTCGATGACAATTCCTTTCCATCGCCACTTCCTCGCGATTCTTTCTGCAGCCGACGATCACATTCTCGCGTTGCAAGACGCGATCGAGACCTACTTCCCTTCCTCGAGCATCGCTTTCCTCAAGATCTTCGATTTGCTGGCCGTAGCAGACTCTCTGCCTGAGAAACTTGATGGGTTTCTGGAGAAACTTCCCAGGTCGATGAGCATAGTCGCGTGGCTTGACTGGATGCTGATTCACGCCATCTATTGGCTTGATTCTCTAGTAAACGTGTTGGATCGTTGGAGAGACAAGAACAAGGGGACAAAGGAGAAGGAGATCACTGTTGATAGAAGCTTTAGCAGATCCGGATCAATCTCAGTAGAATATGAAGAAGAAGAGAAGGAGAAATTGGGGACTGAGGAGAAAAAAGCGACGTATAAGGAGGCATTACAGAGAGGAAGCAGCGGAGAAGATGGTGGAGGAAGCACCGGTCGCAGCAGCAGCAGCCGCGGTGATCCTATATTGGAACTGTTTGAGTCCGGTTGGATCCAGAATCCCATCAAAAGAAGTAGTAGAAGCGCCGATTCGCTCACCTTCTCGCGTTCTGAATCTTACTCGACTTCGACCTGAGGTGGTGATACAACGACGATACTAGCACATACCACAAACCTATATGTTTTGGTAGACTTCTTTTTTATGTTCTTGTATTCATTCCTTTGTAAATATCATATTTCAAGAAACCTAACTTGAAGGTTCGTTAAATGTAGTGAATCTTTTTTTGTTTGGATTAAATCTTAGAAACATAAGATGCTATAAGGATAACAAGTGATTTACATTGGCTTGTGTAGTTAGGTTAAAATTGGGGTTTTGCTTTTATTGTATTAATTAATAATCTCATATACATTTTTTTTTTGGCTAACCAAAAAAACAACAAAATCGAGTGTAATCACAATGGGGCCTGTACATATCTTCTTCTCTATGAGATGACTTTTGTAATTTGTAAGAAGAAAAAGAAAAAAAAAACAAAGCTTTACTTCCATACAAAAGGTTGTACATGTGACATTTATTCTTTCTCACTGGTGGTGAACCGAGTGGCTTTTCTTCCCGAAGAAACTGAATGGCCTAGTCAATGTCTTTCTTCTCGACATCGATTTCCACAAGACTCTTGGTTCATATTCCGGAGCTGAAGCTGATGCTGATCCATGGACAGACATTGGTGCTGAGAGAGATTTCCGGGGAGCTTCCTTTTGTGGCGGTTCATCTCTGTTTGGAGATGTTTGGTCCCTTTGCTGCCGCTGTTCCCTAAACAGCATTAGAAGCTTCTGAGACTTCTCTCTGCCTCGCGGAGTCCCGTTCACTGAGATTGACACTAATGATGGTATCACACCTTCTTGTAGCACCATCTGGATACAAGACTCCCTTCCATAGCAGAGAATCAAAAGGCATGAAACAGCTTGCTCTTGTTCGATTGTGTCACCCATGTCTAGCACTGTTGCTAGACTGCTGATCATGCCCTGTGATGATACCGCCTCATCTTTGCCTTCCTGGCTCGAAGCTATATTTAGCAATACGGCTAATGACTTCTCTATCCACAAATGTTCACCTGTTGATGCGAGAAGGCCTTGGAGGCTCTTGATGATGTTAGATGAAAGGAGAGCAAAGATATTCGGGGAATATGTGGAAAGATTGTAGAGTGCGTGAAGCGCATCAAGCTTGCATTGGTTTTCGGTTTCCCCCTGAAGAATATGAACCAGGAAAGGCACTGCTTGGCTTGAACCTATCCCGGACTTGGCTTCTTCAAGACAGGAAAGGTTAAGATAAAGCGCAGTTGCCGAACCCTGGGACTCAGAAGACGAGATCATTTTCTCCAGCAGCGGAATCACCCCAGAAGTTAACATCAACTCTTTGTTCCTGCAAACCAAGGAAAAAGAACACAAAAAGTAATGAGAGAAAGTCACAATCTGTTATTGTTATTACTGACATTAACACGAGGTACTAACCTGTTATTGTTGACGGCTAAATTGAACAGAGCCATAGCTCCACTTTCCTGTGCGGCAACATTATTTTCATCCACAGCTGATCGTAGAAACCGCAACAAAGCTTCGACAAACCCATTGGCACCCATGACAATCCTGGCCTCTTCATCATGTGTTACGATTAACTTGCAAAACTCAGATTCAATGGAAATAAGAAACGAAACCCTTTATTCCCGATTGATCAAAAGAAGTTACAAGACCTGATAGAATTAATATTGGAGTCTCTCACCTCCCCTCACAGCTTTGATCCAATTTCTAGATAACCTCTCTCTAAACCTTAGATACGCTTATATACTATTTCTTAACTTAAACATAAAACGATAATGGGTTATTATTCATTACTACTTTAGCTAAAAAGACAGTGCTGAGCCTTCCTACGTATCAATACCCCCGCTTTTAAAATCAACCTTGTCCTCAAGGTTGAAAAGAGGAAACTGGCCTTTAGCAACACTCTTCCACTCCTTCGTAAGTCCAAGTGTGGGGATCTTTTTATAGCCCAATAAAACATGTCGTTCTGCCTCTACCATCCCTTCCTCTGTAAGTTGTGCCCATATACACTGCAATGACAAGTCCCCTCACTGCCTTAAATGGCTCATGGACTCTCGGTGATAGTCTATTGTCCAGCCTGCATGCCCAAGAGCGCTGTCGATAAGGTTGCATCTTCCAAGCTACCCCATTTCCTGTTTCAAATTGAGACTCATGTCTACGCATGACTGCTTGTTGAGTTGTGCCATATGAATCTGCTTCAGCTCCAAAATCACTGTGTTCTGAAGTTCTCAGACGTGAAGCACACTTCCTGGTCTGGATTCCAAAAATATGGACTGCCAAATAACAGAAGTTCTTGAGCATTATCACCTTCTTCTTTATGGTGGTGTTGGTCTTGTAAAATCTTTCTCCTACTTGTCCTGCAGCTGTTCCAGAATCCAGTAGTTCTTCAGTTTGTTCATGTTTGCTTCTCAAAGAGAATGCTGGACCCAGCAAGCAGAATATCTGCTTGGACATGACATCTCCAGGTAAGCACGACCGCTTCCACACTATCACTGGGCAACAAACCTCTATTTGCAGTCTAGTGGTTATTCCGCAAATCTGTCCCTCAACAGAACCATCACCCCCTACTAAACCATTGTTTTCTCCATTCATTCCTGCCCAAGTGTTTACATCAACTACAAGGAAATTGATCCAAGTCTTTCCTACTTCTATTACTCAACTCACAATGGGAAACTCAACTCCATACGCTTTTCTCCACTTCTGTTTCTTGACCTCTCCATTTCTCGTTTTCTGCTTTCTCTTCTTCTTCCCTTGTGTAAACCGTAGCAGTATCCTATTGAACATGGGGCAGTTATCATTTATCCTCTCCGTGGTGTTCTCCCTTTCAGACTTGATTCTTGTTCTTTGAAGTTGTTTCGTTTTCCTCATACCCACTGCATCAACTTGTTCAGTAAAATCTCTCTTATAAAGGTAAGGAAGCCATACCAATTGGATCATAAGGTAGGTGCTTATCATCACATTCTTTGTTTTCTTCTCCCACCTATACTTGATCTTTGATGATGTAGGAGGTTTCTTCTTTCTCCAGAACATTGCAACATTCTGATCCCGTAAATTTCCCATGTTAAGAGAAAGAAACATCACATATTTCCTTTGTTTTACATTGTGTTTGATCTTCTTTCTTGTCTTCCACTTCTTGAGAAATGTGATATGTCTAGTTGTTTTCCTAATCCTGCGCAATGAGACATCATCTAGCAATTGGTGACAGTAAGACTTCACTTCACTCTCTCTCTTGTTCTTTACCCAGATTATCATATGCCCTCTACCAACAAACACATGGCGACCATGCAGGCTTCTACTATCTTTCAGCCTAGCTTTAGATGGGATGCAGGTCTTCTTTTGTTTTTTCTTCCTTTCCTTGAATTTTATATTGTAACACATCACTCTTTTATATCCTTTCATTATCCTCATGTTTTGACTTTTGAAGTCTCTCTTTCTTCTCACCCGTTGATCAATTAATGGCCTACCTACAAGCTCTTTATATATACCTTTATTCCTCTTGGCAGCTAACTTCTTCGTATTACGCTTCATTAAGCCATTCAACAGCAGCCATTTATCAAACCTCACGTGGACCCTCTCATAGACATGCTTCTTCTTACCCTTCCCGCGGACGTTCTTTCTTCTCACATTCCAAGGGAACACAATCTGGTTACCAAAACAAATCTCAGTAGCCTTTAGCTTCTGCTTAGCTTTGTGTTTCTTCCAATTGGCGAGCTTCTTCTTAACTGTTATGTATTCCAATGGCAGCTTTGGCAACATAGGTACGTGCGTGATTCCCTTTCTTTCATGGCCCACCTTCGTTTCTCTCAGATCCCCATTATGGTCATCATATACGTTGAGCTTGATACATTTTTTCTCATGCTTTTCCAGCCTTGTTCTATTCTTCTTTTTCTTTGTAAATCTCCTTCCCATACGCTTTTTTTTAGACCCCTGGCTGTTGTAAAAAGCATGACAGTTTACTAACTTACATCTTCCCACTAGACTCTTGTTGTTTTGCTCTTTGAACTTCTCCTCTTGAGTTTGATGAGGCCTAGGTTTCCTTTTTCCATGTTTTAATTTAGATCTCTTAGGCTTTGTGGACTTCTTCTTCTTTCTCTTCTTTTTTACCATTTTTCCACTCAGAATCATTTTATCGAACACCTGGTAGGCACTATCATCCTTCTCGGCCTCTGTCTGTTTTTGTCCCTCTTGCTGGTGCTCTTCCTTTCGTTTTGTGTTAACTAGCCCACACAACTCTTCTTCACCGCCCAGAGATACAATCTCCTTCTCTTCGCCACCCAGATTCTGCTTTTCCAAGAGCTCTTCAGTAGGTGGGAGAAATTTCTCTAACCTGTCCAGAAAGCTCATTCTTCTCTCAAAGTCCAGTGTTCTCTTCTGTTTGAGAACAGCCTCAATACTCTCGTTATCCTTGCTGAATCGTTGGAACAAGCGAAGTTTGAACTCAACCCAGCTAGTGAACGGAGATCGTGAAGTCTCACCATTAAACCATATGTGTGAGCATCATCTTCCACGAAGCCATATGCGAACTGCATCTTCTGGAAATCAGACAAGCCATGAGCAACACCAAACACATCGATCCAAGACACCCACGTCTCTGGATCCTCCCGTAGAAAATCGGAACCTCAATATCACCCATCGCCGAAGATCGACGGCTCTGATACCAATTTGTTACGATTAACTTGCAAAACTCAGATTCAATGGAAATAAGAAACGAAACCCTTTATTCCCGATTGATCAAAAGAAGTTACAAGACCTAAGAGAATTAATATTGGAGTCTCTCACCTCCCCTCACAGCTTTGATCCAATTTCTAGATAACCTCTCTCTAAACCTTAGATACGCTTATATACTATTTCTTAACTTAAACATAAAACGACAGTGGATTATTATTCATTGCTACTTTAGCTAAAAAGACAGTGCTGAGCCTTCCTACGTATCATCATCCTTCAGCAATAGCCTGATATTTTCTACAACCTTGCCTTTTTTTTCCAAGTCGTCCTCTTCGTTTAAGATAGCCACTAAATCTTGATACCTCTTAAGCACATTCATATCAGAATCCTTCTCATCATCAACATCAGACACAAAACTTTCTTCTGTGTTTTGTCGTTCGGGAACGGTAGTACCATTGCCAAAAGGAACAATTTTAATGCTTTTCAATTTACACGAGCCTACACTGTTTACTGACTTTGAGTTGGTGGTGTCAGAATCAGAGAGAGCTAGTCTCCAGTAGTCAAGGTCTAGAAATTCTGGCGGTCCACTTGGGATTTGGGTTCCATTCTGTTCACACCAGCTCGCAATAAGACCTTTAACACAGTTATTAGGAGTTAAGGAGAGATGTGGGAGCTCCTGTTGAGTCTTTGGGCAAGTAATATGCCCATCACTGAACCATTTCTCAATACAGACCCGTTCATAAGTCTGCCCAGAAGCAATGATGACAGGATCACACATAAGCTGGAAAGATATGGGGCATCTCAGTTCTTCGGGTGGAACGGGCATCTGTCCTGATTTTGGGCTGTTCATGGGCTTATAGTTCAAAGAACCAAACCTAGATAGCTGACGGCCAAACCCATGAACACTCACACGGTCTTCATTAAACCCCTGATCAGTGGGAGAAGATGGTGTTGAACCCTGAGAGTCATTCTCATCCAAAACCTCACTTCTGAATAGCTTGGAGCATTTTCTCATAAGATGCAAAAGGTAAGCCACAATTGATTCCTTACGCTTGTCCTCTTCTGTGCGTGCCCTGTCAATGAGTTTCTTTAGAGCCCGGCGTTCCGCCAGAGCCACTCTAGAAGAAGTGATACTGAGTCTAGTAGCTGCCCGGTGGAAATTTTCAAGCTCGGTGTTGTCATTACAGTTGTCAAATTTTTTCCCTTGTTGGAGCAGTGCAATGATCTGATCACCAACTTCCTTCTCTGATGGATCAAGCAAGAACCTGGTGTTCTCTAGTTCACCAACAATTTCCAAAATCTGAAGAGGTCATATATCAAAAATCAGACTTCTCAACTAGGAATTTTCATAGAGAACTGTACTACTCAGATCTCTAAATCCAACAAGCCAATAAAAACAAAAACCAATGAGGCTTATTTTGGGGATATCATAAACCCTGAAGAACATAACTATCAAGCAACAAGTGGACTTGTCTTATCATCACAATGAAACAATGTGCAAATTACCTGTGACCCAATTGAACTAGGAACAATGTCTTCTACACGTTTAAGACTGTCGATGAGAGCAATTTTCGCTCTCTCAAATTTTAAAAGAACAGCATCCCCCGTTATGGCCTGTTTAGATTGGAAAATTATAAATAAAAAAAAGTTAAAGAACCGTAAACAGAAAAGAGAAAGCGTAAAGAGAGAGAAGGAATAAAGAAGAAACTCACCAAGTAAAGTTTGCTACACTCAGAACAGTGCTGAAGAATATTCTTTGCCTTCTCAAGTGCAATATGTAAAGAGCATAAGGCCTGAATCCCTGATTTACTCCGAGGTCTTGCTCCTTCCAACGACGGGAAGATGGATATTACCTTGCAGAGAACCCCAGATAGTTCCTTGCACATATCTCCATGTAACTGCGTTTCGATAACATAAGCCTTTAGCACAAGACAAATCATATTCATCAAAGAAGAAGAGACAATTACTATCCTAATAGAAGCTTTCTTTGCAATCAGAGAAGCAACATTTATCCCATAATCAAAAAATTTCAATTTTCAATTTGAAAATCAAACATTTTCAATTGTAACCGAACCTTGGCGTCGCTGGCTGCGAATAGATTCTCCTCGAGCTCGGTCGCATCCATGATCAACCCTCACCTGGTAACTCTGAGCTACAAAATTACCCAGAAACATGAATCAGTACCAAGAAACACACATATCATGAATTATCTAACACAATCTCTTGCCTTTCTTCTGAATTTAAAAAGGAACCAATCATTCTTGGAATAACAAACAACGAGATTATAAAAATCGATACCTTGCTCTAAGAAAGGATCTTAACCCAGAAAAGAAGAAAAAAACAAAATTTACTCAGACATCGATCCTGAAAATTGCAATAACGGTAGAACAACGAAAAAAAAAATTAGACAGAACCGTTAGCTCCACAAAAACCGGGAAAGTCTACGATTAATAGAAACGCGAACAGAACACGAATTTTGCAGATATAAGCCAAAAAAAAAACAAGACAACTAAAAATAAAGCTGCGAAGAACACGTGTGGAACCAGCAACAACAAAAAAAAAAAAAAAAAACCGAAGAACAGGACAGAACATACCGTAGAAAATTGAGACCAGCCACGGAGGCTTCATAAAAGATGAAAAAACGAGATGAATCAAAGTGAGGAATTAGGGTTTTTGTTCTTGGCATCGATCCATGGGTTGAATGATGAAATAGAGAGATGAGAGAGAGAGAGGGATATTCGAGTGGTAGAACTTAAAACCCTCTGTGTAATTTGTTTTTAAAAAAAACTCAGAACAGCATTACCGTGATTTTATTAATATTTTAATTGACTAATGAACGGTTCTTCTTTCTATAAATATTATTAAATATTTTTACGTTTATTTGTTTTTTAATTTCTAGTTTCAGGAAGTTTTCCAAGACATACTGTAATTAGTCATGGGCATAATAATCAAACCGAATGAAACCGAACCAAACCGAATTGAACCGAAATTAATGGTTCGGTTAGGTTATGGTTACTTCACAATAACCGAATGTTTTTATTTTTGATATCCATTGGTTATGATAACCGAATGGTTATTAACCGATAACCAATGGGTATCCATAGATATCAAAAAAAAAATGTTTATTTCCCCTAATTAACCGAAATAACTGAAATATAACCGAAATAATCGAACCAAAATATCTGAAACTAACCGAAATAACTGAAACATTTCGAAATGTAACCGAAATAACCGAAATAACCGAAATATTTTGAAATTTAACCGAACTTAACCGAAATAACCGAAACTAACCGAAAATATTTTAAATTTAACCAAAAATAACCGAAACCATTCGGTTAATCGAAAATAACCGAAAGATCTCGGTTACCAAGCGGTTATTAATTTTGATAACCATACCGAACCGAACCGAATGGTAACCGAACCGAAACCGAACCGAAAACTGTTACTAACCGAATGGATAGTAAAAGACATAACCGAATGGATAGTAAAAGACATAACCGAACGTAACCAAAAACCGAAATAACCGAACCGAACCGAACCGAATAATCATATGCACATCCCTAACTGTAACCATCTATATAAAGACGTGAGTTTTCTTAATTGTTTAGTATACTAGGTTTAAAAGTAGTCAAGTGATCACTTGTTGGGTTCTGCTAGAGGGAGATGAAGAGGAGTTCCTTTGTTCTTTTGTCTACGCATCCAACTTTATAGAGGAAAGAAGAGAATTATGGGAGGATTTGAGAAATCATCAGGACTCTCCTCTGTTTCGCAGCAAACCATGGCTAATATGTGGTGACTTTAATGAAATTTTAAGTTCGGATGAGCACTCAAACCACGAGATATCTTCGATCGTCTCACCTAGGATGAGTGACTTTCAACTCGCGGCTCGATACTGTTCTCTTGTCGACCTCAAGTATCATAGCCCAAAATACACCTGGTGCAACAAGAGAGAGGCTGAGGTGATTTGCAAAAAACTGGATAGAGTCCTGATAAATGACCAATGGCTGCAAAAATACCCACTATCTTATAGTGTGTTCGATTCGGGAGGGTGCTCTGATCATGCAAGGGGAAGAATACAACTGCAAGTAGAGGCAGCTCGAGGGAGAAAACCGTTTAAATTCACCAATGTTCTTGCAACGTTACCTAAATTTCAGGAGATAGTGGCCAGCCACTGGGAGCAGACATATCCCCTGTTTGTTTCGACATCTGCTATTTTCAGGCTGTCAAAGAAGTTAAAAATGCTGAAACCAGCTTTACGAACTTTGGGGAAAGAGAAGTTTGGAGATCTACCAAAAAGAACACGAGAAGCACATGATCTGCTATGCTCAAAACATCAAGACAATTTTACGAACCCTTCACCTACGGCGATGGAGGAAGAAAATCAAGCTTATAAAGCATGGCATTTTTTGGCTGACTTGGAAGAGGATTTCCTTAAGCAAACATCGAATATCCATTGGCTTAATGTGGGAGACCAAAATGATAAAAAATTTCACAAGACGGCACAGATCAGGAAGATGAGAAATTCGATCAGAGAAATACGTACTCCAGTTGGTGAAATATTGAAAAATCAGGAAGACATCAAAAAGGAAGCTGAGAGGTTCTTTAAAGATTTTTTATCCCATAAACCGCAAGATTTTGAAGGTATGTCGGTTGAAAATCTGGAAAAACTAATGGACTACAGATGTGCAGAAACTGATAAAGCATAGCTCGCCCGAGAAGTCACAGCGGATGAAATCCGAAAGGTGGTTTTCTCAATGCCAAATAACAAATCTCCGGGTCCTGATGGTTACACAAGTGAGTTATTTAAAGCGGATTGGCCTATCCTTGGAAGTGATGTGACTGCAGCTATTCAATCGTTTTTTGAAAAAGGATTTCTCCCCAAAGGACTGAATTCGACGATCTTAGCGCTAATACCGAAAAAGATATAATGGAAGGGATGAAAGATTATAGGCCCATATCCTGTTGCAATTTGCTTTATAAAGTGATATTGAAGATCATAGCCAACCGCCTCAAGGGTCTACTGCCAAAATTCATTGCTTCAAATCAATAAGCTTTCGTAAAGGATCAGCTACTCATGGAGAATGTGCTGCTTGCAACGGAACTCGTCAAAGATTATCATAAGGAATTCGTCGCTCCACGATGTGCTATGAAGATAGACATTTCGAAGGCTTTTGATTCAGTTCAATGGGTTTTTCTTCTGAATGTATTAACGGCTATGAAGCTCCCCGAAAAATTCATACACTGGATCCGTCTATGCATAACGACGGCTTCTTTTTCGGTGCAAGTTAATGGAGAACTTGCCGGTTTTTTCAGAAGTGAAAGAGGACTTAGACATGGATGTTCTCTCTCCCCATACATGTTCGTAATTTGTATGAATGTTCTCTCAAAGTTGATAGACAAAGCAGCACAGGAACGGCGAATCGGTTATCATCCAAAATGTAAGAACATCCAATTGACACATCTATGTTTCGCGGATGATCTCATTGTATTCGTGGATGGGCAGAAACGATCAGTTGAGGGCATCATACGTGTTTTTGATGAGTTCGCCATGTTATCTGGTCTGAAAATAAGTGTGGAGAAATCCACTCTCTATTTGGCAGGACTAACAGAATCAAAGCAAGAAGAGATTCTACAGAGTTTTCCATTTGCAATGGGTCATCTTCCAGTGCGATATCTGGGTCTACCACTTCTCACGAAACAGATGATTGCGACAGATTACAAACCGCTGCTTGACAGGATTCGAGCTCAGATCAGTTCATGGAAGGCGAGGTATCTTTCATATGCCGGACGATTACAGCTTTTAAGCTCAGTCATCGCAAGTATCAGCAATTTCTGGATCTCAGCCTATCGACTTCCAAGCCGTTGTATCGACGAGATTGACAAGCTCTGCTCTGCATTCCTCTGGTCCGGTCCAGATTTAAATCCGAAAAAGGCAAAGGTGTCTTGGTCCGAGGTTTGCAAACCGAAACAAGAAGGTGGGTTGGGTTTAAAGTCGCTCAAGGAATCAAACAGGGTGAGTTGTTTGAAACTGGTGTGGAGGATCGCGTCGTCACAGAACTCGTTGTGGGTACAATGGATAAAGAGTGCTTTACTTAAGCAAAAAATAATCTGGGAAATCAAAAGCACTACCAGTATCGGGTCATGGATGTGGAAGAAAATACTAAAATGTAGAGAAGACGCGAAACGATTCCACAAAATCGAAATTCGGAATGGACAGAACACCTCTTTCTGGTTTGATAATTGGTCAGATTTAGGGAGAATCCATGACATCACAGGATGCAGGGGATACATCGACTTAGGAGTGCCGTCTGATGCTACTGTAGCAATGGTAAAAACGGGACGAAGAAGACGCCGGCACCGCATGGTGGAACTGAATCAGATTGAAGAAGCCATTGAAAGGGTTGATTTACAGGATGGCAAGGATATATCCTATTGGAAATTCTCAGCTGATAAATACAAAAACAGATTTACAACTCAAGGAACAAGGAACCTGCTCCGATCCGTGAAACCTGTTCAAGAATGGCATAAAGGAGTATGGTACCACTATGCTACGCCCAAATATGCGTTCTTAACGTGGCTTGCAATTCTGAATCGGCTAACCACGGGGGACCGAATGAAAAGCTGGAATGCGGGTTTGCAGACGGACTGTATCTTATGTGGTGAAACAGAGGAAACGAGAAGTCATCTCTTCTTCTCATGTCGCTACGCTCTAGAGGTTTGGAGGAAACTAATGATTGGATTCTTAAGGGACAAATTCACATCAGATTGGGATCAGTTAACTGCTCTGCTACACGACACAAGCACCGATCGGCCACAACAGCTTATATATCGGTATGTTTTTCAAACAACTCTCTATCACCTTTGGCGGGAGCAAAATGGTCGACGACATGGAGAAACGGCAACCCCGGTACTTAGCCTCGTGAAGACCATTGACAAGTGTATGAGAAATCGCTTCAACTCAATCCGAACTCGAGGAGACTACTCCTATGCTGATGGTCTCCAGCCCTGATTTGCCACTCGCACTACATAACAGATTCATCATCTTCCGGAAACGAGATTTCTAATTCAATTTTATTCAGATTTCAGTTGTAAACAGATTACACAGTAACAGTCATTGTAAACAACGTTTTTTGGGTAGAATAAATTTTACATTCATTCAAAAAAATAGTATACTAGGTTTTAACTCTCGCTATAATTAGCGCGGAGTAATTTTTTAAAAAGAAATTGTTTTGAAATTTAATAAAATTGTTTTTATCTGAATTTTAAAATATACCTAACTAATGATTATAGATAAATATGTCAATTTGTAATAATCCGTTTTGCAGTGAAGTAAAATATTATTCGGGTTAACCCACAAAAAAACTTATAATCTTGAAAACATAACTCTAATATATACCGTTAATGACTTTAGTTTTTGTGTTTAGTCTATGAACTCTTAAAAAAATATAGTTTTCTTGTGTCTAACTTTTTATAAAATTAGTAAAATATTTTTCAATTTTTGTTTTGATATATATTCAAATAAAATATAATAAATTATAATGAAAAAATTAATAAAATTTTTAATATATATATATATTTTTAATTCATTTGTAACTAGGTGATTCGCCCGCACTTGTGCGGGCCTAAATTAATTTTTATATAAATTTAACTTTTTGTATTAGTAGAAGAATAATATGGAGGAAATGTAGTCGTGTATTTGGACTTGGTTGATTTTGATAATATTACGGAATATTATTTAGAAATTAGATGCAACGATGGAAAACTATCGTTGTATGATAAACAGAAAATATAGGGTGATACAGAAAATAATATATACGAAGATTTAAGTTTAAAAATTAATTATATGATAAACAAAAAATGTAGGGTGGGTATTGGGGTTTTTGCAATAAATTTGTATATATTTCCTATTTTTACAGAAGTCATAAATCTCTCTACATTGGGTCCCTTCAGAATCTCAGCATTTGGCAGCTGCAAGAACAGAAGGTTGTAAAACCCAAGTGAGAGAGAGAGAGGAAAAAATTGAAAGGGAGAGAAAAGTGCATGTTTGTGTACCAGTTGCAAACCCAGAAGAAGAAGTAAGTCATGCGCTTTTTTTCTTTCTTAAACTAAAACAATTGAACTCACACTTGCTGAGACCTTTCAGACACAAGGGAAAGCTATGTTGGATTCAAAGAATATGCCAAGTTATATAGTAGACCAAAGAAATTCAAACCCTAAAATTACTTAAACCTGCTAACAAATTTGCAGTGTACTGAATCTAAATGGTGCAAAATATTTGCATGAATAACTTACCGTATGGACAGGGGTCCAACGTTCTGAGGAAGCTCGTATCCATTAGGATCATCACCAGGAGGATGAAGGATAGAAATGCAAACTCTTCCATCAGAATAAACTGCAGTAAAGGGTATAAACCATCAGAAGACTCAATCTAAAAGCTCGGGAACGCAGAGAGTTATTTTCTTGCTGATGTTTAAATATAAATGCCCTTAGTACAGCAATGGACATGTCCCTGTTGTTGACCTAACCATAAAACAATAAGCAGTTAGTTAAGCTTGCAAACGAAAACATTATCTTAGAAACTTAAGTGTGTGTTAGAATTGGTAGGAAAGATTTGGTATCATTAGTCTTCAAATTTCTTTTAGTTTCTCACAGACACAAAATCAAACTAACCCATAACAACTAAGGGGTAATGATTAGAAGCAAAGGCATTTTAAAAAAGCTAAAACTCTTACACCTTATTACTTTACATTTGGAACCATGGAAGAGATAATCTTTGACGTTAAAGTACGTATGACAGATAATTTGCATCCTTAGCATTTAGCAATAAATCTAAGAGCAAGTAACGTCTACAATTTTATATATAGGCAATAGATAAAAGCATTTCAAGACAAGTGTCACATACCTCCAGCTAAGCTAGGCAAAGGTTGATCTATTGCATTGTCCTTTTCTGAAGCTTCGCGTCTGATCTGTTGAAACATAAAAGGATTACAAACAAAATTGAGCATTCATCATGTAAACGTAGAGAAACTATTGTTACAAACATAAGTACATACTTAATTTCAGCTGACATTAGCAACTCTTCTTTTGGAGATAGCTTCACGAGTGCAGGAATTTCTGCGACAAACAGAAAATAAGCTCATCATCGTACCTTTTTTCTTTCAAGTATAATATAGAAGTCCCAAATCAATAAGAAAAACCCACTAATAAATTCAAAGCTGCCTGTTTATACTGCATGCTCTTTACTCATAGCAAGAAGCTCCTATTTGCTCTTTCTGATTGTATGGGACAAGTCCTACACAGTGAGGAGCTTGGGTAAAATAAAAGAGCTAAGGTCAAATATCTGGAGATCATGTGTTTTCATCAGTCGTTTACCGGAAGCGGAAAGCACTGTGACTACCGACATGGTCTGCAACTTCTTTCGAATTCCCAAAGCCGTATGTCGCGATGGCCTAAAACAATATATATACTTTCCAATAGTTGATGAAATCCCTATCCAGACACGGGAGGGTACGTACAATCACAAACAAAATGGGAGTATAAACGATAAATGTTTTACCTCAAGAAGGATATACTGCTTGACGGTGGAAAAAACAAACAAAGGTAGATTCTAAACAAACAAACAAAAATCATGTCACACAAAGGTAGATTCTAAACAAACCAAAAAAACAATCATAAAAACAAATATATTGCTTGACGGTGGAAACTAACCATAACCCGATATGCATAAACACAGCTAATTGGATTACCATAGATTCCTAGACGACTTCGAGGTAATTCGTGTCTTCGTCAGCATGACGAGAAGCCGAGTTTCGAACGAACCATCGACACCAAGCTCGCACTATACTTCCCAGAAAATTTCTTATTAGCTGAACTTGCTGATAAGCTATGGCTTATCTGAGAGTAAGAGGGAGAGTGAAGAAAGAATCGAGAGAAGAAATAGAAGGAGGCGTAGATTTAGGAAATTATACTTAATTCATTTCATGCCTTTACCCTAAAGTTTGGGAGTGCTTAAATACAAGGTTCATTTAGACCACACGACATCATATTACATATTGAGCATTATCTATCTATATATATAAAAGAGAATGATTCAAAGTTAGTAACTCACAAGATCGCGACACGTGTCGAGTTAATCAATTAGATTTTGACACGTGTCGAGTTAATATAAAATTTTTTTTTAGATTAAGGAAAGTTAACTTAAAATTAAAAATAGAGTTTAATTTAAGAAAAAGGAAAAAAAAAGAGACTTAATTCTAAAAGTAAAGTTAGCAAAAAAAAAAAAATAACATAGACTTAATCCTAAATGTAAAGTTAGCATAAAAAAAGAAAAAGAAAAATTGTTTTTAGATTAAGGAAATTTATTTATTAAGGAAATTTAACTTGAAATTAAAAGCTAGAGTTTAATTTAAGAAAAAAGAAAAAAAGACTTAATCCTAAAATTAAAGTTAGCAAAAAACAAAAATAGAACATAGACTTAATCCTAAATGTAAAGTTACTAGAAAAAAGGAAAATAAAAATTGATTTTAGATTACATAAATTTATCTATAAGGAAATTTATCTTAAAATTAAAAGATATAGTTTAATTTAAGAAAAAGGAAAAAAAATAGACTTAATCCTAAAAATAAAATTAGAAAAAAAAATATCTTTAGAAAAAAGGGATTATCCATCCTAAAAGTAAACTTAGCCCCAAAAAGAAAGGAAAAGAAAAACAATAGAACATAGACTTGATCTTAAATGTAAAGTTAGAAGAAAAAAGGAAAATATAAATTGGTTTTAGATTAAAGAAATTTATCTATAAAAACTAAATTTTTAAAAAATGAGATAAACATTTTTCTATTTTGTTTAAGGAAATTAAAAAAACGAATACAATCATATAAGGAAAATGAATTATAATTCTTACCTCTGTATAAACAATTTGATAGTTTTTCAATTTTACAACCCAAAAAATATTGAGAAGAGAGATACAGAAACCAAACGCAAAACAAATTACTAAGAGGTAATCTTTTGTGTAATTTTACAAGTCTCTATATGTTAATAGCAATGCACGGGTCCATATTATGTTGTACACCATATCTAGGCAAATATCTTAGAGGTGTTGTATAATATTAGTTTTTTATTTTTATTTCTTAGAATACTATGCTGAAAAATATGATGTACGTTATAGTTTCTCAATCTTTTGTAGTTTATATCTTAACATACCTACATATAGAGGTGGTGTATAAAACAAAAATAATCCGGGTACGTTATTGGTGTATATAAAAAAAATTATGTTGTACGTTAATGCAATTTTTTTTATTTTTTTTACAGTAATATCAAGAGAGAAACAATGAATGCTGAAATTCTAAATAACAATAGAGACTATTTAACATTAGATAGCTTAAACAGGAAGCGCTCTTATCGTCGTATCGTAGTTCGTCTAATCAGAAAGTGGAAGGCAAGAAATTTGAAAAAAACAATGAGCTCATAGGAATGAATTTACTCTTACTTGACGAGAAGGTCAATATATTTGTAATTTTTTAAAACAAATATATTATCCTAATTTTATAAACTTATTATCTAACTTTAATCTAAATTATTTTTGAATACAGAAAAATACTATTATAATTCAATATAATTAACTCTTTTTGTTTGTCGGCATTTATGGAACTAAATTCTATATGAATCTTGATTTTGATTATGTTACTGCGTTTCGAGAAATGTGTTTTCTTAACTTTTATTGGTTTCAAATTTACTAATTCACTAAAAAAATAAAATCGATTAATAAAAAAAACTTAAAAATTCTGAGAAGTCAAAGTTAAAAATTTTATCTTAAAATATATAGTTACTAAAAAAATAAAATTAAAAAGTTAAAAATTAAATTTATCTTAAAAGGTAAAATTAATATAAATTAAGAAAAAACATTTCTTAGTTTTTCCATTTAGATTAAGAAAATTAATTTTAAAAGGAAAATAATTATAATTTCTCAACTTTATATAAAACACAATTTGGTATTGTGTCAATTACACACCAAAATATTAAAAGTCCAATAATCTTATCGAAAATTATTTACTGCATCTTTTCACCAAATTTTTCTTTCAATGTATATATTTATTTTATCGTAAACTTTGTTGATAAATTTATGTATTATATATTTTCATGGGTGATCTAATTTTGATTTCCATTTTGTCGTCTTTAATTTTTTTAACGGGTTATAAAATATTAAATTACAAATCCGGATCCTTATCTAGTTGGATTATAAAAGAAAACTCTCTCTCTCAATAAGAGTGATCCCCTTTTCCTGCGTAACTCTCTCTTTAGCCACTTCTCTGCTTCTCTTCACTCCTTGCTACACGACCTGTAGTTCTTTGTTTTCTTCTCACAAATGCCATTGGAACATCTAACTTATCACTTGCTTCTTCAATTGCTATTCGAGTCGCCTCCATATCTTTATCTATCTCGCCGCCTCCATATCTCCATAGGAGGATCTTGTCGCTTCATTTTCCTTAAGGGTGTTTTCGTAAATTTTATATTAGATCCGAGAGTTTAAATCCGGGTAAAAAAGGATCCACGTCCTTTTAACCGGATCAGAAAATAAAAATTAAAAAAAAAATTGAAAAGGGAGATTTAGTAGCCAATCAAATTATAAGGTTAATACATGTGGCATTGACGTCATATTTACTTAACTGACTTCTCAATCAAATTATAAGGTTAATACATGTGGCATTGACGTCATATTTACTTAAGTGACTTCTCAATTAATAGTAAGATAGCAAGATTTTGAATATAAATTGATTATTATTTTAAAATACATAGTATTAAAAATAAGTAAGAAATTAAATAATAAATAATCTCTTTAATGCAAAAAATATATTTTATATTTTTTAATTAATAATTTTAAAAGACTATTATATCATTTCCTATTTCAATTATTCTTTATTCTTTGTAATAACATTTAATGTAATAACTTACAAAACAAAGTTCATTTTTAAAAATGTCTTCTTAAACAATATTATAGAGATATAAATTCTCTGATTTACCAATTTTTGCTTTTGCTTTTGCTTAAAAGCTTTATTTTGGTTATTCTGTTAGTGGGGATTATTAACCTCTTTTTTTAAGACTTTAGAGTTTATGGTTAACCTTTTCAAGTGTTTATGGTTTGCAAATAGTGTGGACGTTTTGGCGTTTTTCATCAAAAATTTATTTGGAAAATTAACAAATTGTCAGTTATATTATGTTATCCCATTTTAGCTTCTTCTTTTTTCTAACATTCCACCAAATTTTCACAGGGACAATTTGCTGAATAACCAATTATGGATAATTTGTTAAGAAAATAGCCAAAACAAAAATTAATTAAGCAACTAACATTTATTGTCGGTTACTGACATTTATACCCTGCTGACTATGTCGTTGCTGCCTGCGTTGGAGAGAGAGAAATGAGCGTCCACAGATGGTAGTGGTTTATGCTTTTTCCAATTGTCAGAGTAGACACTCTAATCAATAACATAACACAGACATTTTATTTACTTTCTGAAATATCAGTTTCCCGCCAATTAAATGTGTGGCCTGTAATGAAAAGTAAAGGTAATAAATCTATTGTTACCATTAACTAGACTTTCGCTTTCTGTCGGTAAAAAAACTGGAAAAATGGAAGAAGGAGATGAAAGCGGTGGATTTATGGCAAATACCAGAACATATCAGGTATGAAACCTATGATTAAAATCAGAAGTACACATTTATTAGTAGTTACGGCGTTCGTCTGTCTATATGTATCAGTTTCGTACATAGTATTGTTAATATATAGAAGTGAAATCTATAGATATACTATATGGGGAACTTCATAATATTTCTATACCATATTTGTTTATGTCTATGGTGGGCTTATGGCTTCTACTTCGCTTGGCAGGCTCTTTCATCACAAGATAATGTACTACTTGTGCTTGGACATGGAATAGAGGCAGTGATATGACTTGGTGTTTCGAACCTGAAACTGTTGAAGGAAATAGTTTTATTCGGCTGAGGGGAGGAATGGGTTATGAGGAGTTGCTTGGCAAGGTTAAAGGGGAACTGAAGCTATGTGCATCAAACATAACAATCAAACTGTCGTATCAGTATCCTCTGTGGCTATCAATAGACGATGGAGATGGATCCACACCGCAATATATCACATATAACGATGAAGTTGAAGTTTTTGTCCAAATGCGTAGGAAAATAGAAGAGGTTAACCTCTTTGTCTCTGTTTTCACACATCAAAAAGGAGTGTCCACTTGTGCACGTAAAAGGAAAATGCCTCAGACAGATTGGAAGTGTCCTGGAGACGGGTCTGATACGGAAGATGATTGGCATGACTTTGCCATGTCTGACACACCTTTAACCGTTCCAGCAATGGATAACCAGCTAACTTCCACAAATCCAATTGGACATACGCGTGGCAACTCAAATAGTCAGTCCACACGACGCATGACGAATTGAATATCTATTCAAGAACCAGATGATGTCATTCGCTTGGTTAGTCCACCAATTCATACTGCCTCAAAAGGGAAAGGAAAAATGTCGGTCACAGATATGGAGTCAGTGACTCAGATGATGACGATGACGTGTTGGTTCCTGTGCTTCAAGAAGATATCCATGTACACTGTGATGGAAGTAACGGGTGCGTAGGAAACTGTTGTTTGAAACACGTAAAGGTGATTTCATTGACGAGGCCTCAGGTAATGGGTCGGACTCGGATGAAGATGTAGATCACCCCACATGGTCGAAGATTTATTGGGGACGTTTTGCTGAAGCGTTGCACAAAATTCTGACGGATGGTAGTGATTCACCAGCACTGTTTGGACGAGACGCGCCTCCGGTATATAACGATGAGAGGCCAGGAGGTAATTTACTGAGTGTCACCTCGATGTGGATAGTTGCATAACATAGACAGACTATTATAAATAGTTGATTCGATGCATATGATATGAAACACATTTAGTATGCACGACCTTGCGGAGATAGGGGAATGATAAATAATTTTATTATTTCTATATTAATTGGGTGGTAGCGTGTAACGATATTCCCCATACTAAAGAGCACCAATATGGATTTGTAATTTAAATAGTCGTACTATTATTAATACATTTGCATAAACTAACTATATACATCACATAAAGTATTAACACACTCGATGAGATATGTGCATGGAAAATAATTTTATAATTAATATGTTAATTGATAGTTGTTGGGTAAAGATGTGGAATATCCATACTAAGCAGAAGCATAGTCTCGAGTTACAAATATGATATTGTATAGTTTCTACATTGGCAACAAATAGACTCTCTATTCGATATACGGAATTGTAAACCGCTAAACACAATTCAATATTGCAGCTGTGGATTCAGCTTTGGCCGACATCCCGTACGAAGGGGACATCTTATTTGTTGGGAGAGTGTTCAGATCTAAAGTGGACTGTAAAATCAAGATTGCCATTCATGCCATCCATCGGAAGTTCCACTTCCGTACTTCGCGCTCTACACCCGCTTTCATGGTGTTAAAGTGCATATCCAGGGCATGCCCATGGCGTGTATATGCGATAATGATAGATGAGTATGGAAACTTTCAGATACGTCAGGCCTCACTAGAGCACACATGTTGCGTTGACGATAGACGAAACTTCCATCGATTAGCGACAACACAAGTAATAGGGGAGATAATGCAGGCCCGATTTGTTGGGATTAAGAAGGGACCTGATGCGGCTGCAATACAAAAGATTTTGTTAGACAATTTCCACGTGAATGTCTCATACTGGAAAGCTTGGAGGGCACGGGAGATTGCGATGAAGAATTCCTTAGGGTCGATGGCTGGAAGTTACGCGCTGTTACCTGCCTACCTTGCCCTCCTTCAATATGCAAATGAAGGAAGTCTATGTTTTATCGAGCACACCGATGAGGCTGCCGGAGGCCGTTGATTCAAGTATAATTTCATCGCGTTGGGTGCATCTATTAGTGGGTATCCGTATATGCGGAAGGTAATAATTGTTGATGGCACAAGTCTGAAGGGAAAATACGGGGGATGTTTGGTCTCCGCATGTACACAAGATGGGAATTTTCAAGTCTTTCCGCTAGCATTTGGCATTGTGGATAGCGAGAACGACGAATCGTGAGAATGGTTTTTCAAAAAGCTAAATGAATTTGTTGAAGACTCAACAGAGTTGGTCTTCATATCTGATCGGCACGCCAGTATTTATAACGGACTCCGCATGGTAAGCGAATAAATTTTTTAGTTCAATATAGTCATCATATAACAAGTGAGAATGGAAATACTATTTAATTGTTTATAGATTGTTATATATAATAACTACGTGTTGTATGTAAGTACTTTATATACAATATATAATTTACAAATGACTTGCATTTACGAAATATTGTAGGTTTATCCGCTTGCACACCATGCAGCATGCACTGTCCACTTATGGCGTAATGTCAATGCACACTACAAGTTTAAGCGGTTAGAAACACTTATGTCAGCTGCGGCAAGATGTTTTACGGTGACAGAGTTCAACCGCAAGTTCATTGAGATTCAAAGAATAAACCCCGGATGTGCAGCGTACCTAGTTGACATCGGTATGTATAGTATATATTGGGGTTACCGGTAAGACCAGATAGCTTGTCTATGTAGACTTAAAATAACAGACTGTCTACATTATAGGATTTGAACATTGGGCCCGCGCGCATTTCAAAGGTAAACGATACAACATTATGGACTCAAACATTGCTGAATCTTGGAACGCTGTGTTGAAAGAGGCGCGTGAGTATCCTCTGATTTCCATGTTCGAGTACATTCGAATAACTGTTATGTCATGGTTTGCAATACGTAGAGCCAAGTCGATGCGGGATCAGGGCGTGATAACGCCCCGCGTCCGTGGACTGGTAGAAGCGAACTTTGACGTATCAACGGGTTTGGCTGTACGGGCCATTAGTGATACAGATTTCCAAGTTCAAGAAAGGTCAGGTGAATGCTTTACCGTGCAATTGGACATTGATAACTGTTCGTGCAGGGAGTTCCAAGAGATAGGCATTCCATGTCCCCACGCAATGGCTGCGGCAGCACATTGTGGGAAGCCAACAAATTCAATGGTCTCGGATTTCTACTACGTTGACGCATGGAAACGTGGATTTGCTGGGAGAGTGTACCCTGTCCCATCTGTGGGCGGCCTGGAGATTGGAGGAGGGACAACAACTGAACTGCTTCCTCCAACTGTGAAGCGTCCACCAGGCAGGCCCCGGAAACTGCGAATTCCATCCATAGGAGAGTTTAAGGTATGGTCTGACTATATGCATTTAAATACATTATGTGTTTATACCGACTATTTTGGAGTACAATGTATACGTTATGTTTTCAGAAGCAGAAGATATCAAACCGAAGATGCACTCGTTGTAGGCGTAAAGGACACAACAAGGCATCATGCTGTAACACAATATGAAGGCGCTACAAATGTGTATGGGCATAGGAAGGATGTTCAATATATTCTTTTTTGGAACGGGCTAATATTGGTAAGCGACCCCGTAGTTGTACGTAGTAATGCGAAGTGGCGTACATGGATGGCGTTGGGGTTCATTAAATATTTGAGTATATGCATATGATGTCATATACCCAAGTATTTGGTTGTACTGTCTAACTTTTGTTTAACCCTTATATGTACGTTTGTTTAATATGCAATGCCCAAAAACTCTTCCCTTTTATGTGTGATATATGAAATGTCCTTCACTTGAACACGTCATTTCCATTTACTTCAATCTATATAAAGAATAAACCGAACACTACAAGAAAACACAGTTTTTGTGACCTACAAAAAGAGTCTCAAAATGGTCGCAAATGATACATTTGCGACCCAAAAAAACAGTCGCAAATAAACGGTCGCAAAATGCAGTGTCGCATAATGGTCACAAATTTACGACTCCTTTGTGACCACAATATGTCATCACATATAAACGACTATTTTGACACTGAAATTATTAGTCGTAATTTAAAGACTGATATGTGACTCTTAATATCAGTCTTAATTTAGAGACTGATTTGGGACTACCACTAAAAACAAAAAAAAAACAAAAAAAATTAAAATTCCATAATTCAAAAATTCTAATTCCAAAATTCTAAAATTAAAATAGAATTTGAAATTACAAACTAAATTCCGATTCAATAATTCCGAAATTAAAATTACAAACTAAAATAGAAATTGAAATTACAATTTCCACGCCTCTTGGCCGCCGGGAACGCAAACCAACGAGGCAGCCTCGCGAGCAGTCTCCGCCTTCTCCTCAAGCTCTCTCAGCTCCGCCAAGATGTGTCCTAGTTTAAACCTTCTGGAAGATGTCATTATTAATGCAAACAAGTCGTGAGTGAGAAATAAAAAAAGACTAACCATGAAAAATTCAAGCATTCAAATCGTAAGGATTAGGCAAAAGGGAAAAAAAAACAAACTTAACCAAAACAAATGGATTATCATTTATGTTAATGTAAGAGTTTTCAAGCAAACAAATGAACCAAACTCAACCGAAATGAAGTGGATTATCATGACAAAGTAACCGTAAGTAAGAATACTCAACCAAACTGTCTTCATAGGTTCTAAAACATAACCAAACTCAGCCAAAACTCAACCAAAACAAAGAGAGTAAGGTAAAAAAAAAAAACCAGTGTGAATTATGTTTAAAACCTGCAAATACTGGTCACCACCTGGAATCGCAAGCAAGTCATCCAAAGTCACTGCATTTTGAGTTCTAAAACATAACCAAACTCAACCAAAGTCTATCAACAATATGTGAATTATGTGAATTTTCATCAACCAAACGAGAAACCCAAAAACCCAAAATCAGAAACGCTAACGAACCTGAGTACAGAAGAATTCCACTATCGTGGCTGTGAGCGTGAGAGTGAGACGAACCCAAAGAGAGAGAGAGAGAGACCCTGAGAATCATAGATCGACAATGAGAGATACCAAACTGAGAGATGTAACGTGAAAGAAATTCTATGCCCTCAACGCAAGGGCAATAAATAAGCCACTGTTAAACAAATTTCATTAACGTTAAATATAACAGTATGTCTACATCTAGACATCAAAAGAATCAAGTATCAACAGGGTAAGAGTTCAACTAAGCATCAAGATTCAAGAACATCATTACCACTTTTACTAACCTGCAGCATAAGAATACTCAACACATCGCACTGGTTTATCATGCGTTCCGACAATGTCCTCTTTGCCAGCATTGAAGTCAATTCTGAAGTATAACAAGAGAAACAAGAAACCCCAAATAGTTAGAATTCACAAAACACGATAAAACCAGATAAGTTTTCTCTGGGTAAATGTTTGGTTCTAATCACTACAAAATCTGAGGGAAAAAAAAGAGGATGCTTTTGCTTTTACATCAGAACGCCTAAATCTGGTTTCAACCGAAGAAGATCAAATTAAACAAGATCAAAACCAGGAGGGCAAGAAATCGAACACAAACTTGATATATCGGTATCTGATTTCAAAAACTTGTGTTTATTTTGTAAGATCTAAAAAATTCTCCACCCCGAGAAACGAAATCGAAGCTGCCATTTGTACAGAGAACAAATCCGAATTTCGTGGGATAGAAAGATTCACAGCAGAGATCACCAAAACGAAGGAGTATCACACCAATCGACGCTCATAGACTCAAAAATGAGTTCAATCCAAGGCCAAGGAAACCAAGGCCACTGAAATCGATAATTTGAATCTGGATAAAGGAAACCAAGGCCACTGAAATCGATAATTTGAATCTGGATAAAGGAAACCAAGGCCAATCCATTAGCATTCAAGCGCTCAGCGAAAGCAAAAGGAGAGAAATTTACCTTCGAAGGCTGAGCTCGGAAGAGCTTCCGGGCACAGAGTAGGCGGTGGTGTGAAGCAGCAAGAGAGAGAGGCGGCGAGAGAGGGAGTCGGCGATCGAGAGGAGTCGGCGATAGAGAGGGAGCCGAGAGAGAGGGAGTCGGCGAGAGAGAGGGGGAGTCGAGTGAGGGGACCGTCGAGAGAGAGAGTCACGGCGAGACTGGGCGATGCGGCAAGAGAGAGGAGGCGTGGCAATTGAAAGAGAAGGCAAGACGGGAAAAGAGAAATAGAAGGTAAAAGAGAACGAGAAGGGAAATAACTTTACTTTCGTAATTATGGAAGTAGTTCCTAAATACTTGTAAAACGGACTGTTTTGGAACGGTTTTTAATGCGGGATAAGTTGCCGAGCAACATTTTACCGAAATTGTTTAAGACATTTGGCAAAAAGATCATGAAATCTGATATCGTCGTAAAATGGTCTCAAAATAGTCGCAATTTTGGGACTGTTTTGTGACGATTCTTAATAAATCACAAACCTATATCCTAAACCATAACCTTTCAATCATTCTTATTTTAAATATGATTTTACAATCATTCTTATTCTAATTCTAACACTACAACTCTATATTTAAACAATAAACTAAGATATGGTAACTAAATTTTGAAAAATTTATATCTTTCAAAATCATTCCATATAAAACACATATACACTTACTACATTTTTGAGAATATACAAACATAAGTTTAAAATATTGAATTTTTTTAAAAAAGTTCTCTGTTATCATGATTCAATGTATATAGTAGTTCAAATATATGTAAAAACGTACAAATTAACATATTTACAATTCAATATTGATGATTTTTAAAAAAAAAATCGAGTTGAGTTGCAAAACGGTCGCAAATTTGGGAATGTTTTGTGACTACTATTAAAAAACTCGAGTGGAGTTGCTAAACGGTCGCAAATTTGGGACCCTTTTGTGACACTTTTTTTTAAATCAAAAATCTTTACACTAAACCCTAAATTTTAAGAACCTAAAAGGTTTGAATATGACTTTACAATGATTATGTGTATATATCAGTTCAAATATATGTTAAAACTTATAAATTAACATATTTATAATTATATATTGATGAATTTCTTTAAAAAATTCGAGTGGAGTTGCTAAACCGAAACAACTCAGTCACAAATTTGGGACTACTTTTGCGACTACAAAGTCATACTACAAATCAGTCACAAATTTGTGACTCTTTTGTGACTCCTCTGTTTCGTCGTTAATTTGCGACTGTTTTGTCACTACATTGCGAGTAATCGCAAAGTAGTCGCAAATTAGTCACACTTTCGTCCCACTTTTTGCGACAAAAAAAAGAGTCACAAAAGTTGGTCACAAAAACTGTGTTTTCTTGTAGTGGAAAGTATAATTTTCTTTTATAATCCTATATGTAAAACAAATGTTATAATATGGACTGTCTATATAGAATGTAAGTGTGGCAGGCATATGCAGATAAACAACTGAGATACATGTAATGAAAGTATAATCAATCATTTAAAACGTGAGTTTAACAAACATTGCAAACAACATTAAGAATTCGCGTAGCGGAAAAACCATAAATTCCTAAACATGAGTAGTCAGTCTACATTAAAAACGTTCGTATTAGACGTTCTACACGATTGGGGCAGTATGAGTGAATGCCTCGCTCGCCGCAATGGCATAGTTCTTCGCTGCAGCCTGAATATGTGACTCGTTTAACTGATTGACCGCTGGCAACCTTCCCTGACAATGAAGTTCCATAAAGACAAGTGACGCGACGGCGGACAAACCTAGGCAACATCACATAGTTTCATTTCATATTGGTTAATAAAAATTAATATATCAAATACATTAGCTTAAACAGATATGTACAAGGTTGTTCAATAAGGAAGGACAGGTCAAGCCGTTTTATAGACATGGGAGTAATTGGAACTGCGTGATATGCTTCAGGACCACCATGCTTGCGAATAAGATAAGGTAACATGGTGGTAATGGGCTGAATATAGTTCTCAATACCTATGAACGAGATGCATGCCGTGTTGCAGTCGACGACATTTAGTGACCACGTAGATAAGTCAACAATCACACCAACCCAGTGCTGCCTAGCAAAAAGTTGCGGGATGTATATGACATCTACCTCGGCCAACAAGGCAGGCCGCCTCACGAAAGGTTCTCGAGCCAAGGACGAGAAGTAAAATTCCTTTTTCTCCGGTTCTGCTGAAAAAGCAGCGTACGTCCCTTTCAACTCTGATAGGAATGATGTAGGCCAGAAATCAAACCGACACTCTTTAACGCCATTCCTCCGCAATTGAATGAATTTCACAAGTGTATCCATAGCCTGTGAAAAAGAAAGTCTATAATTAAACAGCCAATAGAAATTCCATTTCCGTTGGTATCTTCTAAACATCCATAAAATAGTTCAATGGAGAGGCTTACATCTTCGGCCATCAAACCACGGGCTCCAAATATGTCAACGAACTATGTGTTAGGTAGTACCAAACCGGGTCCAATCCTGAAAGACCTGTAACATGGAAAATACATTAGAGATAGACTGTCCATTTAAGGTTATTGATTTACAACAGATAGACCACATACATTTCACCCTCCATATGTTTCATGAATGAACTGACACGTTCATCCGCCGGCTCTGAGAACAGGTTGAAACCACCCAGTACTGGGCGCAGCTGATTGAGGGGTACTGCAGAGGGCTGCAACGTTGTGGGGCCAGCAGTATGTAGTACAGATTTGGATTGCGTGTTTGGTTTGGTTTTAGCAACTCGCTTGGGCTGTCTGTTTTTGTGTTTCTGAACAGGAGGTGTGTACCTATGCGTTGAGGTACGGGCCCGTTTACTAACCCGTTTATCAAGTGGCACGTTGTCAGCATCGCCAGGTTCAACAATGGGTTCAGATATATCCTAAAACATTTTATTCAATTATTGCATAGGAAAGTAATTTTTATGTGGCCGGCATGACAATGGCGAGGTAATATCCTATTACCTTCCTCTTCATTTGCTCGGGTACAGTTGAGCCCGCTATCCCTTGATCCTCAGTTGGTTGAACTTGATGTTGAGCTAAAAGGCCTACTACAACCACTGTAGAGGATGAGGTCTGTTTGGTGCTCCCAATATTCTGGGTCTGCAAATGGTAATGAGTTAAATGATGATATAGTAAAGACGTTACAATATAGTATGCTGATATAGTACAATACATGTGAGCGTGTAGGCGATATATTTGAATCCTCCACTACCGTATCGTTTTCATGACTTGCATTTGTGGTGTGTGGTGGAACATGTGTAACAGCCTCTGGGTCGGGTGCAATCTGAATATAGAAAGCTCTTGCAATAAATCTCTCGTATAGACAGTCCATCTCATAAAAGCAATCCACATTAAAATTAAATATACTAACTATTTCTAAAAACTACGAACCTCAGCATTAAAAATACCACAACTTGTGCTTGTATCCTTACAATCATCATCAACACCGGCTTTGTTGCATTTAACGGCACCCGATGATACAGATGCACGGGATTGCTACGAGAAACGCACACCATAATTTTATATCCGATTATATAATGGGTAATTGGAGAGTATGTAAGTTTTGTTTACAAACCTCTTCTACCCTAACTGATTCGTTAGCATAAGTGCAAGCGTTTGTAATTATCTCATCCGGTTCCACCACATGAACACCCCTTTGGTCCGGCTCAAGATTGCGGGGACTTAGGGGTTCAATATTGCTTCCGGTCTTAAATTGTACACGCGGGCCTACACATGGAACAAAATATATCAAATAGGATAGGCATGAAAACAGTAGACCAAAAACAAAAAAAAGCCAATTTATATATAACGTACTTCTTCGGAAGTTCAATGGTCTTTCCCGTTTCTTTTTCACATTTCTCTGGCTTACCAATGGAGATTTTGTTTTCCCTTTCCCTACCATACCAGTTGCACCACTAGAAGCGCGGATGTTGGCAACACTCCGACTAAGTGATTTAATTTCTGCCTCCATGCCACCGAGCTTCAAGTCAATATGGTCTTTAACACTCAACAAGTACCCCTCCAACATCCAAACGAAGTAATGCCTGAATGTCTATACTGCTACTGTCTGGTGTCATTGGGATTGTGAATCCATGACCACGCGCTTTACCGGGCTCAACGTTAACGCGTGGCTTCGCATTGGGGAATGTCCCACCTGAATTATTCGACACAGTTTCGATCGGAAATGGATCGTCGGGTACATTAGCATGCACGAAAACACAGCCGTTTAGGGATAGCATAGAGTGGCTATTTGTTTAACACATACATATCAGTATAATACTATTATGTACGTCTACAAAATAGTCATTCTACTAAAATAATATAGTTTGACTATTCGTTTCAATGTAGTCAGTGTACACAACTGTTATAGCACGTATAGATACACGACATATACAAATATAGGCATTATAGTTAACGGATATAGTATGTCTATTCGTTTACATGTAGGCATAATACACATCTGATATAGTTCGTATATAATAACAACATTATTAATAACACCAAATTGACAAAACTAATGCACTACAACCCATCGTATGGCGCATTTATCTCGAATGGGGAAAAATTTAAATGTTTGTACTACGTACCTGACCAACTTGATCAAGAGATTTCATGTTCGCCACGTTAATCGCCAAACTCTGCTGAACAACACCTTCAATTATTTCAGTAATGGACAACCCATCAGCCCAAGACCTTCCATCGCTCCCAATTGGACCAACTATATCCTGGCAGTAACAAACAGTAACAAACAGTAACTAGAACTATCGCATGTGCAAAGCCCTGTATAGCTACGGTTTCTTGAACGTATTGTGAGGGGGACCGAGATTTTGCACTTGTAACAGTTAGCAGAAAGGACTCCGGCCCCACGGGTACTTCAAAAACGTTTCCTCATCGGCAAGAATTTCCACAACTTCTTCTCGAACATTGGGCACCCCACTTGTTGGACAGAGCATGCCCTCCAATAGAACCAACAATGCAAGTTGCAGTCGCGTTTTGGAGTCCTTGTAGCGTTTTCCAAGTTGCAGCTTGTCAACAATCCATTTGAGGGTAACCTTCTTTGCTTTCCCAAACATTTTTTCCCAAGTACGGCCATTGGTTGTTACTGCTTTCCCCTTCCCTTTAGCTTTAACAGGTTGCTTGATAGTACGCAAATCCTTAGCAGGCTGCGCCTCGAGATCTCCACAATTAAGACTCTTCACCATCGCAAAGTCCGCAATCGAGAAGCGAATTGGCTTTCCCGAGAATAACAACCATAATTCGAACTCCTTTTTCGTAACCAACTGCCGGGATAGGAGGTAGTGAACAAAGTTCACTGAGAATACATGGTGCCCCATCTGCATTATCTGCCCAAACTGTGAGGCTGCCAACATCGCAACCTGTTCGTCATCTAATGCTTGCTTGATTGTTTCCACCCACCGTAGATTGAAATACCCATTTATCCGTTTCCGGCCCGAAGGTTCAAACCCGGTCATGAACATTCTCTCAGGCAATCCTAATTCAGACATCACAAAACCCTGCAACAAAAACAACAACAAACGGTTCTAAAATGAGTGATAATATAATTGAATAGTAAAATAGAATATCTATTTGAAGTAAAATAGATAATCTACATAACCAACTAAATAGACAGACATAGAACTGCAATACATAAACGGTTCTAACATGAGTGATACTATAATTGAATCTTGAAATTAAATATTTATTCAAGTCAAACAGACAGTCTACATCACCAACCCAAAAATATAGAAGCCTAACTAGGCAGACATAGTACTGCCACACACACACGCTTCAAAAATGATTGATACTAGAATTGGATCTTGAAATAGATTGTCTATTTGAAGTCAAATAGACAATCTACATCACCAACTAAATAGTCAGACATAGAACTGCAATACATAAACGGTTCTAACATGAATGATACTATAATTGAATCTTGAAATATAATATCTATTCAAGTCAAACAGACGATCTACATCACCAACACAAAATAGATTACATGATAAATAGAATATCTATTACTTCCCTCCTTATTGGTCAATTTTTTTTTTAATTCTTTATATCATTTTTTTAATTCTTTATATATCAAGAATCGATATAAAAGTTCGAAACATATTTTTTTATGGGTCTCTTCTTTTCTTAAAATCAAAATTTAACGAACAATATCATATCAATCATACATTGATATAGCAATTTCAACTTAAAATTTATGGAACAAAGAACATTTACAAAATCGAATCAAAACCTGAAACTAAACCCACTTTGTTATCATCTTCAAGGCTGAGATTCATAAGCAAGTAGAGAGACTTTTCCTGTAAAACCTGATTACCCGAGTCAATACAATCCAGAGTCGCACGAAACACGCATGACTCAGTGATTTTCCTCCGGATTAACGAGTCTCGCTTCGTGAGACGAACGAGACGGGTCAGTGACTCGAGCCTTGACTCGTAAGACGACAATCGGGAAACTAGAGTGGAGATTAAGGATTGAGATTGAGACTGAGAGTGTTTTTCCTGATTCCGAGGACGTGATTCTTTAAGGCTCACATGGACAAAGTTTGAAATTAAGCTCCGTAAGGCGTGATTGAGAATCAGAGAAGGGGTTTCGGACAAGGGGAGCTTGGCTTGGTGATTGGACAAATCCAATTGCCGGAATCAATCCACCGTTGGATAGAGATCCGATCGAAAGTATGACCTGATTATATGATAAATGGGTCAGACATAATCTCGAGGGAGATCGGGCATCTAAAGTCGTTAGGCAACTCAAATGCCATTTCCACTTTAAAATCTTTTAGGTTTTAGAAATGAGAAAGAGATAAGATTGAGATAAAAAAATTAATTGGAACAAAGAAAATGAAATTGGATTTGTTAGGATTTCGAAAGTGCACAGAGAGAAAGAGAAGGAAGACGAGATGAGAGGAGAGGAGAGAGAGAGAGAGAGAGATGAAGATGATGATTAAAAAAAAATTGTTTTTAGGGGTTGTAATCGGGTGGGTGGGGAGTATTTAGGTTAATCGGTTATAATCGGATTATAATCGGTTTGATTTTGGTTTAGTTTCATGTTTATCTGGTTTAAACTGAATTGGTAATTAGTAAACCAAAATTAATTGTGGTTTGTGTGTAATTTAGTTTCGAACTTTTATTTGGTGGATAAATAAGTTTCGAACTTCTAATATGTGGGGATATAAGTTTTAAACTTTCAAATCAGGAAGATCTAGGCCGATGTCGAAATTTCGTGGGGATCTGTTACTATGTAATACTTTTCAGGGGAGAATGGAAATAGGTCGTTCACCCAAATTTTTATTGTTACATTTGATATTAATATATGTCTTTCATATTAAGAAATAAGAAGTAAAGGAAGAAGCACCATAATTAGAATTAAGATTGCTTATGCATCGTATGATCTTGAACTTTACTATCATCGTGGTAAGATTTGGAAATAAATTATTTAAAATTAGTCTTTCACCTAGTAACTGGAAGCTAAAATTGGATGTACTTTCAATTACTGTTTATATAAAATGTTATACCAAAATATCAATCAAAAATATAAAGTAGTATGTAATCATTTTATATAAAACTCTAACAGAAGAAAAATCTGCACGTATGCGCGGGTACTTACCTAGTCTCATATAAAATTCAGATCCCCTATAAACAAAAGTAACTTTCTTTATTTGGATTGTTGTGTCCTTTTTTGAGTTTTCGTTTTTTTTTTTTTTGGATTATCTGGAGGTTCTGGGCCGAAACCCGTAATCCCCCAGGACCGAAACCACATTATGTAATATTAGTTCTGTCTCAAGCGTCACTCGATCCTTTTTTAATTTCGTTTTTAGAAATAATTTTCTCTATCATTTGGTATATTCTCACCATTCTCTTGGTAAGAAAAAAAGCGAGCAAATGCTCATCATACTTGTATATGTCGAAAGTCTATCTCTTATAGCTAAATAGCTAATCATGTAATGAAAGGAATATTTTGTACAAACTTAGACCATTCTTGAGTCAGATTATGCACACGAATCTGATCCCATGTAGCCTTTGCCGAGAAGCTTGCCTTGTAGTTGTCAGTGCCATAAAGGTGGGCCGAGGCCTACGACATGTGAATGAAGGGGATCCGAAAGGATTCAAGTAGCAACATCACGGAAAACTTGTTTTCATCAACGCCGACTACGCTAGCAATTATCATGACATTTCTAAAAGAGACTGTTCGTTAAACTTAAAACTCAAATTTGAGGTTTGAGAGTGTTTTCTCTCCGAAAAATACGACATCAAATACAACCTAAAATACTTAGTATTTTGCATTATAATTCTAACTATTAATTATAATCAATTGGATCATACAATTACAATTTTCTAAATAGCTATAAAATATACATTAAGAAATATTACAAATTATTATAGAATAACGTAAAAACCTAAATAAAACAACAAGAAGTGAACACGCACAGAAACCGTTTTCTCCCAAAAAGGCGATTTACAACCAATCTTCTACAACCTTCGCTTTCTTCTGCAATCTTCACCGGCTGGCGTCAACTCGGGCGTCGACTCCGGCGTCGGCCGTACTCCTTCTCTTTTCTATTTACTTTAATTTACGTTTTATAATAGAACTGCAACAATTCGGGGATGACGGATTGAAAAGTCACGAGACGTTCGTGACAGTTTCTTCTTTTCCTCCAGAGGGACCTTCGATGATCCCCACAGTTGTTGTAACCACCTTTCTTCTCCTCCTTGGAGTTTCCTTCCGGTGTCCAACATGGTGGTGTTGCCGGCGTTATATTTTTGAGATCGTTTGGATTTACTCATTGAATCAAATTTAGGGATGTCAATCGGGCTGGCCCGGCCCGGCCCGAAACCCGTAAACCCCACATATATTTGAGTCCGGCCCGAAAAAAAATCGGGCCTATATTCTAATCTGATCCGGACATGGCTCTAGTATTTTTCGGGCTTTTCTTTACAAACACAAAAATTCACAATTCTCAAATGAAAAATAATTTAAACAAAATATTTATCAAAATAAATCTAAATTAAAATGTATTATATCAAATCCAATTAAATTTAAAAGCAAAAGTTTGACAAAAAAACAAATAAAACTCAAATAAATTGTATTACCAAATAAAACATAAAATCAAAACACTTCAAATCTAGGTAGTAAAGTTTAGACTAAAATCTCTTTCATCGTCTTCTAAATCCTCATCACCATCAAGAGCTACAAATAAAAAAAAATTAAAATAATATTTAAAGGTATAAATCATATAGAAATGTCATTGAAAATCTATAGATAAAGATTTTAAAAATATGAAATAAATATGGATGAATGATAATGGTAAATCACGAAATGTAAACCCATCCAACCAAGTGCATGTACAAAATGTAGACTCTGATGCCACTGTAGTTATCATAATGCTTAGAACATCACATGACATACGAGCTAACTCACCATAACGTTGTGACTGACACTTTCACCATTATAAAACATCAATGTCTTCATAAAAAGTCAGTTTCAACATATCGTCTTTTAAGTATATAGTCAATTTAGACTTTCCTTATTCTATAATGGTACGTTTTTCATACGCTTTGAAATCATATGATAAGCGAACCCAAATTTAATAAGACATACGTAATCAAATAGTTCTGGGCTTTTCGGGCTAGCCCGAGCCCGAAAAACACGCTAGCCCGAGCCCAAAAAACACACTAGCCCGAAAGGCCCGAATTTTTTGGGCTTTTATTTCTACGTCCAAGCCCGCTGTTTTTCAGGGCTGGGCCGGCCCTCGGGCTTTGGCTATAATTGACACCCCTAATCAAATTACCCAATTTGGTCCAAAATTGAAGCGATGGTCTCAACGAATTTTACTACCCACCATCTTATGGTTTGGGTATGTAATTTGGATTTTCGATCCGGGGATTAGAGAGTTTAGGGTCAACGAAGATTATGGTCGACGAATTTGAGATTTTAGTTCAATTTTTTCGGGGATTTTACTATGTTGGATATGTCGTTACTATGGAAACAACCACCATGGAAACCACCATGGAGGGGACGAGGGTTTGGAGCGGAAGATGCAACCTCTTTGTTGTATGACGACATTCGTATAGTCTTTGAAAATTGGTCATCTCAAGTTTTATTTCTATTGAAAGAATCAATCAATTGAGTTTTTATTTGAAGAATATTTATAGTTCTTACTTGGAAATGTGTTTAATCTAATATAACATGAGAAATGATGGATAATAGTCAAAGATGAAGATCGCATCAGATCGAATGTGAATATGAGGAAGGCAAGTGTAGACACTTTCTCAGCGAATAAAACTTTTCGGAGAAAAGAATCGTCAAAATTGATTTTCGTTGTTTTATCGCTTTGTATTTTACTATTTTATGTATTTTTTATGTAACTTAATTTTATATAAATAAAGATAGATTAAAAAAAAGTGAAAATTAACGGGTTATTAACAAAAACAATAAAAATAAAATATTGGTTCAATCGATCAAACAAGTTTGAACCATGAACCACAAATTTAGTCGGTTTAGTCTCTGGTTTGATTCTGATTACAATTTATCGAAAACAAAAGCGTGTACCTTTGATAAAATCCTAAAACCCTAATAGCTTTCAATAAAACTTTCACTTTGGAGCAGAGAAACAGAGAGAGAGAGTAAGTAGAACAATGAGCATAATCGCAGGATCTTACGAGAGATTCATATGGGGTTTCAAGCTTAAACCCACCAAACACGACGCCGACAATCAAACCCTAACCCTTTCTCCTATCTTCTCTTACCCTTCCCACATCTCCGCAATCACCACCGTCGCTTGCTCCGGTCCCGCCGCTGCTTCCGGTGGCTCCGACGATACCATTCAGCTCTACGATCTCCCTTCCGCCTCTTCCCTCGGCTCTCTCCTCGACCACAATCACACCGCTTCAATCACTGCCCTCTCCTTTTTTACTCCTTCTTCCCTCTCCTTCCCTCGTAATCTCATCTCCGCTGCTGCTGATGGCTCCGTCGCTATCTTCGACACCGATCCTTTCGTTCTTCTCAAATCCTTTCGTCCTCATAAGAAGGCAGTCAACGATCTTGCGATTCATCCTTCTGGGAAGCTGGCTTTGGCCGTTTACCGTGACGAGTGCTTTGCGATGTTGAATCTTGTGAGAGGAAAGAGGAGTTTCTGTTGCAGGTTAGGGCACGAGGCCAGTCTTGTCAAATTCGATTCGAGTGGGGACAAGTTTTTCATGGTGATGAATAGTAAAGTTGGAGTTCATCAATCCGAGGATGCTAAGCTTCTTCTCGAGCTCGACAATACTAGCCACAAACGTATACTCTGTGCTTCTCCTGGAGAGGTGTGATTTTCTCTTACTTGTCTTTTCATTTGTGTTCGTGTTCGATTTATCTATAACCGTCATGGATCCCTAAGACTTTCTACATGTCTAAACTAAGTAACTTTGAGATTCCTGGCAGAAAAATCTCCTCACCAAACATCATGTTGGTTTTTGTGTGTGTTTTAATGCTACATCAAGATGGTTTTAGAGCTGTGTTTTTCTCTTCTTGTTTCTTTTAATGCTTACTCCTATGTTGCCAAAGTGTGAATTCCAGAAGAGCCCACCTTCTTGAAGCCATGAAAAGAGTCTAATTTAAGACTATCATAATAGTATTCAATCATAGACTCTGATATGTTTGCTTCAGAGTGGGACTCTTGTTTTGTTTTAGTTTTTGTTACTGTAATTTAAAATTTGGGAAGAGCCTCCCCTTTCTAAAGCCTCCAGAAACGAGTTCTTTGGCTAAATAGAGTTGTTCCGGTTCCTTATTGATATTCCTGGAAATGGTGATGGTTTTGATTCAAGAAATTTTTTATTCCTTGGCTAAAATGTTTGATGAATTTGCAACAGAGTGGAACTCTGTTTACAGCTGGTGAGGATTGGGCCATAACAGCTTGGGACACAAATAGCGGGAAGCTTGCTTATTCCATACAAGACGCTCACCCAGCTCGCATCAAAGGTGTTGTCGTGCTTACCAGGAATGATAGTGAAGGTGCATCAGAAGATCCATACTTGGTTGCTTCTGCATCTTCTGATGGGGTCATACGTGTTTGGGACATGCGAATGGCGGCTAAAGAGAATGCAAAACCATTAGCCGAGACAAATACCAAATCAAGGCTTACATGTCTTGCCGGGTCAGCTCTTAAATGTGAGTTTATATTTGTTTTCCAGAATACGCGTTGCTTATGAAACATACATAGACAATGGAAAAAAACTCGTACAAGTTTTGACATATTCTTCATCTTTCTCTGCTTATTCAGCTATGAGACGGCCACAGATTGCAAAGAAAGCTCAGAAGCTAGAAGAAGAGCCGAACTCAGGATGAGAGCTGTTTATTGACTAGTAAAAGCTTTTGAGCTGACAATTTTTCTGATGCAAGTTTTGGTAGGATATTAAAAATATGATCCAGTACGGTTCTTGTCGAATTACAGTTATAAACAATTTGTGAAAGAAAACCATTATACTATTATTCAGTTACATGAGTTGTTTGTCTATCTTGTAGACCTAACTAACTGGCTTCAGTAATCACTAATTTGTTCAAACTTGATTGAACCAAAGTGTTGTGTAGCAAAGCTAATTCAATATTTAAGGTTTCCCATAAATGAAAAGAACATCACAAACACCATATGTATTTTATGAATGTGTTGAGTGCTAATGCTCTCATGGATAAAGAAATGCCATGGAAAACAACAACATTGCCTCTTAATACTGAGTAGTGTTTTTTGGGAGTTTGCCTTGTTTCAACTGGGAAAGAGCATATTCAGCAGTGCGGATGAGATCGGCAACGTTGTGTTTAGAGATTTCCTCGGAGCCAAACAAGAAGATGGTCTTAACCTCGGCTTTCTTTGCGAGTCTTGAAGCGTAACTAAGCTGCAGCTTTGGTGAGTTAAGGCTCCTCAGTAATTGACGGTACAAGGAAAGAACTTTTCCTCTGTTCTTTGCAGCCTCTTCTGCTGTTAACCATATCAAGCTCGTCATGACCAACACAACAAATGGAACACCCTGCAAGCAACAAAATTGGGAAATGTTTTCATTGGGTAATTTCGTCGAGCACCTGATGCGCAATAACCAAAAGAATGCAAACTTAATAGTTCAATCACCTAAGCAATTTCATAGGAGATGTTTAAAATATAATCATATCACAAAAGCACCTTCAGATCGGAGATTTCAGTTGTGGGGAAGTCAAATCCGATATATATCCAGCGGCAAACAAAATAAGGAGAAAAACCAAAAAAACACCTTTTTTTTCTTTCCTTACAATTTGAATTCAATTTCAAAAACTCCGAACCGTCTTCTCCGTTTGCCCAATTCCTTTAGACGTCGTTTCTTGATATTTTTGTTTGCCCAATTCCTTTAGACGTCGTTTCTTAAACTCCGAACCGTCTTCTCCGTTTGAAACAGATATTTATGAGGAGGGTAAAGTCCAATAAGAGAGGAAGAATCAAGGACTAGGAAATGGTACAAAGGAAGAAGGACCACTTCTAATGACCAGGATTCAAGAGTACGCTTCAATGGCGTAAGAGAGAGAGATAAGATGAAGATTAGGAAAAGTTATTCTCTGATTATTCTTCTGCAAAATGCCAAGGTTTGGTACATAAAGCGTGAATCAGCATCAACAGTCTAACACCTGACTTGTTGGCTGAGAATAAACCAAGAGAATAAACCAAATACAACCCAAGTAAACCGAAATTGGACCAGCTACAAAGACTAGTCAACATTTATTTGAGGAGCAGTAAAACGATATCGCATTTGAAATGCAGTAGAAAGGTGATAATTGTGACTGTGAAAGGACCTGACCAACGAAAACGCAATTTACCAAGAAATAATTGTAAACGAGAGTTATACAGAAGTACCTGATTATTTGGTTCAAAGTGTCTGGAGATGATCTTTTTGTCATGGTATGCCTTAGTCCTCTCCTTGTACAGCCTCGAGTTCTCATAGGCAAGATGCCTAATCTCATCGAGCTCATTCATCTTGATCAATCGCTTCTCAACAGCAGATTTGATATCGAAATTCATCATCTTCGTAGCCGATGCTGCCTTGTGCTCGATTTCTACTGGGAGATGGCATGCTTTTCCATACAGCAAGTGAAACGGTGTAGTCCCAAGTGGTGTCTTGAAAGCAGTCATGTAAGCCCAAAGTGCGTCATCCAGCTTCACAGACCAATCCTTCCTTGTAACATTCACTGTTTTCTACATAATTTCTTTGATCTGCCTGTTGGAAACCTCAACTTGCCCACTGGTTTGAGGGTGATAAGGAGTAGCAACACGATGGTTCACACCATACTTTTTCAGCAACCTCTCGAAAATCTTGTTGATAAAGTGAGAGCCACCATCACTTATCACAATTCGAGGTACTTCAAATCGAGGGAAAATGATGGTCTTAAACAGCTTAAGGACCACCGAAGAATCATTGGTTCTGCTAGCAATGGCTTCAACCCACTTAGACACATAATCCACAACAACCAAGATGTATTTGTGTCCATATGACGAAGGAAAGGGACCCATAAAATCAATGCCCCAACAATCGAAAATCTCAACCTCAAGGATGAACTTCTGTGGCATCTCATGTCTCTTACTGATTTTCCCTCTCCGCTGACAGACATCGCACTGTGAAACGAAAACATGAGCATCCTTGAACATAGTAGGCCACCAGAAGCCTGCTTGAAGAACCTTGGACACTATCTTGAAAGTGGCAAAGTGTCTAGCATAGTCGAATCCATGGCAATGAAACAACACAGTAGGTACCTCTGATTCAGCAATGCATCTTCGGTAAATACCATCAGCATAATGCTTGTACAGGTAAGGTTCATCCCAAAAAAATCGCCTTATGTCACGCATGAACTTCTTCTTGTTATACTTCTTGAGGTGCCTTGGTTCTGCATTTGCAGCGAGGTAGTTGGCAATATCAGCATACCATGGTTGATCAGAATCGGCTGCAGCCACTAGATATTCTTCTGTGGCAGCAAGGTGTTCAATAGTCAAGACTGGTTCGGAAACAGCCGGGTATCGACCGACACCATAGGAGTGTCGATCGATACCGAGACCTGCAATTCGTGGAAATTGCTGAGTTTCTGCAAAGCCCATCCGAAATTCAGTCTCAATGAAGTAAATGGATTCTTCTGGTAGTTGGTCATCAATGGGGACATCTGCATCGATCCGAATCCTCGAGAGATGGTCAGCGACCCCGTTCTCTATGCCCTTCTTGTCCTTAATCTCGATGTCGAAACCCTGTAGCAAAAGAACCCAACGACAAAGGCGAGGTTTAAGGTCCTTGTTCTGCATCAGATATTTGAGAGCAGCATGATCAGTATGGACAATCACTTTGCTCCCAATCAAGTAGGATCGAAACTTCTCAAAAGAGAAAACGACTGCAAGTAGTTCCTTCTCCGTGGTGCTGTAATTCCTCTGAGCATCGTCCAATGTCCTGCTGGCGTAGTAGATGACGTGCAACTTCTTATCCTTTCTCTGACCCATAACAGATCCAACAGCAAAATCACTAGCGTCGCACATGATCTCAAAAGGCAAAGTCCAATCAGGAGGTTGCACAATAGGGGCACTCACCAAAGCCTTTTTAATTTCCACAAAAGCTTCAAGGCATTCAGGTGTGAAATCGAATTTGATCTCCTTGCATAATAAAGCAGTGAGTGGGCGTGCTATCTTGGAGAAATCCTTGATAAACCTCATGTAAAACCCAGCATGACCAAGGAAGCTTCGAATATCCTTCACAAAATTTGGTGGTTGGAGACTTGTCATAACATGGATCTTGGCTTTGTCAACTTCGATCCCAGTCTCAGAAACCTTGTGCCCAAGCACGATGCCATCCTGAACCATAAAGTGACATTTTTCCCAATTAAGAGGACCAAGTGTTTCTCTTCACACCTCTGTAGCACTTTGCATAAGTTAGCCAAATAGTCCTTGAACGATGATCCATACACTGAAAAATCATCCATAAACACCTCCATAAAATCCTCAATCATGTCTGTGAAGATAGACATCATGCATCTCTGAAAAGTGGCTGGAGCGTTACACATTCCAAATGGCATTCTCCTGTATGCGAATGTGCCATATGGACATGTGAAAGTCGTCTTCCCTTGGTTATCTGGATGTATTGGAATCTGGAAGAAACCTGAATATCCATCGAAAAAACAGTAGTAGGGAAGACTAGGCAACCTCTCCAACATCTGGTCAATGAATGGTAGTGGGAAATGATCCTTCCGTGTAGCTGCATTCAACTTCCTGTAGTCAATGCACATTCGATGCCCAGTGATAGTTCTGGTAGGAATCATCTCATCCTTTTCATTCTTCACCACGGTTATCCCTCTTTTTTTAGGAACAACGTGCACTGGACTAACCCAAGAGCTATCTGAAATAGCATAGATAACACCAGCTTTCAAAAGCTTCATCACTTTCTTTTTGACCACTTCCATCAGATTCGGATTCAACCTCCTATGATGCTCAATTGAGGCATTTGACTCGTCCTCAAGGTGAATCCTATGCATGCACAGGTCCGGTGATATACCTGAAATGTCATCAAGAGAATAGCCAAGAGCCTTGCGATACTTGCGCAGCTTGCTCAGCAGTACAGCAATCTCTGTGTTTTTCAAAGAAGCATTAACGATTACTGGGTATGTAGAATTAGGACCAAGAAAACTATACCTCAGATTTGGTGGGAGTGGCTTTAGTTCCACCTTAGGAGGATTCTCTGCACTCCAATCTCCAAGCCCAGCAGCTTACTTAGAACTTTCGGCCAACTCTCCCTCTAGTCGCAGGGTATCGACCGATACTAGGAGGGTATCGATCGATACTGGCGACGCTGAATCGATCATCTTCGAGTATCCAGCTGTTTCATCACACGAATGAACCTCTGAAGTGGCTGAACAGACCAATGCTCTCTCTAGTGGGTCCTCGGGATGCATCTCCAGGAAGTACTCTTCAGCTATGTCACTGAAGGTGTCGACAAAGAAAGTCTGCTCACCGATGGTTGGCCTCTTCATCATCTTATCCATATGGAAAGTCATGACCAAATCACCAATGTTAAGAGCGATCTTTCCATTCTTGCAATCAATCAAAGCACCAACTGTTGCAAGGAAAGGTCTGCCTAGGATATGAGGATCCTTAGGCTCAGCATCATACTTCAGGACGATGAAATCAGTTGGGATAAAGCAATTTCCAATCTTAATCGGGACATATTCGAGTAACCCCTCTGGAAGTCTAATTGAACGATCAGCAAGCATCATGGAGATCCTGGTGGTTGTGAAGTCTGTCATCCCCATCCTTTTGGCAACTGAATATGGCATAAGGTTGACACTTGAGCCAAGGTCACAAAGAGAACGCTCAAATCTGTTTGTGAATATCGTACAATCCAACACAAAACTCCATGGGTCTGGCAGCTTCCTTGGGATCCTGTTGGTCAGGATTGCACTGCACTCGTGAGTAATCATCAAGCATCCTTCTTCAAGATTCACGTTGTTGGACACCATCCTCTTGACATATCTCCTGAAGGCTGGAGAAGTTTTGATGGCATCGATAAAAGGAAGTTCAACGATCAAATTATCCATAATTGCCTTGCATCTAGAGTCTTCTACCTCCTTCTTTGTCTTCCCAGCAGCTCTGTGATAAGGTATCCTTGGCGTGTAAACTCTTTATGCGACTACATTAGGCACTGCCGTCAAGTTCTTAGGAGTCAATTCGACTGCTGGATTAGTATCGACCGACACCGTAGGAGTGTCGATCGATACACGCAGCTTTGATTTGTCTCGTGAAAGTATCTTGATAGGTGTCGATCGATGATAGATAGGTGTCGATCTATGCTGGCTAGTGTCGATCGATATTGGGGCGATTTTGATATCATCATCGTCAAGATCGACGAGAATATCTGCAGTTTGGCCAACTTTTACTCCTGGAGTGACCTCTTTTCCGCTCCTCAAGGTGATCGCGTTGATATGGGCCCTTGGGTTCTCCACTTTCCATGGGAGAAAATCTTCTTGCCTTTTCACAGCCTCTGAAGTCTGAGCTATCTGAAGTTCCAGCTTCTTCTGCTGGATATTGATAGCGTCGATCCTTCCACTCAGATCATTGTATAGGACATCAATCTTCCCATTGAAATCCACAGTAAGCTTTTGCTGTCCCTGAAGAAGCTGCTCAAACATAGACTCGATCTTGCTATATGTGAGCTTAGCAAGTATGGGTTGATAAGATGAGTTCCCATAGTTTCTAGTATACCCGCTGTTCTGAGATGATTTCTGACCAAACTGATTCGAAACTCCTTGCTGAGAGTTGTTGTTGAAGTTTTGGTTGTTGTTGAATGGATTCCTCTGACCTTGAAAACCAGAACCACCAATGTAGTTAACATCCTCTACTTCATCCTCGTTGAATACCTCAACATCTTCAGCAAAGTGAACAGCCTTTGGTGCCTTGCCCATCAGAAGACTGTGCATAGAATCCAACTTGGCTTGAACATCAGCAAACTGCGAACCATCCATACTACCAGCTAGCTTCTTGCGCTCAAAATCAGCATTCTTGGTGCTATTGCTAGACGCCAAGTTCTCAATCAGTACATAGGCTTCATCAAGATACTTGGTGTTGAAGTTTCCATTGCTCGAAGCATCCAAAGTCATCTGATACCTCCAATCAATTCCTCTGAAGAAGAACCGCATAAGCTGAACATCAGAGTATCCATGATGTGGACAGTCTCTCTGGTATAATCTGAATCTCGTCCAAGCAGCCTTGAACGCCTCAGAGGGTCCTTGAGAAAATTGGGAGATCTTGTTCCTCAGATCCTTGGATCTTGCATCATCATAGAATTTATTCAGGAAAGCAGTCTTAGTTTGATCCCAAGTAGTCAACGATCCAGGAGTTAACTGCTTCAGCCAGTAAGTCGCTTCTCCACCAAGAGAGTATGGAAAAAGCTTGCAGAAGAGGTAATCGTAGGACACTCCATTGCTTTTGATGCTAATGACCAAGTCCTCGAACCTCTCAATATGATCCATGTGATGTTCGCTGGAAAGACCATGAAAAGGGTGATGTCCCACAAGAGTGTAGTATGCAGGTTTCAGCTCAAAGTCATTCCTCTGATAAGGTGGAGGACGAATCGCTGATCGATTTGCATAAAACTGATTAGGTCTGTTGCACTCACCAATCGTTATGCCACGATTAACCACAACATTCTCAGCGTTCGCGTTCACAGCGACATTCCTAGTGACAACAGGAGCAGGCAGAATGATGTTCCCCTTTCCATCTAGACGTTGTCCTCTCTCATTGCACAACCAAACCTCTTGGTCTCTGTAAGCACCAGCATCATCTTGAACCAACTCCACTTGATTGTTGTTCATCTTTGCTGGTTTCTTTGCTCTTCGGTTTGTGCGTTCCAAAAGTGCTAGCTGCTCAAGTGACATATCAACTAGCTGAATGCTCTTGTTCTTTCTGGTTTCGCGAATATGCATACACCTGAAAACAAGAGTCAAGAACGTAAGTAACTCGGTAACACGATGAGTATCGACCGATATTGGGTGGTGTCGATCGATATCAACAAAAAAAACGGCGAGTATCGACCGACACTAGATAGTATCGACCGATACCGACGAACTTAGTCGAAATTCTCAAACTAAAGAAAATTATAATCTACAACCACAACCAAAATTAAAAAAGAAAAATTATAAATATACTCTAAACTTAAATGAAAAATAGATATGGACCCGTAAATTATAAATACACGGGTTTTTTTAATTTTTTTCATATATTCTATAAAGTATACAATATATATATATCACTTATGCAAAAAATTATAAATTTTAATAATGAAATAATTTTTTTTTAATAGGATATCATTTTATGTTTTATATTTAAAATGATAGGATTAAAAATATGAAAATACATTATTTTAATTTCTTATAATAACTATTTAAAAATAAAGATAATGACCAATTAGATCTAAACAAAAGTATTAAAATCCAATAAAACCGATTATATGATGGGCCTGAAAAAATAAAGTAGGCCATGTTTAAGATCCAAAGTGGTTTAGGCAAAAGGTGTTTAATTGAGGAAGAAAGAGGTTTTCTTCTTCTACTTCGCTTCTTTGTTCGGATCAAATCCACAAAAGCCACCTTTTCTGAAAAAATGTTCACATATGCCACTTTTCTAAAAATTAATTTAGTTTTGATTTTTTTAAAATCAAAAACTCGTCAAAATACAAGTTTGTCCCTTTTACATTTTGTTAATTACAACCCAACCACAATAATACCTACCCATTTCCCACCCATCAACCCGATACAATCTAAATCCCTAATTTCCCAATTTCACTCATTTCTTCCCCCTAAAGTCCGACGGAAGTTAAACGGATTCTTCCCATCTCGACCCCTAATTCCGATTGTTCTCCGGCGATCTCTGTCTCCGGGTCTGTCTCCTCTCATTCTTCGCAATCGTCTTCATCTCCTTCTTCTCCATCGTTTCTTCTTCCACCTCTATAGTCTCAGGATAAACCGACGTCGCCATGGCTCGGGTTAAAGCATCTGGTACAGGACCAGTGTATGAATCCTATGGGTCGACAGAAGGCCGCGAAGATCCAGGCGGAGCAGGAGACTCACATAATCCCACTGAAGAATCTCCCAATCGAACTGCAGAGATGACTGAAGACGAAGCCACAATAGAAGCAACCAATAGCACTGAAGAGAGGACCAAAGGTGGCTTCAATATTGAAGCAACCAATCGCACTGAGTCTTCTGCCAAGCCCAGTGATGAAGCATCCATTCACACTGATGAAGAACCCATCACCGAAGACGCAGAAGCAACCAATCGCATTGAGTCTTCTGCCAATCGCAGTGATGAAGCACCCATTCACACTGATGAAGAACCCATCACTGAAGACGCAGAAGCAACTAATTGCATTGAGTCTTCTACCAATCGCAGTGATGAAGCACCCATTCACACTGATCAAGAACCCATCACTGAAGACGCAGAAGCAACCAATTGCATTGAGTCTTCTACCAATCGCAGTGATGAAGCACCCATTCACACTGATCAAGAACCCATCACTGAAGACGCAGAAGCAACCAATCTCAGGGAAGAAGTACCCATTCGGACTGATGAAGAACCACGCACTGATGGACCCAACCGCACTGAAGTTGAAACGAGCACGGTTGTTGAAACGGAAGAGAATAAGTCAAATGATGGTCAGGAGGATGGTGATGGGGAAAAAGGAGCAGAGAGAAAATCAAGTGAAGAAGATGACAACGAAGTAGAGGAGGTATGTATACTTGAGATTGAGACTGTGAATTAGGGGAATTACAGGTTAGGGTCGAGAAAACAACTAGTACAAGTTAGGATAGTATTGGTTTAGGTAGTAGGTAGACGAGTGTCTTACAACTGGGACAATTGTGTATGATTAATTTTTTGGGTACAATTGTGTAGGATACCGATGATGAAACTCAACCACTGCAGCCCGAGAAACTGTTCTTTGGTCCAACTGAATACACTAAGGGTTGCAAGATAGGAACTAGGTGTGTTGTGACCCAGACAGTGGAATACATAGAGGAAAATCTTGAAGGAGAACTGAAATGGTTTAGAAAGCATTCTCAATTTAAGCATATATTCCACATGCCTAAGGAGCGAAACCACATGATTCAAGGCATGTGGATGCTTCTGCTTCGCACAGCTTGTACGGAGATGAAAAGAGAGTGCTGGTTTGTGGTGAATGGAGTTCCTATTAGGTATTCTATGAGAGAGCACGCGCTGTTAACCGGATTTGCCTGCCATGACTACCCCAACAACTATAAGAAATTGGGGGATTTGAAGTTTGTAGAGAAGGTGTTTGGAAGGAAAGACGGAATTAAAATCAAAGATGTGGAAGAGAAGCTGGACGAAATGAAGACCAAGAAGAGATCTACAGACCGGAAGAAGTTGACTATCTTGTATTTCTTATGCAAAGTAGTGAAAGCAAAGTCTAAGGCTTTTGGAAACATAGATCCCTTCCTTCTAAGTGTTGTGGATGATGTGAATGCGTGTGAGAATTTTCCGTGGGGGCGTTATTCATTTGATGAATGTATGGAAGGGATCCGGTGCATGATGAAGAACATGAAAGGCACCGTGAAACCAAAAGCACAACCTGCCTTTTCTGGATTCATTGTTCCTCTGGAGGTAACTCTATATGAATATTTTCTGATTTTAAGAATTAGATTAATAGTTATATGATTTTAATACTGAGATATTGTAACTCCATGTGTAGATTATGGCATTTGAGTGTATTCGAAGTCTTGGAAGCAAATTTCGAGAAGATGTACCCGCAAAGAAGGATTGTCCAAGGATGTGCAAGCACAAGTTCACCAAAGAAGCAATGAAAGGTTTTCCATTGGAAGCCATAAATGAAGCGCTTGGAAGTACTAAGGTTAGAGTTTGTGAACATACTTGGTATTATTTGTATTTGTTATGAGTTTGATTTTATGTTAAATTTATTGATATTCACAGGATATTACTAGCATCTTGGAACCAGACTCGGGTGAGAAAGCTCTTTTACCTCCAAAAACCCAAACTACAAACTCTAATTTTTCCCCCAAATCGAGCTTACCTCCAAATCGATCCCCAAATCGGAACAACGAATCTATGTCGGATTGCCTCGAAATTCGATTGTCTCGCGACAAAGTAAAGGGAAAGGGAAAGGGAAAAGTTAGGAAAATGAAAACATTTGGGGAAAAAGTGAAAAGTGAGGGAAATAATATTTAGGGGGGAAATCTGAAATAGTTGCCGGAAAAGTTAAATATTTGGCGGAAATTAGGGTTTTTGTAGTTGGAAATTTATACACATAGTTGTACCTGCATGTCTAGTTGTACAAATTTCCTAATAGTTGTACTTTTGCGAATTTAGGGCTTTTGTAGTTGAACCGTGATATAAATTATTACGTTGTAGTTGTCCACATGATTTTCTAGTTTCCATGGTCATTTAGAAAGTTTACATAATACAAGTTCTGCAAAATCATATATTTTGATTCTTTTCCATCCCAACATAGTTAACATTACTAATGTCTTCCTTATAGTATAAGGTGTGGTTGATGTGAAACAAGAATATGAATAAGAAACGGAAGATTAGTTCATGTTATCCATATTTTGCACTATGAGAACCTCCTAAATGACCATGGAAACTAAAAAATCATGTGGACAACTACAACGTAATAATTTATATCACGGTTCAACTACAAAAACCCTAAATTCGCAAAAGTACAACTATTAGGAAATTTGTACAACTAGACATGCAGGTACAACTATGTGTATAACACATCGTGAACCTCCTTAATGATATTAATACATATATGTTCTTAGTTGTACAAGTTGAACCAGATAGTACAAATCCAATAAATTCAAATCCACACAAATACAAATATGTTCGTAGTTGTACCAAGATGAACTAGTAGTACTAATCCGAGACAAATACAAATACATAAATTAAGTGGTACCAATCCGAGACAAATTCGAGAAATACAAATACAGACAAATACAAACACACAAATTAAGTTTGTTCATCATGCCTTTCCGGCTGCAACCACCTCTCCAAGTCTATGCCAGGCACATACTTGTACATTCTCCTCTTTCGGCGGCGACTTTCTCCGGTGGATGGATACCGCACTTCTTGATTTCTTCCTTTTCTTTTGGTGTACTCCGGCGGTAAGGCGAACAATTCTTGAATATCAGCAGGAACACTCCAATGAGACTCATGCGGCACTACATAAATCGTTCTGCAATATGCCAATGCCCACGACTCAATCAAGTAATATTTCGAGCAGAGATCATAGATTTGGATACTCACTGTTCTCCCTTCCGTCCTCATGAGGTTACTGGTTGCGGCTATTGCATGGACACACGGGTACTTGTCTATATCAAAACATCTACAAGAACAACTTTTCATCTTCAAGTCCACCAAATATGTCTTCCCATCGAGTCCTTTAACGTTGTATTCAAGATGGAAGCTGTTCAGCTCAGTCACCGTTAAAAGTTTAGCAATTGCACATCGCCTGTGAACTTCATTCTCCACAAAAGGCACCATTTTCTTTTTGTCCGATGCAGAAGCAGATTCTTTCCTATGTTTGTTGAACCATTCAGAAAGTCTTTCAATAATCGCATCAATCATAGGCAATAGGGGGTACTTCCTTGCTTTCCTAAACACGCTGTTCATTGATTCTGCGGCATTGCTAGTGTCGATGTTATACTTGTCTCCTTCAAAATAGCACCTCTTCCATTTATCCAGCTCTATACTCCTATCTATATACTCACCGGCTTTAGGAAACCTACTCTTAAATGCACCATACTCTCTCTCAAACTCACTCTTAGTATAAATATGAGCGCACTCTATGAATTTCTTCGCAACTTCATCCTTGTCATTCTTCACCTTTCCTCTCACGTTTTGAGACAAATGCCAGACACAATGTCCATGCTTAGCGCTCGGGTACACCTCAATGACTGCCTTGATGATGCTTGCATGTCTGTCGCTTATAAAAACCAGTCCAGGAACATCCACTATAACGCTTTTCAGCATTCTGAAAAACCAGATCCAACTATCATCTCTCTCACGATCAATTACACCAAACGCAAGGGGGTAATGGTGATGATTAGGATCCTGAGCTGTTGCAAAAACTAACATACCACCATATACAGTCTTTAGAAAAGTTGCATCAATAACTATCACTTTCCTCATTGCCATAAACCCTTCGATGCAGGCGCCCAAAGCGATAAATAGGTACTTGAACCTATTTCCTTCATCCAATTCCACACTTGTTACTGTCCCAGGATTGATCTTCTCTAGCATGTGCAGATAAGAATACAACTTCTTGTAGCTTTTTTCAGGGCTCCCCCGCACATCATTAACATGTTGTTTTTTCGCTCTCGATGCGGTAGAGTAGGACAACTGCAAACCAAGTCTTCCTGGTACAATACTCATGATGTTTTTAGGTGTCGGGGTGTCCATTAAACCTGGATAGTCTTCATGCAACATAGATGTTACTAATCGTTGTGCGCCTTTCTGTCTACTACTACTGCTTGTACTCTCAACAGCCCGAGAGCATGTATGCATCTTTCTGTGTACTCTGACAGTCCAAAAGGATGATGACTTAGTTTTTGCAGCTCGTATATACCATTGACAACCATTGGCTTCTTGTCGACATCGTAGCATAAGTCGCTCTGTATCCGACTTAACAGTTTTAACCCCATAGCAGTTCTTATTTGCAGCTCTGAGAACCAAATCTTGCACTGCCTCCCTAGAACTAAATTCTTGATTTATTTCAAGACCCGTACCATCTTCCCATCCTTCAACAAACTGATTTTCTTCCACAAGACCTGGAATCTCAACATATTCATGCCTACCATCGAAAACTTCATCAACATGGTTATCCATCGGGCTATCCACAGCTGCATATTCGTTACGTGTTACATTCTCACAATCCTCATTACCAATATTTCCAGTATCAACATTCAGTATCACCTCTTCAATAATCGTCTCGTTCACTTGTTCTGCTGTTCCACATGCTCTGAAAATAGTAAGGATGCCAGCATTATCTACATCATCAACTCTGCCATTTGAAACCTGCTGGCCATAGTTCAAACCAAATGAACTTCCTTCCGCTCTTGAAAGTTGGTCGACCCTCTGATTTGTTTCCAAATTTGTTTGCAAATCCTTGATTATCTCAACATGCAAAACAGGTTTAAGTCCCTCTGTATCCGATGACGTTAGATAAACAAAAACGTCCTCGTTATCTACAATATATGACTCTCTTCGAGTTTTAGATAGACTGTAACTCAACTTCAGCTTCGTCGTGGTTTCATCTATCGCAATCTTCCTGAATATCTTTTCTACTAACAACGAATAAGTGATCTCCTCCAACGATGAGGTCTTTAGCGATATAGCGTATACAGAATTTCCTGAAATCCATTCATGCTCTTCTGAATAGTATCCTCCATAATCAAAATGTACATTTGTGTGGGTGCTCTTCATCGCCTACTGGAAACTGGATATGGAATAAAATAAAACACAATTCAAATTACACAAGTTGCCAAGGTAATACCATTTCTATCACTTAGCCTATATCTATTAGTTGTACCATGTGTACCACTTGTCATATATCTCTTAGTTGTATCATGTGTACCAGTTGTCCTATTTCTGGATCCAAATCTCCAATCGAGTCGATACTTCCGATTCTCTAATCTACCTAAGATTCAACAACAACAACAACAACACGATTCGAGACATTACCAATGCAAATAACCAATCGTGATTACCAATCCAATGAATGTGCATACCTAAACAAGTAATTTACATATCAAACCCCTAAATTTAGGAATCCCCATATCAAATCCCTTCTAACAAACTCTCACCAATGGCGGAGGAGAAAGAGGAGAAGAAACCGACTGCAAGAATGACGACGCCGGAGGCGACGGCTGGCGAGCGACGGCTGGCGAGAAGGGCGGTGACGATGAACGTCGACGTCGCCGTCGTGGAAAGGAGTGTGTAGTAGCTTGTCGTCGGGTTTGGAATCGGGTTTCGGGTTGGGTTTCTTTTTTTTTTTTTTAATTAAATCACATATTTCATTAAGGTTAAAATCGTCTTTTCATTATATCAGTGGCAAGCTGATTAAATGATGGCATGGTTGGTTAAATTTTTTGAAGAAGTGACATATGTGATGAGTGCTCGTGGCAAGCTGATTAAATGATGGCATGGTTGGTTAAATTTTTTGAAGAAGTGGCATATGTGATGAGTGCTCTCTTTGTTCTTGCAAATCGTCAAATCAAAGGTAAAATTACTATTCTGTAAACTTGGATTGTCTCTTCTTTTCTCGAAATATCACTTTTCTCCCCACTGGTGAGTGAGGAGCCTATTTCTCGAAGCGATAAAAGGGCAACAGTTTCTTGGGTGTTTTCAAAGCTCGCCTCCCTCTTCCACCACAGAGAAAATTCATCTCTCTTTTGCTTCGCCTCTCATCTTCTTGAGAAAAAGGCGAAGTCTCCCTCCAGTCTTTTTGCTCAGCCATCGATTCTCTTAGGTAAGAAGACTCGTTTCTCTCAGATCTTTAAAATCCCGTTCTCTCTCTCATTCATATGATTGTTCTTCTTAGTTTCAATCGATCCGTTTTTCTTTTACTTAGATCTGTAAGTCGAGTGAGATGTTTCCTGTTGTAGATCTGTTTGTTATATTGAGAAATGATACTATCTGCTTCTTCTTTTTCTGCTGTTCATCAAATCGTTGAGATTGTTTACATGTGTTGGAACTCCAAATGATGCTGTTTTTTTTTAAATTTTCCAATAACCTTGGATTAGGTGATTGATTTGTTTGAAAAGCTTTATGTGATACGATGCCCTTAAGTTTTACTGCTGATAATCGTAACATTATCTAGCTTTAATTCCCGATTTTGATTCGAAATATCACTTCGCTAAGCACCAGGGTTTCTGAAGACTGGAACAACTATGGTTGGGTTGATTTTCCAGGTCTGTGTTTCTTTCTCTCACATTCTCTAAAATGTATGGACTTTGCAATTTCGTGGACTATCATATCTTTCAGTTTTCAAAATGTGCCTTAGTTAAATTATAAAAAGAACGCAAATACAAAAGATAATTGTTTTGAATATTAATGCGAAAACAACATATCATTTCATTATATTGTTTTATCTTTGAAAGCACAAAAGATGAAGATGTTTATGAAACTTGATGCTTACAAAATGAAGTGAACATCATGACACCGTCTATTTTCCAATTTCCTACACCAGGCAGAAGATTCCATTGTCTTTTTTGTTTTCTTTATTTTGATAATTATAAAAAATTAAGAACACGTTAGTTAATAATATTAACAATTAAACACTTTGATTTGTGAATGTATATATGAAACTTACTTTCATCCTTTAAATTTGTCTTTTAAATCATATGTTGTTGAAAATTTCTTGATATATGATGTTTTCTAAAACATCATTGTCATATTTTTTAGTTCCAACATTAAGAATCTTGAGTCCCGCAGTTGTTGTCACTCTTGATAACGTAACATATAATTGCCCGTGAAAAAAAACTGGATTTGGCAAATATAAACCAACTTTGTTAAAGCTTTGACCTTGACTCTTGTTGATAGTCATTGCATAGCAAACTCGCACAGGGAATTGACGTCTTCTTAGTTTGAAAGGCCATCTTGCATCTGTTGGTGTTAGAATTATCCTAGGAATAAGAACCCTTTTCCCAACTTGATCTCCACTAAGTATCTCCGCTTCGATAATCCTAGTGCCCAGGCGAGTTACTATTAATCGTGTACCATTGCAAAGCCCCTCTCTTTGATTTAAATTCCTTAGTAACATGATTGGCGCATTTATCTTCAGAGTTAGTTGGTGGTTAGGAATACCTGAAAACTTCAAAGAATTTAAAAACTATGTGGGGTAAAGTATATGTTGATTTTTCATTTCTTCTTTGTCATCACCGATACTATCAGAACTCAAATATTCCTTCTACGCAAGATAACATGTAGTTATTCACTTTATCTACGGTCTCGTTTCTCGGAGTAAGAATTGCACGTTCAATCAGATAATCCTTGTCTTTAAATAAAGCATGGAAATAATGATATGTAGTCTTCGCAATGCGTTCTTCAGAATCTCCATCGTTTTGCAAGAGCAAGTCCTGGTCTATTTGCACCATGGATGTTTCATCATTTGAGGTTCTATGTTTTGGAGGCTTAGGTGCTGTGCCATCACCAATACGAAAAAGCCATCTTGCAAAATCTTTTTCCGCTTGGTGCAACCTCATATTTCTCTCAAGAGTGAATATAGAGCAATAGTTCCATAAATATGAACGGTTGATTGTTGCCTTAACAGTTTCTTGCCTGGTGCCTTGCGGTATGACCGGAAGAATTTGTCTAAAATCTCCTCCAAGAAGCACTGTTTTTCCACCAAATGTTTTGGCTGCTGCATCTGGATCTATCATTGATAACAAATCTCGCAAACTCTTATCAAGAGCTACAAAAGCAAATCGATGACACATTGGTGTCACATTCTCGTCGAGGGATTCAGTTTTATATAATAAGATTTCTTTAATCTAAATGAAAAAATTGAGTAATGTTTTTTCTTTTTTATATTAATTTTACATTTTAAGATAAATTTAATTCGTTAACTTTATTTTTAGTAACTTTTTCTTTTAAGATTATGAATAAATTTTTTTAAGTTTAATTGATTTTAAATATTTCTAACTTTGACTTGACACATGTCGCGATCAGGTGAATTATCATTTTTGAAACATTTAGTTCTATATGATAAAATTTTTACTAATTCTTAACTGAAATATGTTTTTTAATTTTTTTTATAGCTTTTACTCATTTTTTAAAAATTTTAGAAATGTGTAGATTATTATATAGAGTTTGATCGTTGTATATTAATAATTTTCCCTTTTTAAGTTTCCATTTGTCATAATGAAAATGATTATAAATTTTTAAATTTGGTTGATATTAATAATTTTTCTTTTAAGTTTAGTATATTTATAATTTTCATTTTTTAATTTTGGTCGTGTTTGTAAATTATAAAATTTACTTTTTAGAATTTTGAATGTGAAATTGATAAGGTATCAATTTGGTTATCTAGAGTTGACGAATGAGAATTTGTTTTTTTTAGGATTGTATTTTTTTTAAATGTGTGTTTTTTTTAAGAATTACTAATTGTTCTTTTCTTTTTTAAAACTTTAGCTTTTTAGGATTGTAATCTATTGTTTAATTTCTTAATTTTAAATTGAAATATGTTTTTTAAAATAAATTTTGGATTTTATTTTTTTTTTTTTTATTGATTGTAATCTATTGTTTAATTTATTTATTTTAAACTAAAATATGGATTTTTTTTAACTTTGACTTTTCTTTATAATTTTTGTTTAATTTTTCCTAATCTAAACATTACTACTTTTTCCATTTATTTTTTAGAATTAGGAATCGATTTTAAATCGTATAGTAATAATTTTTTATTTATAATTTTTCTTTTTTATGTTTGATCGTGGTTGTAAATTATAAATTTTTAAGTTTTTTGTCATTTTCCTTTATTATAAGTTTTCTTTGCTTATACTTATATATTTTTTTTAATTATAATTTTTTTTTACTTCTACAACTGTTTTTTGATCCGGTGAGAAACAGTTGTAGAAGATTTGAGTTTAAAAATATAAGTATAAGTTAAGAAAATTTATCATATAAGTATAAGTAAGGAAAACTTATAATAAAGGAAAGTGACAAAAGAAAGCTTAAAAGTTTATAATTTACAACCACGATAAAACTTAAAAAAGGAAAATTATAAATATACTCTAAATTTAAAAGAAAAATTATTAATATACGATTTAAAATCGATTCCTAATACTAAAAAGTAATTGGAAAAAGTAGTTATGTTTAGATTATAAAAAATTAAACAAAAATTATAAAAAAATGTCAAAGTTAAAAAAAAAACTTATATTTTAGTTTAAAATAAATAAATTAAACAATAGATTACAATCATAAAAAAAAAGAATAAATTCTAAATTTTATTAAAAAAACATATTTCAATTTAAAATTAAGAAATTAAACAATATATTACAATCATAAAAAGCTAAAGTTTTTAAAAAGGAAATAACAATTAGTAATTCTTAAAAAAATCACACTTAAAAGGAATACAATCTTAAAAAGAAAAAAAAATCTCATTCATCGACTCTAGATAAACAAATTGTTACCTTATCAATTTCACATTCAAAATTCTAAAAAGTAAAAATTATAAATATATTCTAAACTTAAAAGAGAAATTATTAATATACGACCAAACTTAAAAATTTATAATCCTTTCCATTATGATAAAAAGAAACTTAAAAAAGGAAAATTATTAATATACAACGACCAAACTCTATATAATAATCTACACATTTCTAAATTTTTTAAAAATGAGTAAAAGCCAAAAACAAAATTAAAAAAACATATTTCAGTTAAGAATTAGTAAAATTTTTATGGGTTAATGATCTATTTTCCCCTCGGATGTTTCATATAATAACAGATCCCCTGAAATCGGAGCCTAGTTTCATTTCCACACCGAATCAAAGTTTAAAATCTATTTCCCCACCAAAACAAAGTTCGAAATCTATTTCCCCACAAAATCAAAGTTAGAAATTTATTTCTCCACATACCACGATTTCGCTCGGTTTACTGTATACCAATTGAATATAAACCGAAAAAATCAAAATTAATCCAATTAAGATCCGATTCAACCCCAAACCCCGATTACAACCCGTATGAACCCCTAAACCCAATAATAATCCCCCCAAACCAAAAATTTCTTGATCAAAAAAAAAAATCACTCTCACGACAACTCAATCGTCATCTTCAATTGCCTTGTTAATGGAGAAAACACACAGATCGAGCCGTTAGAACCAAACCTTAGCCCAGAAGAAGAAGCTTTACTATAAAGCTAAAGAGCAATCGACTTTCGGAGGTCGAAGAAGCGTTCTCATCGTTTCGAGATACCCGACGGTTCAGGTGAATGTCACGGCGGTTCTGGTGAATCTCTCACTTGAGAAATCGAACAAAGTGAAGATCGTACGGTCATGAATCGTTCCTCTGTTGATCGACGTTCTCAAATGCGGTTCGTCGGAAACGCATGAACATTCCGCCGGAGAGATTTTCAGTCTAGCTCTCGAAGACGAGAACAAGACGGCGATCGGAGTTCTCGGAGCTTTAGAGCCGCTGCTTCATCTGATTCGAGTCGGGACTGAGTTGACTCGGCTCTTTCTCTGTATCATCTCTCTCTTGTACAGAGCAATCGAGGGAAGTTCGTTAAACTCGGAGCTGTTAAGATGCTTCTAAACATGGCGAAATTGGGCCAAACGATTAATCGGGTTTTGCTGATTCTCTTTCTCTTCGATTTCTTCTTTGATTTTTTAGATTTCTCGGGCTTTTCGGAATCATATTTACGCTTCTTAGATATTTTCTTTCTTCTCTTCCCCCTCGCGTCGCTTCCTCTCCTTCTTCTCTTTCTTCTCCTTCTTCCGATCTTCTCTATCTTTCACCATTGTTGAGAGAAAAATCTAAGAAATTAACAAAAACTCAGGATTGAAAGAAATTAAGAAGTCTCAGAAATTCAAAAACCAAAAATTAAGAAATTTCAGAAATTCTGTAAACAATCGACGTCAGGTGAGAGACCGCAAGAGGAGAAGAAAAAACAAGTCGGGTGAAATAATAAATTGGGTCGGTCATTACGGGGTCGAGTATTTGATTTGGTTTTAGTTGGAATCCAATTTTAATTCGGTTTAAGATTTGGTTTGCTCGGTTTATATTTGGTTTATAACATTAACTAATATAACCGACATATGGGGGCAAATAGGTTTGGAATTTTGATTTTGTGGGGAAATAGATTTCGAACTTTGTTTTGGTGGGGAAATAGATTTTAAACTTTGATTCGGTGTGGAAATGAAACTAGGCTCCGATTTCGGGGGATCTGTTATTATATGAAACATCCGAGGGGGAAATAGATCGTTAACCCAATTTTTATCATATAAAACTAAATGTTTCAAAAATGCTAATTCACCTTATCGCGACATGTGTCGAGTCAAATTTAGAAATATTTAAAATCGATCAATAAAAAACTTAAAAATTCTTATTCATAATCTTAAAAGAGAAAGTTACTAAAAATAAAATTAAAAAATTAACGAATTAAATTTATCTTAAAAGGTAAAATTAATATAGAAAAGAAAAAACATTACTTAGTTTTTTCATTTGGATTAAAGAAATCTTATTATATAAAACAGAATCCCTCGACTTGAGTGACACGTAAGATAATTTTCAATCACGAGATCGTGACATGTATTGTTGTTATTTATGATCACGACATGTGTCAAAGTAATAATCTTAATAAAAAGAAAAAAATAAAAAGAAAATTAAGATTCTAACAATCATGAGATCGTGACATGTGTAAAAAATAAAAAAATAACAATGCAATAATATAAACTTTCCTATAAAATAAAATAATAAAAAAGCAAAAATAAATTGTGTTTTATTTAAATATAAACTAATAAATAAAATAAAAAATATAAACTACAAAAAACCATAAAATTTATATGATTTATATATATATATATATATATATATCTTATTATATAAAGCTGGATCTCTCGACGTGAGTATGATACGTAAGATAATTTTTAATCACGAGATTGTGACATTTGTCACGATTGTCAATTTAAATCTTGACATCTATCAATTTAATTAAAAAGGTAAAAATGAATTAAAGTAAATATTTAAAAAAGTTAAACTAAAAAAAGCAATTTTAGTAAAAATAAATTAAAGTAAATATTAAAAAGTTTATACTAAAAATGTAACTTTACAAAAAAAAAAAAATATAAGTAAAGAAACCTTATAATAAAGGAAAGTGACAAAAGGAAGCTTAAAAGTTTATAATCTACAACCACGATCAAACTTATAAAGGAAAATTACAAATGTACTCTTAACTTAAAAGGAAAATTATTAATATACGATTTTAAATCGATTCATAATCCTAAAAGGTAAATGAAAAAGTAGTTATGTTTAGATTAAGAAAAATTAAACAAAAATTATAAATAAAAGCCAAAGTTAAAGAAAACCATATTTTAAATTAGAATAAATAAATTAAAAAAATAACAATCTTAAAAAGAAAATGAATAAAAGCTAAATTTTATTTTAAAAATCATATTTCAATTTATAATAAGGAAATTAAACAATAGATTTCAATCATAAAAAAACTAAAGTTTTTAAAAAGGAAAGAACAATTAGTAATTCTTAAAAAATCAAAAACGTAAAATGGAATACATTACTAAATAGAAAATGAATTATCATTCCCCACATCTAGATAACCAAATTGATAGTTTCTTAATTTCACACTCACGAGATCATGACATTTGTCACGGTTAATTTAGATCTTGACATGTTTCAGTTTAATTTAAAAAACAAATGAATTAAAGTAAATATTAATCAAATTAGTTTTAATTTATAATTTATCCTAAAAAACAAGATTAATATAGTAAGGAAAAAATATTTCGTAGTTTTCCATTTAGATTAAGAAAATTAACCATCTAAAATATCTATAACAAAACGCTCATCATAAGGCTCGTCGTCCAAAAGATCAACCATCAACGTCTTTCCTGTGACAACCGTGATGCAAGAGATATGTTTGGGAGCTCTTCTAGAGGGAATGGCTTTGTAGGAGACTTGTTCGTCAATGTATGAGAACGAGATCCTCTCACCGAGCGTGTTTATAACTGCACCAACCGTAGCCATGAACGGTCTTCCAAGAATCAAAGGCGTACTAGATCTTACGCTCATCTCCACAACTAGATAATCTCCTACTTTAACCAACACATCAGGGATTGTACCGTATGGGACTGAGGTGGAAGAGTTCGCAAATGCGAGAGTCATCTGAGTAGATCTAATATCACCAATTTTCAACCTCTCTGCAAGTGCATTTGACATGATATTGACGCTCGACCCTGAATCAACAAGACTTTTTGAATTCAACTCCAGAGATAGAGCATTGAACTGAAAATTTTCATGGGTCTTCCCTCTTAGTCAACTGCTTCATCGGTAGTGGTGTGCTTCTTGCCTTGATGAAGATTGCCTTGATCTCTTCCTCAATTTCTCTGCATTCTCGGAAGTAACAATCCAAATGGCGATTTTCAAAAGCTTATTCAAAAGATATAGTATGGGGAATTCTCCTCACTATCTTCTCAAAAGCGAGCAACTTCTCTGCAGTGATGGGATTCATGAGATGTCTAGGTGGTCGAGGGTATGGCACCTTAGGCTTGTAAACACGTTCATCAGTCATTTCCGACTTTTTCTCAATTTCTGGCTCAGTCTGCGAGAGGTGTCGACCGACACCAGGAGGGTATCGATCGATACTGGGTTTCTGTGTCGCTTCTGCAGATTGGTGTCGATCGATACAGGGTGGGTATCGATCGATACACTCATTGGTGTCGGTCGATATAGGGTGGGTATCGATTGATATCGATCGATATAGAGTGGGTATCGATCGATACGGCTGAATCAGGCTCCAAATCACCTTCAATCTCTGCATTAAAACCTTTTTCTACCACTGTAGTGACCTCTTCAGCACTTCTTAAGGTGACTACATTGACGTATTCATTCTGGGAATGAACCATCTTCCCCTTGACAGTTGCTGCAGTATGAGCTATCTGAGTTTTCAGCATCTTCTGATGAATACTGAGAGCCTCGATTTTTCCACTCTGATTTGTGTACATATCTACCATCTTCCCATTGAAATCCACTGTTATCTGTTGCTCTCCTTGAACCAGCTGTTCAAACATAGACTTAATTTTGCTCTCTGGGGTTTTAGCAGGCAGAGGTTGATAAGACGAACTCCCATAATTCCTGGTATAGCCACTGCTCTGGAAAATCCAAAAAAATGCTAGTCATCAACATCAATCTATACGAAATCTAGGCAAGAATTAAGGTACGATGGATTTCGGAGAAGGACCTCCAAAAAAACACCCCTTTCTTGGAGAGATTCCTGTGATTGCGGGAGCTGGAGTATATCGGCGAGCGTTTCATGGACGTCGTTGAGGAGGTTTAGCCAGCGGTGCAGCGGGTACGTTTCGCCGGCAAAGGAGGACGACGATTTGATTTGGGAGATCTCGTGGTGCAGTGAGCTCAGAAAATATCCAAAAACAACAACAATTATAATCTTAATTCATGAATATGATAACTCGCCACCCAGGATAGAAATAAAAAAATCAGAAGAGGATCCATAACTTAATCATGCTAACACAAACTCACAAAGATATTTTAACCCTCGAGAAGCTTGGATGCGGTTCTCTGGGATCAGATCGGGAAAAAAACAACAAACCTTTCGCGCAATTTCAAATCAAAGACTGAAACAAAGGTTAATTTTCTGTTGGAATTTGGAAACAGTGATTGCGAATCGGAAAAATCGAGGAGAATTGTTGCCGAAGTACTTTACAATAGCAGCACTATATATATATATATATATATATAAATACAATTGCAAACTCAATTGCTCAACCTCAAATGATAACTCGCCACTCAGAAAATCTGGATCCTCTTCTAATTTTTTTAATTTCCAGAATTTCTTGAAAATTAATTTATGAAAACTGCAACACGAGGTTTGTTACATAAATTAAATTTGATCTCTGAAGTTTGGAATAGCGAACACATAGGAATCTCAACATATTTTTGATCAAGCATTGTTTTTAGCGAACACACAAGGAAAAGAGATCGGGGAAGAAGAATATGAAGTTTTGAGTCAGTTTTTTCGAGTCGGGTCAGTTTTTTCCGGTTTGGTTTAGGGATTTAATGGTTTATGTTCGGGTTTAACTCACAAACTGTGGAAACCGACATCCGTGGAGATTTAAATCTTTAACTATTTTTTCGGAGGGATTTAGGTCTGTAACTTTCCTTTCGTGGGGAGATATACAGATGTCATAGTTCGGTGGGGATCTGGAGGGATATGGGTATAGTTCGTGGGGAAATAGATTGTCTACTCTTATATAGATGAAAATTAATCTAAGTGATCAATGTAATTGAAAGCAATACGTAAATTAAACTGTTGTAAATTCGATTGAGAGAAAGATAGGCTCAAGATATTTCACGGGAAATCAATGAATGCAGATAAACAAATAAATCAGGATTCAGGTTACGCACTGTTCTTGAACTCAAATCACTAAAGTATAATTAACCAACTCTCGTTGCGAGAATTATCTAAGTCTAAATTCTAGAATTCCAAATCTCTTTGCGGATCCTAAAGTCTAAACTAGCTTTTACTTCAAGTTTGATTTGTTCATAAAACAACTAAACCAAATCTCTTTGCGAATAGTTATTTTGCTCACTCTAAGCTATCAGGTTTCTCAATCGCACTCTCGTGCCTAATCGATTACCTTAAGATCTAAGTTCTAGGTGATCAATCTAGAATTAGCTTTGATTGATCACAACCTAAAGAATTCAGATTATGAACCCTAAACAATAAATCAACCTCCCTTATGAGAACCCTAAACCTAACATGAGATCTACTCAGACATGGAAATTGCAACAATAAACATGACTGAATAAATACTTGAATAAATAATAAAGAAGAGAGTAAAACAAGGGTTCAAAATCTTCTCTCGTACAAACAGAGTTTCAGACTTGTCTCCCTCCTAAAGCTCTCTCTCAAAAACCAAAGTAAAATAAAGCATAGCCCTCAAAGTGGCCGTAAATCCTAATAAATAATCTAAATCAAGTTTTGGAGTTTCTTGTAAATAATAAAGTCTTCTCGGGCAATTTGCAGTTTCTTAAATCTTCATAAAGTCACGATCCTTTTGTTCCTTCGACGGGTATCGATCGATACCATAGGTGTATCGATCGATACTCATGCATCAAATCGGTGTCTCATCTGCAGGATCTTTGCTTGGCTCCAAAATGCTCCAAAATGCTTCAGTATCTCTAATAATGCTCCAAACGTACCTAAAACCTAAAAAAACTCTAAAAGACTTATATCATGGCTTAAAACGGGTAAAAACCATGATATATCAGATGGTAACATGATAGAGGAACCAAATTCAGAAGCGCGAAAGTTTTTTGATATGCTAGATGCGTCTAAGTAGCCATTATACAAAGGATGTAGAGATGGAATATCGCCTCTTTCAACTGCAAACAGGTTGATGACTATAAAGCTGCAAGCAGGTTGATGACTATAAAAACGGATTTCAACTTGGCCGAAGATTGTGTTGATGCGATAGCTGATTTTGTGAGAGATGTCTTACCTGAAGATAATATTTCACTGGCTTCATACTACGAGATTCAGAAGCTTATAGCTGGTCTTGGATTACTGTATCAAATGATAGATGTGTGCATCGACAAATTTATGATCTATTAGAGAAAGGATGAAAACCGGTTGAAGTGTCGTTTTTGTCACAAACCTCGGTATCAGGATAAATGAGGCAGAGTACTTATTCCACATAAACGGATGTGGTATTTGCTCTGAGCTGATAGGTTGAAGAGGTTATATCAATCCGAGCGCACGGAAGGGCCTATGAGATGACATGCAGAACATAACTCAGCTGGAGAGATAGCGCATCCTTCAGATGCAGAAGCATGGAAACATTTTCCAGAGGTTTATCCTAGTTTTACGTGTGCAGAAGCAAGGAACGTATACCTCGGGTTGTCTACGGATGGATTCAACCCTTTTGGAAAGCATGTGAGGAAATATTCGTTGTGGCCATTAATCGTCACACCGTACATTTTGCCGCCATCTTTGTGCATGAAACGAGAGTTTGTTCCTCACGATCCTCGTCCCCGGTCCAGAGCATCCTAAGAGACCCCTTGATATTTTCTTATAACCATTAATTTATGAGTTGAGAACGTTGTGGAAAAATGGTGTTGAAGCGTTCGATGTTTCCCTGCAACATAATTTTATGATGCGTGCGGTACTTATGTGGACCATAAGTGATTTTCCAGCATACGGTAATGCTATCTGGATGGTCGACGCATGGAAGGTTGGCGTGTCCGTATTGTCAAGATAACACTGATGCGTTCCAATTGAAGAACTGACGTAAGACTTCTTGGTTCGATTGTCATCGACGATTTCTACCGCATGATCTTCCATATCGTCGGATCACAACATTGTTTAGATAGAACAAAAAAGTTTTTGATGGTTCACCTCCTGAGTTAGATGAGAATTATATTATGACTCAGTTGAGAGATTTTTGTGCCGAGAAGACAATTTCATGCAGGGGTAATGGGCATTATCCCGTTGACGGTTGTGGCGAGTACCACAATTGGTACAAGAAGAGTATTTTTTGGGATTTGTCATATCGGAATGACCATTTGCTGCGCCATAATCTAGATGTGATGCACATTGAAAAACATCATGAACACTGTTCTAAATGTGAAAGGAAAGACGAAAGATAATTAGAAGGCTAGATTGGACTTGGCAGATATTTGTTCCCGTAAGGAGTTGCATGTAATGGCGAACGGGAAATCACAGCCCCCTGCTTTCCGGTTGGATGCGACTTCAAAGGAGGAGTTACTCGATTGGATAAAGCATGGTGTCAAATACCCAGACGAATACGCATCTAACCTTCGTAATTGCGTCATGGCGGTTCGAGGCAATTGGGGTGGAGGGGTACTTCCGCAGGTCCGATCCCGAGTAATGTTCCACCTTCTGCGCCTTCCAGACACAGAGTGTAGTTCAACCGAGGATCATGACCATCGAGAAGCTCGTTCAACAGTCGGGACGAAAATTACTCAAAGTTCTTGGTCCGAAACTCCTCATTCCGAGATCTACTTGGTAATAATTTTGTTTTTCTTAATTAATAATTTTTTTGGTTTGATAACCGATTTTTAATTTGTTTTTTTTCATATGTTTGGGGTCTCCGGGAATGGCATTAGCAAGTCGATTATGAAGATGTTGCACAGCTTCCTCGACAAATCGTACAAGAAATTTTCCGATATTCCGTCAGATGAACAGCACATGTGGTTTCGTATGTTTGCGGTAAGTGATCATTTATTTATTTTTGTTATATATTTTGAGATTTTTTTAACATCTTTATTTTTATTTCTTTTTTTGTAGCAAGCGTTTAATTGGAAGCATACGCACACGAAGATGGTGGAGACGAAATTGTTTTTGGAGGCTAAGACGCAATTCTCGCGCAACATGAGCGAGTGGAGAAGGCTTGGAGAAAGGGGAAATATAAGCCAAAAGGATTGAACACGGATGTGTATACGGACTACATCCCGTATTGACAAGAGCCGAAGAACGTAGCTCTATCTGAGACTAACTCTAAGAACCGGAAGAGTCGCCGAAACGGGAAGGGAGAAGCTATCCACAACAACGGGGCAAAGATCTTCAAGAAAACTGAAATCGAAATGGTAAGTATTTTTGCGGTTTTTAGTTGTTTTTTATAAGTAAACGGTTTTATTTAACGATTTTATTTATTTTGTAGACGGAGGAATACATCGAAGTTCCCTATCACCTGCAAGAGATGGTGAGGACGCACACCAACAAGAAGACGGGCCTAATTCAAGATGAAGCCGTCAGGGAGATCGCAGGACGGCTTCATCGGATCCAACGAACTCACTCGGGCCGAGATGAACGACCTAGTCCTCGGGGTAAGTAAAAATTTTAGATTATTATTTCAATTTAGATAATTATTTGTTAATAAAAAATCTAATGTTTTTGAATTGTTTTCGTAGGAGGTACCCGTTAAAAAAGATCGTCGGCCGGGGTTAGGTAAGCTTGCGACCTAACGAGCATCTTCTTCGGCAGGTTTCTCGATGAATCCTGACCTTATCCGGCAAAACGAAAAGCTCAAAGAGAAGGTCACGACTTTGGAGGGCGAGCTCTCGACTAAGGGGGACGAGCTCTCGACTCAGAAAACGAAGAGCGAGAAGATGAACGAGCCACTACAAGTACTTTTTTTAGTCACAAAAAAGAGGGATGATATTGTGACTGATTTGCGACTATTCATATTGCAGAGGCATAATAGTCACAAATTATCGACTAAAAAAAGTAGTCAGACAATAGTCGTTTATTTGCGATTGTGTAAGGATTTGCAAAAGTAGTCAGACAATAGCCCGTCGGAGAGAGGAGCAGTTCGCCAGAGAGAGGAGCAGCTTGCCGGAGAGAGGAACAGCTCGCCGGAGAGAGGAGCAGCTCGCCGGAGAGAAGCAGCTCGAGTCGGAGAGAGGAGCAGATCGTGATCTGTTTTTTATTTATTTTTTTTCATTTTAATTTTTGTAATTAATTATTAATTTGATAAATAAAAATATTTTTTTTGGAATTTTTTTTATAATTAATTTTTTACAAGTAGTAGTAAATTAGTCTCTAAATTATGACTGATAATATGTGTCACATATTAGTCGCAAAAAGAGCGACTGTTTTGTGACTAATCTATTTAGCGACCAAATATTTGCGACGTTTTGATTTCATTTTTTTGTGTGTAATTTTTCAACTTTTAAATTTTTTTAAAAAAATTGTGTTATTTTGTAAGATTTTTAATTATATAATTAATTTTCCATTTTCATTTTTTAAAATTATTTAATTTAATAAATAAATAATTCCATATTTTATTTTTTTTTAAAATTACAATTTTTTTAATATCGTCGGAAATCCCTCGGAAAACTCAACCCGTCGGAAATCCTTCGGAAAATTCCGAGGGATTTCTGACGGAGTCCCCTCAGATTTTAGGTCCTCGGAATTTCGTCGGAAGTCTTCCAGAACGACTAGTCCTCGGAAATCCGTCTGAATTATCCCCGACGGATTATGCCTGGGAAAGGCGTCGGTAAATTTGGCCTCGGAAATCCGCCGGAAAATTCCGAGGGATTTCCGACGGATTTCATTTTCTGACGAGATAGAACTGACGGCTAAAATCCGTCGGATTTCCGGTAGGAATGGCCATTTCCGACGGGATACCGACGGATTTGGCCGTCCGAAACGGGCTGTTTTCTTGTAGTGATAAGATATCTATGGTTTAACAAGTGCAACATGTGAAGAGAGAGAGAAGAAGGGGCTGGTCCTATCCAAAGGTGATAGTGACCTGACCTAACATTCATATTAGCGTTGAAGAAAGGAGAGACCACCGTACGGACCAAGCTTGGACCAAGTAGCTTCTCTTCAATAGATGTTGGAACATAGAATCCCATGTTGGAACTTGTTTATCACTTGAATCAGTCTTGATCAATACTCCCCCTCAAGCTTAGCCATAAAGTCCACAAGAAGGCTAAGCTTGGAAACCCATGAAGCATCACCTCTAGAGCTGGGCAAAATAACCGGAACCGAAATACCTGAACTAGAATCTAACCGAAATTGCCAAAATACCCATTGGATCATACTCATTGATACCCATGGGTATCGGGTAATACCCGGAACCGAACCGAAAATATTTTGGATACCCGAATACCCGAAATATAATTATATATCCAAAATATTAAATATATATCAGATTTTTGGGTATATTTTCGGTTTTATGAGTATATTTTATTGAGTTTTTTTTTGTTTTCGGGTATATTTTTGGGTTTTGGGATATAATTTTGGGTTTTCGGGTATAGTTTTGATATTTCGGGTATATTTTTGGGTTTTCGGGTATATTTTTGGGTTTTCGGGTATATTTTAGGCATTTCGGGTATATTTTAGGCATTTCGGATAATAAATACCCGGAACCGATCCGGAACCAAAAAAGAACCGAAAAGTTCAGGTATTTTCCGGTTCTGAAACCTCAGAACCGAACCGACCCGGAACCGACTGGTACCGATCCGAAATCATTTCGGAACAGAATAGATTCTAAACCTCACGACCCAAAATACCCGGACCCGAATGGTTCCTATCCGGAACCGAACCGGAACCGAAAATGCCCATGCCTAATCACCTCATTAAAAATCTTAACATAGAAAAACCACTTGGGAGAAAACTATGTTAAGGGAAAAAGAGTGTGATGTCCATGGATTAGAGATCATGAGATCAAGGGCGTGTAAGGTCTACAAGCCCAAGTTTGCGATGGATGTGATCGCAAACCTTGAGACTTGCAGCCTTGGTGAAGATATCCGCCAATTGATCTTCACTTCGAGTGTAACATGGAAGGATCGTGCCATCTTCAATCTTCTCACGAACTTTGTGGCAATCAATCTCAATGTGTCCTTTAATGAAATAACGAGTTGGTTGCAATGTGAATGGCCGCTTGGTTGTTACAATGCATGGTAATGAGACTTGGTTGCTCAATGCCAAAGTCTTTTAGTAGGGCCTTGAGCCAAGTCAATTCGTTGGTGAGCTTCCTCATGGCTCTATACTTCGTTTCCGCACTAGAGCAAGAAACCAAATTTTGCTTCTTTGTCTTCCAAGTAGAGCTGTCAAGCAGGTCCAACCCGCCCCGCGCAGGTTACATATTTTTTCCGACCCGCATCGACCCGTCCCGCTTGACTCATTAACAAAAATTGTTCGATCTGCACCCGCCCCGCTTGAACCCGCGGGTAACCCGTAAATATTTAAATAAAAAAATTTAGTAAGAAAATATATTTAATAAAATAAATTTCACATGAAAAAAACATAAATACACAATTTTCTGAAAAAATAAACTAAATAATTAATTAATTTATATATATTACAAAACAAACCAGTAAAAAAAAAATATATATATATATATATTACAAAATATTTCAACATTTTAATAATATTTAGTAAATAATTTTTTTTTAATTGCGGATAACCCGCGAGACCCGCGGGAAAAAAATACCGACCCGCACCCGCCCTGCATTTGAAACCACTCGACCCACACCCACCCCGCTTTTTGGCATTTTGAAAATTCTCGACCCACACCCGCCCTGCGACGGGTCAAAACCCGCGGGACCCGCGTGTAAACACTCAAATTGACAGCACTACTTCCAAGTTACCAAATTTCCTCCAATGAAGGTGCAATAGCCTGTTGTAGACTTCCTATCAACCCTATCACTAGCCCAATCCACATCACAATAACCCACAATCTCGGTGCTATCATTCTTTCCCATCCAAATGCCTTGACCCAGACTTCCTTTTAGGTACCTTAGAATGGTTTCCACCATACTCCAATGGTAAAGCGTTGGGGCTTGCATGTGCTGGCTCACTTGATTCACAACAAAGCAAAGATCCTGTCTTATGAGTGTAAGATAGATCAATTTTCCAACAAGCCGTCTATATGATGATACATCCTCAAACTTCTCATATGTTGTCTCCCCCTTTCAAGTGACCTTGTAGCCATCTTCAAGAGGTGTCTTAGCCGGTTTTGCTTCAAACCATATATGGTTTTCCTAAGCCTCAAAACTTTCCCGGGTTCAATGGTTTATTCAAGACCCGATGGTGGAGTCATATACACCTCTTCCTCTAGTTCCCCTTGAAGAAATGCATTCTTCACATCTCTTTGCCATAGATCCCAAGAGAGATTAGTAGCCAAAGAGAACACCACTCGCACGATATGAAGCTTAGCTACGGGAGCAAAGGTGTCCGTGTAGTATTCTCCATAAGTTTGAGTAAACCCTCTTGCTACTAAGCGTGCTTTGTGCCTTTCTATGTCACAATTTCTCTTGTAATTGATATTAAATACCCACTTGAAACTCAAGGCCTTCTTCCCGGGTGGAAGATCCTCTACATCCCAAGTATGGTTGCGTTCCATAGCTCCTTTTTCATCCCCGATAGCTTCTACCTATTCTTTCTTATCCTTGGCCTCTTCATTGTTTCGAGGGATCTGATCTTGCTCAATTTTCCCAAAGAAAGATTGATGGTCGGATGGCAAAAAGCAAGAGAACACACGACTTGGATAGGATGAGCTACGGCTTGATTGTTGTAGTAGACTCTAGGGTTTGATGAGAGCCTAGTACTTCTTCTTAGTGGTGGGATGACTTCTTCTATAGCCGCCTCTTATTCCTTATGATGGATAGACTATTCCTCTACCATATCCAAGTCTTCTTGGTGTTGGTCTTGAGGTGGTTCTTCCTCTTGAGTATGAATGTGGCTTGTTGGAACATAGGACCACATGTTGGAACATAGTCTTGTTGAGCATTTGTGGGACCATTAGGTGCATTTCCTTCCGCATTCATTCGGCTTTGAGGGTCTTGGTTCCCAAGATGATCAAGAAGAAGTCTTAGACTCGTGGCTGATGTGTTGCGTTTTTAACGCATTCTAACTCTTGTTTGAAATGGTTTTTGAGTCTTCATCAAGTCTTTTTAGTCCTTTTCGAGTCATTTCAGGTCAAAAGGCATCTCAGGACGAAGTTTGGGCTAAAGAGCGAGGAAAAGGCGAAAAGTGCAGAAAAGAAGAGCTGGATCAATCGATCCCATCACTGGATTGATCGATCCCACCAAGCCGAGCCATTTCCAGATCGACTCGACAAGTCAGATCGACCGATCTCATGCCTTGGATCGATCGATCCCATCACTGGATCGATCAATCCACCAAGCCGCGCAACTTCTGGATCGATCGGACCACCCAGATCGATCGATCCAGCCCTGATAAGACGTAGCAGATTTCCAACTTCAAGCCCAGATCGATCGATCCACCCCCTGGATCGATCGATCCAGCTCCAGATCTGCTTAGGCTTCTCTGTTTCGGCCCAAATTCGCCTGATTTCGACCCTAGATGGCCTGGGACTTATTAAAAACGATTTTTGTTTTTGTTTTTTTAGACTATGCTTGATTTTATTCATCAGACAACTTATTGTTTTGCTCTTGTAAGATTTGGGGAGACGAATCTCTACTTCATACCGGAGAAGATTTCTGAACCCTATTTTGATTTCTATTTATATGATTATGAATTTCTCTTTCAATCTCCGTGTTTTCTCTGCAATCATGTCTGACTAATCACATTGTTAAGTTTTTAGGGTTTCAAAGGATTTTCATGAATCACTGAAACGGAGCTGTTAGATTTGGGAATTATATAAAGCTTCATCTATTGTTGAGATTAAGGCTTAGACTAGATTGATCACCTAGTTTATGATCTTAGGATTAATCTAAACATCAAAAGTGATTTAGGTTTCCTGATAGAACATAGATGAGCAAATCGTCATTGGCCAACGAAAGCTGATGCTAAGGCGATTTGTGAACTAATCAAACCTTAACTTTAATGCTTGCCTAGAACTTTAAGGTCAAACGACAATTTAGATTCTTAGGTTATTAGGCATAGTAGGTAGTACCACGACAGTGGGCTAGCTAGTTATTCATGTTTGCGTTCGAGAACGGTTCATAATTCTCTCCCTAATCGATAATCTGTTTAGTGAATCTAGATTTCATGCGAATTACCTAAAGACCTAGCATTTTCTCTTATTGAATTTATATCGTTTTAATTGTCTTCCATAATTTTAAAAGTCACAATTGCAACCAACTATCATCCGTCTTAGCTTTACTTTCTTCTTGCATTCTCGTAGCGTATCATTTGATCTCTGTGGATTCGATCCTTAAATACTACATCGATATACCGTTAGATTGCGGTAGTGTACACTTAAGGTTTTCATTGACTTAGTGAAAATACTTGAATCAATTTGGCGCCGTTGCCGGGGAACAATTGCGATTACCTACGAGTCTTGAACGAAAGTACAGACTAAAAGTTACTTTTGCTAGTACTAATTTGTTTTACTTTTGCTTTCTCTCTTGTGTTTCAGGTTTATGACCCAAAGCGAACTTCTGAAAACCTGTTCCAAGTGAACAACGAAGAGTTAGCACGAATAGAACGAGAAAACAACAAGAGAAGGAGAGAAATGGCTAACTTGCCAGAAAACCGTGATCTCCAACAACCACTTGTTGCTGGTAACAATAAAGGTGAGTTTGACGAGGAGGGGAATTTCATATACCCCATCTTTGATGACGTCGATCCAGATGATCATGCTGCTGTCGCTGCTCCTCAGAGACAGGATGAAGTACAGCATAGATTAGCTGCTGTTGCTGCACTCGGGCGTGGGCAAGGTCGGATTGGGATGAACCCAAATGCACCAAACCTTAGGAATCCGAGACAACCTCCTCCACGCCAAGCAATTGGTGATGTCGACACTCCACATGCATTCTACCAAGACATGGCTGCTATTCGCCCACAGCCTATTCAGAGGCAGAATTTTGAGATTAAACCTTAGATTATCTCTCTTGTCAAGCAGCACATGTTCAATGGGAAAGCTACTGAGAATCCCATGGACTACATTGAGACATTTGAGGAGATCTGCAGCACGAGTAGTGCCAATGGAGTCCTTGCTGATTATCTGAAGTGCAAGCTCTTCTCGTTCTCTTTGAGTGACAGAGCTCTGAGGTGGCTTGAATCTTTGGCTCCTGGTTCTTTGACGAGTTGGGAGTTAACCAGATCAGCATTCCTGGATCCCTTCTACACCAAAGCTAAGACAGCTTCTCTCAGGATCAAGATCACTCAGTTCCAGCTGAATGGAGGTGAATCTTTTAATGAGGCTTAGGAACGATTCAGAGAATATCTGCGAGAGTGTCCTCACCACGGCTACTCAGATGAGCAAGTGTTGAATATCTTCTACGATGGAGTCGATTGGGATTTTAAGAACTCTCTTAACGCTGCAAGTAATGGTGATTTTATGACCAAGACTAAGGAGGAAGCATACCAGCTGATTGAGAACCTTGCTTCAAGCTCGAGTCATCGTAATCCTGAGTACGATAGGACACGATGTGTCAACAGCGTTGAGACAGGCGCCATTGCTGATTTGACTACCAAAGTTAACAACTTGACGTTGCTTCTCCAAAGCAATCAGAAAGGTGTTAACTACTGTGAGGATACTGGAGATGATGAGTACAATCAGCAAGCCTATGAGGGAGATCCAAAAAATGTGGATGAAGTGAACTACGTGCAAAATCAGGGGTTTTTCAACAAAGGGTTCAACCAGAACTACAAGAATCATCCAAACCTGTCATACATAAGCACTAATGTTGAAAATCCTCACGGTCAGATTTATCCACAGCAGAATCAGGGTGTGCAAAAACCATTCGTGCAGAATAAGGGCGTCAATATTTTATCCAAGGGATTTCAGCATACTCTCGTGCAAAATCAGGGACAGAGGACATTTGCACAGGGTTTTCAGCAGAAAACGTTCGTGCAGAATCAGAGGCAGAATAATTTTCAGAATCACGGTGGTTTCCAGAATAAACAGCAGTTCTCCAACCCTCCACCCAATCATGAGTCTAAGCTTGAATTAATGATGCAACAGCTGATGTTAAATCATCATAAAACATCTAATGAGATGAACGTCAAAGTAGAAGGGATGTATCAGAATCTCAACAGCAAATTCGAAGCTATTCAGACTCATGTGTAGAAGTTTGACACTCATGTAGCTCAAACAGCAGAGACAATAAAAAGCATATTGGAGTTCTTCCAAGGAAAGGTGAACATAATCCAAGAAACGAGTTTGTCCAAGCAATCACGTTGAGGAATGGTAAGGATATTGAAAATGTGGCTGTTTCTGAAAAGAATAAGAAGACTCATGAGATCATAGATGTCGAAGATGGTAATGCAGCAGAGGAGACAAATACTTTGTCTACACCTCATGTAGTCGTGGAGGAACCTGTAACTCCACCAGAACGTGTCTACGTGCCTAAGATTCCTTATCTTAGGCGCCCCAAAAAGACATAAAGAGATCTTGAGCAGGCAAAATGCAAGTCTCTTATGAATGAACTTTCTGTGAGACTACCTTTTGTTGATGTAGTTCAGATGGTCCCTGCCTTGAAGAAGTATGTGAAAGACATGGTCACCAACAAGATCACTAGTGAGGAAGGTGTGATGATGATCACAGAGGAGTGCATCACCTTGTTGCAAGGTAGAATGCCTAAGAAATTGGGCGATCCTGGAAGATTTGTGTTCGCTGTACAGATTGGATCATTTACCTTTGAACACTCTCTCTGCGATTTGGGTGTTAGTGTGAATCTTATGCCTTACTCTGTTGCTAAGCGTCTTGGCCTTACGTCATTCAAACCGACTGTATTCTCTTTGGTGTTTGTTGATCCGTCTGTGAAACTTCCGGTGGGTATTCTTGAAGACTTGTCGGTGAAGATTGGTAATGGGTACATTCTAGCAGATTTTGTGGTCCTTGAACTAGACGCAGAGCCAAAAGATCCTCTTATCTTGGAAAGACCTTTTTTGGCTACAGCTGGAGCCATTATTGATGTGCAGAAGGGCAAGATCGATCTTCATTTAGGTGACTTGGTGATGAAGTTCAAAGTGGATAAGCTGCTGAAGAAACCAACAATAGATGGACATACATTCTGGATTGACTGTGTTTCTGAAGCCACTGAAGGAGTGACAGACGAGTTGCTGGTAGACGATCCTCTGGAGATCGCTTTGACACAGTCTGAGAGTGAGTTTGGGTACTTGAGCGAGGACACAACGGGTTATGCAAAGATGCTTGATACTAGCGCGAAAGTGGAAAATATGGTAGCTTTCGTCGCACTTGATGAAGATGCAGAGAAATCGCTTGTTGCTGAGCCACCTACGCAGACCAGCAATCCATGGAGCGAGCTGAAAGCTCCAAAAATCGAGCTCAAACCACTTCCCATTGGGCTAAGGTACGCGTTTCTTGGTCCTAACTCAACATATCCTGTAATCATCATTGCTGAGTTGAATAATGCTGAGACTGCCTTACTCTTATGCGAACTGAGGAATATCCTAGAGGATTAGGCTATTCTCTATATGACATTACATGAATCTCACCAGACCTTTGCATGCATAGGATACATCTAGAAGATGAATCGAGTACTTCTATAGAACATCAGAGACTGTTAAATCTGAATCTAAAAGATGTTTTAAAGAAAGAGATAATGAAACTTCTAGAGGCTGATATCATATATGCTATCTATGATAGTGCATGGGTGATTCTAGTGCATGTAATACCTAAGAAAGGTGGTGTGACAGTAGTTAAGAATGATAGGTGATGAGGACATCGAGTCAACGACCCAAGTCATACAAGCACCACTAGTACCAAGTGGACCAGTGACTAGAACCAGGAGCAGGGACATGGAAAAGAAGTTCAACATGTTCATGGACCAGCTCAGACAAGAAGGTTTCTTCAAGACGGACACTAGTCCGCTAAGCCCGTTTGCGAGCAGTTATTGGGCCGATTCTTTGAAGCAGGATCCACTCATGATCCCGGACGATCCAGAAGGCGATCCACATATGGATTTGAATCTCTTTGAGTCTAGTTTCCAGAACACTAGAGATCAGCCCAAGAATCCTTACCATTCGGACCAGAACGTCCAAACACTGAAGACATATCGGCTGGATCCTTTGCTGGCCGATAACACTAAGTGGTCACTCATCAAGCCCAGGCTCGTGGCCCACTTATCTATGGTCGATTTCACTTCACCAGAGACGACTTAGGCCCAAAGAAGGTCATTAGTTGGGTTTGTAAGTCGTTTGGTGCTCTTTTCCCAACCTTCGTTTTTATCCCACTGGGTTTTGCGAAGATGGATTTTTACCGAGGCTAAACGGCTTGCAATATTATTGGCCCAATTAATGACCCTCTGCAAGCCTTGAAGACCAAGCACACGAGGCCCCCCTTCTATCTCTCTTAGTCTTTTTAATTATTTTGTAAACGGGCCTAAATTGTTAAGGACCCGTCTTGTTATTTCTTTTTCGATTTATTCCTTTTCTTTTGGGCGTGTGTTTTCTTTAAAAACCCTAAGGTTTTGTCCTTTCTTGTTCACGCAGACAATAAGAATTTTCCTTGGTTATTTTCGAGTTTTTGCTCTACACAAAAACGTTTCCTCTCTTTAGATCGTGAGTGAGTCCGATCCTTATGGAAAACCCTTGAAGTATCAAGAGACCGTCGCCTCTCTTGTGGTTCTCATCGCCCCACCAGCAACATCCATCATATCCCGTTGACAGAAGAGAGAGACCTTAGTCCAGCTTCTTCAACACTTGAGCACGTATCATTTTGGTATCATAGCTTCAAAAAGCTCCTGAATCTAAGGTGTAAACGTTCCCTTATCATATTTTAATTTTCTGTATTTGTTTTGTTCTTTTCTAGGTTGCTAGATTCAAAAAAAAAAAAAAAATAGAAGAACCCTAATTCGTTTGTGTCGATTTCTTTGTGTACCTTAGCAAGATTAATCAAAAAAGAAGAAGGAAACTTAGCATATTCTTAGTTAGTCGAATTTCAATTGTTTCTTTTAGGATTTTAGTCAAAAAAAAAAAAAAAAATAGAAAAGAACCATATATTAGAATTTTTGATTTTTGTTAATTCATTTTTGTTAAGTTGTTCAAAAAAAAAGAAAAGAGAGTATTTTAGTTTAGAATTTTTCCTTTTAGATTTAAGAAATTTTTTTTCTTACCTTATTACTTGTCTTTGTCGATTTTTTTTGGAGCTCCATTGATACACTTTGTTAAATTTTTTTTTTGCAAGGAGAAACAATGGAAAACAATGTTGCACCGCAAGACCCTAATGCCATTCTCATGCAAGCAATCACGGCTATGCAACAACAGCTCCAGAGCGTAGTCCAAAGGCTAGATCATATGGAGCAGCCTCAAGCCAACAATAATCCTCTACCAAGATCACAACGACGAGCCAACAACCTAGGCGAAGATCCAGACGATGTTCCGATAGAGGAACAGCCGCGAGTAAGGAGAAGAGGACCGAGACAAGACGTCTTTGAGGAGGCCGAAGGTGACTTCCCAAGGCACCAACACTCCCAGGACATGAAGCTTAAGGCACCTACGTTTGCTGGAAGAGTTCATCCCGAGGCTTATTTGGAGTGGGAGCAAAGCATGGAGCATATCTTCGTGTACTACGACTACAACGAGCAAAGAAGGCTGGCTTTGGCCGTTGCTCAACTCACTGACCATGCTCTCTCATGGTGGGATCGTGAGGTAGCTGACAGAAGAAGGAGCCAATCACCTCAGGTCAGCACTTGGCGAGAGATGAGACAGCTCATGAAGAAGCGATATGTTCCGAGCTATTATCATCGAGATCTTCAAAAGAGGTTCCGAAAATTATCCCAAGGAACCAGGAGCGTGGAAGAATACTTTGAAGAGTTTGAACATCTTAGAAACCGTTTGGAGCTGGATGAAGACACCGAGACACTCATGGCTCAGTTCTTAGACGGACTCAACGAACGACTAAGTCACAAAGTGGAGAAGCTTCCATACCACGACTTGAAGGACATCTTACACCATGCCATTCAAGCTGAGCAACACTTGAAGAAGAAGTCCTATGCTACTGGACGGACATGGAGTAACCAAACATGGGACCAGAACCGATCCAAGACCCAAACTCCAACCAACTTTCCATCTAAGGCCGCGGAGAAGGGCAAGTCGGTCGAAATCGACCCTAGGTTCACTTCTAAGGCCTCTGAGCCTAATCAAGGTAAGTTTTCTAACCCAAATACTTCTAGAACTCGTGACATAACATGTTTTAAGTGCAAAGGCATAGGACACATGGCTAGAGAATGCCCAAATCCCCGAGTTATGATCATGTTGGATTCGGATGAGTACGAGTCTCAAGATGAGGCCGATGTGCAAATGACCGAAGCAGCCACTGAAGAAGTAGACTGTGAGGCTAAATATGGTGAGTCTCTGGTCATAAGACGAGCCTTGAACCTCACGGTTCATCCCGACGAGACAGCCCAAAGAGACAACATCTTTCATACAAGATGTTCCATCCAAGGCAAGGTATGTAATTTGGTAATTGATGGAGGGTCGTGTACCAATGTAGCGAGTGACTACATGGTCACTAAGCTCTGTCTAGAACTTGCTAAACACCCTCACCCATATAAGCTAAGATGGTTAAACGATAAGGTTGAATTACGCGTCACGGACCAAGTGCTTGTACCATTCAATGTGGGCAAGTACTCGGATGAAGTTGTGTGTGATGTTGTTCCTATGCAAGCTAGCCATCTTCTTCTTGGTAGACATTGGCAGTTTGACAAGGACGCCATTCACCATGGCCGAAGTAACATGTATTCGTTTGTGCATGATAAAAAGAAGTATAATTTAACACCTCTTACACCTACTCAAGTACACGAATTACAAGTTAAAATGTTAAAAGAAAAAGATGCATCGACCATGAACAAATTTTTTATCAAGTCCAGTTATATTTCTAAGGCAATCACTTGCAAAGAACCGGTATTACTAATGATCTTTAAGGAGACTTTAAGTGCAGGTTCTAGGGCGTTGGAGCAATAGCTTCCTACTGACGTTACTCAACTCTTGGACCGATTTGCTGATGTGTTTCCTGATGAGATACCTCATGGCTTACCTCCTATAAGAGGAATAGAGCACCATATCGATTTTGTTCCCGGAGCCCCATTACCCAATCGAGCCGCATATCGCGTTAATCCGGACGAAGCCAAGGAACTAGAGAAGCAAGTGAGAGAACTTATGGACAAGGGCTATGTTCGTGAGAGCCTTAGTCCATGTGCCGTGCCAGTCCTTTTGGTGCCAAAGAAGGATGGGACGTGGAGGATGTGCGTGGATTGTCGCGCGATAAACAACATAACGATCAAATACCGACATCCGATACCAAGGTTAGATGACATGCTTGATGAGCTTTCTGGTTCTAATTTATTTTCCAAGATTGATCTCAGGAGTGGATACCACCAAGTACGAATGAGAGAAGGTGACGAATGGAAGACGGCCTTCAAGACGAAGCAAGGCCTCTACGAATGGCTAGTTATGCCTTCCGGGCTAACTAACGCGCCAAGTACCTTCATGCGACTCATGAATGAGGTTCTTAGACCCTACATTAGTAAGTTTGTCGTGGTATACTTCGATGATATTCTCATTTATAGTCGAACTCTAGCTGAACATTTATCTCATTTAGAACAAATTCTTAAGACGCTTCAACGAGATGGTCTTTACGCCAACTTGAAGAAGTGCACATTTTGCGCTAATGAGCTTGTGTTTTTAGGCTTTGTTGTGAGTTCACAGGGACTTAGAGTGGACCAGGAGAAGGTCCAAGCCATCCAAGAATGGCATACGCCAACAACCGTTAGCCAAGTTCGAAGCTTTCACGGCTTGGCTAGCTTTTACCGACGGTTCGTGAAGGACTTCAGCACCCTTGCTGCACCTCTAACTGCCATCATCAAGAAGGATGTGGCATTCAAGTGGGGAGAAGCCCAGGAAGAGGCCTTCAAAGGCCTAAAGGATCGTTTGACTCATGCTCCCGTTTTAACTTTACCCGATTTCTCTAAAACTTTACCTGTTGCTTACTTCAGTGAGAAACTTAGTGGAGCCACTCTCAACTATCCTACTTATGACAAGGAGCTCTACGCCTTAGTCCGAGCAATGGAGACGTGGCAGCATTACCTACTTTCGAAGGAGTGTGTCATCCACACGGATCATGAGACTTTGAAGCATCTTAGGGGTCAGACTAACCTCAAGCGAAGACATGCTAAGTGGCTGGAGTTTATAGAGACGTTCCCCTATGTGATCAAGTACAAGAAAGGAAAAGATAATGTGGTGGCCGATGCCCTATCTCGGAGATATGCGCTAATATCGACCATGGAAGCCAAGGTTCTTGGATATGAAATGATTATTCCATTATATGAATCTGATGTTGATTTTGCAGAGATATACAAGCACCATGGAAAGGGAGCCCACGCTTCTTACTATTTCCATGACGGTTATCTTTTTAAAGATAAACGCCTATGCATTCCGCAATGCTCGTTAAGAGAGCTTATAGTCCGAGAAGCTCATGGAGGAGGCCTCATGGGTCATTTCGGCATTGAGAAGACACTTGCCATGCAGAAGGAGCACTTCTTTTGGCCACACCTTAAGAAGTCGGTCGAAACTTTATGTGCAAGATGTATCACTTGCAAGAAAGCCAAGTCTCGGGTTCACCCGCACGGTTTGTATCTTCCTTTACCGATTCCTACTTTACCATGGATTGATATTTCTATGGACTTTGTGCTAGGTTTGCCTTAGATCAGACACAAGGACTCCATCTTTGTCGTGGTGGATCGGTTCTCGAAGATGGCACACTTCATTCCATGTGCCAAGACAAACGATGCTACACAAACTGCGGACCTCTTTTTCAAAGAGATTGTCCGACTACATGGAGTACCTAGGATGATCGTCTCCGATCGTGATACCAAGTTCCTGAGCCACTTTTGGAGAACCCTCTGGAAGAAGCTAGGAACCAAGCTGCTATTCTCAGCGACCTGCCATCCACAAACCGATGGCCAAACGGAAGTCGTTAACTGTACACTTGGAACGTTGCTTCGAGCAACAATAGGGAGAAATCTTAAAACTTGGCTTCAAGCTCTACCTTTTGTCGAGTTTGCTTATAATAGAGCTATCCATAGTGCTACTCATTTGTCTCCTTTTCAGGCTGCATATGGATTTAATCCACAGACACCGTTGGATCTTAAGCCTCTACTTCAAACGGAGTTCTTAAACCTCGATGGAGCCAAGAAGGCCGCGGACGTGAAAAAGCTACACCAATCGGTCAAAGATCAGCTCGAAAGAACCAATGCCCTACGTGTGAAGAATGCCAACAAGGGCAGGAAGCACGTGTCTTTTGAAGTTGGAGAATGGGTGTGGTTGCACATGAGACCGGAGTGTTTCCCGGACAAACGCAAATCGAAGCTATCGCCTCGCGGAGACGGCCCATTCAAAATCTTGGAGAAAATCAATGACAACGCCTACAAGCTCGAGCTCCCAGGTGAGCTTAAGGTGTCTGCTACATTCAATGTTTCTGACTTAGCTCGTTTTGATACAGGTGATGATGTTTTGGGGTCAAAACCTCATGAAGAGGGAGGGAGTGATGAGGACATCGAGTCAACGACCCAAGTCATACAAGCACCACTAGTACCAAGTGGACCAGTGACTAGAACCAGGAGTAGGGACATGGAAAAGAGGTTCAACATGTTCATGGACCAGCTCAGATTAGAAGGTTTCTTCAAGACGGACACTAGTCCGCTAAGCCCGTTTGCGAGCAGGTATTGGGCCGATTCTTTGAAGCAGGATCCACTCATGATCCCGGACGATCCAGAAGGTGATCCACATATGGATTTGAAGCTCTTTGAGTCTAGTTTCCAGAACACTAGAGATCAGCCCAAGAATCCTTACCATTCGGACCAGAAAGTCCAAACACTGAAGACATATCAGCTGGATCCTTTGCTGGCCGATAACACTAAGTGGCCACTTATCAAGCCCAGGCTCGTGGCCCACTTATCTATGGTAGATTTCAATTCACCAGAGACGACTTAGGCCCAAGAAAGGTCATTAGTTGGGTTTGTAAGTCGTTTGGTGCTCTTTTCTCAACCTTCGTTTTTATCCCACAGGGTTTTGCGAAGATGGGTTTTTACCGAGGCTAAACGGCTTGCAATATTATTGGCCCAATTAATGACCCTCTGCAAGCCTTGAAGACCAAGCACACGAGGCCCCCCTTCTATCTCTCTTAGTCTTTTTAATTCTTTTGTAAACGGGCCTAAATTGTTAAGGACCCGTCTTGTTATTTCTTTTTCGATTTATTCCTTTTCTTTTGGGCGTGTGTTTTCTTTAAAAACCCTAAGGCTTTGTCCTTTCTTGTTCACGCAGACAATAAGAATTTTCCTTGGTTATTTTCGAGTTTTTGTTCTACACAAAAACGTTTCCTCTCTTTAGATCGTGAGTGAGTCCGATCCTTAGGGAAAACCCTTGAAGTATCAAGAGACCGTCGCCTCTCTTGTGGTTCTCATCGCCCCACCAGCAACATCCATCTTATCCCGTTGACAGAAGAGAAAGACCTTAGTCCAGCTTCTTCAACACTTGAGCACGTATCAATAGGAATGAGTTGATCCCAACTAGAACTGTCACTGGTCATAGGATGTGCATATATTACAGGAAATTGAATGTTGCAACTCGCAAAGATCATTTTCCTTTACCTTATATTGATCAAATGCTTGAGAGATTGGCTAACCATTCGTACTACTGCTTCCTAGATGGTTATTCTGGTTTCTTTCAGATTCAGATTCATCCAGATGATCAGGAGAAGGCCACATTCTGATATATCATGGTTTTTACCCTATTTAGGCCATGATATAAGTCCTTTTTATAGAGTCTTTATAGTATTTTGGAGTCTTTTAGAGTCTTTTACAGGTTTAGGTACGTCTGGAGCTTAATTGGGATTATTGGAGCTTTCTGGAGCAGTTTGTAGCAGAGCTAAAGATCGTGTCGCTGAGAACCTGAATTCACGTCGAGCATCGATCGATACCCCTTGGTATCGATCGACACTCAGCGCAGCAAGACACAACCCGCGAGTTTTCCAAGACTTGAGAATTGCAAAAGTGCCCAGAAGACTTTGATAATTACAAGAAGGCCCCAAATCGTGATTTAGGTTATAAATAGGATTTTACAGCCATTGTTTAGGCTATGCATTTTTATGCCTTTCTATGCCTTTTTATGCTTTATTTTATAGTTTGATTTTACTTTGGTTTTAGAGAGACAAGTCTGAATCTCCCTTCGTCCGAGATCAGATCTCTAAACCCTTCTTTCTATTCTATTGATGATTTATTCAAACATGTTGATTGTTTCATTCTCCATGTCTGAGTAGATCCACTTTAGGTTTAGGGTTTTCTCATAAAGGATTTCTTTGAATGCTAGGTTAATTATCTGTTTAGGATTCACCATCTGAACTAGTTCTTCACCTTAGGTTGTGTTCATAGCTAATTCTAGGTTGACGAATCTGGAACTTAGATCTTAGGATAATTGATTAGGCACGAGAGTGCGATTAATTACCTGATAGAACCTAGGTGAGCAAATTGATTATTCGCAAAGAGATTTGGTTTAATTGATTTGTGAACATATCAAACCTGATATTAAAGCTGATTTAGAATTTAGGATTCACAAAGAGATTTGGAATTCCTAGGATTTAGATTTAGATAGTTTTCGCAACGAGAGTTGGTTAATTATATTTTAGTGATTTGAGTTCAAGAACTGCGCTAAATCTGAATCCTGTTAGTTAGTTAGTCTGCATTCATTGATTTCCTGAGAAAAACCCTGAGCCTATATTTCCCAATTGATTTACAACTCCTTTAATTTCTGCACTGCTTTTAATTACAACTGTTTGGCTTAGCGTAATTCGACACTATAGAATCTATTGTGCGTTTCTGTGAGTCTTCTGTGGTTCGACCCCTAGCTATACTATTACAACTGCTTTAGTACTTTAGGGTATTAAATTGAGCATATCAATTTTGGCGCCGTTGCCGGGGACTCAATTTGCCATTAGATTTTAGTTTAGAATTTCGACTAAGTTCGTCGGTATCGATCGATACTCTGTAGTATCGGTCGATACTCGTCGTCTTCTTTTGTTGGTATCGGTCGACACCACTTGATATCGATCGATACTCAACGTATTTTTCTGGTTACTTACGTGCTTTGCCTAGTGTTTTGTTTGCAGGTGTATGCCTGTTCGTGAAACCAGAAGCAACAAGAGCACACAGCTAGTTGAACTGTCATTGGAACAGCTAGCGTTTGTGGAACGCACAAACAGAAAGACCAAGCAAACATCAGGGATGAACAACCCAGTGGTTTTAAGAGCTGATGAAGCTGGAATTCTGAGAGACCAAGAGGGTCACGTGTGTAATGAGAGAGGGCAGCGACTTGATGAAGCTGGTAACATCGTTGTCCCTGCTGCGGTTGTTGAGATTGTCGCGCCAGCTGGGCGCGCCAACGCAGGGAATGCTGTGGTTAATCGCGGAAGGACGATTGGTGAATGCAACAGGCCTGACCAGTTTTTCGCCAATCGTTCAGCAATTCATCCTCCTGCGTTTGAGAGGAATAACTTTGAGCTGAAGCCTGCTTACTTCACTCTAGTGGGACAGCATCTCTTTCATGGTCTTCCTCATGAACATCCAATGGACCATGTAGAGAGGTTCGAGGACTTGGTCACTAGCATTAAGAGCAATGGAGTGTCCTACGACTACCTCTTCTGCAAGCTTTTCCCCTACTCTCTGGGTGGAGAAGCTACTTACTGGCTGAGGCAGCTATCTCCTGGATCGCTAACTAATTGGGAGGACACCAAGAGAGCCTTCCTGATTAACTTCTACGATGACGGAAGATCTGAAGATCTGAGGAATAAGATCTCCACTTTTTCTCAAGGACCTACTGAGGCGTTCAAGGCTGCTTGGACAAGATTCAGATCGTACCAGAGAGATTGTCCACATCATGGATACTCTGATGTGCAACTGCTGGGTATCTTCTTCAGAGGAGTAGATTGGAGATATCAGATGGGTCTGGACTCTTCGAGCAATGGTAATTTCAACACCAGATATCCTGAGGATGCTATTGTGTTGATTGAGAACTTTGCCTCTAGCAGTAGCACCAAGAGCGCAGATTTCGAGCGCAAGAGGCTGGCTGGTAACATGGATGGGTCACAGATTGCTGAAGTGAAAGCTCAGCTGGATTCTATGCACAGTCTTCTGCTGGGAAGGACAACAAAGGCCGTCCACTTTGCTACTGAGAATGAGGTGGAAGATGTTAACTACATAGGTGGTTCTGGTTTTCAGGGTCAGCGATTCGGATACAACTCCAATCGAAACTTCACCAACAATGCTCAGCAAGGAGGGTACCAATCCCCACCACCCAAAGCTCCTGAGAGTAAGATTGAGGCTATGCTTGAACACCTGGTTCAAGGGCAGGAGAAGATGACAGTCACCTTCAATGGTAAGATGGATGATTTGTACACCGATTTGAGTGGAAGGATCGAGGCACTAAATACGAGCCACATGATGCTGGAGACGCAAGTAGCTCAGACTGCAGCAAATTCCAAGGGAAAGGCGGTTCAATCACACAATGCACACGTCAATGCCATCAGCTTACGTGCAGAAAATCTCGAAGCCATTCCTGAAATCGCACAAGCATCGATCGATACTCCCCAGTATCGATCGATACCAGCCCAGACATCTGCTCGAATGGATTCGAAAACCCGTGTATCGATCGATACCCCATTGGTATCGGTCGATACTAAGGTGATTTCTGAGGAGACAACAGAGAGTTCGACTGTGGTGCCTAAGGTCGTTGCAGAACGAGTGTATGTAACCAGGATGCCTTATCCTATGGTTCCTAAGCTGACAAGGGAGGAATGGGAGATTGCTAGACTACAGTATATGCTGGATAACCCGAACGTGGAGCTTCTTTCTGATGAAGATGTACCTGTCAGAAACGATTCAAATCGCATGGCGTCGATCGATACCCTACCTGGTATCGATCGATACCCCTCGCAGAAAGAACCAGAAGCCAAGAAATCACGCGAGGTGATAGGAGAAAGAGTTCGCAATTCACTACAACCACGGAAATTGACACAGAGGGAAGACCCAGGGAAATTCGCAGTACCAAGCTCCATCTCAGGAGTTGATTTCAAAGAGTCTCTTGTCGACTCAGGGGCTAGTGTCAATGTCATCTCAAAGGCAATTGCAGAGCAGTTGGGGGCTACTATTCTATCTCCTAAGACATCTATCACGTTTGCAAACGATTCCACCTCACTTCCATATGGTGAAATCGCTGGTTTGCTAGTCCAAGTAGGAGACTGTCTGGTGCCTACTGATTTTCAGGTTGTGGAGATGGGTGCGATATCTCGTATGCCTATACTCCTGGGACGACCGTTCATGGCTACTGCAGGCGCGATCATAGACACACCTAATAAGAGACTATCTTTCTCTTACATTGACGGTGATGTCTACTATGATGTCATTCCACCTAGGAGTATTCCCACACGTGCCTCTAGCATCAAGGTTATCACAGGAGAGTCGCTAGCAATTGATCTTCTGGAAGAGCCTCCTGATGAGCCTACTGTCACAGACGTTCCAGCTGAACCGCCCAACATCCCCAAGAAGAAGACTAAGGCAACAAAGAAGAAGAAGGCCAAGAACAAAAAGGTCGAGAATCCCCATGTCACTCTGATTCCTCAGAAGTGTGATGGGAATTCGATTGATTACAAAGTCAAATGCAAGGGAGCCTTGAAGCCATTCTCCAAGGCCAGAGTCCTTCTTACTTCTGAGCTGAAAGAGAAAGGGCAGGAATTTGTGGACAGCATGCTAAGCAGAACTCTGAAGCTAGTAATGTCAAGTGATGGAGCCTGTTTTGGTGCAAGCTCTCACTCTTATCCAGCCTGAAGGGCGTTACAGTCAAGCTATTGACGTTAAACGAGCGCTTGGTGGGAGGCAACCCACTGGTGAGTCTGTTTTTGATTCGTTTTTATTTTTATTTTCGTTTGTTTTGAGTCTGTGTCAGGATGAACAAGGAGCAACTCGAAATCGCCTAAGCATCGATCGATACCCCTATGGTATCGATCGACACCAATCGCGGATGAAAATTCACAAAGTCGATCTAAGCATGGTATCGATCGATACCATGCCGTGTATCGATCGACACCGACTGTTCCAGAACGGTAATTTCTTGTTTCTCTTCGTTCTATCCTTTTTATTTGTTTCTTTCACTGACTCTAGGCTAGATAACACTGAGGACAGTGTTGTTCAAGTCTGGGGGAGGTGTCTGCTGACATTGTTTTCGTTTTTCTTAGAGTCAGTCGTTTTATCAAGTCAAAACTGTTTTATTGAGTCAAAATTTGTTGGAGATGATGATCCTGTGCTTGAACCTATTGATTTGATTTTGTTTTTGAGTGCACAGTGTTACAGGATCAGTTCTAGATCGACTAATGAAAAATCCAAAGGCTGACCAGTTGACTAGAAAACATCCATGTCTCCAGCAGAGTTCTTCTGAAGCCTGAGCCAAATTTTTGCACTTCATCAATGTGGTTAGTGTTCATAGAGCTTGATTCATCATTCATATCTGATAAAGGAACCCGTGTGTTTAGAATTATGGTATCTCTCTCCCCTGAAATAAGTTGATAGATTAAGAGCATAAAAGATTGAAATGATTTTCTTCTGAGTAGAGGGTTAGGAAAATTTCCAGCGATCCCATTATTCTACTTAAGAGGGGATGATCACACAAAGGATTGGAAGCGAGGCTAGGATTTTCCTATGATGCCATTATTCGCCTACATCCTTTGATACATAGAGAGGGAAGAACCGGGGATTTGGTGGCAAACACCATCAATACTCGCGTCTCCTACCTTGATATGTATATGCTAAGCTGAAAAAAAAAAAAATAATAAGGATATAATAAGAAATAAGTCTGGAGGAGAGAAATTGATACAAAAAAGTGTGAAAAAGGGTGGTTCCTTTGTCAAGATATTGTCTGGTAAAGAGTCTAGAAGGTTCTTAAATATTAGCTGCAGAGATGAAACTGGCGATGAGGGCTTTACTTGAACAATGCTGTGGGATTTTGTGTGGAGTCTGGAAAAGCTGCAAATGTCTACGGAGAAGTACATGGTGGTTAGATCGAAAGCTGATCAGGTGACATTTGGGTACTTGGGAAAAGGGTCTTTTCGATGGTTCAGGAACAGGTGAGTCTCTACGTTTTCAAACCTCTTTTTCTGGTTTAGTCTTTTATTTGCTTGAGGGCAAGCAAAAGGCTAAGTCTGGGGGAGTTGATATATCATGGTTTTTACCCTATTTAGGCCATGATATAAGTCCTTTTTATAGAGTCTTTATAGTATTTTGGAGTCTTTTAGAGTCTTTTACAGGTTTAGGTACGTCTGGAGCTTAATTGGAATTATTGGAGCTTTCTGGAGCAGTTTGTAGCAGAGCTAAAGATCGTGTCGCTGAGAACCTGAATTCACGTCGAGCATCGATCGATACCCCTTGGTATCGATCGACACTCAGCGCAGCAAGACACAACCCGCGAGTTTTCCAAGACTTGAGAATTGCAAAAGTGCCCAGAAGACTTTGATAATTACAAGAAGGCCCCAAATCGTGATTTAGGTTATAAATAGGATTTTACAGCCATTGTTTAGGCTATGCATTTTTATGCCTTTCTATGCCTTTTTATGCTTTATTTTATAGTTTGATTTTACTTTGGTTTTAGAGAGACAAGTCTGAATCTCCCTTCGTCCGAGATCAGATCTCTAAACCCTTCTTTCTATTCTATTGATGATTTATTCAAACATGTTGATTGTTTCATTCTCCATGTCTGAGTAGATCCACTTTAGGTTTAGGGTTTTCTCATAAAGGATTTCTTTGAATGCTAGGTTAATTATCTGTTTAGGATTCACTATCTGAACTAGTTCTTCACCTTAGGTTGTGTTCATAGCTAATTCTAGGTTGACGAATCTGGAACTTAGATCTTAGGATAATTGATTAGGCACGAGAGTGCGATTAATTACCTGATAGAACCTAGGTGAGCAAATTGATTATTCGCAAAGAGATTTGGTTTAATTGATTTGTGAACATATCAAACCTGATATTAAAGCTGATTTAGAATTTAGGATTCACAAAGAGATTTGGAATTCCTAGGATTTAGATTTAGATAGTTTTCGCAACGAGAGTTGGTTAATTATATTTTAGTGATTTGAGTTCAAGAACTGCGCTAAATCTGAATCCTGTTAGTTAGTTAGTCTGCATTCATTGATTTCCTGAGAAAAACCCTGAGCCTATATTTCCCAATTGATTTACAACTCCTTTAATTTCTGCACTGCTTTTAATTACAACTGTTTGGCTTAGCGTAATTCGACACTATAGAATCTATTGTGCGTTTCTGTGAGTCTTCTGTGGTTCGACCCCTAGCTATACTATTACAACTGCTTTAGTACTTTAGGGTATTAAATTGAGCATATCACATTCACATGTCCATATGGCACTTTTGCTTATCGCAGAATGCCATTTGGCTTGTGCAATGCGCCAGCCACGTTCCAGCGCTGCATGATGTCGATTTTCACGGACATGATCGAGGACATAATGGAGGTTTTCATGGATGACTTCTCTGTCTATGGATCCTCCTTTTCTGTTTGTCTTTCTAATTTGTGCAGGGTACTCAGGCGCTGCGAGGAGAAACATTTGGTCTTAAACTTGGAGAAATGACACTTCATGATGAAATATGGAATTTTCCTGGGACACAAAATCTCAGAGAAGGAGATCAAAGTTGACAGAGCCAAGATCGAGGTCATGACGAGCCTGCAACCACCGAATTCTATCAAGGGAATCAGAAGTTTTCTTGGACTTGATGGGTTCTACAGGAGGTTCATCAAGGACTTCTCAAAGATTGCTAGACCTCTGACACGGCTGCTGTGCAGAGATGTGAAGTTCGACTTCGATGATGAGTGCTTGGAAGCCTTCCATACACTCAATGGAGCACTTGTGAGCACACCCATTGTGCAACCACCAGACTGGGAATCGCCCTTCGAGGTGATGTGTGATGCCAGTGACTATGCTGTGGGAGCTGTTTTGGGCCAGCGAAAGGAGAATAGGCTGCATGTAATTTACTATGCTAGCAGAACTCTTGATGATGCTCAATGCAAGTATGCTACTACGAAGAAGGAGCTTCTTGCAGTTGTCTACACTTGTGAGAAGTTCATGGCATATCTTGTGGGATCCAAGGTCATCGTTCACACCGACCATGCTACCTTGAGGTATATATTCTCTAAGAAATATACCAAGCCTAGATTGTTGCGATGGATGCTCTTGCTGCAGGAATTTGAGATCGATGTTAAGGACAAGAAAGGGATCGAAAATGGAGTTGCATAGAAGAGGGAACCCCCATCAATGATTTTCTCCCTGTAGAGAACATTTATGCAATAGATGTCATGCCTTCTCGAGACACTGAGATTCCTCGGTTTGGTGAAATTGCCAATTTTTTGGCTGCAGAGGTGAAACCAGATGGTCTTACAGGATACAACAAGAAGAAGTTTATGCTTTGATGGTATCTTTAGACGATGTGTTTCAGAAGAAGAGATTCCTGGCATTCTTTTCCATTGCCATGGGTCGAATTACGCATGACATATTTTAACCTTCAAGACGGTGTCCAAGGTGCTACATGTTGGATTCTGGTGGCCTACCATGTTTCAAGATGCTCGCACTTTTATATCTAAATGTGATGCCTGTCAAAGGCAAGGAAGCATTAGCAAGAGGAATGAGATGCCTCAGAATTTCATACTAGAGGTTGAGGTGTTTGACTGCTGGGGAATTGATTTCATGGGTCCATTTCCATCTTCCTATGGGAATCAGTACATCCTTGTTGCTGTGGATTACATGTCCAAGTGGGTCGAAGCAATGGCTAGTCCTACGAATGACTCCAAGGTAGTTCTTAAGATGTTCAAATATGTAATTTTCCCAAGGTTTGGAGTGCCAAGAGTGGTAATAAGCGATGGTGGATCTCATTTCATCAACAAGGTCTTTGAGAATCTCTTGAAAAGGAATGGTGTGAAGCACAAGGTAGCCACTCCTTACCATCCTCAGACGAGTGGCCAGGTCGAGATTTACAACAGAGAAATCAAGAGTATTCTTCAAAAGACTGTGAGCACTACACAGAAAGATTGGGCTGTGAAGCGCGCAGTGAAGTTGTTGAATTTCGACATCAAACCTGCATCTGAAAGGAGAATGATTCAGTTGAACGAGTTGGATGAGATTCGTCACATGGCGTACGAAAACTCAAAGATTTACAAGGAGCGAACAAAAGCTTATCATGACAAGAATATCATTCCAAGGAACTTCTCTGCCAATGATAAGGTTCTACTTTTCAAATCTAGGCTGAAACGTTTTTCTGGCAAACTGCGATCGAGATGGTCTGGACCATTCACCATCAAAGAGGTGAGGCCATACAGAGCTGTTGTGTTTCTGGACACTACAAGATGTGAACTTGTGGTATATGGTCAGCGCCTTAAGCCATATCTTGCTGACACGGAACTCACTAAATGAGACTCCATTCCTCTCAGTGAACCACCTCTAGTCTCAGAGGTTTCAAAGTCAAGCTCGCGACTTTAAACACGTGCTTGGTGGGAGGCAACCCACCGGTAAGTGTACATACTTCCATTTTTATTTCCTTTCTGTTTTCACTAACATTTTTCTAAGTGTGTAATGTCTTCCATTCAAAAAAAAAAAGGGCCAGATCGATCGATCCTACCCTCGGATCGATCGATCGTCGATCCTCTGGGCCGCCTGACTTCTGGATCGACCTGTCTCTTCCGGATCGATCGATCTAACCCAAGTAAGTATTTTTTTTGTCAAAACCGGTTTACTCCACTTGATTTAAACCGGTTTTACACTATTTCTTCTCCTTCCCCACGAATCCATCGATCAAACCATCATCTTCTCCAAAACAATTTCCAAAATCGTTTTGAGAGATTTCAAGAAACTTAGAACTTTAAACCCCCAGAACTCTCTCGATTCTACACGGTTTTTGACGATTTTTGGCTATATTCCACTCGGTTTTTCAAGCTCTATATGTTTCTCATATTGCCGTCCTCGATCTGCAATGGTATGGCACTCGAAATCTACTTTTTATGTCCGAAAATTCTAGGGTAAAAATTGGGAAAATCAAATTCGTGTTTATTGCTTGTTCTTGGAATGTTCTAGGTTCTCTACACATGATTTAAACCGATTTTGAGTTGGGTTTTGTCTCTATACCCCTTGAATTTGCGTGCTTGGATTGAATTTAGATATTTTGAGAAATTTTGAGAAGTTGGTGAATGAACTCGATTTTGGAATGTAAGGATTCTCCACATGGATGTGGTAGTGAATTTGATGAAGTTGATGATGCATTTACTCGATCTCGCGCTTGCATTGCAAAAATCATCACTTTCTCAACTTTTGGATTTTTATGGTTTATCTAAATCGCCTTCTCGTTTCTTTTGCAGACAATGAAACCTACATCTCGTCCTAAGAAAACGGCAGTCAAATCAACGAGACCCCCAACCAAACCTCGAGCTGGTACCGACGCAACCACCTCCTCGGGAACAGCTCATGCGATCGCTTCACCATGGCATCGTCCTGAACGCACCAGATTCTAGAGCGATATGCTCGCGAACCTCGAAGGCATTAAACCAGACCAGCTCTCCAAGAACCTCCGGTACCAAAGCAGAAAGGTGGGAGAAGCCTGGGATGACTTTGACTCTCTGTTCTATAACAGATTTCTAACAGTTAAGATGGAACCTACAAATGTCATTTGTCCCGAGACTTTGGACAACATGGGCATACGCCAAGATGTGGAGCACATTTTGAGACATATTGGGTTGGGCAACATTGCCACGACGGCGTACCCGGTCTATCTTGATTTGGTGCGTCAATTCCTCTCGTCGGTCAGGCTTACCTTCGCGGTCCCGAGGTACGAGAAAGTCTTCGGAGCTGCATTGTCCTACTTCTCTAGCGGAGTACTTTACGAGATTTTGATAGAGGATCTCTGCACGTTATACGGGATCAACCATCAGAAAACCAGGTTGAAATTTCCCTATGAGTTTCTTAATCAGGTTATGCTTTGGGAGACCATTGCATCAGGACCTTTACAATCCAGGTATGCGAAGCAGACCTCGATTAGGAACCCCGCCATCCGAGTAGTTGCTAAGATACTCAGTGAGATTCTGTTTGCCAAGAACGAGGCTGGTGCGGTACGATATGATGAGCTCTTGTTGCTTCACCATGGGATTTGTGACAAGATGTCTGAGGCTTATCGCGGTAATTACATGGGAGCAAACAGTGTGAACATGGGTTTGGTGTTTGCTCGCACTCTGGTGACCAAGAAGATACAGTTCTTATCGAAAAAGATACAAAGGGAGTCTATCGGGAGTGTGCTTACTCCTCTCTTCAGGCATCACGAGGTCCATTTTGGAGGCTACGAGTGCATCGATACACCAGCCTACTTGGACTTGAAGCGTCTCAAGTCTTGCACCATCCTCAAGGGCAACTATATCTACGAGTTCTGTGATCGCCAGGGCCGTCTCCTACACTGCCAACTACCACAACCAGATATCACCGCGGTGACTGGTCCATGCAACATCGAGTTCCTTCCACCACCAGAGCGTATGTGCCCCGACCACGCGCTTAAATCCGGCGCAGAGGAGGGTCCTCCAAAGCTGCAGCTCCTCAGATGGAAGATGATCACATTCCTGATTTGTGTGATGCGCATACACATGATGGACACCGCTGCTAGGAACAACACGATGATGGGGAAGATCATGTCTGCTCTATCACGCATCCGAGTCCCTACTCGACCGTCCTATTGCAGAGCCTCCCCTACCACTGAAGAGCATGGTGTCGAGATGGATGCATCACCAGCTGCCATGGATGCATCACCAGCTGCCAGAGATGGATCAACTACCACCACCACCCATATCTCTCGTCCTAGGCGCATGAGGCACATTGGAGAGGACGACAGCCACAAATCCACCGATTCTCAGCTCTGAGCAGGAGTAACACATTATATCCATTGTACTATTCATTTTGCTTTTCTTCTGCTTTATTTTATTTCTTTGAGTCTGTTGTGCCTTCCTCTGGATTTATCTTCACACTGAGACGGTGTGAGGTAAGTATGGGGAAGGTACTTGTCGTTACTAACAATGTTTTCTTTCTTTTGTTTTCTTTTGAGTCATTTTGATGTTTTTCTTGAGTCGGTCTAATGTTTTTTTGAGTCAAAAACTTGTTGGAGATTATGATCACTTTCTTGGATTTTCTGTTCTTATCTACATCTAAGTGAACATTGTTGCAGAATTAACTTCAGATCAGACTAATAAAAAATCCGAGGGTTGACCAGTTTATTAGAGACATCCATGTCTCCACAGAAATTCAATAGCCTGAGCTAGTTATACACTCTTCCTTTTACCTCACCGTTTTGATTGGTGTCCTCATGGCTAGGAAAATTTCCATCGATCCCATTATTTTACTTCGAGAGAGATGATCACACTAAGGTTGGAAGCGAGGTTGAGGAAAATTTTCAGGGATACTACTATTCACCTACACCTTAGAATAAAAGGGAGGCACTAAAATGAACCGGGGATTCTGTGGCAAAAACCATCAATACTCGCGTTCCATCAGCCATTGACCATGCGGAAGGAAAATGAGAAACTAATAAGTCTGGGGGAGGGAAAGATTACCAAGAGTTGTGTAATCACTACAAGAAAACATGAGCATTTCCGACAGCCATAATTCCGTCGGAAGTTTCTGACAGCTTTAAAACGGGATTTCGACGAACGTACCATCGGAAATTTCGACGGATTTCCGACGATGGCCATCCGTCGGACTATTTCCGACGGATTTTTGACAGATGGTGATCTTGTCGACATCGTTGCCGACATCGATAATATCTACGTTGCATCCGTCGGAAATCCATCAGAAATTCGTCGGAAAAGGTGGACAATTTTCCTTATAAAAACGTATCCACCCTTTCATTTACAATCACAAAAAAACTCTCTTATCTAATTCCTTACGGAAATATCTTCTTCATATTCTTATAATTATTTTCGATCATGGATGGACAAGCCTCATCAAATTCCGGACACGGGCCTAGTTACGAAAGAATTCAGAGAAGGTCTGCAGGAATTCATGGTATTTGCGGGTAATCAAAAGAAAGCAAAAAAACTGGTAAAATCTACTGCCCTTGTAAGAATTGTGGGAATCGTAGATTAATCGTGATAAATGAAGTATGGTCACACGTGTATTGTCATAGGTTTATGCCGGGTTACATGATTTGGTATTATCATGGAGAAAATGATATAATGGTGGATAATTATGTTAGTACTAGTGAACAATATATTGGGGTTAACTCTAGCTTAGAATAACCCGCAATTGAAGTAGAAAGTATTGTAGGTCATGTTCAGATGGTGAACGATGCATTTCGTGAAAGTATACCATCGGTTGCTGAGTATGGAGATAGAGGAGAAGAACCTAACTTAGAATCTCGGAGATTATTTGATATGTTATACGCTGCTAAACATCCGTTATATGATGGGTGTAGAGGTGGACATTCCCTTTATCAACTGCAACTAGGATGATGGGTATAAAGACGAATTTCAAATTGAGTGAGGATTGCGTGGATGCAATTGCTGATTTTGTGAATGACATTTTGCCAGAAGATAATCTTGCACCGGTATACTATCAGATACAGAAACTTGTTCAAGATCTATGATTGCCGTATCAGATGATATATGTATGCATAGACAAATGTATGCTCTACTGGAGAGAGGACGCATACCGTTCGACATGCCGTTTTGTCGCAAACCTCGGTATAAGGAAACAGGTGGAAGAGTGCCAGTGCCATATAAACGGATGTGGTATTTGCCGTTAACAGAGAGATTGAAGAGGTTATATCAGTCAGAGCGCACATCGGGAGCAATGAGATGACATGCAGAGCATACAACAAATGGAGAAATCGCCCATCCGTCAGACGCAGGAGCATGAAAACATTTTCAATCAATGTATCCCAGCTTTGCGTATGAGGCGAGGAACGTATACCTTGGATTACGTACCGATGGTTTCAACCCTTTTGGGAAGCACGACAGATAATATTCTTTGTGGCCAGTAATTGTAACACCTTACAATTTGCCGCCATCTTTGTGCATGCGAAGGTAGTTCTTGTTCCTTAGCATTCTCGTTCCTGGACCAGAGCATCTGAAGATATCACTTGATGTGTTTTTGCAGCCATTGATTTATGAGTTGTGAATGTTATGGGACCAAGGTGTTGAGGCAATTGATGTTTCTTGTCAACATAATTTCATCATGCGGTCGGTACTTATGTGGACTATTAGCGATTTTCCACCATATGGCATGTTCTCAGGATGGACAACGCACGGAAGGTTATCGTGCCCGTACTGTCAAGATAACACTGATGCGTTCCAATTGAAGCACAAACTCAAAACGTCTTGGTTTGATTGTCATAGGCGATTCCTACCTAGCGATCATCCTTATCGTAGGAGCACCACATTGTTTAGGAAGAACCGAAAAGTATTTGATGGTCCACCTCCTGAGTTAGATGGTGAGTATTTGTTGACTCAGTTCAGAGATTTTGGTGCAGAGAAGACCGTTGATTGTGGTGGTAATGGGCATCATCCTGTTGATGGTTGTGGCAACGTTCATAATTGGCACAAGAGGAGTATTTTCTGGGATTTGCCTTATTTGAAAGACCATCTTTTGAGGCATAATCTGGATGTCATGCACATTGAGAAGAATTTTTTCGATAACATTATGAACACCGTTCTCAATGTCCAAGGGAAGACGAAGGACAATCTGAAGTCTAGATTGGACTTGCCAGACATTTGTTCTCGTAGAGCACTACATGTGACAGGGAACGAGAAGCCTCCGGTCCTGGCTTTTCGTTTGGATGAACCTTCAAATGCCGAGTTTTTTTACTGGAATGCCGAAAGTGTTAGATTCCCGGACGGATACGCATCTAACCTCCGGAACTGCGTTGATCATGGAGAAGGGAAGTTTACTGGGATGAAGAGTCATGATTGCCATGTGGTGATGCAGCGCCTCCTTCCATTTGCCTTTGCATTTCTTCTACCACGTAATGTCCACGAAGCAATTGCAGGTACAATGATTAAATTATTTTGTTAATACTTTACATAATATATACTCTAGTATTTAATTATTCATTTGTTATCCATATTTTGCAGGGATTGGTGCCTTTTTCTGAGATATATGTTCTCGCTCTCTTACATCAGACGGTATCCGCAATCTTGTGGATAATATACCTGTAATCCTTTGCAATTTGGAGAAGATATTTCCGCCCTCCTTCTTTGATGTTATGGAACATCTAACAATTCATCTCCCTCGAGAAGCAGAGCTTGGGGGGGCCCGGTTCAGTACCGTTGGATGTATCCTTTCGAACAGTATATCTTTCATCTAAAGAAGAAGGTGAGAAATTTGAGCAGATTGGAGGGTTCTATTGTTGCACAGAGCATCAATGAATAAACCTCACATTTTTCCGAGTTCTACTATCCATCACAAGTCAAAACGAATAGTCGTAGAGCAGCTCGACATGATGACGGAGGCGTACTACCTTTCTATCCGGTCGATGTTCCTCATATATTCTTAGAGATTAGACGACTTAGTGGAAAAGGCAAGAAGCGGAGATTTTCATCACATGAGCGGGATCATTTGCGAAGAAATTGAAGAATATGAGAGGTATTATATTAAACCAAATTATTAATTACTTATTGGGTCATTGATTATATATATGTTAACATGATGATCGCTTCAATGTCACAGCTTGTATATGGCTTATCCACGCTCAAAGCCTAGCCTGATTGAGCAGGCCTAGAATCAAGCCCAGCTCACGGTAAGACCTCATAGAGCAAGCCCGCGAGCTGGGAAGGAGCCGAGTACGCAGAAAAGGGGGAGGTCGTTGGGAGAAAAAGCCCGCATCTAGCAAGTCAAATATATTAATTCAAAACCTCATGATCAAGCTCAATAATAAATTCTTAGATTGTAAATTTAAGTCTGTAGTGAATGCGTATATTTAGGACTAAGCGGTTACATTCTTTTGAGCATGTATAAGTTTCGAATATCGACTACAATGTAAAGGACCGAATTCTTGGCAATAAACAATAATAAAAAATTTCTCTCATTTTATCTAAATTCTCCTAAGTCCATACGACCTGAAATAGCCAAGGGTTGAGGTTGTGAGATTCTGCTCTCACAATTTGGCGACGTCTGTGGGGAGGAGCAAACCAACTTCCTCCTTGTAACCTACGAAACTAATCACTCGAAAGAAGATAATGACAGACACAACAAGTGCAGTAGTCACTACTTCATCCGGAGTTATAAACACCTCCATCCCGCTAACCCAGTCTGATGATATCGCTCCGACAGACATGGATGGAACAACAAACGTTCCCATTAACACCTCGGGAGCGAATGTCTCGACTGGGATCGACGATACTACTGATCCTTCGGGACCTGAATCTTTAAACCAGCCGGCTCCGGATCAAATAGGTGAGATCCGGAACCTGATATCATTTTTCATAGAGCAGAATCGCTCAATGGCAGCACGCCAGGATGACCTCGAAAGAACGGCTCAGGCAGGCGCCATCGGGCGGTTTGCCCTCCCACCTGGGACACAATCTCTTTTTGCCCCTGGGCAGGGAGGATTGTCATTCCCACCTCCATCGGTGACGAGGCTAAACTTTTCCGATATCAATGCTTCGACCAGCAGGATGGTTGGCTCATCCACTGCCTCACGGTTCAACTCGACGATCTCATCCACTGAAGTTCGGCGTTCGTTTCTTCGCAATATTTCTTGATTGATTCAAACCCATGTGAGCTGCCAGATCCCACTGAGAACGGTGGCAGCAATCATTCCCAGCCTGCCGGAGAATCCCTGCTCCGCTTCTCGAGCAATAATGAAAACAACCTGGGATCCGGCAGCTCACATGGGTTTGAATCAATCAAGAAATATTGCGAAGAAACGAACGCCAAACTTCAGCGGATGAGATCGCAGGTCCACGCTGCACTTAGCTCAGCACCCGAGATAGACAGAGTGATTGATGAAGTCAATCAGACCCCATTCACCTCACGGATCGCAAGCCCCCAGCTCGGCGATGTCGGGAACATCCGATTTCCCCGGTATAACGGAGAAACCGACCCCAAGGAATTTATGAGAAGTTTCAAATTCGCCTTTTCGAGGGTGCGACTACTCGGGGGCGACCTCGAGTCAGCACGCTGCCGTTTCTTCGCCAAAAATCTAACAAATTCGGCCTTGGAATGGTTTACCTCCCTGAAACAGAGCTCGAATGACAACTTCACCCAACTTCAAGCTGCATTCTTGAAGCAATATTCGGTATTTATCCAGATCGAGACCTCAGAGGCCGATATGTGGATACTCACTCAAAAACCAGGTGACTCGTTGCGAAAATACAGCGACAGCTTTAAAGCCGTCAAGGCAAAAATAGCCGATCTACTCATGAACTCCTGTTTTCTATTGATTTCTTTGATGATCTATTCAATCATGTTGCTTTCAATCTCCATGTCTGAGTAGATCTACTTTAGGTTCAGGGTTCTCACAATGGTTTTCTCTGAATGCTAGGTTGATTAGTTTATTAGGATTCACCATCTGAATTAGTTCTTCGCTTAAGTTGTGTTCAAAGCTTGTTCTAGATTAGCTACCTAGAATATAGATCTTAGGATAATTGATTAGGCACGACAGTGCGATTAATTACCTGATAGAACCTTAGGTGAGCAAATTGATTATTCGCAAAGAGATTTGGTTTAATTGATTTGTGAACATATCAAACCTGAACTTTAAAGCTGATTTAGACTTTAGGATTCGCAAAGAGATTTGGAATTCCTAGGATTTAGATTTAAATAGTTTTCGCAACGACAGTTGGTTAATTATACTTTAGTGATTTGAGTTCAAGAACTGCGCTAAATCTGAATCTTGCTAATTAGTTTATCTGCATTCATTGATTTCCTGAGAAATACCCTGAGCCTATATTCTCTCCATTGATTTACAGCTCTTTTAATTTCTGCACTGCTTTCAATTACATCTGTTTGGCTTAGCTTAATTCGATACTATATAATCTATTGTGTGATCTCTGTGAGTCTTTGTGGTTCGACCCCTAGCTATATTACAACTACTGCTTAGTACTGTTAGGGTATTAATTTGAGCATATCACGTATTACGCTCTTGTAAGTCAGAACCCATTCCATGGCCTACCTCATGAGCATCCCATGAATCATATCGAAAGTTTCGAGGACTTGGTCACTGGTATGAAGTACAATGGAGTGCCCAATGAGTTCATTTTTGCAAACTCTTCCCATACTCTCTTGGTGGGGATGCTGCTTATTGGCTGAAGCAGCTAGCTCCTGATTCGCTAACTACATGGGATGAGACGAAGAATGCGTTCCTGATAAATTTCTATGATAATGCAAGATCCGAGGAGCTCAGGAACAAGATCTCTCAGTTCTCTCAGGGTCCGACAGAGGCATTCAAAGCTTCATGGATTCGTTTCAAGTCTTATCAGAGAGATTGTCCGCACCATGGGCTCACTCAGGTGCAGCTGCTGGGCACTTTCTACAGAGGGGTTGATTGGAGATACCAGATGGGTATGGATGCTGCGAGTAATGGGAACTTCTTCACCAGGTATCCGGATGATGCAGTTGTGCTGATCGAGAACTTGGCGTCTAGTAATAGCACCAAGAATGCTGATTTCGAGTGCAAGAGGCTAGCTGGAGGAATGGATGGATCGCATATTTCTGACATGCAGGCCAAACTAGATTTCCTGATCGGGAAGTCGAAGAAATCTGTGCACTTTGCTGATGAAGTCGCGAATGTGGAAGAAGAAGAAGAGGATGTTAACTACGTTGGTGGTTCTGGTTTTCAGGGTCAGCGATTTGGGAATAACAACAACCGAAACTTCAACAACAACAATCAGCAAGGTGGGTACAAGTTTGAGGGGAACCAATCTGGTTTCGGGGCAAGGCAATTTACTCAGAAACCACTTCAGAGCAGCGATTTCACTCGAAATTTTAGGAATTCTTCATACCAACCCATCTCTCCAAAAACCATGGAGAGTAAGATGGAATCCATGATGGAACAGATTAAGACGGATCAACTCCGGAGGAAGGCTGATGAAGACGGATCTGCAGCAAGGAAATCGCGACGATGGTGATGGTGAAGGGCGGTGAAGTGTTGCGCGGGTTAGGGTTCGGGAAAATAGAAGAACAAGTGATGATATGGTGTATGATTTTAGGGGATTAGATGGACTAGAACAGATAGAAGAGTTTCTGGATCACACAGGTGTATAGAAACTCGAATTCAATGAGATAACTCGATGAATCAGGTTGAGAGAAGAACTCTGAAACTTGCAATTGCATTGATGATCTTCGCTAAAGAACAAGGAGGCGTGGCTTGAGGTTTTATAACTCAACCCTAGCGACACCAACTAAACAACAGAGCGTTTGAAATAAAACAACAAGGCGTCTAAAGTTTAAATAAAAACAGCGAGGCGTCCCAACCATAAGGTTCCTAATCGGTGCACCTCTAAACAACTAAATACTAAGTCAGTGTGACTTGTACATTATTACCCATTGGTCATAACTCCTAAGTAACTCGCCGTAGTGAGTCATCTGCCTCGTTAAAAACCATGCTGATAAAACCCTGTGGGACAAAACCCAACATGGAAAAGAGTACAGACTCCTCACCTAAGTTACTTAGTCTTCATGACCGAGTGTAGTCTTCAAGGTGGAAATGTTGAAGACTTGAGTCGATGGCAGATTGAGTGATGAGTGAAGTAGGAGTGAGTGAGCTTCACTTGCTATCTTCTTAGCTCTGGATCGAGTGATCACTCCAACTGCCTCCAGCTCCTTGTCTGCTTCTGCTTCCTCAGCTTCCTTGCTTTCCATGATCACATCATCCCCTCCCTCTTGAAAAGGATTTGCCCTCAAATCGATATCTGCAAGATAAGGGAGCAAGTCAGAAACATTGAACGATGGAGATATGTTATACTTACCTTGGAGATCAATCTGATAAGCATTGTTGTTGATCCTCTTGACGACTTCAAACGGTCCATCAACTCGTGGCATAAGCTTGCTCTTTCTCTCTTCTGGAAATCTGTCCTTGCGTAGATGAATCCACACCAAGTCGCCTTCTTCAAAGACCATCTCCTTCCTGCCCTTGTTTGCTTGTTTCTCATACTGCTTAGTCCTCTTCTCTATGTTCTCCTTGGCTTTTGCGTGTATCTCCCTTACCTGTGCAGCTTTTGCTGTACCATCTAAACTACATTGAACACTTAAAGGCAAAGGGATCAAGTCTAGAGGTGACTGAGGATTAAATCCATAAACGATTTCAAAAGGGGAAAATAGAGTTGCAGAGTGCTTAGCGTGATTATAAGCAAACTCTACGTGTGGTAAGCAGGCTTCCCATGACTTGATGTTATCTTTCACCAACGCCCTGAGGAGTGTAGACAACGTCCTATTCACCACCTCTGTCTGGCCATCAGTCTGAGGGTGACAAGTAGTGGAAAAGGCCAGCTTGGTTCCTAGTTTCGCCCATAAAGTTCTCCAGAAGTGGCTGAGAAATTTTGTATCTCTATCTGACACTATCACTTGAGGTATGCCGTGCAGACGTACTATCTCCCTGAAAAACAAGTTAGCTACACTAACAGCATCATCTGTCTTGTGACTGGCAATAAAATGAGCCATCTTGCTAAACCTGTCAACAACTACAAAAATAGAGTCTCTACCATTTCTGGTTCGAGGTAAGCCAAGCACAAAGTCCATAGAAATGTGAGTCCAAGGTTGAGAAGGAATAGGTAGAGGAGTATACAAACCGTGAGGCTGTACTTTACTCTTTGCCATCTTGCAAACAGCACACCTAGAACAAACCTTCTCGACGTCTGACTTCATATTAGGCCAGTAGAAACGATCCTGTAGTGCAAGTAGAGTCTTTGATATACCGAAATGTCCAGCTAGTCCACCACTATGAGCTTCTCGAACTAGCAGCTCTCTGATTGACCCTCGTGGTATGCACAGCCTGTTGTGGTAGAACAAGTATCCATCCTGTCTAAAGTATTTCTCAAAAGCAAACTTATGGCATTTGCCATAGTTCTCAGCAAAATCAAGGTCAGTTTCGTACAGAGCTATTATATGCTCGAATCCATCAATCTTCGAAGACAAAGTAGAGACAAGAGTGTACCTTCTGGATAATGCATCTGCAACTACATTATCCTTACCTTTCTTGTACTTAACAATGTATGGGAATGTCTCAATGAACTCCATCCACCTGGCATGTCTCTTGTTGAGCTTCTGCTGTCCTTTGAGGTACTTCAGAGACTCATGGTCGGTGTGAATGACGAATTCTTTGGGCCATAGGTAGTGCTGCCACGTTTGAAGAGCTCGAACCAATGCATAGAGCTCCTTGTCGTATGTAGGATAGTTGAGGGTTGATCCTCCCAGCTTCTCACTGAAGTAAGCCACCGGTTTCCTATCCTGCATCAACACAGCGCCAATACCAATTCCAGATGCATCACATTCCACTTCAAACGTTTTCAAAAAATCTGGAAGTACTAAGAGAGGTGAATTGATAAGCTTCTCTTTAAGGGCTGTAAAAGCCTGCTCTTGTGCGTCTCCCCACTTGAATCCCACTTCTTTCTTGATAACTTCTGTCAATGGTGCCGCTATGGAGCTGAAGTTGCGAACAAAACGTCTGTAGAATCCTGCTAAGCCATGAAAACTTCGGACCTCTCCTACACTCTTAGGAGTCGGCCATTCCTTGATAGCTTTGATCTTTTCTTCATCTACTTTAACTCCTTCTGCACTTACTACAAAGCCTAAAAAGACAACTTCATTAGTGCAGAAAGAACATTTTGAGAAGTTAGCAAAGAGATATTGAGAGCGAAGAACATCTAAAACCGATCTGATGTGGTTTAGATGTTCCTCCAAACCTTTACTGTATATGAGTATATCGTCGAAGTAGACCACTACGAACACGCCAATGAAGGATCTCAAGGCGTGATTCATCAGCCTCATGAAGGTGCTAGGAGCGTTGGTAAGACCAAACGGCATAACCAGCCATTCGTATAGCCCCTGTTTGGTCTTGAATGCTGTTTTCCACTCGTCTCCTTCCTTCATTCTGATCTGGTGATACCCACTCTTCAAGTCGATTTTGGAGAAGATTGTAGACCCACACAGCTCGTCCAGCATGTCATCTAGTCTTGGGATTGGATGCCTATACTTCACCGTTATGTTGTTGATAGCTCGGCAGTCCACACACATCCTCCAAGTCCCGTCTTTCTTAGGAACTAACAGAACAGGTACTGCACAAGGACTCAAACTCTCTCGTATATGTCCTTTACTCATCAACTCTTCCACTTGTTTCTGCAGCTCCTTGGTCTCTACTGGATTAGTTCGATATGCTGGTCTATTAGGTAAGGCAGAACCTGGTACAAAATCGATCTGATGCTCTATTCCTCGAATTGGAGGCAAGCCTGGTGGTATCTCTTCTGGAAAAACATCCCTGTATTCCTGCAAAATCTCTGTCATAGCACTAGGAAGCTCCTGTGATTGGTTAGTACTAACAAGGATGTCCTTGTACACAAACATAAAAGTAGTTAATTCAGGATCGAAAAGTTCAGAGAATTCACTGTGATTGATGTATAGGCTGTTTGACACCTTCTCCTTATCCTGGCGACTCATGTGCAGCTGGTCCTTGTAGATTTCACTCGGTGTTAGTGGCAGGAGAGTGACTTTGCGCCCCTTGAACTCAAAGGACTGCTTATTGGTGTAGCCATCATGCAGAACTCTTCTGTCGAATTGCCACGGTCTGCCCAGGAGAACATGACTAGATTTCATTGGGATTACATCACACAGCAACTCATCTTCATACTTCCCAATTGCTAGCTTCACTAACACTTGCTGTGAGACAGTTAAAGCGCCCTTGTTGTTCAACCATTGTAGCTGATATGGCCTAGGATGTGGCGTAGTCTTCAGATTGAGTTTCTGTACCATTTCTTCACTAGCAGCATTGGTGCAACTTCCTCCATCTACAATCAAGGTACAAACCTTGTCTTGAACTACACATCTAGTATGAAAAAGGTTCTCACGCTGCTCTCTGTCATCTGGGTGAACCTGAACACTTAATGTTCTGCGTGCTACAAGCATTTCTCCAACTGCTGCTGGTTCTTCTTCTTCTTCTTCTATTGATTCAGTGTCTGTCTCGCCTTCTGAACTATCTTGGGGAACAATCTGTCCTCCTTCTTGCAGCAGGAACATCTTCTTGTTAGGACAGTCTCTAGAGTAATGTCCCATGCCTTGGCACTTAAAACACCTTATATGGCTTGTTGATGCGCCATTTCTGGGTTTAAAATCGGCCCTGGCTTCTTCTTTAACAGCAGGTGTTGCTGGCTTAGTGTCTCTGGTGTATGCAGGTTTGCTGGTTTCTCTAGGCTTTGGGATGTTAGGAGTGAATGTTGTTCTCCCAATCCTTCTCTTAATCTGCGATTCAATCAATTCTGCCTTATGCACCAGTTCTTGTAAATCTCCATAACTCTGCAGTTCCACCTTGTCTTGAATCTCTCTGTTTAATCCTCCAAGGAATCGTGACAGTACCATGTCGTCACTCTCATTCAGGTCAGCCCTGATCATCAACGTTTCCAGCTCCTGAAAGTAGTCTCTAACTGATTTTGTGCCCTGATTGAGTCGTCTAAGCTTGTGTAGGAGTTCTCTTTGATAGTGTGCAGGCACGAATCTTCTTCTCATTTGCGTGACTAGCTGATTCCAGGTAGTAACAGGAGGCTCTCGGTGTCTTTGTCTAGTAATGCCCAGCTGTTCCCACCATAAAAGTGCATAACCACTGAATTCAGACACAGCTATCTTCACCTTATTAAGCTCATAGGTGCCTTGAACCAGAAAATTTGATTCCATCTTCCTTTCCCAATCAAGATATATTTCTGGGTCATTGGCGCCATAGAATGCAGGATATTGAATCCTGATATGGCTTAGCTGCTGTCTTAGAGGATCATAGTCTCTGGCATTGCCTCTATTCTCATCCCTTCTTCTCACTGTTTCTAGGCTATGATCAGAAGCTTCTTCCTCTTCAGAGTATTCTGGATCAGTTCCCCTAAAGACTCTGTGCCCAGCTATGTACTCTCCCGTACGATGTCTTGGTGCTGGATGTGCTTCAGCTCTTTCATCACCTCGTTTTCTAAACAGATTGTCTCTGCCCCCAAGTTGACTTCGATGAGTCTTGGTTTTAGATCTGGTTTCACGTTTAGGTTGTCGAGAAGAGTCTCCAAGGTGTCCTTTGCCCCTTGTAATGCGTATGGCCTCTGAGGGAGTGGGTGTAACTGAAGACTCATCTCCACTTGCACTCTGATCCTTGAGAATACCACTAATCTGGGCTTCAAACTTCTCATTAAGCTGTTCAATCTGTTGAGTAAGTTGTGTTGTCACAGCCTGGTTTGATTCTCTGATTTGTTCAGCCATAGCTTTGTTCAAGGCTGCCATGGTCTCAGCTGAAAGCTCCATGGTACCTGAGAATCAATCAACAACTCGCAGTAATCTGGTCTTAACAAAATGAAAAATCGCAAACCAAGATCAATTGATGCAGGTATTTTTAAATGCTAGCAACAATCGAATGGCGCAGGTAGTAAGTGATGCAGATTCGATTTGATGCAGGTTCTAGATGATGCAGGAGATGCAACAGAACTAAGACGATGCAGCTATGCAAACCTAAGACAACATCAGAACAGCAACGACCAAAGATCCTAGACAACTCTCACAAATCGCGATCTAAGTCACAAGGCAAAACGCAAAACCTAGACGTCTAATAACAAGCAAATCGCGACACACAAAACAGGTATGAGCGGTTTATAAAACAGAAACAAACTAACACAGAATACTAGCAACCTAAGATGATAAATAAAAGAAACACAGCAATCCAACAAGCCCTAGATCTAAAAACCTGCAATCGCGCGGATCCTAGGGTTTTAAACCTGCAATAGCGCGGCCTAGGGAAAGATGCGATCTGGAAAACAGAAACCTAACAGCCTAAGATGCTAACTAGAACAGATTGCTACGGTTAACACAACAATCAACAAGCCCTAGTAGTCTAACAACAAAACCTGCAATCACGATCGCGACAAGCCCTAGATTTTTTGAAACAAATCGCGAAACAGGGAGTTAGGGTTAGAGAGATCTCAGCCTTTGGTCCAGAGCGAGCTCTGCTACCACTTGATGCGTCCCTGCTTGATCAACTCCGGAGGAAGGCTGATGAAGACGGATCTGCAGCAAGGAAATCGCGACGATGGTGATGGTGAAGGGCGGTGAAGTGTTGCGCGGGTTAGGGTTCGGGAAAATAGAAGAACAAGTGATGATATGGTGTATGATTTTAGGGGATTAGATGGACTAGAACAGATAGAAGAGTTTCTGGATCACACAGGTGTATAGAAACTCGAATTCAATGAGATAACTCGATGAATCAGGTTGAGAGAAGAACTCTGAAACTTGCAATTGCATTGATGATCTTCGCTAAAGAACAAGGAGGCGTGGCTTGAGGTTTTATAACTCAACCCTAGCGACACCAACTAAACAACAGAGCGTTTGAAATAAAACAACAAGGCGTCTAAAGTTTAAATAAAAACAGCGAGGCGTCCCAACCATAAGGTTCCTAATCGGTGCACCTCTAAACAACTAAATACTAAGTCAGTGTGACTTGTACATTATTACCCATTGGTCATAACTCCTAAGTAACTCGCCGTAGTGAGTCATCTGCCTCGTTAAAAACCATGCTGATAAAACCCTGTGGGACAAAACCCAACATGGAAAAGAGTACAGACTCCTCACCTAAGTTACTTAGTCTTCATGACCGAGTGTAGTCTTCAAGGTGGAAATGTTGAAGACTTGAGTCGATGGCAGATTGAGTGATGAGTGAAGTAGGAGTGAGTGAGCTTCACTTGCTATCTTCTTAGCTCTGGATCGAGTGATCACTCCAACTGCCTCCAGGTCCTTGTCTGCTTCTGCTTCCTCAGCTTCCTTGCTTTCCATGATCACATCATTCAGGGACAACATAAGTTGCAGGGGGATTTCAATGGGAAGTTTGACTCTCTGTATCGATCTGAATGGGAAAATCGAAGCCATCAATCTTTCCCAGAAGAAGCTGGAAACTCAGGTGGCTCAGATAGTAGCAGCTGTAAAGAGGCAGGAAGGTTTTCTTCCAGGGAAAACAGAGAATCCAAGGGCACACATCAACGCCATCACCTTGAGGAGTGGAAAAGAGGTGCTTACAGGAGTGAAGAACAACCCAATTGCAGGAAATCTCGTCGATCTTGCTGGAGATGACGATTGGGATTCTGAGAATCCACAGGTATCGATCGATACCAGCCAGTGTCGATCGACACCAGTCCAGACATCTGCCCGAGTGGATCCAAAATCCCGTGTATCGATCGATACCCCTGAAGTATCGATCGATGCTGAGACACAGCCAGAGAAGGAGCCCGAGATTGTCAAGGAGAGGGTGTATACACCCAAGGCACCTTATCCTTTACTTCCTAAGCTGACAAGGAAGGAATGGGAAGATGCCAGATGTAAGGCTATGCTGGATAAGTTGGTTGTGGAGCTTCCTTTTGTTGATGCTATTAAGACTTCTCCAGCTTTCAGGAGATATGTGAAGAAGATGGTCTCTAGCAATGTGAACATAGAGGAAGGTGTCATGATGATCACAGCTGAGTGCAGTGTGATCCTGCTCAACAAAATTCCCAAGAAGCTACCAGACCCAGGGAGCTTTGTTTTGGACTGCACTATCTTCACAAAGAGATTTGAGCGAGCTCTCTGCGATATTGGGTCGAGTGTGAACCTTATGCCACACTCAGTTTCCAAGCGAATGGGGATGACAGATTTCCAATCTACAAGGATTTCGCTGGTACTTGCTGATCGCTCAGTGCGACTTCCAGAGGGACTACTTGAAGATGTCCCAATCAAGATTGGGAATTGCTTGATCCCAACAGATTTCATCGTCATGAAGTACGATGCTGAGCCTAAGGATCCTCTTATCCTGGGCAGACCATTCCTTGCAACTGCTGGAGCCTTAATTGACTGCAGAAATGGACAGATCGCTCTCAACATCGGTGACTTGGTGATGTCCTTTAACATGGAAAAGATGATGAAAAGGCCAACCATCGATGGGCAGACATTCTATGTGGACACCTTCGGTGACATAGCTGAAGAGTACTTCCTGGAGATGCATCCCGAAGATCCACTGGAGAGAGCATTGGTCTGTTCGGCCACTTCGGAGATCCGTTCATTTGACGAAACTGCTGGATACTGGAAGATGATTGATTCTGCATCACCAGTATCGATCTATACCCCTATGGTATCGATTGATACCCCTATGGTATCGATCGATACCTTACGGCCAGAAGGAGAGTTGGTCGATGGTTCTAAGCAAGCTGCTGGGCTTGGAGATTGGAGTACAGAGAATGCTCCTAAGGTGGAACTAAAGCCACTTCTAGCGAATCTGAGGTATAGTTTTCTTGGTCCTAATTACACATACCCAGTAATCGTTAATGCTTCATTGAATACCACAGAGGTTGCTTTACTGCTGAGCAAGCTGCGCAAGTATCGCAAAGCTCTTGGCTATTCTCTTGCTGACATTTCATGTATAGCACCAGACTTGTGCATGCATCAGATTCACCTGGAGGACGAGTCAAAGTCTTCGATTGAGTGTCAGAGGAGGCTGAATCCGAACCTGAAGGAAGTGGTATGGAAGGAAGTGATGAAGCTGTTGGAAGCAGGGATTATCTATGCCATCTCGGATAGTTCTTGGGTTAGTCCAGTTCACGTTGTGCCTAAGAAAGTAGGCATGACTGTGGTGAAGAACGAGAAGGATGAGCTGATCCCTACAAGGACAATCAGTGGTCACAGGATGTGCATTGACTACAGGAAGCTGAATGCGGCTCAACGGAAGGATCACTTCCCATTGCCATTCATTGACCAGATGCTGGAGAGGTTAGCGAGTCACCCATACTACTGTTTTCTCGATGGGTACTCAGGCTTTTTCCAGATTCCTATACATCCAGAGGACCAGGGAAAGACGACCTTTACATGTCCCTATGGCACATTCGACTACAGAAGAATGCCATTTGGATTATGTAACGCTCCAGCGACCTTTCAGCGATGCATGATGTCGATTTTCATAGGATATGATTGAGGAGTTTATGGAGGTCTTCATGGATGATTTTTCTGTGTATGGATCGTCATTCAAGGACTGTCTGGATAACTTGTGCAAGGTGCTTCAGCGATGCGAGGAGAAGCACTTGGTTCTTAATTGGGAAAAGTGCCACTTCATGGTACAAGATGGCATTGTTCTTGCGCACAAGGTTTCTAAGGCAGGGATCTAAGTCGACAAGGCTAAGATTCAGGTCATGACGAGCTTGCAACCTCCACGATCTGTTCCTGAGATACGAAACTTCCTTGGTCATGCTAGGTTTTACAGGAGGTTCATCAAAGATTTCTATAAGCTTACACGTCCACTCACAGCCCTGTTATGTAAGGAAGTCAAGTTTGATTTCACATCTGATTGCCTTGTTGCCTTCGAAGAAATCAAGAAGGCATTGGTGAGTGCTCCTGTAGTACAACCACCTGATTGGAGCTTGCCTTTTGAGGTTTTGTGTGATGCCAGTGATTTTGCTGTTGGAGCTGTGTTGGGTCAGAGGAAAGATAAGAAACTCCATGCTATTTATTATGCCAGCAGGACGTTGGATGATGCTCAGCGAAATTACAGCACCACTGAGAAGGAGTTGCTGGCAGTCGTTTTCTCTTTTGAGAAATGCAGGTCCTACTTGATTGGGAGCAAGGTCATTGTTCACACAGACCATGCTGCTCTAAAATGCCTGCTGAAGAACAAGGACCTTAAGCCTCGTCTATGCCGATGGGTTCTTTTGCTCCAAGGTTTCGACATCGAGATCAAGGACAAGAAAGGAGTTGAGAATGGCGTTGCTGACCACTTATCGCGGCTAAAGGTCGATGATGTCATCCCTATTGAGGATTGTTTGCCAGAGGAAGGTGTTTACGTCATTGAAGCTCAGCTTCAAGACCATTATCCCGAAAATCTGAAATTTTCACGAATGCAGACTTTCGGTATCGATCGATACTCACCTAGTATCGATCGATACCCGTCGCGACCTGAACCTGTTTTGTCCGTAAAGCACTTGAACTCCTATGATGTCTATCTAGCTGCTGACTCTAGTGCTGCACGTCCATGGTACGCATACATCGCCAACTACCTTGCTATAGAGACTAAGCCAAAGTATCCCACAAAATATGCAAGGAAGAAGTTTATGCACGAGATAAGGAGATTCTTCTGGGATGAGCCTTACCTATACAAGCATTGCTCAGATGGTATCTACAGAAAATGCGTTGCAGAGTCTGAGATACCAGCTATTATTTTTCATTGCCATGGGTCTGAGTATGCTGGTCACTTTGATACTTTCAAGACGGTGTCCAAGGTTTTTCAAGCAGGCTTCTGGTGGCCTACTATGTTCAAGGATACTCATGCCTATGTCTCACAGTGTGATGTCTGTCAGAGGAGAGGGAAGATTAGCAAGAGACATGAGATGCCACAGAATTTCATCATTGAGGTTGAAGTTTTCGATTGCTGGGGCATCGACTTTATGGGTCCCTTTCCATCATCACACAAGAAAAATTACATCCTGGTTGCTGTGGATTATGTGTCCAAATGGGTGGAAGCGATAGCTAGTGAGAAAAATGACTCTGCAGTGGTTCTTAAGCTGTTTAAGACCATCATTTTTCCTCGCTTTGGAGTACCTCGAATTGTGATAAGTGATGGTGGCTCTCACTTTATCAACAAGGTTTTCGAGAGGTTGTTGAACAAGTATGGTGTGAACCATCGTGTAGCTACTCCATATCACCCTCAAACCAGTGGGCAAGTCGAAGTCTCCAACAGGCAAATCAAGGAGATTCTGGAAAAGACAGTGGGTGCTTCTATGAAGGATTGGTCTACAAAGTTGGATGATGCGCTATGGGCTTACAGGACTGCTTTCAAGACACCGCTGGGTACTACACCATTTCACTTGTTGTATGGGAAAGCATGTCACCTTCCAGTGGAGATTGAGCACAAGGCAGCATGGGCTACGAAGTTGCTGAACTTTGACATCAAGCCTGCTGCAGAGAGGAGATTGATCCAGCTGAACGAGTTGGATGAGATTAGGCACCACGCTTATGAGAACTAGAAGCTGTACAAGGAGAGAACCAAGGCTTATCATGATAAGAAGATCATCTCCAGACATTTCGAGCCAAACTACCAGGTACTTCTGTATAACTCTCGTTTGCAATTGTTTCCTGGTAAATTGCGTTCTCGTTGGTCAGGTCCCTTCACAATCAAAGAGGTCAAACCACATGGAGCTGTCGTGCTGATTAGTCCTACAGGCGATGAGTTCACTGTCAATGGACAGAGGGTGAAACACTATTGGACGAAAGCCGAGATTCCAACAGGGCAGATAATGCCTTTGGATGATGCACCAACAGCCTGAATGGTGTTACAGTCAAGCTATTGACGTTAAACGAGCGCTTGGTGGGAGGCAACCCACTGGTGAGTCTATATATATAAGTATTTTCTGTTATTTTTCGTTTTTGTGTTAGGATGAACAAGGAGCAGACTCGAAATCACCTTAGTGTCGATCGATACCCCATTGGTATCGATCGACACCAATCGCGAATGTACGGTTCATCAAGTCGATTTAAGCCTGGTATCGATCGATACCAGGCTGTGTGTCTATCGATACTCGATGTTCCAGCAAGGTAACTTCTTGTTTCTCTTCGTTTCTTCTATTCTTTTGTCTTCTTTTACCTACTTTAGGATAGATAACACTAGGGACAGTGTTGTTCAAGTCTGGGGGAGGTGTGTGCTGACATTGTTTTTGTTTTTCTTAGAGTCATTTGTTTTATCGAGTCAAAAACGTTTTATTGAGTCAAAACTTGTTGGAGACGATGATCTTGTGCTTGAACCTATTGATTTGATCTTGTTTTTGAGTACACAATGTTACAGGACCAGCTCTAGATCGACTAATAAAAAATCGAAGGACTGACCAGTTGACTAGAAAACATCCATGTCTCCAGCAGAGTTCTTCTGAAACCTGAGCCAAATTTCTGCACTTCATCAATGTGGTTAGTGTTTTTAGAGCTTGATTCATCATTCATATCTGATAAAGGAACCCATGTGTTTATAGTAATAGTATCTCTCTCCCCTGTTATAAGTTGATAAATAAGAGCATAAAAGATTGAAATGATTTTCTTCTGAGTAGAGGGTTAGGAAAATTTCCAGCGATCCCATTATTCTACTTAAGAGGGAATGATCACACAAAGGATTGGAAGCGAGGCTAGGATTTTCCTATGATGCCATTATTCGCCTACATCCTTTGATACATAGAGAGAGGGAAGAACAGGGGATTTGGTGGCAAACACCATCAATACTCGCGTCTCACACCTTGATGTGTATATGCAAAGCTGAAAATAAAAGAAAGAACATAATAAAAAATAAGTCTGGGGGAGAGAAATTGATACAAAAGTGTGAAAAGGGTGGTTCCTTGTCATGATATTGTCTGGTAAAGAATCTAGAAGGTTCTTGAACATTAGCTGCAGCGATGAAACTGGTGATGAAGGCTTTATTTGAACAATGCTGCGAGATTTTGTGTGGAGTCTGGAAAAGCTGCGAATGTCCACGGAGAAGTACATGGTGGTTAGATCAAAAGCTGATTAGGTGACATTTGGGTACTTGGAAAGAGGGTCATTTCGATGGTTCATGAACAGGGGAGTCTCTGCGTTTTCAAACCTCTTTCTCTGGTGTAGACTTCTATTTTGCTTGAGGGCAAGCAAAGGCTAAGTCTGGGGGAGTTGATATATCATGGTTTTTACCCTATTTAAGCCATGATATAAGTCTTTTTTATAGAGTCTTTATAGTATTTTGGAGTCTTTTAGAGTCTTTTACAGGTCATAGCACGTTGGGAACATTATTGGAATTATTGTAGCTTTCTGGAGCATTTGGAGCAAAGCAGAAGTTCGTGTTGCTGAGAACCCGATATGAAGCCTTGGTATCGATCGATATTGGCTAGTATCGATCGATACCCATCGCAGCAAGACACGACCCGCGAGTTTTCCAAGACTTGAAGAATTGCAAAAGTGCCCAGAAGTCTTTAATAATTACAAGAAGCCACAATTCGTGTTTTAGGTTATATATAGGAATTTTACAGCCATTGTTTAGGCTATGCTTTATTTTACTTTGGTTTAAGAGAGAACTTGGTGAGAGAGACAAGTCTGAATCTCCCTTCGTCCGAGATCAGATATCAAAACCTTTTGTTACTCTTTCTTATTTTCTATTGAGTATTTACTTAAACATGTCTATTTATTCAAGTTCCATGTCTGAGTAAATCTCTTGTTAGGTTTAGGGATTCTCATAATGGATTTCTTTGAATGCAAGGTTGATTAGTTATTTAGGGTTCATAATCTGAATTAGTTCTTCGCCTTAGGTTGTTCTCAAAGCTAATTCTAGATTGATCACCTGGAACTTAGATCTTAGGATAATTGATTAGGCACGACAGTGCGATTAATTACCTGATAGAACCTTATGTTTGGTTTAATTGATTTGTGAACATATCAAACTCACCTAAGGTTCTATAAGGTAATTAATCGCACTGTCGTGCCTAATCAATTATCCTAAGATCTATATTCTAGGTAGCTAATCTAGAACAAGCTTTGAACACAACCTAAGCGAAGAACTAATTTAGATGATGAATCCTAATAAACTAATCAACTTAGCATTCAGAGAAAACCCTTGTGAGAACCCTGATCCTAAAGTGGATATACTCAGACATGGAGATTGAAAGCAACATGATTGAATAGATCATCAAAGAAATCAATAGAAAACAAGAGTTCAGAGTTGTCTCTCCAAAATTGTTGGGCCCAAATCCCACACCTAAAAGTTCAGCTTGACTTAGCATGCTTAAAATTAAGCCCGGCTCACTGAAAAGCCGGTAACACAAGCTCGCGATCTGGGAAGAGGCCGAGCACGTCGGAAAAGAAGGAGACCGTTGGAAAAGGAGCTTACAACAAGCAAGTCAAACACATTAAATGCATTCTCCCCAGGATCAAGCTGGGCATTTATCCGAAGATCACGAATTCAATTCCGAGTTTTAAATTAAGATTTAGACGTTTATATTTTCCCGAGCTTGTATAAATTAGAACTTGAGAGTCATTGTAAAATAACCGAATTCTTGACTGCAAAAAGGCAATAAAAACATATAACATTTCTCCCTTAAATTTCTCTCGAGTTCTTACAAATTTTTCCTAAGTCTTTTTAATACACTTCAACCTCAAAGTAGTCAAGGATTGAGGTTGTGAGATTCTGCTCTCTGCCGTCTGTGGGGAAGAGCAAAACAACTTCCTCTTTGTGACCTACGAAACCAACCACTCAAAAGAAGACAATGGCGGACACAACGAGTGCAGTGGTTACTACATCATCCGGAGTCATAAGCACCTCCATTCCTCTAACCCCGACATCGTTTCAACAGACCTGGACGGAACAACAAGCGTTCCCATTACCACCTCGGGAGCAAGCGTCTCGACCGGGATCAACGACATTGTCGACCCCTCGGGACCTGCAGCCTTGACCCAATCGGCTCCAGATCAAATAGCTGAGATCCGGAACCTGATATCGTGCCTCATAGAGCAGAATCGCTCAATGGCAGCACGCCAGGACGACCTCGAAAGAGCGAATTGGGCAGGCACCTCTGGGAGGCCCGCCCTCCCACCTGGGGCACAATCCCTTTTTGCCCCTGGGCAGGGAGGATTGCCATTTCCACCTCCACCGGTGACAAGACTAAACTTCTCCGATATTAACGCCTCAACCAGCAGGATGGTCGGCTCAGCCACCGCCTCACAGGTCAACTCGACGATATCGGATCCCATATTCACTCCTTCCACGATCCAGGTTGCGGAAGGAGAGGTTACGCCAACAGCGACCTTACCAGGAGTAGACCCGACCTCGGATCTACTAACCAATCAGGCCCGCTCTGAGAACATAAATGAGATCCAACCTGCCGGAGAATCCCTGATCCGCTTCCCGAGCAATAACGAAAACCACTTGGGATCCGGCAGCTCACATGGGTTCGAGTCAATCAAGAAGTATTGCGAAGAAACGAACGCCGAGCTACAGCGGATGAGATCACAGTTCCACGCTGCTCTAAGCTCAGCACCTGAGATAGATAGGGTGATTGATGAAGTCAATCAAACCCCATTCACTTCACGAATCGCGAGCCCTCAGCTCGGCGATGTCGGGAACATCCGATTTCCTAGATATAACAGAGAAACCGACCCCAAGGCCCCCGGGTAGTCGCACCCTGGTAAACACCGACACACGTGATAGGATCCCATTCAAGGGACCTAACACACAAATTTCGTTCTGGGAAAGCGAGGCCTCTGAACTAGATTCTCCACATGACGATGCTCTCCTCATCATGCTAGAAGTGGATGAATATGAGCTCACTAAGATGCTCGTAGACACGGGGAGCTCTGTAGAACTCATCCTCCTAAGCGTTCTTAGGAAAATGAATATACCAGATCACGAAATCGAAGAAAATAAGATGGTGTTAACCGGTTTTTCCGGGGAAACCACGCTATCTCTCGGAACAATAAAACTCACGGTAATAGCAGATGGAGTAAGAAGAATAGTCGAATTCACGGTGATAGACATGCCAGTTCCATTCAACGCCATCCTGGGAAGGACCTGGATACATTCAATGAGAGCTGTATCCTCGACATACCATCAACGCATAAAATTTCCCGCCCAAAATGGGATCGCAACAATTAAGGGAAGTCAAAAGGAATCCAGAATGTGCTACATGGCAGGTTTCTAGATCGCAAAGGAAAGCGCTATATACCAGCTGCAACGAAAAGATGAGCTCACATACCGCCTAGCCAAAAAGAAAAGTGGCCCAGGCTCCATCGGACCTCGCAAAGACTTTATCGAGAAAATCGTGGTCAACGAGTCTCATCCTAACCAGAAAGTAGGAATTCGGTCCGAGCTCGGCATATCCCAAAAAAAAAATTAATAACATTCCTCAAAAAAAAATCCGGTTCATTCGCATGGATAACAGCTGACATGCCCGGAATCGATCTAAACATCATTTCACATGAGCTCAATGTGGATCCAAACCACAAACCAGTACGCCAAAAGCGTCGGAAATTCGGACCTGACAAGACCGAGGCTGTCAACAGTGAGGTCACCAGGTTGCTAGATGTTGGATTCATCAAAGAAGTAAAATATCCTGATTGGCTAGCAAATCCGGTTGTAGTAAAAAAGAAAAATGGCACATGGCGAGTATTCATAGATTTTACGGATCTAAACAAAGCATGTCCTAAGGATAGCTTCCCACTACCTCACATCGACCAGCTGGTAGAAGCTACCACAGGACACGAGTTCCTCAGCTTTATGGACGCATTCTCAGGATATAATCAAATACAAATGAGCCCTGAGGACCTAGACAAAACATCCTTCATAATAGAACGAGGAACGTACTGCTATAAGGTAATGCCATTTGGCCTCAAAAATGCGGGAGCCACCTATAAAAGACTTGTGAACAAGATGTTCGCCAGCCTCTTGGGGAAAACGATGGAAGTCTACATCGATGACATGCTGGTCAAATCTCTGAAAGAGGAAGATCACCTAGGACAGCTGGGGGAATGTTTCACCTTACTAAACAAATATGGGATGAAACTCAACCCTTCAAAGTGCACTTTTGGGGTCGCCTCAGGCGAATTCCTAGGTTACATAGTAACTCAACGAGGAATAGAAGCAAACCCCAAACAAATCAGTGCGTTCCTGGAAATGCAACCTCCGAGCTCAGTAAAAGAGGTGCAAAGGCTGACAGGCCGTATTGCCGCGTTAAATCGGTTTATTTCCAGGTCGACTGATAAATGTCTCCCCTTTTACTAGTTACTAAAGGGAAACAAAAAATTCATATGGGATGACAAGTGCGGGGAAGCCTTTAAACAACTAAAAGCGTACCTCTCCGAGCCCCCCATCTTATCAAAACCGATTGAGGGTGAGCCACTTTACCTATACGTAGCAATCTCCGAAGTCGCAGTGAGCGGTGTCCTCATAAGAGAAGAACGAGCTGAGCAAAAACCGATCTACTACGTGAGCAAATCCTTAGTAGATGCCGAAACCAGATATCCACGAATGGAAAAACTGGCTATGGCAGTATTAATCTCAGCTCGCAAACTCAGGCCGTATTTTCAATCACACCCGATCGTAGTAATGACAACACAGCCATTATGAACAGTATTACACAGCCCCAGCCAGTCTGGCAGGCTAGCAAAATGGGCCATCGAACTGAGCGAATATGATATCAAATATCGACCTCGGACAAGCGCCAAAGTACAAGTATTAGCAGATTTCATTATCGAGCTCACGGCTAACAGCCAGGTTACCAGAACAAGCATTTTGACATGGCAGCTTTATGTCGATGGAGCCTCCTCAAATAAGGGGGCAAGTGTGGGAATCCACCTTATATCCCCGACTAACGAAGTCGTAGAACAATCTTTCAGGCTCGGATTCTCAGCATCAAACAACGAAACCGAGTACGAGGCCTTAATAGCAGGTCTACGACTCTCAGCCGGAATAGGAATACGCAAGCTAAATGCGTTCAGCGACTCCCAGCTCATTACAAGCCAGTTTCATGGAGAATACGAAACCAGAGATAGCAGGATGGAATCCTATCTAGCCATAGTCCATGAGCTAGTTACACAATTCGAAGCCTTCAGTCTAACGCGAATACCACGAGGTGAGAACACGATCGCAGACGCACTGGCAGCTCTGGCATCGACCTCGAATCTACTTGTAAAAAGAGTAATTCCAGTAGAAGGAATTGAAAAACCAAGCATCAAAATCAACAAGGATAGCGAAATTTCAATGGAAATAGACAATGACGACATGGAGTTAGATACAATAATGATATCAGTAATAAATGACCTCCTGGAAGTGGAAGAAGCCGCAGACCCGGAGCCAGACCTGCTTGACGCCAGGCACGTCACGCTCCGCGATAAAATGATTGCAAGAGCTGACTGGCGAGTAGCGATTATACAATACATTGAGGGGGGAGAGGCTCCCCCCAGCAAGTGGGAAGCTCGCAAACTCAAAACCATAGCTTCAAGATATTGTACAATCAGCCCCCGCCTTTACAAACGAATTGTAAACGGCCCCTACATAGTATGCGTCCACGGGATCGAAGCTTTTACGATATTATCGGAAATTCACGGGGGCTCGTGTGGCAGCCACTCAGGAGGAAGGGCACTAGCCATTAGGATCAAAAGCCAAGGATATTTTTGGTCCACCTTGGTTGCCGACTGCGAAGAACATTCTAAACATGTGACAAATACCAACGGCATGCTCCGACTTTGCATCAGCCTACCGAAAACCTCCATTTCATCTCCATACCCCTTTATGAGGTGGTCAATGGATATAGTAGGACCCATGGTAACTTCGGGAAAAAGAAGGTGTCGCTTCTTACTCGTCCTCACCGACTACTTCACCAAATGGGTGGAGGCAGAGCTTTCTAGCAAATCACGTACAAGAATTCGTATGGCAAAACATAGTCTGGTGGCACGGAGTCCCATACGAAATCGTGACCGACAATGGCTCACAGTTCATCTCAAATCAATTCCTCGAATTCTGCGGAGATCACGGAATAAGATTAACAACCTCAACCCCACGTTACCCTCAGGGTAATGGGCAGGCCGTGGCAGCAAGCAAACAGCCTCAAAAAACGAAAGGATGCTAAAAAGCAAAGGTGGTCTGACGAGCTCCCTGTAGTTCTGTGGGCCTGTCGGAGCTCACCTCGCAAGGCAACCTCAGAAACGCCGTTCTCCTTAGCTTACGGGATCGAGGATGTGGTTCCCGCCGAGGTCGCAGTTCCCAGCTTGAGAATAGATATATGTAACATAAACGAGGAACTAAACAACGAAATGCTTCTCGACCACCTCGATGTTATCGATGAACGTCGAGACCGAGCACTCGTTAACCTTCAAAATTATCAACATGCGGCAGCACGCTACTATAATTCAAAGGTCAAACAGCAAAGATTTCGAGTCAACGAGCTCGTCCTATGAAAAACATACGAAAACACAAGGGAAAGAAACGTTAGAAAACTAGGCAACAACTAGGAAGGTCCATACCGGATCTCCGAGATAGTAAAAGACGGCGTATACAAGCTCACCAGGATGCATGACAATACGCTTGAAAGGAACTCATGGAATGCCATGAATTTAAAGAAGTACTATCATTAAAAAGACACTTGTAAAAATCGAACTACGAAAAGGCTTGATCCCTCCTCAGGGTACGTAGGCAACCTCACAAGGGTGCAGCTATTAAAATAAAAAATCTTCTCCCTCGAGCCTTTCAAAAAACAGCCTGAGACCTCTCAGCTACCATCTACGAGCTAAAAGCTTTACTCTATAAGTGAACAGCCCTACGAGCTAGAGCGTGCTACCAGCTAGAACGACTCGACTTTGCGTCTAAATTGCAGAGTCACAACCTTCCTAGTCTCTAAATGACAACAACCTCTACGTCTAAATTGTTTAGGTTACACGCATGCCTCTAAACGGCTTCGACCTTGCGTCTTTAAATCGTCTGGTCAGCTCCCGAGGTCTCTAAACGACCTGGGAGCAAGGTCTCTAAACGACCTAGGTCTTTGGCTGAAAAACCGCCTTTGATCTAAAAACACAACCTCTAAATGGAAAAAATCATAAAAAGAAGGATTTTTTAAATCATCAAAATAAATAAAGCCTCCTCAAATGAGCACGAGTTCAAAAAGCCGGCTAAGGCATAAACAAGTTCAATAAACAAACCGAAAAAGGTTTAAAAGCCTCCCCAGGCACCAAGTTCAACAAGAACAACAAGAAACGAAAACAGTAAAGATATTCCTAACAAGTAGGATCGGCGGGTTTATCCTCCGGAGCATCTTGATTCGAGGGAAGCGGGAACTCCTTCCTGAGCTCCTGAGAACCAAGATCCAGCTGATCATTCAAAGATGCGCTTCGCCCAGCAGGCAGCGTAACCGAGTCATCGGACACCTGAGGGATATCAATTTTACCAAGGAAAATATCTGATACCTGAACGATGGCGAGCTCCGCGTCCAATCTCAGCTTCTCAGCCTGGATGCTCGTCTTTTCGGCCTCAAAATCATTGATGGTCTGACCGATAATATCATCGAGAAGAAGGATATTGGATTTACACTCCATAATTTGAGTCTCGGTATCAACCTCGATCTTCTTCTTCTCCCATTTATCCTTTATCCCCAAAAGAATGGCACGATACTGCTTGGATATCTCCCTCCTCGCGGCCCTCTCTGCCTTCTTCACCATCTCTTTTTGCCTCTTGGCAAGTTTCTTCGAGTCTTCGGTAATCTTCTCAACCTGGACCCTCAAGTCCACTATGTTTCCACTAGCTGAGCGCAAACCAACCTCAGCAGCTCCAGCTCGCCCCTCGGCAACACGGAGGTCCACCTTCAAATCCTCATTTAATTTTTCTAACACAGAAACCCGAGCTAGAGCCTCCTGGGCAGAATCCTCCCATCTCTTGGCCAAAACAACCTGATCCTTAACATGGCCCTCCAGAAAATCAACCTCGCCCATCCTCTCCTCGTTCCGAGTGAGTCTCCTCATCAGCTCGTCCCTTTCAGTGACGAGGTCTGCAATGGTCCCACCTGCTCTCTCCACCTCCTCGGGCTGGGTAGCAGAGCGAAGATCTTGCTCAAAAGAGGTAATCAGCTCATTGGCGGCGGAAACAGCCTGGGAAGGGAACATAAAAATTCAGCAGAGAAAAAATCAAAATAAGGAGCAAAGCAAAGGCCGCAGAAATTACCTGGCCCATCGCACTTGCGAACTGAACATAGCCCTCATGCTTTTTCATGTTCCTAAGAGATGGCAGGAAGCAGGACGAAGGTCTAACACGCCTAAAGAGATTTGCAAGCTGGGAGTTGTTCTCAACAATTACCTCAGGTCCGTCAAAGTCGAACCTAAAGGCATTCGGAGAAGCACCTCCACTACCCTGAGAACGAGGTACCACGTGTCTCCTTGATGTCTCCTCGCCATCAAATCCATCGCCATGAGAGCGCTTGGAGCGAGACTGATGATCGGCAGAACGACTTGGCTCTTTAGAAGACACCCTGGAAACCGACTTTTGAGGATCCCTAGATCGAACATCATGTTGGGTAACCTCGGCTTCATCACCCTTTGGCGGAACACCACCACCGTGATCAGCTTCAAGCTCATAATGATCATCCTTTTCAACCTCTTCCCGGTGCGGGGTCTCAGTACGAACGGACTTACCAAGAGCCTCTTTGACCCTCTTATCAAGAGCACCGGCTGGCATCAGGGCAGGGCGCAATCGCATCATCTCCCTTTAAGAAAGGCGATGCGGCTTCTTGGGAGGAACCATCTTGCTGGATTCAGTGGAGTTCTCGCTACGAGTAAGATCAACCTGGGAGGTAGCAGGGGCAGTAGCCGGCACCTGGGAACCAGCCAGGGGATCAATCTCAGCACGAGCTAGATCTTTAGCAATAGCCTCGAGCCTGGGATAATATATGGATCGGGAGCCGGAGCCTGAATTTGAAGTAGGGGAGACAGAGCCGGAGAATCTGTGGAGCCAAACAAAAGAGATTTAAGTAAAGAAACAATTCTCAAATCTAAAAAGATAGAGACATAAATCCACCCAAACCTATTAGCCGGAAAGCAGATGCGACGGATAACCCAGGGGCTCGGCGATCACGAGCTTGCTGAATTCTGTCAAGGGAGAAACCCTTCCAGTCGGAACCTTTGCCCTTGACGAGGTGGACAAGCCGCTGGACCTCAGTTGTCACTGTCTTTGAAGAATCGATCGATTCTGCACAAAAGAAAAAAGGATCACCATACTGAAAAAAAGGGTAACAATCAATTAAATCTTTCAGATGGGATGCTCAAATCAATATCCGGGAGATCGCGCTGACCAGTGATCTGGGCCCAGGAATGTCGGAGCACCGACTCGCCCTCAACTAACGCACTGGAAATTTTGAAATAGAACTATTGTTCCCACCATTTTTCATCCCTCACATTAAACCTAAAGACGGATCGATTGACCTTCGCCGGGAAATAGTAGGTCCCACGAAGGTGAGAGTTCCCCTTGACATTGAAGAGCTGGCGAATGACCTCGGTGTCAAATATAACCCCAGATTCCTTAGAACGCACCCAGAGTGCAACAAGGGACCTCATCGCACTAGGCATAAGCTGCGGAAGGGCGAGTCCGAGGTCACTGACGATGTTAGAGATAGCCGCCGGAAGGGGAAAAATAAGGCGACACCTCAGGAAGAATGCGGCGTAACCACATGCATAACCCTCCGGAGGATTCTACGGGGAGCTATCAGCCGGCGGGATGAGTAGATCACCAATATCAAGCCCGCATAAAGAGGAAATATTCGCAAGCTCGGCGGCCGAAATCGTGCTCTTCGAGTGGGAATCAAACCTCTCAACATGAGGAGGGGGAGTTTCCAGCTGAGAAGTAGAGGCCATCATAAAAAGAAAACAAAAGAAAATCGAGCTCGGAAAAGAAAGAAACTCGATCGGAAACAATGGAAGCTGAAGTTTCACAGAGCAGTATCTTGGATAAAAGTGAAAAAGGGACGAAGATAATTCAATTAATGGAAGTAAAAATAATAATAACGAGGAGAGAGAAGAGAAAAAGAGAAAAGACATCATTACCTTGGGAGACAGGATCTGAGGCGGCGTGGGGAGTTGAAGCAACAAGAACCGCTCATTTATATCCACTCGCCCACTCATCCTGTCACATCCCTTGAAAATCGCGCAAACGTTACAGGATCCCAGCAAACTCGCCTTGCGAGAAAGAGATCAAATCAGAAGCCCGAGATTGCGAGATCGTGCCAGTTGGAGCATCAATCAAATCTCGAGATCGCAGCTCCGCATCCTAAATGACAAATCATTAAAGATGCTGGGGGGCAACTGTTGGGCCCAAATCCCACACCTAAAAGTTCAGCTTGACTTAGCGTGCTTAAAATTAAGCCCGGCTCACTGAAAAGCCTGTAACACAAGCTCGCGATCTGGGAAGAGGCCGAGCACGTAGGAAAAGAAGGAGACCGTTGGAAAAGGAGCTTACAACAAGCAAGTCAAACACATTAAATGCATTCTCCCCAGGATCAAGCTGGGCATTTATCCGAAGATCACGAATTCAATTCCGAGTTTTAAATTAAGATTTAGACGTTTATATTTTTCCGAGCTTGTATAAATTAGAACGTGAGAGTCATTGTAAAATAACCGAATTCTTGACTGCAAAAAGGCAATAAAAACATATAACATTTCTCCCTTAAATTTCTCTCGAGTTCTTACAAATTTTTCCTAAGTCTTTTTAATACACTTCAACCTCAAAGTAGTCAAGGATTGAGGTTGTGAGATTCGCTCTCACAAAAAACCAAAAGTAGAATCAAAGTAGAATAAAGCTTGGAAAAAATAAAGCATAGCCAACAAAGTGGCTGTAAAATCCCTATAAATAACCTAAATAACGTTTTTGGGGCTTCTTGTAAATATCAAAGACTTCTGGACCAAGTTGCAATTCTTCAACTCTTCATTAAAGTCGCGGGTCGTGTCTGCTGTGATGAGTGTTGATCGATACCAGGGGGTATCGATCAATGCTCGACGTGAAATCGGGTATTCAGCAACACGAACTTCAGCTTTGCTCCAAGATGCTCCAGAAAGCTCTAATATCTCCAATTATGCTCCAAACGTGCTAAGACATGTAAAGGACTCTAAAACACTACGAAATAGTATAAAGACTCTATAAAACGGACATATATCATGGCCTAAAAGGAGTAAAAACCATGATATATCACCTTATGACCCCAGCAAGTGGTGTAGTTTTCATAAAATCAAGGGCCATTCGAACGAGGAGTGCCATCAGGTGAAGAAGCAGCTCGCCGCCAAATTTGCAGCAAGAGATCTGGGTAAAATCAAACTGGAGAAACCTCCTCCGAGGAAGAACTATTACCCAGCTCGAGATGATGAAAGGCGGGATCGCCCATCCGAGGACGATCGTAAGCGAGAATATTTAGCCGATGACGCGACGAGGCGAAATCCCCCCCAAAGACAAGGAGACAGACCTACCTCCTCCCAGCACGAAGAAAAGAATTAACTTTATTCATGGAGGATCCCAGCTATGTCGTAACTCCGTAAATTCAATTAAGAAACATCAAAGAAGGGTAAATACCGACGTACGTGATAAGACCCCGTTCAAGGGACCTGACACACAAATCTCGTTCTGGGAAAGCGAGGCCGTTGAGCTAGATTCCCCAAATGATGACACTTTCCTAAACATGCTAAAAGTTGGTGAATACAAGCTCACTAAGATGCTCGTGGACACAGAGAGCTTTGTAGAACTCATCCTCCTAAGCGTTCTTAGGGAAATAGATATACCGGATCACGAAATCGAGGAGAATAAGATGGTGTTAACCGGCTTTTCCGGGGAAACCACATTATCTCTCGGAACGATAAGACTCCCTGTAATAGCAGCCGGAGTAAGAAGGATGGTCGAATTCACGGTGATAGATAGGCCAGCCCCATTCACCATCTTAGGAAGAACCTGGATACATTCAATGAGGGATGTATCCTCAACCTACCATCAATGCATAAAATTCCCTACCCAGCATGGAATCGCAACAGTTAAGGAGAGTCAAAAGGAATCCAGAATGTGTTACATGGCAGGCTTCCAGATAGCAAAGGAAAGCGCCATATATCAACTACAACGTAAGGATGAGCTCGCATATAGCCTGACCAAAAAGAAGAGTGGTTCAGGCTTCATCGGACCTCGCAAAGATCTTATCGAGAAAATTGTGGTCAACGAGTTTCATACTGACCAGAAGGTAGGAATTGGGTCCGAGCTCTCCAAGGCTCAAAATGATCAACTAATAACATTCCTCAAAGAAAAATCCGGCTCATTCGCATGGACAACAACTGCTATGCCCGGAATTGATCTAAGTATCATCTCGCACGAGCTCAATGTGGATCCAAATCAAAAACCAGTACGGCAAAAGCGTCGGAAATTCAGGCCTGACAAAACCGAAGCAGTTAACAGCGAAGTCACCAGGTTGCTAAGCATTGGATTCATCAAGGGAGTGAAATATCCCGACTGGCTAGCAAATTCGGTCGTATTAAAGAAGAAAAATGGTACCTCGCGAGTGTGTGTGGATTTTACAAATATGAACAAAGCGTGTCCTAAGGATAGCTTCCCATTACCTCACATCGACCAGCTGGTGGAAGCTACCAGCTACTCAGTTTTATGAATGCGTTCTCAGGGTATAATCAAATACAAATGAACCTTGAGGACCAAGATAAGACATCTTTCATAACAGAACGAGGAACGTACTGTTATAAAGTTATGCCATTTGGTCTTAAAAACGCGGGAGCAACCTACCAAAGTCTTATGAACATGATGTTTTCCGACCTCCTGGGTAAGTCAATGGAGGTCTACATTGACGACATGCTAGTTAAATCTATGAAAGAGGAAAACCACGTAAGTCAGCTAGAGGAATGTTTTACCTTAGTAAATAAGTATGGGATGAAACTAAACCCCTCAAAGTGCACTTCGGGGTTGCTTCGGGTGAATTCCTAGGTTACATAGTGACTCAAAGAGGAATACAATCTCCGAGCTCGGTAAAGGAGGTGCAAAGGCTTACAGGACGCGTTGCTGCACTAAATCGATTTATTTCCAGGTCGACTGATAAATGTCTCCCTTTTTAACAACTACCGAAAGGAAACAAAAAGTTCATATGGGATGACAAGTGCGGGGGAGCCTTCAAGCAACTAAAGGCGTACCTCTCCGAGCCCCCCATTCTGTCAAAGCCAATCGAGGGAGAGCCGCTTTACCTATACGTAGCGATCTCCGAGGCCGCAGTAAGTGGTGTCCTCATAAGAGAAGAACGAGCTGAGCAAAAACCAATCTACTACGTGAGCAAATACCTAGTGGATGCTGAAATCAGGTATCTGCGAATGGAAAAACTGGCTTTGGCAGTAGTAATCTCAGCTCGCAAGCTCAGGCCGTATTTTCGGTCACATCCTATCGTAGTGATGACGACATAGCCATTACGCACAGTGTTGCACAGCCCCAGCCAGTCCGGCAGGCTCGCCAAATGGGCCATTGAGCTGAGCGAGTACGATATCGAATATCGACCTCGGACTAGTGCCAAATCACAGGTGTTAGCTGATTTCATCATCGAGCTTGCAACTAATAACCAGGTGACCGAAACAAGCTCCGAAACTTGGCAGCTTTACGTCGATGGAGCCTCCTCAAAACAGGGGGCAGGTGTTGGAATCCACCTAGTATCCCCGACTAATGAGGTCGTGGAACAATCACTACAAGAAATCTGGGTTTTTATAGCAGGCCAGTATAGCGTTTTTTTCAATTATGCTATGGTTGACATACCTCTGGTTTTTACATAGCGTTTGTATATTTGTAAACGCTATTATAAATTGGTAGAAATTAAAATCAGAGTCACGCATCTCGTTTTAAGGTGTAACCCACATGTTTAATATCAAAACCATAATTGAAATCGCTATCGACGTCTTAGGCGGTAAACGAAAAATTAAGTACCGCAACACTTAGAAAAAATTAGGCTCTAAAGACAAAACCCCCAACCTAATTTTCGTGTTCTTAACTCTCTTCCCTCTTTGGCTCCAATTTTGCTCGATTCTCATATACCTAATATATTTCCCGATTTTGCTCCAATTTCTCACTCTTCGAACCCTAATCCTCTCCTTTTCTCTCTTCTCTCTTCACACTCTCTCGCTAATAGGTGACGAGAAACCCATTTTCTGGTGCTCAGAAACCCATATCCCAGTGTCCAGAAACCTAGTTTCCGGTGACGTTTCAGAAACTCCGAGGAAGAAGAAGAAACATTACCATCGTCACACTCCTATTCGATTTCGGCGGCTCCGTCACCGCAAATCTCTCCTCCGGTCATATTTGAAAGCTCTGTAGCCTCGATTTTGCTCTGGAAACGGTGTTTTGAGCTAGGTCAGGCTCGTTAGACATTTCTTTTAGTTTCATCTTACTGTAGAAGGAATCGAAGCCCCAGAGATTTTGAAGAGGACTTAACACGAATATAAGGAAGATAATCAATCTGCTTCACCATTTTCAGGTTATCTCCAACCTTTATTCTCGATTTATGGTTCATATGGGCCTTAAAGATGTTTTTACGCATTATAAATCTAGACATTCGTGTTATTGCTTTGCAGGTAGAGCTTGTTGCAATACTAGGACTCAGAAAACCAATCTGCAGAACCGTATACAGGTTGATTGTTGTTGTGATTGTGTGAGATTTACAAGTTGTATGAGCTAGTTTCTTTGGTAGTATGATTGGTTTAAATGTTGAATGTGAATGTGTTTGTTTGGTGCTTGTTTGATTGTTAACTGATTTCTTCTCATATTCTCTGTGTTGAATGGTATGTTGAAAATACCCTAATGTAAATGGTAGCTAACAAGTCTCACAATTTAGTATTGTTTAATAATTACTAGTTACTAGTTTATCTTGTAGGTTACTTCACTGTTGTTGTTGTTTAAAGTTAGCTATGACATTGATATGGCTTGTCTTTGCAGTGTGATTTTTAAGTTGCCTAATTGTTTTGGGTATCACGATTCTTTTGTTGATGATCTTTGTTTTGCAGATGTAGCATAGTCTTAAGTCTCTTTGAGATTGAGATTGGTACCTAGCTAGTCTCACCTCTAAAATAGCTTAATAAGCTTTTGCTTTGCATTGTGAAGTTACATAATATGATTTCTCACCACCTGCATAATAAGCTTTTGCTTTGCATTGTGAATTAATTGTATGCACATTTGCTTGGAGCTGTTGTAAAATGGATAAAGCTTCGCATTTCACTTCTCATTTATTCTGACTGCTATAATTGCGATCGTTTAATGACAACGAACCAATGATGATGTTCCCATAAACTGTTTCACTATGATCTTTGTTTGCCTTTTGGACCAGTAACAAAAAGGAGGACATAATGGAAGCAAGGAAAGAGATCATTTGCGGACTACCAGCGTATGGAATCATACCACACTTCCTCCAACAGCCACGACAAGAATCTCAAGTTGATACAGGAAGTGATGTGGAGGAGATCACACAACTAGAGTATAGACGCTCTCTCGCTCACCGAGGATACTTGATACGGGCTGAGGAAGTCGATTAAGACATCGAACCTGATTTCCGAAGAATTATTCCACACCTCAGAAAGGAAGAACAAAGGCTCGGAAACCAACTCAACTTCGCTTCAATGAAACGACCAAAACAAGAACAAGGAGAATCCTCAAGAGGCAAGGGTCGTCGTCGAGACTAAGAAGCAGAATCTATGTATTTTGTAATGTGTAAAAAGACTAGTTGGTTTAATGGGAATCTATATTTAGTTTAAACTATGTATTATGTAATGTGTTTGATAATATGAAACCTCGAGTTAATGTGAATCTTTTTTTTAATTTTTCTTTTTAAATTAAATGTATTTAAATTAAATTAATATTTACAGAAAATTAGGGTCGAAAAAATAAAAATATGTTAATGACCAACCGAAATATATTAGTGTATAATGCATAAGAGTTAAATTGTATATTGATCATAAATTCTAAATTTTAAATTGTAAAACTCTTTAAAATAAACATCAAATACTATACTTATATAAAATAATTTTTTTAGCAAAAATTTAAAAAGAATATAAGCGTTGAGTATTTTATTTAGGGTTTAGGGTATTGGCGTTTAATTTAGGGTTTAGGTTATGTTGATTTAGGGTTTATGTTATATTGATTTGTTAGGTTATGTTGTCAATTAACAAATGAAAATGATTGCCAATGATTGGAAGTGATTGCAAAATCATAGCAAAAATGGTTACAAACATATATACAAACCTTACAAACTAATGATAAATTACTAAGAGTTTAGGGCATAGGGTTTGAGGTTAAGGGCATAGGGTTTGAGGTTTAGGGTATACGGGTTATGATATTTTTTCTTGTTCTATTAACAATAGAAATAGAATTTTAAGTATTAATGAGTATTTGATTTAGGGTTTAGGGTATTGGCGTTTAGGGTTTAGGTTATGTTGATTTAGGATTTAGGTTATATTGATTTATGGTTTATGTTATGTTGTCAATTAACAAATGAAAATGATTGCCAATTATTGGAAGTGATTGCAAAATCATTGCAAAAATGATTACAAACATATATACAAACCTTACAAACTAGTGATAAGTTACTAAGAGTTTAGGGCATATGGTTTGAGGTTTATGGCATAGGGTTTGAGGTTTAGGGTATAAGGGTTATGATATTTTTTCTTGTTCTATTAACAATAGAAATATAATTTTAAGTATTAATGAGTGTTTGATCTAGTATATATGGATTCACACTTGTAAGATATTTTTTAATATTTCTCAATTAAAAAAATATATATTATAAATAATTGTTTAATACTAAAATGTAATATAGAATAGAAAAAACACAAAAACATTCAGACCCCGTGACACTTAGACAAAATTTTCGCCCAAAATTTTCCCTCTTCCCTCTTCCCTCTTCCCTCTTCCCTCTTCCCTCTTCCCTCTTCCCTCTTCCCTCTTCCCTCTTCCCTCTTCCCTCTTCCCTCTTCCCTCTTCCCTCTTCCCTCTTCCCTCTTCCCTCTTCCCTCTTCCCTCTTCCCTCTTTGGCTCCAATTTTCTCGATTCTCACAAACTCCGCCTTTTCCCACTCTCTCCCACAGAAATTCCAGTTTCAATACCTAAGCTCCTTCTAGATTTTGCTCCAATTTCTCACAATCTCGATTTTATCACTGTCTCCGACAAATCTAACTCGTTCGAACCCAAACCACCGCAACTGAGCCGCAATCCATCTTACCCTTTTGCCTTTCCGTTAAAGGTACTGCTTCCAAACCACCGCGAAGGTGAACTCGAGTTTTTCTCTTTTGTTTTTTTTGTTTCTGATAAACAAATCGTTTTTATCTCTTCACTTGTAGTGATTTAGGGTTATTGCATGTTGAATTGATTCGTCTCGGTCGTGTTTACTCTTTTGCAGGAAGATTTCGATTCATATCTTGTTTAACTGCTTCTGTTAAAGGTACTAGTGTTGTGATTTTATGGGTTTTTTCTTTCACTTTGGATTTTGCTTAAATGTTTCTGTAGTTCAATCGATTTATACCATTGATTTGCTTTTATTTTGTAGCTCGATTTAAGCGAAAGGGAAGACACTTTATCAGGTAAAATCATTCAAACTTGATTCTTCTATCAGAACTCGTTGTGTGTTGTTGTTGTGGCTTAAAGTGACTGGCTCTGGTAATTACTTGTATGCACATTTGGTCGGAGCTGTTGTAACATGGATAAAGCTTGGGTCTGGTAACCAAAGTATTAACTTTACTGTCTTTACACATCTTTATTGATTTCATTTCATGAATTGTGATTTTGAATATTTATTTCTCATTTTCTATCAACTCACATGAATAGCCTTGAGTATGAGCAAGGAGCAACTGAGTTTTTATCTGATTTAGCAAGACGTTTGGGTAATCCAGCTGAAATGTTCTATCCTTGCCTTGATTGCCGCAATGTCTGCCATCAACCAACTGAGACAATTTTCGAGCATCTAGTGATTAGAGGGATGGATCAGAAGTACAAGAGGTGTAAATATTGGAGTAAACATGGGGATACAAGGGATGATAAGAAAACTGATGTTCACACGTCTAAATATGAGGCTTATGAGTTGATTAGGACAGCTTTTATGGCGAGTGAAGGCAATCAACCATCTAAGAAGCAGAATGCAGAAGGGTTTGAGGGCATTGAAAATCGAGAAGAAGCTGAGTTTAGGAAGAAGTTAGAGGATGCAGAAACTCCATTGTACTCGACGTGTCAGAAATACACAAAGGTTGCTGCAATCATGGGTCTTTACCGGATAAAGGTCAAGAGTGGGATGTCAGAGAGCTATTTTGATCAGCTACTGACACTAGTTCATGACATGCTACCTGGAGACAATGTTCTACCTAAGTCTACAGATGAGATGAAGAAGTTTTTGAAACAGTTTGGTTTTGGTTATGATGTCATCCACGCCTGCAAAAATGATTTTATCCTTTATCGGAATCTGTATGAGGAGTTAGTGAGCTGCCCAAGATGTAATGAATCAAGATGGGAAAGGGATATATAGGCACACCGGTGAGGAGAAGAAAGGGATTCCAGCTAATGTTCTTAGGTATTTTCCGATAAAAGACAGATTTAGGAGGATGTTTAGATCAAAACGGTTGGCTGAGGATTTTCTTTGGCACTTCACTAATGCTACTGTATATGGTAGTATGAGGCATCCAGTGGATTCATTGACTTGGGTTCAGGTAAACGATAAATGGCCGGAGTTTGCTGCTGAAGCAAGAAACCTTAGACTAGGGATTTATAGAGGTGGCATGAATCCGTTCTCTATCCAGAACACCAAGTACAGCACATGGCATGTTCTCTTAGTAAACTACAATATGGCTCCAACTCAATGTATGAAAGCAGAGAACATCATGTTGACAATGTTGATACATGGGCCAACCGCACCTAGCAACAACATTGATGTATATCTACAACCCTTGATAGAAGACCTAAAGGATTTGTGGGTAGAAGGTATGGAAGTTTATGATTCTTTTAAGAAGGAGAGTTTTACTCTAAGAGCTATGTTGTTGTGGAGTATCACAGACTATCCGGGTTTAGGGACATTAGCTGGATGTAAAGTGAAGGGGAAGCAAGCGTGTAATGTCTGTGGGAAGGATACACCTCATAGGTGGTTAAAGTTTAGTCGCAAGCATGTTTATATGGGCAACAGGAAGAGACTCAAGCCTGGTCATCCTTATAGACGTAGAAAATGGTGATTTGACAACACGGTGGAGGTTGTTACTGCAAAGAGGATTCAGAGTGTAGCATAAATATTTGAATGTCTTAAGAGACTTTATGAATGATTTTGGAAGACCTTTACATAAGAAAGGTAAGCGAAAAAGGACTGAAGCAGATGATGATGATGTCATTTCAGCTGAAGAATATGAAGAAGACGATGATCTGTGGCGGCGGAAAAAAAGGTCAATCTTCTTTGACTTACCTTATTGGAAGGTTAGTTTTGTTTACATTCAAATTTGACTATGTGATTCAGCTTAAACTTGGTTTCTGATAAGTACTTGTACATTATGTGGCAAGATATGCCTGTGAGGCATAACATAGATGATATGCACGTGGAAAAGAATTTCTCTAATGCACTATTGTCTATTCTGATTCATAGTGCGAAATCAAAGGATGAATTGAAAGCAAGAAAATATTTAGAAGACATGGGAATTAGAAGCAACTTACATGCAGAGATACGTGGGAAGAGAACTTACTTGCCCCCCAGCTGCATATTGGCTTTCTAAGGAAGAAAAAAATATTCTGCAAGAGGTTATCCAACTTCAGAGGCCCTGATGGGTTTTGTGCCAATATATCCAACTGTGTCTCATTGGATCCTCCCATTATTGGCAACATGAAGTCACATGACCATCATGTTCTAATGCTGAATTTTTTTCCTGTGGCGTTGAGAGGTTTACTACCAAGAGGACCTAGTATTGCAGTGAATCGTATCTGCAATTACTTCAACAGACTGTGCCAACGCGTTATTGATCCAGAGAAGCTACTTACCCTAGAATTAGAGGTTGTGGAAACAATGTGCCAGTTGGAGAGATTCTTTCCGTCTTCACTGTTTGACATCATGTTTCACCTTCCACTACATCTTGCAAGAGAAGCACGCTTGGGTGGCCCTGTACACTTCAGATGGATGTATCCTTTTGAGAAGTAAACTTTTTGTTTATGTCATATACTTCAATAATAAACTGATAGTATATGTATATGGTATTCATTATAAGTTTACTTATTGACATGTAGGTACATGAAGACACTAAAGGCTTATGTCAAAAAATTTGCAAGACCAGAAGCTTGTATGGCCGAGGGATACTTGTCTGGTGAATGCATTGCATTTTGTTTGGAGTTCCTTTAGAAATTTGTTCCAGTTCAAGAAGCAAGTAATAGAAATGAAGATGTTCAGGCAACTCAAAATGTCCTTGAAGGCCGACCATTGCAGAAAGCTACATAAGTGACTCTTACAGATAAGGAGAGAGATATAGCTCATCAGTATATTCTCATGAATACATCAGTCATGGATCCTTATGTTGAGTAAGTGCAAACCTGAAAGAGTATTAGATATATAGACTTAAATATTTTGTTGCATCGGAGACTAACTTAATGGAAAACATGTTGTATTTGGAAGAACTGCAAGCTACAGATGTAAGATGCGCAAAAAATGAAACCCTATTGTGGAAATATCATACAGAAAGGTTCCCCCAGTGTATCAAGGAAAAGGTTAGAAGGACCTCTTCTCTGATTCATAATATTGACTTGTGTTTAGTTTGTGATAATGACTTCTATTTAGTTTCATGTTTCAAGTACCATGTTTAATGATAAGGACTTGTTTTCTGTTTCATGTTAGATACCAAATAACTCGAAGGACCATTCGAAAAAGCTGAGATGGCTTGCTTTTGGACCAAGAAACATTGCTCAAACATACAAGGGGTATATAGTTAACGGACATCTTTTCCATACAGACGATGTAAAGCGGAAGACTCAGAACAGTGGAGTTACATATGAAGCATTTTCCATGTGTAGAGCTAGTGCTAAAGATTCTAAGCAAATGGCAGACATAGTAGCATACTATGGAGTGATAAAGGAGATCATATTGTTGGACTACCACATGTTCCAGGTTCCACTGTTTAAGTGTAGTTGGGCTAACAAAGGGAAAGGATTGAAAGAGGAAGACGGTTTCACACTTGTGAATCTCCATATGAACCAGTCATCATTTGTAAATGATCCTTACATTCTGCCATCGCAAGCAAAACAAGTTTTATACTCTAGAGAAGATGACAACTCACCTTGGTATGTTGTCATGAGGGCACCACCAAGAGGATACCACGAGTTAGAGACATAAGAAGAGATTGTTTCTGCACCATTATCAGTCCAGCCAATTGAAGATTTAGGGGATCAATAATCTGATGACGAGAGTTTCTGTGTTAGGAATGATTGCGAAGGTGTTCTAATAGATGATTAATGCTAAGTTTGGTTGTGTTTCAGGTAATCTGATACGATGAAACCAACAGCTGTTAAGGAAAATGTCCGTCGAAGTAAGCGCCAAGCAGGCCTTGATGTGAGTCCTGAAGTGTCTTTGGATCAGAAGAAACACAAGAAGGCTGCTCCAGAGGTGAATGAAAGAGAAAAGACTGTTGAAAGAGAAAATACTGGTGAAAGAGAAAAGAATGCTGAAATTTTTCCTGAAAAAGATGCTACTGGATACGAAGAAGAGGAACAAGATTTCACAGCAGTCATGGATAACGAGAAAAACAAAGTTGTTGACGAAGAAGTGGAACAACACTCACCTACTGAAGAAGAAGAAGAAACCATCCCCCCCCCCCCCCCCCCTTCCACAAATGGAGTCTCCAACACCTCTGAAGTACAAACAGAACAATCAGAGAACAAAAATAGGAAGAAAAGAGGTCCAACTAAAATGCTCAAAGTGGCAAAAAATATAGAGGACAAGGTAGAAGTAGAGTTTAATGAAATAGGTGAGCATGTTGGTAGTGGATCAGTGACACTCTCCTCCTTTCTTGGTCCTCTTGTGAGAGAGCATGTGCCAGTACTTCTAGATGACTGGAGACATCTCGAAGAAAAGACAAAAGACGCCTTGTGGGAGAAAATTGAGGTTATTTTCTTGGCTTTTTTATTGAGCATGAGTGTAAGTGGATTGTTTTAGTGTTTAACTTGGCAATGTTTGACATGGAAGATTCAATTTGACAGAAGAATGGCAAAAAGATGTAGTCTTTAAGCAGATGGGTTGTTTGTGGAGGGCCTCTAAATCTAGGCTCTCTTCCAAAGTTCGAGCTATTAAAAACAAGGTTCAACTACATCAAATTAAGCCTAGAAACATCCAATCTTCATCAGCTTGGAACACTTGGATGAAAGGCAGAAGGACCACAACTTTTGAGGTTGTATATAATGTGGATTGATTACTTATAAGCTAATTTGCTTAGAGAATAGTTATGTCATCTGATTGTTTGTGTCAATAGGAAAAAAGTGATAAATACAGGCAACTCAGGAAGGGTCAAATTCTTCACACCACCAGCCGCAAAGGAATGAATCGCCTAGCTCATGAGATGGTATGTTTGTCTGTGTAATGAATTGGTTAGTTGTAATAGTAATTCCTTTATTTGTTGACAACTATTTGTATGAACTTGTAGAAAAGAAACAGTTCTGATCCTAAGAAAGTTACTAGAGCTAAGGTTTGGGTAGCAGGCCATACGCATTCTGATGGGAGACCCGTTAGGGAAGAATTCGCAGAAACTATTGTAAGACTGATTTAAATTCTTATTACTTTTGGTTCTTCTGTTTGTTTTAAAAGTAATATGCACATGTTGTGTATTGTTCTTGATTGCAGGAGAAGATCAAGACAGTTGACAGTGAAATGGACTCCACATCCACGGATAATATCAGAGAAGATGTCGTGAGTAAGATTCTAGGAAAAGACAGACCATGAAGAATTAGGGGGATGGGCAGAGGGGCTACTGTTACCAAGTTGGCAGTCTTACAGGCTAGAGACTCACATGTCCAGAAACTCGAATCTACTCAAGCATAATTAATTAGCAAGCTTGAACATTTGCAAAATGTGGTTAGTAACTTAGCCGGTAAAAAGGTAACTTCTTTACACTTGTTGTTTCATTATGTGCACTTTTGTGTTCAATAAGATTCTAAACTTGTTAGAAACAGAGTGATGATGTTCCTAGGTCTGAGTTAAGCGATGTTAGCAAGGGAGGAATTAGGTGTCAGCTACTGGATTGGTTTTCGACTGATGATGTTGTTGTTGGTGAAGGAGAATTCTGCTCTAGTGAACCAACATATAAGATTGGTCGAATTCCCCTGGGTCCTAATTCGGCTGCTGTAATTGTGAAGTCTGTATCAGTCCCAGAAGCATATGTCTGGAGACCTACTACAACCATTGGCTCACTTGCTCAGGCTGTTGGATTTAAAATTGCATGGCCATGTGAGAAGATAATATTGGACGATGATATTAACTACTCACAACATGCTAACACTGTCGGCTCCGAGGTAAATTGAAAGTGATTTTGTGTTCCTTTCAAATTCACATTGAGTAGATTACTAATAGATTGTGTATATATTTGGCATGATTCATTAGGCTACAGATGCATCAAGTGGAAGAGTTCAGATATTTGATTACTCGAAAGGAGAAAATGAATTGATTGCTGAGGGTATATTGTTGTCAACTGAACCTTCGGAATTGGTCAACGATATTCCGCTTGGACCGAAGGCTGCAGTTGTTAAGATTGAGGTTGTTGTTAAAACTGTTGCTTTTCTATGGAGACCTAGGCCTGGAATGTCAAAGATGGGCGATGCACTACATGAGACCATTGCATGGCTTATGGATAGGTTACGACTACCTGATCAACCTACAGATGATGAAACAACCAAGAAATCCACTCATGTAAGTTTCAAAACCTAGTTTCTTAATACACTTGGATAATAGTGTAGTCAAATTTGTAGATGAGACTGAGAATAGATATTTGTTGTCTTGGATATGTTGATATTGCCGTCATGTTATTGTGATGAATGTGTTTATCATTGTTGGTTTTAGAGTGGTAGTCCCAACACTGGTAGTAGCGGCAAAGGTGCTAAACAGAAGTGCGCTCTCTTGGACTATGATAACTCTGGACAAACAATTGTAGTAGGTCGTGTATTTTCAACTGATCCAGCAGACAAGGTTCATTTCATCCCTTTAGGTAACAATGCTTCTAAGGTCTAGGTATAGGTTTCCAAGGTTGATGGTGCACGAGTGTGGAGACCAAACTCTGAAGTTGAATTCATAGCTGATGCAATAGGATCCACAGTCGCTTGGCCTAATGAAAAGATTGTTTTCATCTGAGACAATTGTGAAACATTTGGGTTTTATGTTGTACTTTGAACTACTTCTCTTTGTGTATGTAATAAGTGGAACCTATGTTTCTTTCTTTGTTACACTTAATGTAGTGGAACCTATGTTTGATATTATAATAATGTTTATAAACCAAGAATCGTATATATATATATGTGTTATTATATATATAATACATATAATATATATTTATATATATATATATATATATTTATAAACAAATTCATATAAAAACAATACTAAGAAACAATTACAATAACAGAATTGCTATAGTTATATTAAAAATATACGGCCCCTACCTAATATGTACAAGCGAAGTATAAACGGCCCCTACCTAATATGTGTCCACGGGCTCGAAGCTTTTACGATATTATCGAAAATACACGGAGGCTCGTGTGGCAGCCATTCAGGAGGAAGGGTATTAGCCATCAGGATCAAAAGACAAGGATACTTTTGGCCCACCTTGGTCGCTGACTGCGAAGAACATTCAAAAGCATGCGACAAATGCCAACGGCATGCTCCCACATTGCATCAACCTACTGAAAACTTATCTTCCATCTCATCTCCATACCCCTTTATGAGGTGGTCAATGGATATAGTAGAGCCCATGGTAACCTCGAGAAAAAATAGGTGTCGCTTCCTACTCGTCCTCACTGACTACTTCACCAAATGGGTGGAGGCAGGAGCTTTGCAGCAAATTAAAGCAAACCACGTACAAGAATTTGTATGGTAAAACGTCGTCTGCCGGCACGGAGTCCCATATGAGATTGTAACCGATAAAGGTTCATAGTTCATCTCAAATCAGTTCCTCGAGTTCTGCGGAAATCACGGAATCCGATTAACAACCTCGACCCCACGTTACCCTCAAGGCAACGGGCAGGCCGAGGCAGCAAATAAGCTAATATTGAGCAATCTCAAAAAATGACTGGATGCTAAAAAGCAAAAATGGTCTGACGAGCTCCCTGGAGTACTATGTGCCTATCGGACCTCACCTCGCAAATCAAGCTCATAAACACCATTCTCCTTGGCTTATGGGAATGAGGTAGTGGTTCCGGCTGAGGTCGCAATCCCCAGCTTAAGAGTAGATATGTGTCCCGTAAACGAGGAACTAAATAACAAAATGCTTCTCGATCAACTCGATGTCATCGATGAGCGTCGAGATCGAGCGCTCGTTAATCTTCAAAACTATCAACACGCAGCAGCACGCTATTATAATTCAAAGGTCAAACAGCGAAGATTTTGAGTCGGCGAGCTCGTCCTACGAAAAACCTACGAAAACACAAGGGAAAGGAACGCTGGAAAATTGGGCACCAACTGGGAAGGCCCATACCGAATCTCCGAGGTAGTAAAGAACGGCGTATACAAGCTCGCCAGGGTGCACGACAACACACGCGAGAGGAACTCATGGAATGCCATGAATTTAAAGAAGTAATATCATTAAAAGGCACTTGTAAAAATCGAACTACGAAAGGTTTGATCCCTTCTCAGGGTAAGTAGGCAACCTCACAAGGGTACAACTATTAAAATAAAAAAATCTCTCTCCCATCAAGCTTGTTAAATACAACTTGAGGACCCAAACTCCTACTTTACAAGCTAAAAGCTTTACCCCATAAATGAACAGCCTTACAAGCTAGAGCATGCTACCAGCATGACTCGACTTTGCGTCTAAATTGCATGGTCACAACCTTCTTAGTCTCTAAATGACAACAACCTCCACGTCTAAACTGTTCAGGTTACATGCCCTCCTCTAAACGGCTTCGACCTTGCGTCTTAAAACCGTCTGGTCAGCTCCCATGGTCTCTAAACGACCTGGGAGCAGGGTCTCCAAACGACCTGGATCCTTGGCTAAAAAACTGCCTCCGATCTAAAAATATCAGCCTCTAAATGGCAAAAGTTACCGTAAAAAAACACACACACAAAAAGAAGATCTTCCAAAGAAAAATCAGAATAATTTAAAGCCTCCTCGAGGGAGCATAAGTTCAAACCAAAAAAAAAAAACCATCAGGGCATAACGAGTTCGACAACAAACAAAAACGGGTTTAAAAGCCTCCCCAGGCACCAAGTTCGAAGAACAACAAAAGATGAAAATAGTAAAGGAGTCTTTAGCAGGCAGGTTCAGCTGGTTTATCCTCTGGGACAGGTTGATTCAAGGGCAGCGGGAACTCCTTCCTAAGCTCCTGAGAACCAAGGTCCAGCTGATCACTCAATTGTGCACTTGGCCCAGCAGGCAGCGTAACCGAATCATCGGATACCTGCGGAATCTCAATTTTACCCAAGGAAAACTTTGATACCTGGACGATGGCAAGCTCCGTGTCCAACCTCAGCTTCTCAACCTGGATACTCTTCTTTCCAGCCTCAAAATCATTGATGGTCTGGTTGATAATATCATAAAGAAGAAGGATATTGGATTTACACTCCATAACCTGAGTCTCGGTATCGACCTCGATCTTTTTCTTCTCCCATTTATCCTTTATCACCAAAAGAATGGTGCGATATTGTTTGGATATCTCCCTCCTCGAAGCCTTTTCAGCTTTCTTCACCATCTCTTTCTGCCTCTTGGCAAGCTTCTTCGAGTCCTCCGTAACTTTCTCAATCTGGACCCTTAAATCTACTATATTCTCACTGGCTGAGCGCAAGCCAACGTCAGCAGTTCCAGCTCGCCCCTCGGCAACGCGGAGATCCACCTTCAAATCCTCACTTAATTTATCCAGCACAGAAACCCGAGCTTGAGCCTCCCGAGCAGAATCTTCCCATTTCTTGGATAAAACAGCTTGGTCCTTAACCTGACCTTCCAAAAGGGTGACCTCAGCCATCTTCTCCTCGTTCCAAGTAATTCTCCTCACCAGCTCGTCCCGTTCAGAAACGAGGTCAGCAATGGTCCTAGCTGCCCTCTCCACCTCCTCAGGCTGGGTAGCATAACGGAGATCTTGCTCAAAAGAGTTAACCAGTTCGTTGGCAGCAGAGATGGCCTGAGAAAGGAACATTAAAATTCAGCAGAGAAAAACCAAAGAAATAAAAATAAAGTAAGGACAGCTAAAACTACCTGGCCCATCGCATTCGCGAACTGGATATAGCTCTCAGGCTTCTTCATGTTCCTAAAGGTCGGCAAAAAGCAAGAGGAAGGCCTAACACGCCTAAAGAGATTCGCAAGCTGGGAGCTGTTCTCAACGATTGCCTCAGGTCCATCAAAATCGAGCCTGAAGGCATTCGGAGAACTACCTCAACCACCCTGAGAACGAGGTGCCACGTGCCTCCTTGATGTTTCCTCGCCGTCAAACCGGTCGCCACGAGATCGCTTAGAGCGAGACTGATGCTCGGCAGAACGAACTGGTTCCTTAGAAGACACCCTGGATGTTGATCTTTGAGGACCCCTAGCTCGTATATCATGTTGGGTGATCTCGGTTTCACTACGCGTTGGCAAACTGCCACCGTAACCATGATCGGCTTTGGGCTCGCGGTGATCACCCCTCTCGATCTCCTCACGATGCGGGGTCTCAACATGGGCAGACTTACCGAGAGCCTCCTTGACCCTCTTATCAAGAGCACCGGCTGGCGTCGGAGCAGGGCGCAATCGCATCCTCTCCCTGTAAGAAAGGCGCTCCGTTTTCTTAGGAGGAACCATCTTGTTAGATTCGGTGGAGCTGTCGCTGCGAGTAAGATCGATATGGGAGGTAGCAAGAGCAGTATCCGGCACCTGGGAACCAACCGGAGGATTAACCTCAACACGGGCTAGATCTTTAGCGACAGCCTCGAGCCTCGGGATAATGGCTAGAGCGGGAGTCGAAATTTGAATTTGAAGTTGGGGAGACGGAGTCGGAGAATCTGCAGAATCAAACAAAGGAGATCCGAATGAAGAAACAATTCTTAATCTAAAAAGATATAATATAAATCAACACAAACCTAGGAGCCGGAAAGCAGATGCAACAGATAGCCCGGGTGTGAGAGTTGAATCTCACAACCTCAATCCTTGACTACTTTGAGGTTGAAGTGTATTAAAAAGACTTAGGAAAAATTTGTAAGAACTCGAGAGAAATTTAAGGGAGAAATGTTATATGTTTTTATTGCCTTTTTGCAGTCAAGAATTCGGTCCTTTTACAATGACTCTCACTTTCTAATTTATACAAGCTCGGGAAAATATAAACGTCTAAATCTTAATTTAAAACTCGGAATTGAATTTGTGATCTTCGGATAAATGCCCAGCTTGATCCTGGGGAGAATGCATTTAAAGTGTTTGACTTGCTTGTTGTAAGCTCCTTTTCCAACGGTCTCCTTCTTTTCCTATGTGCTCGGCCTTTTCCCAGATCGCGAGCTTGTGTTACGGGCTTTTCAGTGAGCCGGGCTTAATTTTAAGCCCGCTAAGTCAAGCTGAGCTTTTAGGTGTGGGATTTGGGCCCAACAATTGCCCCCAACATCTTTAATGATTTGTCATTGAGGATGCGGAGCTGCGATCTCGGGATTTGATTGATGCTCCAACTGGCACGATCTCGCAATCTCGGGTTTCTGATTTGATCTCTTGCTCGCAAGGCGAGTTTGTTGGGATCCTGTAACGTTTGCGCAATTTTTAAGGGACGTGACAGGATGAGTGGGCGAGTGGATATAAATGAGCGGTTCTTTTTGCTTCAACTCTCCACGCCGCCTCAGATCCCGTCTCCCAAGGTAATGATGTCTTTTCTCTTTTTCTCTTCTATCTCCTCGTTATTATTGTTTTTACTTCCATTAATTGAATTATCTTCGTCCCTTTTTCACTTTTATCCAAGATACTGCTCTGTGAAACTTCAGCTTCCATTGTTTCCGATCGAGTTTCTTTCTTTTCCGAGCTCAATTTTTTTTTGTTTTCTTTTTGTGATGGCCTCTACTTCTCAGCTGGAAACTCCCCCCTACTCTTGTTGAGAGGTTTGATTCCCACTAGAATTGCACGATTTCGGCCGCCGAGCTTTCGAATATTTCCTCTTTATGCGGGCTTGATATTGTTGATCTACTATTTCCCGGCGAGGGTAAATCGATTCGTCTTTAGGTTTAATGTGAGGGATAAAAAATGGTGGGAACAATGGTTCTATTTCAAGATTTCCAGTTCGTCAGTTGAGGGCGAGTCGGTGCTCCGACATTCCTGGGCCCAGATCACTGGTCAGCGCGATCTCCCGGATGTTGATTTGAGCATCCCTTCTGGAAGATTTAATTGATTGTTACCCTTTTTTCAGTATGGTGATCCTTTTTTCTTTTGTGCAGAATCGATCGATTCTTCAAAGACAGTGACAGCTGAGGTCCAGCGGCTTGTCGACCTCGTCAAGGGCAAAGGTTCCGACTGGAAGTGTTTCTCCCTTGACAGAATTCAGCAAGCTCGTGATCGCCGAGCCCCCGGGTTATCCGTCGCATCTGCTTTCCGGCTAATAGGTTTGGGTGGATTTATGTCTCTATCATTTTAGATTTGAGAATTGTTTCTTTACTTAAATCTCTTTTGTTTGGCTCCGCAGATTCTCCGGCTCCGTCTCCCCTGCTTCAAATTCAGGCTCCGGCTCTCGATCCATCTATTATTCCCAGGCTCGAGGCTGTTGCTAAAGATCTAGCTCGTGCTGAGATTGATCCCCTGGCTAGTTCCCAGATGCCGTCTACTGCCCCTGCTACCTCCCAGGTTGATCTTACTCGTAGCGAGAGCTCCACTGAATCCAGCAAGATGGTTCCTCCCAAGAAGCCGCAGCGCCTTTCTTACAGGGAGAGGATGCGATTGCGCCCTGCCCCGATGCCAGCCGGTGCTCTTGATAAGAGGGTCAAAGAGGCTCTTGGTAAGTCCGTTCGTACTGAGACCCCGCAACGGGAAGAGGTTGAAAAGGATGATCATTATGAGCCTGAAGCTGATCACGGTGGTGGTGTTCTGCCAAAGGGGGATGAAGCCGAGGTTACCCAACATGATGTTCGAGCTAGGGATCCTCAAAAGTCGTTTTCCAGGGTGTCTTCTAAAGAGCCAAGTCGTTCTGCCGAGCATCAGTCTCGCTCCAAGCGCTCTCATGGCGATGGATTTCATGGCGAGGAGACATCAAGGAGACACGTGGTACCTCGTTCTCAGTGTAGTGGAGGTGCTTCTCCGAATGCCTTTTGGTTTGACTTTGACGGACCTGAGGCAATTGTTGAGAACAACTCCCAGCTTGCAAATCTCTTTAGGCGTGTTAGACCTTCGTCATGCTTCCTGCCATCTCTTAGGAACATGAAAAAGCCTGAGGGCTATGTTCAGTTCGCAAGTGCGATGGGCTAGGTAATTTCTGCGGCCTTTGCTTTGCTCCTTATTTTGATTTTTTCTCTGTTGAATTTTTATGTTCCCTTCCCAGGCTGTTTCCGCCGCCAATGAGCTGATTACCTCTTTTGAGCAAGATCTTTGCTCTGCTACCCAGCTCGAGGAGGTGGAGAGGGCAGCTGGGACCATTGTATACCTCGTCACTGAAAGGGACGAGCTGATGAGGAGACTCACTCGGAACGAGGAGAGGATGGGCGAGGTTGCTCTTCTGGAGGGCCAGGTTAAGGATCAGGCTGTTTTGGCCAAGAGATGGGATGATTCTGCCCAGGAGGCTCTAGCTCGGGTTTCTGTGTTAGAAAAATTAAATAAGGATTTGAAGGTGGACCTCCGTGTTGCCGAGGGGCGAGCTGGAGCTGCTGAGGTTGGTTTGCGCTCAGCTAGTGGAAACATAGTGGACTTGAGGGTCCAAGTTGAGAAGATTACCGAATACTCGAAGAAACTTGCCAAGAAGCAAAAAGAGATGGTGAAGAAGGCAGAGAGGGCCGCGAGGAGGGAGATATCCAAGCAGTATCGTGCCATTCTTTTGGGGATAAAGGATAAATGGGAGAAGAAGAAGATCGAGGTTGATACCGAGACTCAAATTATGGAGGGTAAATCCAATATCCTTCTTCTCGGTGATATTATCGGTCAGACCATCAATGATTTTGAGGCCGAAAAGATGAGCATCCGGGCTGAGAAGCTGAGATTGGACGCGGAGCTCGCCATCGTTCAGGTACCAGATTTTTCCCTGGGTAAAAATGATATCCCTCAGGTGTCCGATGACTCGGTTACGCTGCCTGCTGGGCCAAGCGCATCTTTGAATGATCAGCTGGATCTTGGTTCTCAGGAGCTCAGGAAGGAGTTCCCGCTACCCTCGAATCAAGATGCTCCGGAGGATAAACCCGCCGATCCTACTTGTTAGGAATATCTTTACTGTTTTTGTTTCTTGTTGTTCTTGTTGAACTTGGTGCCTGGGGAGGCTTTTAAACCTTTTTCGGTTTGTTTATTGAACTTGTTTATGCCTTAGCGGGCTTTCTGAACTCGTGCTCCTTTGAGGAGGCTTTATTTATTTTGATGATTTAAAAAATCCTTCTTTTTATGATTTTTGCCATTAGAGGTTGTGTTTTTAGATCAAAGGCGGTTTTTCAGCCAAAGACCTAGGTCGTTTAGAGACCTTGCTCTCAGGTCGTTTAGAGACCTCGGGAGCTGACCAGACGATTTAAAGACGCAAGGTCGAAGCCGTTTAGAGGCATGCGTGTAACATAAACAGTTTAGACGTAGAGATTGTTGTCATTTAGAGACTAGGAAGGTTGTGACTCTGCAATTTAGACGCAAAGTCGAGTCGTGCTAGCTGGTAGCACGCTCTAGCTCGTAAGGCTGTTCACTTATAGAGTAAAGATTTTAGCTCGTAGATGGTAGCTGAGAGGTCTCAGGCTGTTTTTTTACAGGCTCGAGGGAGAAGATTTTTTATTTTAATAGATGCATGATAGTTGCATAATTTAGCCCATTTTAGTATACATTTTAGTTAGCATTTTGTGACTTTTTGCATTCATTTCATTGTTTTTTGTATAGTTTGCATCCATTTTAGAGTTAGTGAGTCTTAGGTTAGTTTTTGCATATGTTTGTGTGCTATGGAGTCTTTTAGGTGCTTTTTGGAGCTTGGGGAAGATCATGGACTAGGAGGAACGTACCCGCAGCGAACAGAGATGATCAAGTGATGAAGGAGAAAACCGGACGTTTGCAGCGGTCAGCATGCAGCGGTCTAGGGAGACCGCTGCACTTTCAAGTCTCGCAGCGGTCAGGTGCAGCGGTTAGAGCAGACCGCTGCGGATCCATCCGGAGCAAAAACCAGGCGTTTCACAGCGGTCATGCAGCGGTTAGAGCAGACCGCTGCGGATCCATCCGGAGCAAAAACCAGGCGTTTCACAGCGGTCATGCAGCGGTATAGGGAGACCGCTGCACTTTCAAGTCTCGCAGCGGCCGGAGCACAGCGGTATAGGGAGACCGCTGCGGATCCATCCGGAGCAAAAACCAGACATTTCACAGCGGTCATGCAGCGGTATGAGCTGACCGCTGTGAACCTTCTCGGACACAAAAATTGTCGGGTCAAACCCGGTTTGTCCCGGGTTGACCCGACCCGATCTGTATCTACTTAAGCAAATTAAGCCTAATTAGACAGGGAGTTTTTGGCCTCTCTTTCTTTTCAGGGTTCTAAGCCATTTTTCTTCTTTTTCTTCCTTTTTTGTTTTTGTATGAAAGATTCAAGATCCAAGCCATTTTAGTGAAGATTTTCTTAAACTCTTTTTACCATTCTTCTTATTTTGCTTATGGCTTTCATTTGTACGGTTTATATTTGTGATTTAGCTATGTGTGAGTAGTTCTTTTAGGATTCTTGGGTGAAGTAGATTAGGGTGATTCTAGGTTTGTTCTTGATGTTTAAGAACTAGATTAGTTGATATCCTTTCTCATTGAGTGTTATTAATGCTGGATTGGCCTTGACAAAGTTGATTTAGATCATAGGGAATTTCCCGCCCGGAAGGTGTTCGATGAAATTCCCCAACCAATTCAATGAGTGTTTTACATTCCTAGCCTATGGAAATAGATGTCTAGGGTGTTTAATGGCTATTTAGACTTGTTATTAATGCTTGTTAGTCATAGAATCGCGAACGGAAGTTTATGACGATTGATGACTAAGAAATGGGTTAATACCATGGAAGTGGATTAATCTTTAGTAGTGTTCTAAGGCCTAGGGAGATATTTAGTCGAATGTTTGAGCATCTTGAGTAGATTAAAGAATCACCCGAGTCGATTGCTTTACCCGAGAATTCGTTTGTTTAAATTTGATATTAATCGTTTTCTTGTTTGCTTTGCTACTCGTTTATTTCTCTATTTTGCACGTTTCAAATTGTCCGATAAAAACCAAAACCCGATATTTGCTTAGATTAGATAGCGTCCTGTATTCTTAGTGCGTCGTTCTTATTTCCCTGTGGATTCGATCCCAAAGTGCTACAATGACATGCCATTAGATTGAGGCATTGTGCACAGTGGGTAATTGTGCGAACCGTAAAAAGTTCAACTATCAATGCACCCTTGTGAGGTTGCCTACGTACCCTAAGGAGGGATCAAACCTTTTCGTAGTTCGATTTTTACAAGTGTCTTTTTAGTGATAGTACTTCTATAAATTCATGGCATTCCATGAGTTCCTTTCAGGCGTATTGTCGTGCATCCTGTTGAGCTTGTATACGCCGTCTTTTACTATCTCGGAGATCCGGTATGGACCTTCCCAGTTGGTGCCTAGTTTTCCAGCGTTTCTTTCCCTTGTGTTTTCGTATGTTTTTCGTAGGACGAGCTCGTTGACTCGAAATCTTCGCTGTTTGACCTTTGAATTATAGTAGCGGGCTGCCGCATGTTGATAATTTTGAAGGTTAACGAGTGCTCGGCCTCGACGTTCATCGAGGTGGTAAAGAAGCATTTCGTTGTTTAGTTCCTCGTTTATGGGACATATATCTATTCTCAAGCTGGGAACTGCGACCTCGGTGGGAACCACAACCTCGATCCCGTAAGCTAAGGAGAACGGCGTGTCTGAGGTTGCCTTGCGAGGTGAGGTCTGACAGACCCACAGAACTCCAGGAAGCTCGTCGGACCACCCTTTTTTTTTTTTTACGCTTAACTGAGGAGTTCTGATGGGATCCGGTGCATTAGTGCTGGTATGATCACACCCTCAACGTATAATCGCCTGGTCAGATTAACAACCTCAACATGGGGTCCACTACAAGAAAACAAGCATTTTGCAACGAATTTTTGCGACGATTTTATTTCGTTGCAAATTGAAATCGTTTTTACGACGACTTTACGACGATTTTTAAAGACGTCGCAAAATTGGGACGAAACTTTTCGTTGTAAAATCGTCGCTAATTGGCGATGATTTACCGACGATTACTGACGATGTTACGACGATTATCAAAATCGTCGTAAAATCGTTGTAACTTAGCGACGATTTACCGAGGTTTATATAAAACGTTGTAATATCGTCGTAAAATTACCCACGAATTAGTAATGATTATTATAAGTTGAACTTTACATCGGTTTCCCAACGATTAATGAGTTAGGTGAGCACGTTTAAGTTCACGGTGTACGGTTAGGTAAACATGTTTAAAGTCTTTGTAAAGTCGATGTAAACATTTTTAGATTCGTTGTAAAATCAATGTTAAATCGATGTAAAATTGTAGGTAATTCGATGGTATTAAAAATAAAAATCTATATATAGTGGCCAACTTCATAATAAAAATTTCATATTCAAAAACATTTACTTCTTTCTGACCAACAAAAAATGTCAATATACGAAATTGAAGATGGATGTATAATCGTCTTGATTCGGAGGGATCGCTAACAAAGGAGTTCAGTGATGGGGTGGAGGGATTCATGGATCAGGCAGGAAGTATACATAATACGATTATCAGTGGTAAGATGTAATGTCCTTGTGCCAGATGCTTGAATAGGAAATTTATCATTATCTTGAAGGTGTGGTCGCATATATTAAATAGAGGGTTTATGCCGCATTACTATATATGGTATTATCATGGAGAGGCTCATGGGGGAAATGCAGCTAGTATTAGTACCAATTATCAAGCATCGAATTTTGATGAGTCAAATAATTTTAATTAATTTTATGATCATGCGGAGCAGCATGGTGAAGATAATGTCGGGATTCATGACATGGTTACGGATGCATTTCATGAAACCGTAAGTACATTTGCACATGATCATCATGATGAGGAACCCAATCTAGATGCAAAAACAATTTATGATATGCTAGATGCTGCAAATCAGCCACTCTACGATGGATGTAGAGAAGGACATTCTAAATTGTCGTTGGCGGCTAGGATGATGACTATTAAAACTGATCATAACTTAGCTGAGGTTTGCATGGATGACTGGGCTGATTTGATTAAAGAGTATTTGCCAGAGGACAATTTAGCTGCTGAAACTTACTATGAGATACAGAAGCTGGTTTATAGTCTTGGGTTGCCTTCTGAGATGATAGATGTATGTGTTGACAATTGCATGCTTTTTTGGAAAGATGATGATAAGTTGCAGGAATGTCGATTTTGCCATAAGCCAAGATATAAGCCGCAAGGTACTGGTCGGAGTAAGGTACCGTTCCAGCGGATGTGGTACCTTCCTATAACTGATAGATTAAAAAGAATGTATCAGTCTGAGAGGACAGCTGCATCGATGAGATGGCATGCAGATCATTTGCAAACAGATGGGGAGGTTACTCATCCTTCAGATGCAAAAGCGTGGAAACACTTTAAACTAGAGCCTCCGAAATGAGGAATGAGAAGCATCCATTACTTGTTTAATCATTTCTTTGAAGAAACCTAAAAGTCCCTATGAAGATTCGAAAAACGGGATTTCGTCTAGTAAACGGTCCTATTCAGACCCAAAACGGCAACATATGGCCAAAATGCTAATAACGGACCGTTATTGAGTAAAACAGACAATATGGAGTGTTGTGACTAGAAATAGGAACTAGAGCTCCTATATGAGGAATGAGAAGCATCTATTACTTGTTTACTCATTTCTTTGCAGAAACCTCAAATTCCCTATGAAGATTAAAAAAACGGGATATCGTCTAGTAAACGGTCCAATTCGGACCCAAAACGGCAACATATGGCCAAAATGCTAAGAACGGACCGTTATTGAGTAAAACAAACAATATGGAGTGCTGAGACTAGAAATAGGAACTAGAGCCTCCTAAATGAGGAATGAGAAGCATCCATTACTTGTTTACTCATTTCTTTGAAGAAACCTCAAAGTCCCTATGAAGATTCGAAAAACGGGATTTCGTCTAGTAAACGGTCCAATTCAGACCCAAAATAGCAACATATGGCCAAAATGCTAAGAACGGACCGTTATTGAGTAAAACAGACGATATGGAGTGCTGAGACTAGAAATAGGAACTAGAGCCTCCTAAATGAGGAATGAGAAGCATCCATTAGTTGTTTACTCATTTCTGTTCGTGTTCCTCCTCCTGTTTATATTTCCGGGGAAGATCTAGAAGCAGAAATTGATCATTATGGTGCATTGGAAACAGTCAATCGTGGTGGAAATTGGCACACTTCAGCTAATATGCCAGATGGATATGGGGAGCATCACAATTTGCATAAATAAACATATTCTGGAAGCTTCCGTATTGGAAGGATCATTTGCTTAGACACAATTTGGATGTCATGCACATTGAGAAAAACGTTTTTGATAACATCATGCATACAGTGTTAAACGTGCGTGGAATGACTAAAGACAGCAGTAAGTCAAGGTTAGACTTGCCTGATCTTTGTTGTCGGAATGAGCTACATATTACAAGCAATGGGAAAGCACATGTCCCCATATTTCGATTGGGTGCGGAAGAAAAGTCAGCTTTGTTCAAATGGGCGACATCTGATGTGAAGTTCCCGGACGGGTACGTATCTAATTTAGCTAAATGTGTTGAGAATGGGCAAAAGTTTTCCGGGATGAAGAGTCATGACTGTCACGTCTTTATGCAACGACTACTTCCTTTCGCATTTGCTGAACTTCTACCAGGAAATGTACACGAAGCAATTGCAGGTATATAAATTTAGATTAATCACATATTACGAATTTAAGATTTGGGGCAGTAGATGTCAACCAATCACGACGTTACAATAGGTATGAGTCATTTATCCTAGAATCACAAGCAGAACAAGTCAGCTTTGTTCCATATCCGCGAGTTCGCACCACCCGTATCTCATGGTTATCAGTTTTAAAAGTTTCTCCGAGTGGTCGAATTGTGGGGGTTGATAAGGAACTACTAATGCAGCAAGATCATTGCTAGAACTAAATGAGAGCAATGATGACATCCTTTTGATAGATCCTCAAAACAGGCAAGTTGAATATCTCCCAGACGATACAGAGGAAGAATATGAGGAAGATGAGTCCGAAGAAAGTAATGAACCAGATGATCAAGAAACGGATGTGTACTCTTCGTCCGAAAATGAATCGGAGTGACCGCGCTAGCTAGTAATTATTGTGAATTTAATGTATTAATATAATATTGTGATCGAGTAACTATTGTGAAATTTAAGTGATATGATTTCTATAAAATCCCCTAAACCCCAAACTAAATCCCATCTCCGATCTCCACTCATTTTCCGTCGTAGGTGCGGCGATTAATAAATTACGAGACATATGTGTCTATGTGTCTTGTAATTTATTAATTGCCCCAACAACGGCGGGAAATGAATGGTGGTCGAAATGGGATTTAGTTAGGGGTTTAGAGGATTTCAAAGGAATCGTCGCTAAATCGTCGCAAATTATGGATTGTCACAAAATCGTTGCAAAATTAGCGACGATTTAGCAACAAATTATGACTAATCGTGGCTAAATCGTCGCAAACTATGAATGTAACAAAATCGATGCACATTTGCGACGATTTAGCCACGATTCGTCCATAAACCCTAAACCCTAAACCCTAAACCCTTTGCCCTAAACCCTAAACCCTAACCTATTACCATCTCATTGTATTATGCATCTTTCAATGAAATTGATCGTGACTTTAGAGAATTGTTCGAAAATGAAAACTCGGTCAATCACAGTAATATCCACAAACTGAATCATTGTATTAATAATCTAACATATACGCAAACTCTCTGTTTTACTTATTTTTCAATCTCGATGAACTTATTGATAATTTCATGATTTTGGATTTACGGTAAACATGTAAAGTTGTTTCTGGAATGTTACAAACGACGTTACAATTTTGTACCTATACCCTAAACCATAAAACAGATTTTACAAATTTCTTCATTAATTCGTTGCAACATTTGCGACAATTTAGCAACGAATTATGAATAATCGTGGCTAAATCGTCGCAAACTATGAATGTCACAAAATCGATGCAAATTTGCGACGATTTAGCCACGATTCGTCCATAAACCCTAAACCCTAAACCCTTTGCCCTAAACCCTAAAACCTAACCAACCTATTACTATCTCATTGTATTATGCATCTTTCAATGAAATTGATCGTGACTTTAGAGAATTGTCCGAAAATGAAAACTCGGTCAATTACAGTAATATCCACAAAATGAATCATTGTATTAATAATCTAACATATATGCAAACTCTCTGTTTTACTTATTTTTCAATTTCGATGAACTTATTGATAATTTCATGATTTTGGATTTACGGTAAACATGTAAAGTTGTTTCTGGAATGTTGCAATCGACGTTACAATTTTGTACCTATACCCTAAACCCTAAAACAGATTTTACAAATTTTCTCACTAATTCTTTGCAACATTTGCGACGATTTAGCAATGAATCGTCATAAATTATGAATTTAATTTACCGCGTGTCGGTCAATTAAACTCCCGCGTGTGGGTCAACGAATCGTCACAAAATCGTTGCAAAGTTAGCGACGAATTAGCCACGGTTTGATTGCCTCGATTTAGCGACGATTCGTCGCGAAATCGACGCCAAATAGAATCGATTTAGCTACGACAACTAATCCTATATAATTACACGCTCAGAATTTCTTCATTCACTTTCCAATTTCTCTCTTGCTCTTACTCGACCACTCCTCCCGAATTCCTTGCGAAAAAAGGTAATTTTTTTAATGTTTTTAATTTTAGTTCGTATTGATAGGAATGGAACAATTTAGGTCGGTAGAAACGGAATCAAATTAGAAAAAATAGCAGACTGCCCGGGTGTTTATAGATAGCAATTTTTTTTCATTTTTATGCAGATGGGCCATCGTCGTTCACATTACGCTCAGTTTTTTAGAGAGATTGGTGATGTTTCGGGTACCGGATTGCCCGTGTCTTCTGAGGCTACGGAGACGGATTTCGTCCCGGCGACGCAAACACATAGTGCTCCGCCACCACAACCACCTCAGATTCCGCAACCTGGAGGCCGTGCCCCGGCCCCATATGCACACATGACGGTTCTTGATTTGCTTGCATAGCCGGGCCGTCATAGGATTACGAGATTAGATCCAGATCATACTGACCGGTCGGAATGGTAATATATATATATTTATTTATTTTACATTTATTATTACATATTTATATTTATTTCTAACAATTCATAATTTTACAATTTTTTGTTTCAGGTTTGGAGTTGAATCCAAAGTTGGACGCACCGTTTCTGAAATCGTCAAGTCCTATTTTATCGAGCCTCATACCAATTCTACCCAGCTCCCGCCACATGTCAAAGAGACATGGTTCAAGATGTTTGCGGTAAGTATGAAAAAAAAATTTCTCCCATAATTATTTTAATTATATTTAAATATATATTTAATTTAATTTTATAAAATATGTAATTATTTTTGTTTCTCATGCAGCAAAAATATAACTGGGATCTTTCGATTCATGGCGAGGTTGAATCTTTGTTTCTCGAGAGGGTGAAGTTTCGTATCCAATGGAAGAAAGCATGGATGATTTCTAGCGATTTAGCAAAGCCCCTGCACATGGATAAAGCCGTTTGGGACGGCTTGGTGCGGTATTGGCTGGATCCGAAGTCCATCATAACTTCGGAGAAGTGTTCGGCTTCCCGCAACACCGTTGGTTCGGACGGAAAACTCAAGGTTTTGCCTCATACAGCTGGGCAAACACCTTTTGCGGGTGTTCGTCTACATATGGTAATTAAATTTATTTAAATTAATTTATTTATGTAATTTACTTCGTCAATAACATAGTTTTTTTCCTTAGGCCGCCGAAGACGGAGGTGTACTCCCTCCGATGACCAAGGTTTTTGAGCGGACGCACCTAAAGAAGGATGGTTCCTTTGTTTCAGAGACGGCCGAGCACATCTTCAATGAGGTGACTTCCAAGGTCACCGAACGAGAGACTGATATATCATGGTTTTTACCCCTTTTAGACCATGATATAAGTCCGTTTTATAGAGTCATTAGTTTATTTTGGAGTCTTTTAGAGTCTTTTACAGGTTATAGCACGTTGAGAGCATTATTGGAGATATTGAAGCTTTCTGGAGCATTTGGAGCAAAGCAGAAGTTCGTGTTACTGAGAACCCTATATGAAGCCTTGGTATCGATCGATACTGGCTAGTATCGATCGATACCCATCAAAGCAGACACGACCCGCGAGTTTCCCAAGACTTGAATAATTGCAAAAGTGCCCAGAAGTCTTTAATATTTACGAGAAAGCCCATAACGTGATTTAGGTTATTTATAGGGATTTTACAGCCACTTTCAAGGCTATGCTTCATTTTGTATGCTTTATTTTACTTTGGTTTGAGAGAGACAAGTCTGAATCTCCCTTCGTCCGAGATCAGATCTCAAAACCTCTTGTTACTCTTTCTATTTTATTGATGATTTATTCAGTTATCTTGATTGTTTCATTCACCATGTCTGAGTAGATCCACTTTAGGTTTAGGGTTTTCTCATAAGGATTTCTTTGAATGCTAGGTTGATTATCTGTTTAGGATTCACCATCTGAATTAGTTCTTCACTATAAGTTGTTCTCAAAGCTAATTCTAGGTTGACGAATCTGGAACTTAGATCTTAGGATAATTGATTAGGCACGAGAGTGCGATTAATTACCTAATAGAACCTTAGGTGAGCAAATTGATTATTCGCAAAGAGATTTGGTTTAATTGATTTGTGAACATATCAACCCTGATATTAAAGCTGATTTAGACTTTAAGATTCGCAAAGAGATTTGGAATTCCTAGGATTTAGATTTAGATAATTCTGGCAACGACAGTTGGTTAATTATACCTTAGTGATTTGAGTTCAAGAACCGTGCGTAATCTGAATCCTATTAGTTAATTTAGATGCATTCATTGATTTCCTGAGAAATACCATGGGCCTATATTCTCTCCATTGATTTACAACACTTTTAATTTACGTAATTGCTTTCAATACCATTTATCACTTAGCGTAATTCAGCATCTAGAATCTATTGTGTGTTTCCTTGAGTCTTTGTGGATTCGATCCCTAGCTATACTACGACTACTGCTTTAGTACTGTTAGGGTATTAATTTGAGCATATCAAATTTGGCGCCGTTGTCGGGGACTCAATTCGCCATTAGATTTTAGCTAATAAATTCGTCTAAATCGCCCGAGTATCGATCGATACCCTTCAGTATCGGTCGATACCCGACGTATATTTCAGTTACTTACGTTCTTGACTTTTGTTTTCAGGTGTATGCCTATTCCTGAAACCATAAGCAACAAGCACACTCCGCTAGTTGATCTATCACTGGAACAGCTAGCAATTTTGGAACGCACAAGCAGGAAAGCAAAGAAATCAGCTAAGATGAACAACAATCAGTTGGTTCGTGATGCAGCTGGTGCTTACAGAGACCAAGAGGGTCGGTTGTGCAATGAGCAAGGACAACGTCTGGATGGAGAGGGGATCGTAATGCCACCTGCTCCTGTTGTCGCTACGAATGTCACTGGGAACGCGAGGAATGATGTGGTTAATCGTGGAAGGACGATTGGTGAGTACAACAGGCCTGACTAGTTTTTCGCCAATCGGTCAGCAATTCGTCCTCCTGCGTTTGAGAGGAATGACTTTGAGCTGAAGCCTGCTTACTTTGCTCTTGTGGGACAGCATCTCTTTCATGGTCTTCCTCACGAACATCCGATGGACCATGTGGAGAAGTTCGAGGACTTGGTCACTAGCATCAAGAGCAATGGAGTGTCCTACGACCATCTCTTCTGCAAGCTCTTCCCCTACTCTCTAGGTGGAGATGCGACCTACTGGCTGAGGCAGCTACCTCCTGGTTCGCTAACTACTTGGGAGAACACTAAGAGAGCCTTCCTGATCAACTTCTACGATGATCCACGATCTGAGGATCTGAGGAATAAAATCTCCCAATTTTCTCAAGGACCTACTGAGGCGTTCTAGGCTGCTTGGACGAGATTCAGATCGTATCAGAGAGATTGTCCACATCACGGATACTCTGATGTGCAGCTGCTGGGTATCTTCTTTAGAGGAGTAGATTGGAGGTATCATATGGCTCTGGACGCTTCAAGCAATGGTAATTTCAACACCAGGTACCCTGAGGATGCTTATGTGTTGATTGAAAACTTTGCATCTAGCAGTAGCACCAAGAGCGCAGACTTCGAGCGCAAGAAGCTGGCTGGTAACATGGATGGGTCACAGATTGCTGAAGTTAAGCTCAGCTGGATTCTATGCACAGTCTTCTGCTGGGAAAGACAACAAAGGCCGTCCACTTTGCTGCTGAGAATGAAGTGGAAGATGTCAACTACATTGGTGGTTCTGGTTTTCAATGTCAGTGATTTGGATACAACGCCAATCGAAACTTCACCAACAATGCTCAGCAAGGAGGGTACCAATCCCCACCACCCAAAGCTCCTGAGAGTAAGATTGAGGCTATGCTTGAACAGCTGGTTCAAGGACAGGAGAAGATTACGGTAACTTTCAATGGGAAATTGGATGATGTATTCACCGAATTAAGGGGAAGGATCGAGGCTCTCAATACCAGTCACAAGATGCTGGAAACGCAAGTAGCTCAGACTGCAGCAAATGTCAAAGGGAAGATGGTTCAATCACACAATGAACACATCAATGCAATCACCTCAAGTGCAGGGAATTTCGAGAAGAGGATTCAGAAATCGCCAAGGCATCGATCGATACTCCCTTGTATCGATCGATACCAGCTCAGACACATGCTCGAATGGATACAAGAACCTGTGTATCGATCGATACCCCATTGGTATCGGTCGATACTGAGGCGGTTTCTGAGGAGACACATGAGATTTCGACTGTGGTGCCTAAAGTAGTTGCAGACAGAGTCTATATACCGAGGATACCTTATCCCAGAGCTGCTGGGAGAGCTAAGAAGGAGGTAGAGGACGCTAGATGTAAGACTATGCTGGATAAGCTGATTGTGGAGCTTCCCCTTGATGATGATAAATCTGTCAAAGAAGATTCAAGAGCAAGCGTATCGACCGATACCCTACTTGGTATCGATCGATACCCATCGTTCAACGAACCAGAAATTGCGAACACACCTGAGCTGATTGAAGAAAGAGTTCACAAACCCAAGAAGCTGAATCATGTTCCTAAACACCTCAGATATCCTATTTCTCCAAAGCAGCTGCGTGGCTTTGAAAAGATGGTAAGAAGGATTTCCCCTGAATCGTCTTTTGAAGAAGCTCTAGAACACCGTCCTCTGCTAAGTCACTTCAAAGATTGCAGAGATATTAAGGAAGAGATTAAGGCACTCTTCATTAAGGCTAGAGGTGCACCACCTCCACTGAGACAGCTGACCCGAAGAGAAGATCCAGGGAAATTCGCGGTTCCATGCTCTATCTCTGGAGTCGAGTTCAAAGAGTCTCTCGTTGACTCAGGGGCTAGTGTCAATGTCATCTCAAGGGCAATTTCAGAGCGGTTGGGGGCTGATATTCGATCACCAGAGGTATCTATCACATTCCCGAACGACTCCACCACGCTTCCACTCGGTACTATCCATGTTTTGCTGGTCAAAGTAGGAGACTGTCTGGTGCCTACTGATTTTCAGGTTGTGGAGATAAGTGCGATATCTCGTATGCCTTTGCTCCTGGGACGACCGTTTATGGCTACTGCTGGCGCGATCATAGACACGCCTAATAAGAGAATATCTTTCTCTTACATTGACGGAGGGGTATAATATGATGTAATTCCCCCTAGGAGTGCTCCCACACGTGTCTCTAGCATCGAGGTTGTCACAGGAGAGTCGCTAGCAATTGATATTTTGGAAGAGCCTCCTGATGAGCCTACTGTCGCAGACATTTCAGCTGAACCACCCAGCATCCCCAAGGAAGTTGTCAAGAAGGCTAAGGCAACAAAGAAGAAGGCCAAGCGCATAAGAGTCGAGAATCCCCATGTCACTTTAAACCCTCAGAAGTGTGATGGAGATTCGATTGAGTACAAGGTGAAGTGCAAAGGAGCCTCGAAGCCATTCTCTAAGGCTAGGGTCCTTCTCACTTCGGAGCTGAAGGAGAAAGGAAAAGAGTTTGTGGAAGGCATGTTGAGCAAAACTCTGAAAATAGCAATGTCAAGTTGTGGAGCCTGTTTTGGTGCAAGCTCTCACTCTTATCCAGCCTGAAGGGCGTTACAGTCAAGCTATTGACGTTAAACGAGCGCTTGGTGGGAGGTAACCCACTGGTGAGTCTATATATATAAGTATTTTCTTTTTATTTTTCGTTTTGTGTCAGGATAAACAAGGAGCAAACTCGAAATCGCCTGTGTGTCGATCGATACCCTTCAGTATCGATCGATACCCTACGCGGTTGAGAAAGGTTCATGTCGATTTAAGTCTGGTATCGATCGATACCAGACTGTGTGTCGATCGATACTCAATGTTCCAGGAATGTAACTTCTTGTTTTTCCCAATTTTGTTCTGTTCTTTTGTTTTCTTTCACTGACTCTAGGCTAGATAGCATTGGGGACAGTGTTGTTCAAGTCTGGGGGAGGTGTCTGCTGACATTGTGTTTGTTTTTCTTAGAGTCAGTCGTTTTATCGAGTCAAAATTGTTTTATTGAGTCAAAACTTGTTGGAGATGATGATCATGTGCTTGAACCTATTAATGTGATTTTGTTTTTGAGTGACCAGTGTTGCAGTATCAGCTCTAGATCGACTAATGAAAAATCCAAAGACTGACCAGTTACTAGAAAACATCCATGTCTCCAGCAGAGTTCTTCTGAAACCTGAGCCAAATTTTTGCACTTCATCAATGTGGTTAGTGTTTTTAGAGCTTGATTCATCATTCATATCTGATAAAGGAACCCATGTGTCAAGAGTAATAGTATCTCTCTCCCCTGTTATAAGTTGATAAATAAGAGCATAAAATATGAAATGATTTTCTTCTGAGTAGAGGGTTAGGAAAATTTCCAGCGATCCCATTATTCTACTTAAGAGGGAATGATCACACAAAGGTTGAAAGCGAGGTTAGGAAAATTTCCCGTGATACCACTATTCGCCTACATCCTTTGATACATTGAGAGGGAAGAACCGGGGATTCGGTGGCTAACACCATCAATACTCGCGTCTCATACCTTAATGTGTATATGCAAAGCTGAAAATAAAAGAAAGAACATAATAAGAAATAAGTCTGGGGGAGAGAAATTGATACAAAAAGTGTGAAAAAGATGGTTCCTTGTCATGATATTGTCTGGTAAAGAATCTAGAAGGTTCTTGAACATTGGCTGCAGCGATGAAACTGGCGATGAGGGTTTTACTGGAACAAAGCTGTGGGATAATGTGTGGAGTCTGGGAAAGTTGCAAATGTCTACAGAGAAGTACATGGTGGTTAGATCAAAAGCTGATTAGGTGACACTTTGGTGTTTGGAAAGAGGGTCATTTCGATGGTTCATGAACAGGTGAGTCTTAAATATTTCCCATCGAATTTCGATGGGTGTTTGCCATCGATGGAAATTTCGATGGGTGTTTGCCATCGAATTAACAATGAAATATTTCCCTTCGAATTTCCATCGTTTTTACGACGTATTTATATTCGTCGTAATTTCAATGTAATATTTACGACGATTTTACTACGAAAATTTACCGACGATTTAGCGACGAATTTTTGTACCTCGTTCTTTCCCGAAGAATTTACGATGATTTGTTGTTTGCGACGATCAGTTAACGACGATCTTTGTTTCGTCCCAAATTCGATTCAAACCCTCTTTTGCAACGATTTTACAACGATATAGTTCGTTGCAAAAAGGGTGTTTTCTTGTAGTGGTCGAGGTTGTTAATCTGATTCTGTGATCTCCGCAGAATTCGAGGAATTGATTTGCGATGAACTGTGAGCCATTGTCGGTCACGATTTCGTATGGGACTCCGTTCCGGCAGACTATGTTTTGCCATACGAATTCTTGTACGTGATTTGCTTTAATTTGTTGGAAAGCTGCAGCCTCCACCCATTTGGTGAAGTAGTCGGTGAGGACGAGTAAGAAGCGACACCTTCTTTTTCCCGAAGTTACCATGGGTCCTACTATATCCATTGACCACCTCATAAAGGGGTATAGAGATGAAATGGAAGATAGGTTTTTGGTAGGCTGATGCAAAGTCTAAAGCATGCCGTTGGCATTTGTCACATGCTTTAGAATGTTCTTCGCAGTCGGCAACCAAGGTGGGCCAAAAATATCCTTGCCTTTTGATCCTAATGGCTAGTGCCCGTCCTCCTGAGTGGCTGCCACACGAGCCCCCGTGAATTTCCGATAATATCGTAAAAGCTTCGAGCCCGTGGACGCATACTAGGTAGTGGCCGTTTACACTTCGTTTGTAAAGGCGGGGGCTGATTATACAATATCTTAAAGCTATGGTTTTGAGTTTGCGAGCTTCCCACTTCCTGGGGGGAGCCTCTCCCCCCTCAATGTATTGTATAATCGCTACTCGCCAGTCAGCTCTTGCAATCATTTTATCGCGGAGAGAGACGTGCCTGGCATCAAGCAGGTCTGGCTCCGGGTCTGCGGCTTCTTCCTCTTCCGGGAGGTCGCTTATTACTGATATCATTATTGTATCTAACTCCATGTCGTCATTGTCTATTTCCATTGAAACTTCGCTATCCTTGTCGATTTTGATGCTTGGTTTTTCAATTCCTTCTACTGGAATTACTCTTTTTACAAGTGGATTCGAGGTCGATGCCAGAGCTGCCAGTGCGTCTGCGATCGTGTTCTCACCTCGTGGTATTCGCGTTAGACTGAAGGCTTCGAATTGTTTAACTAGCTCATCGACTATGGCTAGATAGGATTCTATCCTGCTATCTCTGGTTTCGTATTATCCATGAAACTGGCTTGTAATGAGCTGGGAGTCGCTGAACGCATTTAGCTTGCGTATTCCTATTCCGGCTGCGAGTCGAAGACCTGCTATTAAGGCCTCGTACTCGGATTCGTTGTTTGATGCTGAGAATCCAAGCCTGAAAGATTGTTCTACGACTTCGTTAGTCGGGGATATAAGGTGGATTCCCACACCTGCCCCCTGCTTTGAGGAGGCTCCATCGACATATAGCTGCCATGTCTCAATGCTCGTTCTGGTAACCTGGCTGTTAGCCGTGAGCTCGAAAATGAAATCAATTAATACTTGTGCTTTGGCGCTTGTCCGAGGTCGATATACGATATCATACTCGCTCAGTTCGATGGCCCATTTTGCTAGCCTGCCAGACTGGTTGCGGCTGTGTAATACTGTTCGTAATGGCTGTGTTGTCATTACTACGATGGGGTTTGACTGAAAATACGGCCTGAGTTTGCGAGCTGAGACTAGTACTGCCAGAGCCAGTTTTTCCATTCGTGGATATCTGGTTTCGGCATCTACTAAGGATTTGCTCACGTAGTAGATCGGTTTTTGCTCAGCTCGTTCTTCTCTTATGAGGACGCCGCTCACTGCGACTTCGGAGATTGCTACTGATATATCATGGTTTTTACCCCTTTTAGGCCATGATATAAGTCCTTTTTATAGAGTATTTCTAGTGTTTTGTAGTCTTTTACAGTCTTTTACAGGTTATAGCACGTTTGGAGCATAATTTGAGATATTGGAGCTTTCTGGAACATTCTGGAGCGAAGCAGAGATCCGTGTAGCTGAGACATCAAAATCACCTGAGTATCGATCGATACTGACTAGTATCGATCCATACCCGTCAAGGAAACAGAAGGATCGCGACTTATTGAAGAGTTGAAGAATTGCAGAATTGGCCCAGAAGACTTTGATATTTACAAGATGGCCCAGAACGTGTTTTAGTTTATAAATTAGGTTTTCAGCCACATGTTAAGGCTAAGTTTTGTTTTCTATACTTTGATTTTAATTTGGTTTTAGAGAGAAAAGTCTGAATCTCCCTTCGTCCGAGATCAGATCTCAAAACCTTTTCTGATTATTTATTGATGATTTATTCAAACATGTTGATTGTTTCATTCTCCATGTCTGAGTAGATCCACTTTAGGTTTAGGGTTTTCTCATAAAGAATTTCTTTGAATGCTAGGTTAATTATCTGTTTAGGATTCGCTATCTGAATTAGTTCTTCACCATAGGTTGTTCTCAAAGCTAATTCTAGGTTGACGAATCTGGAACTTAGATCTTAGGATAATTGATTAGGCACGAGAGTGCGATTAATTACCTGATAGAACCTTAGGTGAGCAAATTGATTATTCGCAAAGAGATTTGGTTTAATTGATTTGTGAACATATCAAACCTGAACTTTAAAGCTGATTTAGACTTTAGGATTCGCAAAGAGATTTGGAATTCCTAGAATTTAGATTTAGATAGTTTTCGCAACGAGAGTTGGTTAGCTATATTTTAGTGATTTGAGTTCAAGAAATGTGCGTAATCTGAATCATGTTAGTTAATTTATCTGCATTCATTGATTTCCTGAGAAAAACCCTGAGCATATATTTTTCTCCATTGATTTACAACACTTTTAATTTCGTATTTGTTTTCGTTTACATCTTTTAATTTAGCGTATTTTGGATCTATATAATCTATTGTGTGTCTCTTTGAGTCTTTGTGGTTCGACCCCTAGCTATACTACGATTACTGCTTTAGTATCTGTTAGGGTATTAATTTGAGCATATCAAATTTGGCGCCGTTGCCGGAGACTCAATTCGCCATTAGATTTTATTTTGAGAATTTCGACTAAGTTCGTCGGTATCGATCGATACTCACTAGTATCGGTCGATACTAAGGTGATTTCTTTGTTGATATCGATCGACACCACTTGGTATCGATCGATACTCAACATATTTTTTTGGTTACTAACGTGTCTTACCTTGTGTGTTTCAGGTGTGAATTTGGAACGTGCAAACAGGAAGGCAAAGCAAACATCAGAGATGAACAACCCTGTGATATTAAGATCTGATGCAGCTGGAGTTCTGAGAGACCAAGAGGGTCAAGTGTGTAATGAGAGAAGACAGCGACTTGATGAAGATGGGAACGTCATACCACCTGCTCATATTGTCGCTGGGAACGCGAGGAATAATGTGATTAATCGTGGATGGACGATTGGTGAGTACAACAGGCCTGACCAGTTTTTCGCCAATCGGTCAGCGATTCGTCCTCCTGCGTTTGAGAGGAATGACTTTGAGCTGAAGCCTGCTTACTTTGCTCTTGTGGGATAGCATCTCTTTCATGGTCTTCATCATGAACATCCGATGGACCATGTGGAGAAGTTCGAAGACTTGGTCACTAGCATCAAGAGCAATGGAGTGTCCTACGACTATCTCTTCTGCAAGCTCTTCCCCTACTCTCTAGGTGGAGATGCGACCTACTGGCTGAGGCAGCTACCTCCTGGTTCGCTAACTACTTGGGAGGACACTAAGAGAGCCTTCCTGATCAACTTCTACGATGATGCACGATCTGAGGATCTGAGGAATAAAATCTCCCAATTTTCTCAAGGACCTACTGAGGCGTTCAAGGCTGCTTGGACGAGATTCAGATCGTATCAGAGAGATTGTCCACATCACGGATACTCTGATGTGCAGCTGCTGGGTATCTTCTTTAGAGGAGTAGATTGGAGGTATCAGATGGCTCTGGACGCTTCGAGCAATGGTAATTTCAACACCAGGTACCCTGAGGATGCCTATGTGTTGATTGAAAACTTTGCATCTAGCAGTAGCACCAAGAGCGCAGACTTTGAGCGCAAGAAGCTGGCTGGTAACATGAATGGGTCGCAGATCGCTGAAGTTAAAGCTCAGCTGGATTCTATGCACAGTCTTCTGCTGGGAAAGACAACAAATACCGTCCACTTTGCTGCTAAGAATGAAGTGGAAGATTTTAACTACATTGGTGGTTCTGGTTTTCAGGGTCAGCGATTTGGGTACAACACCAATCGAAACTTCACCAACTATGCTCAGCAAGGAGGGTACCAATCCCCACCACCCAAAGCTCCTGAGAGTAAGATTGAGGCTATGCTTGAACAGCTGGTTCAATGGCAAGAGAAGATGACAGTAACCTTTAATGGAAAATTGGATGCTGTGTACACATTTTTGAGTGGAAGGATCGAGGCTCTAAATACGAGTCACAGGATGCTGGAAACCCAAGTAGCTCAGACTGCAACAAATGCCAAGGGAAAGACGGTTCATTCACACAATGCTCACGTCAATGCAATCACTTCAACTGCAGAAAATTTCGATGAGGATCCTGAAATCACCAGAGTATCGATCGATACACCGTTGTATCGATCGATACCAGCCCAGACACTTGCTCGAATGGATCCAAAAACCTGTATATCGATCGATACTCCCAAGGTGTCGGTCGATACTGAGGCGATTTCTGAGGAGGTGCCTGAGATTCCAACTGTGGTGCCTATTGTAGCTGCAGAACGAGTGTATATACCTAGGATACCTTATCCTATACCTCGTATTATGACAAAGAAGGAATGGGAGGACGCTAGATGCAAGGCTTTGCTGGATAAGCAGAATGTGGAGCTTTCTTCTAATGAAGATGTATCTGCCAGGGACGATTCAAGAGCAAGAGTATCGATCGATACCCTACCTGGTGTCGATCGATACCCCTCGCAGAACGAGCCAAAAATTGTGAAAACACCTGAGGTGATCGAAGAAAGAGTTCGCAAGCCCAAAAAGATGAATCCTATTCCTCAACACCTCAGAGATCCTATAACTCCAAAGCAGCTGCGTGGCTTTGAGAAAAGGGTACGAAGGATACCCCACTTGTTCACTTTTGAAGAAGCTCTAGAGGGATAGCCTCTGCTAAGTCACTTCAAAGATTGCAGAGAAACTCTGGAAGAGATCGAAGTGCTCTTTATCGAAGCTAAACTCAAGTTACTACCGCTGAGGGAGTTGACCCAGAGGGATGACCCAGGGAAATTTGCGGTTTCATGCTCTATCTCTGGAGTTAAGTTCAAAGAGTCTCTCGTTGACTCAGGGGCTAGTGTCAATGTCATCTCAAGGGCAACTGCAGAGCGGTTGGGGGCTGATATTCGATCTCCCAAGACATCTATCACGTTTGCGAACTATTCCACCTCACTTCCATATGGTGAAATCTCTGGTTTGCTTGTTAAAGTGGGAGATTGTCTGGTGCCTACTGATTTTCAGGTTGTGGAGATGAATGCAATATCTCGTATGCCTTTACTCCTGGGACGACCGTTTATGGCTACTGCTGGCGCGATCATAGATACACCTAATAAGAGAATCTATTTCTCTTACATTGACGGAGGGGTCTATTATAATATCATTCCCCCTACGTGTGCTCCCACACCTGTCTCTAGCATCGAGGTTGTCACAGGAGAGTCGCTAGCAATTGATATTATGGAAGAGCCTCCTGATGAGCCTACTGTCGCAAACATTTCAACTGAACCACCCAGCATTTTCAAGGAAGTTGTCAAGAAGGCTAAGGCAACAAAGAAGAAGAAGGCCAAGAGCAAAAGAGTCGAGGATCCCCATGTCACATTGATTCCTCAGAAGTGTGATGGGAATTCGATTGAGTATAAGGTCAAGTGCAAAGGAGCTTCGAAGCCATTCTCTAAGGCTAGAATTCTTCTTACTACGTAGCTGAAAGAGAAAGGACATGAGTTTGTGGAAGGCATGTTGAGCAAAACTCTAAAGCTAGCAATGTCAAGTTGTGGAGCCTGTTTTGGTGCAAGCTCTCACTCTTATCCAGCCTGAAGGGCGTTAAAGTCAAGCTACTGGCGTTAAACGAGCGCTTGGTGGGAGGCAACCCATTGGTGAGTCTTTTATTTCTTTTATTTTTCGTTTTTGTGTCTTGAGTGAATCAGATTGGAGCAAACGAGGAGAAGCTGAACTGGCCTTAACGAAATCGCCAGGGTATCGATCGATACCCTATTGGTATCGGTCGATACCCTACGGGCAATGATGAAATTCTGTGTCGACTTAAGCCTGTATCGATCGATACAGGCTGTGTGTCGGTCGATACTCTATGTTCCAGCAAAGTAACTTCTTGTTTTTCCCAATTTTGTTCTGTTCTTTTGTTTTCTTTCACTGACTCTAGGCTAGATAATACTGGGGACAGTGTTGTTCAAGTCTGGGGGAGGTGTGTGCTGACATTGTGTTTGTTTTTCTTAGAGTCAATCGTTTTATTGAGTCAAAATTGTTTTTATTGAATCAAAACTTGTTGGAGATAATGATCATGTGCTTGAACCTATTGATTTGATTTTGTTTTTGAGTGCACAGTGTTACAGGATCAGTTCTAGATCGGCTAATGAAAAATCCAAAGACTGACCAGTTGACTAGAAAACATCCATGTCTCCAGCAGAGTTCTTATGAAGCTTGAGCCAAATTTTTGCACTTCATTAATGTGGTTAGTGTTCATAGAGCTTGATTCATCATTCATATCTGATAAAGGAACCCATGTGTTTAGAGTTATGGTATCTCTCTCCCCTGTTATAAGTTGAAAAAATAAGAGCATAAAAGATGAAATGATTTCCTTCTGAGTAGATGGCTAGGAAAATTTCCAGCGATCCCATTATTCTACTTAAGAGGGGATGATCACACAGAGGATTGGAAGCGAGGCTAGGATTTTCCTATGATGCCATTATTCGCCTACATCCTTTGATACATTGAGAGGTAAGAACCGGGGATTCGGTGGCAAACACCATCAATACTCGCTTCTCATACCTTGATGTGTATATGCAAAGCTGAAAAGAAAAGAAAGATAGTGACTAGAAATAAGTTTGGGGGAGAGAAACCAATAACAAAAAGTGTGAAAAAGGGTGGTTCCTTGTCATGATATCGTATGGTAAAGAATCTAGAAGGTTCTTGAACATTGGATACAGCAATGAAACTGGCGATGAGGGTTTTACTTGAACAATGCTGCGAGATAATGTATGGAGTCTGGAAAAGTTGCGAATGTCTACGGAGAAGTACATGGTGGTTAGATCAAAAGCTGGTTAGGTGACATTTGGGTGCTTGGGAAAAAGGTCATTTCGATGGTTCATGAACAGGTGAGTCTCCGCGTTTTCAAACATCTTTCTCTGGTTTAGTCTTCTATTTGCTTGAGGGCAAGCAAAGGCTAAGTCTGGGGGAGTTGATATATCATGGTTTTTACCCCTTTTAGGCCATGATATAAGTCCCTTTTATAGAGTATTTCTAGTTTTTTGTAGTCTTTTAGAGTGTTTTACAGGTTATAGCACGTTTGGAGCATAATTGGAGATATTGGAGCTTTCTGGAACATTCTGGAGCGAAGCAGAGATCCGTGTAGCTGAGACATCAAAATCACCTGAGTATCAATCGATACTGACTAGTATCGATCCATACCCGTCAAGGAAACAGAAGGATCGCGACTTATTGAAGAGTTGAAGAATTGCATAATTGGCCCAGAAGACTTTGATATTTACAAGATGGCCCAGAACATGTTTTAGCTTATAAATTAGGTTTTTAGACACCTGTTTAGGCTAAGTTTTATTTTCTATACTTTGATTTTACTTTGGTTTTAGAGAGAAAAGTCTGAATCTCCCTTCGTCCGAGATAAGATCTCAAAACCTTTTCTGATTATTTATTGATGATTTATTCAAACATGTTGATTGTTTCATTCTCCATGTCTGAGTAGATCCACTTTAGGTTTAGGGTTTTCTCATAAAGGATTTCTTTGAATGCTAGGTTAATAATCTGTTTAGGATTCGCTATCTGAATTAGTTCTTCACCATAGGTTGTTCTCAAAGCTAATTCTAGGTTGACGAATCTGGAACTTAGATCTTAGGATAATTGATTAGGCACGAGAGTGCGATTAATTATCTGATAGAACCTTAGGTGAGCAAATTGATTATTCGCAAAGATATTTGGTTTAATTGATTTGTGAACATATCAAACCTGAACTTTAAAGCTGATTTAGACTTAAGGATTCGCAAAGAGATTTGGAATTCCTAGGATTTAGATTTAGATAGTTTTCGCAACGAGAGTTGGTTAGCTATATTTTAGTGATTTGAGTTCAAGAACCATGCGTAATCTGAATCATGTTAGTTAATTTAGCTGCATTCATTGATTTCCTGAGAAAAACCCTGAGCCTATATTTTCCTCCATTGATTTACTACACTTTTAATTTCGTATTTGTTTTCGTTTACATCTTTTAATTTAGCGTATTTTGGATCTATATAATCTATTGTGTGTCTCTTTGAGTCTTTGTGGTTCGACCCCTAGCTATACTATGATTACTGCTTTAGTATCTGTTAGGGTATTAATTTTAGCATATCAGCTACATATAGGTAAAGTGGCTCACCCTCAATCGGTTTTGATAAGATGGGGGCTCGGAGAGGTACACTTTTAGTTGGTTAAAGGCTTCCCCGCACTTGTCATCCCTCATGAATTTTTTGTTTCCCTTTAGTAACTGGTAAAAGGGGAGACATTTATCAGTCGACCTGGAAATAAACCGATTTAACGCGGCAATACGGCCTGTCAGCCTTTGCACCTCTTTTACTGAGCTCGGAGGTTGCATTTCCAGGAACGCACTGATTTTTTTGGGGTTTGCTTCTATTCCTCGTTGAGTTACTATGTAACCTAGGAATTCGCCTGAGGCGACCCCAAAAGTGCACTTTGAAAGGTTGAGTTTCATCCCATATTTGTTTAGTAAGGTGAAACATTCCCCCAGCTGACCTATGTGATCTTCCTCTTTCAGAGATTTGACTAGCATGTCATCGATGTAGACTTCCATCGTTTTCCACAAGAGGCTGGCGAACATCTTGTTCATAAGTCTTTGATAGATGGTTCCCGCGTTTTTTAGGCCAAATGGCATCACCTTATAGCAGTACGTTCCTCGTTCTGTTATGAAGGAAGTTTTTTCTTGGTCCACAGGGCTCATTTGTATTTGATTATATCCTGAGAATGCGTCCATAAAGCTGAGGAGCTCGTGTCCTGCGGTAGCTTCTACCAGCTGGTGGATGTGAGGTAGTGGGAAGCTATCCTTAGGACATGCTTTGTTTAGATCCGTAAAATCTATGCATACTCGCCAGGTGCCATTTTTCTTTTTTACTACAATCGGATTTGCTAGCCAATCAGGATATTTTACTTCTTTGATGAATCCAACATCTAGCAACATGGTGACCTCACTGTTAACAGCCTCGGTCTTGTCAGGTCCGAATTTCCGACGCTTTTGGCGTACTGGTTTGTGGTTTGGATCCATATTGAACTCATGTGAAATGATGTTTAGATCGATTACGGGCATGTCAGCTGTTGTCCATGCGAATGAACCGGAATTTTCTTTGAGGAATGTTATTAATTGTTCTTTTTGGGATCTGCTGACCTCGGACCCAATTCCTACTTTCTGGTTAGGATGATACTCGTTGACCACGATTTTCTCGATAAAGTCTTTGCGAGGTCCGATGGAGCCTGGGCCACTTTTCTTTTTGGCTAGGCGGTATGTGAGCTCATCTTTTCGTTGCAGCTGGTATATAGCGTTTTCCTTTGCGATCTGGAAACCTGCCATGTAGCACATTCTGGATTCCTTTTGACTTCCCTTAATTGTTGCGATCCCATTTTGGGCGGGAAATTTTATGCGTTGATGGTATGTCGAGGATACAGCTCTCATTGAATTTATCCAGGTCCTTCCAAGGATGGCGTTGAATGGAGCTGGCATGTCTATCACCGTGAATTCAACTATTCTTCTTACTCCAGCTGCTATTACCGGGAGTTTTATCGTTCCGAGAGATAGCGTGGTTTCCCCGGAAAAACCGGTTAACACCATCTTATTTTCTTCGATTTCGTGATCTGGTATATTCATTTCCCTAAGAACGCTTAGGAGGATGAGTTCTACAGAGCTTCCCGTGTCTACGAGCATCTTAGTGAGCTCATATTCACCCACTTCTATCATGATGAGGAGAGCATCGTCATGTGTAGAATCTAGTTCAGAGGCCTCGCTTTCCCAGAACGAAATTTGTGTGTTAGGTCCCTTGAATGGGTTCCTATCACGTGTGTCGGTGTTTACCCTTCGCTGATGTTTCTTGATTGAGTTTACGGAGTTGCGACATAGCTGGGATCCTCCATGAATAAATTTAATTCTTTTCATCGTGCTGGGAGGAGGCAGGTCTGTTTCCCTGTCTTTGGGGGGATCTCGCCTCGTCGCATCCTCGGATGAAAGTTCTCGCTTACGATCATTTTCGGATGGGCGATCCCGCCTTTCATCGTCTCGCGCTGGGTAATAGTTCTTCCTCGGAGGAGGTTTTTCCAGCTCGATTTTTCCCAGCTCTCCCGCTGTGGATTTAGCAGCGAGCTGCTTCTTCACCTCATGGCACTCCTCCGTGGAGTGGCCCTTGATCTTGTGGAAATCGCACCACTTTCTGGGATCGTAAGGCTTGAATCTATTACGAGGTGGGCTTCCCACTGAGTATGAGTGTATCCTCTGGCTTTGTTTTTGATCTTGGGACTCCTTTCTCCCGGATGTTTTAGATCCTTGGGAGTTGGTTGTCTGAGATTTCTTAGCGGAGGTTGCAGGTGCATGCTGCCTTGGCTGAGCTGCACTCGCCTCTTCGAGGATAATCCAGCGCGAAGCGCGATGTAATGCATCATCTAGCGATACGGGCTCCCGAACTGTAAGCTCCTCAAATAATTTCGAGGTTTTTAACAATCCGTTTTGGAGGGCTTTCAGGGCCGTTGGATTATGCAGATCAGCGATTTTTGCTTTGACGGCTTTAAAGCTGTCAATATACGTCTGCAGTGAGTCGCCTGGCTTTTGAGTAAGTACCCACAGATCGGCCTCCGAGGTCTCGATCTGGATGAATACCGAATATTGCTTCAAGAATTCAGCTTGAAGTTGGGTAAAGTTGTCTATCGAGTTCGGTTTCAGGGAGGTGAACCATTCCAGGGCCAAATCTGTTAGATTTTCGGCGAAGAAACGGCAGCGCGCTGACTCGTGGTCACCCCCGGGTAGTCGCACCCTTGAAAAGGCAAATTTGAAGATTCTCATGAATGCCTTGGGATCGGTTTCTCCGTTATATCTAGGAAATCGGATGTTCCCGACATTGCCGAGCTGAGGGCTCGCGATTCGTGGAGTGAATGGGGTCTGATTGACTTCATCAATCACCCTGTCTATCTCAGGTGCTGAGCTTAGAGCACCGTGGACCTGTGATCTCATCCGCTGTAGCTCGGCGTTCGTTTCTTCGCAATACTTCTTGATTGACTCGAACCCATGTAAGGTGCCGGATCTCAAGTGATTTTCGTTATTGCTCGGGAAGCGGAGCAGGGATTCTCCGGCATGTTGGATCTCATTTATGTTCTCAGATCGGGCCTGATTGGTTAGTAGATCCGAGTTCGGGTCTACTCCTGGTAAGGTCGTTGTTGGCGTAACCTCTCCTTCCGCAACTTGGATCGTGGAAGGAATGAATATGGGATCTGATATCGTCGACTTGAACTGCGAGGCGGTGGCTGAGCCGACCATCCTGCTGGTTGAGGCGTTAATATCGGAGAAGTTTAGTCTTGTCACCGGTGGAGGTGGGAATGGCAATCCTCCCTGCCCAGGGGCAAAAAGGGATTGTGTCCCAGGTGGGAGGGCGGGCCTCCCAGAGGTGCCTGCCCGATTTGCTCTTTCGAGGTCGTCCTGGCGTGCTGCCATTGAGCGATTATGCTCTATGAGGCACGATATCAGGTTCCGGATCTCAGCTATATGATCCGGAGCCGATTGGTTCAAGGCTGCAGGTCCCGAGGGGTCGACAATGTCGTTGATCCCGGTCGAGACGCTTGCTCCCGAGGTGGTAATGGGAACGCTTGTTGTTCCGTCCAGGTCTGTTGAAACGATGTCGGTGGACTGGGTTAGAGAATGGAGGTGCTTATGACTCCGGATGATGTAGTAACCACTGCACTCGTTGTGTCCGCCATTGTCTTCTTTTGAGTGGTTGGTTTCGTAGGTCACAAAGAGGAAGTTGTTTTGCTCTTCCCCACAGACGGCGCCAAATTGTGAGAGCAGAATCTCACAACCTCAATCCTTGACTACTTTGAGGTTGAAGTGTATTAAAAAGACTTAGGAAAAATTTGTAAGAACTCGAGGGAAATTTAAGGGAGAAATGTTATATGTTTTTAATGCCTTTTTGCAGTCAAGAATTCGGTCCTTTTACAATGACTCTCACGTTCAAATTTATACAAGCTCGGGAAAATATAAACGTCTAAATCTTAATTTAAAACTCGGAATTGAATTCGTGATCTTCGGATAAATGCCCAGCTTGATCCTGGGGAGAGTGCATTTAATGTGTTTGACTTGCTTGTTGTAAGCTCCTTTTCCAACGGTCTCCTTCTTTTCCTACGTGCTCGGCCTCTTCCCAGATCGCGAGCTTGTGTTACGGGCTTTTCAGTGAGTCGGGCTTAATTTTAAGCACGCTAAGTCAAGCTGAACTTTTAGGTGTGGGATTTGGGCCCAACATCGGGAGCTGGGCGTTCGCGAGCTTGCTAAATTCTATCAAGGGAGAAACCCTTCCAGTCGGAACTCTCACCCTTGACAAGGTCGACGAGCTGTTGAACCTCAGCCGTCACTATCTTAGAAGAATCAATTGACTCTGCACAAAAAAAATATCAAATTTGAACAGAAGAAAACGGCGATTAAGAAATCCCCAGAAAAGGTGCTCGAATCAGCATACGAGGGATCGCGCTGACCAGTAATCTGAGCCCATCAATGTCGAAGTACCGACTCACCCTCAACGGACTCGCTGGAGATTCTGAAATAGAACCAATGCTCCCACCATTTGTCATCCCTCACATTGAATCTGAAAACGGACTGATTGACCTTCGCCGGAAAATAATAGGTCCCGCGAAGATGAGAATTCCCTTTGACGTTAAAGAGCTGGCGAAAGACCTCAGTGTCGAACACAACCCCAGACTCCTTAGAACGCACCCAGAGTGTGACAAGGGATCTCATCGCGCTGGGCATAAGCTATGGAAGGGCGAACCCGAGGTCGTTGATGATATTAGAAATAGCCGCCGGGATAGGAAAAGTGAGGCGGTATCTTAAAAAAACGCGGCATAACCGCATGCATAACCCTCCGGAGGATTCTCCGGAGAGCTATCAGCCGGCGGGATGAGCAGATCGCCGATATCAAGCCCGCACAAGGCATAGATATTTGCGAGCTCGGCAGCCAAAATCGTGCTCTTCGAGTGAGAGTCGAACCGCTCGGCGAGGGGGAGAGAAGTACCCAGCTGAGAAGAAGAGGCCATTGCAGAAAAAGCAAAAAATCGAGGTTGAAAAAGGAAGAAATCCGACCGGAAACGATGGAGGGTGAACTTTTACAAAGGAAAATATCTCGGGTAAAAGTAAGAATGAGGTGAAAACAGTTCAATTAATGGAGAAGAAATAATAATAATAAAAAATGAAAAGCGAAAAGACATCATTACCTCGGTAAATGGGAGCTGACGCGGCGTGAAAAGTTGAAGCAGCGAGAACCGCTCATTTATACCCACTCGCCCACTCATCCTGTCATATCCCTTAAAAGTCGCGCAGATGTTACAAGATCCATACGAACTTGGTATACGAGCAAGCAAGAAATCAATCAGAAGCCCGAGATTGCGAGATCGTATCGACTAGAAGATCAATTAAGTCCCGAGATCACTGTGTCGCATCCTCAACGATAAATCAGTAAAGATGTTGGGGGTAAATGTTGGGCCCAAATTCCACGCTCCAAGTCCAGCCTGATTGACCAGGCCTAGAATCAAGCCTAGCTCACGGTAAGGCCTCATAGAGCAAGCCCGCGAGCTGGGAAGGAGCCGAGTACGCAGAAAAGGGGGAGGTCGTTGGGAGAAGGAGCCCGCATCTAGCAAGTCAAATATATTAATTCAAAACCCCAGGATCAAGCTCAATAATAAAGTCTTAGATTGTAAATTTAAGTCTGTATTGAATGTGTATATTTAGGACTAAGCAGTTAGATTCTTTTGAGCATGTATAAGTTTCGAATATCGACTACAATGTAAAGGACCGAATTCTTGGCAATAAACAATAATACAATTTTCTCTCATTTTATCTAAATTCTCCTAAGTCCATACGACCTGAAAAATCCAAGGGTTGAGGTTGTGAGATTCTGCTCTCACGCAGAGGACGAGCTAATCGAGCTCAAACAGGAAGAGTTCGGACGTTGGTTAAGAGATTATGTATGTGTTTTAATTGCCTTGTTTAAACTTTCATATATAATGAATGATTTCTTTTACTCATTTTTTTATTTATTCGTGCAGGTTACGACAGAAAAGGCTAACAAAAAAATCTTTCCCACTTGGTTAGAAGAAATTTCGCGCTTTCCACTAGCAAACGTGCAGTCACATGTTATGTATAGTACACGGAGGTACGCTTTTAAGCTTCTTCAGGATGATAGGAGTGCGAGAACTTCATATTACGGTGTATCTACTCAGTCCGGTGATCTTGTATACTATGGTGTCGTACGTGAGGTTTTCGATGTGCAGTACCCGGTATTGCTCGATTTGAGATGCGTTGCATTTTTATGCGACTTGAACGACCCATTAGTAGGAAGCGGTGTGCGACACGACCAATTTGGTGTTACATCATTACATAGCAAAAGGCGACTCCAGAAATACGAGCCATTTGTACTTGCATCACAAGCAGACCAGGTTTGGTTTTTTCTTTTACGTTAATTTTTAATTTAGTATTGTTGCTTTCTCCGTAATTAAATTTTAACATGGTGTAGGTATGCTACATTCCCTATCCTCGGGTGACAAACAAGCAAGACACGTGGATTACAGTCACATCGATAAACCCGAGAGGTCGAGTTCATGTGATGTCTGATCATAAACCCCTCCAACAAAGCTCTGTAGGTTTGGGTTCAATCGAGCATTCCCTTGAGGTCGACCTTGTCGTTGATTTCACCATACAGGCAGACGATCGGGTATTTGAGGATTCAGAAGAAGAATTTGACGAATTTGGGGAAACTTCCGTTTCAGGAGAATCAGATTGCTCATCATCGGTTTCAGAGTAGTTTTAATTATAAAATTTGCATTGTAAAATATGTACTTGTATTTGTACTACATATGTAAAATTAGTAATATATTACATTTGATTTAAAAACTTAGACATTTGATTTACTTATATTTCTCGTTTACAAAACCAAAAATTAAAACAAAATGCTAAGTATACATCCGTGGGAAATATCCGACGGATTTCTGACGGATTTCCGACGGATTTCCGACGGATAAATTTTTAGCCGGGGTGATTCAGTTTTAGTTGGGGTTTCAACATCCGTCGGAAATTTCCGACGGATGTATACTTAGCATTTTTTTTTTTAGATTTCCGCTCTCTTTCTTTCTCTCGCTCTCTCCGCTGGAAGCTCTCGCCACCGCCGCCGGTCTCTTCTTGCCGCAGCCGGTCTCTTCTCGCCGCCGGTAAGTTTCCTCTTCCTCAATCTCTTCTCTTCTTCTCTTAATCTTTCTCTTCCTCAATCTCTAACTTCAATCTTCCATTTTTTTCAGGTAACCGCCGCCGCTCGTCGCCACTGCCCGCCGCCGCCGCTCGTCGGTCGTCGCCACCGTACGCCGCCGCCGCCGCTCGTCGCCACCGTATGCCGCCGCCGCTCGTCGCCACCATCCACTTTCCCTTGTAAATATAAGTGACAAATATTTTTATTTTAGTAAATTATGTTGTAATTTTAGTGATTTAATGATTTAGATTAATAATTTTAGATTAGTATTTAGATTAGTATTTATAAGTATTTTATAAATTGTGAATTTGTTAGATTAGTATTTCTAAATTTATATTTAGTAATTTATAATTTTGTTTTTAGGTTGTTAAATTTTTTCCTAATTTTATAAATCGTTTTTCGAATTTATAAATTAAAAACCGTTTTTGCGTAAATATAAAAATTATATAAAAATGTTTTTGGAAAATGTAAAATCAAAATTATAAATACTAATCTAACTATTATAAAAACTAATCTAACAAATTATTAATCTAAATCACTTATCTAACAATTATATAACAATTATAAAAATTATGAATACTAATCAAAATATAAAATAAAAAAACGTAAGTGTATTATAAACTTTGCATTCAATTATATACCAAATTTCACCACTCTCTTATTCGTCATCGTCGCGGCAACCAGCCGATGCGTATTGGATCTCAAAGCAACTGGGTCCAAAAACCGGTAACATGTCACTGCTTTAGGATCCAGTTGCCGTAGGATATAATACGCAAAGGTTTGGTAGACGAGACGATGAGGAAGAATAAAGTGGTGAAATAAGTATATAATTGAATCTAAATCAATAATCTAACAATTATATAAAAAATTATAATTGAATCTAAAGTTAATTATATACCTATTTCACTACTCTCTTCTCCGCAATCTTTGCGGCCACCAGACGATGCGTATTGGATCTCATAGCAACTCGGTCCGAAAGCAGCAACTGCTTTAGGACGTAGTTGCCATGGGATCTAATACGCAAAGGTTTGGTAGACGCGACGATGACGAAGAAGAAAGTGGTGAAATAAGTATATAATTGAATCATCGTTCGACGTACACTTACTTTTACGGTTTTAGAATTTTTACTAATTATAAACATATTCATAATTTTTTAAACGTTATTTGAAATTTTCGAGAGTTTTGATATTTTCAGGAATTTCTGAAATTTCTAAAATTTTCGGAAATTTTGTACTTAGACGAGAATTTAGAATATTTTTGGAAAATATAAAAATTAAGCGGGAACGTGTAAATTTTCCGGATTATTGGAAATTTTTGGGATTTTGGAAATTTCCGTGAATTGTGAAATCCGTGGGAAATTTGAACTTCCGTGGGATTTTGGAACTTCTCGGGAAATTTGAACTTTCCGGGATTGCTATTACCAACTCCAGAAGCATGTTGAATGAGATCTTTGTATTGAAAACACGGTTTTCAATACAAAGATCTCCTTCAACATTTTTCTGGAGTTGGTAATAGCAATCCCGAGAACTTCAAAATTCTCGAGAAATTCAAAAGTCCCGAGAATTTCAAATTTTCCATTGATTTCACAATTCACGGAAATTTCCAAAATCCCAAAAATTTCCAAAATCCCGAGAATATTAATTTTACGTTTTTCCCGCAGGAATAACGAGGACGCTCAGTTGGGCGGTGGTTCCCAAGGACGCCGTTCTCGGGGTTCTCGGGCTACGCCTCCTGGTAGATCGAGCTCGGGAACTCACGCAACAGACTCCCAGCAATCCGTTGCTCGGAGCAGGATTGCGATCGAGGAAGTAGTCCATCAACCAAACCGGAGCAATTGCATCCGTCTCGACCCGAACTTGGAGGACAGGACTTGGTAAGTTACATTTCCGATTATTATTTCAATTTATATAGATTTTTAATCCTAACGTACTGAATTCTTTTTTAATGTTTTCAGGTTTAAGTTCTCGCATGAGATAACCAATGCGATCTTGCAGATGCTCCACAACCTGTTGTAAAAACCGTACAAGTTGTACTCGGACATGCCAGCCGACGAGAAAGACTTGTGGCACCAGACTTTCGCGGTAAGTCGTTTTTTAATATATCTTTATTTTTTTAGTTCATTTTGTTATTTTTTATTTTGAAAACTAACATTATGTTTTTTTATTGTAGCAAGAGTTCACGTGGGCCCCTAATCATACGACGGAGGTTTTTGGCCAATTCGACAAGTATACCGCAATTTTGTACTCGAAGCACATGTACGAGTGGAAGCAGAAGTGGAAGTACGGAAAATCCAAGACGAATGACCTCGAGGACAACGTGTGGAAGGGCTTCTGCGATTACTGGAGTGAGGCGAAGACGAAGAGAGACGAGACCGACGATCCCGACAACTCTTCGATCATTTGAAATTAATGTTTTTTTTTACATTAAATTAGTTTTTGTAATGAATTATTTTTTTAATGATAATGAATTTTTATTAATTAATTTCTATAAAAAAAATCATTTCATTTTATTTAATAATTATTAAATTTGAATAAAATCAAATTCAATATCCGTCGGAACGTAATCCGTCGGAAATATATCCGACGGATTTCCGACATGAATTTCCGATCAAATATATGTATGTATATCCGTCGGAATCCCATCGGAAATATATCAGACGGATTTCCGACGTGTATTTCCGATCAAATATCCGTCCGATATCTGTCGGAAATATGATCCGTCGGAATACCGTCGGAAATAGTTCTGTCGTGATTTCGACGGGTTTTCGACGTTTAGTTCCGACCTAACATTTGTCGGAATATTCGTCGGAAATATAGTCGTCGATAATCCGTCGGAATATTTCGACGAGCTAGTTCCGTCGGAATAATCTGACGGATATTAATTTCCGACGAGCTAGAACCGACGGACAATATCCATCGGAAATTCGTCGGTAAGGGTGTTTTCTGACGGAAATGGCCGTCGAAAATCGCTTGTAGTGAATTGTCTTGTCATGATATCGAAAGGGAAAGAGTCTTGAAGGTCCTTGGCACTATGATCTTTCGGTGAGACCCAGCAATGATTGCTTTAGAATCATTATGTGAGATAATGTATTGAATCTGGGAAATCTGCAATGCCCGCAGAGAAGTACATGGTGGTTCGATTTGAAACTGATTTAGCAATATGTGGATCGCTAAATTGAAGGTCATTGCAGAGTTCTAAAGAAAATGTGGATCTCCGTGTTTTCAAACCTCTTCCTTATTCTTGGTTTCAATGTTTGCTTGAGGTAAAGCAAAAGACTAAGTATGGGGGAGTTGATGTGTTGCGTTTTTAACGCATTCTAACTCTTGTTTTGAATGGTTTTTGAGTCTTCGTCAAGTCTTTTTAGTCCTTTTGAGTCATTTCAGGTCAAAAGGCTACTCAGGACGAAGTTTGGGCTAAAGAGCGAGGAAAATGCGGAAAGTGCAGAAAAGAAGAGCTGGATCGATCGATCCCATCACTGGATCGATCGATCCACCAAGCCGCGCAACTTCTGGATCGATCGGACCACCCAGATCGATCGATCCAGCTCCAGATCTACTTGGGCTTCTCTGTTTCGGCCCAAATTCGCCTGATTTCGACCCTAGATGGCATGGGACTTATTAAAAACGATTTTATGGTTTTTTTTAGACTACGCTTGATTTTATTCATCAGAGAACTTCTGGTTTTGCTCTTGTAAGATTTGGGGAGACGTATCTCTACTTCATACCGGAGAAGATTTCTGAACCCTATTTTGATTTCTATTTATTTGATTATGAATTTCTCTTTCAATCTCTATGTTTTCTCTGCAATCATGTCTGAGTAATCACCTTGTTAGGTTTTTAGAGTTTCAAAGAATTTTCATGAATCACTGAAACGGATCTGTAAGATTAGGGAATTATATAAAGTTCTTCATCTATTGTTGAGATTAATGCTTATACTAGATTGATCACCTAGTTTCTGATCTTAGGATTATTCTAAACATCAAAAGTGATTTAGGTTTTCTGATAGAACATAGATGAGCAAATCGTCATTGGCCAACAAAAGCTGATGCTAAGGCGATTTGTGAACTAATCAAACCTGAACTTTAATGCTTGCCTAGAACTTTAAGGTCAAACGACAGTTTAGATTCTTAGGTTATTAGGCATAGTAGGTAGTACCACGACAGTGGGCTAGCTAGATATTCATGTTTGAGTTCGAGAACGGTTCTTAATTCTCTCCCTAATCGATAATATGTTTAGTGAATCTAGATTTCCTGTGAATTACCTAAAGATCTAGCGTTTTCTCTTATTGAATTTATATCGTTTTAATTGTCTTCCATAGTTTTAAAAGTCACAATTGCAACCAACTATCATTCGTCTTAGCTTTAATTTCTTCTTGCATTCTCGTAGCGTATCATTTGATCTCTGTGAATTCAATCCTTAAATACTACATCGATATACTAGTAGATTGCGGTAGTGTACACTTACGGTTTTAATTGACTTAGTGAAAACACTTGAATCAGTGGCAAGGTCAGATGGTGAGCTAGATAGGTCCTTTAAGCTTTCTCAATCCTTTTTTCATAATACCCTTGACCTTCAAGGAACTTGACATCCCTAGACACATAGGTGCGGTTGTTGATGGGGTCATAGCACTTGTAACCCTTTTGAGAGGTTGAATATCCAAGGAACATACACCTAGTGCTCTTGGCTTCTAGTTTGTTCCTTTGTTCACCTGGTACAAATACAAAAAAAAACACACTCAAACACTCGTAAGTGATCAATAAAGGGCTTGGTTTTGTTGAGTACCTCAAATGGTGATGAGTCTTGCAAGACTTTGGTTGGAATTCGATTGATGAGGTAGCATGCTGCTAACACCGCATCTCCCCAAAACCTCTTTGGCACATTGTTGTGGAACATCATGGATCTAGCCACTTCCATAAGGTGCCGGTTCTTCATTTCCGCCACTCCATTTTGTTGTGGTGTGTAAGGACAACTTGTTTGATGTAGGATCTCATGCTTAGCTAGGTGCTCTTTGAATCTATGGTTTGTATATTCACCTCCATTATATGATCTAAACACTTTAATCTTGGCATTGAATTGGTTAGTAACATAGTTTTGAACGTTTTTGAAAGCTTCAAACACACGGTCCTTTGATGGGAGTAAAGTAATCCAATTATACTTCGGTTTTTCATCAATAAAGGTTACAAAATACTTGCTACTATCCCTAGACATGCATGGTGAAGTCCAAACATCCGAATGTACTAAGTCAAAACAATGTTCATAAAGAGTAGACGATTTAGGGGAAACGGTTCTACAATGTTTGCTAAGAATACAAGCTTCGCAACTAGAGTGATCAAAAGAAGCATGAGGCAATATTAATTCAAGAGCACGAGCATGGGGATGACCTAATGTAGCATGCCACATAGCATTTAAACTAGAAGAATAACAAGAACTAAAAGTGAAAGCATCTGATTTGTTTGGTAAGGTGTCTTCAAGAACATAAAGCTCATCTTTGGTTCCACCTTTCCCAAGTAACTTCACATTCTCAATATCCTAAAAATGAACATCATTAGGACCAAATATTTCATAACAATTAAGGTCTTTAGTTTCCCTCTTAACCGATAGTAGATTCGAGGTAAACTTAGGTACAAACATTGCTTCACTATCCTTGTTAAACAAATTTAATTTTGCAATTCCTTCTATGGGAATTCCATCACCATTAGCTATAATCACTTTAGAGCTGGTTTTATGTTGCTTAGAAGCTTAGAATTACTAATCATATGATGAGAAGCACATGAATCTACAACAAGTGTGCTACTAGGTTTATGGGAAAAGATAGTGATACCGGATTGTTTTGAGGCAAAGGCTTTGATGAGAGCCTCCAAATTGCTTTTCCTCACATATTCACTGAAAACAGCCATGGCCACCTCTTCTCTTTGTGTGGACGTGCTTGCTTGTCCCGGTTCACCCACATCTTCATGAAAGAGGTTAGCTCTTGAATCCTTGAATTTGGTAGGCTTGAGGTGCGGATGGGGGATCCAACATTTGTCCTTGATGTGTCCCTTTCTCTTACAATGATCACACACCCATGGCTTCTTCTCATCTTGCTTGTACGTTCCTTTGTTGGCCGAAATGAGTTCTCCCTTTCTAAAGAGCCCAATGGAACCTTGCTCCTTTTGGATTCAGGAACACACATCATCAAGGCTTGGGAGCTTGTCCTCTCTTAGGATGTGCTTGATGAGATCATTAAAGGGTTGATTCAAAGTGAGGAGGAGACCAAACACCTTGTGTTGTTCACGCCTTTCATTTAGCACATTTGGATCCATCGTGCTTGGCCTAAGCATCTCTAGTTCGGCCCATAGTGATTGGAACCTTCCAAAGTGAACTCCATATCTTCTTGGCTTAGGTCGTTGATAGTCTTCTTGAATTCAAAAACACGGCCCGGGTTTGACACATTACCATAGACATTCTTGAGAGTTTCCCAAAGAGCCTTATCGGTCTCACAATAGGAGTAAGCTTCAAGAATGAGACCAAGCACCGTTTGATCTTCTTGGAACCACTTGGCTTCTTCATCCTTCTCTCCATCTTTGGTATCTTCTTTTGGCGTTTTGTCCTCCAAAACGTGATTCCAAAGACCCCGACCACACAAGGCGGTTTTTGTGGTTCTAGACCACAATAAATAGTTTCCTCCTTTGAGGATTACGGGAATCACAATGGGTCTTGAGCTTTCGGTTGTAAGAACACTAGAACCAATTGTTGTAGCCCAAAGAAATCGAAGAGAAAATACAAAAAAAAAGATATAAGGAATGTCGAATCAAGTGAAGAGGTGAGATTTAAGAAGCTTAGAGAATAGAAAATCAAGAATCAAGAATCGATTTCAACTTGCTCTGATACCATGTTATAATTTGAGAGAGAGTTGAGAATAAGAGAGAGATTATAGAAGAAAGCAATATTCCCAAAATGTGTATTCATTTGTTTTCTATTACAATTTATATATAGATATACAAAGAGAACATTCTAGATAAGATATATATGGTCTAACAAGTGCAACATGTGAAGAGAGAGAAGAGGGGGCTGGTCCTCGTCCAAATGTGATAGTGACATGACTTAACGTTCATATTAACGTTGGAGAAAGGAGGGACCACCATACGGACCAAGCTTGGAACAAGTAGCTTCTCTTCAATATATGTTGGAACCAGGGGCGAAGCTATATGGTAAAGAGGTGGTGCACATGCACCCATAATATTTTCAAAATCTCATGTATTTTTTAACTAATTTATTATGTGCACCCATAATAATTTGCACCCATTAAAAATTAGATAAAACCAAAAAGAACAAAACAAAACAAATTATATCTATTTAACAAGATAAAACAACTTAACCCATTGAAAAAAACAAAAATCATTACAAGAAAACACAGTTTTTGTGACCACTTTTTGCGACTCTTTTTTTGTCACAAAAATGTGGGACGAAAGTGTGACTAATTTGCGACTACTCATAATTCAGCGGCAAAACAGTTGCAAATTAATGACGAAACAGAAGAGTCATAAAAGAGTCGCAAATTTGTGACTGATTTGTAGTATGACTTTGTAGTCGCAAAATTAGTCCCAAATTTGTGACTGATTTGCTTCGGTTTTGCCACTTCAGTCGATTTTTTAAAGCAATTAACGACGAAACATAGTAGTCACAAAAGGGTCGCAAATTTGTGACTGATTTGTAGTCTTACTTTGTAGTCGCAAAAGTAGTCCCAAATTTGTGACTGATTTGCTTCGGTTTAGCAACTCCACTCAAATTTTTCAAATAAATTCATCAATATATAATTGTAAATATGTTAATTTATAACTTTTAACATATATTTGAACTGCTATATACACAGAATCATTGTAAAGTCATATTCAAACATTCTAGGTTCTTAAAGTTTAGGGTTTAGGGTAATTGTTTTTTATTTAAAAAAAGTGTCACAAAAGGGTCCCAAATTTGGGACCGTTTAGCAACTCCACTTCATTTCCTTAATACTAGTTACAAAAGGTCCCAAATTTGCGACCGTTTAGCAACTCCACTCGGATTTTTTTAATAGTAGTCATAAAAAGGTCCCAAATTTGCGACCGTTTAGCAACTCTACTCGATTTTTTAAAAAAATCATCAATATTGGATTGTAAATATGTCAATTTGTACGTTTTTACATAGATTTGAACTACTATATACACATAATCATTATAACAAAGAAAACAAATTTTAAATTCCAATTTTTTAAACTTATGTTTGTATATTCTCAAAAATGTAGTAAATGTATATGTGTTTTATATGGAATGATTTTGAAAGATAGAAATTTTTAAAAATTTATTTACCATATCTTATTTTACTGTTTAAATAGAGAGTTTTAGTGTTAGAATTAGAATAAGAATGATTGCAAATTCATATTTAGAATAAAAATGATTGAAAAATTAGGGTTTAGGGTATAGATTTGTGATTTATTAAGTATAGTCACAAAACAGTCTCACTTTTGCGACCACTTTAAGACAATTTTGCGACCATTTCAAATTTTATCAATTTTTTTGATGAAATATTAAGCGGCAACTGATCCCTCCTATTTTTTCTATTTGCGACCAATTGGAATTATTTCCTTTCTCTTTCTCTTCCCTTCTATTGTCGATGTCTCAATCTCTGAAACTCTCTCAATCTCCGATAATACTTCCCAAGGCAAAAGAAAGTAGAGGCCAAGGTGGTCTCTCAACCACAATTCCTCATACTCAGGTATTTTTCTCTACCCCTCTCTCTCTCTCGAGATCTATCGCGATCTCTAGGCTTCGGGATTCCGGATTGTTCCCGATCTGGATTCCTTGTATGGAATTTTAAATCTAGGCTTCGATTTCCTAGATTGAGCGAGAAAGCTAGAAGCTTTATCAAAATTAGATTTCTCTTTTCAGTTTACTATTCCGATTGATAACGGATATGTTGTGAAGAACGCAGAGGCTGATTCACAAAGAACACTGTAAAAAAACTCTCTTTCTTCTCGATTCTGAGAAAAATTTGGGATTTGGATTTTCAATTTTTAGGGTTTTGTGTTGAATTTTTTTTTTTGTTAGGTACCCATATGTTACTGGAACTTCAATTGTTGCAATCAAGTACAAAGATGGTGTTTTAATGGCTTCCGATATGGGAGGTATGTTTTATACATGCATGAACAGTTAGTAATCAGGATGTATGTAATGTTAGCTTCATGCGTATGGTTACATTTCTGTTTCTTTATTGTGTATTCAGCCCGCATTTTCTGTATGATTAGTAACTTTTGATACAGTTCTTCAGTTGTTACTGTATTTTTCTATTATGCTTGTGAGATTTAGAAATGATAATGTATGTGTATGAAGTTATTAACAGTTAGCAATCAGTATGCCTAGATTGTTAGACTTGTGCGCATGAATCCTCGTGATATATGTCTCATTGGTGTCTATTAGTATGGTTAGTATATATCTATTGTTACAGTTCCTTAGCTGTTACTGTGATTTTCTAATTTGCTTGCGAGATGTAGAAATGATCAAGAAACCGAGATGGAACGTTTCTGGTTAACTTGGTTTTTGCATCTTTTAGAGGGGTCTGAGATAAGTCAAGGAATTAAGTTCCAAGGCTATTATGTAGAAAAAATTTTGAACTGGCTTTTAGCCACCCGGTTGATAAGAATATGTATCTGTTGCTAAGCATCTATGCATGCCACTGCGTTCTTGTGTCATTAGTTTCACATTCTTTGGGCGTTTGTCTTGCCTACCTACGTATTCTTTCTAGTATATTTTGTTACTGTTCGTTGGTTTGTTACTACTTCTTATCGTTATTAATTTAAGATATAGGATGGATTATGAATTGAGTGCTTCTTTCATCTAACTGAGTGTGCAAGTTTGAATGAATCAGAGAATAATGTTGAAAAGTTATGCACTCCTTTTGTTTTCTGCTTTGGTTTTCTCATTGCCATCTATTGTTAATTTTGTCAAAAGATGACAACTGAGAATAAACATTAATACCATTGAAATAGTTTGATTTAGAATAGCTTAACACCAACTCACGATGTAAGAACTATGATTTGTCAGTATGGTTTATGCTTTTGATGGTATATCTATGTAATTTCTGCACCAGAGAGATGATGTTTACTGTGGCTTCGGCTCACTTTTAAACTTTTACGAATCTGCAGGTTCATATGGATCCACCTTAAGATACAAGAACATTGAGAGGATGAAGGCTATTGGTAAGCATTCTCTTCTTGTTTTTATTTTTTTTTGCACATGAACACACACACTTATAGGAAAACAGAGCGTTAATCTGATGATGTCGTTGCTTGCTTCAAATTTTTTCACAGTTCATTGATGGAGGAATGGTCTCTCCAACAGTCTGTGCACGCCATTTCGGGTGGGTTTCCCGGCGGCTACTTTGGTGCTAGCAGTCGCAAGATCCGAAGCGGTGCTTGACTTGCAGGTGGCGCGTGGGGATCACAGGGTTGCACGAATGCTCCTTATATTGAATCTAAATTGTTTTTTGATATTTTTGGATATTTTGGTTTTTGATATTTCTGATATTGAATAGGAATTTTTATTTTCGGATATTGAATCGGAATTTTAATTTTTGGATATTGAATCGAAATTTTTTTTTTGTTTTTTTTTTGCTCTGTTTTTACTAGAAGTGGCAAATTAGTCTCTAAATTACTACTAATATTGGGAGTCACATATCAGTCCTAAATTTGTGACTAATATCGAAAGTCATATATCAGTCCCAAATTTGCGACTAATATTGGGAGTCACATATCAGTCTCAAATTTGCGACTGTTTTTGGGACCATTGAATTTAGCGACCAAATATTTGCGACTACTTTGTTTGGTCACAAAATGGTCGCAAATGACTCATTTGCGACCATTTTGGGACTCTTTTGGGGGTCGCAAAAATTGTGTTTTTTTTAGTTTAATAACTTAAACTTTAATGTCTACTTATGTTAACCAATTTTGTTTTTGTTAAAATTCCTAATTAATATGATATTATATTTTTTTAATTTTTATTTAATATTTATTAATTTAATTAGTGCATCCGGTTAAAAATTCTTATAGATTCGCCCTTGGTTGGAACATAGAATCTCATGTTGGAACGTGTTCATCACTTGAATCATTCTTGATCAATAATTTTTTCTTTTTCCTTGTAATTTTTGCTCATTCCTTGCTTTGATTCTATCCCGTTTAGAAGCTCCCGAGGTGTCTCAACGCCATGAAACGTTTGAAAAAAACTCCCTAGTCTATTGTTTGTGACTTGGTTCAAAACCTCCTCCATTGGAGAGAGTCAAAGAATTTTCATGGAGCACAAAAACACCCAAATCCGATCTGAGGCAAAGCTTCTTTACTCTCTTTGGACACTGTAAGAACATCACATGAACTGTGCAAGAACATCCCATGAACTGTGCATATGAGAGGAATACGAGTAGATCTGCACGAAGCACAAATATTAAATCCTTTCTTTAACTTTTCCTCTGTTCTTTGCAGCCTCTTCTGCTGTTAACCATATCAAGCTCGTCATGACCAAAAGAATGGAACACAAGAATGTCCCTGCAAGCAACAAAATTGGGAAATGTTTTCATTGGATATATAATTTCGTCTGAGCACCTGATGCGCAATAACCAAAAGAATGCAAACTTAATAGTGACGATACATCAATCACCCAAGAAATTTCATAGGTTAAAGAAGCAGAATTAAGGAGATGTTTAAAATATAATCATATCACAAAAGCACCTTCAGATCGGAGATCGCAGCAGAAACAAAAAAACTAACATTAACAGAAACCTAAAAAGCATTATAAGTTCTGTATGAAAAAATTACTAAAAGTTCCAAAAGAGACTTTCCCATAATCCTCAGTCACAGACTCACAGTACCTTTAGTTATATCCTTCAGTTTTACAGGAATGGTCAAGGATGGTTCCTTGTTATGGGAGCAAAAATAATACAACATAGACCTAACGATAGAGATAATCAAAAAGAAATAAGAAAATAATATGACTTGGGTGCAAAGCAAAAGGATTACGGTTTCTTGAGAGAAACTCATCCAAATGGTGGAATCAATGAGTGCATCATAAAAATGTATAGATAAAAAATGAGTGCATCACCTTCTTCCAATATGCTGATCTCATCATTAATTAATAATCTTGGTGTAAAACTTATAATATATATCATCCAAAATTCCAAATCATCACTATATTCTTTATATGAATTTCCCGATGTTCATACCGTAGCGAGAGGTCCGAGAGAATATATGTACGTGAGGGTAGTTTGTTGGTCCATTCTACAAATCGAACTACTACATGACAGAAACATGTATGATGTACTCTATATTTATACCTACGATTGCGTATATTGGTCGGGAAAAATATTCTTACCAAAATGGTAAATGACAATACTAGTTTGGTTCAATTTCTTGATCTGACTTAAATTTAAACTTTAACCAAACCAGCCAAAACCAAGTAAGTCTGCAAGGATGGCGAACATAATACAAAAGGTAAAGCCACTTTCGATATTAGCAACATTAATGGCGATGAAATTATTTTATCGCACTATATAATTGAAAATCTCAACACACGATATAAAATAAAATAAAATAAATCATTTTATTAATAAAACGATTTAATCTCATTTTGTTATGGAAAAAAATCTTGGATTCATCCCTAGGGATAAACCTCTTAATTCACCTTATTTTTTTAGGCAATCAAAATATGATATCTAATTTATTTAAATAAAATAAAAATTAATATTATCTTAATAAAAGTTATGGTGGTAATTATGCCTACTATTTATATTTGAGTTTAAGATTTAGGGTTTATATTTATGGTTTAAGGTTTAAGGTTTATAGTTTAGGGTTTATGGTTTAGGGTTTATGGTTTAGGGTTTATATTTATAGTTTAAGGTTTAGGATTTAGAGTTTATGATATATGGTTTAGAGTTTAGGGTTTAGAGTTTAGGGTATATGGTTTAGAATTTAGGGTTTAGAGTTAAGAATTTAAACGAGAAGGAGAATAATGAAGATATAAGAAAAACTAAAAAAATGTATCGTCTCATTAATATTAATTTTTATTTTGTTTAAACTAATTATATGATATATTTTTATTAGTTTGAAAAAGAGGGGGTGAATAAAGAGGTTTAACCCTAAGAGTGAATCCAAAAATGATTATTTTATAAGTTGTCTCTCATAATTAACCTTAAATAAGATAATATCATAGATTTCATGCTTTCATTTGCTACTAACCTCATGCTTTCATTAGCTTCCAAGCATGTTTTAATGATTGTAGGATGACATTACAACATTGCCCCAAAAGGTAAAAAAATTGATTTTGTCAATTACTGAAGATTCCTTTTAATCTATTGATTACATGGAAAAAATTGATTGTATAAAAACGCATTTAGTTGGTCGCAAAGTTGAAATAATAAGAAAAAGTTTATAATACTCAAAAGTATAATTATAAAACAAAAATCCTAGTATGATGATATTTGAGACTTTGAGAGACTACAAGCACGTGTGTGCCAAAGGCATGTAATTTGGTTCGGCGGCTAAGTGAGGGACCATAACAGTTCCCAAGGAGTTACTGATACGATTATGTTCCGTACATGATCCTTATTTGTTATTAATCCCTACACTTAATCCCTCTGTTTATTACTTCCTCTGATTATTATATAAGGGGTTTTCTCTAAAAACACGGGAATTAATAAAAAAAAAATTTGCTTGAAACATTAATTAACAGTATTTAATTATTCAATTAAAATCAATTTAAACATTAAATGTTACTGTTAAAATATAAAAATTGGTTAATTAAAACATTAAATACTAACATAACTTTTCTTAGTTAACAGATGAGTTATCACTGCTCACGTTTTTGAATTTTAGAAAGCTCACAGTTTGGAGCCAAATTTTACATAATCATTTAAAACCAAAATTTTAATTTTTTTTTGCAAGGGAGCCAAAATGCTAAAGGATTAAGTAATATTCCTATATAACCTTCAAACTTACAATGTTTTACATATTATTCATGGATTCAAAACTCTTATAAAAACAAAACAAAATGTCTACAACCCCTTACCTCTTATATACAAAAATATATGGTGTACTCTAATCAACACTTGTAATTCGTGTAAGTGAGGACCACACTATCTCTCTCTTTTTAAATAAGTAAAATTGGTGGCAATTAATTCCACATGTCATATTTTTTACCCTTTTTCAGAGACTAAAAGTCACAACTATACTCTCACAGTCAGTAAAAACTAAAATTGATGAAATAGATCTAGCGTTAAATACACACATGGAAAAACCATAAGTGATTTAATTCAAATTTGGGTTTGACCGGAAACAAAAAAGTGCATAGATTTAATAATTATGAATTACAAAATGTTACTAAGAAATAGCGATACCATCATTGTAAATTTGAATTATTTTGACATATTTCTTGTTGTCAACAAATATAAATAAATTAAAACAGCATTTCATTTTGGAGCTATAAACTTTATATAACTAATACTTCCTCCGTTTCTTTTTATAAGTAGTTTTAGAGATTTTGTTTTGTTTCACAATATAAGTTATTTTCATGTTTCTATGCAACTTTTACCTTTATCGAATACTGTGTGGCCAATAATATTCTACAGTTTTTTTTATGATTGGTTGGATTATTTTTAATTTATATATTAAATGATATTTTTTGGTAAAAGATGAGTTTCTTAATAGTTTGTACTTTTAGCCAAAACTACTTATAAAAAGAAACGGAGGGAGTATCATACAAATGTAAATCATTTTGGTATCTTATAGTCAAATTTTGTTTGTTCGTATCAAAATCCCAATAATTTTACAAAATAATTACTAGGATTTTGATTAATAACATACATAATAGCGGAACTACGTTTTAACGCGATTCCGTAAAATATTTTATTTAAAAAAATGTGTGTAATGATGTTAAATAAATGCGTTTTAGTTTTAAAAAATTACAATTAAAAGTTCATTAAACAAATAAGTGGGATTATAGTAGTTTAACTGAGTTGTTGTAAGATACAAGTTTGCCTACTGAAAAACATTAGTTTTAAGGTATAGTTAAACTATTAGACAATTGATATAATGTTGCTGCAATTGTGATTAATTGATTACAATATGATAAAAAAAAGGGTATAACTAACATAAATAAATACCCTCCACTAGGACCAAACAAACCAATCTCCCATTCTTCCGTCACCTTCCTTCGACCCATCGTCTTAATTCCACAACTTCACTCTCTTCTTAATTAACTCTGAGAGTAAGAAGAAACAAACAGAAGAAGAAAAAGCCAAAACTTTCAGAGAAATGATCATTCTCTCTCTTCTTCTCCACCTTCTTCTTCACCTCATCAATTCTCCTCCTTCTCTTTCTCTCTCCCCCGACGGCATCGCCTTACTCTCTCTCAAATCCGCCGTCGATCAATCTTCCACCGCCTCCTCCTCCTCCGCTTTCTCCGATTGGAACGATAACGATTCCGATCCTTGCCGTTGGTCCGGCGTCTCCTGTATGAACATCTCCGACTCCTCCGGCTCTCGCGTCGTCGGAATCTCACTCGCCGGAAAACGTCTCCGTGGCTACATCCCGTCGGAGCTTGGCTCGCTAATCTACCTCCGCCGTCTCAACCTCCACGACAACGAGCTTTTCGGCTCGATTCCGGCTCAGCTCTTTAATGCGACGGCGCTTCATAGTCTCTTCCTCTACGGGAACAATCTCTCTGGTTCTCTGCCTCCTTCGATCTGTACCCTTCCCAGGCTTCAAAACCTCGATTTGTCGGGAAATTCGCTCTCTGGAACTCTCTCTCCGGATCTCAACAAGTGTAAACAGCTCCAGCGGTTGATCCTCGCCGCCAACAACTTCTCCGGTGAGATTCCGGTAGAAATCTGGCCGGAGCTGAAGAATCTCGCACAGCTCGATCTCTCTTCAAACGAATTTACCGGTGAGATTCCGGAAGATATCGGGGAACTCAAATCCCTATCTGGTACTCTCAATCTCTCCTTCAACCATTTATCCGGCGAAATCCCCAAATCCCTAGGAAACCTACCTGTCACAGTCTCTCTCGATCTCCGGAGCAACAATTTGACCGGAGAAATCCCTCAAATGGGCTCATTCTCCAACCAAGGACCAACCGCATTTCTCAACAATCCGAAACTATGCGGATTCCCTCTCCAGAAATCGTGCAAAAACACCGACGAAAACTCACCGGCGACTCGGAAATCGCCGGAGAACAACGTTGATTCCAGGAAAGGGCTAAGCACGGGACTAATCGTGCTGATCTCGGTGGCGGACGCCGCGAGTGTAGCCCTAATTGGATTGGTGATAGTTTACTTGTACTGGAAGAAAAAAGACGCAGACGGAGGATGCAGCTGCACAGGGAACGAGAAGCTCGGTGGTGGTTCGGAGAAGGGAAAACCGTGCTGCTGCATCTCAGGGTTCCCGAAAGAAGACGATTCAGAAGCGGAAGGTAACGAGAGAGCAGAGGGTAAAGGAGAAGGAGAGCTTGTAGCGATCGATAAAGGGTTCTCGTTCGAGCTAGACGAGTTGCTAAGAGCTTCTGCGTATGTTCTTGGAAAGAGTGGGTTGGGGATAGTGTACAAGGTGGTGCTCGGGAACGGAGTTCCGGTGGCGGTGCGGCGGCTTGGGGAAGGAGGAGAACAGAGGTATAAAGAGTTTGTGACGGAGGTTCAAGCGATGGGGAAGGTGAAGCATCCTAATGTGGTGAAGCTAAGAGCTTATTATTGGGCTCCTGATGAGAAACTCTTGATCAGTGACTTCGTCAATAATGGCAGTTTAGCTGATTCTCTTAGAGGTAAACCTTACCACTTCTTCTTCTCTTCTTGGGATTGAATTAATTTACTGAATTGACCATAAAATAAATTATAGGTTGACTTTGTCAACGCCTCTGTATGTTGACGTCAGATTGAGGTTAGATGTGACATAGTGGTGAAAGATCCCATCTACTAATCCTTCAAGCTTCTTTTTTTATTTAATTTTATTTTAGTTTTGTTTTATCTACACTACACACACTCCAATATTTTGTCTTAACATGTTTTTTTTGTTGTTGTTAAAAGTGGACTAAGATTTGTTTCTTTCTCTTTTAGGCATCTTTTTATAGTTTAGATATAAGTAACACGTAAAATCGTAGAGTAGAAGTAATTAGTAGAGAAAAGAGACAATTATGAGAGAGAGATGACTTGAAGGCTACGAGTAATGATGATTCTACATACCCACCTCTCTGGATCTTTTAGTTGACCCGTCTTTTTCTCATCGTAATTATTTTTTGTTTTTATTACAATAGGGAGGAATGGTCAACCATCACCAAGCCTAACATGGTCAACGCGAATCAAGATCGCTAAAGGAGCGGCACGTGGACTAGCGTATCTACACGAGTGCAGTCCAAGAAAGTTAGTACACGGCGACGTCAAGCCTTCAAACATCCTCTTAGACTCATCCTTCACTCCGTACATCTCCGACTTTGGTCTCACACGTCTCATCACCATCACCGCCGCTTCCTCCTCCTCCAACGAGCCCTCCTCCTCCGCTACTGGCGGTTTCTTAGGCGGAGCTCTCCCTTATACTTCCATCAAACCCGCAGACAGATCTAACGGATACAAAGCCCCCGAAGCTCGTCTCCCTGGAAGCAGGCCCACACAGAAATGGGACGTTTACTCCTTTGGTGTCGTGCTCATGGAGCTTCTTACCGGTAAATCGCCGGATTCGTCGCCGATAAGCTCTTCCTCGTCGTCGACTGTGGTTGTTGAGGTGCCGGATTTGGTGAAGTGGGTGAGGAAAGGGTTTGAAGAGGAGACTCCGTTGTCGGATATGGTTGATCCAATGTTGCTACAAGAAGTTCACGCTAAGCAACAAGTCTTGTCCGTTTTCCATCTCGCTCTTACTTGTACCGAAGGTGACCCTGAAGTTCGTCCACGTATGAAGAATGTCTCCGAGAACATCGACAAAATTTGATTCCATTCTTTTTTGTATTCCATTTTCTTTTACTATATCTCCGATAGTTCTTACAAAAGATGCCCATAAGTCACTCCGGAGTCTAGGGATCAGTCGTCGATCTGTTTTTGTTGAATAATTAATTATTTGTAATGAAAAATTCAATCATATGGGTTATACTTATAAAAAATGTCGTAAACACAACTGTTGCCACAAAGTCGAAAGATGACTTATTCTGGGGATGGATCTTTAGATGAGGCTACCTTTTGTTGTTATGAAATTTAAGTCCTTTTCTCCTTAGAGTCGTGCTAACACACTTGGCTGTTAAATCCAGGCAGCTGCTTAAGAAATAAGACGCTCTTTGTTGCCCATTTCAAACGCCAAACTGAAATATCACATATGTAAGTAGTACCTTTAATTTCCTCTTTAGTTCTTGGAGCAAGTTTTCATGACTAATATTTTATCCTCCATTTTTCAGCATCAATTTCTTTAAAGATGTTGGAGAGAAGTTGTTCATGTTCGACTTATGGTAGAACCCCAGGGCAGGCATGTGGGCTGTTGCTATGTTAAGTTTGCTTCTACTAACGAAGCAAAGAAGGTGAGAGTAGTTTTTAGTAATGATGAAAAGTATTTTAGTAGTCATTTGAAAAGTACGATTGCTGATTATATCTTTTATACTGTAGGCGCTGCAAAAGAAGAACGGTGAATATTTGCACAATCGCAAGATTCTTGTTGTTGTTAAGACCGTTTCATGCCCTCCACGACCCAAGTAAATTGATTTTCCATGTTATGGAGATTTGTTTATATAAAAGTCATTTGATGGATACGGAAAAACCATTTGCTAAAGCAACAATCTCTATAATATTATTTAAGAAAACATTTTTAAAAATAAACTTTGTTTAGTAAGTTATTACATAATTTGTCATTACAAATACATATAAAAAAAAATAATTGAAATAGGAAATGATATCATTGTCTTTTAAAATTATTGATGAGAATATGAAAAATATTTATTTATCATTAAAGAGGTTATTTACTATTTAATTTTTTTTAATTATTTTTGATATTATATATTTTTAAATAATAATCAATCCATATATATTCAAAGAAAAAAAGATATTCCAAATAAAAATTGAAAAATATTTTAGTAATTTTATAAAAAAGTTAGACACAAGAAAATTGATTTTTTATGAGTTCGTGAACTAATCACAAAACTAGAATCATTAAGCGGTGAATATTAGAGTTATTTTTCAAGATTATAGATTTTGCGGATAGCCCGAATAATATTTTAGTCCACCATAAAACGGGTTAAATAGACAAATTATTTCGTTTCACAACTCTATCTATAATCATGAGTTATACATATTATAAAATTCAAATAAAAACAATTTTTTAAAAATTTCAAAACAATTTTTTTTTTAAAAATTACTACGCGTTATAATTAGCGCGGATTAAATCCTAATTATATGTTTAAAGAAAAAACAGAATACATAGAAGATGATACTAGTAGGCACCTTATTCTTTTAGCGAAATAGCTGAGCAACGTAAGTGAAATGGATAGGGTCCTCTTATGCCGTTGCAGCTCATCAGTTTGTGTTATTTTGTAATCTATATCAAAATTGTGGCAGTCAATATACCAAAATAAACATGCATCATAATACTACCGCCTAATCAAGAAAATCCCTAACTAGGACTATATTTTTATTTGGTGGATCTACTACAAATATAGTCCTAGTTAGGATACCTATTCTTCTAGATCGACGGCTTCAGTTTTCTTCCTGTTCTTCTTCGATGATTCCTCCTCTTCGGGTTCCTCTTCTTCTTCTGCCTCAGAGTTGCAAGTCTGCACATAACAAACAACAGTTGAGATTACTTCATAAACCCAAGAAAAAGACAAGCGAATAGATATAATATACAATTGCAACAGAAGTTTCTTAAATACAAATCCAAAACTAGAAGAAAATATGAAACAAACAAAGAGAGAATAATCTTGACCTCAGCAGGAGTGATAAAACCACCAGATCCCATCTTTTTATCCTCGTCATAGACTTCAATCTTATATTTGCCTTTAGCTGAACGAGACCGACGACCTCGATTCTTTTTTCCGAGCTTTCTCAACCGCTCTTCAAGCTGTGAGACATCAACAGGTACCAGAAACATCAACAGATAAGAGGGAAAAATTATGACCCAAGACTGTTCAGAGAGAGACCAGCAAGAGGAAAGCTATTGAGAAGTGTTACCTTAGCTCGGTTTTCGAGTCCCAGTTTTTTAACTTTGCCATCACCAAGAGCATCACACCTAATAGCAAGAGCCGCTTTAGCAGCTAAAGACCGCAAGATCTGTCCCTTGAGCTTTGGTGCTAATTGACCAACCACTGGTGCATGGTAGATAAAACCGGCTTTTTTGAATGCTCTAAAAGGAGCTTCATTGGCTCCGAGAAGCTGAATCGTACTCCCAGGTTGCTTGGCGAGGTTCAATAAACCACCTACACAAGAAATTAGACGAGCGCCGACTAGCTCACCAACTAAGGCAGTCAGATTGGGAGCAACCGTGTTCATTCTGCTCTTCAGGTCATCATGAAGCTGGGCTCTTTTCTCAGTAAGAAAAACAACCTGGTCACAAAGTTCCCGGATGTGCTTTAAGTCGAGGTCACTGACTTCTGTTCCTGTAGATATCACAGCAGCTTCCTTCAATTGTGCCTCAATTTCATCCTCTAATATCTGCAGCCCAACCAGAAACAGGAGTATAAATGATGATCATTAGACAGGGTGTTCAGTTAACAGAAGTCCCTATACACAGTTCACAATGTGAAAGTTACCTGAGAGAAGTCGATATTTGCACCATTAATTCGGTTTCCCATCAATTTAACTGATTTGGCATATAGGAGATTTTCTTTTATGATCCCAGAAAGCTCCGGGAAGAGCCGTCCATACTGTTTTCTAACCCTCATCGCAAATGTGTTCAGTTCTTTGTCAAGATCACTGAGAAAACCGATAGCTTCGATAATCATATCATCCACCTGACCAAAAATGTAACGGTTAGGAGATGCAAGAGAAGCAAAGACAAAGATAAATTTAAATTCAGAACATCAGATGCTAGTTGTAAACATAAGTTACAGTTCAAGCTTAAATCCAAACACAAATCATATGCCTTACATGACACAAAATCCATCTCTTCAAATAAATAGGCCAATATAACTTGTTAGAACCAAATAGAAGGAAGATACCTGGTCATATCTAGCGAGGGCGAGGCTGTGAGACAAACCCAAGCTCATAGGAGCCAAGTCTTGATCACCCGGACCAGATATGAGTTCTAAAAATATTTAATCGATCAATAACAATAGACAATATTCACAAGGTTGAGAAAAGAAACCAGAAAGGAATGAAGATAACTCACCTCAACCTGAATCAGCTTTCCTTCATCTAGCACTTTAAAGAGGGCAAAACCCCTCTTTATCGGCGGCTTTTGCAGTCTATAAATCGAGAAAGCGAACCCAGGAAAATTCATATCTATCTCAATAATCTCAAGCAAAATCCTATTTTCCACTGAGATTTTACAAAATTCTACTGAAAATGGGTGAGAATCTGAGACGGGCCGTTCAAGATCTGAATTTAGGAGCCGACGACGCTCCATTTGCTTTACCGGTGGATGTGGTCAACCAAGCTGCAAACGAAAACCGTTTCATCATCATGGGAAGACCTACAATTCCACGCCGTCAAAATCTGCGTTCAATCATCGCCAACCTCCCACGACTTTTGGGAAATGTTGGCCTACATCATGGGCGAATCATTGATGGACGCCGTTTTCAGTTTGTTCTCCCATCAGAAGAAGCCTTGGAGAATGTTCTCCGACGCGGCCCTTGGGCTTTCGCTGATCGAATGCTGGTTCTTCAGCGATGGTCTCCCTTATTAGATATGGAAATCCTCAATTTTATCCTTTTCTGGTTTCAAATTCGTGGAGCAGTTTATGAATCAAGATGTGGTGGCGCATATCGGAAGGGCACTTGGTATGCTCATGGATGTGAACTACAACGATGAGGCGGTTGCTCGTGCGGAGTATGTTCGTGTTCGTATCAACTGGGATATCAGAAATCCCCTACGCTTTCAGAGGCAATTCCAATTCACCCCAGGTGAAAATACCCTTCTCCGGTTTCGATATGAAAGACTTAGGAGATTTTGTGAAGTCTGCGGCTTGATAACTCATGACTCGGGTAATTGTCTAATTCAAAATGTTGGAGATGGTGAGCGTTCTGATGGAGATGATGATGAAGAGGTGCACCCTCAGAATGGTGAACGTAATCATGGAGTCCAAATCCGAGAGATTGATGACAATGAAGCAGAAGAGATTAGAAGACAAGAAATGGGAAACAATAACAGCCCAAATGGTCAGGCTGAAGCAGAGAATGGAAATCTGGATAATGTTGGAGAGAGCAGTTTAATAATCGGGGATCTGATGTGCCTGATGATAATGATAATCTGTTTGAGGAATGGGATAATCATCGTATGGAAGCTGGTGAGTTAGACATGAATGAACTGTTTAAGTTTAATCCGGTTTCGATCTTTTCAAACAGCACATGTGATGTTCAAGGTGCAGATTTGGAGACAGGCTAACTATCAATCCCAGAACAGGATTGATGCAGGATTATGCACAGTATGGAGCTTCACCTCAAAGAGAGTTGCAGGAAGATGCTGAGATGTTGATTCAGGGGCAGCGTAAGCGTAAGTACTTAGTTGGCAATGAAGATTTGACTGGTAAGAAATTACAGATTCGAGAACATGGCGAAAGCAGTGGACATACTCAAGAGATTTCCCTTTCACTGATTGAGAGAGGCGCGGTGGGCCCAGAACCACCTCTTCCACCATGAGGACAACCTGTTGGAACTGTCGAGGGATAGGCATTGACCTCACAGTTCAACGCCTCAAGGAGATAAACCGCAAATATCTCCCAGATATTATATGCCTCTCGGAAACCAAGCAAAAGGATGATTATATTCGCGACTTAGGATGTGAATTAGGATTTCTGAATTATGCATCAGTTCCACCTGTTGGTCTCAACGGTGGATTAGTTTTATATTGGAAGCAAGCAGTAGACCTAGTTGTTTTATTTCAATCCTCTAATATTGTAGATTGTGAAGTTACCAGTAATGGAATCAAGTTTTTCTATTCTTTTGTGTATGGAAAACCCAATCCGAAATTGAGAAACCATCTATGAGAACGATTAGAGAGATGGGGCATAAACAGAAGGGGAAAAACTTGGTTTCTATTAGGGGATTTTAATGAAATACTAGACAATTGTGAAAAACAAGGTGGAATAATAAGTTTTGATATTTCTTTTCAAGATTTTAGAAGATTAGTACGGAGTTGTGAATTCACATATCTGAAATCAAGCGGAAATAGATTCAGTTGGGCTGGTCAGAGAGGGACTCATTATGTGAGATGCTGTCTTGACAGAACTATGGCTAATCGTGAATGGCATACACAATTTTCATCGTCTGAGACTCTGTTTCTAGAATTTGCTGAATCTGATCATAGACCTCTGGTCACTTTTATTTCTGATTCAGTTGAAGACAAGAAAGGTTGTTTCCGATATGATAGCCGTCTGACACATAAAGAAGGTTTCATGGAAACGGCTTTACAAGGTTGGAAAGCTGGTTTTCATATGAGAAGATTGAGCACTCCTTTGACTCGCAGAATATCAAAATGTCGAAAGGAAATCTCTCAATGGAAGAGAAGACACAGAATAAATGCAAAAGAAAGAATTGGAATAATAAGGAGCAAACTAGATACAGCAATATCGACATGTTCTTTATCACCCCGTGAAAGAGCTCAATTACGGAGTGAGCTGAATCAGGCTTATATTGATGAGGAAATCTTTTGAAAACAGAAAAGTAGAGTTCAATGGCTTCTTGAAGGAGATCGTAATACACGTTTCTTTCACAATGTTACAAAGGCAAAAAGAAATCGTAATAAATTGTTGTCCATACAAGATGCTGCTGGAGTAATTCACAAAGGAGATAAAGAGATCAGTTTGGTAGCAATCGATTATTTTAGGAATATTTTCAGCTCAGTTTCACCAAATGAACAAGCTTATAATGAGGTATTCAGAGATTTTCAGAGCAAAGTTTCTCCAGCAATGAATGAAGATCTTATTAGAGATGTTACAGAGGAAGAAATACAACGAGCAGTATTTGATATTGGTCCTCATCGTGCTCCTGGACCTGACAGATTCACTGGGGATTTTTATCAAAAGTTTTGGACAGAGATCAAAGAAGATATTTATTCTGAAGTTAAAAGTTTTTTTGCAACTGGTATTCTCGATCTAGCTCACAATCACACCAACATTTGTCTAATTCCCAAGGTTGAACCCCCTACATTGATGTATGATTTTCGGCCAATAGCATTATGTAATGTTTCATACAAGATTATCTCGAAGATTTTAGTCAAGAGACTGAAGACACATATGTCGGGTATTATCTCAGAAAATCAAGCAGCCTTCATTCCTGGGAGAATGATAACAAATAACATAATCATCGCGCATGAAGTTTTTCATAGTTTGAAGGCAAGAAAGAGACAAGCTAACAGCTATATGGCTCTGAAAACTGATATCACAAAAGCTTATGACAAACTTGAATGGAATTTCTTAGAGCAAACTATGTAGCATATGGGTTTCAATCATCGGTGGATTCAATGGATCATGCAATGTGTATCATCGGTTAGCTTCTCAGTACTCATCAATGGATCATCATATGGTCAAATCACACCCGCAAGAGGAATAAGGCAAGGTGATCCACTATCACCCTATCTCTTTATCTTATGTGTTGAGGTCCTCTCACATATGATGAACATAGCAACCAATGAAAGAAGACTACAAGGTATAAAAATTAGCTCACACATCCCTCCAATTAGTCATCTTCTTTTTGCGGACGATTCGCTCTTCGTCATCTTAGCAAATGCTCGGTCATGTAAAGCAATACAGAGAATTCTCTCCTCCTATGAAGCTGCAACGGGTCAAGCAGTAAATCTTCGTAAATCTTGCTATAACTTTTGGTGCTAGGGTTCAAGAAACAACAAAGAGAAGCATGAGGCGTATTTTGGGGATTTATAATGACGGTGGTGGAGGCAAGTATTTGGGGCTTCCTGAGCAATTTGGAAGTAAGAAAGTTGATTTGTTCAAATTTATTATTGATAAGGTTAAAGAAAGGACACAAAGATGCAGCAAACAATTATTATCCCCTGGCGGAAAGGAAATTCTTCTCAAGTCAATTGCTCTAGCAATGCTCATTTACTCTATGAATGTTTTCAAGCTACCGATAGAGATATGTGATGAGATCAATTCAATAATTGCAAAATTCTGGTGGAGTACAGGGAATGAGAAAAAAGGAATGCACTGGCTATCTTGTAAGAGAATGAGTCTACCAAAGAAAGAAGGTGGTATGGGTTTCAGAGATATAGAAATTTTTAACCTGGCTCTGCTTAGCAAACAGAAATGGAGAATCATGTATTTCCCAAACTGCTTGATGGCTAGGGTCCTACGAGGAAGGTACTTTTATCAAAACAATATCCTCAATGCAATTATGGGATCTAAGAGCTCGTTTGAATGGAAATCACTTCTGAAAGGAAGAGATTTACTCAAGAAAGGCCTTTGTTATGTTATTGGTGATTGATCAATAATAGATACGTGGACTGACCCATGGCTTCCTTTGCATCCCCCTCGTGCACCGCGTGCAAGGAACAATCAAGAAAGAATTACGATGGTCAGTCATCTTCTAAACACTTATAAAACTGGTTGGAATGAGGATTTGGTTCGAGAAGATGTCCATGAAGATGATGTCGATAAGGTGTTGAATATTAAAATCTGTCCGAAGGCCAAAGCAGATCTACTTGGATGGCATTATACATCTGATGGTATATATTCTGCAAAGTCTTGTTATTGGTTATCTACCCATTTACCGGATAATCCTCTTATTATACCGTCTGCTGGAAGTCTTCATCTGAAACAACTGATATGGAAACAGAAAACTGCTCAAAAATTGAAACACTTTTTAAGGAAAATAGATGCAATGATACTTCCGACATGAGATGTATTATGGAGACGACATATCAGTTCTTTATCACTATGTCGAAGATGTTGTAAAGCAGAGGAAACAACAAATCATCTATTCTTTGAATGTGATTATGCTCAGGCAACATGGAGTGCATCCGGCATCCCAAATCCAATATTTTATGATGCACAAACGACTTTTGAAGCAAAGTTGTTAGCATGTCTCTTTTGCACCACATATACTCTGCACAGTCAGTATAGACATCTACCTTTATGGATCTTATGGCGATTATGGAAGAGCCAAAATATGCTTCTTTTTCAGAAACAACACATACCATGGGGGGGGGGGGGGGAATTTGGAATATGCTCGACGGGAAGCTACTGAATGGATGAATTCTGATGATTACATAAAACTCAACAGATGGGAAATCAATACAGGCTCTGTCACCACCGCACACACTAGACAACGATGGAAACCCCCACAGGACGAATGGTTAAAATGAAACTATGATGGCTCCTTCTATGACTTTAATATTCCTGGAAAAACTGGATGGATTATACGAGATTCAAGAAGCAATTATCTAGGATCTGGACAAGGCCGATGCCGTACCGTTCATAATGCCCTTGAAGGAGAGCTACAAGCATTGATTATGGCTATGCAACATTGTTGGAGTAAAGGATACCGTAAGATTGAATTTGAATGAGACAATAATACATTGATAGCATTATTGAATGGTTCAAAACAGATTTTTGGACTATACAACCGGATCCGGGAAGCACGACAATGGCAACACCGGTTTGAAGATACAAGATTCACATGGACTAATCGAAATTGCAATAAGCTGGCGGATATCTTAGCGAAACAAGCTATTCCTTTAAATCAAGATTTTCATTATCACAATTTCATACCTCGTGTAATCACTAATGCTATTCACAATGACTTTGTATCTTTTTTTCAATTAATAAATTATTAGATGTTAAAAAAAAAAATCTCAATTTCTTCTTTTTCCCTCTCCTTCTCCTTCATCGCGTTTGACCTTGTCGGAATCTGACCGAACATACACTTCAGTCGCCACTGCTTGTTCATCCATCGTCGTCGTTTGTGATTCACGCCGCTGTTAGACTCAATAAACATTTCATATATATCTCAAATTTATGTTCTGGGTTTAGTTATGAGAGACTTCTTCTTCTTCTTTTCCTTTCTTTTTCGTTTTTTTCCTCGTCTTCGATTTCTCTTCACCAATTTCGTTCGTTCTAGTCGAATCAAATCAAATTAGGGTCTGTTTAAAATAAATTAGGGTTTGTACTTAAATCGATGAATTTAAAGTCTAAAAACCTAAATAAGTTTGTGTTTTCTTTTGTTAATTCATATTGGTTGGTGTAACTAGGTATTACTAGATACAATTCTGGTTGATTGTGTTTGGATTATAGGATACTGAGGAGAAAAAGAAGCTGAAGAAAACATAGATGTAGAAGACAAAGAAGAAGATACCAAAGAGAAAAAGAAGAAGCTTGTGAAAAAGAATGTGAGGAAAACAAAGAAGTAGAAGAAGAAACCATAGGAGAAGAAAAAGAAGAAGCTCGTGAAAAAGAAGGAGAAGAAAACAGAGAAGTATAAGAAGAAACCAGAGAATGGAATAATCGACGACACGGGGAAAAACCTTCAACAACGTTCCGACTTACCAAGATGATCGACAAAAATATTCGAAACCAACTTTGTTCGATTCAAAGCAATGAAGATATGAGGTATGAGGATGGTTCGATTCAAAGCAATGAAGATATGAGGTATGATGATGGATTGAGAAGTTGGTTCGCTACAAGATAAACACAAGGATAGTAATTGCTTTTAAGCTCAAAAATGTTCAATTAAAGATGTAAAAAACGTTATTTTTCTTTTGAATATAATTTAACATTATATTCAAAAAAGAAGAAACCAAAGAAGAAAAAGCTCGTGAAAAAGAAGGAGAAAAAAAGAGAAGTATAAGAAGAAACCAGAGAATGGAATAATCGACGACACGGGGAAAAACCTTCAACAACGTTCCGACTTACCAAGATGATCGACAAAAATATTCGAAACCAACTTTGTTCGATTCAAAGCAATGAAGATATGAGGTATGAGGATGGATTGAGAAGTTGGTTTGCTACAAGATAAACACAAGGATAGTAATTGCTTTTAAGCTCAAAAATGTTCAATTAAAGATGTAAAAACGTTATTTTTCTTTTGAATATAATTTAACATTATATTCAAAAAAGAAGAAACCAAAGAAGAAAAAGAAGAAACTCGTGAAAAGGAAGGAGAAGAAAAAAAGAGAAGTATAAGAAGAAACCAGAGAATGGAATAATCGACGACACGGGGAAAAACCTTCAACAACGTTCCGACTTACCAAGATGATCGAAAAAATATTTGAAACCAACTTTGTTCGATTCGAAGCTATGGAGATATGAGGTATGAGGATGGATTGAGAAGTTGGTTTGCTACAAGATAAACACAAGGATAGTAGTTGCTTTTAAGCTCACAAATGTTCAATTAAAGAAGTACAAACGTTATTTTTCTTTTGAATATAATTTAACATTAGATTCAAAAAAGAAGAAACCAGAGAAGATGAAAAACAAGAAGCTCATGAAAAAGAAGGAGAAGAAAGCGGAGAATTATATAAAAAAGAAGTCTGAGAAAAAGAAGGAGAAGAAAACAGAAAAGTAGAAGAGGAAGAAGAAACCAGAGAAGAAAAAACAAGAGAGGAAGAAGAAGAAACCAGAGAAGAAGAAGAAGAAGAAGAAGAAGAAGGAACCAGAGAAGAATGAGAAGAAGTAGAAGAAGGGGAGAAGGAGATAAAGCATAGGCAAAAGACTTGTGGAAAGAAGAGGAAAAAACGTCCTTTTAGGTACATCACAACTCCTTATACCAAACCAAAGAAGAAATCCAAGAGATTAGCAGAGAAGTCTCCGAAAGTTTGATGATTTTGTTTGAACTTGGATGTTTGTGTTTGTTTAAACGTTTAGGTTTATGTTTCCTTGAACTTGGATGTTTGTCAAAGCTTGGAACTTGGATGTTTGTGTGTTTTTGTTGTTTTTAGGTACAACTTGGATGTATTGTGGTTTTTACCTAAACGTTGGATGATTTTGTGTTTTTATGATTTTAAGTATAATTGGGTGTACTATGGACAACTAAGTGTTTTTGTTATATTGGGTTTTTATTTTTATTTTTAAAAATGACGTCACGTTTAAAAAATGAAAAGACCGTATTAAAAAATGTATAAAAAAAAGAATCCACGTTTTTCACATGGCGCCGCCAAAATTGTACATAGTTGTCCAGTTGTACCTAGTTGTCCTAAAATAAACATAGTTGTACTTTTCTTATAATTAGTTGTGCCATACTCTAAGTCAATTTTTTATAGTTGTACCCTTTCTATTAGGTAATAAGAACACATTTATCATGCTTTCATGTCATAAAATTTGTGAAAAGAAGTTGTTTGTAAGTTTTACTTAATAAGTTGTTCATATTTACAAAGTAACCATAAAAATATAAGGTAGATGATGTAAAAATAAAATATAATTGAATTAGACTTATATAGATTTCACCTAGAATTTATTATTTAATTATAATAAAATATGTGTGGATAGTAATATTACATTGTTTTCTCTAATTTTTTGTTTTGTTTTGTAAAGGAACTTAAACATAGTTGCACCAGTTATACTTACGACAATTATACTTTTTATTTAATTCATTTAAATTTTTAAAATTCAGATTAATAAAATAATTAAATAGTAGAAGAGCAAAAATGGTTTTATGTATTATTGTAAAAGGAGGAAGGTATGAAGATTGATGAATGATATGAGAGCAAATTTTTCCTTCATTAAAGGCATATCATCAATTGGTCCCCGACCAATGGACCAATTGCTCATATGCCTCTGTCGATGTAAAAAAGGCTCATATGCCTCTGTTATAAAAAAATATTTTCATTTTGATTTTCTTTTAATTCGAAAACACTAAAATTACTTCATAACCTTCACAATTTAACTTATTTACAGACACAACCAGACTTTTAACGAGTTTTCTACCCGAACCAATTAAAATCGGGTCAAATCCGAATCCATCACCAATAACTTAATCGACAACTTTTCCCTCAAAATAAAAAAATCTCAATTTCTTATTTTTCCCTCTCATTCTCCTTCATCGCGGTCGACCTCGTCGGAATCCGACCGGATAGACACTTCAGTCGCCGCTGCTTGTTCATCCATTGTCGCCGTTTGTGATTTACGCCGCTGTTAGACTCGGTAAATATTTCAAATCTATCTCAAATTTCTGTTATGGGTTTAGTTAGAAAGGGAAAGAAGAAGTCCCTCGTAACTAAACCCAGAACATAAGTTTGAGATAGATCATATTATTATTTGTGAAGTGATTCGGGCTGTGGTTGAAAGTTGAGAATCTTGAGATTGTTAAATTACGCTTATGCCATTAATGAAATTACCCTTTCCTAAATCGAATTATTCTATTTAATTAATCCAGATTTTTTTAAAAAAAAGATTTATACGATTAAAAAACAGAAATATGATATATTTGTTTCGTTGTAATCCAAAACGGAAGTTTTCCTCATCGAAAATAATTAAATCTTTGATTAATGGAAAGATAATATTGTATCCGTGTTTATCGTGTTATATAAAAAAGAAAAACGCGTTTATAGTAATCATAAAGAAATACTCGCTTACGATGATAATTATCGTTATAAAAAGAGAGACATAAACGCCTAAACCCTAGACCGTTTTTTCTTATAAATACTTTGCGTCTCTTTTCATAATCGTAATGTTCTCTCTTTTTCTTTTACTTTCTGTACTAGAGTTTAGTCGATTTTTTCTTTTTCGATAGTTTCGTCTAACATGTTTCTTTATTTGCACGCTAACCTATCTATGTGTTCATCCTAATACAATTTTGCTCATCCATCGAAATTTATGATCATTTAGGAGGTTCCCTGCACGTCAGCCGATAATTTTCAATATGTAATTTGCACACTAATCTAACTGCATGTTTTTCTAGATATGGTACTTTGAATCCAACATGAGAGCAGAAGAGTTGACACGTAGCGGAAAGTGTTACCGGTTATTTGAAAGGTTAGAGCATCCCCAACCCTGAACCCTATAATGGGGTTCTTCAGATTATTAAATCATTATTAATTTGGTGAACCCCAAATTAAGAACTCTATTTGTTTTTGAGTGTCTAATGGTGAACCTCACTTAGGGGTTCTTCAAAAAAAAAAAAAAATTAGAATATCATATCCGAAAGTACAAACCCGTGATTCACTGCTTCTGGCTAATACAATCTTGGCAACTGAATTAAGCACACATTTGTTATGTTAAGAGCATCAAAGAAACATCATCGTGTTTTGGATTTAACAGCAAGTGTTTTATACACGATTCCTCCATCACCACATCTCTCACCGCTTCTCGAAAAACTTGTGATATACACATGTTTACATAAACACACACATATTTACATAAATATATACATATTTACATGAACACATATTTACATATTTTTGTATATTGTAAATATGTGTTCATGTAAATATGTATGTGTTTATGTAAATATGTTTTTGGTGAAGTTGGGGTGCTATGTTATACACATGTTTACATAAACACACACATATTTACATAAATATATACATGTTTACATAAACACACACATATTTACATAAATATATACATGTTTACATAAACACACACATAAAGACAAAGAACAAGAAACCAACAAACTGTTTAAAAACCAGCAAACTAATGAACTTGACAAACTAATAAACTAGCAAACTAAATAACTTAGACAGACAACTACAAGTCAGAACATACTTTAGGACAACATCTCACTAATGAGCTTGTTCTTTAGCGCCATTTCATTTTCAGAAAGTGGCTCCTTTCTTGCAAGGAGGCTGTCAAGTAACTTATGCCTGGAAAGCTTCTCTTTAATTTCCATCATGCGTTGTAACTCCATCAATTCCATGTCTTCTTCCTTAGCACCAGTTGTCTTCTTCCCTTTACTCTTAGCCGCTTTCTTTGCCGCCTTAACACCAGGCGGACGAACCGTTGATACATCCTCTTCAGGCATTTCTGGGTGGTCACTTGAAGACTGTGCTGAACCCTCTTGAAGCTTTCTTCTCTTTGACGATGCACCATCTTTAACACCAAATGTTGAACACCATTTCTGGTCATGGCGCAGCTCCCTCCAAGCATGATCAAGTGTGAACTTGAACCCGTGATCATTGAAAAAGATGTCATGAGCTGCTTTCATAACATCATTCTCATTCTGACCGCTTGTTTGCTCCTTCATTGCGGCCTCATAGCACCCAACAAACTTGCATACTTGATCATTGATCCTTCCCCACCTTTGCTTACAGTGACTGGACTCTCTCTTTTGCTCTCCAACAAGCTGTGGACTTGAGTTAAAGTAGATTTGAATGCGTGTCCAAAAAGCATTAACAAAAGCAAATCATTTATCACAAACCACCTAACAAAAGCTAAAAAGCATTAACAAAAGCAAAGCATTTATCACAAACCCTAAGCTATTCCTAATGGAATCCTATTCGCTATCGCTTTCCTCGCGTTTTCCACAACGGCTTCCGCGAAAACCTCGACAGCCCATTCCTTGAACTCCTCCAGCCCGAGGATCTCCTCCTCTGTTGTCGCGGCGGCTCGAGAGATGGTGACTCGGAGAGCTGAGTCGACTTGGGATTGACTCGGCGGAGAAGGGACCCACCTGATGATTAAAGGGAATCGGAGAGAGGACAGATTTCGGTGGATATGAGCGGCGGAGGAGAAGAGCTGGTGGTCTGATATTGTCGAAGGAGAAGAAAAATCCTCAAAAAAAAATTACAAAAACCAATCATGTTCTGACAGGTGTGTTAAGAGACCGTATCTAAAAGCTCTTATATAAGAGCCGGTCTCTTAGCAATTTGCTGCTTTTCGATTTTTTTTTTTTTTTTTTTTCGTTAAGAACCCCATGTGAACCTCGCGATGGAGATGCTCTTAGTTGAGTTTTCTCTGTTTGTATTGTTTTTTTTATTATTATTTGTTGATCCGTAAATCACACAAAAAGGGTAAAACAGTACTTTTAATCGGAATCTCGTTTATTGATCTAAGTCGGCGGTTACAACAGAGTTTAAGTAAGAAAGCAAAGACAAAAGACTTGAGATCGGTAATGAGCTCTCTCTTGTATTCTCTGTCTCTGCGGAAGTTGTGTATCTGTTGATGAATGAACCTTCTCCTCTATTTATAGTGTCTTGAGGCGGTTGAAAGGAAGATTTCCTTTTCCGAGTTCGATTCGGAAAAGGAAATCTTCCGGTTTTCTCTCCGAGATAAGGATAAGTTCCTGATATCTCGAGGAGTCGACCAAAGAGAATATTTCCTTTTCCGAGATCGGTGGGAAAAAGGGAAATATTCCGGTTTCATCTGTTGTAACGGACCGGGCTTGTGATGGGCCTAGATCGGTAGCCGAGATGGGCTTTCAGCGAAATTCCGAGCTCGGCCCAACGTTTCGGGCCGACTTGTCTTTGATCCGAACCATCGTAGATCGGTCTTGATTGAACCGATCTCGGTTCGAACCGAGTTAAACCAGGGGGTGCTAATCCCCCCTCTAACATTATTGTTTTGACATATCTAATCAGTTGGTCGAGTCTTCGTCCTACCCTAACTTCTAATTTTTTTGTTATATGTTTATTTTCTTTGAATTTGATATGTTAGGTGTATGATTGTTTGATTTTTGCGGTAGTTTAACATCTAATTTTGTTATTGTGTATTTTTTTAGGTTACAGAGAAGAATGTTTTGAAACAGAGGATTATAATTCCTAATCAAAAATAAGGAACATTCGGTAATATCGAGAATTATCATAATAAAAAATAAATAAATAAATGCCTAAACCCTATATGATTTTCTTTATAATTACTTTGGTCTCCACTCATATTCGTTAGGTGCTTTTTTTTTACGTTTTTGATCTAGGGTTTGTTTCATTCATGATACCAACTTCCTTCGTTTAATATGCCCTTTGTTTTTTTTTGTTTAGTTTCTGTTTCGTACTTTTGCTTTATGTTTTATTTCTATTAATGTTCTAAATTTTTGTGCGAACAATCTCTATTAATGTTCTTGATTGCTTTCTTTTAAATGTTTTTGTTCTTTTGATAATTATGTGTTCTGCGTATTGTTGTTAGCTCTCGTTTTGTGATTAAGATCAAATTCTCTTGTTAATCATTTAATCAAGATTAAATTCTCATTTGTGATTAAATAACTAACAATCATTAAAATCAAGTTCTATTAACTAAAATACACTTTAGACATATATTCTCATGGGCTAAGATATGTAAATCCCTTATTTAGTTCTTTGGGCGAATTTCATCAAACACATTATGGGTGTGAAATTTCCTATGTTCTAGATAAGCTTTTTCAAGACAAATCTAACATTAAGAACACTAAATATTCGACCAAAAAAAAAGAACACTAGATAAGAAAGGAAAGCAAAGATCTATAACCTAAGCATCACAAATCATCATTAAAATCATAATAATCTAGCATAACCCATGATCCAATTAAAAACTAATTCTTAAACATAGATAAAAGCAAAGAAAAAAGATAAACAATAAGATAAATGACACAGGTTGAAGAAAACTTCACTAGAATGGCATGAATGATGAAGATCCATCCAAAATCATCATACAAGAAGTAATGAAAAATTCAATCATATGGGTTATACTTATAAAAAAATGTCAAAGGCTTTGATTTGTAAACCATTTAAAATTATATTAAACATTTTATCAATCAATCAATTTTTGTTAATAAAACATAACAATATTATGCTAATTAACATTTCTGTGAAATCTGTAAGTTATATAACACTTTACGAGTGTGCTATAACAAGTTAGCACTTATGTAGGTAGAATGACGATCATAACCCTCCTACATAATCGATTGCGTTATGTACACAACTGACAAATCTGTAAATATGTCATGTCACACTATGACTTTTCACATAAATATTTGACCAATTTCAATTTTCATTAGATTTTTTTTTTTTTAACACTGAATAAATTATGAGAACTATTATAAAGATAATTCTACAATAGATAACGCTATCCGCTCCACAACGATCCGTGATCACGATGAACGACTCTACTTGCACCACGCGCGATCACGATGAACAACTTCATTTGCACCACGCTGAAGATTTCCTTATAAGCTTGCCTCCATTAATCTGCAAAAATTGCGTCCTCTAGAAATTGAATCCTGGACCTCATGGTGTAGAATGTAGAAGCATTAATGAACTCTTTGGTCCACCACTGTACTAAGGGGGTTTCCACCATTAGAATTGTATATGGGAGATAAAGGATACTTTTTCTATACTCTTGTCCATCTACACCTTTAATTTTCTAGGTACAATTTTGACAAAACTACCCTTAAAATCATATATTTTCATATCTTATTTATTTTTAAAAATTGTTTTTAATACCAATTTAATTCTTAAAAAGGAAAATAAATGTATTTAAGGAAATATAAATTTTCAATAATTCCAAAAACGTAAGAAAAAATATTTAGAAAATATTTTTTTATTCTTTCTACGGATGGTAGAATACATATTCTACACTCTAGTTACGGTCTGCGAGTTTTAGAATACATATTCTGTCTAATCTAAATATTTTGCGAATTGTAGAACGTGTATTCTACGGGTTCTAAGTGTTCTACGACGGCGTAGAATACATTTTCTGCCTAATCTAATGTTCTGCGAGTTTTAGAATGTGTCTTCTGCGGGAAATAAGAGAATCGCGATCTCCCCTTTTATATATGTTTCTCTACGCCGTCTTCTTCTCTTTCTTCTTTGTTTCTTCGTTTTCACATCTCTGCGAAGTATTATACATTTTTCAAACGTGTTCTGGTGAGTTTATCGAATTTGTTCTTTGTTTTACCACAAATTGGTCTGTGTGAATTCTTTTTAAAAAAGTTTTTATTTTATTTTTTTGTATCATAGATTAATATGCTAGAGATTTACGTGACGTGTGGTGTTTGGAGATCCTTTGGCAACAACGAATGGAGATTTATTCTTGAACAAGAAAAACTTGGTAAATTACTTACTTTGGAATCCACTAGTACTCTTGAAGAGCTAAAGATGATGGTTTCTGAAGACTACGAAGTAGACACGAGTACGGTTGATGTAGAATTCAGTTATCTACCTAGTGTTTTGGTTAGTAACTTAGAATCTCCACCAGCTTTTATCTCGAACGATCGACAAGTGAAAAATTTGGTTGGGTATTTAAAAAAGAAGGCTGTTATACGATTATGTGTGACATTTAAATCCATAGTTGAAGACCGAGGGAGCAAACTCAATATTGATTTAAATGAGGATATACGTGATTCAAGTGATGGAGCTGATGAGAGTAATTTCAAAAAAAAAAATTGGCAGAATGTGTAAATGAGTCTAAACAGAAGGGTGATTTGAACAACAATCCCAAAGACGCAGAAGTTGGTGATGATGATGGGTTACCGTTTGAAAACACTGATGGCAGGCAAAGTAAAAATCATTGGTTGGCAGGCGATTTAAAGAAGGGGCAACATTTCACAAGCAAGGACGTTCTAAAAGCCATTATAGAAATTTCTGCCATATAATTTTGACTACAGGGTGACAAAATCTGATATGAAATTTTGGTGTATACGCTGCAAAGAAAACGCTTGCAAATGGAGTGTTTGTTTAGAGAGGTCTACGTATTTCAAAATCAATAAGTATGTGGCTGAACATACATGTGCTCCTTCAAAGAAAACCAAATTCTCTAGGACAACTTCAGCACAAACAATTGTAAATCTTATCATGCATAAATATGTGGGTGTGAAAGAAGGACCTAAACCGAATGATATCATCAATATTATGCGTACATAGCATGGATGCGAGCTCTCTTATAACCAAGCATGGGAGTCCCGTGAGTATGCGATTAGTGCTGTTAGAGGTATTCCTGAGAAACGTTTTTGTCAAATACAAAAATATTTGCACATGCTACAAGAAGCTAATCCTTGTACGTATACCAATTACCAAACATATTCCAATGATAAATTCAAATATATGTTTCTTTCTTTTGGTCAATCTGTAAGATACTGTGAATTAACCTCGCTGAATATCCTAGATCGTTTTCATGGATTGCCAAAACATGTGAGAAGACTGAATCTTTCTTTACTTCTTTGTACTCCTCTGGAAGAAAATTTTCCAATATGCTCAAAATAGACCTTTTGCAGTTGTTGTTAATTTTCTCCACATGTGGCTCATGTCCCGCTTTAAACATACGTTTCGGGAACTCGTCTTCCATGTCTACAAAATATAAAACATCAAAATATCAGATTGTAGCATATCAATCAAAACATCAAAACCTAAGTTCAAACCAAACACCATTAAAATATCAGATTGTGATTCACCAAGCCTTACCTTGCCTTAAACATCAGATTGTGATTCACCAAAATATCAGATTGTAAGTCAATTTAAATACTACTAGCACATTTTTATTTTGTTTAAGAGTGAACGACCAAAACAAGAGTTTTAAAATGTCAATGAAAATTAGAAAATTAGGGAAAATTTGGTAATTGATTCGGCGAGAGATTGCACGATTTCAAGCAGAAAAGACGAGACTCATGATTGTTGTGGGCTTATCAGTAGAAACATTAAAATTATAATTACTCTAAGAAATCCCTAAATTTGACGAAACCCCCAATTGTCACGATCCATGTTTTAAAAAATTGCAATTTCTTTCTCAGATAAATAAGAAGAAACATAGAGAAAAAGGAAGGTCATAGAAAAAGAGAAATCTCGTGAGGAGATGATTTTGCACCTGAATTTAATTGAAGACCTCAAAATAGACGACGGCGATTTGCAGCACTCGACGGACTAACCAGGGGAGAAAAGAAGTAGAAGAAGAACGTCTTTGGAAATCTCTGGCAATTTGTAATCGATGTTCAGGGTTTCTTCGTAGCCGACGGAGAAAAAGAGAAAAAACGAGAAGAGAAAACGAGAAGGAGAAAACAAGATGGAGAAAACAAGAATTTCTGTTGTGGGATTAAAATCAGTTTAGGGGTTTGAGAATTATTTATGACACAAATTATATTAAAAAAAATTAAAAGGTATATTTGGATTTTTATTAATATAAAGATTAAGTCACCAAGAATGATTTGGAAATGTGTAGATGGACAAGAGTATAAAAAAAATATCATTTATTTCCAATTCTTGTTTTTATGCAGGATTTTAATAAATTGATATAATTACTTTTTATCATTTTCCCTTTTTTTTTTTGTTAAATCCTGGAGTGATCCTAGGCCCTTTGGGCCCAGACTAATCTTCAGGAGGCCTCACATCAGGGTTCATGCAATTGTTTAAGAAATTGCGCGGCTAGGTGGCCAAGGCGACTCGAAGCCGGGTGGGGAGAGTCCACATAGACATCCCTTACCACCAGCCCAAGACGAATTGGTTTTCCTTTTTTCTCATCATTATTTTTCTTTCTTTTATTTATCTTTTTCAAATTTTTTTTTTACCATCAGCACAAAGAAACCGCTTTTCCTCCCTTGATTTTCATCTTCGTCGTCACCGAAGTTCCGATTTCCTCCTCCTCCATTGATTTTGTTGTGGCTTTCTCTAGTACTACTACTTCTATTAGCCTTTGCCTCCCGACCGATTATGTCATCAACTGACAGTCACAATGAAGAGAATGGTAAGTCTAAAACCCTAAATTCGTGTACTATTCACCCTTCTGTCAATTATCTCTACAATTTTTTGTGACTGTTGTTTTTGTTTTCCGTTGTTGCTGCCTTTTTGTTCTGCATGCATATTTCTTGTAGTGAAAGTTCGGCTTAAAGAATATAAAAAGAGTAAAAAACAAGAATATGCTCGGCACTTATCTGTTAGGAGCTCGTCGGTTGCCGACGTCGTTCGGAGGTGAAGGGGATGTTCCTGACATTTGCCGAGCTGCTCTTTGCGTGTAGAAAATCTTCAAGGCCCCCTCCTTCTAGCGCCAATTGTTGAAACGTGTTTGAGCACGTCTCCCACAAATCAATTTGTACCGGGGAGTTCGGAGATTTTCAGTTGAGTAGAGCTTTACGGTTGAGTTCCGGTCGGCAAATGAGAAAAAAAAAAGATTTATGGTTGTGCCTTGAAGGGCTGCCTACGTACCCCGGACTGAGGATCAAGCCATATCGTAGTTCATAGTTGGTCGGCATCGTGAGGTCGTTGGCGTGAGGTCGGCTCTCCTTTTTATGGTCGTTGGTGGTGAGGTCGTTCTCGTCGTTAGTCGTGGTGGTGGTGAGTTCGGTCTCTTGTTGTGGTGGTGGTGAGTTCGGTGTCTTGTTTGGCGAGGTGTCTTGTTCATGGTCGTGATGTTGGGCAAGTGAGATCGTCATGTTGAGAGTGAGGTCGTCACGTTCGTGGTCGTGATGTTGAGGTCGTAGCATGAGATCGTGTGACATGAGGTCGTGTCTTGTGATGTCACGTTGCTCCCATGCACGTTGCTTGGTTGTGAGAACGAATCCTCGTCGTCATCGTCGTGGTCCACGTCGTTGTTGTGAGAGTGATGTCGTCTCCTCTTCTCGTGGGTGAGCTCATTCTTCTCTGTGAGGTGAGATCGGTGTTGTTGTTTTGATCTTGCCGATCTCAGATTCTTTCTCTAGAATTTATCTCCTCTAGCCATGCTCGGCACGTCTTCATGGTCGTTGCTCGGCTTGTTCTGCCATTCATGATCGGCCTCCTTTCGTGATCTCTCATGTCTTTGGTCGTGAAGGCGAGGTTGAAAATGTTGACGAGGTGTCTTGTTCGGCCCACGGCTTCCTGTTCGGTGAGAAAGAGAGTCCCCTTTCTTTTTTAGAGAGAGAGAGAGCGGTCTTTTTGGTGAGGATGGATATGCTTTTCTCTTTATAGTGAGGGTTAATGGTGATGATGATGATGACTCAACAAATGATGTCGGTCAATTTTAATGAGCTTATTTCATGGCACATCCCATCCTTTCCAGCAGTAATGAATGGTAGATCTCTGAAAATCTTTCTGTCACACGTTCTACGATATTATTAATCACCTCTAAGGGTAAATAAGATGTCATTTTTGAAGCATTTTTACTCTCTCATTTGTTACCAACTTATATGCACATTTGTTATCATTTAACTCCCTTTTATATAGATTAAAGCGATCCTAACTTGATTCTCATTTATTTATTTATTTTTCTCATATTCCTAGTTTAAATTATACCCAAACCCTTATAACCCTAAAGGTAAAGTTATATTATTTTTCGTTACGCGTGTACCGGCCACACATATAATCCCATAGTCACAACAAACTTTTGTGGATGGAATACATTAAGTATACCAAATAATATCTCATTACGTTCTCTAGCCCTAGTGAATGATCATTCATTACTTGCTTACTAACACACAATTTATGTATTACCTTAGTGAAATATGAGCACTTCACATATATGTTTTGTCCTCTAGGGTGTAGGCATATTTCTTATTGACCTATTATTGTACAATAATCGCGTTGGGTTCATTAGTCTTTGTCTAGGGTTTAACGTTTCTTCATTTAAGGGTTTAAAGATTTAGGGTTTAGGGTTTATAGTTTTTGATGTAGGAATTGGGATTCAGGTTTTTCTTATTGACCTACTTTACATCAATCGGTTTGGATTCATCAGTCTTTGTCTAAGGTTTAGCATTTCTTCATTTAAGGGTTTAAGAATTTAGGGTTTAGGGTTTACAGTTTTTGATTTAGGGATTGTGGTTTAGGTTTTTTTTTTCTTATTGACCTCATGTACATCAATCGGTTTGGGTTTACCATTCTTTGTCTAGGATTTAGCGTTTTTTCATTTAAGGGTTTTAGAATTTAGGGTTTACTGTTTATGATTTAGGGTTTAAGGTTTGTGATCTAGGGTTTTCCATATTGCCCTAATGTAAATCAATCAGTTTGGATTCACCAGTCTAATTTATCTAGGATTTAATGTTTATTAATTTAAGGATTTTAGGGTTTACATCATTCTGTATGGGTTCAACAAGATTTTGCATATGGTTTTGCGTTTCTTAATTTAATGGTTTTTCTTGTCACATAATTACAACATTATGTTTGCCAACTATACATTAACCTATTTGTAATAACCAATTTTTAGAATTGAGATAATCTTAATACCGCCAAAAACATCATTGTGTTTAATGCCATAATTACATTTTCTTATTTGAGTATAGAAATTGTGATTATGCCTTTCCACCAAAATTTTCATATTGTGTTTCTCGCCGTAAACGTGATTTCTTGGTTTATATCCCGAAACTTGAATTTGCGGTTTGCAAATAATGTAGTGATTCCGTGATTTCGACCAAACTAAGTGATTCCGCGTTCGGAGAAAAAAATTGTTTTCTGTCCGAAACTGGCCAAAAAAGGTTTTTCATATTTTTCCTCGAAAATGTAATTTTCTCGTTTAGACACTTATAAGCCGATTTTGCTTTTATTTTCCCAAAACGTCATTTTTATCAGTACGATTAAAAACTAAATTCACAGTTACATTTAACTTCAATGTTTATATGTCACTAACTAATTTTATTTGTAATCCTGTAGTCTATTTAAACTTCAAATAACCATCATTATGCACTTAACTTCAATGTTTACTATCTAACTCTGCCATAACATATCCACATACATATTTATTTCACAAATATTTAGTTATTTCACCTCTACCATTAAAATAACAATTTAACTTTCTCGTTTCTACATTTTTAGTCAAACTGCATCTGTTACTTTATGTTTATCAGTCACTTCAATATCAGTTCTGCTTTTTCCCCACCATTTGAATAAATTTCCCTTCGTCTACATATTGTCTTCCAATTTTTATAAAGAAAATATACAAACATGTTCTACCTGCGATCCATGATGTGTATATGTGGGGATCGGGCTCCATTTATAAGATGAACACATTTATGTAATGTTAGTTGGTTGAAAAATGCATCGTCAAACAATAACTGTACATGTGTGATTTTGGATCTGTCTTTAGTAAAATCAAGAATAACACATGAGTAAATGATATTTGACATCTATACATAAACGAAGTCGAAAAATACATCGTCAAAGAATAAATGTACATATGCGATTCTGGATATGTGTCTTTAATAAAATCAAGAATAACACATGCGTAGATCACATTTAATATATATACTTAAAAGAAATAGAAAAAGATCTTCATTTATTATCAATACGACTAGGAGAAGACGCGGATTTGTATATTAGATATATTTTATAACTTGTGTTTCGTAAAATATGATATATTTGTTATTAAGTTTTTAGAAGTTAGCTTTTTATTTGTAGGAAAATACCATAATAAATACAATCTAATTTGAGATAGAGGATTGAGCATTCGATAAATTTGAATTTCTTTTACTATTTCATAATTAATTTGTATTCCCCATTTTTTTTTAAATTAAAATAAATATGAAATAAAATAATGGGTTTATAATATTGTGATGAACTCATATGTGTTGATAAATAAAATAATAAAATTGTTCAACTTTCATCTTCTCGTAATCTCTTCACCTTCTTTTCTAGAGTTTGCATCCATCCCCAACAAGCCTTGAAGTTCACCATGTGTTACCGCCATGTTCTGATGCAGCCATTGATTCATAACATTCTTTTTCACCATCAAAGAGTCATATGTCATAGCAATTTTCTTTGAAAGTTTTATGTGTAAAACCTCTAATGCTTCGAATACCTTCATAGCTCATACAAACCGAAACTAAATTATATCAACGTGAACTATCACCAAAAAAATGATAAAGATTGAATGTTTAATTCTCTTACCAAAGTCAACGTATTTCTCTTATGGTTTTGAAGAAGTAGTCCGTTGTTGCAGAACCATGGAAACTATCACCAAAGCACTTAGATCTTCTTTCTAACCACTTTATAAGTGAAATTGAGAGACAAGACTACGAATTTCTCTGTTATGACGTCCTCTGCAACAATTTTAGCCAGCAAGAACATACCCCATGTAGGAGCTGTTCCAGCCATCTATTTGATTCTTCTCGGTTCAGATATTATTTTGCAGTTAATCAGATTAACTGCACAATCAAGTGTGTACAGAGGAAACCAGAAGTACCAATCTACAGAAACACACAAATTTTGAAATATAATTTGTAGAGAGAGAATGGAAGAAACAACATGAGTTTTTGAATACCAGAATCATTTAGATGGACAAATGCAGAATAAGCAAACTCTTGATGTCTCAAAGTTCGTAGATAATCAAACTATTGATGTCATCATTTCAGATTATGATGTTTCATTGAATTACAAAACAAAAAAAATGAAGATTGTGCAATGAGCATGGCTAAAAAGATGAGATACTGAAGGTTCACTCACATCAAAGAGGTAAACTTTTTATTTCTTGAAGTTGGCTTCTCTAATCCTAAAGAAAACAAACAAACAACAATAGAAAGAAACCACCTTTCCATGAATTCGAGAGGAGAAAATCTTCTTGTTAATTGAGAAGTGCAAACAGGAATATGAATTTGCTCGAGCTTTGACTTCTCAATTAATGATAACCAAACTTGAAGAAGCTAATTGCAGCGAGCAATCACATGAATGATTTCAAAATGCAGAAATCTCACAAAACGATTTCAAATACACTATTATCACTATAGCACTAACATCATCATTCATTCAAACCCATCTACCGGAAAACCAGGATACAGAGCACAAGAACACCGACCAGGGAAAGGGAAAATACGGAGAATCATAGCAAATAAGCGACGATATGAGAAAAAGGGATTTATTCACCTTCTCAAGGTCGTCTTGAATCTCTTGAAGCTTCTCAGCTGAGAGAACAAGCTCTCCGTCGATTTGCTCCACGTTTCCGTCTTCGACTTTCTCTTCAGTTTTCGCCTTCTTGCTCTTGTCTGCGACCATTTGAATCCCTTTTCACCTCGGAAGAAACCCTTAATCCACATCACGACGACCCACCGTACCTTCAAGTATGAGATTGATTTGACAACGCTAATAGGAATATAAATTCAAGTAGAGGATTCGATTTGAGAAAAGAGTAGTGAAGAAGTTGAAACCGGACCCGGAAAATGATGAGATCGCCGTCATCGTCGAACTCTTTGTTTCCCTTACGATCCTCCTTAGATCCTTCTTCTACTTCTTCCACGTCCTTCTCCGGTTGCTCAGTTTCTTTCGATTTCTGTTCTTCAAGGAATGACTCCATGACGAGTCGTACGTATGCCTTGTGAGATTTCTCTGAAAGATCGATGCCGAGTCTCTTCGAAGCGAGATTACGGACCTTAAACTCCATCATCTCTGTCATGTCCGATTCACTCATAATATTTCGCACGGTTTTCTCGATCTTCTCCTTCATTTCTATCTTCATTAGGGTTTTTTTGGGGGACTTTGTCGGAAAGTTTCGTCGGTGTTGTTTGGAAAAAAAAATAAAAATTTCATCGGTGTTGTTTGAAAGGATCATCTTCTCATATACCATTATCGTGACAGTTTCTTCTCAAATCTCCTCCTAATATAAGTAAGTATATTTCTTTTTCTTTTTAAATACAAAAACAAGTAAGTTACTAAAAAAGCAGAACAAAATCATGATATTTACAGTTTTTACCTGGTTTGATCCGATTTTCTAACCGATTACATCCGATCGGATAGTAGAGACGAGGGTCTGACCCGATTACATCCGATTCGGTTTTTGTTCTCTTCAAAATTCATAAATCGAGTGTTAATTTTCCCCCATTAATTCCAAAAACCGCAGACCCACCGCAGAACTCGGAAAAACTGAGGAATTCTCCCCAAATCCCTTCCCCTCTCTGCATTCACCTCCTTCACTCAGACAATGGTGGAAACCCGAAGGTCGAAGAGAAGTTTGCGAAACCCTAATAGCGGCTCAAAGGAGGCGAAAGTGATGGAGAATCCGGCGAAGAATAGGGCGGCGAAAGCGAAGGAGGCGAAGAAGAAGAATCCCGAAAAGAGAGCGGCGAAGAAGATGAAGATCGGCCCAAAAGAAGTAGGGGATTTGCATGCGGCGGAGACGGTGGTTCCGACGGCGGTGGAAGGTTCATCTACGGTTCCGGAGACGGTGGTCGAAGCTTCTACTTCGAAAATGAGGGTTTATGCGGAGAAGAAGAAGAATCTGGTGGTTCCTCCGGTGGTCGAAACTTCTACTCCGGTGGTTCCTTCGGTGGTCGAAACTTCTACTCCAATGGTTCCTTCGGTTCCTCCGGTGGTGAATGCTTCATCTTTGCTTCCTCTGGTGGCCGTTATGAGTGGTTGTACGACGAATCGGGATGATGAAGAAGAGAAGGAGTCTGAAGAAGAAGAAGAAGAAGAAGAAGAAGAAGAAGAAGAGAAGGAGTCTGAAGAAGAAGAAGAAGAAGAAGAAGAAGAAGAAGAGAGCGGTGAAGAAGACGAAGAAGAAGGAGAGGAGGCAGCAACCAAGGGCAAAGAGATAGCCAATGACTCGAGTGGGGAATCAAGTGAAGCAATCGAATCCGAATATGGATCGGAGAGGGAGAGTGAGGTAAGAAGCAATAGGGAAAACTAGTAGAAATAGGGAATAATGTGTAGGGAAAACTAGTAATACTTGGAGCAATAGAACAACTAGGGAATACTTGGTAACTCTACTTGGTATATTCGTGATACTTGTGAGAAATAGGATAACTGGGTAATTCTTAGTAAAACTATATTAGTATAACTTTGGAAAACTTGGTAAAAATGTAGCTGTAGAACTTGGTAAAACTATAGTAGTAACTCTAGGAAAACTTGGTAAAAATGTATTGCATAATTCTTGTATAACTGAGTGAAGTTGATTGTTATTTTGCAGATTGAGCAGATGTTTATGGCACTAAAACCAAAGAGTTTGTACCTCCCTACTAGCAGCTATCAGCATCCTGTGAAGGTAGGGACACGGTACTATCTCAAAGACGTGTTCAAAACGCTTGACGGTCTGAACCCGCCCCTGACCAAAAGAGAGAGGGAATGGTTTGTCTCGCATCCTCAGTTCAAACACCTATTCCACATGCCTAAGGACCATAACCACAAGGTTCAGGGCATGTGGATGCTTGTGTTGCGAACAGCCGAGATCCTGAAGACGAAGGAAGTTTGGTTCGTTGTAAATGGAGTTCCTGTGCGTTATGGCCTCAGGGAACACGCGTTGATCTCGGGTTTGAACTGCCGAAACTATCCTCTTGGATATAAGGAAAGGGGTAATATGAATTTTATCACGTGTCATTTCGGTACGGGAACGGTGAGGCAGGAAGATGTGAAATCAAAGCTTCAAGAAATGGGATGTGGTAATGACAGATTGAAGATGGCTGTGTTGTTCTTCCTTTCGAGTATAGTTTGTGCACAAACGAAGACTGGAGATGGTGCACCCGACGTTTTGGAAGTGTTTAAAAGGGATGTGGAAGATCTTGACTATTGTAGGACATTTCCTTGGGGGAGATTTTCTTACGACTTCATGGTGAAGGAGATCATGCACACGGTGGAACATTTTCAAACCAAAGGGGGGGTGAAGGCAGGGACACAATGGCCCATTCCTGGATTTTGTATTCCTTTGGAGGTAAGTACAATGATTATGAGAATGTTGATGTTGATGTTTCTTTAATTCATAGTAAGTCTTACAACTCATAATTGTTTTGTAGCTACTAGCGTTTGAGGCGATTCCTCAATTGGGAAAGCGATTTAGGGAGAGTGTCCCAGAAGCAGACTCGATGTGTCCGAGGATGTGCAAGTCGAAGTTCAAGAAAGGAGATATGAAAGGCTTTCCGATTGAGGCAATCAATGAAGAACTTGGTACTACTAAGGTAAGTTGTACCTTGCATCTAAACATTTATTTAAGTTGGAAACATTTATTTGAGTTGGAAACATTTATTTGATTCTTTCACAGCAGGATATTGACAGCCTCGTTTTAATCAGTATGAGAGAGGAAAAGATGCTATTGGATCAAATCTTAGAGGAAGACAAGGATCGTGATGAAGATGATCTCGTGGTTGATAGTTGGATCAATCGCCTGGCCGGAGGTTACACTATCTTCTTTGAAGACCTGTTTGATCAAGACGTTGCTGCGCGTGCCAAAAAGGATAAGGAGATGGAACGATTAGAGGCCCCACCGGTGCAAACACCTCCAACCGAATTGGCTGAGATCTTGAAGACCATAAAAGAGATACAGGAGAAGGTGAATGGATTTGATGCAAGATTGGCTGTGGTGGAAGCATCTATGGAAGAGTAGAACTTGGTGTTCGTTTAAACTTTTGTGGTGGTTTGTAGATAGATCTTATGTTGATATTCGTAAAACTATGTTGGTTTAAACTTTTGTGGCAATGCTTGGTAATACTATGTTGGTAATACTTGGTAATACTATGTTGGTAATGTTTGGTAATACTATGTTCGTAATGCTTGGTAATACTTGGTAATACTATGTTCGTAATGTTTGGTAATACTATGTTGGTAAAACAAGATTCTCATAAACAAAGTCATTGATAAGATTAGCTGAGCAAACATAATATGTCTTATACAAAATAGAAAGGAAGTTTTGGGATTACATAATATGTCTTATACAACATTTTAGATAATAGGTCTTAAATCTCATTTTGCATTTCTTCAATCTTCTTTTGCATTTCTTCAATCTTCTCGCTCTGCTCTTCAACCTTCCGGATTAGCTTCGAAATCTCTTCCTCGACACCAAAAACCCACGGCTGGCGAAAGTGGAGTCCATCATCCTAGCAATGAACATTCAAATAGTTTTACATAGTTTTACTAGTTATCCGTCGAAGAACATTCAAATAGTTTTACCTAGTTTAACTAGTATTCCCCAGAAAAAACCTAGAAATGAACTTTTACCTTAAATACATTGCAGGTGAAGAACCTACTGCCCGGTAAAGTGTCGAAATCATTCCGAAACTTTGGATGTGTGGAGACATCTTGTTTGATTTGTCCACCACAGGGGCATTTCATTGGAATCCCATATTGGGCGTCAGCGATGAAGCCAAGCATGTCGAAATGCTCCTTCATCCGCTTCATCTCCTTACTGCGCCTCCTCTCCTCCTCGTATGGTTCATCGCAGATTTCATATTTGTCCGTGTGGTGATAGCTACTTCCCATTCCGATTTCAGATATCGTGAAGGAATGAAGAGAAAAGGAGAGAGAGAGAAGAGAGAGAGAGAAAGTATCCGAGAGAAGGGCGAGAGAAGAGAGAGAGAGAGAAAGTATTATGTTAATTTGTATCTTTTTATTGGATTTTTTATTGGCAAAAAAATTTGAAAAATTAGATTTTTAATTTTTGAAATTTTTGAAATTTGAAATTTCGGATTTACCTATAAATATTTGGTCATAGTTGTCCAGAAGATACTAGTATTACGAGTTTGGGTCATAGTTGTACTTTTGCGGGTTTTATTGTTATCTATTATTACTTGCCCTTAAGATATGTTTTAGTAGTTTTACCGAATAGATAAGTGCTTAGACATATAGTTCTGATTGTTTTATGCAGTCATTTGCGTCAAATCATTATTTAGGTTAGTAGGTCTTCCTAAACTGAATAAGACTACGTAAATGCTTTTAAAACTACAAGGACAATGTTGTGTAACTGTTTCCACAACAACTCATAAAAAGATGGGAATTTAATATTTTCCATCTTTAATGCTACTCTCTTGATGTTATAACATTTTATTCGACACCAAATATCATTTCAAATATTTTATGCATACATAAATTATCCACCTTGAAGATAAAGTATAGTGATACCGAGTTATACCTAATTGTTTCTACCAGAACATAATCTCTGAAGATAAAGTATAGTGATACCGAATTATACCTAGTTGTTTCTACCAGAACATAATCTCTGAAGATAAAGTATAGTGATACCGAATTATACCTAGTTGTTTCTACTAGAACATAATCTCTGAAGATAAAGTATAGTGATACCGAGTTATACCTAGTTGTTTCTACCAGAACATAATCTTTGAAGATAAAGTATAGTGATACCGAATTATACCTAGTTGTTTCGAGGACATAAATAGTTTTACATAATGAAATACCACTTGTACTGAGTTGTTTTACAGAACAAAAGCTAACAAAGATCACAAGTTCTTATCTCCAAATAAAATCCAGGGTAGTGTTCTTCGACGCCTTTTATTCGGTGTCCTTCGATGACGTCTTTCTCCTGCTGATGGAAACCTCGTCACTCTCTTCCTACCCTTGTTTATCTTGCGATCCGGAGGTCGGATTTGCTTCTCTTTGATGTAATCGGGGACAATCCATGCAGACATATCCGGGACAACATAAATGGACCTGTGATAAGCCAATGCCCACAACTCCGTCCAATAATATTTTGAACACAACTCATGGACTTCTATTTGGGTATCACGACAACTAACTCCACCACCATTTTTCCTTAATGAGATGTATGCTGCTAGTGCGTGGAGACAAGTATACTTCTGAATATCGAAGAACCTACAAGAGCAACTCTTCTTTTCCAAGTTCACCAAATAAACCTTAGTATCAATATCAACGACTTCGTATTCGAGCTCGTAACTGTTTACCTCCCTCACGGTTAATTTCTTAGCAGTAGCCCAGTTATCATGCAAGAAGTTCTCAACCAAAGGCACCAGTTTGTTATCAACATGTCCTGACACGGCCTCTTTCCTATGCTCGTTAAACCAATCAGAAAACTTTGCAATGATAGTATCCAGCATGGGTATTAAGGAGTACTTCCTCGCGTTGTTAAAAGTGTTGTTCAGAGATTCCGTAGAATTGCTCGTGTCTAGGTTGTATCGGGCACCGGGAAAAAAACATCTTGACAATTTTTCCTTCACGGTGCTTTCCTCCACATACTTCGCCGCAGAAGGAAATCTCCTCTTAAACATGTTATAACGACTGTAGAACTCAGCCTCTGTGTGAGCCCAACCGCACTCCTGGAATCTGAAAGCCACTACGGGTTTGTTTGCATTAGAAGCATTACCTTTCACGTTTTGGGCCAACTGCCATAAACAATACCCATGCCGAGCTTGTGGGAACACGTTTGCTATTGCATTGATGAGGCTTGGATTTCTATCACTCACAAATACCAATTCAAAGGAGTCCCTTAGGTTGCCTAAAACGTTTTTCAACATCTCGAAAAACCATGTCCAACTCGCATTGTTCTCACCGTCGAGTACACTGAACGCTATGGGATAAATGTGACGATTAGGATCTTGAGCAACGGCGAAAACTAGTACTCTACCATATCCGTTCTTCAAGAAAGTTGCATCCACAATTACCACTTTCCTCATGCATGCAAACCCTTCAATACTAGCTCCCAAAGCTACGAATAGATACTTAAATTTTCCCGCCTCATCCAGTTCCACACTAGTTATCGTTCCAGGATTGACCTCCTCTAAGACGTACAAATAACTATACAACATCTTATACCCATCTTCTGGACTACCACGCATATCACAAACCGCTTGATTTTTCCCTCTCAACGCCGTCGATTATGATATTTCTACACCATATTCTTGCCTAACTAGTTCCCTGATGACATTAGGCCTTGGAGTTTCGAGTTTCCCGGGATATTTCTCACTCAAATAAGATGAAACTAGCTGTGATGAGCCTCTCCTCTTATCAACGCTTGCACTCTGATCAACCCGGTTGCATGTGTGCATCTTCGTATACGTTCTAATAGAGAACATATCCGTGTTATCGATCCTTGCTGCTCGTAGACCCCAACTACATCTTTGTATAGAACATTTAACCACCCACCGCGTTCTATCAGAATGTTTTATAACATAACCAACTCTATAACCGCCTTCTTATCTCGGAATTCTTGACGCACACTCACACCAAAACCGTCTTCCCATGGAGCTACAAACTGGATACCTTCAACAACGGGTGCTTCCTCATAATATTCATCACGCATACCCGATGTATCCATACTGTTATCCTCTAATACATCATCATCATCCTCTATCACCTCCTCTTCTTCATTTGCTTGTCTGTTGTCTACGTACAACGTCAAGGCATTAGGTCCTATTTCATCATCGTCATAGTTCATACCATACGAGCTTTTCCCCGCTATCGACTGTTGCGAGGGCAACTCCGGTCTAGTCATGACCTCTACATTCAAAACAGGTCTACAGTTCTCTTTATCAACGGTCATTACATAACCAGCAAGATCTTCATCATCATCAATACTCAAATGTTCTTCACATCCAACCACCATAGGAACGTAACTCAATTCCAATCTAACCTTACTTTCATCTAACGCATGCTTCTTGTATAGCCTACCTTCTCCAAAGTTATCTCCTCTTTCAACACTACACTATAAATGCGCCCCTGACATTTATAATAGATGCAGACGCTGTTGCTCATTCTATCCTGCGAAAACAACACCAAACAACTCAATATATACTTATAGTTTTACCCAGCTTTACACTAGTTGTCCACAGTATTACGAAGTTGTCCACAGTGTTACGCAGTTGTCCACAGTTATACCACCATTTTTAATTAATATATGATTATTCACAGTGATACCTAGTTGTGCCTAGTTCTCCTCGCGCAGGAACACAAATTTATTCGATTTAGGGTTCCAATCTGCATACAATCCACAACGACTCTACCTCTAAAATGCATTTCTACTCAACTTAAAGTCCCAATCGACCCAGAATCATTGCTAAACAACAATGTGCAAACTCATCAATTGAATCTCAAATCTCCAATGCAATGGAGATCAATGGGAGTTCAATGGAGCTCAATGGAGATCGAGAGAGAAGCACAAACCTCGCTGGAGATCGATGGACTCGCGACGGAGGCAATGACTGCTGGCCGGAGATGCGACGGCGCCGACGTCGGAGCTGGATTCCTCCCACGTCGAGTTTTCTGTTTATTTTATTTTATTTTTTTTTCTTTTGATCTAACCGAATTTGGCTGGTTTCCTTGGGTTTGGATCATACTGGGTAGGGTATTTGGTTGGGTTTGGATATGGAAAATTTGTAATTTTACTTACTCATTAAAAAGGAGAGTGGTATGGAGATTAAGTTAGAGTAGTGTTGGTTTTTTTTTCCTCATAATGGTATATGCGGTGATGTTCCTGTTTGAAAACAGTGATTAAACCAAATCGGGGTAATCAGAAATTTCTTGCGCTTATTATGTTTTAATCTGCAACATTTTTTTTTTTTAAAGCTGATGTGGCATAATGAGAAGAGCTGACGTGTCAAACTCTTGTAAGACTCACTGAGGCTTTATATAATAGATTAGGATATACAAATAGAAAAATGGACGGACCACAATAATATCAATACATGTATTTGCTTCTTCTTCTTTTTTTAACACTTCATTCAAGTCAACAAAAAAAAACTCGAGAGTTTAACTGGAAACAGATTCAAGAAATTGACACCAGTAGGCATCATACAAGAAAAACTCCAAAGAGGAGGAAGATACATGCCTCAAGCCAAATGAAGGGGAAGAAAGAGACCTTGACGAGGACCCTACCTAGAACGTGTGTGACTGTGGTCCAACCAGCTGATGAGGAATTATCCATTCACAACTTCAGATGTGAGGATTTGATGAAGCCAAAATGGGCCAGCTCGAGCAATATAAGGTTGGAGGCGATGATCACAAGTGACACTCACTGCAATTGCCTCCGCCGATTTGTTTCCATTAGGTGATATATGGTCTAGACTCCACGAACCGAAGGCAGAGAGATTGACGAATATGGATGTGAGAAGACCATTAAAATGAGGGAAATCTTCTGGATGGAGAAGAGCATCTCGAGTGTATATGAGAGACGATTCAAAGATGATGTCTTTCTGATTCATATTCTTCAAACTTTCCACAGTCCACCAAAAGCTCAATAATTCGTTGTATCAATCTCTTCGGAAATTTTCTTGTTGATCACCACTTGTTCTTCTCTCTGGTTTCTCTATCTTCAGATTATAGGTGTTTGATAGATTTGGATACAGTATGTCTTCACATAGATGTGTCTTCCTACTTTATATATGTGAGATTGTTTTCTAAATTAATATTTCTGTTAATATGAATGCACCTTTCAAAATAATATACTCAATTATATAACTTGCATTTTACAAGTCATATCAGTGATACTACTGTTAGAGGGGGGATTAGCACCCCCTGGTTTAACTCGGTTCGAACCGAGATCGGTTCAATCAAGACCGGTTTACGATGGTTCGGATCGAGGATAAGTCTGCCCGAAAACATTGGGCCGAGCTCGGGATCTCGCTGAAAGCCCACCTCGGCTACCGATCTAGGCCCATCACAAGCCCAGTCCGTTACAACAGATGAAACCGGAATGTTTCCTCTTTCCCGCCGATCTCGGAAATGGAAATATTCCTTGCGAATAGACCGCCGAAGAATAAGGAATATATCCTTATCTCGGAGGGGAATCCGGAATATTTCCATTCCCTAATCGAGCAAGGAAAATGGAATATTCACATTTAGAGCCGCCTCAAGACAATATAAATAGATGAGAAGGTCCATTCATCAAGGGATCCACAACTTCTGCAGAGACAGAGAATACAAGAGAGCTCATTACCGATCTCAAGTCTTTTGTCTTTGCCTTCTTACTTAAACTCTGTTGTAACCGCCGACTTAGATCAATAAACGAGATTCCGATTAAAAGTACTGTTTTACCCCTTTTTGTGTGATTTACGGATCAACAATTGGCGCCGACTGTGGGGAGTAATAGAACAGTACTTTCGGATATCGTTTGATTGAAGTTCGGCAATGGTTCTTCCAGTCGATACCACCGCAGCCCCCGTCAACAGCTCAGAAACCGACGGTCAAAACCCACGGATCGATGAGCTCAATCCTATCGATACCGAACTACAGACAACCGGAGGAGGACCCCCTCCGACCATACCTGTTGGAGAAGACAATCAGGTCAATCCATCTCGGACTCTTCCACAGCCTCCGGCTGCTTCGATATTCACGGATCCGACCGTCTTCATAGAAGCTATGACAGCGCAGTTCGCCGAAATTAACAAAAAGAACGAAGAGCGGATCGCATCTCTTATAGCATCCCATTTTGAGCGCCGAAATCAGATCGGTATCCTCGATCCAAACCCGGTCACCCCCGCCAACGAAAACACGTTACGCCGAAATCTCTTGTCCGACTTAACCGACGCTCAACCCCCAGGCACGATCGACCCGCCGACAAGAAGATCCTCCGCGACCGGTTCGGAAATCAACATCACGGACCAAGCCGCCGTGAATTTGGAATTCGCCAAGGTCCAGGCCCAACTACAAGATATGCGGACCAAAGTCCATCAGGCTACGAGTTCGGCGCCGGAGATCGACCGAGTAATTCAAGAGTCACAGAGGACGCCGTTTACCGACAAAGTCGTCAACACTCCAGTCCGACGATTGGAAAGAGTCAAGATCACATCATACGACGGGTTTACCGATCCTAAACACTTCTTGACCTCGTTTGTCATCACAATGAACCGATTTCGTTTCGGCTCGGAAACCGAGAAGGACGCAGCCATGTGCCAACTATTCGTGGAGAACTTATCCGGAGCCGCGCTCGATTGGTTTTCAACGCTCGAGCCAAGTTCGGTAAACAGCTATAACGAGCTCACTACCAAATTCCTCAAACGCTTCACCATGTTTATCAAGCAGAAAACAAAGAACGCCGAACTCTGGGCCCTCGAGCAGAAGCAGGACGAGCCCCTACGCAACTTCATGGAACGCTTCAAAGCGGTTGTATCCCATTGCACGATCGACGACGAAGCCGCAATCGAGGCTCTTTACAAAGCCACCTGGTACGAATCGGAATTTCACAGGGAGATCAAACGCAATAATCCAAAGACATTGGAGGACATCCTGCACAGGGCGCATATCTTCATCATGGAGGAGGAGGAAAGATCCGAGAAAGATAGGCGATACGCAATGACGAAACAGCTCGCCACTAAGGACAAACTGTACGTTCCCCCGAAACAACCCGTCAATACGGTCCAAACTCAGCAATCCTGGTCAAACACTTGGGTTCGGTCGGATGAGCCAAAAGAGCCCGACACCACTGACTCCGCACCGTACTGCAATTTCCATAACCGGTATGGAAATCATTCGACCGAAGAGTGCCGACATCTACAGGAGTTCCTGATGATGAAGTACAAAAAGGGGGAAGTTCCAGTCGAAGGGGCCTTCCAACCCTCGAACAGACCGCGCCGTAACGATAACGGTAGGAGACGTAACTCCAAACCGAACAAGCCTGCCGAGCAAAAGAAAGACAAAACCGACGACGAACAACCGAAACGAGATCGGGAGGACAACGTGGAAACTCAACAACCTCCGCAGGTTCGAAAACGTGTCAACATGATCATGGGTGCATTGGAAACATGCAACTACTCCGTCCGAGCTCTGAAGACATACAGTAAGGAAGCAGTGGCCGCAAAACAGTCACATCAGACTACACCCTGCGGAACGCCGATCACCTTCTCTGAGGCCGACACGGAAGGACTTCATATGCCGCATAACGACCCGTTAGTCGTCGAGACACTCATCGGTGATGTCGTAGTCGGGCGAATTTTGATCGACACTGGGAGCTCGGTTAACGTGATTTTCAAGGATACGCTGAAAAATATGGATTTTCCCGACAACCAAATCAGGCCGAACATCGAACCACTCACCGGATTCTCAAGCGAGCAAACCATGACAGCAGGAACGGTCAAAATTCCTATGTATACCGGGGGAATATGTCGAATGGTCAAGTTCTTGGTGCTAAACAAACCCGCGATCTACAACGTAATACTCGGCACGCCGTGGATATTCTCGATGAAAGCAGTCGTGTCCACGTATCATCAATGCGTCAAGTTCCCGACACCTTCCGGAGTTTTCACCCTTAGATGCGACCAGGTGATGTCCCGAACATGTTTCATAAACGAATGCAAACTAAGGACCACTCCCCGCACCTGCGTAATCAATAAGAAGAAAATCCCACACGATCCCGATCTGCCGCGACGCGAAACGATCGTCCAAGTCAATATCGATGATTTCAATCCGGAAAAATGCGTAGGAATCGGAGCCGAGCTCGACAAAGACATCAAAGAGGATTTAATCCGACTCCTCAAAAGAAACGTTTCGACCTTCGCCTGGTCAATCACAGATATGCCCGGAATCAACCCAAAGATAATAAGCCATGAACTCAACATCGACCCCACCTTCAAACCGATCAAACAGAAACGACGCAAGCTCGGTCCCGAGAAAGCCCGAGCTGTAAACGATGAAGTCGAAAGATTACTTAGCGCAGGATCGATTACAGAAGTTCGGTATCCCGAATGGTTAGCAAACCCGGTCGTTGTGAAGAAGAAGAGCGGAAAGTGGAGGATATGCGTCGATTTTACCGACCTAAACAAAGCCTGCCCAAAGGATAGTTTCCCACTCCCACATATCGACAGACTCGTCGAGGCCACCGCCGGGAACGAACTCCTCTCATTCATGGACGCCTTTTCAGGCTACAATCAGATACTCATGCACCCGGACGATCGCGAGAAGACCTCATTCATTACCGATCGCGGTATCTATTGCTACAAAGTGATGCCGTTCGGCCTAAAAAACGCCGGTGCTACCTACCAACGCCTCGTTAATCGAATGTTCGCTAGCCAGCTCGGCAAAACAATGGAGGTTTACATCGACGACATGCTCGTCAAGTCACTGGTTGCAAAGGATCATGCCGGACATCTTAACACCTGTTTCGACATCCTAAACGAGTACGGCATGAAGCTTAACCCGACCAAATGCACATTCGGTGTAACCTCCGGAGAATTCCTCGGGTATATCGTGACTCAAAGGGGAATCGAAGCCAATCCTAAACAGATCTCAGCAATCCTTGACTTACCATCTCCAACAACGAGAAGGGAGGTGCAAAGACTCACAGGACGCATCGCCGCACTCAACCGGTTTATCTCCCGGTCCACCGATAAGTGTCTCCCTTTCTACCAATTGCTGCGCGGAAACAAAAACCTTGAGTGGGATGATAAGTGCGAGGAAGCATTCAAGCAGCTCAAAGAATACTTATCAACACCACCAGTTTTGGCAAAACCCGAAGACGGCGAGACCCTCTATCTCTACATCGCGATCTCAACCTCGGCGATCAGCGGGGTCCTCGTTCGGGAAGACCGGGGCGAACAAAAACCGATCTTCTATATCAGCAAATCACTAGATGGAGCTGAAGGGAGATATCCGACTCTCGAAAAGCTGGCCCTCGCCGTTGTTGTTTCAGCTCGGAAATTGCGTCCTTATTTCCAATCACACTCAGTCACCGTGCTAACCGATCAACCACTCCGGACAATCCTACATAGCCCAAGCCAGTCCGGTCGGTTGGCTAAATGGGCTATCGAACTCAGCGAGTACGACATCGATTACAAAAGCCGGACAAGCATCAAATCACAAGTCCTCGCCGATTTCCTCATTGAACTATCTCCGGAATACGTCAACACTGATGTCATAACCGCCGAACAATGGATCCTTCACGTCGATGGGTCGTCGTCTCACCGAGGCTCTGGAATAGGCATTCGCCTCAAATCTCCAACGAGAGAAATCTTGGAGCAATCTTTCCGCCTGACGTTCAACGCGTCTAACAACGAGGCAGAATACGAAGCGCTAATTGCCGGACTACGTTTGGCCAAAGCCATCGGCGTTACACGCATTCACGCCTACTGCGACTCACAGCTCGTCGCAAGTCAGTTCAGCGGGGAGTATGACGCCAAGAATGATCGAATGGACGCATACCTCAAGCTCGTCAAACAACTCGTTGCCGAATTCGATTCGTTCGTACTTACCAAGATTCCGCGGGGCGAAAACGCTCCAGCCGACGCACTCGCTGCCTTGGCTTCGAGCTCCGACCCTCACCTCAAACGAACGATCCCGGTGGAAAGTATATCAGAACCTAGTATCGGAAGCACAGAACAATGCATCGTCACGACTCGTAGACGGGATTACGAGGAAAATCCTGCGACTGAACCTGTCTTACGTCGAAAGAGACGGACTCCAACCGTCGAGCCCGATGAAGACACCGAGCCCGAACACTCTAGTACCGCCGAAGGCAACAACGACACGCTGCAAGTCGATGAATCGGTCCGATCAGACGATGAAACGGAGGAACAGACGGACGGACTTCATGAGCCAATAGACCTCGAACAGTCCGACGAGCAAACTCCCGCCGATTGGACACTAGAGATAAAAATGTACATCATCGATGGCAAAATTCCGGCCGATAGATGGGCCGCTCGACGACTCAAAATGCGAGCCGCTCGCTACATACTTATCAAAGACGGACTGTTTCGTTGGAGTGCAGCAGGAATCCTCCTCAAATGCATCTCAGGCGATGAAATTCAGGAAGTCATGAAAAAAATACACGACGGCGATGGCGGCAATCACTCCGGCGGCCGATCTCTAGCCCTGAAAATCAAGAGAGCAAGCTATTATTGGCCAAGTATGCAAGCAGACTGCGATAGGTTCGTCGCGAAGTGCGACAAATGCCAAAGGCATGGCCCAATGATACATCTTCCTACCGAGCTGCTAACCACTTCGACAGCTCCGTATCCATTCATGCGATGGGGGATGGACATCATCGGTCCTTTCAAACGATCCACTACGCAGAAAAAGTTCATCCTCGTCATGACGGATTACTTTACCAAATGGGTAGAAGCCGAGGCATATCCCGTCATCCTCGCCTCTGACGTTCAGAAATTCGTCTGGAAATTCATTATCTGCCGACATGGAATTCCGTACGAGATTATCACCGATAACGGTCCCCAATTCATATAAACACTATTCAACGACTTCTGCGCTAAGTGGAAAATTCGACTAAGTTTTTCCACACCAAGATACCCGCCGAGCAACGGTCAGACCGAAGCAACAAACAAAACAATCATAGCCGGCCTCAAGAAACGATTGGATACTCATAAAGGGACATGGTCAGATAAACTCGACGGAGTCTTATGGTCATACCGAACGACCCCAAGATCGTCAACGGGGCAATCCCCCTTCTACATGGCCTATGGCGTGGAAGCCCTATGCCCCGCCGAACTCACCATCCCGACTATCCGTCGGACGATGCTCGTGCAAAATCCTGATCTTAACGACGAAATTATGCTCGACAACCTCGACAATCTCGAGGAACAACGCGATCAAGCCTTACTTCGGATTCAGAATTATCAGAACTTGGCAGCACGCTACTACAACAAAAAGGTCCGCGGACGTCATTTCACCGATGGCGACCTTGTTCTGAGAAAAGTCTTCGAAGGCACCGAAGAAAAGAATGCCGGCAAGCTCGGCACAAACTGGGAAGGACCTTATCAGGTCATGAGGGTAGTCAAACCAGGCGTCTACGAGCTCATGAAGCTAGACGGAACCCCCATTCCCCGTTCGTGGAATTCCATGAACCTCAAGCGGTACTACATCTAGGCCAACCCTCAAGCGCTAAAAAAAAAAAAAAAAAAAAAAAAAGATCACCGAGCTACTACACATACGCTCGATTCTAATATGTAATATGAACTACGAATGGCTTGATCCTTCTTTCGAAGGTACGTAGGCAGCCATCACAAGGCGCAGCTATAACATTAATAAAATTTTACCAAGGCATTCTACCGAACTCCAATAGTTCGTACCTTCTAAGCCAAACCTTATGTTTGCCGAACTCCAAAAGTTCGTATTTTCTAAAGCCAAACTTTATGTTTGCCGAACTCCAACAGTTCGTATTTTCTAAGTCAAACTTTTAGTTTGCCGAACTTCAACAGTTCGTATTTTCTAAGTCAAACTTTTAGTTTGCCGAACTTCAACAGTTCGTATTTTCTAAGTCAAACTTTTAGTTTGCCGAACTTCAACAGTTCGTATTTTCTAAGTCAAACTTTTAGTTTGCCGAACTTCAACAGTTCGTATTTTCTAAGTCAAACTTTTAGTTTGCCGAACTCCAACAGTTCGTATTTTCTAAGTCAAACTTTTAGTTTGCCGAACTCCAACAGTTCGTATTTTCTAAGTCAAACTTTTAGTTTGCCGAACTTCAACAGTTCGTATTTTCTAAGTCAAACTTTTAGTTTGCCGAACTCCAACAGTTCGTATTTTCTAAGTCAAACTTTTAGTTTGCCGAACTCCAACAGTTCGTATTTTCTAAGTCAAACGTTTAGTTTGCCGAACTTCAACAGTTCGTATTTTCTAAGTCAAACTTTCAGTTTGCCGAACTCCAACAGTTCATATTTTCTAAGTCAAACTTTTAGTTTGCCGAACTTCAACAGTTCGCATTTTCAACCACCAACGGTTACATATCAACGTCCTGGCCAGACGATCTGATAAAGCCGAGCTTAGCTCGCACGCACCCTTATGGTGCAATGGATAATACACTTTCCACATTCAAAGCCGAGATCAGTCTCGCACCAAATTCTCAGATTATCCGAGCTAAATAAGCCAAGTCCGTCTCGCACACTCGGATTCAATGTGAGAAACCTAGAGCATATTAAGATGAGCTGTTCACGTACTCTTAAACTAAACTCTAGGGTCAAGCCGAACGTCCTTCCTCGCAAATCTAAGCCGACTTCTCAACAGTCGCAAAAACTAGTAAGCCGATTTCTCAACAGTCGCAAAAACAAGTAAGCCGATTTCTCAACAATCGCAAAAGCAGTAAGCCGATCTACGATAGGGATTGCCGACCTCGAACAGGTTCAGTCGAATTTATCCTCTTCACCCGGCTAAGACCGTACAGTTTACGGCACCACTGTGTACGATAAATTCGAGAGGTTCGTATTATGTACGACTTCAAATATATCAGAACTCGGCATAAGAATAACTTGAGAAATAAAGCATAACACTCAAAATAAAAAGAAGATCGATAAAAATCAGATTCGTTCAAAAGCCCCTCGGGCAAAACCACAAAACGGATACCGGACTTTAAAAACCCTCCGGTCCAAGAGGTCTAGTTATAAGCCCATTCGGGCAAAAGAAAACTAGAAACAAATTACATGAAGTAGGAAAAAGGCCTAAACACCTTGCCTCCGCATCGCTTCAGCTTGGTCCGCCGACATCGAAGCTCGGTTAGTACCGAACTCATCAAGCCCTGGCGGTACTTCGTTACCCATCGAGGGCGAAATTCCCGGGTGAACCGGATCAGTAAAGGGCGAGACGATTAGATCCGCATCTTCCAGCTCGCGGAGGTCGATCGCCTCGTACTCTGCCGACTTCTCAGCCTTAAGCTTCTCAAGCTTTTCAATACGAGACGGCGGGACGACGATACCGTGTTTCGTCTTCAGACTCTGGCAGAAGCTGAGGATCCCATGGATCTGATTAACGGCCAGGAATGGTTTCTTTGCCTGATCAACCGCCGCCAGATGGTCCTTAACTTTTTGAAGACGAACCTGGCATTTTTCAGTTACCGCTTTCCTCTTCAGGATTTGATGAGAGCGGCCAGCCCGCAACCTTGAAGTCTCTGTGAATAGCTTCGTCGCAAGGGCATCCTTTTCCAACTCCAGCTCGGCGTTGGATCTCTTCAGCACGGCTAGTTCGCGGGTCAGCTCGGCTACTGCACGATCGCCGGCTTCCACTCTATCCTCAGAGACTCGGAGCTCTTTGCGGAGTTCCACGGCTTGGACGCTCGCTTCGAAAGCCTTACGGCGCGAAGCTCCGAGTTCACGATCGTATGACCCGACGATCTCATTCGTCTGGGCAATCATCTGTCAAAAACAGCGAACATCAGAGAGAAGAATCGAAAGAAAGAAGAGACGAACTTGAAAAAGGCATTTACCTCGGCAGTAGTCTGGGCCAATTTCCTGAACTCATCCGACTTATACAGACGATCGACCGGAGGGAGGAATTCCGGGCCGAAGCTAACCTGCCGATACGTCTCGGCAAAACCTAGTGACTCGACCTCCGGTGCTGAAGCCCGATGCCTCTTCGAGACAGGAGAATCGTCCGACAGGACCACCGTCTCCTCTTCGGCTCGTTGGGGTTCAGAACCCCCATCATCACCTCCAACATTTTGGGGGCCGGTATTCCCTTCGTCGCCTTCAGCAGGCGTAGTGCCGACCCCGGCTGTGTGATCAGCCTTTTGCCGGGCTCCTTTTTTAGTCTTCCTTCTCCTCTTCTTTTCGGCGGGAGAAGAGGTGCGCCCTTCAGCAGGAACTTGCTCCCCAGCAGGAACATCGTCCCCAACGATGCCTTCATCAACAATTGCCGGTTCGGCTTCAGGAGGAGGAGGAATTTCAGAATTCATCTCCCGCTCGTCACCGTCAAGTTCGGTAGATAGATCGGGGATGTCATCAAACTTCATCTCCCGACGACGAGATGGTTTAGCTGAAAAAGGGGAAAACGATAAGTAAATAAAAGAAAAGGAAAGGGGAGATCGGTATCAACAGACTACGAAGAAAAGTCGACCGACCAACCTCTAAGAACTCTTTTTGCTTTCAAGTCAAGCTTCTCTTGGTAGGCTTCAGGCCACCGAACTTTCCCAGCCGCACTCAGCTGCTTAGCGTGGGCAAAAGTGAATCCTGGCGTGGTGATAAGGAAGCCTGGAGGATGACGAGCTGAAAACAGAAAAGAAAAATATAATTTAGGCAAAATAAGGCACTAAGGTGAAATCAAGAACAAGTATCTACCAATAGGAGTCCTCCATTGAGTTCGGTAACTCCCTCCCGGACACTCAACGGAAGATTTGTCGATCTTCACAAAGAAGTATCGGGCGCTCCAATGGTTGACCTTGCTCGGTTTGTTCCCAGTAACAAGGTCGGCTTCCGGTTTCGCACTTGCCGATAGAAACCACGGTTTTGCCTTCGACAGGTTCACCCGGAACAACCTCTCGAAAACCTTCGCCGTAATAGGGATACCGCACTCCTCCCCGAGAGAAAGAAGACCCATAAGGTTTATCACCGTGGCCGGCATCAACTGAGAGATCGCGACGTGCCGCCTCTTACAGTACTTATAGACGAACTCTGGGATGGGAAACCGAAGCCCGCAACTTCTGAGATGCTCCTCGTAGACACAAATGTAACCGTCAGGAGCATCCCACGGGCGATCCGTAGCCTTCGGGATCTTAAAAAGCAAGTCATTTGGAGCATCGCACCGCTCCAAGGTTACCTGGATCGTCTCCGCGGTGGACCGAGATGGGCCGATGTTGGCCGGCCTCTCAACCATCCGCCTAGCAGCCGATACGGGACCGTCATCTCCTTCGTTAGGACGACCTGCTGGAGAAGCAGCACGGTTGTCCAGATCGGCCGCATCCTCATCCTCGGCAAGCCGAGCGGTGAATTCGGCATCTGCCCGAACTTGCTCATTCGTCTCAGCAGTTTCTTCAGACAAGTCTTCATCGACGAGATGCGGGACCTCGACCGAAACTCTAGGATTGCTCGGCCCCGCCGCGGAACGCTGAGAGTTGCGTCTGAACATCTCTCGTTCGACGTCACTTAACCCATCCGAATTCGAATCAGAGCTGTTGACGAACAACCCAAGGTCGGGAAACTTAGATGGAGAAGCTCGGTCTTTAACAGAAGGAGAAGAAGTCCTTGAAACCATATCGATCGAAAGAAAGAAATGATGAAGAACAACTTGAATACTGACGAAGAACAGCTTGAAGATCGCCGAGAAAGTTCGAAGATCTTCAAACAGATCGGAAGAATCACGGCGGAAAAACGATCGGAGAACGGAAAGAGAAATAAATTCTAGAGAGAAGGGAGAGCTCTAGAGAGAGAGAGAAATACCTTTTTGAAGAAAATGAACAGAAGTGAGAAATGAAGGAGGATCGAACGGTATTTATAAAGAAAAACGCAATGATGACGACTCTTCGAATTCTGTAGCCAAAGAATGCGAATCGACACGCGGCTCTTCGAATTCCGCGACTAAAGAAGATAAAGCGGCACACTCTTCCCGAGAAAAACCTGCCGAACTCGAAAGCTCCAAAATCTATTCGATCACGGGAGTTCCGATCTTCACTTTCGAAAGAAGTTCGCCGAACTCAAAAATCTGCCGAACTCGAAAGTTCCAAAATCTATTCGATCACGGGAGTTCCGATCTACACTTTCGAAAGAAGTTCGCCGAATTCAAAATTCGCCAAACCCAAAAATCCGCCGCACTCGAAATAGAATCTGATCAGATCGTACCGATCTCAGTTTTAACCGAGCTAAAGAATACTCCCCGAAAATTCACCGAACTCGTAAACTCCCTCGCCGAACTGAGGGGGGGACCAATTGTTAGAGGGGGGATTAGCACCCCCTGGTTTAACTCGGTTCGAACCGAGATCGGTTCAATCAAGACCGGTTTACGATGGTTCGGATCGAGGATAAGTCTGCCCGAAAACATTGGGCCGAGCTCGGGATCTCGCTGAAAGCCCACCTCGGCTACCGATCTAGGCCCATCACAAGCCCAGTCCGTTACAACAGATGAAACCGGAATGTTTCCTCTTTCCCGCCGATCTCGGAAATGGAAATATTCCTTGCGAATAGACCGCCGAAGAATAAGGAATATATCCTTATCTCGGAGGGGAATCCGGAATATTTCCATTCCCTAATCGAGCAAGGAAAAGGGAATATTCACATTTAGAGCCGCCTCAAGACAATATAAATAGAGGAGAAGGTCCATTCATCAAGGGATCCACAACTTCTGCAGAGACAGAGAATACAAGAGAGCTCATTACCGATCTCAAGTCTTTTGTCTTTGCCTTCTTACTTAAACTCTGTTGTAACCGCCGACTTAGATCAATAAACGAGATTCCGATTAAAAGTACTGTTTTACCCCTTTTTGTGTGATTTACGGATCAACAACTACTATTTACAAATTTCCATCCCGTCTTCGACGCATCCATCATCATCTAAAATGACACAAAGCTGCTAATATATCAGGTACATCAAAGGTAGAACAGTCCAAATTTGGCGAAAACAGTGTTGAAAGTGTTATATTTTAACAAAGTTTTAAAATTGTTAGTATTGCATAGTTTTGGGCATTCGGGTCCACGGGTCGGATTCAGATCGGTTTATCGGTTTTCGGGTACCCAAAGTTAGAGCAGTTAGAACCCGTTTAGGACCCAAGAAAATTTTGGTTCGGGTCTTGCCAGATTCAGGTGGGTTTTAGGATTTTAAATGAAACCCGATATGGAACCGAAAATAAATTCGGGTCGGTTTTGAACCCGAATTACCCGAAAAAATATACCTGGATAACCCAAAATAACCCGACTATATATATAAATTATATATACATATGTATATACGATATATACATAATATGATATATATTTGTAATTTTTTGGGTATCCGATTGGGTTTCATGTTATATCCGAACCGACCCGAAAACCGAATTAAATTTACACAAGAACCGTTCGGGTTTTACACACAAACCGAACCCAATATTTCGGATCGGGTCGGGTCGGTTCCATCGGGTCCGAGTTTTATGCCCAACTATAGTATTGCAAGACAAGTTCAAGAAAGTGTTAACTCTCACAAAACTCTCATAAAACATTTAGAAAAACATTAAAAAAACTGCAAATGCTCTGGAAATGCTTTTTTCTCTCTATGTTTTCATATGAAACTTTTGGTAAAACATTAACCTATAAAATATATATATAAAAAATTAAAATAATTTTATATAAATAATTTATTTTGTTAAATATTATCAAAAAATTATGTTTATATTAAAGTATAAATTTTATACTTTTAAAACTAATATTTACCATTATTTTATTTTTCTATTAGCTGTAAAATAATATTATAAATATAAATATAATATAATAAATATAAATATAAAATTAAAATAAAAATATTATAAAAATATAAATATAGATATAATTTTTATGAATAAATATGTTATATAATTTTATATATAATCACTCACAACTATACTAATAATTTAAAATGTGTACATTAATGAAAGAGCATATTCAATAAACATATTGCTTTTGCTCTTTAATGCAGTGGTCTACCAATAGTTATACCAATCAAGCCTTAAGAAAACGAAAAAAAACGTCATAGGTCATTTGTTCTCATTCTCTTCATACTCTCTCTCTCTCAACATTCATCGCCTCCAGGCTCGGCCATTCGTCCTCATTCTCTCCAACGACGATCTCAACGGCAACTTTGATGACAACGGCGCATATGAGTCCTCTGATTTCGATGAGTTTGGGCAATCTAAAACTAAGTCCGATCTTCGAGCCAAACGACTCCGTCGTCCACGCCGCGTCACCGCAGTACTACTCCAGATTCCACAAGATTCTATTGCCGGCGACTGAGGGAAACACTAGGTTGATGGAGGAGGCGGTTTCAGAGATAGATCCGTATGCGTCTTCCGCAGATCCGCACGCACAGTTAGAGATAGATTCGTATGCGTCTTTCATAAAAATACCTTCTTCCTAAAAAGCCCAGCCCAAACCAGATTATTGTTTCCTTTTATAAATACCTTTTTCTTCTGAGGTGGATCTCTAGGGTTATATATATAACTTTTATTGCTGCTCTCAACTCTTCCCGGGAAATAAACCGTTGCTGTTTTCATCTTCTCCATGGCCAGTTCTAGCACTAAATCTAATTTATCCGGTAAGCGAAAGCCGGAAGATGATTTGGAGACCAAACCGGTTCTGAAGAAGAAATCAGAGGGGAAGGAGACAACCAAAGGAAGTGTCGAGTTGTTGGAGACAAAGTCTGATCAGGCTAATTTAATCTCAGTGAAGGTATGATTTTAGGTATTTTGTACAAGTTTAAGCATCCTGTTCTTATTATCTCCAAATTGTGTTCAAATGGCTACTCATGTCACAGGAGACAGTGGAAGAAGGACTTGATGATGAAACTCCCGATTTTGTTCAGGTACCTCTTCTGTCGAACGATGACTTACTTTGTACAAGTTTAAGCATCTTGTTCTTATTATCTCCAAATTTTGTTCAAATGGCTACTCATGTAACAGGAGACAGTGGAAGAAGGACTTGATGATGAAACTCCCGATTTTGTTCAGGTACCTCTTCAAAACATGTCAGGCTCAGAAGAAACGTTTAGCGTTTAATAACACAACAAAATCGAAAGATATGACTTATTCTGGGGATGATGAGGCTACTTTTTGTTGCTATGCTATCACACTTTGCTGTTATATTCAGGATGTTGCCGTAAGAAGAAAGACGCTCTTTGTTGCCCAACTCGCTCCCCAAACTGAAATATCGGATATGTAAGTAGCACCTTAAATTTCCACCTTTCGTTCTCGGAGCAAGTTTTTCATGACTGATATCTTATCCTCCATTTTGACAGCATCGGTTTCTTCAAAGATGTTGGAGAAGTTGTTCGTGTTCGACTTGTTGTAAACCCCAGGTGTATTCATAGGCGATGTGGCCTTGTTGAGTTTGCTTCTACTAACCAAGCAAAGAAGGTGAGAGTAGTTTATAGTAATGATGAAATAAGTATTTTAACTAGTCATTTGAAAAGTAGTGTATACTTATGATGAAAGTACTTTATACTGTAGGCGGTGCAAAAGAAGAACGGTGAATATTTGCACGATCGTAAGATTTTTCTTGATGATTTGGCTGATAAGGGAGCTACACACCCTACACCAAAGTATGTTGATTTATGTTATGGAGATTTGTTTCTGTAACTTACTGCTAGATTTTTGATGCCATTAAAGAAGATTAACACTATTGTTTTCTGTTAATTAGGTATTGCATAGATCACAAGGTTTGGTAAGGGATTTAACTATTTTCCTCTTGAGTTTGTTATCAAGAGCACACTGGGTGAAGTTTTTGGTATACATGGAGAGATCACATGGGGTTTTGATATTCCAGGTACAAACACTACCTTCAACGAGAAAGCCTTCCCATAAAAGAAGATGGGAGACCTCCCGATTTTGTTAAGGTACCTCTTCTTCTTATTATCTTCAAAATATGTCAGGCTCACAAGAAACACTTAGTGATAAAAACAGAACTGTTGCCAAAAAGTCCTTTTCTCTAACACACCTGACTGTTAAATTCAGAAAGTACTCTTTGTTGCCAATCTCTCTCCCCAAACAACTAAAATATTACATATGTAGGTAGCACCTTAAATTTCCACTTTTGTTCACGGAGCAAGTTTTTCATGACTGATATGTTTACTCCATTTTGACAGCATCGATTTCTTCAAAGATGTTGAAAAAGTTGTTAGTGTTCGACTTGCTGTAGACTGCAAGGGCAAGCATGTGGGCTATGGCTTTGTTGAGTTTGCTTCTGCTAACAAAGCAAAGAGGGTGAGAGTAGTTTTGTATTAATGGTGAAAAAAGTATTAAAGTAACTTGAAAAGTAGTGTATACTTATGATGAAAAATATACAAGTAGTTATTTGAAAGTATGATAGCTGATTAAATCTCTTATACTGTAGGCGCTGAAAAAGAAGAATGGTAAATATTTGCACGATCATAAGATTTTGTTGATGAAAGGACTTGATGAAACTCCCGATCCTGCTGAGGTACCTGTTCTTATTATCTTCGAAATATGTCAAGGCTCAGAAGAAATGCTTAGCGTTTGATAACAGAACTGTTGCCACAAAGTCGAAAGATAACTTATTCTGGGGATAAATCTACTTTTAGTTGTTATGAAATTCTAGTCCTTTCCTCCTTAGAGTCGTGCTAACACACTTGGCTGTTAAATTCAGGCAGCTACTATAAGAAATAAGACGCTCTTTGTTGCCCATTTCTCTAGCCAAATTGAAATATCACATATGTAAGTAGCACCCTTAATTTCCTCTTTCGTTCTTGGAGCAAGTTTTTCATAACTGATATTTTGTCCTCCATTTTTACAGCATCGATTTCTTCAAAGATGTTGGAGAAGTTGTTCATGTTCGACTTATGGTAGACCCCCAGGGCAGGCATGTGGGCTGTTGCTATGTTGAGTTTGCTTCTGCTAACGAAGCACAGAAGGTGAGAGTAGTTTATATATAGTAATGATGAAAAATATTTTAGTAGTCATTTGAAAAGTAGTGTGTACTTATGATGAAAAAATTTCAAGTAGGTATTTGAAAGTACGATTGCTGATTAAATCTTATATACTGTAAGCGCTGCAAAAGAAGAATAGTGAATATTTGCACAATTGCAAGATTCTTGTTGATGTTAAGACAGCTTCATGCTATACACGACCCAAGTAAATTGATTTTCCATGTTATGGAGATTTGTTTATGTAACACTTGTTGTAACTTATTGCTAGAGTTTTGATGCCATTACACAAGACTAACACTATTATTTTTGTTAATTAGGTATTGCATGGATCACAATGTTAGGTAAGGGACTTAACTATTTACATCTTGGTTTTGTTATCAAGAGCACATTGGGTGAAGTTTTTGGTATACATGGAGAGATCACAAGGGTTTTTGATATTCCAGGTACGAAGACTACCTTCGACGAGAAAGCCTTCTGATAGAAGAAGATGCGGCAGTGGAAGGACATGATGAAACTCCTGATTTTGATGAGGTAACTGTTCTTATTATCTTCAAAATATGTCAGGCTCAGAAGAAAGGTTTAGCGTTTAATAACAGAACTGTTGCCACAAAATAGAAAGATATGACTTATTCTGGGGATGATGAGGCTACTTTTTGTCGTGCTAACACACTTGGCTGTTAATTCAGGAAGTTTCCGTAAGAAAAAAGACGCTCTTTGTTGCCAATCTCTCTGACAGCAGTAGAATATCAAATATGTAAGTAGCACCCTCAATTTCCTCTTTCGTTCTTGGAGCAAGTTTTTCAACTGATATTTTATCCTCCATTTTTACAGCATTAATTTCTTCAAAGATGTTGGAGAACTTGTTCGTGTTCGACTTATTGTAGACCACTGGGGTGAGCATGTGGGCTGTGGCTTTGTTGAGTTTGCTTCTGCTAACGAAGCAAAGAAGGTGAGAGTAGTTTATACTAACTTTATAGTAATGATGAATAGTAGTGTTATAGTTATGATGAAAAATATACAAGTAGTTATCTGAAAGTATGATTGCTGATTAAATCTTTTATACTGTAGGCGCTGAAAAAGAAGAATGGTGGTAAGATTTTTCTTGACGTGCCTGAGATAGCTCCATACCCTTTCCGACCCAAGTAAATTGATTTTCCATATGGAGATTTGTTTCTCTAACTTATTACTATAGTTACGATGTCATAACAGAAGATTAACGCTATTATTTTTGTTAATTAGGTACAACCTTGCAGAGAGGCTTTGGTAAGGGATTTAACTATTTGCCTTTTGAGTTTTGTTATCAAGAGCACATTGGGTGAAGTTTTTGGTATACTAAGGGTTTTTGAAATGTTCCAGGTACGAAGATTGCCTTCGAAGATTTAGCCTTTATTTTGAGACGGAAAAATCTCTTTGGTGCGGTAAGAAGACTACCTTCTCTGACGAAGACTGATAGAAGAAGATGAAGCTCTTTGGTGTTTTTAACTTGTGATACAATGCAACTTAAGTATATAACCTCTGTGACGTCTTCTATCGATGAAGCTCTTTTGTGTGTTTTTAACTTGTGATACAATGCAACTCAAGTTTATAACTTTTTATTACCTTTAAAATATTTATCTGTAATGTAAGATATCTTCGGCGATGGTAAGCCTCCCACAGCCACCACAAATCCTTAGATGCTCTGCTTTAATGCAATGCTCTGGTTTCTTACCGTATTATAGGGCGTGTTCTTTTCATATAGCGACAAGAAAATAAAAGACTAATTATTTTTTACAAACTTTTTTACGATTCTAATACATTCACTAGTATTCAATTCGCGTTAGCTATATAACGCTGATCATTTTTTCTTAAAAAATTGTTTTAAAATTTAAGAAAAAAAATAAATTTATCTGAATTTTATAATATGTCTAACTAATGGTTATATATAGAAATGTCAACTCAGACTAACATATATATTTAACTCATTTTGCAATGAATTAATATATTTTTCGGGTTAATCCGCAAAAACGTATAATCTTGAAAACATAACTATAATATGCACCACTTAATGACTATAGTTTTTGTGGTCAGTCCACAAACTCTAAAAATATCAATTTTTTCGTGTCTAACTCTTTATAAAATTAGTAAAATATTTTTTCAAACTTTTATTTCGATATATATTCAAATAAAATATGATAATCATAGTGAAAAATATTGCAAGATCTCGAATATATTTTCTTTGAATATGTATGAATTGATTATTATTTAATAATATCATAATAATTAAGAAACTAAATAGTAAATAAGATCTTTAATGAGAAATAGATAATTTTCATATTCTCATCAAGTATATCTTTTTCTATTTCAATTATCTTTTCTTATTTGTAATGACATTTCATGTAATAACTTACAAACAAAGTTTATTTTCAAAAATGTCTTCTTAAATAATATTATAGAGATTTTTTTGTCTTCTTCTGAGCCAAATGAACATTTCGCATTTCCTTGTTATTAGTTTGTGTACTGTATACTATTGAGTCGCGCAGTATTGTTAAGGAATTCTAATACTTTCATTTTTTTGTATTCTTCTGAGCCAAATGACCATTTTGCCCCTTTTTGTTATTGGTATGTGTACTGTATATTGTTGAGTCACGCAGTACTGTTAAGGAATTCTAATACTTTCATTTTTTGTTTGTCGAGCCAAATGATCATTTTGTCCCTCTTTGTTATTGGTCCGTGTACTTTATAATGTTAAGTCGCAGTACTGTACATGAGTAAGACTGGAAAGTTAACACGTGTATAATACATAAAGTGTTAGTTTTGCACAACTTTTCAAAATATGTTAGATTACAAACTAAAATCTTAAAAAGTGACTAAATATGCAAGATTCCCAACTTTCTTTGTAGAAGCCGGAAACTCGCTTTGGATAATCTGATCCCGATAAACTTTCTTTTATCTCTTAACCACTAGGCAAAAATCAAATTGCAATAATAAACCTAAAGAATTTCACCTAAAAACTCAAAAAAATGAGGTGTAAAAAAAACCTAACATTTCTGTTATCGGAAATTAAACCCCAGACATTAAATCGTTGACGCAAAAAAAAAAAACCAAGTGTAAACAAAAACATAACATTTTCATTGACCCAAATTAAACCGCATGCGCTAATCATAAATGTAAATTATAAATCCTAGATGCTAACGAGATTAATTCCCTAACAGAGACCATCGATCTTTATTTTACCGGATAGGAAACTCAAGGACATCGTATTGTTTGCCCTAGATCTAAGATTTAATGTGAATTCAAGGATGATGGTTCTCGTCATTCTCTGGTTTAGTTGTATAGCTAATAACCAAAAAAAACATTGATCGAGAGTTTGAAGTATTTGTGGCTAGTGGATTTTATGAAGATGAGACAAGATAGATGATAAGAAAATCTCCAAGTTTGATAAAAAGTTTTGGGATTACAATGATACCGCTAGATTTCTGAATGAAAAAAAAAAAACCGAACTAAAACCGTTTGGTTTATAGATTTGAAAACTGGAATAGTCGGTTTTGATTATTCGGTTTCAGATTTTGTCCAGCCCCACGGTGAAGAATCCACCGGCGGGAATCATAACTTCGGGGTTCCGGTCAAAGTCAGCCATGGCTGATTCTCTGTCGGGTCCCAATGTTTTCAGCTTACGGATTGTTTCGATCGATTATTACATGGCTTCTCCGATCCCTGGATTTGATATTTGCTACAGTAGCTTCCAAGGTAAAAGCTTCGGCTTGTTGAATCAAACGGTTCACCAACATTATCTCCATCTTTCACTTCTTCTATGCTTCTTTTCTTGCTTGATTGACTTAGGTCTTGAGAAAAAAAATTTGATTTTTATAGTTGGGAAGACCATGGAAATGAAATAATAGTGCTCCATTGTCGTTGTATAGTCTTCTACTAGATAAAGTTCATTTTTTTTTACTTTGTTCTACCTGATTTGTTGCTGGCATTATAAGGTGGCGAAGTAAACGAAGTCCCTGTTATAAGGGTATATGGCTCCACACCTGCTGGTCAGAAGACTTGCTTGCACATTCATCGTGTAAGATTCTTAATTTTACTCTCTTGTCTCATTTTCCTTGTTTTTGTTGCCTTGTTGAGTTGGAAACTTTAATTTCTCTTGCAGGCTTTACCGTATCTCTATATTCCGTTCTCGGAAATTCCACTTGATCATCATAAAGGAGGTACGAAGCAATTCTAGCCAGACATGTTACCGCAATTAGCTAGTCAAGCACCAATGGCATTTTTCATGTTTTTTTCCCTCTGCTTCAGTTGATGGAAATATACCTGCTTTATCTCTGGAGTTGGAGAAGGCTTTAAAGGTGCGTATTTTACATACATACCTAGTGAGCCGTGATTTCTTGACTCTTGACTCTTGACTCTTTCTTCTGAATTTGTTTGTTCTCATTGATGTGTCTTAAATTAACATTCCTCCCTGATATGGACTTGTAGCTTAAGGGCAGCGCTGCTTCAAAAAGGCAACATGTCCATGATTGTGAGATTGTTAGAGCAAAGAAGTTTTATGGGTACCACTCAACGGAGGAGGCATTTCTGAAGATTTATCTGTATCCTTTATATTTTCCTTTCGTGCAGTACCCTTTTCTTAGGCAAGTTTATTATTTGTTCACCTTAATAGTATAATAGCTACCATCCACACGATGTGGCTCGTGCTGCCAGTCTTCTTCTGGTATGATATCTTCTTGATGATTCCACTCCACCACTATTCTTTACTTTATATATGATGCATAGAATTCAGTGAATTCCTGATTACCATTTTCATCTGCCTTTTGTAATGAGCGTTTGTTTTGTTTTCTCTCTCTCTAGGCAGGTGCTATTCTTGGTAAAAGTTTGCAACCTTACGAGTCTCATATTCCTTTTATTCTCCAGTTTCTGGTAATTTTTCGTTGTTATGTATTCAAAACAATTCGTTTAGCGACTAGGTACTCTATCTTTTAGCAATTTCACTTATGACATAACTTCCAGATTGATGATACACTAGGTTATTTTGGGAGCTTAAAACTGGTGCCTGAAAGACTGAAGTTTCTGTGATTCTTTTTGATAGGTTGACTATAATTTGTATGGAATGGGTCATGTGCATATATCAAAGATGAAGTTCCGTAGCCCTGTGCCTCACCATTTCCGTCCAAGGAGATTTGATTTGGATGATTGTGTGGGACAAGGGATTTTCGAAGTTGCTAGTACAAAGGTAGATCTTCAAATACTTGCAGCTTGGCAACATATTGTTTGATAGTTTCGATCTTCGTTTAATTCACAACACTGAAACAATGTAGCAGGCAGATTCAAGTCCTGCTGCAACCGTCAGTTTCCCTGTTTGGAGTTTGTCAACAATCCCAGGTCAATGGTTGTGGAATCTCTCTGAAGAATCTGATACACCGTTGAGCCAGAGCCAACATAGCCACCATTGCAGACGTCAGAGTCTCTGTGAACTTGAGGGAGATACTACTATTAGTGGTAATTTTTCTGAAACGAAATATAATTGTTTTTGTTTCATATATGAACGGACCTTTGAACTAGTTTCTTCTCTTGTAGATATTCTCAATCAACAATTTAAAATGTACAACTCCCTCTCACAAGCCCAATCTGATACTAAGATGGTTCAGTCGCTTATGGCAATTTGGGAGGTTCATCCTAACTTTCTTAGCTTTATACGTTGATGTAATTTAGTTGGTCTTCCCTTACCCAAGCTGGTCACTGTTGTGTCAGGAGGAGTATGAAAGGACTGGTGTGCATGATCCACCTATACCTCCTGATCCTGGCAAACCCTCTTCAGCTGATGTGCTGAAGACTATGTCACATTATGATGGGTTTGAGAATATGCTAAAAGAAATGCATCATGAAGTTGGATTGTTGCCGTCTGATATGAAGCGTACTGCAGTATCTTCAGCCGGTTCAGATATGCACGCCAAACCTGAGACTACAGATCTGCAGGTTTTGAATCATATGGTTGGTGAGTTCCCTGCATCAGCAAAGCTTTCTCCACTTGATGAGTGGAGAGGAGAAGCATCAATGGAAAATGATGCATATATGAAAACACCCACTGACAGAGATACACCTGCTGAAATACAAGATGCTGAAGCCTTGGGTCTCTTTAAATGGTTTGCCTCATCCCAGGCTGCAGAGGACATAAACTCTGATGATGAAATTCTCCGAGAAACCATCCTTAGTCCTCTGTTGCCTTTAGCGTCCATTAACAAGGTTCTTGAAATGGCTAGTACAGATTATGTGAGTCAATCCCAAAAGGAATGTCAAGACATTCTTGATTCTCAGGAGGATCAACCAGACTTCGGGAGTTCGACAAAAGGAGCTTTACATACTAATTGTGATAACCAGAATCTTATAACTTCATCAGACAAACAGTCTTTTGACACAGAAGTCTCAAGTGATGTTCCAAATATCTCAACTTCAAATGCATCAAGCGAAAATTCATTCCAGAGATACAGAAAGAGTGATTTACATATGAGTGAAGTGATGGAGAATAAGAATATGAGCTTCTCTAGGAGCAACAAGCCTTGCAAATCTGTATGGGGGCCTTTACCTTTTTCGTTAACAAAAAATCTTCAGAAGGACTTCGACAGTACAAAGGCTAGTGATAAACTTGGTTTGACAAAGATTAGTTCCGACCCCATGAATGAGATGAAAGACAATTTTGATGTTCCAGTCAAAGAACACCAAGCAGGTGTTTGTAACACGGTTGACAGAAACGTTTTGGCTGGATGTTCGCTGCGAGACTTGATGCAAAGAAAACGGTTATGCCAAGGAGACTCGCCTGCTTCACAACATATAAAGTTTAGGAAGGTTCTACCACAGACTAAAGACTCTCGGGACAGGAAGGAGTGCATGGCTACCTTGACTTCTGAGGCCAATAAACAAGGTCCTGCTCTTTCTGCAGAAGTTCGTGAATGTTATTTTGGCGATGCTCCTCAAACGTTATCTCCTATAGATGCAGGAAATTATGAGTTTAATATATCCACTCAGTCATCCGAACCTCATTCTGTTGATAGATGTTTGGCAAAAGAGACAGCAGGTCAAAACAGCGATGAAGTTTTGAGGAATTTTTCATCTGCCACTGTTCCACTTGGTAAGGAATCAAAAACTGTGGAATCAGGAATATTGGTGTCTAGCGATAAACTTGTTGGAACTGATATAAATAATGTTCAAAAATCTGGGGATGAGCAAGAGTCAACCGCCAATGTAATTATTGAGACAGGAAGGTTAATATGCCTAACCTTGAGCAAGAAGCCTCCTTCTCTTGATTGCCTAAGTGTTGGACTGCAGGATTCTTCACATTCTCATGAAATTCCTGTCCAATTTCATCATGCCAGGGACAAACAGCATTATGGATGTGGTACCTTTACTCATCTTGTTCTGGTTCTAGTTTCTGCTTCTTCTAAATTTATAAAATTTGGAGTTAGGTTCACCTTAAGTTTTTGCTGAACTTCTCCCTGGCTGTGCTCACCTTTATTTATTTTACTCATGTGTTTCTGACTTGATATTCATTCTGACATCATGTTGTCTTTTCTCTTTGAAGAAGGGAGTTCCAAGGAGATCCCCTTTTTTTCCTTGGAAGACACCGAAGTCAACGAGGACGAAAAGAAACAATTTTTGCAAGGAGCTTCCCTTGGTATTCCCTTGCATCATCTCAGTGACGGCTCCAGCCTTTACCTACTGACCCCTGCCTTTTCACCCCCTCCTGTGGATTCTGTTTCACAATGGATATCGAATGACAAAGGTATTGTGTAGAGTTAGTCAGAATGCACCAGACTGCCTAATGTAATCCAGTTTTACATCTTTTCAAAGGTTTAATATACATTGCTTAAAGCCTTTTTCCTTACGAAGATGGCACTGTTCCAGATTAAGATATTAATTACAGTGTTTGGATGTTGTAAATTTAAGTGAAATTGATGGTTTTGTTTTAAACTATTGATTTTTTCCAGGTCCGCGGGACTCTACTATTGATTCAGAAGAAAAACCATTAGCAGATGATCATATTGATTGTGGGACGAGTTTCACTGATCTTGCTTGTGCATCTAATTTGATCTCTGTGTCTGAGCACATGGAGCAGCATAATAACGTTTCTCTGAACTCAGAATCAAATGCTTATACGGAGTCTGAGATAGATCTGAAAAGCAAAGGAAAGTTTTTTAACCTTAATTTTCAGACCAGTGATTCACAAGAGATGTCTCAGATTTCATGTCCTGATGGGAAATCAGGGCCAACTCCCTTAAGTCAAATTGGATTCCGAGATCCTTCGAGCATGGGGGCTGGGCAACAGCTCACAGTGCTAAGTATAGAGGTGCTTTAACTTAACCCCCTTTTTGTGAAGCTACACATATAATTAGTAAGCGCTCGAATGGCATTTGCACACATAAATTAGTCATGGACACTTTGAATGGCTTATATACTGGAAACCCTCATTTCATGCAAAACAACTCATTGCAACAATAAAAAAATTGAATGTCCCATGCTACAGTTTAAGTTCGTCGAGCCTCACAGCGAAAAACACAATGTTTCTTCTTCATTGTGCTGTTCTTGCAATTACTTGAGTAATCATTTGTTCAATACTTGAGGATACTTGGACTTAGAAAGTCAAATGTGCAGCTCGTTGAGGAGTTTAACCTCTAAAGCTCGTCTTAGTATGATAATTATATATGTTTCTCATTTTTCCAGAATTGAAAAAAGCCTATTATACCTTGTTAACGCTGTTAGTTAAATGCCCTCTGTAGTAGAAATGAATGCCCTTAATTTAAGATGCTGTTTTCTGGGAAACGGTTCGTTGATACATGTCAATATCTGTAAACTTACAGGTTCATGCAGAGTCTAGAGGGGACCTGCGACCTGATCCACGTTTTGATTCTGTCAATGTCATAGCTCTCGTCGTGCAGAATGACAATAATTTTGCAGCTGAAGTATTCGTGCTAGTATTTAGTCCAGATAGGATTTATCAGAGGTAAAATACCAGATTCACTTACCTTGGTTTCTTATAAATTTTGTCGCTGACGTATTCCTGCTTTTATTATGACTGTAATGTTACTGTGAAAATTTTCAATCATTTTCTAACGCTAATATGCTTTTTCGATCTTGTTGGTTATCTCACTTCAGAAATGTTGATGGCCTATCTGGATGCAAGTTGTCTGTCTTCCGTGAAGAGAGACAACTATTCAGTTATTTTATTGAGACTTTATGTAAATGGGATCCAGATATTCTTGTGGGCTGGGATATACAAGGTGGATCCCTTGGTTTTCTAGCTGAAAGGGCTGCACAGCTTGGTATAAGATTTCTCAATAATATATCTAGGACGCCATCTCCGACCACGACAATTGATTCAGATAATAAGAGAAATCTTGGTATGCCATATCCGTTGGTAGCTGATCATGCTCAAGTAGAAGAAGTGGTAATTGAGGACGAGTGGGGCCGCACACATGCTAGTGGTGTTCATGTTGGAGGTCGAATTGTTCTCAATGCATGGCGTTTGATTCGCGGGGAAGTGAAACTCAACATGTACACGATTGAAGCTGTGTCAGAGGCTGTTTTGAGGCAGAAGATTCCATCAATCCCCTATAAAGTATTGACACAATGGTTTTCTAGTGGTCCCGCGGGTGCAAGATATCGATGCATAGAATATGTGATTCGCCGAGCAAATTTGAACCTTGAGATAATGGGCCAACTTGACATGGTATGTAAGACTTTCAACTTGATTTTTATAGTGAATTAGGTGCAAGTTGTTTATCCTGCTAAATCATTGTGTGCAGATAAATCGTACGTCAGAACTTGCTCGTGTTTTTGGCATAGACTTTTTCTCAGTTCTCTCCCGAGGTTCCCAATACAGAGTAGAATCCATGCTTCTGAGATTAGCACATACACAAAATTATCTTGCTATTTCTCCAGGAAACCAACAGGTTCGTTTTATCCGCTACTTCCAAGTGATTTACTTTCGAAGTTTCTTGGATTTATCAACGACTCTGGCCTCAGACGATGGGTTGGGTCAATCCTCGTTTTAAAACCTTTATCGCCATAGATTGTTTTGTCCTTATGATAGCATCCATAACTAATGCCTTGCAGTTAATCTTCATAATCTTTTCACGCCCTTCTTACTCGTGACCTTTCTCCTAACTAAATCAACTGAATATGTAGGTTGCTTCTCAGCCAGCTATGGAATGTGTACCTCTTGTGATGGAACCAGAATCTACCTTCTATGATGATCCTGTTATTGTGTTGGACTTTCAATCTCTTTACCCTTCAATGATTATAGCATATAATCTGTGCTTTTGTACATGCCTCGGGAAACTTGCACATGTGAAGATGAATACCCTTGGGGTCAGTTCATACTCTCTAGACCTTAATGTTCTTCAGGATTTTAATCAGATCCTGCAGACCCCAAACAGTGTGATGTACGTGCCATCAGAGGTAATATGCATTGCTTTCTTGAGCAAATTATATCTTGATTAGCTTAAGTGCCAAACAGGTTTCATCGTATTCAATACAAAAAATGATCTTATTTCCCAATAGTATCATTCTTTTCTGCGTTGAATGATCCTTTTCTTGATTAGCTTAAGTGTCTCGGTCACATCCTCTTCTTACATGTAGGCGCGCAGAGGAATATTACCAAGGCTGCTAGAGGAGATTCTATCTACAAGAATAATGGTGAAAAAAGCAATGAAGAAGTTGACTCCGTCAGAAGCAGTTCTTCACCGGGTATGGTTATCTTGATCAGAGTACATACCTAATATTTTGACTAGGGATGATTGGCTGAGTGTCCCAAGGTTTTTGGTTCCAATATTTTTGGTTTCTGGTTTCATCTATGAACATTTTCTGCAGTTTTTGTAAACCAAATTTGCAATTTTGATTTTATACGGTGTCTTCTTTCAGATATTTAATGCGAGGCAGCTTGCTTTAAAGCTGATAGCAAATGTGACTTATGGCTATACTGCTGCTGGCTTCAGTGGTCGAATGCCTTGTGCAGAGCTGGCAGATAGTATTGTCCAGTGTGGTCGTAGCACACTTGAGAAGGCTATTTCGTTCGTCAATGCCAATGAGAATTGGAACGCTAGAGTTGTATATGGTGACACTGATAGGTAATTTCCATATCTAGTACTCATCTGGATGAAATGGAGTATGTATCACAGTTTCTTTATTTGCTTCTTCCGTGTGGCGTCATGCATTTTAAATACTTGTGTAGTATGTTTGTCCTCCTCAAAGGACGAACTGTAAAAGAAGCTTTTGTAGTCGGACAAGAGATTGCATCTGCAATAACTGAAATGAACCCACACCCAGTCACTCTAAAGATGGAGAAAGTCTATCAACCTTGTTTCCTTCTTACGAAGAAGCGGTATGTTGGGTACAGTTATGAAAGTCCCGATCAGAATGTGCCTATATTTGATGCAAAAGGTATTGAAACTGTTCGAAGAGACACGTGTGCAGCTGTTGCAAAAACTATGGAGCAGTCGTTGAGACTCTTTTTTGAAAAAAAGAACATCTCTAAGGTAAAAATTTGATTTCTTTCGCTCTTTCAAATTATCCGCTGAAAACTGCAGTGGCTCACTACATCTACTTTTCTCTTTTCATTGTACAGGTTAAGTCATACTTGTATAGACAGTGGAAGCGGATACTATCTGGGAGAGTTTCTCTTCAAGATTTTGTCTTTGCAAAAGAAGTTCGGTTGGGGACTTATAGCACAAGAGACTCTTCACTCCTTCCTCCAGCAGCTATTGTGGCAACCAAATCAATGAGAGCAGACCCTCGGACAGAGCCACGCTATGCTGAAAGAGTGCCTTATGTTGTGATCCATGGGGAGCCAGGAGCTCGACTTGTTGATATGGTGGTGGACCCACTGGTTCTTTTGGACATTGATTCACCCTACCGATTGAATGACTTATACTACATCAACAAACAAATTATACCAGCTCTGCAAAGGGTATTTGGACTTGTGGGTGCAGACTTAAACCAGTGGTTTTTGGAGATGCCCCGTCCCACCAGAAGCTCCCTTGGTCAACGTCCCTTAAACTCTAGAAACTCACACAAAACTAGAATTGATTACTTTTATCTCTCGAAACATTGCTTCTTGTGTGGGGAAGTTGTTCAGGCATCTGCTCAGCTATGCAACCGGTGCCTCAAAAATGAAAGTGCTGCTGCTGCAACCATTGTTTGGAAGACTTCAAAATTGGAGAGAGAGATGCAGCACCTAGCCACAGTAAGTGCTCCAAAATCTATCACTTATATGAACTGTTTACAGATCGTGGTATCATTTACAGCTATGATTTTTTACAGTCTTTACTTTCCAAGAGATTGGGTGAATCATGCTTCATGAAAAACCTTTACACTTTCTGACGTGAGCATTTGCATTTAATCTTGCACACACTTTTAGTTGGAACACACAGTTTCATCTCATGGTAGTTGCAGAATATTTTATGCTGAGGAGTGGACACTAGTTTCAGAAATGTCGGCTATTTGATGAACAAGAACTTAGTGAATCTCTGTAGATGCATTTCCAATTTTCTTGGTCCATAACTTGCTTTTTTCTTTATAATCTGCAGATATGCAGACACTGTGGTGGGGGAGACTGGGTGATGGAATGCGGAGTGAAATGCACTTCCCTTGCGTGCTCAGTCTTTTACGAGAGACGGAAAGTTCAGAAAGAGCTTCGTGGGCTCTCCTCCATTGCTACTGAGAGTGACCTTTACCCTAAATGCATGGCTGAGTGGTTCTGACATTGTTGGAAAATCAATTCAAAAACCAGTATGTGCCAGGATTTTTCGCACTAAGTGGTGGTAAGTTATGAGTTGAGGTATTAAGGTCGAGATCATCACTTCGAAGTTGATTGCTTAAGTTTTATATGTTGTGATCAAAGAAGCATTCTTGTCAAGGTCGTGTGAATACGTGTGTATAGATACATCCACTCACCATTTTGTTCAATGAGCAATGTAGATCCCTGTGTTGTATAGCTCGAGTATATAAGCAAATCATGAAAGAAAAAAAAAGACAATTATATTTCGATGTTTATTATAAATGTCCACAGCAAAAAGAAGATAAACGTTCTGTAGAGACTAAATCCACAATTGTAAATCTTTACTTTCACATTTCTTCATAGTAACCCATGGTGAATTCAAAGATACATGTTTGATCGAGTCTGGCCTAGTTTGTTTCGTAGTAGCTAGTTCCCGATGATTGAAACATGTTTTGTTCTGTAGTTGTTGGCGACAACGATATAGGAATGTCAATCGGGCTGGTTTGGCCCGGTCCGAAACCCGTAAAACCCGCATATATTTGAGTCCGGTCCGGCTCGGCCTAAAAAAAATCGGACCTATATTCTAAAGCCCGGCCCGGACCGGGCTCTAGGGCTTTTTCGGGTTTTTCTTTACAAACAAAAAATCACAATTCTCAAATGAAAAATAATTAAAACAAAATATTTATCAAAATAAATCTAAATTTAAATGTATTATAATAAATCCAATTAAATTTAAAAACAAAAGTTTGACTAAAAAACAAATAAAATTCAAATAAATTGTATTACCAAGAGCTACAGATAAAAAAAAAGTAAAATAATATTAAGTTTTTAGAGGTATAAATCATATAGAAATGTCATTGAAAGTCTATAGATAAAGATTTTAAAAATATGAAGTAAATATAGATAAATGATAATAGTACATGGATCATGAAATGTAAACCCATCTAACCAAGTGCATGTACAAATTAGTGCTTCAACGTTTCTTGGTAAAAGACGATTTCTATATTTATCCAAGACATGCGCACCAACATCAGTGATGCCACTTTAGTTATCGGAATGCTTAGAACATCACATGCCATACTAACACTTCTACCATTATAAAACATTCATGTCTTCATAAAAAGTCAGTACCAACATATCGTCTTCTAAATATAGAGTCAATTTAGAATTTCCTTCTTCTAGTACGTTTTTCATACGTTTTAAATCATATGATAAACGAACCCAAATTTAATAAGACATATGTAATCAAATAGTTCCGGGCTTTTCGGGCTTTTATTTTTAGGTCCGAGCCCGCTGTTTTTCAGGGCCGGGCCGGGCCAGCCCTCGGGCTTTGGCCCTAATTGACACCCCTACAACGATATGTTAATTTGACTGATGAACTCCAAAAAATTCTAGCAACTGAAAACTTTTCATAGATAATCGTCGAAAATTATATATTACTGAAATATGTTGCTGAAGTGAGGAAGAGTATCCACGTCGAGTAACGCAACGACTTGTGAAAGAGTATCCACGTCAATTGGTTCTTAGATATAGATCACATCATATTTTATTAATAAAAAAATAGAAATTCTATTTTTATTTTGATAAAAAACATAGATGTGTTATGTTAAGCAGATGTCTGTTTATTGAGGTTATGAAATTTGTTTGTTGTAAATTTATATATAGAAAATATATTTCGTAATCGGAGAAGAATGTATTGGCACGTTGTAAATGATGGTTTAATATATGTAATTTTGTTATTTTCTCTTTGCTAAGTTCATGTGTGTATATAGAACGTCTATTTTTGAAGGAAACCCATATAGTGATTGGCTTCGGTGCATCTGATCCAAGCTTCGTATCAAGTAGATTCTTCCCGTACATCGCTCTAACCAAGAAATCAAAAGCTGCTCCATCACCGGGACAACCAGACTCGGCTTTTCTGTTAACGGCGACCTCTTTCTCAAACGAATCGAAAAGCTTCGAGTTAGTGGATTCTTGGCTGTCGAGTAACGCAACGACTTGTGGATTCTTGGCGATGAAACCTCCAGGAGGCACATTGACACGAAAACATGTTGGGTTCGTTATCTTCTTTGTCGACTTGTGAAAGAGAAGAGAGCGTCTATTTGTATAGAACGTTTATTAGTGTAAAACGTCTATTTTTTCTTTTCAATATTAGAAACTAGTTTATATGTGAATAGAACGTCTACCTTTTGCAATTTGTCAATTTGGTTGAGCCTATTTTCCTTTGTTATTGAGACTATTTTGCTATTTGTTATTGCTTGAGACTAATGGAGACTATTTTGCTATTTTCTTGAGATGCTCTGAGTATCTTTTCCTTTGGTATGACATTTTTATATTTCCTTTGAACCCATCACTTAGATGCTCTTGTGTCAAGTGAGCTTCCTTTCCTTTGGTATGGAAGGTCTGCAAACAAAATAGTTTGGAAGGTCTATGTTTTTCAGTTGGGAAAGAATGTATTGACATGTTGTAAATGATGGTTTAATATATGGATGAGCACAGTGCACAAATGCTTATATATTATTTTTTCACTTTGTATGAAAGGTCTGTATTTTTTTAGTTGGTAAATTTGTTATGTCTTCGATTTTTAAAAATATACTTGTTATGTTATTGATAAAAAAAGACTTTCTACAATATATGTGCCGTTATTGACGTATATAAAAAAAATCGGGTTTGTTTTTCAAAATTCAAATCATATTAGACGTGAAATAAAATCAGTGAATTTTTAATACTTTGTTTAATTGGAGTAAACATATGTGCTGTCAGAATAAATTGTATAATCAATCTATTTTTTCGCATAAAATCGTTGTTTATAGGATAAAATTGTCCGAAAAGCATGTCAAATGTTACTTGCTTAATTTCATCAAACCCATAGCTATTTTTTTACAATTTATTGAAAATTGGTTAGTGAGCTAATTGTCCCTTGTTTTTTTTCAGTTGAATTGTTTTTCATTGTTTTTGGTGTCTTAACTTCGCATTGGTTTAGGGTTTAATTACAAAATAATGATTATCACCTGCCACGTATATAAAAAGAAGGGTTTAAGCATCTTCAGATAATAGAGCCATGCAAATTTGATTAATTCATAAATGTTCGTATAATAATAATATTGGTCTAGATTCGAAAAAATTCAATCAATGACTAATTAATGAGAATTATTAAATGAATAAAACATAGGTTTTAGGATGGATAAATGACAGATATATCAGGGATATACTTTAGATATTAAAATGATTAAGGTTCTAAAAATATAAATTTTCAATGATAAAAAATAAATATGTGAAACTTTTTAAATACTTTGCCTCGCTCTATATGTTTAGAATTTCAATTTGTTTTTATTTTTATTTTTGGAGAAATAAATTAATAGATACTATGAAATAAAAAAAGCAACTATGCGGACAACGAATTTAAAAATAAATATATCTCAGATATGTAAGATTATTTAAAAAGATATATATATCTATGTACGTTGGTAAAGATATATATAACTACAGTTAGTAGTTAAATGCATTAAAATGGAAAATCCTATACAACGGTCAGAAACAAAAAAACTAATGAAAGAAGGAAAGTTCGAGGAGGTTTGGGTACCAAGGAGTATCGAAAGATAACCAAACCTAACAGGAGTTGATCTTTACTTCTCTCTATATAAACACATCACATTCTCTAACAACAAATCACAATTTCTTTCGTTGCTTGGGAAACCCTAATTTGAGTGTAGAAAGTGATCAGAGAGAGCAAACACACAAAAGATCGAACGAGAACGATGCAGAAGCAGGAGTTCTTGGAATTGTTTGAGGCAGCAACTCGAGCAGCTAAATCTGCGAGAGGAGACGAGAATTCTCCAGCGGCGGTCTCGAGGTGTCTCGCCACCATGAAATGTTTGAAAGAAGCTCCCGAGTCTCTTGTTTGTGACTTGATCATCAAAACCTCCACCATTGGAGAGAGCCACAGAGTTTTCATGGATCACAAAAACCTAAAAATCCGATCTGAGGCAAAGCTTCTTTACACTCTTTGGCTGTCATATCTCTACACCACTGGTAGGAAACAGAGCCGGCGCAAATGTGATAGAGATCAAAACCGACCGGTGGTGAAGAAGCGTGTGGAGATTTCGACGACGGGAGATTCTAAGCGAGACAAAGTGCGTGAGATTCTTCAAACATCGTTGTCTAAAGTCGCTAACGAGGTTGTTGAGACGGAGATGATGAAGAAACGAGTGATTTCTTGCGATCATTGGACTGTTGCTGTGTCGGTGGAATCAGCCATGTTTGAGAAATTAGGTTGTTTCGAGGGGCCTCAAAAAGCAAAGTACCGATCGATTCTGTTCAACATGAGAGATAGTAACAATCCAGATCTTAGGAGGAAAGTGCTAATTGGTGAGATCAATGGAGAGAGGTTGGTGACGATGGACAAAGAAGAGATGGGGAGCGACAAGATTCAGATGGAAGTTCAACAAATCAAAGAGAAAGCAAGATTTAGGGAAGAGAATCGACTGAAGACGATGATGCTTCAATCAGATCATATGATCATGACCTAATTACAGAGATTCTCAATTTTATTTTAATCTCTTGGGAGTTTGAATGTAACACACGTTTAAGGTTTTGTTTGCAAAGTTTTGTAATCACTGTTTCATTGTTTAAAACAAATATATTACCTTACCACTAACTTGATTTCTCTTGCTAAATGAGGGCCATTCTCATATGCCACTTTTGTTTAAAAAAAATTCTGCCATGCCATGTACCATTCTACATGCCACCAAACATGTGTAATGCCAAAATTACCCTTAATGATATTTGTTAAAAAAAAAAAAAAAAACGAAAAAAAAATAGAAAAACAGATCGAGACCACCCCTCCCGTCACCTTCCCTCCTCCTCCCCGAGACGCCATTGTTGCTGAAACCGAGGTCATTACATCCGCCGTCCCCTCCGGCGAGTTCGTCGTTCTTGTTGTCGTCGGTTTCTTCCACTTTGTCCATCGGATTTGGTGAGTTTATTGTTAGGGGATTTGGGGATTTTTTAGATTTAGGGATTTGAAAAGAAATTTGGTTGTTTTGGTAGCACATTTGGTTCAATTTGGTTTGTAATCATGTTTAATGGTAATAATAGCTATTTCCATAGGTTATTTATCGAATTTAGTTGTTGAATGGTGGTAAATCTAGAGGAAACCCCGATTTAGAATCGATCCCAAATCTGGAAATCTGCAGACTTATGACAACTGGAACATATGGTATAACTGAGAGATAGTAGGACAACTGGTTCAAATGGTATATAACTGAGAGATATTAGGACAACTGGAACAAATGGAATAACTATGACAAATTATGTAATTCGTAATTTGTGTTTTTTTATCTTGTTTCCAGGAGGCGATGAGGAAGAGGCACACAAACGTTCATTTTGACTATGGAGGGTACTATACAGAAGAGCATGAATGGGTTTCAATAAATTCCGTATACGCTATATCGTTTAAGACCGCATCTATGGAAGAGATAACTTATTCGATGTTAGTAGAGAAAATATGCAGGAAGATTGCGTTAGATGAAACCCCGAGGAAGCTGAAATTGAGTTATAGCGTATCTAATGCTGCGAGAGAGTCATATATTGTAGATGACGAGGACGTTTTTGTTTATTTGACGACATCGGATGAAAAGGGACTTCGACATGTTATGCATGTGGAGTTGTCGAATGATGATTTGGAAAAAAGTCAGTGGGTCGATCAAATTTCAAGAGCGGGGCGAGGAAGTTCATTTGGTAAGAATTATGGGGAGCCGGCTTCAAATGGGAGAGTTGATGATGCAGATAATGGTGGAATCCTTACTATTTTCAGAGCTGGCGAAATATCAGAACAAAATAACGAGAATATCAATGAAGGGCCGATGAATGATGGTAATGAAGGTTGTGAGAATGATTCACGTAACGATTTTGAGGCTGTGGATAGCCCAGTGGATAACCATGTGGATGACGGTTTCGATGGTAGGCATGAATATGTTGAGCTGCCACCTCCTGTACAAGATAGTCAGTATGTTGAAGAATGGGAAGATGGTACGGGTCTTGAAAAGGGCCAAGAATTTTGTTCAAAGGAGGCAGTGCAAGAACTGGTTCATAGAGCTGCAAATTTGAACTGTTTTGGGATTCGTACGGTTAAGTCGGATACGGAGCGACTTATGCTACGATGTGGTCAAGCTGCACAAGGTTGCAAATGGTATTTACGAGCTGCGAGAATTCAGAAATCAGAATTTTTCAGTGTCAGAGTACATAGAAAGATGCATAGTTGCTCTCGGGCTGTTGCGAGCACAAGCAGTTGTAAACAGAAAGGCACACCAGGAATGGTAGCAGCTCTTTTGCATGAAGACTATCCAGGTCTATTAGACACCCCGAGTCCTAAAAATCTCATGAGTATTGTTCAAGGAAGACTCAGTTTGCATTTGTCTTACGCTACGGCCTGGAGAGGAAAAAACAACATGTAAGTGATGTGCGAGGGAGTCCTGAAAAAAGCTACAAGATGTTGTATTCCTATCTGTACATGTTAGAGAAGGTGAATCCTGGATCAGTAACAGCTGTGGAATTGGATGCAGAGAAAAGGTTCAAGTACCTATTCATTGCTTTGGGAGCTAGCATTGAAGGGTTTAGGGCTATGAGGAAAGTGATAGTTGTAGATGCAACTTTTCTTAAGTCTGTATATGGTGGTATGTTGGTTTTCGCAACAGCTCAGGATCCCAATCATCACCATTACCCCATTGCGTTTGGTGTAATTGATAGTGAGAAAGATGCTAGCTGGACCTGGTTTTTCAAAATGCTGAAAACAGTTATACCAGATGTTCCTGGAATGGTTTTTATAAGCGACAGACATGCAAGCATCATCAAGGCAGTCTTTGAGGTGTACCCGAGCGCACATCATGGACATTGTATCTGGCATTTGTCTCAAAACGTGAGAGGAAAGGTGAAGAAACAACACAAGGATCATGTCGCGATGAAATTCAGGGATTGTGCTCATATTTATACGGAGAGTGATTTCAACCGAGAGTATGCTGATTTTAGGAGTAGGTATCCTAAAGTCGCCGAATATCTCGATAAGAGCATAGAGCCGGATAAATGGGCAAGGTGCAAATTCCCAGGAGACAAGTACAACATAGACACCAGCAATTCCGCAGAGTCAATGAACAGTGTGTTTAGGGAAGGAAGGAAGTACTCTCTATTACCTATGATTGATGCGATTCTAGAAAAAATTTCTGAATGGTTTAACAAACATAGGAAAGAAGCTGGTGCTGCATCGGACCACAAGAGAGTGGTGCCTTTTGTGGAGAACGAGCTGCACACACGATGTGCAATTGCATCGAAATTAGTGGTGACTGAGCTAAACGGCTTCCAGCTTGAATACAACGTTATTGGACGCGATGGGAAGAGTTATTTGGTGGACCTGAAAATGAAAAGTTGTTCTTGCAGATGTTTTGATATAGACAAGTATCCGTGTGTCCACGCAATAGCCGCAACGAGAAACCTAATGAGGAAGGATGGGAGAACCGCGAATATCCAAATCTATGATCTCTGTTCTCAATATTACTTGATTGATACATGGGCGTTGGCATATTACATAACGATTTATGTCGTCCCGCATGACTCTAACTGGATGGTTCCTGCTGAAATAGAAGAATTGTTCGCCTTACCGCCGCAATACACCAAACGATCTGGAAGAAATCAGGAAACGCGGTTTTCATCTACCGGAGAAGGTAGCAGGAAGAGGAGAAACAAGTCTGTCCCTGGCATTAACTTGGAGAGGTGGTTGCAGCCCGAAAGTCCTGATGAGTAAACATATTTTCTTCTTTGTAATTCTCGAATGTAACTAAAAACATGTCTGTTACTAAGTACAACTAAGAACATGTATGTTGCTGTATTTCACGGATCTTGACAACCAGATTTAACTAAGTACTACTAAGAACATGTATGTTGTTATATGGCATCGGATTTGTACAACCAGGTTTAACTAAGTACAAATAAGAACATGTCTGTTCAACAGTTCTCGAATTTGTACAACCAGGTTAAACTAAGTACATATAAGAACATGTCTGTACTTGGATTTGTACAACCGGGTTAACTAGTACAACTACGAACAAAATATTTACACAATCATAATTATTAATATAATATCTAACTAATAATAAAAATGGTAAATTAAGTTGTAAAAGGATTCGTAATACCTTAAGAAACGATTTATAATCAATAAAAAACGAATTAAACATTTTCCTAATACATATGCTTGTTCTCACATCAAATACTCCTTATAGTATAAGGAAGACTTTGTTAATACTCACCTCTTACGATGGAAAAGAGTCCAAAAATTCGATTTCGTGCAAATTGTCTTATGAAAACCTCCTAAATGATACATAAATGTGGGAAGTCACGTGGACAACTACAACATAATCATTTATATTAATGTCCAACTTAAAATACGCAAATATCGCCAAAAACACAACTATGATGTTTGGTGAACAACTGTACATCTAGGGGACAACTATGTTTAAACTTCCCTCCTTTTTTTCGGAACTTCCCTCCTTTTTTCGGAACTTCCCTCCCTTCCTTTCCACAATTGGTTTATTTTTTTATTTATTTTTAAGCAATATACCTTTTTGTCGGCACACTCCTCTCACTCATTTCTCATTTCTCACCATTTTTAGTTTATTCCTTTTAGAGAGAGCGAGAGAGGAGTGGCGATTTCCGCGATTTCTAGGGTTTGAGAGAAAAAGGGAAAAGTTCTCAAATTTCTGGAATTGGAAGGTGGAGTTTCAACAATCGACATCGGTAAGTTTTCTATTTCTGGGTATTAAGGACGTTTCGCGATTCTGGCTTTCGCGATTTTGGATTTTCTGGGTATTAAGGAGATTTCGATTCTAGATTTATGAGGTATTAAGGAGGTTTCGATTCTAGATTTATGAGGTATTAAGGATGTTTTCGATTCTAGATTTATGAGGTATTAAGGAGGTTTTCGATTCGCGATTTCGATTTTGGATTTCTATTTTGGATTTCGCGATTTCTGGATATTAAGGAGGTTTCGATTTCTGGGTATATAGGATTTCGTTTCGATTTCTGTATAACTATTAATGAAAATGTTTTCCCGTTACAGTGATAATGCCAATAAATGCAAGAGAGACTGATTCCTCAGAAGAAAGTTACGAGGATCTCTACGCAAGAGAGGACGCTAATTTTGGTATTCCTTCAAAGTGTTGGTGCGGTAAACAAGTGAGAGTCGACGTGGCTAAAAATCCGGGGGATGAAGGAAGAAGATACTACCATTGCACAGCGAGTGGTGGTAGAGACCTTTGTTATGGTGGAGACCACCTTTTTCAGTGGTGGGATCATGCAATCCAAGAGCAGTTTACAAGAGTAGAGCTCCGACTAGATGAGCAGAGAGCTTCGTCTCACAGTGCTCTCAAACTCCATTGTGATATGCGTATGGCCGTTGCCCAAATGCGTCAAGAAATTGATGAGATCAAGGAAAGCTTAGCCAAGAAGGACCACGAGATCCATATGCTGAGGGAAAAACTTTCGGGCTGAAGGTCCTTTTGTATTACGAATCTTATGTTTATGTTAATGTTTCTGTGGCTTTATAAGACTTGAAAACCTTATGTTTTGAAAACCTTATGTTTTGAAAACCTTATGTTTTGAAAACCTTATGTTTATGTTTATGTTTAAGTTGAACCTATATAAACCAGTTGTTCCAAAAAACTCAATTCAGTTGAACCTATATAAACCAGTTGTTCCGAAGGAACTTAAATAAGTTGAACCTATATAAACCAGTTGTTCCAAAAAACTCAATTCAGTTGAACCTATATAAACCAGTTGTTCTGAAGGAACTTAAATAAGTTGAACCTATATAAACCAATTGTTCTGAAGGAACTTAAATAAGTTGAACCTATATAAACCAGTTGTTCCAAAAACTGAAATACATAAAAACGATAAGTAGTGTGTTTCCGCCCAAACAGTTCATAACCAAAGAACCAAACTACTACAAACCCCTACTTCTTCGCAGGCTTCTTTGCAGGCTTCTTTGCAGGCTTCTTCGCAGGCTTCTTCGCAGGCTTCTTCGCAGGCTTCTTCTCAGGCTCCTGCTCAGGCTCCTGCTCAGGCTTCTTCTCATCAACCCACGGTGTCCTTAGATAGTCAGACTCTCCCCTTCTTCTCTTCACTCCGGTTGGTATTGGAGTGACACTGGGATCCTTCGCCTTCCTCTTCTTATTGTCTTTCTTTCCTTTTCCTTTCTTTTCTTTATGAGCCTCTACCTCAGCTGCATAAAAAAATAAACAAAGTTAAACAAAACAAAGTTAAACACAACAAAGAAATCACCAAACCCAAAATCGTAAACAAAAAAAACTGACTTATATCCTCGATGATTGGTGGAGATGGGTAAGGGACTCCACTGAAAAGAACCACACCAGCTGCATATGGAGTCTCATAAGCTCCACACTCACTTGTCTCCTCGATGATTGGTCGAGTTGGCTGATAGGATGGAGTCTCATAAGATCGACTCTCTCGATGTGTTGAGACAAAATTCTCAAGCTCTTTCAGTCTCCCATCCATCGCTTTCTCCAAGCCCATAGCCTTCTCTGTTATTTTCTCCGTGATCTTCTCAAACCCTTTCTCCATCGCTTTTTCCATCCATTTCTTCATCTTCCTCTCCAAGGCTTCTCCAGACTGTGCAGGTACATGCCCAGGTACCTGAGAAACTCTGTCAAGGCCAACATCAACTCTCGCAGTCTCAGGGATTGCATCACTCCGCGAAGCCACGTCCAAATCAAAGAGATCTCTCCAAAATATCTTCTTCTTCTCAACAGTTAGACGCTCTCTCCAACTTTCAACAATGGGATCGATGAAACCTATCCCATCATCATAGTCATCGTCTATGATCCGCTCCAACAGATCATTCTCCTCTGAATCTGGTTCCAAGATGCTAGAGATGTCCTGTAAAGATTAATAATTCGAACATCAAATGAAACTCTAAAAGATTACAAATATTACTAACTAACTATGTTCACAAACTCTTACCTTGCTGAGACCGACCGCTTCATTGATGTCATCCAAAGGATGACCTTTCATTAAACTTTCTGAGAATTTACTTTTACAACACCTTGGACATTCCTGCTCTGCGGGTACAGATTCCCGAAATCTTCGTCCAAGATTTGGAATCGCCTCATATGCCATAATCTACACATATCGTTATATTATCTCAGTGTTAAAATCTTTAAACTAATATTTAAAATCATAAATTACTCTTAAATATTAACCTCGAGAGGAAGAACAAAGCCACCAAACGCCGCTTGCTGTTTTGGTTTCACGACGCCTTTGAAGCTTTTCACAAAGCGTCGGATCTCTTTCATGGTTTCGTCGAATGTAAACCGACCCCAAGGAAATGTCTCACAAGCGTGGACATCATCAACAACACTCAGCAGCCACGAATCTATGTTACCATCAACCTTAGACTTGGCTTTCACAACCTTGCATAAGAAATACAAGATAGTGAGCTTCAACCTGTCTCCCAAGGTCTTCCTCACTGCTGAGGTCTTCTTCTTCACTCCTTCGGTCTTCTTCTTAAGTTCCTCAAGCTTCTCCTCCACATCTTTGATTGTTACCTTCAGGTCCTTACCAAACATCCGCTCAGAAAACTCCAAATCCCCCAACGCCTTATAGTTGTCGGGGTAATCGTGGCAGTCCAATCCAGTAAGGAGGGCGTGCTCTCTCAAAGAGTACCTGATAGGCACTCCGTTCACCACAAACCAGGCTTCTCTCTCCTTCTCCGTAGATGCTGTCCGAAGGAGAAGCATCCACATGCCTTGAAGTATGTGGTTTGCTTCCTTAGGCATGTGGAACAGATGCTTGAATTGAGAATGATTTCGAAACCATTCCAACTCTTCATCAAGACCATCCTCAATGTACTCCACCGTCGATTTCAGCTTACACCTACTTCCGACCTTGCAAGTCTTGCTGTACTCGCTTGGACCAAAAAACATCTTCTCCGACGGCAGTGGTTGGCTCTCATCATCATCATCTTCATCAGCATCACTATCGTAGTCCTGCAAATAAAAATAACACTTATTACTATCACTTATCCACAGTTGAACTCAGATGTTCCAGTTAGCCAGAGTTGTCCCTACATCACTGTTGAACTAAGATGTTCCAGTTAACCATAGGTGTCCCTACATCACAATTTAATACCTAAGATGTTCCAGTTAGGCAGAGTTGTCCCTACATCACAGTTTCGATGTTCTAGTTAGCCAGAGTTGTCCTAACATCACTTGTTTCAAACCTAAGATGTTCCAGTTAGACACATTTGTCCCTACATCACAGTTTCAAACCTAAAATATTCCAGTTAGCCAGAGATGTCTCTACATCACAATTTCAAACCTAAGATGTTCTAGTTACCTATTTTTCCTCTTCTTCCTCCACAACATTGTCTTCCCTTTCATCCACGTTTTCTTCCTCTACTCTCTTTCCATCCACGTTTTCTTCAACTAATTGCTCTTTAGTAACTTCTTCTTCTTCTCCTTCATTAACCGTCACTTTCGGATTGGTTTCATGACAATCCATGGCTTCTCCTTCTATAATTGCTTCTAGGTAATTCCTAAAACAACCAAAACTAGATATAAGTTAGACAACACATCCACATACCATTTGTGAATAATCCAAACTAATTCGAGAACAATTTCATATCAAAACCGAAAGGAGTGAAGTTAGGCATAATGGCGATCATCGAAAATCGAAAACTAAGGCATCAGAACTACCATTTGATTCCGTTACCTGTTGAGAATGAAAGATATGAATCGCGTGGTCTGAGGGAAGACTCGAATTTCTCGGGTTTGAGAGAAAAAGGGGAAATATGCAGACGAAATCGAAGTCCAGAACGGCGAGTTCTAACGGCGAGGGAACCGGAGTTGAGCTTCGGAGTTCTCGGCTTCGCTCTTGTCGGATTTCGTGGTCGAGTTCCTCAACGGCGAGTTCCTCAACGATCCTTCCTCAACCGATGGGTTCGCTCTTCGCGAAGCCTGGGGAAGTGGGAGATCTCGGCTTCGCTCTTGTCGGATTTCGTGGTCGAGTTCCTCAACGATCCTTCCTCAACCGATGGGTTCGCTCTTCGCGAAGCATGGGGAAGTGGGAGAGATTTTATGGTTTTTTGTTTTTTTTTTTCAAATTTTAATTAACTGAATTTGGGGTTGGGTCGGATTGTTGGGTCTGGGTGGGTTTTTCGTCGGATCCAATTGGTTGGATCTGTAATTTTCTGTTTTTGTTTTGGGGTTTTGGGTTTTTCTCTCAATTTTGATTTCAAAATTATTGTTTATTAAAAATACCAAAAAAGTGGCATATGGGAATACATTTTGAGAAATGGTGGCTTTCCAGCAATTGATCCTTGCTAAATCCGACAACACATTAACAAAAAAACTTATATTATTTGATTCAAGTTCATGATTTGCTTCTTTCTAAATATGTTGTTGTAGATTCAGGTTTAAAACGACTCTTGGCAAGAGAAGGTTTCCACAAAAGTAGAGTAACAATAATACAAAACAATGTTATAAACGTTTTCCGACAATTGTATACAATGTTTAATCCCCCAAACCAGCAATCACAGGCAATTGAAATGATGCAGAAAAATCAAAATCAAAATCAAAATCAAAACTCATGGCTCTTTCACAAAAGAAAAAGTGGATTTTCATGCCCCTAGTGTTTAATCCTCCTCGCTCTTACTTTTCAGCCATTTTCTCATCTGATACAACTGCTTCAGTTGAAGCAAGTTTGATGCCAACTCCAATATTTTCTGCATGTTTCAGTACTCAAATTAGGACTCTCAACTGACCTTTTATTCATTTGAACAAGATGATCGTCGCATGAGGTTTTGTCATTCTGGCTTGCAAGAGCTTCTTCTATGAGAGAGAGCTCTATTGTTTCCTCTTCGACCCCTTCGCTATTGTCAGCAGAATCTTCTCTTGTGGTGTCAGCGGCACGGTCAGTTGCAAGATGTCAGATCATCAGATTCTTCAGCAATACTTTCTGTCTTTGACTCTGCCCCTTCAGGAAGCAGGAAAAGACTAGTAAGTGTCCCAATCATCATCTTCATCATTTTCTTCGTCCATTACACTTTTTTCTGTGCTAACTTGATTAAATGATGTTGGAACAGTGGACAATGTTTACCATATCAGAAGAAGAGTTAACTTCCTCAGGTGCTGGTAGTTGTAACGCTGTACCAATCTTTTTAGCACTTGTAAGGCAGTAGCTTGAACCTGCAGATATCTGAACTAATAGTGTTAATAGTAATGTATGATTAAACTAATATATGACAAGAAGGCAAGTCGCCGTTACCTGCATACTGGAATCTTTAACTACTGCTGCTATACCAATGTGATAACTCTTTTGAACATGGCAATATTAGTCAGTAAAACTCTCAGGCAAGAATAGTCAGTAAAAAAAGTTGTTCCAGACAGAATGCAAGCTTCAGCTGAAGAAGCTTTGCATAACCCTAATCTCTTGTTGTCCACGTGCAGACAAGCGCCACAAATTGCTCTTAGATGAATGCTACTATCGGCCGAAAAATTAGTGGCATCTTGCAATAAACGTTTCGATTAAACAGCTTTTGCAAACTTCTCAGTGTCCACAAAAAAGGAAGCAAAAGCTTTCAGTTATCCAAACACATCAATTAATTTCTTCTCGGATGAGAAATCATCTGAAAACTCCCTCTTGTTGAAAAGTTGAAAAATTGAAAAATTGAGCTAAAATCTCCCGGTTATATCTAGAAATTAGTTTTGATTTTTTTTTAATTGAAAAAAAGAATTTACGGAAAAATCAGATCACATTCCTCAAATTTACGGTTTGTACCCGAGTTAACCCGAAATAATGGATCTCAGTCGGGTTATACCCGAGATATTAGAAAAAAAAAAACTTACCTAAATCCCTAATTTTTCGAAATTTCTGTCGATTTACTTCCTCTTCTCCTTGAGTGAAATCGATTCGGGTCTTTCTTGAGTCTTACCGAGTGAGTGAAATCGATTCGAGTTCGATGGTGGAAACGAGGCGTGCGAGGATGACGAGACCGATGACTCTTGCGTCGGAGAAGTCGGAGAAGAGGGAGGCGAAGAAGAGGGAGGCGAAGAAGAAGAAGACTGTGCCGGCGGAGAGTGGGCCAGGAGAATCGTCGGCGGAGAGTTGGCCAAGAGAATCATCGGCGGGAGAAGCGGCTGTTGATCCGACGGCTGAGACGAGAAACACGGAGGAGACGGCGACGGATAGTGCGGCGGAGAGAGAGGCAGGGACGGAGGTAAGTTATTATCAATCTTATCAATTCTCTCAATTCTAGTGTTAAGAAGAATCTGGCAAAGTAGAAAAGAATTGAGATGTAGAGTTCATGGTAATACTAGGATCATTAGGAAAAATTATCTTTAAAATGGTAGAAGTAATGTAATACTAGGAAAACTTTCTTGCAGGATGCCTGGGCAGAGACGGAAGCCATGAAACCACTTAGAATGTACTTTCAGCTTGAGCAGTATAGCAAGAGCATAAAACTATCAACCCGGTGCTTCGTCGAAGAAGTTTTGGAGACGTTTAAAGAAGTGGATCTCAGTCCGACGGAAAGAGATTGGTTTGAGAAGCATCCGCATTTCTGCCACATTCTCCACATGCCGAAGAGCAATCATATGGTTCAACCCATGTGGATGCTGTTGTTGCGTACTGCTACGATCCAAAGGAAAAAGGAGGCATGGTTTGTGGTGAATGGCATTCCCATCCGATATGGGTTACGAGAGCATGCTATGATCTCAGGACTCAACTGCCGCAACTATCCTCTCAACTGGCAGCGAAAAGGGTCCTCCTCCTTCAAGATAAAGTATTTTGATGATTCGAATAAAAAGAAGATTTTAAGGGAATACGTGAGAGATCGGCTCAAGGAAATGGGACCGTATGATAGTGGAGATAGGCTCAAGATGGCGGTGCTGTATTTCTTGAGCAGCATCGTCTACTTTCCCACCAAAACCGGAGCAAAAGAGAAACCCGTGCTCGACATATTTGTAAAATACGTCGCTGATCTGGATTTGTGTAAGACATTTCCTTGGGGCAGATTCTCTTTTGATCACATGTTAGAGTCCATTGAGACTACGATGAGCCACTATAACGGGGAGGTGGGAGGCGCCTGGTCGATTCCTGGTTTTTGTCTTCCTTTGGAGGTAAATTGTAGAACTTGACTAGGTTGGTCCTTTTTTTGCGAAGTATAATTATATGCGTTTGTTTGTAGCTTTTGGCGGTGGAGGCCATTCCGGCACTGAGAAGTAGCATCCGAGAACATGTTCGAGTTCCTAAGGACGATTGTCCAAGGATGTGCAAGTATAAGTGGAAGAAATGCGACCTGAGAGGCTGGCCTCTTGAGACTGTGTATGAAAAACTCGGAACTACTAAGGTTAGTAGTATTTGCAGATTTTAGTAAAACTAGAAAACTTGGTAACACTATGCAGATATTGGTAAAACTAGGAAAACTTGGTAATACTAGTAGATTTGGTAAAACTAGGAAAACTTGGTAATACTAGTAGATTTGGTAAAATTAGGAAAACTTGGTAACACTGGTTGTTTAAATGTGTTTAACTTGACAGGAAATTGACAATGTGTTGATAGCTTCGGCTGAGGAGAAGGAGTTCTTGGATTCGATCATGGAAAAAGAGGACGATGTTGACGAGCACGATCCTGTTGTGGAGAGTTGGGAGGCGCTGATTCACAACGGAATAACCGTTGAGTTTGAAGATATGAAGGATGAAGATGTGAAAGGGCGAGCAAAAAAGGAGGAGGAAAGAGCAGCGACCGGAGGCCGAGCTAAGAATCAGTCTCTCGGGGATGTGGTGGCCGCGATGCATACCTTGATAGATCAGCTGGCTATGATATTAGAGAAGGTCGGAGATCTTGATGACAGGATGAAAACAGTTGAAGAGTATGTGAAGGCTCAGAAGGGTAATGTGTTTGTGCGGAAGGAGAAGCATGTTTCATTTAAGTAGGCTCTTGAACAATGTTTTCATATTTCTACTTTGTCTATGACAGTTCATATTTTGTTCATTCTTACGTTTGTATAACATATAAGATGTATTTCTAACAAAATTAGCTGATTTCATCTGGTGATTAGGTTTTCAAATAACAAAACATAATTAATTTCAAAAGTCAACTAATACCAATAATGCATAGTTATACCAGTATTACACATAAATCATAACATAGTACAAATTAAGCGAAAACAAGTTTTATATAACAAAAGCATATAACAACCATGGTAGTGTCCTTCCCCACTTATACCTGCACATTCTCAGTGCCGGAATGGCCTCCACCGCCAAAATCTACTTGAGCTTGGCTATCTCTTCGGCATGGGTTTGAATCTCTTTTCGCATTTCTTCAATCGTCTTGCTCTGCTCTTCAACCTTCCGAAGTAGCTTCGAAATCTCTTCTTCGACACCGACAACCCATGGCTGACGAAAGTGGAGTCTATCATCCTAGAAAAAAAACAGCCACATCTGTTATAGTTTTACCTAGTATTACCAGTTATACATCCGAAGAACATCCAAGTAGTTTTACCTAGTTTACTAGTATTACCCAGAAAAAACCGAGAAACTCAATTAGATTTTACCTTAAATTTGGTGAAAGTGAAGTACCTACTTCCTGGTAAAGTATCTCGATCACATTTAAACTTTGGAGTTGGAGAGACATCGTGTTTGATGTCTCCACCACATGGACATTTTGTGGGAATCCCGTATTCGGCGGCGACGACGAATTCGAGCATGTCGTGATGCTCCTTCAGCTTCTTCATTTCCTTGCCGCTCCTCTTCTCTTCCTCGTAAGGTTCAACACCGAAATTGTCAGTCCAGTGGTAGCTAGAATCCATGGATCTCGTGAAGAAATCGTGAAGGAAGAAATAGAAAAGGAGAGAGAGAGAGAGAGAAAGAAATGAGATCGTCGAACTTTAGAGAGGGAGAGAGAATTCGTCGAAAGTGGTAGAGAGAGAGAGAGTTTGTTGAGAATGAGTGGAGGAAATCTTTGGGAGATCTAAAAACATAAAATTAAAATTTCAAATTTTGAATTTTCGAAAATTTTGAATTCGGCGCCAAAAAATTCATTTTCCCGCCGATTTTTTGGACTAAGTCAGCAGTCTCCTGCGTTTTTGACTCTGTGCCTGTTTTAAAAAATGCACATAGTTATACCAGGTTGTTAGTTTTACAAAATCTTGAAAATTTTGATTTCCAATTAAATCAGTATTATACCAACAAAAACGTATATTTTCTAGTATTACAGTAGATTTTATTGGTTTTCCATATGAATCTCAGTGTTCTATGCAATAATAACTTTGAATATGATATTTTTGTACCTTTCACTTAACAACTTGGAATTACATTAGAATGTGTTTCTTTAAGTATAAGGGAATGTTGGTCAAATATATTTCTACTTGGTCAAATATATTTCTACTTTGTATTGTTTGTTCATTCTTACGTTTGTATAACATAGAAGATGTATTTCTGACAAAATTAGCTGATTTCATCTGGTGATTAGGTTTTCAAATAACAAAACATAATTAATTTCAAAAGTCAACTAATACCAATAATGCATAGTTATACCAGTATTACCCAGAAATCATAACATAGTACAAATTAAGCGAAAACAAGTTTTACATAACAAAAGCATAAAAGTTCTACATGGGGGCATAGTCTTCTCGATATAACAACCATGGTAGTGTCCTTCCCCGCTTGGTTTTGTTCGGCGTCCTTCCCTTTCGGCGCCTTTCTCCAGTTGATGGAAATCTTTTTTCTTTCCGCCGACCTTTCTTTATGACAAGATCCAGAGGTATTATCTGCTTCTCCATGATGTAATCCGGGACAATCCACGCAGACATATCGAGCACTACATAGATCGACATGGAATAAGCCAATGTCCACATCTGCGTCAAATAGTATTTCGAACACAACTCATGAAGTACTATGCGGATATCACGCCTTCCATTTTTCTTGAAGGAGATGAAAGCGGATAGTGCGTGGAGGCAAGGATACATATGAATATCATAGAACCTGCAAGTGCAAGTTTTGTTTGCCAAGCTCACCAAATATAGCTTTCTGTCTTTTGAAATTACCTCGTATTCAAGCTCATAACCGTTAACCTCCCTCACAGATAATTTCTCAGCATCATGCCAAATGCTGTGCAAGAAGTTCTTAACCAAAGGAACCAGTTTGTTCGGACTCGTTCCTGACACGGACTCGTTCCTATGCTCCTTAAACCAATCAGAAAACTTTTGAACTATCGTATCAAGCATGGGTATTAAGGAGTACTTCCTGGCATCCATAAAAGTTTTGTTTAGAGATTCCACGGAGTTGCTAGTGTTGAGGTTGTATCTAGCGACCGGAGATAAACATCTAGCCCATTTTTCTGGCACAGTGGTTTCCTCCACATACTTCGCCGCTGAAGAAAATCTCTGCTTAAATGCCTCGTAAAGCATATTGAACTCAGCCACCGTGTGAGCCTTACCGCACTCTTGCAATTTTTCGGCGACAACGGCTCTGCTTGCGCTTGGAGCATTACCTTTAACGTTTTGAGACAAATGCCATAAGAAAAACCCATGATGAGCTTGTGGATAGATGTTAGCTATGGCGTTGATGAGGCTTACATTTCTGTCACTCACAAATACCAACTCGTAAGAGTCGTCTACAACGGTTTGCAGCTTCTCGAAAAACCAAGCCCAACTAGCATTATTCTCGCCATCGAGTACACCGAATGCTATGGGATAATTGTGACGATTGGGATCCTGAACTGCGGCGAAAACTAGTACACCACCAAATCCGGCCTTCAGAAAAGTTGCATCCACAATAATCACTTTCCTCATGAACTGAAACCCATCAATGCAAGCTCCCAAAGCTATGAATAGGTACTTGAATTTTCCCACCTCATCCAGTTCCACAGCCGTTTTCGTACCCTGATTCAGCTCCTCTAACACGTACAAATAACGATACAATATCCTGTAGTTATCTTCCTGGCTCCCACGCAAATCGCAAATTGCTTGATTTTTTCCTCTCAAAGCCGTGGAGTACGATACCTCTACACCAACTATGTCCTTCACAAGTTCCATGATGACTCTAGGAGTTGGAGTCTCTAGTTTCCCGGGATATGCTTCACTGACAATAGATGCGACTAGATGTACTGTTCCTTTCCTCTTCACGCTGCCTTCTTCACTCTGACTAGCGCGGTTGCATGTGTGCATCTTCGTGTACGTTCTAATCGAGAAACCATCCGAGTTTGGGATCTTCGCTGCTTGTACACTCCATTTATAAATTCGTTGAGCACATTTGGCCACCCATCGCACGGTATCCGATTTCTTTATAATATACCTGAAAGAGTTAACAAATGCGCCTCTATGAACCAACTCTACAACGGTTTTCTTACTAGGAAATTCTTGACGAATACTCAAATCCAAACCGTCATCCCATGGCTCTAAACTCTGACTACATTCAACAACAGGTGGTTCCTCAATATAATAATCACGCATATCCGATGAATCCACACCGTTACCCTCAAATTCATCATCTTCATCATCATCATAGTCATCCTCTTCTTCTTGATTTCCTTCTCCGTTGTCAACATACAACGTAATGGCATTGAGTCCCATTTCTCCGCTTCCATCATCATTGCGTTGCGAATCTATATAGTTCATACCATAAGAGCTTTTCCCTGCTCTCGACTGTTGCTCGGGCAGTTCCGATGTACTCAACAACTCCACATTCAAAACACTTCTACGGTTCTCATTATCTAAATGCGTTAGATACACCAACAGATCTTCATCATCACAAATAAATGACTTTTCCTCACATCCAACCAACCTAGCAATGTAACTCAGTTGCAATTTAACCTTACTTTCGTCTAACCCAAGCTTCTTGTATAACCTAGCTTCGACCATGGACATTGTTATCTCCTCAACTGATGTCTTGAACACTAGACCATTAATGCGACATTCGCATTTATAATGTATGTTGACGTTGCTGTTCATTTTATCCTGCCAAACTAATACCAAAAAACTCATTCAATACTGTTTTTTGTTCACAGTTATACTCTAGTTGTTCCCAGTTATATTCTATTTATTCCTAGTTATTTACTAGTTTTACTAGTTATACATCATCTCGCAGTATTACTAGTTTTACTAGTTGTAATATCATCCCCAACCCAGATCGAACTCACCCAGATCACAGTATTACTAGTTTTACTAGTTGTACTATCATCCCCAACTCAACTCAGATCGAACTCACCCAGATCCAGTCCGTTTTGAGATTTCAAAAATTTACAATTCACTACGATTCAACCACTGTAATGCATTTGTTAGCCAATATAGAGTCATATTCAACCTAGAAACAATCGTTAAACACCCAAATTTCCCTAAATCCCTAATTTCCCCAAAATCCCCAAAATCTCCAATGCAACCAAACCTCGATTTTTGAAATCAATGCAGCTCCGGCGGTGCAACGGCGGCGAAGGTGACGTCGTCGATGGTGGCGATTCGGAGTCGTCGCCGGAGGTGGAGGACGGAGGAGTGTCGTTTGTTCGGGTCAACGTCTTTTGTTTTTTTTTTTTTTATTATTTAAAAGAAAATAATTTAAGAGATTAGAAGGAGAATAAGAGGAGAAGAGATGACCAATTTCTCTCCAATTTCTCTTCATTAAGGGTTATAGAGATTAGAAGGGGACAATGTTGCCCAATTGTTTTTCAAAAAGGATATATAAGACGTTGACCCCGTCTCGGATAGCACTCTACTGAGATTTTAATCTCAAATCTCTCCGTTATATCTGTAAGTTTTTTTTTAAATAGAAAAATGAGTAAGTTACAAAAAATCAGACCAAAATCATGATATTTACACTTTCTACCTGGTGTGACCCGATTTGATACGCGAGACGCGGGTTTGACCCGATTACACCCGAGAATCTCGGTTTTTTGTTTCTTTCAAAATTCATAAATTGAATAATTTTCATCATTTTCCCCCATTAATTCCCAAAACCGCAAAACTCGGAAAAACTGAGAAATTCTCCCCAAATCCCTTCCCCTCCCCGCATTCCCCTCCTTCACTCAGACTATGGTGGCGGAAACACGACGGTCCAAGAAAATAAACCCTAATAGCGGCGCAAAGGAGGCGAAAGTGATGGAGAATCCGAAGAAGGACGAGAATCCGAAGAAGGTTTATGCGAAGAAGAAGAATCCCGGTGAAGAAAAGAGGGCGGCGAAGAAGATGAAGATCGGCCCAAAAGAAGTAGGGGATTCACATGCGGCAGAGACGGTGGTTCCGACGGCGGTGGAAGGTTCATCTTCGGTTCCGGAGATGGTGGTCGAAGCTTCTACTTCGAAAGTGAAGGTTTATGCGAAGAAGAAGAAGAATTCCGGTGAAGAAAAAAGGGCGGTGTGATATATCATGGTTTTTACCCTATTTAAGCCATGATATAAGTCCTTTTTATAGAGTCTTTCTAGTGTTTTGTAGTCTTTTATAGTCTTTTACAGGTCATAGCACGTTGGAAACATTATTGGAGATATTGGAGCTTTCTGGAGCATTTGGAGTATAGCAGAAGTTCGTGTTGCTGAGAACCCGATATGAAGGCTTGGTATCGATCGATACTGGCTAGTATCGATCGATACCCATCGCAGCAAGATATGACCCGCGAGTTTTCCAAGACTTGAAGAATTGCAAAAGTGCCCAGGAGTCTTTAATAATTACAAGAAGCCCCAATTCGTATTTTAGGTTATTTATAGAGATTTTTACAGCCACTTTTAGGCTATGCTTTTTATACTTTGATTTTACTTTGGTTTGAGAGAGACAAGTCTGAATCTCCCTTCGCCCAAGATCAGATCTCAAAACCTCTTGTTACTCTTATTTTCTATTGATGATTTATTCAGTTATGTTGATTGTTTCATTCTCCATGTCTGAGTAGATCCACTTTAGGTTTGGGGTTTTCTCATAAGGATTTCTTTGAATGCTAGGTTGATTATCTGTTTAGGATTCACCATCTGAATTAATTCTTCGCCTTAGGTTGTGTTCAAAGCTAATTCTAGGTTGACGAATCTGGAACTTAGATCTTAGGATAATTGATTAGGCACGACAATGCGATTAATTACCTGATAGAACCTAGGTGAGCAAATTGATTATTCGCAAAGAGATTTGGTTTAATTGATTTGTGAACATATCAAACCTGATATTAAAGCTGATTTAGACTTTAGGATTCGCAAAGAGATTTGGAATTCCTAGGATTTAGATTTAGATAATTCTCGCAACGACAGTTGGTTAATTATACCTTAGTGATTTGAGTTCAAGAACTGCGCTAAATCTGAATCATGCTAGTTAGTTTATCTGCATTCATTGATTTCTTGAGAAATACCATGAGCCTATATTTTTCCAATTGAATTACAACTCTTTTAATTTCTGCACTGCTTTCAATTACATCTCTTGGCTTAGCTTAATTCGATACTATACAATCTATTGTGCATCTCTGTGAGTCTTTGTGGTTCGACCCCTAGCTATATTACAACTACTGCTTTAGTACTGTTAGGGTATTAATTTGAGCATATCACGGTGAAGATGAAGATCGGCCCAAAAGAAGTAGGAGATTCGCAGGCTGCGGAGACGGTGGTTCCGACGGCGGTGGAAGGTTCATCTTCGGTTCCGGAGACGGTGGTCGAAGCTTCTACTTCGGTGGTTCCTCCGGTGGTTGAAACTTCTACTATGGTGGTTCCTTTGGTTCCTCCGGTGGTGAATGCTTCATATTCGCTTCCTCTGGTGGCCGTTACGAGTGGTGGTACGAATCAGGATGAAGAAGAGAAGGAGTCTGAAGAAGAAGAAGAAAAGAGCGGTGAAGAAGACGAGGAAGAAGGAGAGGCAGCAGCCAAGGGCAATGAGATAGCCAATTACTCGAGTGGAGAATCAACTGAAGCAACCGAATCCGAATATGAATCGGAGAGTGAGGTAAGAAGCAATAGGGAAAACTAGTAGAAATAGGGAATAATGTGTAGGGAAAACTAGTAATACTTGGAGCAATATGACAACTAGGGAATACTTGGTAACTCTACTTCGTATATTCGTGATACTTGTGATAAATAGGATAACTGGGAAATACTTAGTAAAACTATAGTAGTATAACTTTGGAAAACTTGGTAAAACTGTAGCTGTAGAACTTGGTAAAACTATATTAGTAACTCTAGGAAAACTTGGTAAAACTGTATGGCATAATTCTTGTATAACTGAGTGAAGTTGATTGTTATTTTGCAGATTGAGCAGAGGTTCATGGCACTAAAACCAAAGAGTTTGTACCTCCCTACTAGCAGCTATAAGCATCATGTGAAGGTAGGGACACAGTGCTATCTCAAAGACGTGTTCAAAACGCTTGACGGCCTGAACCCGCCCCTGACCGATGCTGAGAGGGAATGGTTTGTCTCGCATCCTCAGTTCAAACACCTGTTTCACATGCCTAAGGACCATAACCACAAGGTTCAGGGAATGTATATGCTCATGTTGCGAACAGCCGAGATCCTGAAGAGGAAAGAAGTTTGGTTCGTTGTAAATGGAGTTCATGTACGTTATGGCCTCAGGGAACACGCGTTGATCTCGGGTTTGAACTGCCGAAACTATCCTCTTGGATATAAGGAAAGGGGTAATATGGATTTCATCACGCGTCATTTCGGTATGGGAACGGTGAGACATGAAGATGTGAAAGCAAAGCTTGAAGAAATGGGAGCTGGTAATGACAAATTGAAGATGGATGTGTTGTTCTTCCTTTCGAGTACAGTTTGTGCACAAACGAAGACTGGAGATGGTGCACCCGACGTTTTGAAAGTGTTTAAATGGGTTGTGGATGATCTTGACTATTGTAGGACATTTCCTTGGGGGAGATTTTCTTACGACTTCATGGTGAAGGAGATCATACACACGGTGCAACATTTTCAAGACAAAGGGGGGGGGGGGGGTGAAGGCAGGGACACAGTGGCCCATTCCTGGATTCGGTATTCCTTTGGAGGTAAGTACAATGATTATGAGAATGTTGATGTTTCTTTAAGTGAAAGTAAGTCTTACAACTCAGAATTGTTTTGTAGCTACTAGCGTTTGAGGCAATTACTCAATTGGAAAAGCGATTTAGGGAGAGTGTCCCAGGAGCAGACTTGATGTGTCCGAGGATGTGTAATGAAAGGCTTTCCGATTGAGACAATCAATGAATAACTTGGTACAACTCAGGTAAACTTGTACCTTGCATATAAACTTGGTAAATGGTTATATGTTGTGGTTTTTTTAAGTTGGAAACATTTATTTGATTCCTTCACAGCAGGACATTGACATCCTCGTTTTAATCAGTCTGAGAGAGGAAAAGAATCTATTGGCTCAAATCTTAGAGGAAGACGATGATCGTGATGAAGATGATCTCGTGGTTGATAGTTGGACCAAGCGCCTAGCCAAAGGTTACACTATCTTCTTTGAAGACTTGTTTGATCAAGACGTTACTGCGCATGCCAAAAAGGATAAGGAGATGGAACAAGTAGAGGCTGCACCGGTGCAAACACCTCCAACCGAATTGGCCGAGATCTTGAAGAGCATAAAAGAGATTCAGGAGAAGGTGAATGGATTTGATGCAAGATTGGCTGTGGTGGAAGCATCTATGGAATAGTAGAGAGCGAGAAATGGATAGATGTTGGTTGTTTCTCTCCCTTTTGGTTTTTTGTTGAACTTATTTCTCCGTTATTTATTGGATTTGTTTGGACATAGAACTTGGTGTTGGTTTAAAATTTTGTGGTGGTTTGTAGATCTTATGTTGATATTCGTAAAACTATGTTGGTAATATTTGGTTAAAATATGTTGGTATAACTACGTACAAACCCGTTGATAAGATAAGAAACATACAAGATTCTCATAAACAAAGCCATTGATAAGATTAGCTGAGCAAACATAATATGTCTTATACAAAATAGAAAGGAAGTTTTGGGATTACATAATATGTTTTATACAACATTTTAGATAATAGTTCTTAAACAACTACTTAAATCTCCTTTTGCATTTCTTCAATCTTCTCGCTCTGCTTTTCAACCTTCCGAATTAGCTTCGAAATCTCTTGCTCGACACCAAAAATCCACGGCTGGCGAAAGTGGAGTCCATCATCATAGCAATGAATATTCAAATAGTTTTACCTAGTTTTACTAGTTATTCATCGAAGAACAATCAAATAGTTTTACGTAGTTTAACTAGTATTACCCAGAAAAAACATAGAAATGAAAATTTACCTTAAATTCGTTGCAGGTGAAGAACCTACTGCCCGGTAAAGTGTCGAAATCATTCCGAAACTTTGGCTGTGTGGAGACATCTTGCTTGATTTATCCACCACATGGGCATTTGGTTGGAATCCCATATTGGGCGTCGGCGATGAAGCCAACCATGTCGAAATGCTCCTTCATCCGCTTCATCTCCTTCCTGCGCCTCCTCTCCTCCTCGTATGGTTCAACGCAAAAGTTGTCCGTCCAGTGATAGCTACTTTCCTCCATTTCGATTTCAGATTCTCGTGAAGGAAGGAAGAGAAAAGGAGAGAGAGAGAAGAGAGAGAAGAGAGAGAGAGAGAGAGAGAGAGAGAGATAGAAAGGGAGAGAGAGAGAGTAGATTTTTTAAATGTGAGGATAATTGGAAATTTTCGTTTGGAGGAGACAAAAGAAAGCTTTGCATAAAAAAATTATTTTTTATTTTGAAATTTTCGAAATTTTGAATTCGGCGCCAAATGAATTTCAAATTTCCCTCTTAAAATTTGGTCATAGTTGTCCATAGTATTGTAGTTGTACGAGTTTGGGTCATAGTTGGTCATAGTTGTACTTTTGCTGGTTTTATGTTTATGTAGTATTACTTGCCCTTAAGATATGTTTTACTAGTTTTACAGAATAGATAACTGTTTAGACATATAGTTCTGATTGTTTTATGCAGTCATTTGCATCAAATCAGTATTTAGGTTAGCAGGTCTTCCTAAACTGGCTATTACTATGTAAATGCTTTTAAAACTACAAGGACAATGTTGTGTAATTGTTTCCACAACAACTCATAAAAAGATGGAAATTTAATATTTTCGCTTTTTAATGCTACTCTCTTGATGTTATAACATTTTATTCTACACCAAATATCATTTCAAATATTTTATGCATAAAAAAAGTATCCACATTCGACGTACAACTAACTCCACCACCATTTTTTCTGAATGAGATGTATGCTTCTAGTGCTTGGAGACAAGTATAGTTCTGAATATCGAAGAACCTACAAGAGCAACTCTTCCTTTCCAAGTTCACCAAATAAACCTTAGTATCAATATCAACGACTTCGTATTCGAGCTCGTAACTGTTTACCTCCCTCACGGTTAATTTCTTAGCAGTAGCCCAATTATCATGCAAGAAGTTCTCAACCAAAGGCACCAGTTTGTTATCAACATGTCCAGACACGGCCTTTTTCCTATGCTCGTTAAACCAATCAGAAAACTTTGCAATGATAGTATCCAGCATGGGTATTAAGGAGTACTTCCTCGCGTTGTTAAAAGTGTTGTTCAGAGATTCCGCAGAACTGCTCGTGTCTAGGTTGTATCGGTCACCGGGAAAAAAACATCTTGACCATTTTTCCTTCACGGTGCTTTCCTCCACATACTTCGCCGCGGAAGGAAATCTCCTCTTAAACATGTTGTAACGACTGTAGAACTCAGCCTCTGTGTGAGCCCAACCACACTCCTGGAATCTGAAAGCCACTACGGGTTTGTTTGTATTAGAAGCATTACCTTTCACGTTTTGGGCCAAATGCCATAAACAATAGCCATGCCGAGCTTGTGGGAACACGTTTGCTATTGCGTTGATGAGACTTGGATTTCTATCACTCACAAATACCAATTCAGAGGAGTCCCCTAGGTTGCCTAAAACGCTTTTCAACATCTCGAAAAACCATGTCCAACTCGCATTGTTCTCACCGTCGAGTACACCGGACGCTATGGGATAAATGTGACGATTAGGATCTTGAGCAATGGCGAAAACTAGTGCTCCACCATATCCGTTCTTCAAGAAAGTTGCATCCACAATTATCACTTTCCTCATGCATGCAAACCCTTCAATGCTAGCTCCCAAAGCTATGAATATATACTTGAATTTTCCCGCCTCATCCAGTTCCACACTAGTTATCGTTCCATGATTGACCTCCTCTAACACGTACAAATAACTATACAACATCTTGTACCCATTTTCCGGACTACCACACAAATCACAAACCGCTTGATTTTTACCTCTCAACGCCGTCGAGTATGATATTTCTACACCATATTCTTGCCTAACTAGTTCCCTGATGACACTAGGCCTTGGAGTTTCGAGTTTCCCAGGATATTTCTCACTCAAATAAGATGAAACTAGATGTGATGAGCCTCTCCTCTTATCAACGCTTGCACTCTGATCAGCCTGGTTGCATGTGTGCATCTTCGTATACGTTCTAATCGAGAACATATCCGTGTTATCAATCCTTGCTGCTCGTAGACCCCAACTACATCTTTATATAGAACATTTAACCACCCACCGCGTTCTGTCATAATGTTTTATAACATAATCAAAAGAGTTAAGAAATGACAATTTCTGGACCAACTCTATAACCGCCTTCTTATCTCGGAATTCTTGACACACACACACCAAAACCGTCTTCCCATGGAGCTACAAACTGACTACCTTCAACAACGGGTGCTTCCTCATAATATTCATCACGCATACCCGATGTATCCATACTGTTATCCTCCAATACATCATCATCATCCTCTCTCACCTCCTCTTCTTCATTTGCTTGTCCGTTGTCTACGTAAAACGTCAAGGCATTAGGTCCTATTTTATCATCACTTCGATGGTCATAGTTCATACCATACGAGCTTTTCCCCGCTCTCGACTGTTGCGAGGGCAACTCTGGTCTAGCCATGACCTCCACATTCAAAACAGGTCTACGGTTCTCTTTATCAACGGTCATTACATAACCAGCAAGATCTTCATCATCATAAATACTCAAATGTTCTTCACATCCAACCACCATAGGAAAGTAACTAAATTCCAATCTAACCTTACTTTCATCTAACGCATGCTTCTTGTATAGCCTACCTTCTACCTTCTCCAAAGTTATCTCCTCTTTCAACACTACACTATAGATGCGTCCCTGACATTTATAATAGATGCAGACGCTGTTGCTCATTCTATCCTGCGAAAACAACACCAAACAACTCAATATATACTTATAGTTGTACCCAGTTTTACACTAGTTATTCCCATGTATACTATAGTTGTCCATAGTTATACGCAGTTGTCCTCAGTTATACCACCATTTTAATTAATAAATGATTATTCACAGTGATACCTAGTTGTCCCTAGTTCTCTTTGCGCAGGAACACAAATTTATTCGATTTCGGGTTCCAATCTGCATACAATCCACAACGACTCTACCTCTAAAATGTATTTCTACTCAATTTAAAGTCCCAATCGACTCATAATCATTGGCTAAACAACAATGTGCAAACTCATCAATTGAATCTACCAATCCAATCCCTAAACCCAATGGAGCTCAATGGAGATCGACGGAGAAGAACAAACCTCGCTGGAGATCGACGGACTCGCGACGGAGGCAATGACTGCTGGCCAGAGATGCGACGGCGCCGACGTCGGAGCTGGATGGATTCCTCCCGCGTCGAGTTTTCTGTTTTTTTTGTTTTTTCTTTTTTTTTTCTTTTGCCCAATAGAAACCTGAGCAAATTTGGCTGGGTTTGGATAGGGCAAATTTGTCATTTCACACACTCATTAAAAGAGAGTGGTATTGAGATTAACTTGGGGTAGTCATGGTTTTTTTTTCCTTATAATGGTATAGGAGGTGAATCTCTATATCTAGATCCTTCTATCCTCTCACTCACGAGTGGTGAGCAACTCCCATATTCTCCATTTTTGTCCTCTGTATTGCTTTTTGTGTGCTCTGATTTTCCTTGAGTTTTCATCTCCAAACTCCCTAAAACTCAAACCAAAGTCTGAGACATCCCTGTTATAAGAGAATTTTGTTTTGATTAATTTTTAATTCAAAAAGGTGTTTTACTTTGTTACCCTAGCCAAAACTGAGACATGTTCTCAAAACTCCCTAAAACAGATTTTGAATTCTCCTATATCCCTCTTTCATCTCCATACCCCTATATTCATTAAACAAATGTGTTCCTCCAAATTTGCCATTGCTTTGATTTTAAAAAAAAAATTCAAAAAAAAAAACAAAACGACTCTACTCACTCCCGCACTCTCCACTCAACTCACTCCGAGACTCCTCCATCGAGCTCGATCTCCATCGCCGTCGGAGTGAGCCCTCTTGCCACCGTTTCCTCTGCCGTCGAGCTCTCCATCGCCGCCGTTTCTTCGTTCTCTCCTTTGTAGTTGCATAGAGGTTTATTCTTCAAGTTATGTGTTTTGAATTTTGGATTTGAGGGATTGAATTGGATTTGATATGGTATGCGCATTGGGTGTTTTGGTCGATTATGTCTATAAAGAGGTAACAAATGTATTAGATAGCCCTGTTTGAATGTATCTTAACCGTTTGTATTTTAAATCTATGTAAAACTGGTGTTTTGTTCTGTAAAACTATTTATTGGATCTGTGTGTTCTGGTAAAACTGATAAAACATGGTAAAACTGATTAAAGATGATAATGTGAAACAATACCTAATTCAAAGGTACTCGACAGGATAATTGGCGTAAAGTTGCAAAAATGTAGAATTAAAACATATTAATGCACACAACAATTAGAATGATAGATTAATGGAGGAAAATCAACTGTAAAACTAAAAAATCAAAGTTTAAGAGTGGGTAAAACTAAATAAATTGAAACCAGCCAAAGTAAAACTATCTTTGGTAAAACTAAATGCAATTTTTTGGCGCCATAACGAAAATTTTCACCAAGATAACTATCAAGTCATATAAATAGTTATATATTAACTACAACTTCAAATCAAATCTAAACAAAATATTTTCTTCTAATAAATGATGATAGTGGGAAACTCGAAGAGACTCGAAACTGTCTCATCTCATAATGACGTCTTCATCTGTATATCGCAACTCTTCCAACTCTTATATCTCAACTGTATATCGCTCTCCAACTCTTCCTCTTCTGCAAAAAGAAAAAAAACAAATGATCGATCACATTTTTCTCTTCTTCCCTTTTAAAAAAACAAGTTAAGAGATGGCAAGAGCGGTCAACATGATATCGGAGTTAAACACAAAGAAACAGGGTTGGAACCTCACGGTGAAGATCTTGCGTGTGTGGATAAGAGATTGGGTATCTGGCCCAACGATGAACCTGCTTCTTTGTAATGAAGAGGTAAGAGGAATATATATATATATATATATATATATATATCATTTTCTCTTCTAAATTTCTCTATCAAGGAACAAGGATAGGATAGACACCACTGTTTTTGTTATCTTCAGGGAACAAGAATAGAAGCGAATATTTTTGGTGAATCATTTCGTTTGTTCTCGTGGGTGAAGAACTTTGAGCGGTATTGGTTCAATCTCAAGCATTTTACAGTGACGTGGGGTCAAATTATTAGGCAAACAAATCAAAACTTCTACGAAATATATTTCGATGGAAACACAACCTTTAGTTTGCTCAAAGACTATCCAAACCAAAATCATTTTTTGGTTTTCACCCCCATTAGTGACATCATTCGGCAAGAAGTGTCAGAACGATATCCTATAGGTATGAGTAACTTTGATTGTATCTTAACCGTTTGTGTTTTAAAACTATGTAAAACTGGTGTTTTGTTCTGTAAAACTATATATTGGATCTGTGGATTTTGGTAAAACTGGTAAAACTTGGTAAATGTAGTATTATTTTTGTTTTATAGATATTTTAGGAGTAATCACGTGGGTTGTTAATTCACGGATGAAGACAACCGTTCAGTTTACCATCCGAGATAGAGAGTAAGTGTTTTTTTTTGTTTTGTTTTGTGACATGTTTAAAGGGTTATCGTGTTTTATTAGTAAATGTTTTGTTTTGTGACAAGTTTAAAGGGTTAGAGTGTTTGGCTCATGGAGAACTGGCCGAGCAACTATCTTCACGTTTTACAAGCGCGAATGATTGGCACATCTTCTGCATTTTAAGATGTTTCCGCGTTGAAACATTAGGAAGTGAGTTTATCTCTATTAAGTCATTGTTTATTATGATATAAATCGTAGTGAAATACTAACAACCAAAAATCCTTTTTTTTTGTAGCTAATTCATGGCTTAAAGCAGAAGAAGGCCTCTCAAACATAGAATTTGAAGATTATGCGTCTTTTCCAGAACTATATACTTTTCTGAATCGGTAAGATTATACGTTTCAAATATATATAGGTACCCATATCCTATTCAATTAGCATGTTTACTAATTTTCTAAACCTATAAATGTTTACAGGTACCCATATCCTCCACTAGACCCAGCAACCTACAACAACGACCACAAGCTTGGATTTACTCCATTCTAATAATACGCTGTTAAAACAATATATTTAGTGGAAATTTTAGTAGTGTTTGATTTTATCTTCAGCTTTTGTTTTGTAAAACATGTATCTGGTCGAACTGGTCAAACTGGTATTACTAATTGATATTGTAAATCATGTATCTAGTAAAACATGTATCTGGTCGAACTGGTCAGACTGATATTACTAATTGTGTTGTAAAACATGTATATGGTCGAACTGGTCAAACTGGTATTACTAAGCAAAAAACGTATTACTGATTAAAGTTGAAAATTGGGAAAAAAATAAATTTGATTTTACAAAACCTAAACCAAAATTACTCAACATAATTTTGATTTTATAAAACCTAAACCAAAATTACCAAATAAATATTACAACATGTATTAAGTGGGAAATTGAGAAAGTATATCATATTGGGTTGTTATGAAGTAATCTACACAATAGACCTTATACTTTTAATGTCATTTTGTAAATAATAACCAACTTAGGATGAAAAAGTTACAGAAATCTAGTTTTAAAACATATTAATGCATAAAACACTCATAATTATATGTTTATCTAGTTAAATCAACAGTAAAACTAAAAAAACAAAATTTAAGGATAGGTAATACTAATTAAAATTGAAAACACCCAAAGTAAAACTATTGAGAACTTTCGTATAACTACTATATCCTGTAAAACTATGTGTAATATTTTTGGCGCACATGTGAATAAAAGACGGCCCACGTGTTTCCCTCCTAAAGACGGCGCACACGTTTTCCCTCCATCATTTCCCTCAATTTTTAAGGGTTTCCCTCTATTTATTACTCCTCCTCCACATAGAGCACTCGCACATCGAACACAAATCCATTTTTCTCTCTCATTTTTTTTTCCCGAATTCGTGTTCTCTCGAATCTGTTAAGGAAGTAGGTTGATGAGCAGTCCGTGCAGATTCGAAGCTTCGGACACCATGAATTTCAGATACAGCAAATGCGTGAAGAGATTGTAAAGCTGATGGAGTTCGTGGGTCGAATCGATGCATCTTAGTTAAGGCTTATATTTGCTTTGTTTTGGAGCAAATGCTCTTTGTTTTGTAAGACTTATCATATGAGAACATGGCTCCTTATCTTTTTTTCTTTTGAGAAAAATTATCTTCTTTTGTAAGACTTATCTTTCTTTTGTAAGACTTATCTTTGTTTTATGTTTGTAAGAATCGATGTGTTTGTTCTAGTTTATCCAGTAGTACGAAATCAATTTCAAAAACAAACTACATAGTTTGTCCTAATTTACCCAGTTTTACCAATGATACGAATTCAAATACAAAACGGACAATATAGTTTTACCTAATAAAACCAGTAATACATAGTAATACCAGTAGTACAAATCCAAACAACCACCATCATTCTTCACATGACATTTTTCCTTGACCTTGTCGTTGGCCTACTCATGTGATTGTCTACTCCAGTCCGTTTAACACCATTTTTTTTTGTTTCGTGAATCATTGTCTTCTTCTTGAGAAACACCAACATGCTCGGCTGGTGGGTCTGCAGGCGCCTGCAATTGAATACAGTTATACTCCAGTATTACCAAGTATTATCAAGTGTTACCTTTTAAAATTATCAAATTTACGAATCCAAAATGTTACCTTTGAGTTCTCTTATTGCACCTTCACATAAGCTTCCAACGGTGTGACTCTTTTGTCCAACCCATCAACTTTATCCTCAATTTTCTTCAACCTTTCTCCCATCTCTTCTTTCATGGTGTTTACGAGATCCACCAATTTAGCTAAAGGCGTGTTTCCCGGTCCTTCATTGGTGGATATTTCCTCGTTCGCCGCCTTCTCAGGTTCTTCTCCTAATCGGAAATCCACATCTTGGTTGTACATCTCTTCAAACAATATGGTATTTCCTTTATTAAGACGCTGCATCCAACTGGCAACAATGACATCATGCTTATCATCGTCGTCATCTTCTTCCGTGATTCCAACCATAAGAGAGTTTTCTCCACCTATAGCTGCCATAATACTATCAATGTCATGTGAATGTAAACAATGAAGAAAGATTAAAAACATAACAACACAAAATAATTCATATGCAAAGGATACTAACCATAGTAGTACCAAGTTCTTCATTTATTTTTGAAAGAGGAAACCCTTTCATTTCGCTTTTCTTGAACCTTGTCTTGCACATCCTAGGACAATTTATGTTTGCACCTAGAATACCTTCTCAGAATTTATTGCTCAATTATGAAATTGCCTCAAATGCTAAAAGCTACACAACACACATATAGTTTCAATTATAAGAACTAGTAACAATGACCAATACCTCAAATAAGTTTTACTTACTTCTATAGGAATACAAATACCTGGAATCGGCCATAATACACCCTCATTGACGACCTCTCCAAAATGAGTCATCGTGTGCTTGATATCTCCTACCATGTGTTCGAATGACAATCTCCCCCAAGGAAATTTCTTACAAAATTTAAGATCATCCACCGCTCTTAGAAAGAATGACTCCACGGGCGTAGCATATGATCCACACTTTGTCTGCCCTATAACAATGCTGGCTAAGAAGTAGAGCACCGCCATCTTCAACCTTTCTCGAGAACGTTTCGTTGGTACCATTTCCTCTAGCTTTTCTTTCACGTCTTGAAGTCTAATTGTTGATCGCGTAAAATGTTTCTTCACGAATTTCAAACTGCCAACTTTCTTATAATCGAGTGGGTAGATGCGGCAGTCTAATCCTGATATCAAGGCGTGTTCCTTTAGACCATAGCGGATGGGAACGCCATTTACGATGAACCAAACTTCTTTTGCCTTTTCTATGCATGTAATTCGAAGAAGGAGCATCCACATGCCCATAAACTTATGGTTTTTGTCCCTTGGCATGTGGAAAATTTGTTTGAACTGCGGATGTTTCTCAAACCAGTTCCTCTCAACCAAAGTGAGCGGAGGATTCAAATTCTCTAGCATTGTCAAAGCTTCGTGGATATAACACCTCGTCGATATCTTAATTTTCTTCTTATACTCCGTCGGCGGGAAGTGCATTTCCAGAGGTTGTAGTGCTGTTGTTTCTTCCTCGGAATCCTGTAAAATCCGACTAGTTTTATCTAGTTTTACCAGTATTACAAAATCACACTAGTTTTACCTATTTATACCAGTATTACTTAAAACCCAGAAATTCAAATACGAACACCAATTATTCAAAGATGAATGCTCCCCTAGTTCTACCTAATTATTCAATCGAATCCAACTACTTACCGTTGACTCGACGGGGTCGCTCACGGTTTGGCTGCTGCTTCTTCCCGAGTGGGTACTACTTCCCTCTTGCTTATCTCCTTCTTCTTCATATCTTTCTTCATCTCCTTCTTCTTCATCTCCTTCATCTCCTTCTTCTTCACCTTCTTATTCACCTTCTTCTTCATCTCCTTCTCCTTCTCCTTTATCACCTTCTTCTTCACCACCTTCTCCTTCTTCTTCATCACCTTCTCCTTCTTCTTCATCTCTTTCTCCTTCTCCTTCATCACCTTCTTCTTCACCCGGACCGACTTCCTCACCTATCCAAACCGGAGATCGCAAACTCAACCCTTCTTCTTCTACCTCTTCATTCGTTCGGACTCCTTCCACAACTGGATCCGAACCCCTCTCTCCATCTTGAGTATCTGGACCCCTCTCTTCATTTCTCGCAACCCTCTTCTTTCTCCCCCTTGTCTTTGCCATCTTCGTGCGAACACAGGTTATCGATCAAAGCTCTCGAACACGATTTGGTTGTTATCCAAGTTGTTATCCCTAGTTTTACGAAGAGAGGTTAAGAGAAGTTAAAACGGTTTTGATTTCGCAAAATTCTTCGAGACATTCTTCGATTTGAATTTTTAGTAATCGGGTTAGATCGATCCCTCGTTAGATCCGATAGGGTTTGGGTGGGCAGATAAAACCCTGGTATAAATTGTAATTTCAGAGTTTTGGCGAGGGTAACTTCGTAAAACACCTGTTTTTCGAATTAAAAATAAATCAAATCTAATATAATTTTATAACGGGGATTTTTTAAGACTTCTGTTTGAGAAAAAGGATATGGAGATGATATCTCGCCAAAACTCCGAAATTACAACGTATACCTTGTTTTATTTGTCCACCCAAACCCTATCGGATCTAACCCGAAAGCTGAACCCGATTACTAAAATTTGAAATCGAACAATCCCTAAATTTTGCGATTTCAAAACCGATTTCTAACGTCTCTTCAAAACTCTTCGTAAAATTAGAGATAACTCCCAAATCGGAACTCCCAAAATCGTGTTCGATCGATAATCTGTGTGTGAACGAAGATGGCAAAGACAAGGTGGGGGGGGGGGGAGAAGAGGACAAATATTGCTCAAAATGAAGAGGTAGAAGATACTAAAGATAGAGAGAGGGGTTCAGATCCGGTTGTTGAAGTTCGAACGAATGAAGAGGTAGAAGAAGAAGGATTGAGTTTGCGATCTCCGGTTCGGATAGGTGAGGAAGTCGGTCCAGATGAAGAAGAAGTTGATGAAGGAGAAGGAGAAGAAGATGAAGAACGAGGTGAAGAAGAAGGAGATGAAGATGAAGGAGATGAAGAAGAAGGAGATGAAGAAGAAGAAGATGAAGATGAAGGAGATGAAGAAAGATATGAAGAAGAAGGAGATAAGGACGAGGGAAGTACCCACTCGGGAAGAAGCAGCAGCTGAACCGTGAGCGACCCCGTCGAGTCAACAGTAAGTAGTTGGATTCGATTGAATAATTAGGTAGAACTAGGGTTGGTGTTCGTATTTGAATTTTCGGGTTTTAAGTAATATTGGTATAAATAGGTAAAACTAGTGTGATTTTGTAATACTGATAGAAATAGATAAAACTCGGATTTTACAGGATTCCGAGGAGGAAACAACAGCACTACAACCTCTGAAAATGTACGTCTCGCCGACGGAGTGTAAGAAGAAAATTAAGATATTGACGAGGTGTTATATCCACGAAGCTTTGACAATGCTAGAGAATTTGAATCCTCCGCTCACTTTGGGTGGGAGGAACTGGTTTGAGAAGCATCCACAGTTCAAACACATTTTCAACATGCCAAAGGACAAAAACCACAAGCTTATGGGCATGTGGATTGTCCTTCTTCGAACGACATGCATCGAAAATGAAAAGGAAGTTTGGTTCGTCGTAAATGGCGTTCCCATCCGCTATGGTCTAAAGGAACACGCCTTGATATCGAGATTAGACTGCCGCAACTACCCACTCGATTATAAGAAAGTTGGTAGTTTGAACTTCGTGAAGAAACATTTTATGCGATCAACAAGTAGACTTCAAGACGTGAAAGAAAAGCTAGAGGAAATGGTACCAACATAATGTTCTCGAGAAAGGTTGAAGATGGCGTTGATCTACTTCTTAGCCATCATTGTTATATGGCAGATAAAGTGTGGAGCAGATGCTACGCCCGTGGAGTCATTCTTTCTAAAAGCGGTGGATGATCTTAAATTTTGTAAGAAATTTCCTTGGGGGAGATTGTCATTCGATCACATGGTAGGAGAGATCAAGCACATGATGACTCATTTTGGAGGGGTCGTCAAGGAGGGTGTATTATGGCCGATTTCATGTTTCTGTATTCCTATGGAGGTAAGTAAAAATTATTTGAGGTATTAGTCATTGTTACTAGTTCTTATAATTGAAACTATATGTGTGTTGTGTAGCTTTTAGCATTTGAGAAAATTTTAGATTTGGGGAATAAATTCCGAAACGATATTCCAGGCGCATACTTAAATTGTCATAGGATGTGCAAGATAAGGTTCAAGAAAAGCGAAATGAAAGGGTTTCCTCTTTCGAAAATAAATGAAGAACTTGGTACTACTAAGGTTAGTATCCTTTGCATATGAATTATACTGTGTTGTTATGTTTTTAATCTTTCTACATTGTTTACATTCACGGGACATTGATAGTATCCTGGTAGCTATAGGTGAAGAACACTCTCTTCTGGTTGGAATCCCGGAAGAAGATGACGACGATGATAAGCATGATGTCATTGTTGCTAGTTGGATGCAGCGTCTTCGTAAAGGAAATACCATATTGTTTGAAGATATGTACAACCAAGATGTGGCTTCCCGATTAGGAGAAGAACCTGAGAAGGCGGTGAACGAGGAAATATCCACCAATGAAGGACCGGGAAACACGCCTTTAGCTGAATTGGTGGATCTCGTAAACACCATGAAAGAAGAGATGGGAGAACGGTTAAAGAAAATTGAGGACAAGGTTGATGGGTTGGACAAAAGAGTCACACCGTTGGAAGCTTATGTTAAGGAGCAATTATGAGAGAAATCAAAGGTAACATTTTGGGTTCTTAAATTATAAAATGAAAAGGTAACACTTAGTAATAGTGGAGTATAACTGTATTTGATTGCAGAAGTCTGCAGACCCATCAGACGATCATGTTGCTGCTTCCCCAGACCCACCAGTCGAGCATGATATTTGGAGTTCAACCGTAAAAGATTTACGAAACAAAAAAGGGTAAACGGACTGTCCTGACTGGAGTAGACAATCACTTGAGTATGCCAATGACAAGGTCAAGGAAAAATGAGATATGAAGACTATATCTTTGTCTTATGGTGGTTGTTTGGATTTGTACTACTGGTATTACTATGTAAAACTATGTTGTCGGTTTTGTATTTGAATTCGTACTACTGGTTTTATGAGGTAAAACTATGTTGTCGGTTTTGTATTTGAATTCGTACTACTGGTTTTATTAGGTAAAACTATGTTGTCGGTATTTGAGTTCGTACAAGTGGTAAAACTGGGTAAACTCGGACAAACTATGTAGTTTTTTAAAAAAATTAATTTCGTACTACTGGAAATGACGAGATTAATACATCGATTCTTACAAAGATAGATAAGTCTTACAAAGAGAAAATATAGATAAGTGTTAGAAAAGAAAGATAAGATAGGTCTTACAAAACAACTTACGAAACAAAGATAAGTCTTACAAACTCCTTACAAACTCCTTCAGCTTCAGATTCGACCCACAACACCCGCCACTAACTCCTTCAGCTTTGCAATCTCTTCACCGTTGTTTTTCAGCTCCATACACATTTGCTGTATCTGAAATTCGTGGTGTCCGAACCTTCGAATCTTCTCGGACTGCTCATCAACCTCCTTCCTTAACTTAGTCACCTCTTCTTCGATAGCGTGAACCCAATTTTTTTGAATGTGGAAGCCATCATTCTGCACATGAAGACATATATAGCATCACATCACATATTCAATATTGCCATTATTCTAAAAAATCGATGTCCTCTCTCATCTGAAACACATTGCATGTAAAGTATCTCCTTCCTAGGTCCGCTTCGGTTTGACAGGTCTCCTCGATGATGCGTTCACCACATGGACATCTTTTAGGAAGGCCATAGTCACCATCGGCGATGGCATAGTATATGTCGTACCGATCCTTGTTCCTCTTCGCATCACTGTAGGATGGGTCCATAATCAAATAAAAGAAAAGCTAAGTGGAAAAACGAAAAACCTGATTCGGGAAATAGAGCAGATGTTCGAGAATGAATGAGAGGTGGGGATTCAGAGGAAATATAAAGGAGTTTTCATCTCAAATGGAGAGAAACCCTAAAAAATTGGAGGGATTTCGATGGAGGGAATTAAAGGAGTGAGAGTTAGAAATAATGGAGGGAAACCCAAAAAAATTGGATGGAATTCGATTTCCCATGTGCGCCGTCTTTTACTCACATGTGCGCCAAATTTACACATAGTTATACATAATATATTAGTTATACGAAAGTTCTAAATAGTTTTACTTTGGGTGTTTTCAATTTTAATTAGTATTACCTACCCTTAAAATTTGTTTTTGTAGTTTTACAGTTGATTTTAGCCGAGAAACATATAATTCTAAGTGTTTTATGCATTAATATGTTTTAAACCTAGATTTATGTAACTTTTCCATCATAAGTTGGTTATTATTTACAAAATGACATTAAAAGTATAAGGACTATACTGTGTAGATTACTTCATAACAACCCAATTTTATTTTAATTCTTAATTTCCCACTTAATACATATAATTCTAAATGTTTTATGCATTAACAGTCCGTTTATGACGCCAATAAGTCTCTTGCGTAATTTTGGTTTAGGTTTTGTCAAATCAAATTTTTTGTTTCGAGATCAGTAATACCAGTTTGACCAGTTTGACTTTAATCAGTAATACCAGTTTGACCAGTTTGACTAGTTTGACTAGATACATGTTTTACAATACAAAACAGTAACACCAGTTTGACCAGATACTTGTTTTACAAAACAAAAGCTGAAGATAAAATCAAACACTACTACAATTTTCAAAGAACAACCATTGGAGTCCTTGTCTCGGACGCCTTTTATTTTGCGTCCTTGGACGTCGTTCCCCAACCGATGGAAAACTTTTGACTTTCTTTCTTCCATTATTTTTGACGAGATCCAGAGGTATGATATGTAACTCTTTGATGTAATCTGGGACATTCCATTTAGACCTATTCAGCACTAAATAAATTGTCTTGTAATACGCCATTGCCCACAGCTCCGTCCAATAATATTTTGAACACAAATCATGTAATTGGATATCACGACCTCTATTTGTATGCCTTATGAATTAAATGAAAGCAGCTAGTGCGTGCACACAAGAATACCTTTCAACATCGAACACCCTGCAATTGCAAGTTTTCAAGAGCAAATTCACCAAATAAGGCTTTCCATCACTATCAATGACATTGTATTCAAGCTCGAAAGTGTTTAGCTCTGTCACAATTAATTTCTCAGCAACAGCCCATAAATCATGCATGTAGTTCTCCACTAAAGGCACCAATTTACATCCAATCGCTCCAGACACGGCCTCCTTCCGATGTTCATTAAACCAATCAGGAATTTTTTTAATGATCGTATCTAGCATGGGTATTAAGGAGTACCTCCTTGCATTATTAAAAACATTGTTCAAAGATTCCACACAGTTGCTTGTGTCTATGTTGTATCTTTCTCCTGGAAAACAACACCTTGCCCATTTTTCTTTCTCGGGACTGTCCTCCAGATACTTGACCGCATAAGGATATCTCGTCTTAAAAGAACAATAAGAAATGTTGAACTCAGCCGCTGTGTAAAGCCTACTGCATTGTATGAATCTCCATGCGACTACGTCTTTGTTACCGTTACTGACATGACCTTTCACATTTTGGGACAAATGCCATAAACAATACCCATGATGAGCCTGGGGATACACATTAGCTATGACGCTGATGAGGCTTGCATTTCTGTCACTGATAAATACCAATTCGGAAGAGTACGCTACAACGCTTTTCAGCATCTCTAAAAACCAGGTCTAACTTGCATTATTCTCACCTTCGAGTACACCAAACGTTATGGGATAATGGTGACGATTATGATCTTGAGCTGAGGCAAAAACTAGTACACCACCATATCTGTTCTTCAAAAAAGTTGTATCCATAATTATCACTTTCCTCATGACTTGAAACCCTTCAATGTTAGCACCCAAAACTATGAATAGGTACTTGGGCCTGCGTTTTGTTGTAAGCCCACTACTCTTTCTTCTGGACTTCGGCCCACATCCTTAATTATGCTTTTAATCGTCGTAACTCTTTTATAATGCTTTCTAGAGTTCTGTTTTTTTCCCATAATATTCTGTATATGCTGGGATACTTTTATACTTTACCAGTCATTTATACGTTGAAGTTGTCACACTTTAGCTACTTGTTTAACGACAAACTAGGATTTAACCCGCACTAATTATACCACATATAATTTTAAAAAAAAATGTTTTGAATTTTTTTTAAGAGTACTTTTATTTGAATTTATAATATGTCTAACTCATGATTATAGATAGAATTGTCAAACGGACTAGTTTGTCTATTTAACCCATTTTGCAGTAGAGTAAAATATTATTCGGGCTAACCCGCAAAACCTGTAATATTGAAAACATAACTCTAATATGCACCGTTTAATGACTCTAGTTTTGTGGTTAGTTCACAAACTCTTAAAAAAAAAAATTTTGTGTCTAACTTTTTATAAAATTAGTAAAATATTTTCAATTTTTATTTTGATATATATTCAAATAAAATATAATAAATTATAGTGAAAAATATAGCAAGATTTCGAACATTTTTTTTTTTTAATATATATATGGATTTATTATTATTTAGAAATATATAATATCAAAAATAATTAAGAAACTAAATAGTAAATAACCTCTTTAATGATAAATAAATGTTTTCCATATTCTCATCAATAATTTTAAAAAACAATTATATCATATCCTATTTCAATTATCTTTTCTTATTTGTAATGACATAATATGTAATAACTTACAAAACAAAGTCCATTTTCAAAAATGTCTTCTTAAATAATATTATAGAGATACTATATTTTTATATTAAAAAAAAATACTCTACACCATATACTATATTTGTATACTATACTCGTGGAAGCCCCCTTAGTCAAGTGGTTGACCAAATGGTTCATTATTGCTTCTACACCAGATTTCGATTCCCAAATGACGCAATTTCTGCAGATTAATAGAGGCAAGCTTATAAGGAAATCTTCAGCGTGGTGCAAGTGGAACCATTCATTGTGATCGCGGATCATTGTGGAGTAGGCAGCATTGTCCGTTGTAGAATTGTTTTTATAGTAGTTTTCATAATTTATTCAATGTTAAAACAAAAATACTATGTATGGAAAATATCAAACAAAATTCTTTGTAAATGGGAGAAGTATTTTGTTTCTGTTATGTCATATAAAGAATCAAATTCGATCATTTAAAAAAAAAAACATTCGGCATCAGAACTATGAACAAACGTTTGGGACATAATTTATATTACATGTTATGGTTCCGCGTTTTGGGATATTATAGGTTTTGGCCCAGAACCTTCTGGTAATAAAATAAATAAAAAAACCTATCGTTTTGACAAAAAAATACACTATTATTATTACTACTCTTTTTAAATATGGGTCTAATTTTCTTATATTAAGTAAGGACTAACTTCCCTAAACCACCCTTATTGGTGGAGAAAATGGCACTTTTAACATTTAAGGTAACGAAAGTTAGCATTTTAAACCTCAAAATTGGCCTCAGTTTCTTCTCCCGGACAGTTAAACTCTCAGGCAAGAATAGTCAGTGAAATTATTTGTTCCAAACAGAATGCAAGCTTCAGCTGAAGAAGCTTTAAATTTCATAACCCTAATCTCTTGTTGTCCACGTGCAGACAAGCACCAAAAATTGCTCTTAGATGAACGCTACTCTCGGCAGCAAAATTAGTGGCATCTGCAATAAACGTTTCGAATAAACCGCTTTTGTATACTTCTCAGCTGTGTCCACAAAAAAAGGAAGCAAAAGCTTTCAGTTATCCAAACACATCAATTTCACCATTCTACATATGCAACTTTGGGGCTCTCATAAAACAGACAGAAAGCATACATGATCTAAAATGATACGTACCATAAAACCCTCTTACAGAAATGTGACACCATCTGATAGCCACCCCTAATCAGCCTAGTAGACAAAAAGTTAACCCAGTTTCCAACTCTGTACAAACTTACTATCTGCTCATTCTTTCAAACACCATAGTGTATCAGTATTGTATTTTGTATATGCTTCTAACTAAGAACAAGGTTATTTTGTGGTCCTGAAGAGTTAATCAGAAATCAGTTGGTACGAGGAAACTCTCTAACAGTATGACGACCATGAAATATGTAATATCTTTATCAAATAAAAAAATGTAATATATGTTAGCTATAATATGTCTAGCGATTTTTTGAACATTGGCTATACCTATACTTATGGTAGACATGCCCGTGCCTATGACTAAACTAAAAGAAACATTGGCCTACGGACCCAATTTTTTGAAGAATCCAATTATTATTAGTAGATAAACTTTTTTCCAATAAAATTAGCAACTGGTTAAAAATTAACTTCACTATCTAAACAAATTAAGCTTTCACTTTTAAAAATCAGATATTCATATTCTCCTCTTCTTCATTGTTGAAGTTTGGTATTCTCCTCTTCTTCATTGTTGAAGTTTTGAAGACTCGTTTTTTATTCTTTTAACGATAACCACATAATTAAATGGTATTTTCTAATTGTTAAATATTTTGTTCATTATAATTTTATTTAATCTAATATTAGATTTAGAGTAAATTACAAACGAAATAATTGGCTAATTTATCAATTTTAAGAAAATATGATTTGAAATTTTAGATTGTAATATGTTTATAATTTTAGATCCGTTGTGAATTTGGATAATCAATTTGTATTATGATTTTTTGGTCGAGGTCACCTTTTATCAAACTGTCTTAGTGCACATGATTTTTTTTTACCAAATTGATATAAAACTTAAATTAATTAATAAAGGATTGTTGTAACCTTTTTTTAATTTCATAAATGCCTCTGAACAACTTAAAAAAGACCATTTTGTAGATTTGTTGAAAAACTAAAAAAAGACCCCAATTCATATTATTTGTTTTATATGAATTAGATTGGTTTTATATAAATTAGGTCTTTTTTTTAACACCGCTTACGGGTTATGTATCTCTAGGCACGACTCTGGTAGTAAAGTTACATGAAAAGAAAAAAAGAAAAAAAGGATGAGTGATATAATATGGACAATTGGCTGAATAACCAATTTTCAATAAAATGTTAAGAATATATATATAGCTATGGATAAACCCAAATTAAGCAAGTAACATTTCGTTTGCTTTTCTGGCCATTATGCCCTTAGTCACGGAAAAATAGACTGATTATACAATTTATTATGACAACACATATGTTTACCCTAATGATTTTGTATTTTGCATAATTCGCATATTGGTAACTTGTTCAACCTTGTATTAGTACCAAAAGACACTGATTTAATTTCACGTCTAACATGATTTAAATTTTGAAAAACAAACCCGAACTTTTTTTATACGGCAATAATTACATGATATATCATGGTTTTTACCCTGTTTAGGCAATGATATAAGTCATTTTATAGAGTCTTTCTACTATTCTGTAGTGTTTTAGAGTCTCTTACAGGTTTTATCACGTTTGGAGCATAATTGGAGATATTGGAGCTTTCTGGAGCATTTTGGAGCAAAGCAGAAGTTCGTGTAGCTAAGTACCCGATTTGAAGCCTCAGTGTCGATCGATACTGACTAGTATCGGTCGATACTCACCGAAGCAGACACGACGCGCGAGTTTAATGAAGAATTAAAGAATTGCAAAATTGCACAAAAGACTTTATTATTTACAAGAAACCCCAAAACGTGATTTATGTTATTTAATAGGATTTTACAGCCACTTTGATGGCTATGCTTTATTTTACTTTGGTTTTGTGAGAGAGCTTTTGAAGGGAGACAAGTCTGAAACTCTGTTCGTCCGAGAGAAGATTTTGAACCCTCTTATTACTCTTTCTTATTTATTTGATGATTTATTCAAACATGTTTATTGCTTCAATTTCCATGTCTGAGTAGATCCACTTTAGGTTTAGGGTTCTCACAAGGGTTTTCTTTGAATGCTAGGTTGATTAGTTGTTAGGGTTCACCATCTGAATTAGTTCTTCGCCATAGGTTGTTTCCAAAGCTAATTCTGGATTGATCACCTAGACCATAGATCTTATGATAATTGATTAGGCACGAGAGTGCGATTAATTACCTGATAGAATCTAGGGTGAGCAAAATAACTATTCGCAAAGAGATTTGGTTTAGTTGTTTTGTGAACAAATCAAACTTGAACTAAAAGCTGGTTTAGACTTTAGGATTCACAAAGAGATTTGGAATTCTAGGATTTAGACTTAGATAATTCTCGCAACGAGAGTTGGTTAATTATACCTTAGTGATTTGAGTTCAAGAACCGTGCGCAATCTGAACCCTGTTTAATTAGTTTGTCTGCATTCATTGATTTCCTGAGAAATACCCTGAACCTATCTTTCTCCAATCGAACTTACAACCGTTTTAATGTACGTATTGTTTTCAATTACATTGATTTCTTAGCTTAATTCTCTTCTATATAATCTATTGTGTGTTTTCTTGAGTCTCTGTGAATTCGATCCCTAAGTATTACAACCGACAAAGCTTTAGTACTTTAGGGTATTAATTTGAGCTTATCATTACACCTATAACGTAGGAAGTCTATTTTTTATCAATAACATAACATGTCTATTTTTTAAAATCAAAGACTTAACAAATCTACCAACTAAAAAATACAGACCTTTCATAAAGATTGGAAAAAATAGTATAGAAGCCGTTGTGCACTTTGCTCATCCATATATTAAATCATCATTTACAACATGTCAAAACATTCGTCTGCAACTGAGAAACATAGAACTTCCATATAATTTTTTTTGCAGACCTTCCATACCAAAGGAAAGGAAGCTCTCTCATCATCTTCGATGGTGTGCGATGGAATCGAGGGAGAAAATTTTGAGTATAGACAATTTATGTGTTCTATGTAGACTAACGTTTTTTTACTACATTACATATCAATGTTAGAATAATTTTTACACTGAAAATTAGAGATCTTTATAATTTTATCCGCCATTGCAAATATAACTAAGGATCCAAAGTTTTTGTGTGTCTAGTAACAAAGCAATCAAAGCTGAGTTCGGTTGTCCTTGTGATGGAGCACCTTTTGATTTATTGGCTATAGCGATGTTCGGGAAGAATCCACTTGATACAAAACTTGAATCTGATGCACCGAAGCTAATCACTAAATGAGTTTCCTTATAAAAAAAATAGACGTTCTATACACACATAGGAATTAGCAAATAGAAAATACCAAAAGTGTAAGCAATGAAGTTGCAAATAACAAAATAGTCTCAATAACAAAGAAAAGGAAGCTCAAACAAACTGCAAAATTATAAAAATAGACGATGAATTAGTCTCCAATATTATAAAAATAAACTGCAAAATTACATAGAAATTAGCCTCTAATATTGAATACACTAAAATGATGAATACTCTTAATTAACACATATACATTAGTATCCGACGATTTTCTATACAAATAGACGTTATATACAAAATACTCTCAACACGAAAGGAAAGGAAGCTCAAGCAAATTGCAAAATTACAAAATAGACGTTCTATACACACATCTCTATAATATTATTTAAGAAGACATTTTTAAAAATGAACTTTGTTTTGTAAATTATTACATGAAATCCATTACAAATAACAAAAAATAATTAAAATAGGAAATGATATAATACTCTTTTAAAATTATTGATTAGAATATGGAAAGTATATATTTTTCATTAAAGAGGTTATTTATTATTTAATTTCTTAATTATTTTTAATACTATATATTTTAAAATAATAATCAATTCATATTCAAAATCTTGCTATTACAAATGAATTCAAAGAAAAAAATATATTCAAAATCTTGCTAAATTTTTTACTATAATTTATTTGAATATATATCCAAAACAAAGCTCAAAAATATTTTACTAATTTTATAAAAATTTCGACACAAAAAACTATATTTTATTTAAGAGTCCGTAGACTAATCACAAAAACTAGAGTCATTAACGGTGCATATTAGAGTTATGTTTTCAAGATTATAAGTTTTTGCGGGTTAACCCGAATAATATTTTAGTTCACTGCAAAATGGGTTAAATAGACAAAATATTACAAATTGACATATTTATCTATAATCATTAGTTATCTATATTTTAAAATTCAGATAAAATTAATTTTATTAAATTTCAAAACAATTTCTTTTAAAAAAATTATTCCGCGCTATAATTAGCGCGGGTTAAATCCTACTCCCTCCGTTCCACAAAGATAGATTTTTTAGAGTTTTCACACAGATCAAAAAAATAATTAATATTTAATCATAAATGCATCAATTTTTGTTACTGAACAATTTCCCATATCTCTAAACCAATACTAGTTCAATAAATTTAATTAATCTTCTTAAACTTTTCAAAGTATCATCATTAATTGATAAAGTTTGTATAGAAAAGCTAAAAAATCTATCTTTGTGAAACAATTTTTTTTTCTAAAAAATCCATTTTTGTGGAACAGAGGGAGTAGTAAATTACAAAACAGACGTTCTATACATAAAAATAATCATATACAAAATAGACATTCTATGTTTTACTCGCAACCTGTACTAAACATAGAATTTGCAAGTTTCAGGTTATGAATTTATATATTTTTTTTCAAGTTCCAACAATGAATTAACGAGGAGAAAGGAATCATTTAGCCACTATGAATGAATAACATCTTGGATTAGTGTTTCTCCAGCATTCTCGATCGTGACGAGTTGAGAAATCCGCCTTGCTTCTCGTCAAAGAAGCTATGGCTATTCACCGGACATGGTTTTCTGATGAGCATCGCTTTCATAGATCCAGATAACCTCGAAAGTGCATCTTAGAGACGAATTGGGTCAAACAACGCCCAGCAAAATCAGAGAAAATATCTGATTTATGGGGTCTGCAGAGGAGATAAAGTAGAGAAACGAGCAGGAGACTGCGATAACTGACTGGTAGCAGTAGTCGCAACGGCGGCTGCGGCATCGGAGGAGGAAGACGGCGAAGCTGCACTGCTTCTGCCTTTGGTTCCGCTGCCGAGTGGAGATGGAGACACGCTATAGAGCCCATGGACGGTGGTATCTGGGTGGATGGAGGCTTGGGTGATGGTTCTTAAGCTGATTTTGAGGGCAAGGATTGTTCTGATGTTGGTGGCGGTGATCGAGCACTGTTGACGTCATTGAAAGGAAAACAACGATTAAAAGAAAAGAGGAAATAGGAAAAGGTTAAAAATGAGATTAATACATATAATATAACCTATCATTTTTTTTGGGTTAGTTTGTGAATTATAGATTTTTTGTTGGTTATTGAATGCAATTTCCCTATGATATTTTCTCCTACAAGGGAATCGCATGTATTTGTTCCAACTAAATAAAACGAAAAACGAAAAGAGAAAGAATACAAATATACAAACGTAGAACCTAAACTTCCAACGAGAACCGATGGTTTCAGTAATATCAACAAGTAATTTACTTGCTGTACTGTCTAGGACTGTCAAGCGAGTGGGACCTGCCCCGCCAGACCCACCCCACCCCGGGTGTACTTTTTTTTTTGTCCATGAAAAACCGCCCCGCTAAACTGCAAACCTAAAACTTTTGACCCGCGCCCGCCCCACTAATGTATGCGGTTCCCGCGGATAACCCGTAACTATTCATATGGATAATTTTTTATATTTTTTTGGGTAACCCCGCAACTGTGTCTGGAAATTTTTTTTTTTTTTTAACGCTAGAATAAAAGAAAACATTTTGCGGGTACCCGCAAACCCGCTGGAGAAAATTTACCAACCCGCACACAGAGCCGGCCCTGAGTTTTAGAATGCCGCAAGCTAAAAAAAATTCTTGGGCCGTTTAACTTTATTAAATTTCGAACTTATGATTTTCTGAAAAACTTTTATAATTTTATCACTAAACCAAATATATTTTTTGAAATTTAAGGGCTGAATTTTTTTTATGAAAATGAGGGCCGCAAGCCCATGCTTGCTTTGCTTGGGCTTAGGGCCGGCCCTGCCCGCACATGCCTTACCAATTGAAGTGGTCCGCCCGTACCCACCCGCGGTTTAAAATTTTCTGACATGCACCCGACCCGCGACGGATCTAATGAGGCGGGACCCGCTGGTTTGGACTCAAATCCCATGAACTGTGCATATGAGAGGAATACGAATAGATCTGCACGAAGCACAAGTACTATGTGTTTGCTTCAACCAAATATTAAATCCTTTTATTGTATTTCAAAGAACTACTACGATAAAGCACAAGTACTACGGATTCTCAGACGTAAAAGATATTTTTATTATTATTATTAAATAGCTAAGTCCGTAATATCTTTTTTAATATCGAAGCAAACTGCTTCTAATTTTAACTTTTTTTTAACGTCGGTTTTTTTTTGTTTTTTTAATTTTGTATTTCATTTAAAGGAACGATACAATAGATGGAAAATGATAAACGTAAAAAAAGCCATTACAACGAGCCTTTGAGAATGAACTCATGAAGGTGAAAAGGGAAGAAAAAAAAACGACAAAGAAGCAACGTACAGAAACACAAGGAAAGCCTAAGGAACCGGATGTGAGACAAGGAAGATAAAACCCAAGCAAACCAAGACGAGAAAGCAACAATCACGCGCCAAAACACGGACCATCTCGTATTTTCCGCAACTCAAAGAACTGGAGTTTACATCATAGTTGTCACTAGCATCCCATCTTTCTGAGGCATGTCCCCTAACCACCAGAAGGAGATACGTACAGCTTCTCCGAGAACTGACGCGATCTCCGGAATGCATAGCGGACTAAATAGCAACTGGTGACAAGGAAATCCGAGCGGTAATCGGAGAAGTCACTTCCAACCACCATTCCCGTAGAAACCAAAGTCTCCATTGGGACCAACCTCCACAGTTACAACCTAACCGCACAATAGACCGTTGCCTCAACAATACACGTCTCGAGACGCTCCACCATCTTCACTAAACCAATTCGGAGCCCTCACTAACAGAGACCAAGACCAAACTACGTACCTGCTGAAACCTGCCGAGAACGATAACACATACCAATCGCGAAACCCGAGCCACACCGATGAGTAGACGGCATCAGAGCTTCTCCGACGAAACGAACCGAGAAACCGCCATTGTGCCACCCGCCGAGAGCCACCGCCGAGAGACACCGATGGTGGAGCCGCGCACGACGGGAAGACGAGAGCCACCCCTCCGAGGCTAGCCACAAGACAAACAGCTCACGCGACACCAAAAACCTTAGAAAGAACCCGTCCCCGAAGTCCAAATCATCGCCGTCGGAGTCGAGGAGAGAAAAGCCTTAATCGCCACCACACCTCCGCCTCGAGAACACCACTAAAAGCAAAACGAGGTGGAGAGGGACTTTAAACGGGGAGAGACGAGAGTCACCACCACCGAGGAAAGCCAAAGAGCACGTCACCGGCGACGAGGTCTCTTAAAGAAAGACGGAGTAAGACCACATGAGGGAAACGCCGGTGAGCTCCAAGGGGAAGAGAAACTGCCGACAAAGAACGAGGCGGACAGAGGAGATGCGTATCACCAGGAGGGAGACAACCTTCCACCACCGCAACTCCAGCGACGCCGCTGAGGCCCGCCGCCGTCGATCGAGGACCACGCCGAAGCCAGAGAAACTTCACCTCGAACCCACTTCCGAACCGACGGCCAAACACCACTACAAACCTATCAAAAGAAAGAGGAGGACACCGGGGTCCCTCCTCCGGCGTCGGTGAGCCACCACGCGCGCCGGAGAGGGAGATCGGAGGAGTCGAATTGACTGTCGGCAAGGAGAGAGAAAAAATTAGTATCGCCTCTCAAAGGCTGTTTTCTCTCGGTTTAAGAACTGACTTAAGAAAAGAGACTACACCACTCGGCCTGCAACTCGACACTCTTCTTGCCTATCGCTCGGAAAGGGTGCATTAATCTACTATCGGAATGGTTCGCCCATAGATAATTCTCTAATCTAATGTTTCTAATCTAGATTATGATCCTCAAATTTCTCATTGGTTTTTTCATTTTTTTATGGCCATGGAAGTTTGCTCATTTTAAAGCTAACTAGATTATAACCCGTGCGCCCGCATGGGGATTTTTTATTTATTTGGTTTTTGAAATTTTGTAATATATATTGTCTTTATTGTGTTTAGTATAATTGGTGTTACGGACGAACGGGTTGTAATATGAGACCGATTGATTTTGGGTTTAACAATACAATGTTTTTGTATATATAATTTTCGTAATATGAAACACAACAATGCCCGTTGATGTAAAAAATCATTTGTTGATTTAGTTTTCGTAAGTTGTTTACTTATTGTAACGGGTTTAGAGGTTATCTTGCAAATTGTAACGCGTTTAGAGGTTTATACGATTTCATGTTTCGAAACCGATTTTTTTTTGGGCCTGGTCTTGAAAAAACAAAATAGATTACCCAAACTTTCAATATGATTTTTAGTTTCTTATTAAATCTCTAGATATGTGATATTGTGAATGTAGATAGAAATCTTACCAAAATAAAGAAACAAACCAAAAACAGGAACAATTTCAAATGTAGTCTTGAATAACAGAATCCAGAGCAATCGTATGAATTGAAACCAAGCTCTCATCTGTAATCCTTTCAACGAAACTTTGTTTTAAAAAGTTTTCCTGCAATGAAGACCAGAATATTCATTTGTTCTGGTTATAAATTTTACGCATGCATATGTAAAAGATAATAATAAACAGTCAAGAGTTTTACCATGTAAATCTTGATTTCTTCATCTGCTTCATCTGAACTAAAGGTTTTGAAACACCTGCTTGAAAACCACATTCATAGTTTTCTTCTCTGGCTTCCCATCTTTGTCTACAATTAAAATTTTCAATCCCTTTTTAGACGTGACCCTGGATATAGTGACATAGAGCTGTCCGTGTGAAAACACAGGCCTTGGTAAGAAGATCCAAACTTTAGACAGTGATTGCCCTTGACTCTTGTTGATTGTTATCGCAAAAGCAACAGAATGTGGCAACTGTCTTCTTCGCATTTTGAAAGGTAGTCTTGTATCAGATGGTGTAATCAACAATCTGGGAATGAGCACTTTAACTCCAACCTTATCTCCGGTAATAACTATAGCTTCAACCATGAAATCCGTCATCTGTGTAATTTGAAGTCTAGTACCATTCATTAAGCCTCCTTTAGGATCAATATTTCTTAACAACATCACAGGACAACCAATCTTCAATCGTAATCTGTGATTAGGTAATCCAGAGGCCTTGATAGTGTTCAAAAAATCTGGACTGAGAGCATCATCATTAATAGAGCTTTGATCAGAAGGATCTATCGAATCAGAACTGAGATATATCCTTTCCTCACCTGATGACAGAAAATTCAATATACTTCATGTTAAACGTGCGGAAGCAAATTTAAAACAGTAAAAGATAATGAATAAAAACTGATTTCCAACCTTTGAGTTTATCCAGCATATGTTCATTTATAGTATTCACATCTTCGTTCGTAGGACATAGAATTGCTCTTTCTTGGAAAAACTGTAGTTCCTTATCCTCTTGTAAAGAAGCCGTATCTCCATAAACATCTTTGCTAATTGCTTCGATTGGATCAACGGCGTCAGTAATCAGAAACTCTTCGGGAATATCTATTAGAGCATCACAATCATTAGGTTCTGCAATTTTCCCATCTCCAACGTCTAATATCCATTCCGAGAAATCTTTAAGATCCTTTGCCTCCTGGACAGTCAAATTGCTGGAAAGTAATCGCATGTTCAAAATGAGTTTCAACACTTTGCAATGATCCCATAGATATGATGAATTTAGAGAAGCCATAACAATGTCAGCCCTAGAACCTCCATTTATTACAGGAAGAACCTGTTTGAAATCATCTCCAAAAACAACAACTTTTCCAGCAAAAGGCTTATTTTCCGGATTTCCAATAATATCAGTTAGACTTCTGTCTAAAGACTCGAAACAATGCTTGTTCATCATTGGTGCCTCGTCCCATATGATAAGATTTGCAGCCTTCACTAACTCAGAACGATCTGTTCCATGTTTCATATTACAAAAATAATTGTCATCTGGATTTATAGGGATCCCAAACCTGGAATGTGCTGTCCTGCCACCTTGTAACAACAGAGAAGTAATACCGCTAGAGGCAACATTAAGCACAATATCTCCTCGGCATCGTATTGCAGCAGATAGTATTCTCCAGAGAAATATTTTTCCCGTTCCACCAAATCCATAAACAAAAAAGACTCCACCTCTGTTTTCTAACACATCTCCCATGATCTCATCATAAATCTTCTTTTGTTCAACAGTCAGCTTGGAAAGATCTCTATCATGGTTTGCTTTCAATTCTTCTCGGTTATAGCTTGTCTCATCAACTATCAAGACATTATCGTTCTCATTACACCCTCCTAATGGTTGTGGCATACTTGAGTATAGTTGTAATGAACTCTCGTTACTTTTCATAATCTTCTCGATTTCTTGAAGAGCATAGTTTTGTTTATCGTCGTCACTTAAGACCAGTTCTGCAACATCAAATGAGTTTCATTATAATTATGATCCCAAATTCCTATATATCTATAATGTTAATTGAAATCAACAGATTAAAAACTAAAAATATTGTACACACTGTACCTGGTCTGTTTAAATGGCGTCTCCTGCTATGCTCAATGTCTTCTGAAAGAAACTTCCAAGTATTGTTCCAAACCACTTCTGGCTTAGATAAACTATCTGAAGTAAGCATGATAACAAAGATCTGTCGTAGAAAGCTTGCAGTACTATCAAAGCTTTTTCTTACAATATCATCAATATACTCTTGGTCATCTTCTAGCAATCCCCGTGCATAACACGCCTCTCTGTAGCTTTGATATAGCACTCCATTGTACGTTTTTATTTCCTCAAAAGAGCATGGACCTTTGACATAGTTTAGCAAAGTCCGCAAATAATATGCATCTTCCATCTTACGCGGTGCATAATTAATCCTTCTAACGCTAAATTTTTTTTTTATTAACTCTTTCTTTAAACATCTTCTTCGTCTTTTCATAAATAAACCTAGTAGGAATTTGCTCATAAGTGAGCTCTCTAGCTTCTGCATTAACCTTATTCAGCTCAAACCAGGCCAAGAACATTGTATTTTGAATATGTTTACGGTTGACCACTTTTTCAACCTTTTCGTCACCCTTGAATATTACAATCTGTTTCCCCGGCAGATGGAAAGAAAGCCTTTAAACCGCTGTAGATCAATAATGTATAGGGTATTTAAAAATCCTCCATGTAGCTTCACAAGCAGAGATATACCTGTTCAATTAAAAATAGTCACGTTTAGTAATCTATACTTAAAAACAAAGGTGTAATAAATTCCTGAAAATGTTATGGTGAAGATATTAAATACCTGCAATCAAAGAAATCTTTGATTTTGTTCTTTTTTTGTTGAGTGTTCTCTTGGGTTTTTCCAGAATTGTCTGTTCCATCTTTCTGAGGTGGTTCTACAACAACGCTTACACGATCTTGACCTTTATTAATGTACTTAAATAAGTACTTAACAAAGCCACTTTGGTTGCACCATTCCACATTAATGTGAGCTTTGTACCGGATAGATAGCTTCTTGTTGTAAGGTATTACATATCTATTGTCACACTTAAAACCATTCTTCTCAACATATCTATCCGGTTGATTGCGTCTTCTGTAAACTGGAAATCCTTCTTTGTTAACTGTAGTTTTTTCTGCATAAACCTTTGGATATAATTTAGTACATTCACCATACTCCATGCATGGTGAATTCAGGTTAGCAACTCCACAAGGTCCATGAATCATCATTTCCTTAATAACTTCATAAAGATCGGGTTCTTTCGCTTTGTCTGGGATTTCAGCCGAAATTATCTTGTCTATGTCGTCAGTTGTAGGAAACTTTGATGTTGGATCCATGAAAAGAAGAATGTGAGCATGTGGTAGGCCTCGTTTTTGAAACTCAATTGTATACATTGCTGCACATATTGGGTCAATAAAACAATCAGGTTAGTAACTGGATGTAGTTTAAAAATTAAGAAAACTGGAACAAATAAACCAAATCATAACTTACAGGATCTTGTAGCTCCCAAAAGTTTGTTTCGGGTTAAATCATTCATCAACGCATCAAGTTTCATCTTAAATATCCTGCAAATAATATCTGGACGATCCGTTGGATCTAAATTACGCTTATTGAGATATCTAGTGATCTCAGGCCAGTTAGGATTGCATGTAAAAGTGATGAAAAGATCTGGGAATCCTAAATGCTTACATATGGCCATCGCATCCAAATAGTTATTCTTCATGTATCTAGGTCCACCTGTGAAAGAAGCTGGCAACATAACCTGCTGCCCTTGTTCATGCATATCAGTGTTACCAGTATTCTCTGATTGTTTAATGGAATCATAACTATCAGAACGTAGACATTTCTGATTTCTCCTCAGATAGCGTAACCTGTTAGACTCTATCATAGTATATGCATCTACTATGAACTGTTGGAATAATCTCCTTGAATAGAGAAGAGTGTGCGACTCACCGTTTCTTTCCTGAAGACGGTATGCAAAGAATTGTCTCATAGAGATACTATCCTTCTTAAATGCTTTCCCACCTTTTGTGGCTCCTTTCTTAATCCCAAGCCTAAAACCATCCTCACCGTATGGAAACTGGAGATGATATTGAAGTGCAAGATACGAAGGATGGATTTCACTAATCCTTCGAAGTTTACCATATTGTTGTTGAAGAACAATCTCACGCTTATCCATATCCGGACTGAAACCTCCAGGAATCAGCGCAGCCACTTCAGATGCCGTGGGAACATTATATGTCCTTCCATCAGTGACACGATCACTAACAATTCTCATATGAAATGTTTCGTCTGGGTTAGTATCAAATCTCTCCCTGGCTGTTCTGAATTTTTCAACATATGGATTGAATGCATTTAACATTTTGATGATAGCCTCAATAATCTCGTCTTTCAAACCATCTGTTTTTCCTTGCACTCCAGCCTTCTTAGACTTACTGAAATTGATATGGTTAAAAAGATAGTCAGAAATCTTGTCATTGAATAACAAAAAGGATCAAGGATTACGGCGTGAACATTCAGTTTTGAATTCACATTACCTTAAAGTCGTTGCTCTGTTTTGTACCTCATTTTCTGTATCAACAATATATAGCTGTAAGAACTTAGCATAATCCCCATTGGTTGGCTTTAAACTTCCCATCAAATGATAGTTTTCTCCTTGAAGTTGAAACATTTGTGGTCCACGCCCTTGTTAATAGACCGATCAACTTTTCCACCAAGAGAAGTAAATGAGAAAACCATGTTGTAAGGCCTCAAATTCCTTTGAAAATGCTTACTGAGTTTTTCTTTCCCATTTAGTAATCTCTTCAAGAGTTCAGGTGATTCCTTTAAAAACGGCAATCTCACTTGGCCTTGCATACAACATAGTGTAAAGATAGGATTGCGTGAACGGGTCTGTTTTCTTATGCGTTCCCCATACCAAAAAATAGCACCACAGATTGTACACGTGTATGAAGGATCACCCTCATCCATGTATTCTGTACAATGTCCATATATATATAAGAATAATTAAATAGACATTATAAAAATCATTTTATGCTAAAGTTCAAATGTTATACCATTATGGTTTTTTGAATACTTAGATACCATCGGCAAATATCTTTTATGCGCTCTTATTTGCATCGTTTCTTGTTCTATAATGTTGTCTACATCTTCACCAAACGTTTCAGAATCAGATGTTTCATAATCCGTACTTCCTTGACTACTACAGTCAAATATCTGTTCTTCATGTTCTTCTATTGTTCCAGCGAACTCATATTTTAGTTTGTTGATGGCAATAACTTGCAGGTATCATATATAGTGATTAATAAGTTAAAAATTACCTTCTGACTGATCATCTTGAAAAAGATGGCAATAACTTTCTTCTTCTTGTGAATGCAGGACTTCCTGGTTATCATTGACACATGCATTTTCGACGGATGTAGAAGTTCGAGCAAATCTTGATGAACTTGAAGGTATGTTTGTAATGTCAGAAAGCACAGTATTGGACTGCTTTCGGAATTCTCTAAAAGCACTTATTTGGTTAGTGTTTAATCATGTGACATTTGTCTGCTTTGCTATTAAAAAAAAAAACATTGTCATGAGTTCTGATAGTTTATTTGTAGGTGAAAAATAAACAAAGATTAACAGTAAAATATTGTCATAATCCTCAACTTACATGATTTAACATTATTGTTTCGTTTTTTTTTCAGATCTCGAGCAATTTCACCATTCTCTTTGCCAGCAACTGGAAGGAAAACAAAGAAAATAAGGTGTATGCGTTGCTCTTTGTTATATAGTACATGTTTAACTATGAAAATATGGTATAAAATTACCACTCTGTTTTCTTTTTGGTGTAGGTAAATTGACTGGTAAAACATTCTCTTTATCAGCAACAACTACATAGTTTCAGATTGAAAGCTCATTAACATAATGAAAAGGTTTCTATTAAGCTTGAAAGAAAATGTTAAGAACTTACCAATTTTCTTTCTTCTCGTCTGTCTAGGTGGTTTTGGAATAGAAGGATATCCTTTAGATTGGAGCTGTCGACTCTGAGATTTTGGTAATCTCGTGAGATCTCTTAAAATTGTCTTGAAAACTCTTATCAATGGCACATCTAATTGTATGGGATCAATTACAGATGATCCCGCAGACCTGTTTTCAGAACGTAGTATATCTCTCATTTTCTAGAATGAACAGATTGCATCTTCAACTAATAAATTGGAAATGGAGTAATATGTACATTCATTTAAAATAAATATCTTTGTAAATCTTTGAGAATATCTAAAGTGGTTTATATGGTATCTTTATAATCTCTAAAAGAAATCATGACTATATACAAACTATCAAACAATTTTCGTAAATCTATACTATTATTAAGATTGGAAAGAAGTAAAAATTTTAATAGTTTTACCTTACCAAATCACAGTAATTACTTCGGTTTAACTTACAATTTCACATTTTTGAGATTTATAATCTCGAATATTTATTCCATTACATTTTTGAGGGAATATTGGTGAACTATTCAATTAATCATGTTAGCATTTCTATTGTTTTATGTTGGAATGATAATGGAGTGCGTAATTAAGATAGCTCTGTAAATTTAGAATTTTGTCGGAAAGTGTAAGAAATATCAAAAACCATAACATAAACCCAATATGTCTTGATGTGAAAGCTAAAATAAACCAAAACATAAACCAAACTAGAAGCATATCAGTCTATCACACTTTCTTATTCTCCACAACATCTTTTCTTGTGTTATCTTCTTTCATTTTCTCATCTTCTGAAATTTTCTCGATCTTGATAATCTTTGTGCATTGCTTCTTGGTTGTAGAATTTAGGTCTTCCAAATCATATTTATCTTATGATGAACGCTTAGAAGAAGAAGGTGTTGAATATGATCCAGAGCTTGGTTGACTAACAGTTCCAATTAGTGAAACCTAGGTATCAATAATAATTTTTTAGAATATAATCATAAGGGACATTGAAAGTTAATCTGGACCAGTTACCTCGTCACCAGAAAACATTGAGGCCATTGTGTCCAATTGACTAAATGTATCATTCTGAGATTCAAACATTATCAGATCCTGACCATTCCAAACTTTTGAACACTTGAATGTTTCAGCTCCATAGAAAACATTTTCCTTTTCAATACAAACTAAAAACTGATGATTAGCACCAACCAAATCCTTCAATGCTTGTGGTAATTCCTCAGGATCTTCAATCTGTATTTATTTGCAAAAAAAGTTATAATATATTTCCTTTCACAGTTGCAATTAGCTTACCCGTAAAGTTGCATACCTCATAAAATGAACCATTAAGGAGCTGAGCAGCATATTTTGTTACAATTCGCTCTGCAGGTTTGTCAAGTATCATAAACTTTGTTTCTGCTGTGTCGTCTTTGACCATCAGATGCAACTTAAACCTTCAATAACAAATCCAAAAAGATAAAACTTAAAAACTACTCTAATATGTTCTAAAATAAATTTTCACAGTTAAATATATACCTTGGTGAGACATCAGTGACCAAATCATCACAAACTTCACATTTGAAGAGGGGTTTATTGGTTTTCACGGATTTTGATTTAACTGATGTGTTGGTTTTTATTCTTTGGACCCTTTTATTACACTTGTCATGTCCAAAATAATACCAACCAAAGTCGGTATCAATAGAATAGATGGTACAAATCACTTTGCATTTTTCAATCTGAAAAAGTACACAAATCACTTTAAGGCAAATGAAAAATTACTCAAAAAAACTGCAAGCTACATACCTTAGTGGCATTTAGCAATTCTTCTACTGATTTGATGGGTAGTTGAGACCACTTTTTTCTCTCTTTGGATATCGTAAGTTGCTGCTTTTCATGCTTGGTTTCATTCCTGGATAGAACAAGACCATCTTGGGGTAACCTTATGTTTTAATGTAAACAAAATCTTAGTTAGTGTTGAAATACCAAATAGGCGAATATATTACAAACAATGATTTGTATACATACTTGATTAACTTACTTATTCTTAAACTCATCTACTTCAGGAATGTGAGGGTTTATAAGCAGAGCAGATGAATCAAATGCATTGGTGATTTGAAGTTCTCCTGCAATTGCAAATTAATAAGGTTTTAGCTTGAAACCATAAATTTAAAATTCCCTGTTAAGCAAGTGTTAGTTTACTGACCTCGATAGAAGTTTATTTTTGCAAATCTGAGTAGACAAATAACCTGATATAAACCTCCTTTTTCGCAATAAGTAGTAATTTGATCAGCAAATTTACCCCATAGACATACAGGCAAACGCTGGTCCCTAAACCACCATAAAAACAGTATATTATCATAAAATTATTTACACTTGTCAAGAATATTACGTAAATAAGGAACTTACTCAGTGTCTCGTAGGTGAAACTGAACCTTGTTCCTGTCTTTACCACCAACTTGAATGGTTTCAAGTTCACCCATATCAACCATTTGACCAATAACATCTGTATCATAACGGACGGAAGAGTTAAGGGTGGCATAATATACTAATATATATACTGTGAATAGATTTTAAAATATACACTACTTGGTAGATATATTAACAGAATAGTCTTTCTATTATCAAACAAACAAAATAAATTTTAGTCAATAGATGTTTACATAAAAATAATATAATTTGTGTTGATATAACTTACCAATCAAGAACTGAGTTTTGAGATTACCACTTGTAATCTGTTCAAAACTGGTCAACTCCAAAAAGTTGTCATCTGATTTGACCAAAGACCGATAGATAGAAGTAGTGCTCACAAAATTTATCTTGTAAACATGGTTTGTTAGTCGGTAATTGCCAGTTGCAGGAGTTAAAGAGAAGTTCTCTATTACTTTCCATTCTCCAACAGGAAGCTCTTTTTTAAAACGTAATATCATGGTTTTTTTACATGAGGCATGTATTTTAACACCCTACAGAAGTCAAAGTATAAGAGAACAATTATGATAAATCCAGAATCAAAACAAAGATAAAACAAAATACTAAAAGGAATATGTATTGATTTGAATTACTGTTTCATTTGCTAGTATTAGCTCCAAAGTTTCACCAGCCACTGATGTGTATTGTTTCCAACAATGCACCACTTTAACCTGGATTCGCCAGCTTGTCTTTTATGGTTTCACATTATTAAGAAATGTGAATCTAGCGTTGGCACCCATTTTCTGCTTTCTTTGTTATAGATTTGTGAGATCAATTGTTTTAGAGTTGTTCTTTTCAATCTTTGATCATTCTATTATTTATATAGATGTTAACGGAGATTTTGGTGTTTTGTGAATATTTTGCAAGATACGCACGGATTTGCTAACAAATCTTATAAATATTATGCAGCTTATAGAAAATTTCCTGTTATTTTTTATCTCATGCATATAGCAGCATCTTAAACATAATTGCGAATATATTAAGAAAATTTTTATTAGATCTGAAAGTTATACCGAATGAAGTATAGATTTAGAAGATTTGAAATATATTTTTAGATAACGGAATAGGTTTGATTTTTAAGCTATTTTGAGTATTTTGCAAGTTAAATTTAAGATTTTGTACGTTTATGTTGGAATATTTTCTTTATGTACTATCTAGATCTAAATATATAAAATATTGAACGCAGATATAGGAGTATAGTAAATGAATTAGTAAAAACTAAATCTTCCACAATAATATCTTTTATCCGTGTTGTGAAAATACTTTCGATATTGTTATGATTTTGTTACAACCCAAACTTTCGAAAGGATAGTAGAGGGAAATGAGTGATGTGTTCCATTGATATATTTTCAATACCCGAATGTGAAAATACTTTCAATCTTGTTAGTTTTCAATAATTTGTATATATTATTAGAATGATAATGTGGATCAAAAGTGTGAGACGATCTTGCCCTATTCTACAATATCGTGCCCTCTTCAAATTAAGGTAGATTCTTAAACATTGCACATTTACATCAAGTAATCTATATACTATTAAAATTGCACTGATAATAAATAGAGGGTAAGGATGGTGATTTAAACATTGCAGAAAGGTCTTAACATAAGGTTTACAGAAAGGTCTTATAAAACATGATTAAAAAGTTCAAGTTATAAAATAAGTTGGTAATAACATTTATACCAACTATATCCTTAACCAAAATATCCGAATAACATAAACAAAACAACAATGAATCATGGGTTGAGTCTTAGAAAGGAGTAAAGCCTTGCCTGTGATCATTGTTGTAACTCTGTGGTAGAGGAAATGGGTACCTGACAATAGTGATTGATGAAAATTAGTAATCAGGAAATACTATTATGAACTCATATTTTATACTAACATATATTAAAAACGATATTACCTATTCAGAAATTGGTAGACTTCAGGAAATGTGTAATCTTCAAACTCTATATCTGAGAGACCTTCTTCTGCTGTAAGCCATGAATGATCTTTAAAAAACAAAATAGGTTGTTAGTACATTGTTAGCCATGAATGATGATTTAACAAAACAATTGGTTGTTAAACTCTATTTTGTTTAACTTACGGACTAATGTGGAGACACGGAAACACCTTAGGATTCCAAATCTGTGTCATTCATGCTCACGACAAAATCGTCTTGACAATTCCTCAGCCAACTCTCCGTAAGCTAAACATTCCAACCCTTTAAACCTGAACGATTGGAAACAATTTCAAAACGTATCTAAAATATGTAACTGAGTAAATTTTGATGATCACAAAAAGCCACTTACTCTTGGTTTCTAATCGTAAATTGAACAATTGACCTCATCCTAGGCTTCTCATAAGAAAGTTGATTCCACCATCTCTTGGAAATCTTTCCAACCCAAGTAATCACTCCTAGAACATCTATAAAGAACACAAAATTCAAAAAATAAAAACTCAAAAATATTATGATCTAAAAAGATATACTCTGTTTTACCTATAGGGTAACGTTCTGAGACAGTTTGACTTAGGATATAAACGATTGGAGTGAAAACCAAGAAATGATGGTGGTTTGGAAAGTCAGCGAGTAGTCTCATTTCTGTGTTTGAGTTGAAGTCGATCTCATAAGAGTGGCGAGTGGTTTGGCCAAGAATAGAACCAAATGAAATACTAAAATCCTTAAGGGAGAACCAATAACGTTTGAAATGCTTAAGCCATGCATAAACATTTAAGGCTTCACCGGAAAGACTTGCTGAAATTCTGTTTCCCTGAAAACAAATGGAGTTTGATGTGTATTTCAGGATAAAGAAGATTTCTCTAATAACAAACTCTTTAGAAACGAAACCGAATTCATATACTAATTAGAATCATCAATATATAAGAAGTGTTGAGATATTACCTCTTCATCACACAAAATAAGATGCATGTTTGGGGCATACAAAACAAACTCTTTAGTCCAAACATGCAAGATCTTCACTCTTAGGTTCCAATCTTTCTTTCGCCTATTGATTTCTGAGATCATATGGACAGATTCGTTTGCCAAAATCTTCTCAACAAAGTGTCTGGTTTAGGAAAAGAGAAAGAGAAATATATGAAAGACGAACGGTTTAAAATGTTAGAGAGAAGAAGCTATGAACGCAATATAGTTAACGCAAACCAATGAATAAGTTGAAAGGATCACCAAATCTTACGCAAGCTAGATTATGTTAAAAGAAGTTAAAAAATAATCAAAGTAAATATATGGTAATATTCTCCTTAGGTAATTATGAGAAACAGTTTTTTAAAAAAAGCAATCATCAAAGAGATGAAATATTTAGTTTAGATTTGATTTGATGTTTGACTTTACATCTAGATTTGGTGATCAAAATCTAGGTAGTTCATAAATCATTTCCTAAAATTTGGTTCGATTACAATTTTGTTTGAAGCGAAAGTATTGGAAATCATGGATTAACTAAATATTTAGTTTATATATGATTAGATTTTTTATTTACAGTAAGATTTGGTGATCGAAAATCTAGGTAGTTCTTTATTGATTTGGTAAGATTACGTTTTTCACAATTTTGTTTGAAGCGTTAGTATTGGATTTCCTGCATTAACTAAATATTTAGTTTAGCTTTGATTAGAAGTTTTATTTACAGTAAGATTTGGTTCTCGAAAATCTAGGTAGTTAGTTTAAAATTTGGATAGATTTGGTTCTCAAACTTTTGTTTGCAACGATTTAGTTACTGCAATCACTCAACATCCCGATTCGAAATATATGAACATCTAATCAATATGGAAAGAATTGTAATGTTTGTGATTCATGAAGTGATCGAAACTAATTAAACAAAATGAGATGTTTCTAATAATCCAAATCAGGTAAGAAAATAGTATATTTCGAAGAACGGGCCGTTGCAAAAAGATATATTTGTATAAGATCATCATTGTACACAGTTTGAATACAAATTGGAAATTGAAAACTGAAGAAATTTGATTGAAGAAATTGCTAACATTTCGAAATTAGTAACAATATTTAGATTGAGGCAAAGACATGAATTTTACACCACTTTAGATTACAAAAGACAAATGTAAATGGAAATTACAATCATAGATCTTACAACAATTTTTATATAAACATACAAATGAAGCTTTTGTTTACAAAAAGACAAACTAAACCGGAATGAATACAAAAGAATAGTTCAATTATGTTTCTTCTTGTGCTCGAAATTCTGAAAGCATATCAGAATTTGCTTGTAAAAGATATTAGTTTTCTTCAAGCTTTTGTTTGCACTTTTGTGGAAACTAATATGCTCGCTGAAAAAAAGCATATTAGTTTGAGTTTCATTGAAATTCTGAAAGCATATCAATGACCTCATCTAAGAAAAAGATGTGGAAGAAGAAACATATTAGAAAGACAGTTAAACATAATTCAAAAAGAAAAAACAACATTCACAGCAAATGTGAAAAACCCAAATCTGAAATTTTGTACAGAAACTTATATGTGGTAATGTATTTCTTACCCAATAATTGTTATATTGACGAAGCCTCAGAAGTCGAAAGTAAATCTGCACAAATAACCTTCAAAAATGTTAGAAAAACATTAGCACAAACAAAAAGCTTGAGCAGAAATTTATGATTTTACCTCAATACACAATATTTTTCCTAAGTTCCACATCTTCTCAAACTCCCGTCTTCAGATTTGGTTGGTGCTAATCCATTGAGGTCCTGCAAGAAAGAAAAAAATTGTGTCAATACACATCATAATTAACAAAAAATTTCATAATAAGAAGGTAGAAGAATAAAACTAAAACTAAAGCATAAACCTAAAGAATTGTGTATCAATGACCGAAAGAGTTTCTTTATATAGATGAATGAAGAGTGCTGGAGAAGTTTTATGATGTTTATCTAAATGGAAGTTTAAATATTGCATCAAATCTTTTTAGTATCAAATTTAGATATGCTCGAATTTTTAAAAAAACTTGTTTGGAAACAGGGATAAAAAGTAGGGATAGTAGATATCCGGAATGGGATTAGACTAAAATATGTTTGTTTACAAAATGTTACCCAGTTTTAATAGTATAGATGTAACCAACTCTTTACTTTTAGTAATATATTCACATTTATATATAAATTAAAAACTTATTCTCTTCCCTCTCTTTTCACATCGCCTCCGTTGTCGTCACTTCTAGATCAGTCATGGAAGCTCGGTTTTCCTGCTTCAAGCCGCCTCTTCGCTTCCTCTCCCTCTTTTTCTTCAGCCGCCGGCGCCTATGATACCTCAGAGGTTCTCACGGTTCCCGAAGTGGAGAAGATACTCGTCGACGTGAAAGCAGATAACGTGATTGTGATTCCAACGCACAATCAGTGTTGCTGGGCCGATTTCACGATCATCGCCACCGGAAGATCCGACTGGCACTTAAAGAATATCGCTCAGGCTCTAATCTACAGGGTAACTCGTTTCACCTTCTACTTTTGCATTTTTTTATTCGTCGAGACTGTTGATTTTAAATGAAATCTTGAATTTTGATACTTGAGCCCTCAATCAAAAATTCGGATAGCGTAATTTTGTGATAAGATGTTCGATTCTCAATATAAGAATCTGCTGTATGAATCATGAGTACTTGTTTTGTCAGTTTGGCTAGCTCACTGCAACAACTCCTTTTGAGAGTGATCATACATTCTCTGGCTTTGTTCATTCACAGGCTAAGCAGAAGCAGATAGGAGCCAAACATGTAACGCTTCCTTCTGTGCAAGGCTACAATAGCAAGTGGATTGTTATAGACTATGGTTCGTGTTAATGCCGCTTCGTTTTGTTGTGATTTCATGTTTCATTCTTTCTGTTTCAATTTGGAATTGTGCTTGTCTGTAATGATATTTCTCTCTCTGGATGCAATTTTCCACCTCCGTGTAGGAAAGTTTGTAGTACACGCACTTGATGAGAAGGCCAGGGTATATTTTAACTTGGAAAGCCCTTCGTCTGATTTACCACTCTAAAAAAAAACCAATCACATATCTCCCTCTATTTAATTTAATTTCGTTTACAATTATTTGTAATCCTTAAAATTGGTAAATTACTTAAAACCCAAACGATTTAACAAGAATTACCCTTTCTACATGGGTTTCACCCCGCCCATCCAAACAATTCGGATCTAACCCGGCCCACCTTACAAATATTACATTTTAAAAAAATCTATCGATCTAACCCCTTCCCCAAATCCCTAATTTTTTGATAACGGAACTCTATCGAGGATCGATCGGATCTCTTTGTGAAACTAGGGAAAACTGTCCGTTTTTGATCGATCCCCATTCTCCGAAAAGCTCAGTCGTGCTTCCGATCCGATCATAAGATGGGTCCTAAAACAAGATGGACGAGGAAAAAGAAAAAGACTGCTCCAAAAGATACGGCGGAGAGCAGTTCGGATCCGGCAATTGTTGAGGCATCACAAACGAACAATGAGGTTGAAGAAGAAGTAGAGATGGAGCGAACTCTACTTCCGACGATTGTTGAGGCATCACAAACGAAAAATGAGGTTGAAGAAGAAATAGAGATGGAAGAAGAAGAAGAAGACGCGGATGAAGAAGAAGAAGAAGAAGAGGACGCGAATGAAGAAGAAGAAGAAGAGGACGTGAATGAAGAAGAAGAAGAAGAAGATGACACGAATGAAGAAGAAGAAGAAGAAGAAGAAGAAGAAGAACAGGACGCGAATGAAGAAGAAAAAGAAGATGAAACGGTAAGTACTTGGATTCGATTTGCAGTTAAGTAGAACTAGGGAAAACTAAATTGTGAGTTTTAAGTAATATTGGTAGATCTATGTATAACTATGTTGGTTTTCTAAGTAATACTGGTAGAACTATGTAGAAATAGGCGTTTTTAGTATGTAATACTGGCATAACTTGGTACAAATGAATGTTTGTTGCAGGATTCCGAGGAGGAAACGACAGCAGTACAACCGCGAATGTACTTCCCGGCAACGGAATATACGAAGAAAATTAAGATATCGACAAGGTGTTATATCTACGATTTCTTGACACGTTAAAGGAGTTGAAGCATCCACTCAATAGTGTTGAGAAGAAATGGTTTGAGAAGCATCCGCAGTTCAAACTCATTTTCCACTTGCCAGAAGACAAAAACCACAAGCTTATGGGCATGTGGATGCTCCTTCTTCGAATGGCATGCATCGAGAAGGAGAAGGAAGTTTGGTTCGTCGTAAATGGCGTCCCCATCCGCTATGGTCTAAGGGAACACGCCTTGATTTCAGGATTAGACTGCCGCAACTATCCACTGGATTATATGCAAGCGGGCAGTACGGACTTCGTGACTAAGCATTTTGGGAAATCAACAATTAGACATCAAGACGTGAAAGAAAAGTTAGAGGAAATGGAACCTTCTCGAGATAGGTTAAAGATGTTGGTCCTCTACTTCTTATCCAGCATTGTTATAGGGCAGACAAAGACTGGACCAGATGCTACGCCCGTGTTGGAATTCTTTCAAAGAGCGGTGGATGATCTTCCATTATGTAAGAGCTTTCCTTGGGGGAGATTGTCATTTGATCACATGGTAAGGGAGATCTCTCACACTATGACGCATCGTCAAAGAGGGTGTATTGTGGCCGATTCCAGGTTTCTGTATTCCTTTAGAGGTAAGTAAAATTTGTTTGAGGTATTATTCATTGTTATTACTTCTTATATTGAAGCTAACTCTAACTATATGTGTGTTTTGTAGCTTTTAGCATTTGAGGCAATTGCAGATTTGGGGATTAGATTCCGAGAAAGTATTTCAGGCGCATACATGAATTGTCCTAGGATGTGCAAGACAAAGTTTAAGAAAAGCGAATTGAAAGAATTTCCTCTTGAAAAAATAAATGCAGTACTTGGTGAAACCACGGTTAGTTATCCTTTGCATATGTTTACATTGTTCATGTAAATATTTATATTCATTGTTTACATTCACATGATATTGAAAGTATCATGGTAGCTAGAGATGAATAATATTCTCTTCTGGCTCGAATCACATAAAAAGATGACGACGATGATAAGCATGATATGGTTGTTAACGGTTGGATGCAGCGTCTTCGCCAAGGATATACCATACTGTTTGAAGAGTTACGCAACCAAGATGTGGCTTCCCGATTAGCACCACCAAACCTGCCTATAAATGAGAATACCGCCAATGAAAGCCCGGTAAACACGCCTTAAACTGAATTAGTGGAGCTGTTAAACACCATGAAAGCAGATATGGGAGAACGGTTGAATGTAATTGAGGGCAAGGTTGGTGGATTGGCCGAAAGAGTTCAACTGTTGGAATCTTTTGTGAATGAGCAAGTAGGAGAAGGAGAGACGTCAAAGGTAACCATCTTGTATTATTAAACTCTAGGTTTAGTTGGTAATACTAAAGTAAAACTGTATTTGATTGCAGGCTGCTGGAAAGAGGAAGCGGACAAGGTCCAAGTAGATAATACGAAGAGTATAAGACTAAATCTTTGTTTGTTTTTGTAATTTATTTCGTACAACTGGTACTACTGCGTAAAACTATGTTGTTTGTTTTGGGTATTCGATTTCGTGCAACTGGTAATACTGCGTAAAACTATGTTTGTTTTAGGTATTCAATTTTGTGCAACTGGTAATACTAATTATAACTATGTTGTTTGTTTTGGGTATTCGATTTCGTGCAACTGGTAATACTAATTATAACTATTTGAAAACATTAGTGGTAATACTAGGTATAACTATTTGAAACAAAGATAGAGAACATTGATTGAAACAAAGACATTAACATTGGATAGTCTTACAAAACAAACAACATAGTTTTATACGCAGAAACATTACAAAAACAAAAACATTGGATAGTCTTACAAAACATTAGGAGAACATAGAAATTGTCTTGGAAAACAAAGATAAGCTAAACATTTCGACCCACAACATCCGCCAATAATTCCTTTAGCTTTGCAATCTCTTCAGTATTGTTGTTCAGCTCCATACGCATTTGCTTGATCTGGAATTCATGATACGCATTTGCTTTTTGTCGAACCTCATTCTTGAACTTATCCATCTCTTCTTCGAAAGCCTCAACCCATTTTTTCCGAATGTGGTAGCCATCATTCTACACATAAAGACAGAAATCCTACTGGTTTTATCTATCCTAAACCCAGAAATTAAGAATAGTAAACCCTAAAACGAAATTTAGAAACTATAACTCATACACATTGCAGGTGAAGTATATCATTCCTGGTAAAGTGTCCTCACTGGCTTGAGAGATCTCATGGATGATTCGTCCACCACATGGACAACCTTTCGGAATGCCATAGTCACCGTCGGCTATGAAATAAAGCCTGTCGATTTGCCTCTTGGTTCTCTTGTCGTCACTATAACTCGGATCCATAAGCAAGAGTTTTAATCAGGAATGAGTCTCGAGAGGGATAGAAGTGAAAAAGAGAGAAATCGTGGATGAGAGGGAGAGAAGTGAAATGAGAGAGAGAGGAGAAAGAAATAAAAGTAGATAATTCCAAAAATCAAAAATTTTGGGGTATTTTGAGTATTGGGCGCCAAAAGTTTGGGGAATTTTTGGGTTTGGCACCAAAACATTTAGACGTAGTTTTACAGAATATAGTAGTTGTATGAAAGTTACAAATAGTTTTACTTTGGGTGTTTTCCACTTAAATTAGTATTACTTACCCTAATTATTTTTGTTTTCAGTTTTACATATGATTTTTGCCGATTAGAATATATTTTTAATTGAACTATGCAGGAATATGTTTAAAATCAAGTTTGGTGTAACTTTTGCATCCTATGTTGGTTCTTATTTACAAAATGATCTTAAAAGTATAAGGAGATATAGGGAAAGATTATACAATTAACATTCTAATATGATATTATTTTGTAATTCCCTACTTAATACATTTGATAACATTTTTGGTTTGTACATTAACATTTTTGGTTTGTACATTAACATTTTTGGTTACATAAGGAAAACCAGTTTTACAGAACCAATACATAGTATTACATAAGGAAAACCAGTTTTACAGAACCAATACATATTATTACATAAGGAAAACCAGTTTTACAGAACCAATATATAGTATTACATAAAAAAACCAGTTTTACAGAACCAATACATAGTATTACATAACAAAACCAATTTTACAGAACCAATACATAGTATTACATAAGGAAAACCAGTTTTACAGAACCAATACATAGTAATACATATATAAGGAAAACCAGTTTTACAGAACCAATACATAGTATTACATAACAAAACCAGTTTTACAGAACCAATACATAGCATTACATAACAAAACCAGTTTTACAGAACCAATACATAGTATTACATAAGGAAAACCAGTTTTACAGAACCAATACATAGTATTACATAACAAAAGCTAACAAAGATCACAAGTTCTTATCTCCAAATAAAATTCACGGTAGTGTTTTTCGACGCCTTTTATTCGGTGTCCTTCGATGAGGCCTTTCTCCTGCTGATGGAAACCTCGTCACTCTCCTCCTACCCTTGTTTATCTTGCGATCCTGTGGTAGGATTTGCTTCTCTTTGATGTAATCGGGGACAATCCATGCAGACATATCCGAGACAACATAAATGGACCAGTGATAAGCCAATGCTCACAACTCCGTCCAATAATATTTCGAACACAACTCATGGACTTATATTTGGGTATCACGACAACTAACTCCACCACCATTTTTCCTAAATGAGATGTATGCTGCTAGTGCGTGGAGACAAGTATACTTCTAAATATCGAAGAACCTACAAGAGCAACTCTTCCTTTCCAAGTTCACCAAATAAACCTTAGTATCAATATCAACGACTTCGTATTCGAGCTCGTAACTGTTTTACCTCCCTCACGGTTAATTTCTTAACAGTAGCCCATTTATCATGCAAGAAGTTCTCAACCAAAGACACCAGTTTGTTATCAACATGTCCTGACATGGCCTCTTTCCTATACTCGTTAAACCAATCAGAAAACTTTGCAATTATAGTATCCAGTATGGGTATTAAGGAGTACTTCCTCGCGTTGTCAAAAGTGTTTTTCAGAAATTCCGCAGAATTGCTCGTGTCTAGGTTGTATCGGGCACCGGGAAAAAAACATCTTGACCATTTTTCCTTCACGGTGCTTTTCTCCACATACTTCACCGCGGAAGGAAATCTCCTCTTAAACATGTTGTAACGACTGTAGAACTCAGCCTCTGTGTGAGCCTAACCGCACTCTTGGAATCTGAAAGCCACTACGGATTTGTTTGCATTAGAAGCATTACCTTTCACGTTTTGGGCCAAATGCCATAAACAATACCCATGCTGAGCTTGTGGGAACACGTTTGCTATTGCGTTGATGAGTCTTGGATTTCTATCACTCACAAATACCAATTCAGAGGAGTCTCCTAGGTTGCCTAAAACGCTTTTCAACATCTCGAAAAACCATGTCCAACTCGCATTGTTCTCACCGTCGAGTACACCGAATGCTATGGGATAAATGTAACGATTAAGATCTTGAGCAACGGCGAAAACTAGTACTCCACCATATCCGTTCTTCAAGAAAGTTGCATCCACAATTACCACTTTCCTCATGCATGCAAACCCTTCAATGCTAGCTCCCAAAGGTACGAATGGATACTTGAATTTTCCCGCCTCATCCAGTTCCACACTAGTTATCGTTCCAGGATTGACCTCCTCTAAGACGTAAAAATAATGATACAACATCTTGTACCCATCTTCTGGACTACCACGCATATCACAAACCGCTTGATTTTTCCCTCTAAACGCCGTCGAGTATGATATTTCTATACACCATATTCTTGCCTAACTAGTTCCCTGATGACATTAGGCCTTGGAGTTTCGAGTTTCCCAGGATATTTCTCACTCAAATAAGATGAAACTAGATGTGCTGAGCCTCTCATCTTATCAACGCTTGCACTCTAATCATCCCGGTTGCATGTGTGCATCTTCGTATACGTTTTAATCGCGAACATATCCGTGTTATCAATCCTTGCTGCTCGTAGACCCCAACAACATCTTTGTATAGAACATTTAACCATCCACCGCGTTCTATCATAATGTTTTATAACATAATCAAAAGAGTTAAGAAATGACAATTTCTTGACCAACTCTATAACCGCCTTCTTATCTCGGAATTCTTGACGCACACTCACACCAAAACCGTCTTCCCATGGAGCTACAAACTGACTACCTTCAACAACGGGTGCTTCCTCATAATATTCATCACGCATACCCGATGTATTCATACTGTTATCCTCCAATACATCATCATCATCCTCTCTCACCTCCTCTTCTTCATTTGCTTGTCTGTTGTCTACGCACAACGTCAAGGCATTAGGTCCTATTTCATCATCACTTCAATGGTCATAGTTCATACCATACGAGCTTTTCCCCGCTATCGACTGTTGCGAGGGCAACTCCGGTCTAGTCATGACCTCCACATTCAAAACAGGTCTACGGTTCTTTTTATTAACCGTCATTACATAACCAGAAAGATCTTCATCATCATCAATACTCAAATGTTCTTCACATCCAACCACCATAGGAAAGTAACTCAATTCCAATCTAACCTTACTTTCATCTAACGCATGCTTCTTGTATAGCCTACCTTCTACCTTCTCCAAAGTTATCTCCTCTTTCAACACTACATTATAAATGCGCCCCTGCCATTTATAATAGATGCAGACGCTGTTGCTCATTCTATCCTGCGAAAACAACACCAAACAACTCAATATATACTTATAGTTGTACCCAGTTTTACACTAGTTGTCCACAGTATTACGAAGTTGTCCTCAGTTATACCACCATTTTAATTAATATATGATTAGTCACAGTGATACCTTGTTGTCCCTAGTTCTCCTCGCGCAGGAACATAAATTTTTTCCATTTCGGGTTCCAATCTGCATACAATCCACAACGACTCTACCTCTAAAATGCATTTTTACTCAACTTAAAGTCCCAATCGACCCAGAATCATTGCTACACAACAATGTGCAAACTCATCAATTGAATCTCAAATCTCCAATGCAATGTAGCTCAATGAGAGTTCAATGGAGCTCAATGGAGATCGAGAGAGAAGCACAAACCTCACTGGAGATCGACGGACTCGCGACGGAGGCAATGACTGTTGGCCGGAGACGCGACGGCGCCGACGTCAGAGCTGGATTCCTCCCGCGTCGAGTTTTCCGTTTTTTTTTCTTTTTTTTTTCTTTTGATCAAACCAAATTTGGCTGGGTTTGGATCAAACTTGGGTAGGGTATTTGGATGGGTTTGGATAGGGCAAATTTGTCATTTTACTTACTCATTAAAAGGGAGAGTGGTATTGAGATTAAGTGATGGTAATGATGGTTTTTTTTCCATAATAGTGGTATAGGAGGTGATGTTCCCCTTTGGACATCAGCTAGTGATAATTCAGATAAGGTAAACAACTTTCACATAGACAGACTTTGTGTAGATTAATCCATCTTGGTTACTTCTAATATCGGGTTATCGTGAATTAAAGCTGAAACTTTTATCTTGGGTTTGTGGGAGATGATGGTATTAGGAAGTATGTCTATTACGGAGATGGAGGATTTAATTATGTAATGCCTCCTTGATAGTTGATACTACAGTAGTTTTGATAACACAGCAATGACTGTCTCTCGAGCAGTTGATTAATTGAACTAACCAGTTATTAGATTGATAAGCTCGATCGTGGTTACTTCCGCAGGAAGAAGAAGACAGATGAAACAGAGCATCGGAAGTTGGTTGATGCAGCTGAGCTGGCACTCGACCAATCAGAAGAGGCAGAGCTGAGTTAAGCGAAGACTCTTTTATTCATAGAGACTTTCCTTTTATTGTTTTGTGCTTTATAATATCAAGACTACGTTAGGGTTTTCTTTTAGTTTTGGATTTGGGATTTGTAAGAGAGACATCTTGTCTTGAGGCGATACTCTGAGAAGAGGATTCGTGAGTTAGAGTTATCGGATCTCAAGTTGTGAGAATACCGGTATCTCTTGAGTTTTTACAGATTCTTCAATAAGCAGTATTATTCAGAACGTGAGATTGTCTCAGGGACTTGCGTGATTCAATCTTAACAACTGGTGCGTTTGTGACGTGCTCGAAGCTCGTGATAGTTCAGATGGAGAAATCAGGGAAGCAGGTGGAGGAGTTTGGGAACAGTTTGACGGAATTACATGACGAGATGAAGATTTTATCTGATGGTTGTACACTTCTTTCACAAGCAACATCAGCGACAGATCGCAAGCTGGAAACATTGGCAGAGGAATCTGCCACGAGGTTTGCGGCGCTCGAGAAGCAGTTGCTCTCAATATCGGCAGCGATGGGACATATCGAAGCTCTACAGTTTCAAGATCGTCTGCACGGCAAAGGCAACGCCACGTCCTCGGAGGTTCACTCCCAGCTACCGTTCACCAGTCACGAAACTCAAACGGAAGTATCACCGTTAGGTTCTCGAGAGCTGAATGGGATGTTAGCAAATCGTGAATCCTTGTTAAGGAAGATCGATCTTCCAATTTTCGAAGGAAAGATGCCTTACAGTTGGATATGCAGGGTCGAAAGATATTTTCGAATCGGACAGTATTTGGAGGCTCAGAAACTGGAATTGATTTCTTTAAGCCTAGAAGGACGTGTTCTGAATTGGTATGAAGCAGGGTTGGTGGACTCACCTTTTACTAATTGGGCTCAGTTTAAGGAACATATGTTGGCTCGTTTTGCTGCATCGATTGATGATGAGCCAGGAAAGCGATTATGTAACCTTACACAAACTGGTTCTGTGCAAGACTACATCAGTGAATTCGAGGACTTGACTGCGCAGGTCACAGGAATTGATGAACAGAATTTGGTGAATTTGTTTTACAAGGGTCTAAAGAACGAAATGAAGGAGGTGGTGAAGTTGAAAGAACCTAAAGGTCTTACAGCTCATAAGGCTGTCGTAGTGAAGATGGAGGATAGTATGTTTTGTCACGTGTTGAACGAGAGTAAGAAGGGCGACGCTAGGAGTACTCGCTCTTATACTTTTACGCCATTTCGAAATTCTGGGCTGCAACCGCAACAATGGACAGGTCAAGACACCAAATCTAATGGGATACCTCGGGAGAAGAATGGGGTGGATATGGCTGGGAAAGCTGTGTTACCGTCACCGAGTCAGAGGACTCACCAAAGACCACATTTACATTTATCTGATGTTGAATTGAAGTACATGAAAGAAAACAAACTGTGTTTCAAATGTGGTGGTCAATGATCTCGGCTCCACGCTTGCCCTAACGTGGCATTACAGGTGATTACGGTGATCGATGGGTTGGAAATGGAGGTGTTGGAAGAACAGGAGTTACTCGAGATGGAAGAAGAACCGATTTCGCAGTTGATGGAGCTCTCGTTAAATGCATTCATGGACGTCGACTCTCCGACTACGACCAAATTACGAGGGATGATCGGAAAGACTCCAGTCATTGTCTTAATTGATAGTGGTGCCACACATAACTTTGTGTCACCAGAGGTGGTTAGGCAAGGGCGCCTACCTATCCAATACAACCAGCAGTTACAAATTCTACTTGGTACGGGAATTACGGTTCACGGCGTAGGGATGTGCAAGAGTGTTGATATCCAGTTACAAAGCATCAATTTCACCGCTGATTTTATTGCTTTAGAGTTGGGGAATGTCGACGTAGTCTTGGGAGTCCAATGGCTTAGAACCTTGGGAAAATGTCAGGTTGATTGGGAACTACATGAGTGGAGCTTTAAATATGCAGGCCATACAGTCACATTATATGGGGATCCTGATTTACATAATGCGAAGCTCTCGCTGAAATCCTTGTCGACTGGTCCGAGAGTACAAAGCAGAGGTGCAGAGATTTTTTTTTGCTCTCATCAAAGGGACATGACGCCGTCCATGACGTTACCCGAAGCTGTTGCAAACGTGTTAGCTTCCTTTGATCACATTTTTGTTAAACCTACTGGGTTACCGCCAATCTGTGGCAGAGAGCATACGATTTTACTTACGGCTGGGACAGAAGCTATTAGTGTGCGCCCATATCGCTATCCACATGCACACAAGGAAACGATGGACTTACTGGTTACGGAGATGTTGGAATCGGGAATTATTCGACCGAGTAAGAGTCTGTTTTCGAGCCCGGTTTTGCTAGTTAAGAAGAAGGATGGTTCTTGGCGATTTTGTGTGGATTACCTAGCCTTAAACCGCGTGACGGTGGCTGACAAATTTCTCATTCCGATGATTGATCAATTGTTGGATGAATTACACGGCGCAATGATTTTCTCCAAACTGGATCTTCGGGCGGGTTACCACCAAATACGAATGCAAGAGGAGGATATTAAGAAGACTTCATTTCGTACACATGATGGACATTATGAATTCCTCGTTATGCTTTTTGGACTCACGAATGCCCCAGCTACATTTCAGTCATTGATGAACGAGATATTTCGGCCGTTTCTTGGGAAATTTGTTTTGGTATTCTTCGATGATATTCTGGTATATAGTTCTAGTGTTGCAGCACATGTTGAACACTTGACGTTGGTGATGCAAGTTTTTACGGAAAACCAGTTGTATGCGAATAAAAAAAAAAAAGTCTCTTTGGCCAGGCTAAGGTGGAATATTTGGGTCATGTCATTTCGGGAGATGGTGTTGCTACCGATAATACCAAGACAGCCTCGATGAAACAATGGCCTACACCAAAAAACGTTAAACATTTACGGGGTTTTCTGGGATTGACGGGTTACTACAGGAGATTTGTGAAAGGTTACAGAGCTTTGGCCAAACCTTTGACAGAGCTACTAAAAATAGATAAGTTCCTATGGTCACCGACGGCTCAATCAGCTTTTGATCGACTAAAAGATGTGATATATCATGGTTTTTACTCTATTTAAGCCATGATATAAGTCCTTTTTTTATAGAGTCTTTATAGTATTTTGTAGTCTTTTAGAGTCTTTTACAGGTTTTAGTACGTTTGGAGCGTAATTGGAAGTATTGGAGCTTTCTGGAGCAATTTGGAGCAAGGCTGAATTTCGTGTTGCTGAGTATCTGATTTCACGTCAAGCATCGATCGATACCCCCTGGGGGTATCGATCGATAGCCATCGCAGCATGACAAGACACGCGACTTAATAAAGAGTTGAAGAACTGCAGATTTGCCCCAGAAGTCTTTAATAATTACAAAAATCCCCAATTCGTTTTTTAGCTTATAAATTAGGTTTTTAACCACCTGTTTAGGCTATGCTTTATTTTGCTTTGGTTTAAGAGAGAATTTGGTGAGAGAGACAAGTCTGAATCTCCCTTCGTCAAAGATCAGATCTCAAAACCTATTGTTACTCTTCTTATTTTCTATTGAGTATTTATTCAAACATGTCTATTGATTCAATTTCCATGTCTGAGTAGATCTCTTGTTAGGTTTGGGGATTCTCATAAGGGATTTCTTTGAATGCTAGGTTGATTAGTTATTTAGGGTTCATAATCTGAATTAGTTCTTCGCCTTAAGTTGTTCTCAAAGCTAATTCTAGATTGATCACCTGGAACTTAGATCTTAGGATAATTGATTAGGCACGACAGTGCGATTAATTACCTGATAGAACTTAGGTGAGAAAATTGATTATTCGCAAAGTGATTTGGTTTAATTGATTTGTAAACATATCAAACTTGAAATTAAGGCTGATTTATTCTTAGGGATTTGCAAAGAAATTTGGGATTCTGAAGTTTAGATTTAGATAGTTTTCGCAACGACAGTTGGTTGATTATACTTTAGTGATTTGAGTTCGAGAACCGTGCGTAACCTGAACCCTGATTAGTTAGTTTATTTTGCATTCATTGATTTCCTGAGAAATATCGCTGAACCTATCTTTTTCCCATCGAATACAACTCGTTTACTACTTTCTGCTTGCTGATAAACCTGAATTGTTTAGCGTAGCTCGATACTATACAATTTATTGTGTGATTTCTGTGAGTCCTTGTGTTCGACCCCTAACTATATTACAATTACTGCTTTAGTACTGTTAAGGTATTAATTTGAGCATATCAAATTTGGCGCCGTTGCCGGGGACTCAATTTCGCCATTAAATTTTAGCTGTCGAGTTTCGACTAAACCCGTCAGTATCGATCGATACTACCTTGTATCAGTCGATACACAGGCGATTTCTTTGTTGATATCGATCGATACCATCCAGTATCGATCGATACTCAACGTATTTTGTTTGGTTACTTACTTTCTTGATCTTTGTGTTTCAGGTGCATGCCTAATCGTGAAACTAGAAGAAACAAGAGCACTCCGCTAGTCAATCTATCGTTAGAGAAGCTAGCACATTTAGAACGCACAAACAGAAAGACCAAGCAAACATCAAGGATGAACAACCCAGTGGTTTTAAGAGCTGATGAAGCTGGAGTTCTAAGAGACCAAGAGGGTCAAGTGTGCAATGAGAGAGGGCAGCGACTTGATGAAGCTGGAAACGTCGTTGTCCCTGCTGCTGTTGTTGAGATTGTCGCGCTAGCTGGGCGCGCCAACGTTGGGAATGCTACAGGTGATCGAGATAGAACACTTGGTGAGCACAACAGGCCTGATCAGTTCTATGCCAATCGAGCTGCGATTCGCATCCCGACTTTTCAGAGGAATGACTTCGAGTTGAAACCTGCGTATTACGCTCTCGTAAGTCAGAACCCATTCCATGGCCTACCGCATGAGCATCCCATGGATCATATCGAAAGGTTCGAGAACTTGGTCACTGGTATGAAGTACAATGGAGTGCCCAATGAGTTCCTTTTCTGCAAACTCTTCCCGTACTCTCTTGGTGGGGATGCTGCTTATTGGCTGAATCAGCTAGCTCATGATTCGCTAACTACATGGGATGAGACAAAGAATGCGTTCCTGATAAATTTCTATGATGATGCAAGATCCGAGGAGCTCAGGAACAAGATCTCTCAGTTCGCTCAGGGTCCGACAGAGGCATTCAAAGCTTCATGGATTCGTTTCAAGTCTTATCAGAGAGATTGTCCGCACCATGGGTTCACTCAGGTGCAGCTGCTGGGCACTTTCTACAGAGGGGTTGATTGGAGATACCAGATGGGTATGGATGCTGCGAGTAATGGGAACTTCTTCACCAGGTATCCAGATGATGCGGTTGTGCTGATCGAGAACTTGGCGTCTAGTAATAGCACCAAGAATGCTGATTTCGAGAGGAAAAAGCAAGCTGGAGGAATTGATGGGTCGCAAATTGCTGACGTGCAGGCCAAACTAGATTTCCTAATCGGGAAATCAAAGAAATCTGTGCACTTTGCTGATGAAGTCGCTAATGTGGAAGAAAAAGAAGAGGATGTTAACTACGTTGGTGGTTCTGGTTTTCAGGGTCAGCGATTTGGGTACAACAACAACCGAAACTTCAACAACAACAATCAGTAAGGTGGGTACAAGTTAGAGGGGAACCAATATCGTTTCCGAGCGAAGCAATTTACTTAGAAACCACTTCAGAGCAGTGATTTCTCTCGCAATTATGGGAACTCTTCGTACCAACCAGCATCTCCCAAGTCCACATATAATAAGATGGAATCCATGATGGAACAGATTCTTCTGGGACAGCAGAAGTTGCAAGTGGATTTCAATGGGAAGTTTGACTCTCTGTACATCGATCTGAATGGGAAAATCGAAGCCATAAATCTTTCCCAGAAGAAGCTGGAAACTCAGGTGGCTCAGACAGCAGCAGCTGTAAAGAGGCAGGAAGGTTTTCTTCCAGGGAAAACTGAGAATCCAAGGGCACACATCAACGCCATCACCTTGAGGAGTGGAAAAGAAGTGCCTATAGGAGTGAAGAACAGCCCAATTGCAGGAAATCTCGTCGATCTTGCTGGAGATGACGATTGGGATTCTGAGAATCCACAGGTATCGATCTACACCAGCCCAGACATTTTCCCGAGTGAATTAAAGATCCCCTGAAGTATCGATCGATGCTGAGACACAGCCAGAGAAGGAACCCGAGATTGTCAAGGAGATGGTGTATACACCCAAGGCACCTTATCCTATACTTCCTAAGCTGACAAGGAATGAATGAGAAGATGCCAGATGCAAGGCTATGCTGGATAAGTTGGTTGTGGAGCTTCCTTTTGTTGATGCTATTAAGACTTCTCCAGCTTTCAGGAGATATGTGAAGAAGATGGTCTCTAGCAATGTGAACCTAGAGGAAGGTGTCATGATGATCACAGCTGAGTGTAGTGCGATCCTGCTCAACAAAATTCCTAAGAAGCTACCAGACCCAGGGAGCTTTGTTTTGGACTGCACTATCTTCACAGAGAGATTTGAGCGAGCTCTCTGCGATATTGGGTCGAGTGTGAACCTTATGCCACACTCAGTTGCCAAGCGAATGGGGATCACAGATTTCCAATCTACAAGGATTTCGCTGGTACTTGCTGATCGCTCAGTACGACTTCCAGAGGGACTACTTGAAGATGTCCCAATCAAGATTGGGAATTGCTTGACCCCAACAGATTTCATCGTCCTGAAGTACGATGCTGAGCCTAAGGATCCTCTTATCCTGGGCAGACCATTCCTTGCAACTGCTGGAGCTTTAATTGACTGCAGGAATGGACAGATCGCTCTCAACATCGGCGACTTGGTGATGTCCTTTAACATGGAAAAGATGATGAAAAGGCCAACCATCGATGGGCAGACATTCTATGTGGACACCTTCAGTGACATAGCTAAAGAGTACTTCCTGGAGATGCACCCTGAGGATCCACTGGAGAGAGTATTGGTCTGTTCGGCCACTTCAGAAGTCCGTTCATGTGACAAAACTGCTGGATACTCGAAGATGCTTGATTCAGCATCACCAGTATCGATCGATACCCCCTGGTATCGATCGATACCCTACGGCCAGAAGGAGAGTTGGTCGATGGTTCTAAGCAAGCTGATGGGCTTGGAGATTGGAGTACAAAGAATGCTCCTAAGGTGGAACTAAAGCCATTTCCAGCGAATCTGAGAAAATCAAGAAGGCATTGGTGAGTGCTCCTGTAGTCCAACCACCTGATTGGAACTTGCCTTTTGAGGTTATGTGTGATGCCAGTGATTTTGCTGTTGGAGTTGTGTTGGGTCAGAGGAAAGACAAGAAACTCCATGCTATTTATTATGCCAGCAGGACGTTGGATGATGCTCAGCGAAATTACAGCACCACTGAGAAGGAGTTGCTGGCAGTCGTTTTCTCCTTTGAGAAATTCCGATCCTACTTGATTGGGAGCAAGGTCATTGTTCACACAGACCATGCTGCTCTCAAATACCTGCTGAAGAACAAGGACCTCAAGCCTCGTCTATGCCGATGGGTTCTTTTGCTCCAAAGTTTCGACATCAAGATCAAGGACAAGAAAGGAGTAGAGAATGGCGTTGCTGACCACTTATCACGACTAAAGGTCGATGAGGTCGTCCCTATTGATGATTGTTTGCCAGAGGATGGTGTTTACCTCATTGAAGCTCAGCTTCAAGACCTTTATCCCGGAAATCTGCAATTTTCACGAATGCAGACTTTCGGTATCGATCGATACTCACCTAGTATCAATCGATACTCGTCGCGACCTGAACCTGTTTTGTCCGTATAGCACTTGAACTCCTATGATGTCTATCTAGCTGCTGGCTCTAGTGCTGCACGTCCATGGTACGCAGACATCGCCAACTACCTTGCTGTAGAGACTGAGCCAAAGTATCCCACAAAATATGCAAGGAAGTAGTTTATGCGCGAGATAAGGAGATTCTTCTGGGATGAGCCTTACCTATACAAGCATTGCTCAGATGGTATCTACAGAAGATGCGTTGCAGAGTCTGAGATGCCAGCTATTCTTTTTCATTGTCATGGGTCTGAGTATGATGGTCACTTTGCTACTTTCAAGACGGTATCCAAGGTTCTTCAAGCAGGCTTCTGGTGGTCTACTATGTTCAAGGATGCTCACGCCTATGTCTCACGGTGTGATGTCTGTCAGAGGAGAGGGAAGATCAGCAAGAGACATGAGATGCCACATAATTTCATCTTTGAGGTTCAAGTTTTTGATTGCTGGGGCATCGATTTTATGGGTCCTTTCCCCTCGTCACAAAAGAAAAGATACATCCTGGTTGCTGTGGACTATGTGTCCAAATGGGTGGAAGCGATAGCTAGTGAGAAAAATGACTCTGCGGTGGTTCTTAAGCTGTTTAAGACCATCATCTTCCCACGATTTGGAGTGCCGCGAATTGTTATAAGTGATGGTGGCAGCCACTTTATTAACAAGGTTTTCGAGAGGTTGCTGAAGAAGTATGGTGTAAACCATCGAGTGGCTACTCCATATCACCCTCAAACCAGTGGGCAAGTCGAAGTCTCCAACAGGCAAATCAAAGAGATTCTGGAAAAGACAGTGGGTGCTTCTAGGAAGGATTGGTCTACAAAGTTGGATGATGCACTATGGGCTTACAGGACTGCTTTCAAGACACCGTTGGGTACTACACCATTTCACTTGCTGTATGGGAAAGCATGTCACCTTCCAGTGGAGATTGAGCACAAGGCAGCATGGGCGACGAAGTTGCTGAACTTTGACATCAAGCCTGCTACAGAGAGGAGATTGATTCAGCTGAACGAGTTGGATGAGATTAGGCACCACGCCTACGAGAACTCAAGGCTGTACAAGGAGAGGACTAAGGCCTATCATGATTAGAAGATCATCTCTAGACATTTCGAGCCAAACGACCAGGTACTTCTGTATAACTCTCGTTTGCAATTATTTCCTGGTAAATTGCGTTCTCGTTGGCCAGGTCCCTTCACAATCAAAGAGGTCAGACCACATGGAGCTGTCGTGCTGATTAGTCTTACAGGCGATGAGTTCACTTCCAATGGACAGAGGGTGAAACACTATTGGGCGAAAGCCGAGATTCCAACAGGGCAGATAATGCCTTTGGATGATGCACCAACAGCCTGAATGGCGTTACAGTCAAGCTATTGACGTTAAACGAGCGCTTGGTGGGAGGCAACCCACTGGTGAGTCTGTCTTTGAGTCGTTTTTCCTTTTATTTTCGTTCGTTTTGTGTTTGTGTCAGGATAAACAAGGAGCAGACTCAAAATCACCTTAGTGTCGATCGATACCCCATTGGTATCGATCGACACCAATCGCGAATGTACGGTTCATCAAATCGATTTAAGCCTGGTATCGATCGATACCGGGCTGTGTGTCGATCGATACTCGATGTTCCAGCAAGGTAACTTCTTGTTTCTCTTCGTGTTATCCTGTTCTTTTGTTTTCTTTCACTGACTCTAGGCTAGATAACACTGGGGACAGTGTTGTTCATGTCTGGGGGAGGTGTCTGCTGACATTGTGTTTGTTTTTCTTAGAGTCAGTTGTTTTCTCGAGTCAAAAACGTTTTATTGAGTCAAAACTTGTTGGAGATGATGATCCTGTGCTTGAACCTATTGATTTGATTTTGTTTTTGAGTGCACAGTGTTACAGGATCAGTTCTAGATCGACTAATGAAAAATCCAAAGACTGACCAGTTGACTAGAAAACATCCATGTTTCCAGCAGAGTTCTTCTAAAGCCTGAGCCAAATTTTTGCACTTCATCAATGTGGTTAGTGTTTTTAGAGCTTGATTCATCATTCATATCTGATAAAGGAACCCATGTGTTTAGAGTTATGATATCTATCTCCCATGTTATAAGTTGATAAATAAGAGTATAAAAGATTGAAATGATTTTCTTCTGAGTAGAGTGTTAGGAAAATTTCCAGCGATCCCATTATTCTACTTAAGAGGGAATGATCACACAAAGGATTGTAAGCGAGGCTAGGATTTTCCTATGATGCCATTATTCGCCTACATCCTTTGATACATAGAGAGGGAAGAACCGGGGATTTGGTGGCAAACACCATCAATACTCGCGTCTCATACCTTGAGGTGTATATGCAAAGCTGAAAAGAAAAGAAAGAACATAATAAGAAATAAGTCTGGGGGAGAGAAATTAATACCAAAAAGTGTGAAAAATGGTGGTTCCTTGTCATGATATCGTATGGTAAAGAATCTAGAAGGTTCTTGAAAATTGGCTACAGCGATGAAACTGGCGATGAGGGTTTTACTTGAACAAAGTTGTGGGATAATGTGTGGAGTCTGGAAAAGCTGTGAATGTCTACGGAGAAGTACATGGTGGTTAGATCAAAAGCTGTGAATGTCTACGGAGAAGTACATGGTGGGTACTTTGAAAGAGGGTCATTTCGATGGTTCATGAACAGGTGAGTCTCCGCGTTTTCAAACCTCTTTCTCTGGTTTAGTCTTCTATTTGCTTGAGGGCAAGCAAAGGCTAAGTCTGAGGGAGTTGATATATCATGGTTTTTACCCTATTTAAGCCATGATATAAGTCCTTTTTTAATAGAGTCTTTATAGTATTTTGTAGTCTTTTAGAGTCTTTTACAGGTTTTATCACGTTTGGAGCGTAATTGGAAGTATTGGAGCTTTCTGGAGCAGTTTGGAGCAAGGCTGAAGTTCGTGTTGCTGAGTATCTGATTTCACGTCAAGCATCGATCGATACCCCCTGGTATCGATCGATACCCATCGCAGCATGACAAGACACGCGACTTAATGAAGAGTTGAAGAACTGCAGATTTGCCCCAAAAGTCTTTAATAATTACAAGAAGCCCCAATTCGCGTTTTAGCTTATAAATTAGGTTTTTAGCCACCTGTTTAGGCTATGCTTTATTTTGCTTTGGTTTAAGAGAGAATTTGGTGAGAGAGACAAGTCTGAATCTCCCTTCGTCCGAGATCAGATCTCAAAACCTATTGTTACTCGTCTTATTTTCTATTGAGTATTTATTCAAACATGTCTATTGATTCAATTTTCATGTCTGAGTAGATCTCTTGTTAGGTTTGGGGATTCTCATAAGGGATTTCTTTGAATGCTAGGTTGATTAGTTATTTAAGGTTCATAATCTGAATTAGTTATTCGCCTTAGTTTGTTCTCAAAGCTAATTCTAGATTGATCACATGGAACTTAGATCTTAGGATAATTGATTAGGCACGACAGTGCGATTAATTACCTGATAGAACTTAGGGTGAGCAAATTGATTATTCGCAAAGAGATTTGGTTTAACTGATTTGTGAACATATCAAACTTGAAATTAAGGCTGATTTATTCTTAGGGATTTGCAAAGAAATTTGGGATTCTGAAGTTTAGATTTAGATAATTTTCGCAACGACAGTTGGTTGATTATACTTTAGTGATTTGAGTTCGAGAACCGTGCGTAACCTGAACCCTGATTAGTTAGTTTATTTTGCATTCATTGATTTCCTGAGAAATATCGCTGAACCTATATTTTTCCCATCGACTACAGCTCGTTTACTACTTTCTGCTTGCTGATAAACTTGAATTGTTTAGCTTAGCTCGATACTATACAATTTATTGTGTGATTTCTGTGAGTCCTTGTGTTCGACCCCTAACTATATTACAATTACTGCTTTAGTACTGTTAGGGTATTAATTTGAGCATATCAAGATGCAATGATATGTGATCCGGTATTGGCATTACCAAATTTTGAGAAGCAATTTGTGGTTAAAACAGATGCGTCAGGCTTTGGTTTGGGTACGGTTTTGATGCAGGATAACCGACCAATTGCGTATATTAGTCATGGATTGACACCTAGGGAGCAATTGAAATCGATTTATGAAAGAGAGCTCATGGCAGTGGTTATGGTGGTTCGGAAGTGGAAGCACTATTTACTCGGTAAGAAGTTTGTCGTGCATATAGATCAGAAGAGCTTAAAGTACTTATTGGAACAACGAGAAGTCACCATGGAATATCAGAAATGGCTAACTAAGCTCATGGGCTACGACTTTGAGATTTTGTTCAAACCAGGAATCGAGAATAAAGCCGCATATGGACTGTCACGGATGGATCCTCAGCTCCATTCTCAAGTCTTGACAACTCTTTTAGCTTTGACAGTTCCAACCTCTATACAGTTACAAGATTTGTATCGTGAAATTGAAGTTGATGCGCAAATACAGAACATGTTGAAGCAATACAAGGAGGGGTTGTTGGCGAAAGAAGGTTATACCGTCGCGGAGGAGAAGTTATGGTATAAAGATCGGTTAGTCATCCCTAAATCGTCTGCTTTCATTCCGGTTATCTTACATGAATGTCACGATGGAGTGGTGGGTGGTCATTCCGGGGTGCTTAAGACGGTTAAGCGGGTACAACAGTTGTTTCAGTGGGACGGTTTGTTCAAAAGCGTGCAGAAGTATGTGGTTGAGTGCCAAATTTGCCAGACGCACAAATATTCTACTTTATCACTAGCAGGCTTATTACAACCGTTACCTATCCCAACGTTAATTTGGGAGGATGTGTCAATGGATTTTGTTGAAGGGTTACCCACTTCGCAGGGCTACAATGTGGTCTTGGTGGTTGTAGACCGTTTGAGTAAGTTCGCTCATTTCATGGGATTGAAACATCCATTTACGGTGAAAGATGTGGTGCACAAATTCATGACTGAAGTTATTCGTTTACATGGCTTTCCGAAATCTATTGTCTCGGACAGAGATCGGATTTTTCTAAGCTTGTTTTGGAAGGAATTGTTTCGTTTGGCAGGGACGAAGCTCCGATTTAGTACTGCCTTCCACCCACAGACAGACGGTCAAACCGAGGTCCTGAATCGCTGTATGGAGACTTATCTCCGATGCTTCGCTTCTGGTCACCCGCGAACCTGGTTTAAATTCTTAGCTTGGGCGGAGTTGTGGTACAATTCATCTTATCACACTTCACTTAAGACAACGCCCTTCCGGGTCGTTTACGGTAGAGATGCTACGTTATTAACATGGCTCCACGACAAACGTGGATTTAGAGAGCATGCTAGTGGAGAGAGATATGATGTTGTCTCAGATTAAGTCCAACCTGATTCACGCTCAACAGCTGATGAAGAACAATGCAGATAAGCACCGCCGAGATGTGGAGTTTGACGTTGGATCTTTGGTCTTCATTAAGTTGCGACCGTATCGACAACAGTCGGTGGTTCGACGAGTGTGTCAGAAACTTTCAGCAAAGTATTTCAGACCTTATGAAGTGCTGGAACGCATCGGAAAGACCGCATATCGTTTGAGATTACCGGAGGACTCAAAAATCCATCCTGTCTTTCATGTTTCTCAATTGAAAGGGGTTATTGGCAAAAATCATACGGTTTCTGCCCTTCCCCTCACCGCTCCAGTGGTAGAAGAGGATTTGTTGCTACCAGAACTAGTTTTCGATGACCGCTATACGGACGATGGCCATTTGGAGGTCTTGATTAAATGGCAAGGACTCGCAGATGGAGATAACACCTAGGTATTGGCGAAGTCTTTTCGCGCTGCTTTTCCGGATTTTAAGCTTGAGGAAAAGCTTCGTGTTAAAGGGGGGTATTGATAAGCTCGATCGTGGTTACTTCCGCAGGAAGAAGAAGAAGACAGATGAAACAGAGCATCGGAAGTTGGTTGATGCAGCTGAGCTGGCACTCGACCAATCAGAAGAGGCGGAGCTGAGTTAAGCGAAGACTCTTTTTTTCATAGAGACTTTCCTTTTATTGTTTTGTGCTTTATAATATCGAGACTACGTTAGGGTTTTCTTTTAGTTTTGGATTTGGGATTTGTAAAAGAGACATCTTGTCTTGAGGCGATACTCTGAGAAGAGGATTCGTGAGTTAGAGTTATCGGATCTCAAGTTGTGAGAATACCGGTATCTCTTGAGTTTTTACAGATTCTGGATTGTAAGCGTTTTCTTATTCTTCAATAAGCAGTATTATTCAGAACATGAGATTGTCTCAGGGACTTGCGTGATTCAATCTTAACATAGATCTCCACCATATGACTACATGCTTCTCTTGCTCTGTTTTAGGATGTATATTTACATTTTATTGAAAGACTCTCCTGATCTCTAAAAGTTTGTGGATCTTTGTTGCTCTTTACAATGTGCATTATTCTGTTTGTGTTCATCTGCTCATCGATCCGTTGACAAAACAATTGAGTAGTAGTCTACAAAGCCTAGGTTAATGTCTTCATTGATATTCCTTTGTTGCTCGTCGATTCAGTTTCCAACCGAACCTTTCTTTTGTTGCAGGATTTACAAAAAGCTTTTGTAAAGGTCCGACCAATAAACAACTCCAAAAAGAAACCGGCTAATGTGAGTTCTTGATCCGGAAAAGCCACTGTCGAACAATTTGTCATAAACATCTAGAATCTCTCGAGGGGGTAATAATCCTAAACGGGTTAAGAATAGGATTATGTACTTTTTTGAGTATTTGCACTATGTAACTAAGAAAGATCACATATTTGCAAAAATAACTATCTACTGTTGAATTTTTATTAATACGATTAAGTCCCTACTAAGCTATTACTCTACCTAAATACACTCAAACATAGCGTCAATATTATCTCATTATTTGCTCTCTCACCCATCTCTCTATTTTCTCATTTAATTTATCTATCTTGATCTTCTTCATCTTCGTGATTTTATCTCCGAAAACAGCTTTGTCCTTCCTTAACTAGAAAAAAACAGTACCTAATCACCGTCGCCGAAGTTTACCACGTCATCAAACACCCATTTCTTGATATGATCATAGACACGAAGGCATTGGATGAGGTTCAGTAAGAATGACCCTTCACCCGTTCTAAGGCACGGAAGCTAGCGGGAGCGGTGCGGAGCTTACTTACGGATACCCGGATCGAGGAGGATCAACTTACGCAACCCGTCCTCACCTCATTATCTTCGAATTCTTCTTGAGGTTTGGCCGTTTGTATAAGTCGCGTTGTACTCTTTTTCCTGTATACGGTTTTGTCCCAATGGGTTTTCCGTATAGAGGTTTTAACGAGGCAACCGGCTTACACCGTCTAACGGTCCGATCTCTTGAGAATTCCGTGGGGGAATTTTCCGAGGGAATTTTCCAAGGGATTTATTTCCGAGGGACTTCCCGGGGGAGATTTGTCCGCGGATATTTCTTTGGCAGAATCCCAAAAGACGTCCAAACTTGCATTAAGTTCTGTTGTAATTTTCAATGGTCTTCTCTCATTTTCGAGATTGACCATTGACTTTTCCTTTGAATTTTTTCTCTTTATCTTCTCTGTTCTCCCTCATTGTCGAAAACCTTTGGCCATTTTTTATCAAAAATAATTTCAGAGTTTATACTCTCTTTTGCGATTTCTTTGAAGGTTCTTCATCGAAATTTCTCTTCGGTTTATCGAGTGTATTTCCGCAACACTTCGACGCAGCCATCGATCCGATCATTGTGAGTGTTCTTCTCGTGAATTGGGGCATAAGGATTTTCGGGATTCAACTCCCATGCCTTATCATCCTCTTCCTCGGATTCTTCCAATATCGAAGCCACCCCCTCGTTTCAAAGTATTCATTGTCGATTGGGCCTAAGGATATTCGAGATCTTTCTCACGCCTTAGCATCTCTCTTCGTGAATTCCTTGGAGTCGTGGATCTATCAACCTCTACCGTACCTTGAGCAAGCCGGTCCTTAGTCGATTCATATCATTTCTTCTCCTCCTGCTTTTATCCCAAAGGGATCAAAGAAAAGAATCTCAATCACACCACCACCAACAGCACCACCAGCTTGATTTCACGTCGATCAAGTCACCTCGACCTCTCCGCGGCTGAGCGAAGTTCTCTTGCCGGCTTTCTTCACGATGAAAAGCGTCTCCGTGTTCAAACCCGCCGACGCACCAACAATCTGATTAGATTGTTGCGAATAAATGTTTCATGATTCAAGTGAATTCAGATATAATCCTACCGTTCTTTAAGTGAATTCAAGTGAATTCATATCTCATTACTTTTTCAAGTGAATTCATATCTCATTACTTTTTCTCTCACCCATCTCTCTATTTTCTCATTTAATTTCTCTCTTTTGTTCTTCTTTATCTTCGTAATTTTATCTCCGGAAACAGCTTTACCCCTCCTTAACCAGAAAAAAACAGTACCTAATCACCGTCGCCGGAGTCCACCACGTCATCAAGCGGCCATTTCTCCTCATCCTGCTTTTATCCCAAGGGATCAAAAAAAAGAATCTCAATCACACCACCAACAACAACACCACAAGCTTGATTTCACGTCGATCCAGTCACCTCGACCTCTCCGCGGCTGAGCGAAGTTCCCTTGCCGGCTTCCTTCGCGATGAAAAGCGTCTCCATGTTCAAACCTGCCGACGCACCAACAATCTGATCAGATTGTTGCGCATAAATGTTTCATGATTCAAGTGAATTCAGATCTAACTCTACCGTTCTCTGATTGTTGGAATCCGTTTAATTTTTAAACATTCTCGAATCTTCTCTTATTTTTTCAAGGGGGAAGATCGAAATATCTTCTTTAAGAAATCTTTATTTTCGTTTCTAGAGTTAGTGTATATTGTAGGAATATAAATCCCCGATCTTGTAAACGAACATGAATGTGGGGTTGATTATTTTTTGTTGTTCTCGATGTCGTCTTCGAGTGAAGATTAAAGGAGATAAGTTCGTTGTATCTTTGAATCTGAATTAGTTTTTCAATTCATTGTTATACCGCTAACATATTTTAATAATGTGTTATATTTATTTGTAGCAAACTAAGCAAATCAATAACATCTTCTAACAATCTATATAGCTCAATATTATGATCAATATAACATGATCTTTATAGCGCACTAAGCAAATCAATAACACCTTTAACAATCTAAATAGCCCATTATTGTTATCAATCTAACATATTTTTTACCGTGAAAACAATAATGTTAGATGTAAATTTATGTGTTCATATATGATACAATAATTGTTAACCAGTAATAAAACATGTAACTCGTAACTGTAACATATATACACTAGGATTTAACTCACGCTAATTACAGCGCGAAATCATTTTTAAAAAAGAAATTGTTATGAAATTTAAGAATATTGATTTAATATGAATTTTACAATATAGCTAACTAATGATTATTGATTATAGATAAAAATGTCAATTTGTAATAATTTGTCTATTTTGTTTTTCCATCAACTGAATATATTACTTAATCAAAAGAGTTTACAAAGTCATAATGTAAAACATATGTAATAATTTGTCTATTTAACCCGTTTTACAGTGAACTAAAATATTATTCGGCATAACCCGTAAAAACTTAAAATCTTAAAAACATAACTCTTATATGCACCGTTAAATGACTCTAGTTTTTGTGGTTAATTAGTCTACGAACTCTTTTTAAAAATCTAGTTTTCTTGTGTCTAACTTTTTTATAAAATTAGTAAAATATTTTTCAACTTTTGTTTTGATATATATTCAAATAAAATATAATAAATTATAGTGAAAAATATAGCATGATTTTGAATAGATTTTTTTTTGAATATATATGAATTGATTATTATTTTGAAATATATAGTATTAAAAATAAGTAAGAAATGAAATAATAAATAACCTCTTTAATGCAAAATATATATACTTTCCATATTGTAATCAATAATTTTAAAAGACTATTATATCATTTCCTATTTCAATTATTCATTGTTATTTGTAATAGCATTTCATGTAATAACTTACAAAACAAAGTTCATTTTTAAAAATGTCTTCTTAAATAATATTATAGAGATAAGATTTAATTGTCTTCATAACATCTTATGAGTCAATGAGTAAATTGTAAAATATTTTATATTTACTTGTAACAAGGTAAACCAACAATTTCACGTTAAATGTTCGCAATTGATTAATTGATGATAGGGGTGGGCAAAATACCAAACCAACCGAACTTAAATCGACCCAAACCAAACCATATTCTATACATAACCCAATCGGTTAAAGTTTATTCAACATGAATTAATCGAACCGAACCGAACCCGAAATTATACCGAAATGTCCACCCCTAATTGATAAACACAGCAAAACGCCGACCAAATTTTTCATAGTGTCAAATGATGAATATCCACTAATTTATGAGAATTAGTCTTTTAAATTCAATATTACACGGTTAACAAGTAAAATAGCTGATAACTAATTACATATCGATAATATCTAATGTTACATGTGTAACGATTGTATGTAAAATGAATTTCAACAAATGTATATTAGATATGTGGAAAGAAAAGTGAAAAAATACATGATTTTCGCTTGCAACTTGCCAATGTGAGACCCCTATTTTTTTAGTAGGAGCCTATAATATCTTATAAAATATGGGTAAAATATTATTACAACCTAACTAATCATTACTCCCTTGTTTGTATAAAAGTCGATCGACATGGCGAGTATATCCAAGATTATTTTTGTCATTATCGAGGACAACGCACACAGTGACTCAAGTTTTTGACCCTGTTTGGTTATTTTGCTAATTTCGGGAGTAGATTTGGATTTATAGCCAATTCACTCTTCTTTTTTTCTATATCTAATGATTCCTTTTTAAATCAGGAGAAGGAAATCATTTGTTTTATATATTTCTATTCCTTTTCAAAAAAAGGAAAACGAATTTAGGCTTCTATATAAAATTAGCCAACTTACAAACGGTACCCTTCAATCTCAACATGGTATTCTCCTCTTTGTCTTCGTCTTCTTCTTTTAAGAATTCTAGCAAAAGAGCAATTTCTATCGATTGTTTACCAGAAGAACTTCTTGTGGAGGTTTCTTCATGTGTTGCAGCTTCTTCCTTCTCATCGGTTCGCAGTCTCAGATTAGTATCGGAATCGTTTCGACAGATCTGTGATGATCAATACGTTATTTCTCGACTTTCACTACACGAAACCCCTCTTTTCCACTGGCGTCACAACCCCGAAAGGTTCTCAAACTTTTTCAAGAGATGTCGAAGGAATGGAAACCCCGAAGCCTTGTACCGCAAAGGACTCATCTGTTTTTTTCTAGAGAACCAAAAACACAAAGGACTCAAACGTTTAGCTAGAGCTGCGGATAAAGGAAACCATGAAGCAAACTATGTTTATGGGCTGATCCTATTCTGTCTTGGAGGCAGAGGCAGCCCTGGAGGTAAGCAAGAGAAGCACCTTTTTGTAGCCTCAGTTTATATACATTTAGTTGAATTGGCATTGAATGCAATTCATATTTTGTTAACCTGAGTTTCTTATTTCTCTTTTTTTTTTTGGTGCCAACAGTTTCTTATATTATGGGTTATTATAGTTTTATAGGTCTGATGTATGTGTATATTTGTTGATATGCTTGAGTCTAGAAATATCAGGACCTGCTCTGCTTGGTGGCAATACAAAACAAAAGGGTTTCAAGATCTTGTCTGCTTTAATAAAACCGTTGATGTCAACAACGTTGAAGGAGCTGGTGGAACTTCGGGACAGGAATAGAGACAGCGTTTTGTGGCGTGGCATACCGGTGATGAAAGAACTCAAAAGAGCGTACGTTCGAGAGAAGTGCGAGTGCGATGGTCGAACCAATGACTTCTTAGCATACAATTGTGCTTGGCATCGATACGGTGAGGACAACGACATGAATACTTCTTCTGCTTGTGAGTTTTGTCTGTGGCATCACGAAGTTCAGCTTTTCTTTAATAATATTGAGTGAGTGATGTAATAAATTTAAACAAAGAGTAATTTTGGGGTGTTTTTCTATATGCTTTGGATAAATTTAATAAAGCCTCAACTTTTAACCGTGAAGAAGGAATATGTTATTTGGATTGATCAAATGATTACACAAAACAAAAACCAAACTCAAAGTACAAATAACAATAAAGTAAAACAACGAATACATTGTTACATTGAAACTGCAGCAACACGAGTTGTTGTTGCCTGTTTGCTTGAAGACGAATCAACAAGGGCCACTCTTTTGCGTCCAACTCCAACACCATTCTTCTTTAACGGATCAAACTCTTGTTTCTCAGTATTCAAACCAAGTGGACTTCGGTCACGTTCTTGTTTGTTTGATCTCACACACACTCGATCAGTCGATTCAGCTGAATTCGGTTCCCATGAAGAAGACGATGTGTATCCATGTCGCTGCACCACGCAACTACTGCCAGTGAAACTATTGCTTCCTGAAGATTCTTGCTCTTCCATGTCCTCCAACGAAGAACCGCCTCTCTTAACAGTCACATACTTCTCAAAGCTTGGCTCCATTAGATCCGCTTTCTTCACTGCTACGGATGTGAAACTCTTGAACTCGGTTCTTTGGTGTTGTTTCGTAGTGGAGTTAAGATCTGCAACTGCTTCAACGAGGGAGCAAGCCTTGGGAATAGATGAACTTATGGCATTGATATTAACACTCTTCTGGTGGAAATTTTGAATGTCTTCTAAAAGCAAAGCTGTGTAAGATGGTAATGATGCTGCTGCTGCTACCGCATTGTTATTGTTGTTTTCGATGTTGTTCGAGAGCAATGCTTCCGGACTGAAATCGAAATCATGGGATTTCCTCAATGATCTGCTGCGGCTCACAATTTGAGGCTTAGGCAAATCAGTTCCAGACGACAACACTATCTTACACTCTTACACTGCCTCTTGTTGCTCTTTGGTGACACGGCTCGGGCTTACGCTTCTGCGGATAGGAGTTTGAGTACCGGTTTTGGCATTCGTCCCAGGATTCAACTTCTGAAACAGAAACATTATAAAAATTCACTTCAACAAATACATAATACTTGATTGGATTCAAACATCTGAAACATAAACATTAGAAACATTCATTCAAACAATACCAAACACTTGGATTCGATTCATTACGATCTAGTAAGAATTCATACCTCAGCCACCAAATTTGCAGATTCTTTAATCAATCCCTGACTTTAATTTTCTCTGTTCATCACCCTCTTGTTGCAATTGGTGTTACCACTTACCAGATCCCAATTTATCCAAACCGATCCGAAAAATACAAAATATCAGAAATGAATATTAAATTCTATACCCGATTAACCGAAAATCCGAAAAAAACTGATCGGTTCAGGTTCGGATATCCGAACGCCCATGGCTAGTCTATAGGATAAAATCGTCTGAAAAACATGTCAAATGTTACTTGCTTAATTTCATCAAACCCATAGCCATATTCTTCACAATTTATTGAAAATTGGTCAGTGAATTGTCCCTTCTTTTTTTTCGGTTGAATTGTTTTCCATTGTTTTTGGTGTCTTAACTTCGCATTGGTTTAGGGTTTTTTATTTTTTTCACTGAAAAGCATTATGCGATTAATAACCAAAAATTATTTGTTACAAATTCAAAGGAAAAACTGTAGGACCAAAATTTACACTACAGACAGGAAAGATTTAATCACAGTAATATGTAAATAAACAGTTTAAGGAACAGACGATTTATAAACGATAAAGCAATACAAGATCTGAGGAGGCGAGATAAATCTCTTTCCTTAACTCTAAGAATCTCCCGTAGTGTGACGGGGTTTTATAGATCCATGAGTCCCAGGATACAACCAAAGTTTAACTGAATCATCAACACCATGATTCATGTCTATCGACCATTATTCTACGATACTCTCGAAATTAAAACTTACTCTAAGCAGTAGGGAATTGAAGAAACGATTGCTAGAACTTTTAGTAAGTGTTTTTTGTGTATCAGAGGATGATTTTTTAGGTGAAAATCGTGTTGTATATATAGGAGAGAGGCTAGGGTTTTTCCATGACAGAAAAGGAATATTTCTAGAATAACCTAGGCGGCTGCGAATTTTTAAGTCGGCCCGCTGGGTATCGATCGATACCAAGGGGTATCGATCGATACCTCAAAAAGTCCACGGGCCCAATCAAGGCCCAAGATGCGAACGTCGCACGTATGGCTTTTCTTCTCTCATGTTGTTCGTTTAAGACACAACCATTCCAACATATATACACGAGAAAACATTTCTCGGTTAATGAAAACATTTCATTAGAAAGAGCTTAACTCATTTCTTTTCACACTAACACAATTTTATCAAACCCTCAGGCTTTGACAAAAAATTAGTTCCAACAATCCCCCACATGAATAGAAATGACTCTAGAACATATGAAAATTGTACAGACTAGACTTTACTAGACATACTTGACTAGACTCATCTAGACGTAGACAGACTTTCGAGAGTATACGAAAATGTAACTGTCACTGAATGGTAGCGTTTTTCAGCTTTGAACCAAACAATTTTAATATCTGTTGCGTTTACTCGGCCAGGAGGTGAACATGATGTCTTGAACCACCCGGATTTTGATGTAAACTGATACAACAGATATCGCACAGCGACATTTTCTCGTAGAACTTTGTTCTCTATTGGGTTCATTTTGGCCTTGAACATTCCTGGTATTCGTGAGTGAATTTGGAGAATATAGCCTTTTCCTTCATTCTCCTAGAAACGGCCCCATTTCACACTTCACAAGGTGATATTTTATTAGCTTGTTTTCAGAAGTGTCCTGTCACACTCCACTATCTACACAGCTATGCAATCATTAAAAGCCAACGCTTATCCTCACTATCCACAGGTAGCACTGTTTTATCATCCTAGGAACTGGGCAGAGACATAGTCTCACAGTGCTCAACTCGAATCAGTTTAATTTTGTTTCCCTTTGAACCTAGATCTTGGGATCTCCAGTCACATAGGTTGGGTATCTGTCAAACGTCATCTTTTTCTATAGGCTTTAAACCCGTTCCTTTTGATGATTTAACAAACTTGATCTCGGGGCTAACTTTTTGGGAAACAGATCCGCTAAGTTATCAGCCGTTGTGAGATCAGTTGTCTAAATGGTCTTATATCATTCTCGAGATTTGCCATTTTATAACTTACTCAGTGCCTGAGAGATAGCTCACTAACTCTCACAGTGTACACATAAAGTTGGCACTGGTTTTTTCCCACATCGGGATATCTTCCACAAAGTTTCGAAGCCATTCTGCTTCCTTTGCAGCTTTATCTAAAGCTATAAACTTTGACTCCTTGGTTAATTAGGCCAAGAGTGTTTGTTTGGAAGATTTCCAGGATACTGCTGCACCACCAAGAAAAACTATTATCCACTTATAATATCTATCAGGTTTACTAGGCCAAAAGGTGAACATAATGTCTTGAACCCCCAGACTTTGATGTAAAACGAGACGCATTATAACGATGGATAATTCAACATTCTATTTGTGGTTTTCCACAGAGTATGACCTGGATTACTCATGTAGCGACTTATTTACTGAATGCGCCAAATCGGATCTAGTACGATTCATCAAGTACGTTAGACTTCCGATAATTCTTGCATACATCACTTGTGATACAACTTTATCACAATTAGAGTTATTGCAAACTTGTTTGAGTAGTTCTCAAAACATTCTAGGATCTTGAGACAAGATTATCCACTAATATTATGTCTATCAAACTTCCCACTAAACACTTTCTTAGTGTGTTGGATTATGTCCTTCTTGCTTCCATGATGAACGTGTCATCTTATAAACATAACAAAACGTATCCATGTGGAGTACTTTTGATGTATATCACCTTAAGTGATTTTGAAGCTATTTGACATCACTTTGTTGTCAAACTTTCCAAGCTATTGCTTAGGAGCTAACTTAAGCTCGTATAAGGACTTTGCAAGTCTACTTATTTTCTTTCCTTGTTCAGGAGTGACATAACCCTCGGGTTGTTTCATGTAAATCTCCTCTTCTAAATGGTCGTTTAGAGAGACAGATTTTACATCCATTTGATGGATTACAAGATCTCATATTGCTGTAATTCCAATCAGCATACGACTAATTTCAACTTTAGCCTCTTCTGCTTCTTTACAGAAGTACCAGAATTGCTCGATCTAGGTCCAATGCCCGTCAAGCATCGATCGATACCGAGGGGTATCGATCGATACGCATAAAAGCGTAAGAGCCCAAGAGATCAATTGCTTGCTTAGAGCTTATCCTTTACTTGGATGTCTGGTACACCATAAAGCAATTAGCACTACATTGTGTGCATATTCAATGAAGATACAATCCACCGTTTTTGGTCCGATTGTCAGCTTCTTAGGTGGTTGCTAGGCACCCCCACACTTTCATGTATTTGTATAAAAACACATTACTTTTCCAAAGTTCGCATGAAACATTTCCAATGACTTTGTGTAGTATTTAGTTCAGGATATAACTTGTGGTAAGCAATGCTTCCCCCCCACATTTCTGGACTAACCCAGATTTTTTAGGAATAATGAGTTCATCAAATAATTCGGTAATTTGTTATGAGACTCCATTAGATTCCAGTGAATAGGGATCAATCGTTTGATGGATAATACCATGCTCATGTCCTCTATCACTTCAAACTATGTTGATAGTTCTTTCGAGTTGGTTTTCAACCTCGAGTTTAAACTCCTTGAGTTTTCCAAGGTCTCGTATTTGCTTCTTAGCAAATAGACATAACTATATTTCGTACAATCCTCAATGAAAATCACAAAATATTTTTCACCACCTTTTGTAAAAGTCAAACCAAGAGGTTCGCTCGATTGTGGTGTTTTAGTGAGTTTGGTTAGAACGCAAACCTCACACTCATCTTTGCTTATTTTGTATTTCAGAATCTCATTCAATCTACGCATAGATTCGAATATAATGTGACTGAAACATTCAGATCAAATACTAAGAGATTATGTACCATAAGCAAATGATTCTTTCTCATTTAATGTCAACACCATTGGTTACATTGATTTTAAGTCCGACTGTCTCAACGTTAATTTGGACCAGTCTGTCCTTAATATAGACAACATTATTTGTCAATACATGCTTAATTAGCATTGTGCCCTAAATAAGATTTTTATGCATCTTTAGCACATGGTTTACATTAGTGAGAGTGAGCTTCTTTGAAAAGTCAATTTCAGCACTATGAATAAATTCTTGTCATTATTTATGGTAGGAGGGAAACATTCCCATATCAACGCATATATGAGCTATTACATTGGTATAATACCACCACTCATTTGGGTTATGCTTAACCATATTGACTCCGAGGATGACATTACTCATGTCTATCTCGACTAAATTGGCTTCAACCATTCCATTATTTTTTTACACCACCAGATCTAACAATGATCACATCGGTGTTGTTAGTCATATTGAAATTTGATTTTGTTCAAGAGAATCAAACCAAATTAATATACTAACCAATACTCAACTCTCAAGTTAAATGGTAAAATTAAATTCAATTTCTAGAATTTAATAAACTTAATACAATATCGAATTGTATTAGTATTCTTGAACTCATATCAAGAATCGCAAGAGGCCTGTTGAGTATCGATCGATACCAATGAGTATCGATCGATACCTCAAAAGTCCAATGATTTAATTATTCGATTAAATCAGCCTCCAATATTTAATTGAACTTCAATTAATTATTCCAAAATTCGCAAATTTTTTTTGGACACATAATATTGAGCTACACGTCTTTAAATTTTGTCCAAGGCTTTATCTTTACTCCGCAGTAGAAAGATGTATCAATATCTCGTGCAATCGTCTATGAATGCCATGAAATATTTATTGCCTCCTCTGGTTTGAATATATTTCAAATCACATAACTCTGTGTGAATTAAACCTAGAGGTTCTGTTGTTCTTTGAACGCTGGGTGATGGCGTTTTAGTGAGTTTGGCTTGGACACAAACCTCACATTTGTCTTTGCTTAATTTGCATTTAGGAATCATGTTCATGTTCATTAATCTACTCATAGATTTGAAATTAACATGTCCTAATCGTTCATGCCAAATATTAAAAGACTTAGCGAGATAAGCAAATGGTTTCTTATCATTAATCTTAGGGTTCTACGAGGTGGATGCCTCGGTTACATTATCCTTTAGGATTACTTTCTCAACAGATATCTTACACAGATTATCACATATAGAACCCTTACCCAAATACATCCCAAATTTCGTTAGGATTAGCTTATCACCTTCCAGCTTCACAGAGAATCCATGCTTACTTATAAGCGATCCAGAGATCAGATTCTTGCGCATATCTGGTACATGGATGACGTTCGTGAGAACTAGTTCCTGTCCAGAGGTGAGCTTCAGAACAACCTTCCCGTGACCATCAACTGTCGACGAGGCGGAATTTCTCATCAAGAGTTTATCACCACTCTTGTTCTTCGTGTATGTCGAGAACATCTCGCGATCCATACAGATGTGTCTGGTTGCACCACTGTCAAACCACCAAGTCTTTGGATGGCTCTCTGCAACATTGGCCTCAGTGGCCACAACACACATGTCAGCTTCTGTCAAGTTCGCTTGAGCTTTCACTGTTTTGATCAGACTCGTAGTCGTTTGATCCACTTTGTCACTGGTTTTCTCCATAGTTCCAGAGTTGTTGTCAACGTTGTTTGTCATTTTAAGCTAATGAGAACACAACTTTTCAGTTAGTACCGATATATAAACTCAAGAATCGCAATTCTAATATCGAACTGAATTGCATTGGTGTCGATCGATACTCCATGGTATCGATCGATACACATTCAATGTCTATTGATGCACCCGTATGGTGTCGATCGATGCACCGTAGGTGTCGATCGATGCTCGATGCACATACCGTGTTAATCGAAGCATCTTGGTGTCGATCGATACACATTGAGTGTCGATCGATACACCCTGGGTTCCGATTGATGCTCGATGCACATACTGTGTCATTCGAAGCAACCTGGTATCGATCGATACACGCTCAGTGTCGATCGATATACCCTGGGTGTCGAACGATACAAGTGAATTTCACAGGATCGATCATAGCACCAGTGTCGATCGATACCTGTGTCTTATACACAGTATCGATCGACATAGACCAACTTGGTCGATGCAAAGTATCGATCGATACACTGAGGTGCCGACCGATGCACTGTTTGCATGGTATCGATCGATACACTTAAGTGTCGACCGATACAATTTAGTCCAATATCGACCGATACCATAGGGTGTCGATCGATACTCACAAGGCCTCGATCTGAATCGAACCTATCAAGAACAGATGTGTGTTCGTTGATTATACCGTTCTTTAATCGCAATTAAAGACGGTTTTTTTAGAAGATGTTTAAGCAGATCTGCTTCTACTACACGTTTCAAGTTGCTAAACAGCTGTTTGATTAACGTTTGAGTATCACTAGCAGAAGAACATCTTCTTAAAAAATAGAGAGAGATGAAGATTGCCTCTACTACACGTTTTAATTTGCTAAAAGCTTTTTGACAACGTTTGAGTATCATCAGCAGTAGAAGAATCGTTTAAAAACCGTTTGAAAACGTTTATTTACTCGTGATTAAAGATCCAATTGAAGTATTAAAACAGAAATTGGATCTTCTTAGAGTTAAGATTGTAGGACCAAAATTTACACTACAGACAGGAAAGATTTAATCACAGTAATATGTAAATAAACAGTTTAAGGAACAGACGATTTATAAACGATAAAGCAATACAAGATCTGAGGAGGCGAGATAAATCTCTTTCCTTAACTCTAAGAATCTCCCGTAGTGTGACGGGGTTTTATAGATCCATGAGTCCCAGGATACAACCAAAGTTTAACTGAATCATCAACACCATGATTCATGTCTATCGACCATTATTCTACGATACTCTCGAAATTAAAACTTACTCTAAGCAGTAGGGAATTGAAGAAACGATTGCTAGAACTTTTAGTAAGTGTTTTTTGTGTATCAGAGGATGATTTTTTAGGTGAAAATCGTGTTGTATATATAGGAGAGAGGCTAGGGTTTTTCCATGACAGAAAAGGAATATTTCTAGAATAACCTAGGTGGCTGCGAATTTTTAAGTCGGCCCGCTGGGTATCGATCGATACCAAGGGGTATCGATCGATACCTCAAAAAGTCCACGGGCCCAATCAAGGCCCAAGATGCGAACGTCGCACGTATGGCTTTTCTTCTCTCATGTTGTTCGTTTAAGACACAACCATTCCAACATATATACACGAGAAAACATTTCTCGGTTAATGAAAACATTTCATTAGAAAGAGCTTAACTCATTTCTTTTCACACTAACACAATTTTATCAAACCCTCAGGCTTTGACAAAAAATTAGTTCCAACAAAAACAAGAGCCTAAGCTCAACAAGCAGAGAGAGCATCGACTCTTAAGGGAAAGAGAAATTAGATGCTCCGTGTTGCCTCTTGACGCAGGCGGTCATGCAGCCACGATGGACCTCCCATGGCCAAATACGATTGAAAACGTCCATCTCTCATCACGCTCTTGGATATATCTCGAGCAATGGAGTTGGATTTTTGTCTTTCCAATTCGAACTCACATCTCTGAAAATTACCGCGTAGCATATTAATGTATTCACTGAATGCTCTAAATCGCGGCCATGTTGCTGGGTTGGAAATGATTTCAATTGCAGCAATCAAATCAGAGGCTATAACAATGTCGGATAACTGTAAATCCCGAGCACTTTGCATAGTCCATATAATGGTTCTGAGCTCAGCCGTAATGCGATCCGGTGAATGCGTAAAGGCTTCTCTTGCGTGGTATAACACTGACCCAGAATCATTACGAGCAATCCAAGCTCCACCACTGTGAAGTTGTGAATTTCTCCAGTTCGCATTGACATTACATTTCACCATACCTCGTATTGGAGGACACCAATGTTCTCCTAGCATATTTATGTTGGCTCCGGTGGGTGATACCTCAGTACTCTGGTTATTGAGCTCATTCCATAGTTTAGATTCATCGATAGCTCGGTGTGAATTCAGATGTGGTGCTTCTTGATGATTTGCGTAGAGAATCGCATTCCGGTTCTTCCATATATTCCAAAAAATCCATGGAATTGTCTGTCTCATGGTTTTGGGCAGCATCTGATCTTCCATTAAATCCAGGATATGTGCGACAGCTTCTGGAAGAGAGGACCCCGAGATAGGCAAAGAAAGAGGTATATTTGCCAAGGAAATGATATGTCTCGCCGTGCTGCACTCAAAAAGCACATGTTTGATCGATTATGTATCTTGTTGACAGAGCTTGCATATGTCATCAACGTGAAGTCCTCTTGATCTTAATCTTTCCGCTACCGCCAAAGCACCTGACACAGCTCTCCAAAGGAAGAGTTTTATTTTCGGAGTTGTTGCTAGTTTCCAGATCCTCCGTTTAACCCCGATCTCCATATCCTCAATTGTTGTTCTTGTCGGTCTTGGAATGGAAGGATGGCTTGATAAAAACCAGAAACCGCTCTTCACTGTGTAAGAACCATGAGCAGTGTATGCCGAAACAAACTTATCAGTTACAGCTCTTGTGGATATATTTCGAATGCGAATTACATCAGCTGGGGGAAACAGCTCGTGTAATTTGTATTCATCCCACGTTCCATTGGCGGAGATCAAATGGGAAACCCTAAGATTCAGATCAAAGCTACGTTGCTTATTCATAGGTCTTCTTGGGTTTTCATCCATAATCCAACTATCCGACCACACCTTTGTATTCCTTCCATTCCCGATAGATTTGATCAAACCACGCAACAGCAGCTCCCTGCCATGTAAGATACTACGCCACGCATACGAAGGGCGATAACCTTTTCCGCAGTCCAGAATACATGTCGAGGAGAAATATCTTCCTTTGTAGACCTGTGCAATCAGCGAGCTAGGCTCGTTATATATTCTCCACGCTTGCTTTGCCAAGAGAGCTTGATTAAAATCACCTATATCTCTGAAACCCAAACCTCCATCAGACTTAGATTTGCACATCTCTTTCCATGAAACCCAGTGAATTTTGCGTTTCTTCTCCACTGCGCTCCACCAAAATTCAGTCATTGCGCTGGTGATCTTCTGACATTGGTGTTTCGTAAGCCTAAAACAAGTCATCGCATACACCGGTAAAGCCATAGCAATAGACTTAAGGAGTACCTCCTTTCCCCCGAGAGAAAGCGTTTTGGCATACCATCCTTTGAGTCTTTTACTGAGCTTATCACCAATGAAAGCTAGGAGCTGTTGTTTTGAACCACTAAAATATTCCGGTAATCCCAGATACGAGCCTACTCCTCCTATAATTTCAATCCCCAGGTATTCCGATATCAATTTTGAGAAGAAAGGGTCAATTGCAGCCCCAAAAGTAACGGATGATTTCTGAAAATTTATTTCCTGTTCCGAAGCAGAGCCATATAATCTCAAGCATTTCAAAAACTCTGAACATTCAGGTAGGGAAGCCCGACACAAGAAGAGGCTGTCATCCGCGAAGAGAAGATGTTGAACAGATGGGCATTTTTTCGAAAGTTTCATTCCTGAGATCTTACCGTCTTTCTCTGCTTTATTCATGACATGAACAAGGGCTTCTGCGCAAAGAATGAATAAAAAAGGAGAGAGAGGGTCTCCTTGTCTTATGCCTCTTTCAGAGACAATATGACCATGAGCTTTGCCATTGAGTAAAACCGTGTAGGAAACAGAACGAATGCAACTCATGATCCAAATAACCCATTTACGATCAAAACCCATACGCAAGAGTAGCTCCTCTAGAAAATTCCATTCAACCCGATCGTAAGCTTTTGACATATCCGTCTTGATGGCAATGAAGTCCTCTTTGCAGTTTGGGTTAGTTCGTAAACCATGAATCATCTCATGAGTGATAAGTAAATTATCAGAAATCAATCTCCCTGCTATAAATGCTCCTTGAGTTTGAGAGACAAGACGTGTAAGGAACCTTTTGAGTCGTGTGCACAGAATCTTTGATACGATTTTGTAGCTGACCGAACATAGACTAATTGGTCTTAGATCTGTCATTACTGAGGCATTTGGTTTCTTAGGAAGAAGACATATTTGTGTGAAGTTCCAGTCTTCCGGTAAGCTGCTACATTCAAAAAATTTCTTCACCTCTACTACGATTTGCGGGCCTGTGATACTCCAAAAGCTTTGGAAAAATTTGCTTGTCATTCCATCTGAACCAGGTGCGCTATCACTCTTTATTCCTTTCACAGCTCGCTTTATCTCTGCTTCAGTCACTGGCTTGGTTAATTCATGGTTCATCTGATCTGTCACTCTCGGCTCAAATCCTTGTAACAACTCCGTTGCAGGCTCTGGGTGAGAAGAAAGAAAGATATTTTGAAAGTATTTGCAGGCAATATCAGCCTTGGCTTCCTCCGAAAAATGCTCCACTCCATCAGAATCTTTTAGGGAAGTGATATTATTTTGCATACGCCTTGCTTTAACACTTCCGTGAAAAAACTTCGTGTTTTTATCCCCAACCACAAGCCATTTTTCTTTACTCTTCTCTTGCCAGAAAATCTCTTCATCATGACAGGCTTTTAAAAGGCCAGTTTTCAGCTCCTCCATACGGTTCATGTTTGGGCAAATTTTCGATGATTCCATATCCAAGTCATATTGTAGCTTTTGTATTTGGATCTTTGAATTCGGAGAAGAGCTTCTCTTCCATTCAGCTAATTCCTGACGCACATCTTTAATGCGATGAGAGAGAAGCAACTGATTTGCTTGTTGTTGCTTGTTCCAGCCTCTACGGACTACTTCAAGCACTTCTGGGCACTACAAGAAATTCGCGTATTATTAGCGCCTGGAAAACGCTATCTTACAAATACATAGCGTTTAAAAAAGCGCTCTATCATCGACCGCGATAATAGGTCGGACACTTTAGATAACGTTTTTTATGCACGCTATGGTTATTGTATATACAATAACGCTTTTTTATATGCGATCTATAAGAATACGATAGCAATTATTTAGTGTTATTTATTTTTATGTTACAACATAACCAAAACGTTATGTATTATTTTAAAATAGCATAACCAAAATGTTATGTATTATTTTAAAATAGCATAACCAAAATGATATGTATTTTTATGTTACAGCTTTTATTTTATGCATATATAAAATTATAAATACTTCAAATGTAACAAACTAAAGACAACTTTATAATTGTAAATATTACATTGTTAAAATCTAAACCACACAAAGAGTTCAATATTACATTAAACTAAACCACACAAAGAGTTCAATATTACATTAAACTAAACCATAAATCCAGCCAATAGCACACAAGTACGTTCATAGACAAATTTCACCACAAACTCACATAAAAATAAGTGTCTCATTAGGCCATGCCACTGTTGTACCTAAAGCATCGGCAACGCATTCCACTTCTGAATTTGGTCTCCAAACTTTGGCATTTCCATTCTTAATAACTTCTACCCATACTTTGCTAGCATTAGGACCTAAGGGTACAAAGTGGATCATCTCTTCCGGATTGGTTGAAGCGACTCTACCTTCTGCAACGATCTCTCCTGAGTTTTCACTATCCAACAGCATGCAATTCTTCTTCTTACCACCTGATAAGCTGTTATCGATGTTGTAACTTACACTCTACCACTCACAAACAAAATTTAACAATCATAAGGACAACTCAAACACAGGATCATATAGAATTTCAGAAAATAACTTAAATTATAGTAATAGAATTATACCGCAGGTGATTATGCTTTTGGTGATGCTCGTCTTGAAGGTGGAGTACTCAAGTGTGTCTTCTGAATAGGCCAGACAACATACTCATGAAGTGTGTTACCCATCAAATACATTTCACTAGTAGGTCTCCACAGATAAGCATCTTTCTTCACCACCTTTTCAACCTTCAGCAGTGTAGCATTCGGACCTATAGGAATATTGTTGACCTTCTCTTGCGGATCAGTTGAACACATACGACCCTCAGCAACTACTACATCCTCCATATTCCAATCATACATAATGATTCTATCAAGTGATGCCTAAGTCATAAAAAACACATATATTAGAACATATCAAATATAACTTTATACAAATTCGTTACGATAAAGGTAGAATCAAAACATTACCGATGAACCAGAAGTTTGGTTTGCAGTTGGGGAGTCTAGCTCACTGTCCAAAATGATTCTATCAGCTGGCCGTGCTATTTTGGTTCCCACAACTTGACCAAGTGATACAACTGTTGCTGTTGGCCTCCAGACATATGCATCTTCTTTTGATACAGACTTTACAATGACAGCTGTTGCATTAGGACCAATTGGAATACGACCAACCTTGTACATTGGTTCAGCTGAGAAGTACTCTCCTTCACCAACAACAACGTCTTCCATTGAGCACCAATCCAGTAGTTGACACCTAAGAACTTCCTGGGTTGCATTACTAACGAACTCCGATGCGGAAACATCATCAGGCTGTTCTCAGAAGAGTAAAGCGAATTGTAAAAGCATAAAAAGTAAAATCATAAAGCACATGAGTTAAAGATTAACTAACCTTCTTCCCTTTAGCCAAGTGACGAACTTGGTTTTGCAGAGTTTCCATCTGGTTAACCAATTCCGCATGTTTTTGTTCAAGCTTATGCACATGTGCATCTCTAGCCTGAAGGAATGCTAGCTTTGTTGCAGTAACCCCTATGCCCATCCCTCTAAGCCTTCCAGGTTTGTCTCGTCCTAACACCTGACTCACAGCGTCCTCTCTGATGTTAGTGCTAGATGTAGATGCCATTTCACTATCAATGGATTTTATTTGATCCTGACACAAATGGTTCAACAGAGTTAGTGTGAGCTATACAAATAAACATTACATACATTAAAACAAACACATCACTTACAATAGTATCAGCAAATTCTGGTCTCACAGGTCTCCCATCTGAATGAGTGTGTCCTGCTATCCATACTTTGCTCCTACTTACCTTGCTAGGGTCTGCGCTTTTTTTCTTCTGCAAGTAACAAAGTAGCATTAGCTATGCGAGTAAATACACATGACAAATACATACCATATCATGAGCTAGTCGAATCATTCCTTTACGGCTGGTGGTGTGTGGAATCTGCGCCTTCCTTAGTTCCCTGAATTTGTCACTTACAACCTACATAAAGAAGCCCACAGTCATTAATTTTAAAAATTCAAAAAGAAACATGAATCTAGCAATAAAGAGTTGGAATACACCACCTTAAAATCCTCATTAGTCTTACACTTAACCCAATTTTTCCATGATGTCCCAGATTGGATGTTACTTGGTTTTAGCTGCACAACTTGTTTCTTACTCGCTTTTCTGACTTGAGAGAGAAGCCTAGACTTAGATGACCGCCACAAAAAACCCATCTGCCTGAAAACAACATCTTTTTGCCATTCCTCAGTCAAATTAAACCTTCCCTACAATAGTATTCGAAGTTAAACATTAGTATGCTAGGTAACAGATTCTTATAAGAAGTAATTCAGCAAAAAAATATAGAAACTACCTGGATTTCCTCCCACATTATATCTTTTATTGAACTATCCAGGTGCCTCCAGTCGTCAAGAATGACTGGCACATGCTCTCTCACCAGAGGACCGAGGAAAGACGAAAGAGATATTGAACCTTTACCCACATGTTCACCAAGAGAATTGAATTCGACTTCAACCTTATCTTCATGGTGTTTAGCAACACCACGCATCTTAGTTGGCCCTCTGGTTTTCCTTTTCTTGGTTTTTGGTTCAAGGGTCTGAGCTTCTCCAGTTTCTTCATGTTGCGTCTGGGAGAGAGGTTCCTTTTCATTGTCATGCTTCCCTGCTTCCTCTTCAGTAGGCTGCTTCTCTGCTTCATCTTCAGTGGGCTGCTTCTCTGCTTCCTCTTCAGTAGGTTGCTTCTCTGCTTCCTCTTCAGTGGACTGCTTCTCTGATTCCTCTCCATTGTCATGCTTATCTACTTCTTCTCCTTTGTCTTTCTTCTCTTCTTCATATTCACTATGTTGCTTATCTCTTCTCCTTCTGATTCTATGTTCTCCAAAGCTTCTTCATCGTTTTCAATCTGCTTGTTAGAGGCATGAGTAACATTCTTAGTGCGTCTGGTGATCAACTTTCCAGGGACTGGTGAGATGCCTAGCTGACGGTTACTGCGTCTTGGAATGACTTGTTGCACTTTCGACGACATTTTCATACACCTGAAACACAACTGAATGTTCAAAAAATTCATAGAGAGATAAAAATATCAAGGCAAACTACCACAATATACTAAGCCTAGCCCTATTAATCTAAAACTAAAACCCCTTCACAATCTTCTCTATCAAAGAAACTCTCGTCATCAGAAGACTCGTTCCCCAAATCTTCACTCTGCGGAAAGGATAGAGGAGCAACAACAAAATCTTCTTCTGTCTCTAGCTCATGATACCCTCTTGGTGGCGCCCTCATCACTACAGACCAACTTGATGAATCATCATCTCTGGAATAGAAAACTTGTTTCGCCTGTGATGCTAAAATATATGGATCTTGGAGATACGCAGATTGGTTGACCTTGAGATTCACAAGTGTAAATCCTTCTTCTACTTTTACCCCATTTCTTTTGTTGGCCCACTTACACTTGAATAGTGGAACCTGAAATATGTGGTAATCTACCATAATAATCTGTTGTATAACTCCATAGTACACAACCATATCGGCCATATGTCTATTATCTCTGGCACTGGCTCTACACATGCTAAAAGCTTCGTAAGTTACTCCACTGTTTTGAGTCTTACGCAATACATCCTCGGTGTGAAATATGTTTGAGCTATATTCCTAGGTCCATAAGCCAACCATCTCAGTTTCTCAGAATGATCATCTGAGTTAGAAGGGATCTACAACCACAATATATATAAGAAAGTAAAGTTAGTGTTATATAAATATAATGACTTTTAGATTCGTGTTATATAATATCTAACCTTCTCTTTTACCCATTGTGAGAATATATCTGCATGAACTTTCCATAAAAGAGTTTCACTTCTACGGCATTTGACATCCACTGCTTGCAATTCCTCCAAATGCAAACTGTTATAAAATATCAGAGGTTAGTTTGATCGAGAAGTATAAGTTAAAAGATAAGAGAAGGGTATAAACTTACTCTACATATGGATTCATCACTGCCATGTTCATTAGAACATACCGATGAGCTATGTCTCGCTCTTTATCACTTAATTCAACTTGAGCAGCCTTCTGGAATGGGCGTCCTTCAAGAATGTGGTCAGATGACTCAACATCTTCATTACGGTTAACTAGTTCTTGAACCGGAACAGAATTTTGTAGAAACTCCATGCAGAATGCAACACACTCTCCAGCCAGATAACCTTCAGCCATACACGCTTCTGGCCTAGCATAGTTTTTAACATATGCCTTTAGCGTTTTCATGTACCTATAGCTCAACCAGAAAAGCAGATAATATGTTAGTCAACTATTGCAAACAACTCAACCAAGAAAGAGAACCAAAGTAAATTAAAAAGGTTAATACCTTTCAAAGGGGTACATCCATCTGAAGTGGACAGGTCCTCCCAAACGAGCCTCCCTTGCTAGATGTATTGGAAGATGGAACATAATATCGAAAAGGGATGGAGGAAAATATCTTTCTAACTGGCAGAATGTCTCTACACACTCAGCCTCCAGTAATATTAGCTTTTCTGTATCAACAACTCTCTGACACAACCTGTTAAAGAAACTACACAGTCTAATCACTGCAATCCTAGGTCCATTTGGGAGCAGTCCTCTCAAAGCAACTAGTAGCAGATTCTGGAGAAGCACATGATGATCGTGAGACTTCAATACACCAATCATAGGAGGATCCATAGAAACACAGTTCGATATATTTGCAGAATAGCCATCAGGCCCTCTAAATAAACTTAGCCTCCTGCAAAACTTTCTTTTCTCATCCTTCGTCAGCCAATAAGCAGCTGGAGGTAAATAAGTTCTCTTACCTCCTTCCTGAATATGCAACTTGTGTCTAATCCCCATGTCTTCTAGATCTTTCCTTGCTTTCAACCCATCTTTTGACTTAGCAGATTGCATCAACATTGCCAAGATAGCATCAGAAACGTTCTTCTCCACATGCATGACATCTATATTGTGACGAACCGGCATATCCTAACACAGAAGATGAAAATTTAGTAGAAATTATATGCAACTATATAGAAGTAAGCTACTATATTAAAATTTAAAATCAAAAGTACATACCTTCCAGTAAGGTAAATCGAAAAGGATGGACATTTTCTTCCACCTCCAATTATCACTGTCTTCTTCATATTCATCATTTGACAGCTCCTCTTCTTGACATATAGCTTTTCTTTTCTTTTTCCCCTTTTTCTCTATAACTTTACCAAACTCATTTCTAAAATCCTTAAGCATCTCACAAATTTCTACTCCACTTTGAATTCGATTTGCACTTCCTCTCTCAACAGTGTTATCAAACCACTTCTTTTTCATATGTAATGATGATCAGGTTTGAGCCTCTTTCTGTTGCCCAAATACACATGCTTACGATTGTGTTTCAACCACCTAAATGGTGTATCTTTTCCACACACGTTACACGCCTGCTTCCCTTTCACCTGCTAACACTGTATCTCTCGGCCGATGACACAAATTCCTACAATCTATGCAGGGACATAACATGGCACTTGGATTACCCAAGCACCTTGCTGATGCATGAACAAAATTACTTGCTCATGTCTCGTACTCAAGGCTAGCCCTGAAAGTAAACAGAAAAAAACAAATTACAAGTTCAGTAGATTTCTCCAAAACAATTCTACTTAACTAAGAAATGAAAAGAACAAACAATGCCATACCTTGGAAGCCAGACCCAAGATTTTTCCATGTTACAAAAATACCACAGCTCCACGACCAAGTGTACATACACTCAAATTAAAGCATATTAATCAAAAACACTCAATCAACAACACTTAAGAAAACAAGCATCGTGTGTATGAACTTCCCTTATTTCTGATAGATAATTACTCACCAACTAAATTTATATACTCCTCTGTTGAATGCGAACTTCAAAACCCTAACACTTGCCTCTGTTACAGAAATCGAGTTCTGAAACCCACAGTTATCTGCAAAATTAGAGCGTCGATTATAACTCGAGTTTTGAAACCCACAATAAGCTTAAATTGTGAGACGAATGAACCCTAAATCGATGACTCTTACAAAAACAATAGATCTAAAACACAGATTATAAGTAAACATACCTTGAGCCTAATCGAACCGTCAAATCTGTCTGCGAAACACCAAAATAAACGAATCGGGTCAATACTAAACATGTAAGAACCTTAGATCCATGTATATCTGTATCAATTACCAAATATCTCACCTTCAATGTAGCAATCTTCCCAGAAAACCCTCTGCGTCGACTTCGATAATTCCAATGCAGATGATAAATCCTGAGATTGGGGTTTACGTTTGGACAGTAAAACTGAGAAATCGAGTTTCAGAGTGAGAAATCGAGTTTCAGAGTGAGAAATCGAGTTTCAGAGTGAGAAATCGAAAGGGATATAGAGTTTCATAGTGCTCAGGAACGGCTTGAACAAAGAGAGAAAGAGTGTGAAATCTGAGTTGTGCGTGTGGGAAATTTTTTTGGGAAAACCAATTTTCAATTTTTTTGGCTAAATCACGCGGTGACTTAAAATTTTTAGTCCCGCTTAACAATTTCACAAGCGCCAAACACTAACAATTTCAATAATAAATTTATTTTTGTTATATAAATTGTTACACAAATACTAATAATTATATAACAAAAAACTATATAACAAATGTTGTGAAACCCTAAACCCTAAACATTAGTTTGTAGGGTTTGTATGTTTGTAATAATTTTTGCAATGATTCTCCAATCATTGACAATCATTTTAATTTTCATTTGGTAAATTGACAACATAACATAAATAGTTTATACCCTAAATGAACATAATCTATACCCTAAACACTAACTAAATAAAATCATTAATAAACACTTAATTCTTTCTTTTGGTTTTATCTTTAAATTTTATTTTATACATATAATTTGAAGACAAAATTTTATTATATATTCTATTGTTATTTTGAAAATTACAAAGAAATTATACCCTATACCCTAAACCCTATACACTAACTCAAACTGTATGCCCTAAACCCTAAATCAAATATCCACTAACTTTTCTTTTTAATTTTGAATTTGTAATAATTTGTTATAATTTTTAATTAAGAAATATGAAAAAATATCTTACAAGTGAAAATTCTTATACCCTATATCAAACACTCATTGATCCATAACAAATTATTATATTTTTTTATTGTGTAAAATTAATTCTTGGTATCAATATATATTATGATACAATCCTTTAACATTTTCTTTAAGATATCCAATGAGTATACGTGTTATGTGTTAATTCATCTTACTCATGTAAGATTTTCTCCAATTGTGATGTTGCAGGTGATAATTTATCAAATTTAGTCAGTGCTCTCAGTAGTGCATTTCATTCGAGACCCTCCTTCTCCGTTTCTTTGCTTCCTAATTTTTGAATTGTGTTGTTCACAATGTATAAAACCAAAGTTGACAGAGGAGAACATAAGTTTGGTTTAGTATATTCCAATAAGACCGACCAGCATAATGCATCATGAAAATATGGTTTATTCTTTCTTTAATGTGAGTGGAGTTAAGCACATGCAACAACTCAAAAGAAAGATTTGATATGAGCTGCAAGAGGAGCTGCTCCTGAAAGGATTAGACGCAATCCTCCCTTTCTTCATGTTACTATGTTTGCTGAAAAATGTATCATAAGGTCTCAGAAAACAGAGATTCAAATTATAAGAATTTGATTTTTGATCTAACAATGATAACACTTACTAGATGAACTCATTTTTCTCGCTGAAACAGAAACATGGATGCACCTTCACAATTTTTCAAGTACACCTGTTAATTAAAGTCAATAGGGAATGTAGTAGCAACTATTAGAGTACAGACACATATCAAATCTTCAAGCAGATATATAAAAAAAAACAAAAAGTCCAAACTTTGTTCTCTTACGCTTTCCATCCAATGTTACTAGTATGATCAATGAAGTTCAAATCCTGCGGTAAATGCGAAAATATACGCAACAAATCAAATATACAAAACACCCAACAAAAATGTCAAATCTTGTCTGAAGAATCATAACAAATACAAGATTACATTACATGTTCTCATCTTCCTAAACCCTTACCCTAACCGTAACCCTCCAATACCCTAAACACTAAATCAAATGTTTGTAAGATTGTAAATTTTATTTTAGTTAGAATTATTTATTAGATTATTTTATTAAAAATCGCCAAGACTTATAATATTATAAGATAATAAGTTTTTTATTTTTAATTCTTAGTTAGAAAATTACAAAGAAATAGTATTTCATTTCAAACCATAAACCCTATATATACCCTAAAATAATATCAAGAATTCGTTTTTTTCTAATTTTTTATTTTTATGTACAGATTATGAGACAAATTTATTGTTATTGTTAATAGAACTATAAAAAATATATTTCAATTCCTATACCCTTATACCCTAAACCCCAATCTCTACGCCCTAAACCCTAAATCAAAGACATACTAATTTTTTCTTCTTATTTTTAATTTTGTAATAGTTTTTTTATTCTACCTTATGTTCTTCGTATGAAACAATAATTTGTTGTGTTTTCTTTTTTTAATTAGAAAATATTAAAAAAATATCTTACAAGTGTGAACCCATATACCCTAAATCAAACACTCGTTATATACTCTAACTTGAGATTAACATTTCTTAAGTTAAAATTAACAAAATACAATTCGATTTACATTGTTAATATCAGATTAATAATACACACAGAGGCTTTAATTTACTAGTTAGTTAGCTTCGGTGATCTAAAAAATCAGATTAATCTCTCACATTCAATCCTTCTGATTTCTCCGTCTAGATCTCACCAGATCGACACAGTTTCCTTCTCAGAAACTCTCAACTTTCCCCGAACCATGGCTACCAAACTCCCGCTGCAAAGCAGCAACAACGTCAATGTGGGGAAGGCGCCGGCGGCATCGCGAGCCGGGAAGGGGAAGACCATCGAAGAGATGTACCAGAAGAAATCCAGAATCTCAGCTCGAGCACATCCCATATGTCACTGACTTTCTCAGTTATCCTAATCTCACACAAAAAACCTCAAAAGATCAATATTAATTCCAATTCACAGTCTACTTATAGATGATCAACAAAAACGTTCATGGATTAAACAAACCTTGGGAGAGGGTCCGTCCTTGATTTATTGGCTGCACTTAGGTAAAGATCAACATAATCACCAAATGATTTAATTGGAACTCTTTTACCATTCAGCTCCACCTTCACAGTCTTTCCCAAACATCCAGCAATATCAAATACTCTTTTACTTATTATAACGCGTGCGACAATCTTCAATATGTCATGATCAGCAACCTTCCAGGCAAAATTCTTTGTGGTATCATCTTCCAAAAACTGAGAATCACCTGATGCCAAGCCAAAATGAATCTGGCATTAAAGCTATACATACCGTAGTCATTTAGCAAAGCTATTTCCTAAATAAGCTAACATTAAGCTATAAAACCATAAGAATCCCAGTTAAAACTTGAACTAAAATCGAACAAGACAGCAAAATACAAGCCACATCTAACACAATTACACTGTATTAGAAGAAACATATGAATGAAAGCTATAAAGAACAAAAAATTTCACAACGGGCTAACAAAACAACCTTCAGGACCAAAGAATGAAATCTATAAAAAAAAACCTTGTAGAATTCGAAACGTATCAAGAGGTAACGAAGAACCCATATTATAGAAAACGAAAGCGAAGTTGAGAGGAGGAGAAGGGGGAAGGAAACCTTCGGGATTTGATTTGAATCTAGATGAAGGAGGAGGAGCAGAGGTGGAGGGAGATTGGGAGAGTCCTCGTTTCATAACAAAGTCTTAACAGAGTCGACATCGTTATTAGGGTTTAAGGTATCATGTCCGACATTGATAGACGGTGCGGAGTGACCGATGAGGATGGAAGAGACGAGATTAGGTTTGAACATAATTTTAGGGATTGCAAAGAAGAACATAAACTCAGATCGAGAGAAGAGGGAGAACGAACGAAGGGGGAGGGAGAGCAAAAAATATTTGGGGAATTTTTTCGCTAAGGGTATGAGGCGGGCACTTAAAATTTTTTGTCCCGCTCAACTTTACATAGCGTTTTAACTGTGTATATACTATTAAATAATAGGCGTGAAATCAGAAAATTAGCGCGTGAGAATTGATAGCATTTACTAATAAACAAACGCTATCTAAAATATGTGGTTTAGTCAACAATAGCATAAACAACAAAAACGCTATCTGCAACTGCCATCAATACTCAATTTTCTTGTAGTGGGGTTGTCGCACCACCGTTTATCAAAATGGAACCGTCCCATGTGATCGCGATTCTCCTTTACCAGCCACGAGATTAAGGGACGGTGGTCCGAACCGATACGTTTCAGATATTAACAATGAGTACGTGGGAATATCCTGAACCATTCTGCGTTTCCAAATGCCCTATCAAGCCGACATTGGATCCAGACTTTTTCCTTCAACCCATTTAAATCCCTGATTTCTCTTGTTCCAGCCCATGAAAAAAATTACCAGAGCTCGGAATTTCCTTGAGGCGACAGTCTCTTGCAAAGGAGCGAAAAGGAAAGAATGAAGATTCCGGTCTGATCGGACCACCAAGCTTTTCATTGTTATTCATCTGCTCATTAAAATCCCCCACTAAGAACCATGCATCCTCACGAGAGACCCCAATATCTGTAAGTCTATCCCAAATATTTTGTCTCTGTTGGCGAACGGGATCGCCATAAACAAAAGTCATAAAGAACGTCGTTGACCCCACCTTTACTTTCGTATCAATCATTCTGTTATCCGAATATAGAATATCCACTGCATAAGAATTCCTCCAAAATAGTGCCAACCCACCACTAAGACCCACTGGATTTACCAAAAAATTGTGGTCATAACCCAACGATCTTTGAGTCTTCAATCCGTGATCACTAGAGTTTTTAGTCTCTAGGAGAAACAAGAAATCCGGGAAATGCTTACGACACATTTCCTCAAGGCGTCGAACTGTCAAGTCGCTTCTCATCCCTTGACAGTTCCAACTGAGTGTTGTCATTGAGCATTGGATGGTTTCTGGTGAACCATCAAACCCTCAGATTGCTTAGATAATTTTGACATTGACTCTGTTTCTCCTTTAGCTTTCCTCTTCACTGAATTCTCCTTTACAGTCTCTGTTGGAGTTTCTTCCATAGGTAAAGGTTTGTTCATCTTTCCAGTGTTATTCCTCTTATTTCGAGACCACGAGATTCTGTTTTTCTTTGAGTTTCCACTTTTCCAACTCGAAGAAGATGAGCTAGCTTCACTAAGCCCCACACAGAAGCCATTAGCATCCGGGTTGGAAGAGCCAGGATCCACACCTATGCTTTGCTCTTGAGGCATATTATGTACCTTTTCTATAACCTCAGTAGGATTTTGGAACGGATGAGTTGAGTGGTGAAGAAGCTCCTTCTCAATAGCTGGTGGGATGTAAACATTCCGTGATACATAATCAATTTTTGGTGAAGAAGCTCCTTCTCAATAGCTACCCAAACCTTCCTCAAGGTTCTGGTGGTGAGAATTAATGTTTGTAGATGGATGATGTTTCTCCGTCAAAGTAGCATCTCCCTCATACGAACCCGTTAGACTCCGTTTCTTGTTGGTGTTTCCGGTCATTCCTTCATTGCAAGCAATATGTGAGCCTCCTATTTGGTTAATATTCAATGTAACATTTCTCTCAACCGTATGCATTGCTTGTGTTTCCTTGTTGTTGACTATTCGATCATTCCCATTATTATCAGCAATCATGGAATGATCATGAATCTGAGCGGAAACAGGTGAGATCGTAGGAGAAGCTTCAAGGCGCAAGTATGATCTTTGTGCCATAGGATCTAATTATAACTCATCTAGTGTTTTTTTCATCCTGAATTCTCGAATCTTTCGCTCAGCAGGATCCCCACTGTTCATATAAAGACGCATCTGTTCGAAAACCTCTGGTGCGACAATGTTTGGTAGTGGAGTGAATCCAGGCGGAACAGATGGAGCAAGTAACGGCATTAGTGTCGCAGCCAGGTTATTGTGATGTTGGCGTGGATGATTCCCTGGATTTCCAGCCATATTCCTCTTGTCGCCGTAGGTGTGATTTTTGTTTTTCTGACCTTGCAACAAAGGACATTTTTGTTTCTCATGAGTCAATCTTAGGCAGTGAAAACATTTCTTCATTGTCCTTTCATATTTGATATCCACAGTTGCCACTCCCCCTCTGGGTAGGTTCACAGTCTTCGTGTCACAAACTGGCGAGTCTAGATCCATAATAATTGATACTCTCACGAAATTCTGCAATATCGATTTCTCAGAGTCATATTCAATCACTTTGATGTGTCCAACATTATCCGCAATAGCCTCAATTGTCTTCAGCGTGAAGTAGTTGACTGGGATATTTTGGATCCGAATCCATACTGGCGCTGTTCTGAGGAAAGTAGGCGGAGGGCTCTCCACCCATCTGTCCATAACCAATCCCCATTCATCAAAGTCCCAGATCCCTTGCTTCATTACCATTTGAATGTCAGTTTCCAGCTCAAAGATGAACTGGAAACTATCTTTAGTTAGCGCTATCCCTTTCACCCTCATATATCTTCCAAATTCGAGACATCGACCGTAACATCCGAGCCATGTTCTGGCAGTCTGGGTTTAGTAGACGCCCCAGCAAACTTTTCTTGTTCCTCTCCACCGCGCTGTATTCTTCCTCTTCTGGTAGGTTGATTGGAGTATCCTCTTCTAACGACATTGAGTTCATGGCGTTGTTGAGCAATCCGTCCATCAGAAGTAGAAAAATTGTTTTCTCCCGGCAAAGTATTGACTTATTTGAGGTGAAGTCTTGAAAAATATCCGACGGCGTGTTAAAGAACCCTAGAAAAACAAAAGGAGACTTTGAAGGTTTGTTAGAATTTGAGTTGTTTCCCAAATTTCGGAGGAAAGATTGTTGAGATATTTGGAAAAAATCTGAGAAAGATTTGAGAGCGGCAAGGAAATATTCCTTCCGAAAGTTTGTTCCATCGTGATTGGCTATATCAAAGCCTCTAATCACAGGAGAGGGTGCTAAGCGAAAAGTTGGCATTTTACTTTTTGTATTTGTTTTTTTTACGAATTATAAAATTTATGGTTTAGGGTTTAAGTACAAAATAATGATTATCACCTGCCACATATATAAAAAGAAGGGTTTAAGCATCTTCAGATAATAGAGCCATGCAAATTTGATTTATTCATAAATCTTCGTATAATAATAATACTAGATATTCACCCGCGCGCCGGCGCGGAATTTTCTTATAAGAAAATTAATGCAATATCTTCATATCATGATCAGACCAATCGGTCCAGTTATAGCTCTAAAACCTGGATCCAGACAACAATTCAGTCCTGTTATAGCTATAAAACCCGATATTATAAAATCCGTAAAAACTCAGCAAATAACCGTGAACTGGACATATTAATCGTTGATCCAAACGGATCATGGTTATGTAATAATTCAATAAGAGGGTTTTCTTTATTGTTTTTATTGAGTCATTGAGATTTTACATTCTGGTACTTTATAATCTTCTTTCGTTTGTGAATAGTACTTTATCAAAAATAATAATAATTACTTTGTCAATTAGACATATCATTTTTAAACATATCTTAGTGATTTGTTAGTTTTTATACTTATATATATATATATATATATATGTGTGTGTGTGTGTGTATCGTGTATATATATAATTTCATTAATTGTTGATTGCGGTCGGACCGCATCGAACCGGGTTAACCTATGGACCCAGTGGCTCGAAGGACTCTTTGGTTTCAGTGGCTCGAAGGACTCTTTGGTTTGCTTCCTGTGTCGGATTTCAAAACATTTATTTAATGTATTAAAATAAATTTTATAACATAAATTTTCTTATGATTTAAGTTAGAATCATAAAATCTAACCGAATTTAAACGATTTTTTTTTATATTTTCAACTTAAAATCTCTAAAATCTAATATGATTTTTATCTTAGTTAAAATTTTAATCCACATTTAGGGAGACTGACAATTTTTGTATATATCTTTTATGGTTTTTTATATTGTATAGAAATATATAATTGTGGTATGATATGTATGATTTAAAATTTATTATTTTTGCTATCCAATTTTTCTGACCCATTTTGTAAACTTTGTTATTATCTGAATTTAGATTATTACATAATCAATCTATATATTTATGAGTGTTAAAATGTTAACCCGTTTTTTTAATCTGCCTCAAATCAGCCTATTACATTGGATCTTTTGACAAACAACCCCATAAAAGATGGCGATTATAAAAACATAACCCTAACCCGCCCATCATATTACCGTATAATATAAATATTTATTTTTTTCAATATTTGAATTTTTAAGATGATTGATTATGATAAAAAAATACAATAACATATTTTTTTATCATATGTGTTATTATGGTTAGATTATTTAAATTCGAAAATTTAGATTAAATCTTAAGTAATATCCGATTTATTATTTTTGAAGATAATAACTAATTTCTGATTTTTGGTAAATAATCTAACCTATATTTAAGAAAATCTAAAATAATATTTTTAATTTTCGGAATTAAATTTAAATATAAAATATAACCAAAATTAAAAAAATTGTGATATCAAAGGTTTAGAAGATTATGGTTTGTATTTGAAATTTTATCTCTAAAAAATGAATTTTTAATTGAACAAAATTATTCTGTTTGGAAATAGAATAGTTATCCACAAAAACTGAAATTTTAAAAGTTATCCAGGATAGGAATAGTTTTTAATGCATTTTTTCCTGTTTGGTCACACAATAGCACTCTGTTTTAATAGATTAGATTGGTCTAGATTCGAAAATATTCAATCAATGACTAATTAATGAGAATTATTAAATGAATAAAACATAGGTTTTAGGATGGATAAATGACATATATATATGGGATATACTTTAGATATTAAAATGATTAAGGTTCTAGAAATATAATTCTTCAATCATAAAAAATAAATATGTGAAACTTTTTAAATAACTTGCCTCGCTCTATATGTTATAAATTGACATTGTACAACTTGTATTAAAATTAAATATGTCGAAATAAATTTAATATATATATATATATCAGATATGTAAGATTATTTACTAAATTTCTTAAAAATTTTAAAAACAAATAAAATTTACATAGCTTTATCAGTATACGTTGGTAGTAGTTAAATGAATTAAAAAAGAAAAATCCTATATAACGGTCAGAAAAAAAGGAAAGAAGGAAAGTTCGAGGAGCTGCTTGGGTATTAGTATATAAAATTTATAATTATTTAATTATATCTCATTATATTAACCGTTTATTGTCATCAAATAACTGTAACCGTGTCTAATCGTAACCGTATTAACCAGACATTATTTAACCGTAGACATTTTAACCGTATATTAAACGGTTATGGTTAAGGTTAAAAAAAATAATAATTAAAATAAAACTAGTATACAAAATTTATAATTATTTAATTATATCTCGTTATATTAACCGTTTATTATCATCAAGTAACTGTAACCGTATCTAATCGTAACCGTACCGGACCGTATTTAACCGTAACCATTTTAACCGTATATAAAACAGTTAAGGTTAAAACAAAATCTAACCATAACCGGTGGTTAAAAAACATTAACCGCATTAACCGTAACCGTGGTCATGCCTAATTGTCTCTTCTTTTTTTCCATTGTTTTTGGTGTATTAACTTGACATTGGTTTTAATTACAAGGGGTCATTACAAAATAATGATTATCACATAATAATTTGATTTATTCATAAATCTTCGTATAATAATAATATTGGTCTAGATTCGAAAACATTCAATCAATGACTAATTAATGAAAATTATTAAATGAATAAAACATAGGTTTTAGGATGGATAAATGACATATATATCAGGGATATATTTATATATTAAAATGATTAAGGTTCTAAAAATATAATTCTTCAATCATAAAAAATTAAATATTTGAAACTTTTTAAATAATTTGCCTAGCTCTATATGTTATAAATTGACATTGTACAACTTGTATGAAAATTAAATATGTCGAAATAAATTTAAATATATATATATATATATATCTCAGATATTAAGATTATATACTAAATTTCTTAAATTTATAATAAAAACAAATAAAATTTACATAAATTTATCAGTATACGTTGGTAGTAGTTAAATGAATTAAAAAAAGAAAATCCTATATAACGGTAAGAAAAAAAAAAAAAAAAAAGGAAAAATTGAGGAACTGCTTGGGTACCAAGGAGTATCGAAAGATAATCAAACCTATTAGGAGTTGATTTTTACATCTATCTCTCAATAATATATTAGAGTTATGTTTTCAAAATTATAGATTTTCACGGGTTAATCCAAATAATATTTAATTCACTTCAAAACGGGTTAAATTGACAAATTATTACAAATTGATAGCTTTATCTATAATCATTATCTATTCAAAATCTTGCTATATTTTTCACTATGATTTATTATATTTTATTTGCATATATATTAAAACAAAAGTTGAAAAGTATTTTACTAATTTTATAAAAAGTTAGACACAAGAAAATTATTTTATTTTTTAAGAGTTCGTAAACTAAGCAAAAAAACCAGAGTAATTTAACGGTGTATATTAGAGTTAGGTTTTCAAGATTATATATTTTTGCGGGTTAATCCGAATAATATTTTAATTCACTGCAAAAAGGGTAAAATTGACAAATTATTACAAATTGAAAGATTTATCTATGATCATTATCTATTCAAAATCTTGCTATATTTTTCACTATAATTTATTATATTTTATTTGAATATATATCAAAACAAAAGTTGAAAAATATTTTATTAATTTTATAAAAACTTAGACACAAGAAAACTATTTTATTATTTAAAAGTTCGTAAACTAACCACAAAAATCAGAGTAATATAACTGTGTATATTAGAGTTATATTTTCAAGATTATAGGTTTTTGCTGGTTAGTCCGAAAAATATTTTAATTCACGGCAAAACGGTTTAAATTGACAAATTATTACAAATTGACAGATTTATCTATAATCATTATCTATTCAAAATCTTGCTATATATTTTACTATAATTTATTATATTTTATTTGAATATATATCAAAACAAAAGTTAAAAAATATTTTACTAATTTTATGAAAACTTAGACACAAGAAAACTATTTTATTTTTTAAGAGTTCGTAAACTAACCACAAAAACCAGAGTCATTAACGGTGTATATTAGAGTTATGTTTTCAAGATTATATGTTTTTGCGGGTTAGTCCGAATAATATTTAATATCATTGCAAAACGGTTTAAATTGACAAATTATTACAAATTGACAGTTTTGTCTATACTTATTATCTATTCAAAATCTTGCTATATTTTTCTCTATAATTTATTATATTTTATTTGAATATATATCGAAACAAAAGTTGAAAAATATTTTATTAATTTTATAAAAAGTTAGAAAACTATTTTATTTTTTAAGAGTTCGTAAACTAACCACAAAAACCAGAGTCATCTAAGGGCGTATATTAGAGTTATGTTTTCAAGATTATAGATTTTTGCGGATTAGCCAGAATAATATTTGAATTCACTGCAAAACGGGTTCAATTGACAAATTATTGCAAATTGGTAACTTTATCTATAATCATTATCTATTCAAAATCTTTCTATATTTTTCACTATAATTTATAATATTTTATTTGAATATATATCAAAACTAAAGTTGAAAAATATTTTACTAATTTTATAAAAAGTTAGACACAAGAAAACTATTTTATTTTTTAAGAGTTCGTAAGCTAACCACAAAACCAGAGTTATTTAACGGTGTATATTAGAGTTATGTTTTCAAGATTATAGATTTTTGCGGATTTGCCCGAATATTATTTTAATTCACTTCAAAACTGGTTAAATTGACAAATTATTACAAATTGACAACTTTATCTATAATCATTAATTAGTCATATTATAAAATTTAGATAAAAGCAATTTTTTAAAATTTCAAAATATATATATTTTTTTAAATTATCCTGCGCTAATATAGCGCGGATTAAGTTCTAATATTTATTATTTCAAGATTATAGATTTTTGCGGATTAGCCCGAATATTATTTTAATTCACTTCAAAACTGGTTAAATTGACAAATTATTACAAATTGACAACTTTATTTATAATCATTAATTAGTCATATTATAAAATTTAGATAAAAGCAATTTTTAAAAATTTCAAAATATATATATTTTTTTAAATTATCCCGCGCTAATATAGCGCGGATTAAGTCCTAATATTTATTATTTCAAGATTATAGATTTTTGCGGATTAGCCCGAATATTATTTTAATTCACTTCAAAACTGGTTAAATTGACAAATTATTACAAATTGACAACTTTATCTATAATCATTAATTAGTCATATTATAAAATTTAGATAAAAGCAATTTTTTAAAATTTCAAAATATATATATTTTTTTAAATTATCCCACGCTAATATAGCGCGGATTAAGTCCTAATATTTATTATTTCAAGATTATAGATTTTTGCGGATTAGCCCGAATATTATTTTAATTCACTTCAAAACTTGTTAAATTGACAAATTATTACAAATTGACAACTTTATCTATAATCATTAATTAGTCATATTATAAAATTTAGATAAAAGCAATTTTTTAAAATTTCAAAAATAAATATATTTTTTTAAATTATCCCGCGCTAATATAGCGCGGATTAAGTCCTAATATTTATTATTCCGAATAATATTTTATATCATTGCAAAACGGTTTAAATTGACAAATTATTACAAATTGACAGTTTTATCTATAATTATTATCTATTCAAAATCTTGCTATATTTTTCACTATAATTTATTATATTTTATTTGAATATATATCGAAACAAAAGTTGAAATTTTTTTTACTAATTTTATAAAAAGTTAGAAAACTATTTTATTTTTTAAGAGTTAGTAAACTAACCACAAAACCCAAAGTCATATAACGGCGTATATTAGAGTTATTTTTTCAAGATTATAGATTTTTACGGATTAGCCCGAATAATATTTGAATTCACTGCAAAACGGGTTCAATTGACAAATTATTGCAAATTGGTAACTTTATCTATAATCATTATCTATTCAAAATCTTGCTATATTTTTCACTATAATTTATAATATTTTATTTGAATATATACCAAAACTAAAGTTGAAAAATATTTTACTAATTTTATAAAAAGTTAGACACAAGAAAACTATTTTATTTTTTAAGAGTTCGTAAGCTAACCACAAAACCAGAGTTATTTAACGGTGTATATTAGAGTTATGTTTTCAAGATTATAGATTTTTGCGGATTTGCCCGAATATTATTTTAATTCACTTCAAAACTGGTTAAATTGACAAATTATTATAAATTGACAACTTTATCTATAATCATTAATTAGTCATATTATAAAATTTAGATAAAAGCAATTTTTTAAAATTTCAAAATATATATATTTTTTTAAATTATCCAGCGCTAATATAGCGCGTATTAAGTCCTAATATTTATTATTTTAAGATTATAGATTTTTGCGGATTAGCCCAAATATTATTTTAATTCACTTCAAAACTGGTTAAATTGACAAATTATTACAAATTAACAACTTTATCTATAATCATTAATTAGTCATAATATAAAATTTAGATAAAAGCAATTTTTAAAAATTTCAAAAATATATATATTTTTTAAATTATCCCGCGCTAATATAGCGCGGATTAAGTCCTAATATTTATTATTCCGAATAATATTTTATATCATTGCAAAACGGTTTAAATTGACAAATTATTACAAATTGACAGTTTTATCTATAATTATTATCTATTCAAAATCTTGCTATATTTTTCACTATAATTTATTATATTTTATTTGAATATATATCGAAACAAAAGTTGAAATTTTTTTTACTAATTTTATAAAAAGTTAGAAAACTATTTTATTTTTAAGAGTTCGTAAACTAACCACAAAAACCAGAGTCATCTAACGGCGTATATTAGAGTTATGTTTTCAAGATTATAGATTTTTGCGGATTAGCCCGAATAATATTTGAATTCACTGCAAAACGGGTTCAATTGACAAATTATTGCAAATTGGTAACTTTATCTATAATCATTATCTATTCAAAATCTTGCTATATTTTTCTCTATAATTTATAATATTTTATTTGAATATATATCAAAACTAAAGTTGAAAAATATTTTACTAATTTTATAAAAAGTTAGACACAAGAAAACTATTTTATTTTTTAAGAGTTCGTAAGCTAACCACAAAACCAGAGTTATTTAAAGGTGTATATTAGAGTTATGTTTTCAAGATTATAGATTTTTGTGGATTAGCCCGAATATTATTTTAATTCACTTCAAAACTGGTTAAATTGACAAATTATTACAAATTGACAACTTTATCTATAATCATTAATTAGTCATATTATAAAATTTAGACAAAAGCAATTTTTTAAATTTTCAAAATATATATATATTTTTAAATTATCCCGCGCTAATATACCGCGGATTAAGTCCTGATATTTATTATTTCAAGATTATAGATTTTTGCGTATTAGCCCGAATATTATTTTAATTCACTTCAAAACTGGTTAAATTGACAAATTATTACAAATTGACAACTTTATCTATAATCATTAATTAGTCATATTATAAAATTTAGATAAAAGCAATTTTTTAAAATTTCAAAAATATATATATTTTTTTAAATTATCCCGCGCTAATATAGCGCGGATTAAGTCCTAATATTTATTATTCCGAATAATATTTTATATCATTTCAAAACGGTTTAAATTGACAAATTATTACAAATTGACAGTTTTATCTATAATTATTATCTATTCAAAATCTTGCTATATTTTTCACTATAATTTATTATATTTTATTTGAATATATATCGAAACAAAAGTTGAAATTTTTTTTACTAATTTTATAAAAAGTTAGAAAACTATTTTATTTTTTAAGAGTTCGTAAACTAACCACAAAACCCAGAGTCATCTAACGGCGTATATTAGAGTTATGTTTTCAAGATTATAGATTTTTGCGAATTAGCCCGAATAATATTTGAATTCACTGCAAAACGGGTTCAATTGACAAATTATTGCAAATTGGTAACTTTATCTATAATCATTATCTATTCAAAATCTTTCTATATTTTTTACTATAATTTATAATATTTTATTTGAATATATATCAAAACTAAAGTTGAAAAATATTTTACTAATTTTATAAAAAGTTAGACACAAGAAAACTATTTTATTTTTTAAGAGTTCGTAAGCTAACCACAAAACCAGAGTTATTTAAAGGTGTATATTAGAGTTATGTTTTCAAGATTATAGATTTTTGCGGATTAGCCCGAATATTATTTTAATTCACTTCAAAACTGGTTAAATTGACAAATTATTACAAATTGACAACTTTATCTATAATCATTAATTAGTCATATTATAAAATTTAGATAAAAGCAATTTTTTAAAATTTCAAAATATATATATTTTTTTAAATTATCCCGCGCTAATATAGCGCGGATTAAGTCCTAATATTTATTATTTCAAGATTATAGATTTTTGCGGATTAGCCCGAATATTATTTTAATTCACTTCAAAACTGGTTAAATTGACAAATTATTACAAATTGACAACTTTATCTATAATCATTAATTAGTCATATTATAAAATTTAGATAAAAGCAATTTTTTTAAATTTCAAAAATATATATTTTTTAAAAAATTATACCGCGCTAATATAGCGCGGATTAAGTCCTAATATTTATTATTCCGAATAATATTTTATATCATTGCAAAACTGTTTAAATTGACAAATTATTACAAATTGACAGTTTTATCTATAATTATTATCTATTCAAAATCTTGCTATATTTTTCACTATAATTTATTATATTTTATTTGAATATATATCGAAACAAAAGTTGAAATTTTTTTACTAATTTTATAAAAAGTTAGAAAACTATTTTATTTTTTTAGAGTTCGTAAACTAACCACAAAACCCAGAGTCATCTAACGGCGTATATTAGAGTTATGTTTTCAAGATTATAGATTTTTGCGGATTAGCCCGAATAATATTTGAATTCACTGCAAAACGGGTTCAATTGACAAATTATTGCAAATTGGTAACTTTATCTATAATCATTATCTATTCAAAATCTTGCTATATTTTTCACTATAATTTATAATATTTTATTTGAATATATATCAAAACTAAAGTTGAAAAATATTTTACTAATTTTATAAAAAGTTAGACACAAGAAAACTATTTTATTTTTTAAGAGTTCGTAAGCTAACCACAAAACCAGAGTTATTTAAAGGTGTATATTAGAGTTATGTTTTCAAGATTATAGATTTTTGCGGATTAGCCCGAATATTATTTTAATTCACTTCAAAACTGGTTAAATTGACAAATTATTACAAATTGACAACTTTATCTATAATCATTAATTAGTCATATTATAAAATTTAGATAAAAGCAATTTTTTAAAATTTCAAAATATATATATTTTTTAAAATTATCCCGCGCTAATATAGCCCGGATTAAGTCCCAATATTTATTATTTCAAGATTATAGATTTTTGCGGATTAGCCCGAATATTATTTTAATTCACTTCAAAACTGGTTAAATTGACAAATTATTACAAATTGACAACTTTATCTATAATCATTAATTAGTCATATTATAAAATTTAGATAAAAGCAATTTTTTAAAATTTCAAAAATATATATATTTTTTAAATAATCCGCGCTATATTAGCGCGGATTAAGTCCTAATATTTATTATTCCCCCCCCCCCCCCCCCCCCCCCCCCCCCCCCCCCTTCACAAATCTGTCCACGGCTTGATCTGCTTTCTAGAATCAGGAAATCCCGTAGTTTGGAACCCAAGCAAGAGACAATTTTTAAATTTACCCAAACCCAACAAACTCAATCCTAAGATAAAGATATCAAGTTTTTTAGGATACGATCCAGTCCAAGGTAAACACAAAGTAGTGTGCATTTCCTATAGAATATCTTGCTGCGTGTTCCAAGTTTTAACACTGGGATCAGCTCAGCTCAAGAATCATGGAGAACGGTCGTAACTATATACGCATATTTTTCACTTTCGTACTTCTTGGCGATGCATCAAAGGGGTTATATATTATCTAACCTACTCTGGTGATGCGTTTGGTTTGGTTTGGTTTTAATGAAGTTTGATGTCAGATCTGAGTTATTCTATATGATAAGACTAACACCGGATATTCTTAGTGATCATGATCAGCTGATCAATTATGAGGGGAGGTTAGCTTGTGCTGACCCTATAGATAATGGTGCAAGATTGTGGATTTTGGAGAAAAACACGAAGTGGTCGAGTCAAGACTTTCTTGTACCTTTTGGTCACTTTGATGAGAGTTTGGGAACCCATTTGGGAACCCATTTCAGTCTAAAAGGTATCACTCATGCTGGTTTATTTATGTACCAAACACATTTCATAAATCGCTTTATACTTTACTTGTAATAGTTCTTGGCAGAGATCTGTGCTAAGAAAGCCACCGGTGAAAAAAATTGCAGCAGAAAGAGATTGGAAAACTGCTAATGTCCTTGATGCAGGAGTCTCCACTATATTTGATTTTAGCTGAGCCAAAAGGTATGCATCCCCTGAATAAGACAAGTACAGCGAAGCCCCATAGAAACTAATTAATAATCTTCAACCTCTAGTGTAATCATGCGATATCAAGGACCTATCAGAAAATCTTTCTACACTATGATTCACACGAATTGCAACCAGGACCAAAGCTTGGAGGATCACAGACAAGGCTGTAGCCTTTTTGCCACAGTATATCATGTGGCGGGTTTTTATCTAAGAATGAGCACTGCTGCGGCAAGTCAAAGATCTTATTAGAAGATAAGGGAGCAGAAGTGTTCAGCTAAAGAGAGAAAACAGGACTATTAGTTGTTGAATCACACTTGTTTTGACGTTAATTCTGACATAAGAATCCAGTAGATTTGTGTAGATTATCTTTGTTTCGGAATGATTTCAAATCTCCTGAAACTGAGAAAGATAAAGATACTTGTGAAACAGTCTTCCATAAGAAGAGATGAGTAGAATTTTGAATGAAGTACTTTCTGGTTTTGTCATATAACTACATGGAACCATGAATCAAGGTAAGAAAAAAAAAGATATCTTCTGTGAAAACGCAAACAAACAACAACAAAAATCCAGTAGATTACACGATAAAAGAGTGACTCTAGTCTTAAAGAAGTAGAGTAAGCTCCCAAGAGTTATAGCATATGATGAACCTTTATAAGAGGATCTGCTTCGAATCTTTACACATATGAAACCAAGAGGAACGATTCAAGCTGTGAACTGAACTGAACTGACTAAACTCCATCTCCAGATTCTCCGATGCGATCGTTGGTGGTGTTCGCCTGACGGTTGTTGTTGTTGTTGTCGAGAACGAAGTCGTTATTAAGACCAAACGCATCGTCGTTACAGAGACTATCACAAAATCTCTGATCCTCACCGACATTGATCATCGCCTGTGTTTGTGTTTCTTGGGGTAGACTGATTTGGCTATTCTCTTTCTCTGTTTTCCCCAAGCAGTTATCATCAGACCCAAGATGGAGATAATTTCGATCAAAAGAAGCGAATTGCGCAAGAGATGGAGACAAAGAGTTAGGGTTTTGATCGGAATCAGATACAAATTCTGATGAAGATCCGCCACGATTCTCGTCGAGGTCGATAGAATGATCGCTAGGGTTTTCTTCTTGATCGAAACTAGAAGAAGCAAGTTGTGAATTTTCTTTCTTTTCAAGACAAGCCATCAAATCCTTCGTCATTCTCTTAATACAATCCTCAATGGTATTCAACTCAGAGATATCATCACAAGAATGGTAAAGATCTGGGTCTTCCCACCAAAACCCTAACTTGGATTGGGGGTTATCAACTTTAGAAGGAAGCTTGCCGTTGAGGTAGCAATCGGCAATTTCGGAGGCAGGAGAGAAGCCGGAGAAAGAGTGAATAACGTCGGAGTTATCGGCCGGAGAGGTTACGAAGACGGCCATGTTTGCACCGGAGAGAAGGCAGAGATCGGCGGCTTTGGAAAAGACCGTTTGACGGCGTTTAGAAAAAGCCACAACTCGTTGCATTTTCGTGTCGCGTTTCTTTATTTCAATCTTTCTCTTTGTCCCTTTCTCCATTGGTGACCTAATCACCGTTTCTGGCTTAATAAACAGAGAAAAGAGAGAAAATGGAAGCGAGAGAGAGAGTGAAATAGGGTTTAGGACCCTACGGCTACGCAGATATATATATTAGAGATATCGAGTGACGATGCCCTGTCTCAGTCAAACTAATTTTCTATAAGAATTTTTTTGTGTTCGTTTACTAATTTCTTGTTGTTTTCGATTGATAAATTTTAATATTAGAAGCATCCTAACTTCCTTCTTGTAACCACTTCTTGTTTCCAAACAATACGAGATTCTGTTGAGATCTGGTTCAGATTCAGAGAGCTTAAGCGACGAAAAAGAGTCAGCTGGTTGGTTGGGCCTCGTCACATATCAGGTCCAACAAGAGATTACAAGAGATAAGCTAATAAGCTTATGGGTTTAATTACAAAACAGGCCCAAAGCCCAAAAGCATTATAAAAGAGAAAAGATACGTAACAGAATACGTCGTCTTCCTCGTTCTTGTTGCAACGCCATTGTTGTATCTCTGGTGATCTCTGTACTAAAAGCTCATAGTGAATTTCCAGGAGAAAGATCCTGAAGAGGGATGTACCCGGTTTGGGGAACTCTATAACTCTGTGTGTCTTTCTTCTTCCTTTACTAATTTCTGCTCAAACACAAACGAGAGAGAGAGTAATTGAGAGATTCGTTAGTTCAATCAAAGAGTGAATCGCAAACGTATCGGCTACAAGTGGTATCAGAGCAACCAGGTTCAGGGACGCTCAAGGATACAAAGGCGATTCAAGGATCGTGAAAGAAACAGAGGGAGAGGATCGAGTCTTACCGATTCAAAGATTGAGGTGATCGTAAAGATTCACGGATCAAGGTGAATCAAGGTGCAATCATCTCTAAGAGGACCGAGACGTAACAAAGGATACATGGACTTTTCTCAACTTGATTGAATCCCAAATCTTACCTTGTGTTCATTCTTGCGATCTAAATCTGTTCCTGGACTTTAGTTGTAGACCTTGGCTATTGTGTATTTCTTCTTTGATCTATTATCTGCAGGTAACAGGTCAAAAAGGTGAAAGCTAGCCATGGAACCTACACAAGGAAGATTCGAGATGGAAACGTTTGATGGAAAAGGAGATTTTGGGTTATGGAAATACAGAATGTTAGGGCAACTAGAAATCCAAGGTTTGTTGCCAGTCTTGAAGGAGAAACCTGCCCTTGCAAAAGACGATCAAGGTGAAGAGATCGAAGTAAAGACCGATCCTCACGCAGCTGATAAAGATTTGAGGGTAAGAAATTTGCTGGAAACGTGTCTAAGTGATCAGATTCTTCGTAAAGTCATGAATGAGCCAACTGCTCTAGACATGTGGAAAGCGTTAGAGACTGATTACCAGACCAAGTCTCCACCAAATAGGATTTACCTGAAGTAAAGCTTTGCTAGCTTTAAGATGGATGAAAGCAAGTCCATTGAAGAGAACATGGACACCTTCTTGAAGTTGATAGCAGATCTTGCAAGCTTAAAGATCACTGTGAGTGACGAGGATCAAGCTATATAACTCCTAACGAGCCTCCCACCCCTATATGAGCCACTGGTTCACACCCTGAAATACGGCTCAGGAAAAGAAACATTGACAGTTGGAGAAGTTACTACATCTGCCTACTCAAAGGAAGCTGAATTAAGGCAAAAGGGTTTTCTCAACAGGTCTAAGCAGAGCTCAGAAGGATTGTATGTGGAGTCTAGGGGCAGGACTGAGAAAAGAAACGACTACAAAGGTAACAACGGTAACAACAACAAGGGAAAGAACAAAGGGAACAATGGAAACAGATCTAAGTCAAGAACTAAGTTTGGTCCCAAGGCTTGTTGGATTTGTGGAGATGAAAATCACTGGAAAAAGGATTGTCCACAAAGAAAGAACAAAAGTGATCAACACTCAAAAGCATCAAGCTCGGCTAATGTAGCAATAAAGTTACCTGAACCAATAGCTCTAACAGCAAGTCTAAGTGTCTCGGGAGAAGAATGGGTACTTGACTCAGGATGTACCTTTCATATAACACCAAGAAAGGAGCTATTGTCAGACTTCGAAGAATTTGAAGGAGCTAGAGTTTTTATGGGGAATAACACGTACTGTATGGTCAAAGGGAAAGGCAATATCACAGTTAATAACCTTGATGGGTCAATTGTTACCTTAAGCAATGTCAGATATATGCCTGATATGGGAAGGAACCTCATATCTTATGGACAGCTGGAGCAATCTGGATGTAAGTACAGTGGAAAAGACTTCATGGTAGAGTTCTACAAAGAAGGAAGAAAGGTGTTATCAGGGAAATATGATCATGGTTTGTATTATCTGCAAGGAAAGGTCAGACTGCCACATGCAAATGTGGCACAAACATCAGCAGACATGACTAAAAGATGGCACTCCAGATTAGCTCATATGAGTTATTCAACGATGGAAATTTTGGTCAAGAAAGGTTACCTCAAGAAAGAAGATATCAAGAAGCTTGGATTTTGTGAATCCTGCACTATGGAAAAATCTCATAAGCAAAGTTTTCATAAGGCAAAGCACACAACAAAGGAAATATTGGGATACGTACATTCAGATTTATGGGGGTCTCCTAATGTCACACCTAGTCTCTCGGGAAATAAATATTTTCTCACCTTCATCGATGACTACTCAAGGAAGGTGTGGATTTACTTCTTGAAGACCAAAGATGAAGCATTCCAGAAGTTTGTTGAGTGGAAGACACTTGTTGAAAACCAGACTAGGAAAATCTGAAATGTTTAAGGGCTGATAATGGGTTAGAATTCTGCAATAATCAGTTTGATAGTCTATATATAAAGTCAGGTATTAAGAGACACAATACATGTCCCTATACACCACAACATAATGGTATTTCTGAAAGAATGAATAGAACCATTATGGATAAGGTCAGAAGCATGCTACACGAGACTGGTTTAGGAGGGGAGTATTGGGCAGAAGCAGCATCAACAGCAGTTTATATCATTAACAGGTCACCGTCATCATCTATTGATTTTGAGGTACCAGAAGTATTATGGACAGGTGGGAAACCTGAATATAAACATCTAAGAAGATTTGGATGCATGGTCTATGTTCATACTATTTCAGATAAGATCAGTCCTAGAGCTACAAAGGGTATATTTGTGGGTTATGCTCAGGGTACTAAAGGCTACAGAGTTTGGTTATTGGATCAGCAGAAGATGGTTATCAGTAAAGACGTTGTATTTCACGAAGAATTACTATTCAAAGATAGAGACTCAGTAAGTGAAAGCACCAAAGATATTGAGGTAAGAAAGGGAAAGAAGAAAGTCACCTTCAGCGATGATATAGTAACAGGGTCGTCTTCATCAGGAGAAAGTACAGTTCAAGGTGGAGTTTCTTGGGAATCTGAGTCATCAGAACAAGAAGACACCAGTTCGTCTGAGGAAGAGGAGGTTACTAGTCAGCCGGAGGACTTGAGGGATTACCTTCTGGCCAGAGACAGGCAGAGAAGAGAAATCAAACCACCATCAAAATTTGGTGAGGCTGATGTGGTTGCATACGCTTTGGCAAGCGCAGAAGCTATTGATCTTGATGAACCTAAAACATACACTGAAGCAAAAAGAAGTACATACTGGGATTTCTGGAATTCTGCAATGGATGAAGAAATGATCTCCTTAAACAAGAATCATACATGGGACTTAACTGACAGACCAGAGAACCAAAAGGTGATTGGATGTAAATGGGTTTATAAGTTGAAATCAGGTATTCCGGGAGTGGAACAACCAAGATATAAAGCCAGGCTAGTGGCCAAGGGTTTTGCACAGGTTGAAGGGATCAACTATAATGAATTTTTTGCCCCTGTTGTGAAGCATGTGTCCATTCGTATCTTATTATCAGTAGTAGTTAATCAAGACATGGAACTAGAACAACTAGATGTCAAGACAGCATTTTTACATGGAGTGTTAAATGAGACTATCTACATGGATCAACCTGAGGGGTTTGTGAAAAAGGGACAAGAGAACAAGGTCTGTTTGTTAAAGAAATCATTATACGGGTTAAAGCAGTCTCCAATGGAATGGAATCACAGATTTCATTCATTCATGGTTAAGCAGAACTATAAAAGGAGTAAGTATGACCCGTGTGTATACTTAAAGGGATCAAGCTTGGATGATATGATCTACTTACTACTATATGTGGATGACATGTTGGTAGCTTCAAGGAGTAAGACAGCAGTGACTATTCTGAAGAAGTTACTTAATTCTGAGTTTGAAATGAAAGATCTAGGTCCAGCAAGAAGAATCCTAGGAATGTATATCTATAGAGACAGAGAGAAGGGCACACTGATCTTGTCACAGGAGAGGTATCTACAGCAGCTACTTAAGACGTTTGGGATGTGGGAATGCAGGGAGGTACAAACTCCAATGGGTTCCCAATTTAAGCTTCAAGCTCTAAGTGAAGAACAAGAGAAGGATCAAGCTAAAGGAATGGAGGACATATCGTATGCAAGTGCTGTTGGAAGCCTAATGTAAGCAATGGTGGGATCAATGCCAGATCTTACGTATGTTGTTGGCTTAGTGAGCAGATATATGGGAAAATCTGGAAAAGAACATTGGTCAGCGGTTCAGTGGATCATGAAGGACTTGAAAGGTGCATCAAAAGCAAGTTTAACATTCACAAGGGAAACAGACTTCGAGATAAAAGGGTATTGTGACTCAGATTTTGCATCAGACTTGGACATAAGAAGGTCAATTACCGGTTTTTTGTTCACGGTGGGTGGAAACACAGTGAGTTGGCGTTCTTGTCTACAGAAGGTGGTGGCTCTATCTACAACAGAAGCAGAGTACACCTCGTTGTCAGAATCAACAAGAGAAGCAGTGTGGTTGAAGGGTATTTGTGAGGAAATGGGATTCAAACAAGATGTGGTGGAGCTATACTGTGATTCGTAGAGTGCGATTTACCCAGCAAAGAATCATATGTTTCACGAAAGGACAAAGCATATTCAAGTGAAATATAACTATATCAGGGAAGTTATCGATGATGGAATAGTAAAGGTGTTCAAGATCCATACTTCAGTCAATCCCGCAGATATGTTAACAAAAGTGTTACCTGGAGAGAAGTTCGGCGGATGCTTGCAGACGCTGAAGGTGATAGAAGCTTAACGGCTTCAAGAGGGTCGTCGACTCAGGTGATTAGTGAAGGAGGAGACGAACCCGAAAGGCTGTTGTTGGAGGTCGATTCAACAGCAGGAGTTTAGCTTGGAGAAAGCTAAGAGAAGAGGGTGACTTCGGAGAAGAAGAAGTCGCTGGTACCAGGATCGGAATTCACTAGTCGTGTCAGGTTCAGACAGACAGAAACTCGAATAAGAACCAAGGTGGAGATTTGTTGAGATCTGGTTCAGATTCAGAGTTAGGTGAGCTTAAGCGACGAAGAAGAGTCAGCTGGTTGGTTGGTCCTCTTCACATTTCAGGTCCAACAAGAGATTACAAGAGATAAGCTAATAAGCTTATGGGTTTAATTACAATACATGCCCAAAGCCCAAAAGCATTATAAAGGAGAAAAGATACGTAACAGAATACGTCGTCTTCTTCGTTCTTGTTGCAACGCCATTGTTGTATCTCTGGTGATCTCTGTACTAAAAGCTCATAGTGAATTTTCAGGAGAAAGATCATGAAGAGAGATGTACCCGGTTTGGGGAACTCTATAACTCTGTGTGTCTTTCTTCTTCCTTTACTAATTTCTGCTCAAACACAAACGAGAGAGAGAGTATTTGAGAGATTCGTTAGTTCAATCAAAAATTGAATCGCAAACGTATCGGCCACATATTCTTTATATATATCCAATAATTACACTATAAAATTATAAATAGACGAAGGAATAGAAATATTAATGTCTTTCGTCGCTCTGATGGCGATTTTGAGGGCGACAAAGCGGTTATCTTCTAGTTTTTTCACGTTCCTCATTTTGAGGACCAATTATGTGTTCGGTGCCGGAGTGGATCGACGGTTTCCGAATGATTTCCATCTCCGTAGTGGAATTTTTATACCACTACGATAAGATTTCTATGGTTAACCGTCGCCAGAGATTGGGTTCTATAAATTGGGATTTCAACGATTCTGGAAAATTCACAACCTCTTTCACTCTTGCATTTTCAAGCAAATTTCGAATCCTTACAAATTCAGTTTAAACGGCTAACAATCTTCGACGTGGAATCCAAGATCTCAATTTGGGTGTGGATGATGAACATGTGCCACTTCCGATTGAGATTTGTAATGCAGCCTTATGGATGAATCAATTCTCCTTGATGGGAAAACCGGTGGTGCCTCGCCGACAAAATCTCAGGGCGGTTGTTGCAACCCTCCCCAGGGTTTGGGGTCTCCCGGGTCTGATTTTTGGGAGAATGGTCGATCGTTGTAAGTTTCAATTTGTGTTCCAGAACGAAGACCTTATGCAATCGGTTATCAATCGTGGTCCTTGGGCGTTCAATGATCGAATGCTGATTCTTCAGAAGTGAACTCCTGAAATTAATGGATGATCTTATGCTCAATTCCATTCCTTTTTGGGTCCAAATACGAGGTAGTCCACTTCAATTCATGTCCGATAATGTGATTAGGCACATCGCGGAAAGAATGCAAAAGATTGCTTAATCTAAACTAATCGAATAAAGGTTTATCTAATGATCCTAATGAAATTAATGACAATTAAGGCAAGTAATCAAACAAGAAATTCTAAACGAGATTTAATCAATGCCAAAAACGAATCCAAGGATGAGGTTATTGATTTTGGGTGATTCTAGAGCTAATTCATGATGCCATTTACTCAAACAATTGCTAATCCTTTGGTTTAGATCACAAATTAAGACTAATCTACTTCCATGGTACAATCACTTTGTTAATTACCTAATTAAGAATAAACTTCCATATGTGATTAAACAATCAACAAGCATTAATCTCAAGATCTAATCAACCAATAAACTCTTTAGACATCTGTTTCCATAGGCTAAGCAAGTAAATCTCTTAAAAACTTCATTGGGGAATTTCATCGAACACCTTCCGGGCAAAAAAATCTCTATGATCTAGATCAATCAAATCATGAAGGATCTAGCATTAATCACACTTAATAAAAAATGATATGTTGTAAACTAAGCCCTAACATCATGGATCTACTTTAATCATCACCCTTATCTACCGCATCCAATGGATTCAAAAAGGTCCACTCACTAATCATGAAAAAAACTAACAAAACCCATAAGAGAGATGTTAATAAACATGATTAGTGAAAGATGAAAGAAAGATTAAAAAGATAAATCAAAGATCTTGGATAAAACCTCAATATATCTCTTACAAAATCTCTTAAAATCAAAGAGAGAACAAGTTTACAAAGAGAGAAAAATACCAAAAAAGCTTCCAAATAAAATTAGGTTTTTGACTCTTTATAGATTTTTGGTGCGCATGCAGTATTGGTGTGCCTCTCCCCGATACAGCACACCGATACAAGCTAGTGGAAGATCTGGTGGACTTGTATCGGTGTGCATCTGATCGATGCAGCACACTGATACAATCTCATGGAAGATCTGGTGGACTTGTATCGGTGTGCATCTGACCGATGCAGCACACCGATACAATCTGCTGGAACGACGATTCTTCATTCATGTCCATATCGGTGTGCATGTCCCCGATGCACCACCCCGATACCAGATAGTTGGCACTCTCCCTCTTCTCTTGATCATCTTCTTTGCTCCAAACAATCTCCTATGGATCCATGACCATCCTCCAAACTCCAATAAGCCTCCAAAGGTACCTAAAGACACCGAAATGCACCAATACATGCAAGAACCAATCTAAAACTCTCTAACTATAAAATGAATGCAAAACCAAAGAAAAGCCACACAAATACATGCAAAGGACACAAATACTAACTTAAATGAATGCTAATATGGATCAAATAATGGAACTATCACTGAACATATTGTTTTTCAGCCCTGAAACATAGTAAACATAGGTGATTGCCGAGATTACTCCAATGATTTTCAACCGAAGGTTGCCTCTGCCTTCTACCAGCATTCTCCTATCATCACCAAGCTTCACGTTTTGACATTGTTGTCAAGTTCAATGAACCACTCTTTGTTTCCGCACATATGGTTGCTACAACCCGAGTCCAGAAACCAAATATGTTTTTCTTCTCCTTTGATCATGTTAATGTGTGCCATCAATAACATGTCTTCCTCCATTTCTGCATAATTTGCTTCTTTTTCCCATTTTGAACACTCATATTTGTAATGTTCCTTCTTGTGGCATTTGAAACACTCCACCAGTTTCTTGTTGTAGCTCGTGCTCCCACTTCCACGACCTTGGTATCCCCCTCTTCTTCTTCCTCGAGTTGGATATCTACCACAGCCTCTTCCACCATCAGGTTTCCACTGTCCTTCCACCTTCAGAGCATGTTCCTCCCCTGCATGTCTGCTCATATTCTGTTCATGAACCATCAGGGAGCTCTGCAGCCCATCAACGGTCAGTTCTTTGATGTCGTTTGACTCCTCAATGGCACATACGACATATGTGAACTTCTCAACCAATGTTCTCATAATTTTTTCAACCATCTTTGAATCTGATATGTCTTCTCCCAAGTTACGCATATCATTGGTAACTTCCATCACTCTTGAGAAGTAATTGGTGATAGTCTCTCCTATCTTCATCTCCAACACTTCAAAGCTTCTTCTCAGCCGCTGCAATTGTGCACTATGCACTCGTGTATTTCCTTGGTACTTTCTCTTCATAGACTCCCATAAATCATTTGACGTGTCCTTCTTCAATATCGTCTTGAGGATTGTCTTATCAATGGAGGCAAACAGGTAGTTCTTCACCTTGTGATCCTTTACTGTTAACTCTGCTAGCTCCGTTCTTTGAGGTCCAGTCAGGATCACATTCCTCTCTGGCCGTGTGATCCTTGTCTCTATGAAATCCCACCATTCCTTCGATCTGAGCAAATTTTTCATGAGCATCGCCCAATGCTCGTAATCTCCATCAAACCTTGGTATCACCAACGTATCTTTTTCACTCATCTTTTTGCTTTTTTGTACTCTTGATATACTCTGATACCACTTGTTATTTTGTAAAGTGATTCAGAAGCAAAGAGAAACATATCTTAAACTGAATACTTCTCTCATGTAAATACCACAAATGAAAGTAGATCTTATATAGACCTTTACAAACTACTACTACTTGACCAAATCAATCGCAACTAACATCTAAATAAACTCGTACTTCAACTCCTACAAATCAGGAGGACTTATTCAAGTCTGAAATTTTCAAACTTATCATATATAGTAAAAGCGAAGTAAATTTTCGGAATGGAGCTCTCTCATTCACCCTAAACCGTAAAGCTCGGTTATTACCTTTTTCGGTTCAAATTAAGCTTTTTTTGTTTCGAAATTTGCCGTACCGATTTTCTACCCCTTTTTCGGTTCAAATTAATTTTTTTTTGTTTCGAAATTTGCCGTACCGATTTTCTACCGAGATTATGGGTTATTGGGCTTTTAATTCAAAGTGTTTCGTAATAGTAGGCTTGCAATTAACTATGGTTTGTATTTCAATTAAACCCTAGATAATGTTTAGGGGATTTTAAAAACGGTTGAATTATATATATGATTTGTCTTTATCAACAACAACAAAAAAACCGAATATACATAAAACCCTAACTTATGAAAAACTATATATATCAACCTTAGATCTCTCCTTTTCAATTGTGCAGTCATCCGTTTTTTTTTTTTTTTTGTCGTCTAAGTTTTTTTATTTCATGAATCGATCATTTATTTCTTTGTTCATAGTGATAGATCTTAATTATTTGTTGTTATTTGTTTGAATTTTTGTGGAGCTAACAGATTGATTCTTTTTTCTTTTCATGTTTGCATGTAGATCAATAGCCATATTTCGACGTAGTTCGCCATCAAAGACATAACATGAAATCTGAACAGGTTATTCGTTTCTTTTTTTTTAGATTTCTTTCATAAACCTAATGCTCTGATGATGGCTTCTTTTATGAAACGTAGTAGCAAATTTATGTGGTCTCTTGACTTTTTTGTTTCTCTTATTTAGTTTGATATCTTCTCTTGACTTTTTTGTTTCTCTTATTTAGTTTGATATCTTCTGATCCTGTTTATGAAACGTGTTTTAGCATTTTTATAGCAGTTTGTTTTCTTTGTTATTTTGTCATTATGTTTGTTGGTTCTGATTTTCTAGGTTTTTTTTTTAATTTAACTTTTAACAAACTGTATGTAGGGAAGCTAGGAAGGTGGATGACGTAGCTACCAATCATATACAATTCGAGGAATATGAAAAGATTTATGCGAGTATTTCTTTGAGGTTTTTTATTTATTTATGTGGTTTAGTTATATAAATTTCATATTCTCATCTTGTATTCTTTTACGGTGTGTAGCAGTGTATCTAATATGTTTCCGTTGTTTTTTTGTTGTTCTGGTTTGATCTGGTAAACTTAATTTTCTTATCATGTGGTGTTTGTGAAGTGTGATGGATTATTAATTTATTGTTGTACTCTTTTTTTTTTGTATGACATCTGTTTGTATTTTTAAGTTTTGGTATGGAATTTAATTGTTTGCTTTTGTGTTCTAAGAGTTGCGAGAAGTAAAGTTGTTTGTGTTTCTACTTACTTATGGTCTCATCACTTTGGATAACATCAGATCGGTATGTGCCTTCCTCTCTCTCTCTCTCTCTCTCTCTCTCTCTCTCTCTCTCTCTCTCTCTCTCTCTCTCTCTCTCTCTCTCTCTCTCTCTCTCTCTCTCTCTCTTAGTGGTAGAGAACAAATGGCTCAAAGCTAAATTCAATCTCTGTTGGACAGGCACTTGCTACAAATGCGACAGAGGCAATGAAATCACGGATACCAGACTTTTTTGCATTGGTATTGTCCCATTTTTGTTCTCGGGCTTTTGCTTAATTTGTTTAAAATACAGTACAAGGTTGGTTAACAAAGTTTGTGTTGGGAAATGACAGTTGAATGGACTTCAATACAAAGGGATGGATTTTGAAGAGTTTTGTGCAACTTCCATTAGTGTTCATCAGCATAAGTCTCTTGATTGTTGGGAACAGAGCATTCGCCATGCTTGTGAGCTTTTTGAGATGAATGGAAACCGAGTTATCATCATTGAAGAACTCGCTTCCGTAAGTTTTTCTTCTTCACTCCAACTTTCTCTGAAGTGTTATCTTTTAGCTTGGTAAATGGGAGGAGTCGTCTTCTCTGCCGGGAGCTTTCACGCGTACGTCCCAGAAGATCTTCTTGTGATCAGCGACGACCTGGAGCAGAACGGCATCGTATCCGTTCTTATTCTTCTCCGAAATATGCCATTTCAATTCTTCAATGAAGAAGGCTTGGAACATATCGCAGGCTTGGTTGGTCACCCAAGCTGTTTGTTCTCTACCACTGCGATATGTTCCAAGCCTTCTTTCACGAGTCTTTTAATTGATAAGAAGAAGAAAGTGGCCTTGTGTTGTGATTCATTATATGTGACCATCGGGGACGTGGTATACACTGTTTTAGGTCACTAAAGTTAATTACGTGTTGCTGAAATAACAAATTATGTTCCACACATGAAATCAAGAACAAATCAATCACCTTCAAAGAGAAATGCTAAATTAAAAAGTATGGTCAAATCTTTCATCTTAATTAGTTAAGGTTAAGAATATGAAGTTTTTTAGTGTCTTTGACTCTATGGGTAAGTAGATTCCACCGCTGGGAGAAATCTGTACACAACTCTAGATGTTTAAGATAGAATAAGAAAGTGTCTAGATGACATGAAATCTGCAATTGAAGCAAAAACCCAAAGTATTTTGTTAAACGTAATGATGAAAACAAAATATTTACTCAAGCGATCTTTCGACATTATTAAACTTAGTTGGGTTCTCTTTAAGATAATTTTACTTTGACTTTTAATAACACAAAAATATATTTCAGACTGAGTCAACATATCCTAATTAACTTTCGGATTGGTCACAAGCAACCTCAACATTTGCTTCGACTAGCTGAGGCATATTGTCTAAGAATTTTTTTTATTGAATTTATCCCTAATGTTCAAGTATATCAAAGAATGATCCTATATCTCAATCGCACTACAAGAAAAATGGTCATTCTTAGCACATGAATAATGCTATCATAGGGGTATAATAGCGTTTTTATAAACGTTATGACTGGTGGAGCTATGGTAGGTCGACCCCATACGATAGCATTTTTAGGATATGTTATTATAGGTCATTATATAATAGCGCTAATCGAATGCTATCATATTCTTTCTTGTAGCAAATTTTTCGCGCTATTTTACATTGTGTTATAGCAATTTTTATATGCTACAGTATGCCAATATATTTGAACCCTATTTTGTAGCAAATAATCAATTTGATTTATATAAAAAAAGAAATATATTTGAAATTTGGTTCAAAAGATTATTTCATTAATAAACCAAAATAAGTCTTCACAAACATTTTACGCTAGAGAAATCAAAGCAAAAATACATTTGAAGCTATTGATTCATTTCCAAACTCAGTAGCAACTCGGAATGTGTCCAATACTTCCTTAACTTCATGAACAACCTTCAAAAATTAGAGACCACAATCATCGTCCAAGACAAACACTTCACCGTGCTCAAATGGAGACATGGTTCCAGCATCGGTGTTTAGATAAGGATCTGGAGATTAAGTGCTCCACGTAAGCAAAACATCATTTGACTTCCAAGCAGAGAGACAAGAGAAAGAGTAACAAAGAAGAAGAAAACTAGTAATTTACCGATTTTGATTGAAGTAACTCGAAGACCACAAGCTTTAAGAAGAACACCGATACTACTTGTTGTTACTCCTTTGCCTAATCCACTCACAACTGAGTTGTTGTCAGATTTAGGGTTCTCGATTGAGTTGATCCAAAATCGGGAGGTGGAGGAGGCTGAGGGGAGGAGGGTGAGGAGAGAAAAATAATTTTTTTTTAGGTCTAAATTTTTTTGTCTTCGTGTATCCACTTTCGACAAGAGGCAAAGACAATTTTTTTTATGAAGTGTTGGTGATATAAGCGAATATATGAGAACAAATATAATTTTAGCTTTTCACTTAGTGTTTTTTCGGCATAACATTTTTCTTATGCTATGATAGACTAACCCAACCCTTCATACCATCTATAATAGCAGTTAGAGAAAACGTACTATTATAATATGCTATTATAATGTGCTATCAATAAGCATATTTCTTGTAGTGTCGATTTTATCGATGGATTTATCCCTAATGTTCAAGTATATCAAAGAAGGATCATATATCTCAATCGATTTTTTTTTCGCTTTATGTCTTCTCGATATAGAAACTGACGTTGCTTTGATGAGACTACCACCTCCGTCCTCAGCTTCTCATGTCTCTAATCTCCGGCCAATTTATCAATGTATTTTGGTCCGCCGACTTTGATCATATGGTTAAAGAAGTGTGGAAGGATATAGTTTTTACATTTAGATTATACTAAATTTCATTTCAAATTTCAATTAAATAATTTGGGTGTTTTGGTGATTAAAATTTTGATTTCAGGGGGATTAGCGATAAGGGTAATAGTTTAGGGGGAATGAGTATGGGCAATTAGTATAGGGAAGGGTTTAGGCAGTCATCCATGTATTTTTTAATAAAAGCAAGAAGAATAAGAAGATGTCGAAGAAGAAAATGAAAAAAGGATTAGGTAATGTTATTTTTATATTAAGAACATATGTATTAAGATAATATCTATTTGAATTATTTTTAAAATTTTGTTATGTACACATGTTCTACTTCTTTTCGTCACTTTTGCTAACATGTTCTATATTCAATCTGAATCTACTTTTATTTAGAAGAATACAAAGAGGAAATAAAAGGAGAAGATGAACAGAGATACATCACAAAATGGAAGTTTCAAAGATTGTGATGCTGTGAAAAGTTTATTTCTCGCTGAACGTGAAGCTTGGGTTTGATAAAGCCTTTGCCATGGGATTTTTCCATGTGTTTGTTCAAACTCACGATAGTGAAATAACTAAATAGATACTAACAGTGAAATACGAAGCTTTTAGGAAAGAGGAAACTAAGCACATAGAGGTACATATATTGCTTGAGAAAAGTTTCACAATGACACATGAGACGTATTGTGGTGTGATTAAAGAGATATAAGAGAAATTGAATATAACACTAGATGGGTTTTAAATTTTAATCCATGTCGAGAAAACTCGCAAAGAATCATGGGAAGTACGATAAAATGGTAATGGAATTGGATCATATATATATAGTGAGAAATCATGAGAAGGAAAAGATGAAAAAAGATATTGAGAGTAAATAATATGAATAAAAAAAATTATGTGTGTGGATCGTCTTTGTGAATATCTTGAGGAGGTATTATCAAAGACCGTTGTGGCTCAAGGCCTTGAATGTTCGAGCTTTTGATTTGAAGCAATTGTATTTTGTATTTCTTGGGAGTTTGAACTAATATCTCATTTATATATTATATTATATAGTTTGTGAAGTCTGAAATCGATATAATTTACGTGTTAATTAGTTTGGATTCGTATGATAAATCCGACTTTAATTTGTGCGAACTTTGCAATGGGGAAGTGATATGCACCTAAATCCAAGGATGTGGTGGATAAAGTAATGTAATGATTGTGGTTTTGAGATGGATTTTATTTGAGATTTTATATTAATCTTTGGAAATTAATACTTATTATACAATCAAATGAATATTTATAAGATATGTGAAAGTAAACGAATAAGAAGACGAAGACGAGAGAAAGAAACACCCGAAGAGTAAGAATTCTGAAAAGACAAAGACGATGAAGAATGAGAGTGAAGAAGAAGATGAAGAAAAACTAAAAGAAAAAATAAATAGAAGAAGTCGGAGGAGACAGAGAAGATGAAGAAGTGAAAGAAAATTCAATTAAAAAAAAAATAAGAAGTGAAAGAAAAAGAAGAAAAAGAAAAAAAAGAAGTAGGATAATAAGAGAAAAGATAAATTGAAAGATAAATAAGAAGACGAAGATGATGACAAAGAAGTCGAAAAAGACGAGAAAGAAGACGAAAAAGTCGAATAAAACTAGCCATGGGCATTTGAGTATTCGGATCGGTTCCAAGTCTTTCGGGTAAAAGGATTTTGGACCCATTTAGAAACCGATATAGTTTCGGATCTGTTCCAGTTCGGTTCTGGATCGGTTCGGTTCCGAGATTCAAGAACCAATAAAAACCCGAAAAATCGGATTTTAATCGATTCGGGTATTTATTACCCGAAAACCCAAAAATATACCCGAAAACCCAAAACAACTAAAGAAAATATACCCGAAATGCATAAATTATACCCGAAACCCCGAAAAACTAAAGAAAATATATCCGTAAACCAAAAATATGCCGAAATGCCCTAGAAAATTCACTAATATTTATGGGTATATAATTATATTTCAGATATTTTTGGTACCCTATCGGTTCTTGGTTCAGTTCCGGGTATAAGAGTTTAGGATCCATCATGTATTTTTATAGGTTTTGGTACCTCCTAATCGGTTCGGTTCCTGTTCGGTTCTTCGGTTTCGGGTATTTTACCCAGGCCTAAATAAAACCCTGGAGAATAAGAACAAGATGGGTTGGACGAAATAGTGAAGAATAACAAGGATAAGACGATGACGATGTTGGAGTTGAGGACGAAAACCGGTAGAAGAAGAAGAAAAAAAGGGAAAAAAGGGAAAAAACTGGAAGATGAAGAAAACAAAGTAAAAGAAGAAGAAAATCGAAAGATGACAAAGTTGAAGAAGGTGAATATGAGAAAGAGATGAAGAATTTGGACAAGACAAATAATACCAAGGAGAAGTAAGAAGAAGATGATGTAGAAGGCTAATAAAAACCGAAAGAAGATGAAGAAGAACTCATAAAATACAAAGATGATGAAGAAGAAGTCAAAGGAGATGAAAACGAATTAGGAAAATACGAGTAAAAAAAAAAACAAAAGATAAAGAAGAGGAAGAAGAATAAGACAAAGCAAAAGTGGAAGAAGAAGAAGAAGACCCAACATAAGAGGAAGAAGAAGTAAGACCATGATGAAGATGCAAGAAAATGATGAGGAATAAGAAAATCGAAAGATATATAAGACGAAGAAGAAGACAAAGAAAAAAAAGTAGAAGTTGAAGACGATGAAGAAGAAGTAGAACGAAAAGACGAAGAAAAGAAAAATAATAATCAGAAGAAGAATAAGAATAATAATAAGTGGGAAAATACGAAGACGTTAAAGGATAAGAAGGAGAAGCAGATGAATAATTTGGAGAAGATAAAGGCGTTGAAATGGGAGAATGAAGAAGAATACAAATAAAAACTGGAAAAATACGAAGAAGTCGAAGACGATGAAAAAGAATAGAAAAATACGAAAAAACCAAAAGATAAAGAATAGGACAAAGCAAAAGAGGAAGAAGAAGAAGACAAATAAGAAGAGGAAAAAGGAGTAGAAGTCGAAGACGATGAAGAAGAGGAAAGACAAGATGAGGAATAAGAAAATCGAAAGATAAATAATAGGAAGAAGAAGAAAAAGAAGGAAAAATAAGTCGAAGATGATGAAAAAGAAGAAGGAAAGGACAAGAAATAAGAAAATCCGAAAGATGGATAAGAGAGAGAGAAGAGGAAGATGAAGTCGATGAAGAGGAAGACGAAGTCGATGAATAAGAAGAAGCAAAAGACGAGGAAGAAGACCGAAGAAAAGAAAAATAAAAATCAGAATAACAAAAATTAGGACAAGCCAAAGATGTTGAAGAATATGAAGGATAAGAAGATGGAAAATTTGGAGAAGAAAAACCGAAAAAGAGGAAGAAGAAAACAAAGGTGTTGAAATGGGAGAAAGAAGAAGACGACTAAAAACGATAGAAACAAAAAAGTCGAAGACCATGAAAAAAATAAGGAACATACGAAGAAAAAAAAAACTAAAAGGTAAAGAAGAAGAAGAAGAAGAATAACAAATAGAAGTCGAAGACGGTGAAAGAAGAACATGTAGATAATTTAAACTCTTGAGGCTATTGATTTAGTGTTGGTGAATAGACATGGTTAGTAGCTTTGTATAAAAGGATTATCCGGTGTGGGTGAAATCGTGGATGAGAAAATGGCCAAATATACCTTCGAGAAGTAACGATATGATGATAAATACTGTGATGAACTGTACACCAGAGAAACAAATGGTGGCTGTAGAATTTGCAAATTATGGAAATCCGATAGTTTTGGGAACTTCATAATGGGAAGCGTTATACATCTAACTCAAAAGAGGTGGTGAAGATAATGTGATGACTTTTACCTCTGCTACGCGAAGAGAGACAATTAAACATAAAACACCTAGAAAATTACCAAAACTTTCTGTTGGATCTCTGAAACTTGCATTGTATTAAAAATATTTTCATTTAGTTGTGAATTGAATTGTAGAATAAAAGAAGGAGGTTTGTGTCTAATGTTAGAAGAAAGAAGGATTTTAGTTCGTCATGATGTGACATTTCTCATTTTTAGGCTTTTTATGTTATAAGTTCTCATGTTAACACCAATACGTTGAAAAACAAGAATGATATAATGAATTTGGAGAAGAAGAAAAATAATCGGAAGAAGAGAAAGAAGAATTCGTGGAAGAAAACCAGAACACAGAAGACGAAGTGGAAGTGGAAGAAGAAAAAGCAATGGAAGAAAAACAAACGGATCAAGCATAAGAAGAAGAAAATCGAAAGATGAAGAAGGTGAAGATGAGGATAGAGATTAGAAACAATCAGAAGAATAAGAACTTGGAGAAGATAAAGACGATAAAGAAAAACAAAGACAAAGAAGAAGACGAAGAAGAAGGAAAAGACGAAGAAGATGAAAAACAAAGAGAAGTTCGGAGAAGACAAAGCCGATGTAGAATAATTCGAAAAAATATGAGGAAAAAAATGAAGAAAAAGGAAAATAACAAAAAAAATAAAAATAAGAAAACGTAGGGTTTATGATTTAGGGTACGGACATTGAAAAAAAACATGAAGAATTTGGAGAAGAGAAAGAATAATCAGAAGAAGAGGAATAAGAAGTCGGAGAAAAAGGAGAAGAAAATCGTCAAAAAATTAAACTATTCATTACCGGTATAAACGATGGCAACATATATGATATATATATATATATTATTTATGTTTTAAACGATAAAAAAAAATATTTTGATAAAAAATATATTGTCCTATGGCACTGCTTAGTCTATTTTAATTTTCAGATATCTTATGAGAGCTATAACACAAACGGTGCAAGATGCACAGTTGGTATCTGACAAGTTTTCAACATCAAATAGATTCTCGAGATTTACAAAAAATATGAAGACATATATGATCTATTTTTATGTTTCAATACTTGATAAAACATCTCTTCTCGCGCAAGACGCGGGCTAAACACCTAGACGTAACCAAGACGTAGTTGTTATTAATGAGTTTATGTTGTCGCAGCTCGCATGTAGTTGTTAATGTGTTTTCATTAATTCGTAAGTTCGTACATTGGTTTGTTTTTAGTTAATCCTTTTTATTTTTTTGGGACAGGTGATGCACATGAATATCTTAGTTTCGATAGTATTGATACTTCGGACACGAGTAAGATGGATGGTATGGTTTATACCCAGGAATATCTAAAGAGTATTAACGTATCTGGTTTGCCTAACCACTGTTTAAAATTAAAGATTGGTGCTCCTATCATGCTGCTGAGAAATACTGATCCTAGGGGTGGATTGTACAATGGTACGAGGTTGCTGGTAACTCAATTAGCTAACCATGTGATCGAGGCTAGCCTTATAAACGGTGATAAAGTAGGGAAACATGTTCTGATCCCTAGAATGTTTGTTTCCCCACCAGAAGCAAGGTTTCCTTTTAGGATGCGTCGTAGACAATTTCCCGTTGCTATCGCGTTTGCTATGACGATAAATAAAAGTCAGGGTTAGACTTTGCAAAATGTTGGTTTGTTTTTGCCTAAACCAGTATTCTCACATGGTCAACTTTATGTTGCTGTTTCTAGGGTAACATCGAGAAAAAAATTGCGGATTTTAATAACCGATCATAAGAGAAAGCAACAACGGAAGAAAATTAACGTTGTTTACAAATATGTTTTTCAATGTATTTTCACGTCCTCACGTTTGGTTTAGTTTAGACTTTTATTGGACTTTATAAACGTAGTTGGGTTTTTTTTTTGAGTTATTTGTATTGGTTACGGTTTTAGTTTTAATACTTTTGTTTGACTTTCATATGTTTCGATATCCTTTATGTGTTTTTAATTAATATTTGCTTTAGTTTGTTATGTGTTTATGCATTCGTTATGTGTTTTTCTTTGAATTCTTTTATCCTTTATGTGTTTGTGTACTTTAGATTGTTTTAGTTTGTTTCGATAAATCTGTTTTAATCATATCGAATTGAGATCAATAAATACGTTTCGATTCAGCATCCATAAAATTTGGAATGACATAATTAAGATTTATGGATAGAGTTCGCTAAACGACACTGTTTTATTCTTCACTAGAATTACAAAAGACTGATAAAGCACAGCTCAAACTTTCGTGACGGTACAAAACTACAAATCAGACTTTACCTTTCATTGGTTGAACCGTAACAAATAACAAATACTTGATCACCAACATGAATTTCCAAATCAATCCCCAGATTTTAACGGTCTTAAGTACGGCATTTGTTTTTAAGGGCGAAAAGCACTTAGGTCTTTAATTTTTCTTGTCGCTATATGAAAAGAACACGCCCTATAATACGGTAATTTTTCTTGTCGCATTGCATTGAGCGATTAAAGCAGAGCATCTAAGGATTTGTGGTGGCTGTGGGAGGCTTACCATCGCCAAAGATATCTTACATTACAGAAAAATATTTTAAAGGTAATAAAAAGTTATAAACTTGAGTTGCATTGTATCACAAGTTAAAAACACACAAAAGAGCTTCATCGATAGAAGACGTCACAGAGGTTATATACTTAAGTTGCATTGTATCACAAGTTAAAAACACCAAAGAGCTTCATCTTCTTCTATCAGTCTTCGTCAGAGAAGGTAGTCTTCTTACCGCACCAAAGAGATTTTTCCGTCTCAAAATAAAGGCTAAATCTTCGAAGGCAATCTTCGTACCTGGAACATTTCAAAAACCCTTAGTATACCAAAAACTTCACCCAATGTGCTCTTGATAACAAAACTCAAAAGGCAAATAGTTAAATCCCTTACCAAAGCCTCTCTGCAAGGTTGTACCTAATTAACAAAAATAATAGCGTTAATCTTCTGTTATGACATCGTAACTATAGTAATAAGTTAGAGAAACAAATCTCCATATGGAAAATCAATTTACTTGGGTCGGAAAGGGTATGGAGCTATCTCAGGCACGTCAAGAAAAATCTTACCACCATTCTTCTTTTTCAGCGCCTACAGTATAAAAGATTTAATCAGCAATCATACTTTCAGATAACTACTTGTATATTTTTCATCATAAGTATAACACTACTATTCATCATTACTATAAAGTTAGTATAAACTACTCTCACCTTCTTTGCTTCGTTAGCAGAAGCAAACTCAACAAAGCCACAGCCCACACGCTCACCCCTGTGGTCTACAATAAGTCGAACACGAACAAGTTCTCCAACATCTTTGAAGAAATTGATGCTGTAAAAATGGAGGATAAAATATCAGTTGAAAAACTTGCTCCAAGAACGATAGAGGAAATTGAGGGTGCTACTTACATATTTGATATTCTAACGTTGTCAGAGAGATTGGCAACAAAGAGCGTCTTTTTTCTTACGGCAACTTCCTGAATTTAACAGCCAAGTGTGTTAGCACGACTCTAAGGAGAAAAAGACTTAAATTGCATAACAACAAAAAGTAGCCTCATCATCCCCGGAATAAGTCATATCTTTCGATTTTGTGGCAACGGTTTTGTTATTAAACGCTAAACATATGTTGAAGATAATAAGAACAGGTGCCTCATCAAAATCAGGAGTTTCATCAAGTCTTCCACTGCTGCATCTTCTTCTATCAGAAGGCTTTCTCGTCAAAGGTAGTCTTCGTACCTGGAATATCAAAAACCCTTGTGATCTCTCCATGTATACCAAAAACTTCACCCAATGTGCTCTTGATAACAAAACCAATATGTAAATAGTGAAGTCCCTTACCTAACATTGTGATCCATGCAATACCTAATTAACAAAAATAATAGTGTTAGTCTTGTGTAATGGCATCAAAACTCTAGCAATAAGTTACAACAAGTGTTACATAAACAAATCTCCATAACATGGAAAATCAATTTACTTGGGTGGTGTATAGCATGAAGCTGTCTTAACATCAACAAGAATCTTGCAATTATGCAAATATTCGCCATTCTTCTTTTGCAGCGCCTACAGTAGAAAAGATTTAATCAGCAATCGTACTTTCAAATACCTACTTGAAGTTTTTTCATCATAAGTACACACTACTTTTCAAATGACTACTAAAATACTTTTCATCATTACTATAAACTACTCTCACCTTCTGTGCTTCGTTAGCAGAAGCAAACTCAACATAGCAACAACCCACATGCCTGCCCTGGGGGTCTACCATAAGTCGAACATGAACAACTTCTCCAACATCTTTGAAGAAATCGATGCTGTAAAAATGGATGACAAAATATCAGTCATGAAAAACTTGATCCAAGAACGAAAGAGGAAATTAAAGGTGCTACTTACATATGTGATATTTCAGTTTGGCTAGAGAAATGGGCAACAAAGAGCGTCTTATTTCTTACAGCAGCTGCCTGAATTTAACAGCCAAGTGTGTTAGCACGACTCTAAGGAGAAAAGGACTAGAATTTCATAACAACTAAAAGTAGATTTTCCCCAGAATAAGTCATCTTTCGACTTTGTGGCAACAGTTCTGTTATCAAACGCTAAGCGTTTCTTCTGAGCCTGACATATTTTGAAGAGAATAATAACAGGTACCTCAACAGAATCGGGAGCTTCATCAAGTCCTTCCATCAACAAAATCTTATGATCGTGCAAATATTCACCATTCTTCTTTTTCAGCGCCTACAGTATAAGAGATTTAATCAGCTATCATACTTTCAAATAACTACTTGTATATTTTTCATCATAAGTATACACTACTTTTCAAGTTACTTTAATACTTTTTTCACCATTAATACAAAACTACTCTCACCCTCTTTGCTTCTTTAGCAGAAGCAAACTCAACAAAGCCATAGCCCACATGCTTGCCCTTGCAGTCTACAGCAAGTCGAACACTAAAAACTTTTCCAACATCTTTGAAGAAATCGATGCTGTCAAAATGGAGTAAACATATCAGTCTTGAAAAACTTGCTCCGTGAACAAAAGTGGAAATTTAAGGTGCTACTTACATATGTAATATTTTAGTTTTTTGGGGAGAGAGATTGGCAACAAAGAGTACTTCCTGAATTTAACAGTCAGGTGTGTTAGACTCTAAGGAGAAAAGGACTTTTTGGCAACAGTTCTGTTTTTATCACTAAGCGTTTCTTGTGAGCCTGACATATTTTGAAGATAATAAGAAGAAGAGGTACCTTAACCAAATCGGGAGGTCTCCCATCTTCTTTTATGGGAAGGCTTTCTCGTTGGAGGTAGTCTTTGTACCTGGAATATCAAAAACCCTTGTGATCTCTCCATGTATACCAAAAACTTCACCCAGTGTGCTCTTGATAACAAATTCAAGAGGAAAATAGTTAAATCCCTTACCAAACCTTGTGATCTATGCAATACCTAATTAACAGAAAACAATAGTGTTAATCTTCTTTAATGGCATAAAAAATCTAGCAGTAAGTTACAGAAACAAATCTCCATAACATAAATCAATTTACTTGGGTGTAAGGTATGTAGCTCTCTCAGTAGCCACATCATCAAGAAAAATCTTGCGATCATGCAAATATTCACCGTTCTTCTTTTGCAGTGCCTAAACTAGAAAAGATTTAATCAGCAATCGTACTTTCCGATAACTACTTGTATATTTTTCATCATAAGTATACACTACTTTTCAAATGACTACTTGAAAACTTTTTTCATCATTACTATAAACTACTCTCACCTTATTTGCTTCGTTAGCAGAAGCAAACTCAACAAAGCCACAACACCTATGAAAACACTTTTCGTTTACAACAAGTCGAACACGAACAACTTCTCCAACATCTTGGAAGAAATCGATGCTGTCAAAATAGAGGATAAGATATCAGTCATGAAAAACTTGCTGTGGAAATTTAAGGTGCTACTTACATATCTGATATTTCAGTTTGGAGAGCGAGTTGGGCAACAAAGAGCGTCTTTTTTGGTACGGCAGCTACCTGAATATAACAGCCAAGTAAGTGTGTTAGCACGACTCTAAGGAGAAAGGAATTAAATTGCATAACAACAAAAAGTAGCCTCATCTGAAGATTCATCCCCAAAATAATTCATTTTGAAGATAATAAGAAGAGATACCTCAACAACATCATCAAGTCCTTCGACTGTCTCCTGTTACATGAGATAGCTATTGGAACACATTTTGGAGATAACAAGAACAAGATGCTTAATTCAACATAAACTTGTACAAAACATCTAACAAACAGTAGAATATGTAAATTTCCAAAAATCATACCTGATCAGACTTTGTCTCCAACAACTCGACACTTCCTTCGGTTGTCTCCTTCTCTGATTTCTTCTTCAGAACCGGTTTGGTCTCCAAATCATCTTCCGACTTTCGCTTACCCGATAAATTAGCTTCGGCCATGAAAACAGCGAGGGGTTATTTTTGCCGGGAATTCGAGTTGAGAGCAGCAATATAAAGTTATAAATAACCCTAGAGATGATGAAGAAAGGTATTTATAAAACAAAATAATCTGGTTTGGGTTTGGGCTTTTTTTGGTTTTAGGGTTATGACAAATTCAAGCATTCAAAGGAAACGATCTAAAACTCTACCAAAACAAAGAGAGTAAGGCAAAACAGTGGCTCGATTTTGTTCAAACGTAGATAAAAATCAAAGATGAAAAATCGAATTCCACAAAATCAAAGAGAGCACACAGTTTATTATTGAGCTACGAATTACATGATTCCAAAAAAATCTACGATGATGTGAAGGAGAAAATACTGGTCACCACCTGGAATCGCAAGCAAAGTCATCGCATTTTGCGATGGTGCGCGTGGAAAAGCATCGCGAATCAGCGGAGGGATGGTGAATTCCGGCGGTGGAGGAAAAGGGTTCTGATGCGGTGAAGTCTCCGAGAGGAAGAATGATGTCCACGACCCCTCAATGATTTACCGGCACCGGACATCAGAAAGGAGGCTCGAGTTTTTTTAGAGATTGAGGAAGAAGAAGAAGAAGACGAACTAGGGAGCGACATTCTCATATGCCACTTTTCTTTAAAAAAAATTCTAACATGCCATTGTACTATTCTACATGCCATCATATATGTGTAATGCCCATTTTAACCTTAATGAAATTTGTTATAAAAAAAAAAAAATTAAAACTGAAGAAAACTAGCGTCCCTCCCCCTCGACCCCGTCACCTCCCTCCTCCTCCCGAGCCGCCATTGTTGCTCAAACCGAGCTCCTTCAACCACGTCCTCCGTCACCTCCGGCGAGTTCTTCGTTCTCGTTGGTCTCGGTTTCTTCTCCTTTCTCCATCGGATTTGGTGAGTTCATTGATAGGAGATTTGGGGATTTATTAGATTTAGGGATTTGAAAAGAAATTTGGTTGTTTTGGTAGCACATTTGGTTCCATTTGGTTTGTAATGATGTTTGATGGTAAGAATAGCTATTTCCATAGGTTATTTATCGAATTTAGAAGTTGAATGGTGGTAAATCTAGAGGAAACCACGATTTAGAATCGATCCCAAATCTGAAAATCTGCAGACTTATGACAACTGGAACATATGGTATAACTGAGAGATAGTAGGACAACTGGTTCAAATGGTATATAACTGAGAGATATTAGGACAACTGGAACATATGGTATAACTGAGAGATAGTAGGACAACTGGTTCAAATGGTATATAACTGAGAGATATTAGGACAACTGGAACAAATGGAATAACTATGACAAATTATGTAATTCGTAATTTGTGTTTTTTTATCTTATTTCCAGGAGGCGATGAGGAAGAGGCACACAAACGTTCATTTTGACTATGGAGGGTACTATACAGAAGAGCATGAATGGGTTTCAATAAATTCCGTATACGCTATATCGTTTAAGACCGCATCTATGGAAGAGATAACTTATTCGATGTTAGTAGAGAAAATATGCAGGAAGATTGCGTTAGATGAAACCCCGAGGAAGCTGAAATTGAGTTATAACGTATCTAATGCTGCGAGAGAGTCATATATTGTAGATGACGAGGACGTTTTTGTTTATTTGACGACATCGGATGAAAAGGGACTTCGACATGTTATGCATGTGGAGTTGTCGAATGATGATTTGGAAAAAAGTCAGTGGGTCGATCAAATTTCAAGAGCGGGGCGAGGAAGTTCATTTGGTAAGAATTATGGGGAGCCGGCTTCAAATGGGAGAGTTGATGATGCAGATAATGGTGGAATCCTTACTATTTTCAGAGCTGGCGAAATATCAGAACAAAATAACGAGAATATCAATGAAGAGCCGATGAATGATGGTAATGAAGGTTGTGAGAATGATTCACGTAACGATTTTGAGGCTGTGGATAGCCCAGTGGATAACCATGTGGATGACGGTTTCGATGGTAGGCATGAATATGTTGAGCTGCCACCTCCTGTACAAGATAGTCAGTATGTTGAAGAATGGGAAGATGGTACGGGTCTTGAAAAGGGTCAAGAATTTTGTTCAAAGGAGGCAGTGCAAGAACTGGTTCATAGAGCTGCAAATTTGAACTGTTTTGGGATTCGTACGGTTAAGTCGGATACGGAGCGACTTATGCTACGATGTGGTCAAGCTGCACAAGGTTGCAAATGGTATTTACGAGCTGCGAGAATTCAAAAATCAGAATTTTTCAGTGTCAGAGTACATAGAAAGATGCATAGTTGCTCTCGGGCTGTTGCGAGCACAAGCAGTTGTAAACAGAAAGGCACACCAGGAATGGTAGCAGCTCTTTTGCATGAAGACTATCCAGGTCTATTAGACACCCCGAGTCCTAAAAATCTCATGAGTATTGTTCAAGGAAGACTCAGTTTGCATTTGTCTTACGCTACGGCCTGGAGAGGAAAAAAACAACATGTAAGTGATGTGCGAGGGAGTCCTGAAAAAAGCTACAAGATGTTGTATTCCTATCTGTACATGTTAGAGAAGGTGAATCATGGATCAGTAACAGCTGTGGAATTGGATGCAGAGAAAAGGTTCAAGTACCTATTCATTGCTTTGGGAGCTAGCATTGAAGGGTTTAGGGCTATGAGGAAAGTGATAGTTGTAGATGCAACTTTTCTTAAGTCTGTATATGGTGGTATGTTGGTTTTCGCAACAGCTCAGGATCCCAATCATCACCATTACCCCATTGCGTTTGGTGTAATTGATAGTGAGAAAGATGCTAGCTGGACCTGGTTTTTTAAAATGCTGAAAACAGTTATACCAGATGTTCCTGGAATGGTTTTTATAAGCGACAGACATGCAAGCATCATCAAGGCAGTCTTTGAGGTGTACCCGAGCGCACATCATGGACATTGTATCTGGCATTTGTCTCAAAACGTGAGAGGAAAGGTGAAGAAACAACACAAGGATGATGTCGCGATGAAATTCAGGGATTGTGCTCATATTTATACGGAGAGTGATTTCAACCGAGAGTATGCTGATTTTAGGAGTAGGTATCCTAAAGTCGCCGAATATCTCGATAAGAGCATAGAGCCGGATAAATGGGCAAGGTGCAAATTCCCAGGAGAGAAGTACAACATAGACACCAGCAATTCCGCAGAGTCAATGAACAGTGTGTTTAGGGAAGCAAGGAAGTACTCTCTATTACCTATGGTTGATGCGATTCTTGAAAAAATTTCTGAATGGTTTAACAAACATAGGAAAGAAGCTGGTGCTGCATCGGACCACAAGAGAGTGGTGCCTTTTGTGGAGAACGAGCTGCACACACGATGTGCAATTGCATCGAAATTAGTGGTGACTGAGCTAAACGGCTTCCAGCTTGAATACAACGTTATTGGACGCGATGGGAAGAGTTATTTGGTGGACCTGAAAATGAAAAGTTGTTCTTGCAGATGTTTTGATATAGACAAGTATCCGTGTGTCCACGCAATAGCCGCAACGAGAAACCTAATGAGGAAGGATGGGAGAACCGCGAATATCCAAATCTATGATCTCTGTTCTCAATATTACTTGATTGATACATGGGCGTTGGCATATTACAGAACGATTTATGTCGTCCCGCATGACTCTAACTGGATGGTTCCTGCTGAAATAGAAGAATTGTTCGCCTTACCGCCGCAATACACCAAACGATCTGGAAGAAATCAGGAAACGCGGTTTCCATCTACCGGAGAAGGTAGCAGGAAAAGGAGAAACAAGTCTGTCCCTGGCATTAACTTGGAGAGGTGGTTGCAGCCCGAAAGTCCTGATGAGTAAACATATTTGCTAAGAACATGTATGTTGCTGTATTTCTCGGATCTTGACAACCAGGTTTAACTAAGTACTACTAAGAACATGTATGTTGCTGTATTTCTCGGATCTTGACAACCAGGTTTAACTAAGTACTACTAAGAACATGTATGTTGCTGTATTTCTCGGATCTTGACAACCAGGTTTAACTAAGTACTACTAAGAACATGTATGTTGCTATATGGCATCGGATTTGTACAACCAGGTTAAACTAAGTACAGATAAGAACATGTCTGTACTCGGATTTGTACAACGGAGTTCAACTAGTACAACTACGAACAAAATAATTATACAATCATAATTATTAATATAATATCCAACTAATATTAAAAATGGTAAATTAAGTTGTAAAATGATTCGTAATACCTTAAGAAACGATTTATAATCAATAAAAACGAATTAAACATTTTCCTAATACATATGCTTGTTCTCACATCAAATACTCCGAATACTATAAGGAATACTTTGTTAATATTCACCTCTTACGATGGAAAAGAGTTGAAAAATTCAATTTCGTGCAAATTGTCTTATGAAAACCTCCTAAATGGTACATAAATGTGGAAAGTCACGTGGACAATTACAACATAATCATTTATATTAAGGTCCCACTTAAAATATGCAAATATCGCCAAAAGCACAACTATGATGTTTGGTGAACAACTGTACATCTAGGGGACAACTATGTTTAAACCACACCAACTTTTCTCACTCATTTCGGAATTTCCCTCCTTTTTTCTCACTCATTTCGGAATTTCCCTCCTTTTTTCTCGGAACTTCCCTTCTTCTTTTCCCCAATTGGTTAATTTTTTTATTTTTTTATAATCAATATACTTTTTTCTCGACACACTCACACATCCACTCATTTAGAACAATTTTCGTTTATTCCTTTCAGAGAGAGAGAGCGATTTCTAGGGTTTAATAGGAAAAAGGGAAAGTTCTCAAATTTCTGGATTTGGAAGGGGTGGAGTTCAACAATCGACAAAGGTAAGTTTTCGCGAATTCAATTTTTGAATTCTAGATTTCGCGATTTCGATTTTCGAATTCTGGATTTCGCGATTTCTGGATTTCGATTTCTGGGTTTCGATTTCTGGATTTCGATTAAGGCATCTAGGCGATTTCTGGATTTCGATTTCTGGGGTTCGATTTCTGGATTTCGATTACGGCATCTAGGTGATTATGGATTTCGATTTCTGGGTAAATTGCAATTTTCCCGTTACAGTGACAATGCCAATAAGTGCAAGAGATACTGATTCCTCAGAAGAAAGTTACGAGGATCTCTACGCAAGAGAGGACGCAAACTTCGGTATTCCTTCAAAGTGTTGGTGCGGTAAACAAGTGAGAGTCGACGTGGCTAAAACTCCGGGGGATGAAGGAAGAAGATACTACCATTGCACAGCGAGTGGTGGTGGAGACCTTTGTTATGGTGGAAATCACCTTTTTCAGTGGTGGGATCATGCAATCCAAGAGCAGTTTACAAGAGTAGAGCTCCGACTAGATGAGCAGAGAGCTTCGTCTCACAGTGCTTTCAAACTCCATTGTGAGATGCGTATGGCCGTTGCCCAAATGCGTCAAGAAATTGATGAGATCAAGGAAAGCTTAGCCAAGAAGGACCACGAGATCCATATGCTGAGGGAAAAACTTTCGGGGAGAAGGAAGTGACTTTAGTTTATGCGGCTGAAGGTCCTTTTGTATTACGAATCTTATGTTTATGTTAATGTTTCTGTGGCTTTATAAGACTTGAAAACCTTATGTTTTGAAGGAACTTAAATAAGTTGAACTTATATAAACCAGTTGTTCCTTCATAACTTAAGTAAGTTGAACCTATATAAACCAGTTGTTCCAAAAAACTCAATTCAGTTGAACCTATATAAACCATTTGTTCTGAAGGAACTTAAATAAGTTGAACCTATATAAACCAGTTGTTCCAAAAACTGAAATACATAAAAACGATAAGTAGTGTGTTTCCGCCCAAACAGTTCATAACCAAAGAACCAAACTACTACAAACCCCTACTTCTTCGCAGGCTTCTTCACAGGCTTCTTCGCAGGCTTCTTCGCAGGCTTCTTCGCAGGCTTCTTCTCAGGCTCCTGCTCAGGCTTCTTCTATCCTCGATGATTGGTGGAGATGGGTCAGGGACTCCACTGAAAAGAACCACACCAGCTGCATATGGAGTCTCATAAGCTCCACACTCACTTGTCTCCTCGATGATTGGTCGAGTTGGCTGATAGGATGGAGTCTCATAAGATCGACTCTCTCGATGTGTTGAGACAAAATTCTCAAGCTCTTTCAGTCTCCCATCCATCGCTTTCTCCAAGTCCATAGCCTTCTCTGTTATTTTCTCCGTGATCTTCTCAAACCCTTTCTCCATCGCTTTTTCCATCCATTTCTTCATCTTCCTCTCCAAGGCTTCTCCAGACTGTGCAGGTACATGCCCAGGTACCTGAGAAACTCTGTCAAGGCCAACATCAACTCTCGCAGTCTCAGGGATTGCATCACTCCGCGAAGCCACGTCCAAATCAAAGAGATCTCTCCAAAATATCTTCTTCTTCTCAACAATTAGACGCTCTCTCCAACTTTCAACAATGGGATCGATGAAACCTATCCCATCATCATAGTCATCGTCTATGATCCGCTCCAACAGATCATTCTCCTCTGAATCTGGTTCCAAGATGCTAGAGATGTCCTGTAAAGATTAATAATTCGAACATCAAATGAAACTCTAAAAGATTACAAATATTACTAACTAACTATGTTCACAAACTCTTACCTTATTGAGACCGACCGCTTCATTGATGTCATCCAAAGGATGACCTTTCATTATACTTTCTGAGAATTTACTTTTACAACACCTTGGACATTCCTGCTCTGCGGGTACAGATTCCCGAAATCTTCGTCCAAGATTTGGAATCGCCTCATATGCCATAATCTACACATATCGTTATATTATCTCAGTGTTAAAATCTTTAAACTAATATTTAAAATCATAAATTACTCTTAAATATTAACCTCGAGAGGAAGAACAAAGCCACCAAACGCCGCTTGCTGTTTTGGTTTCACGATGCCTTTGAAGCTTTTCACAAAGCGTCGGATCTCTTTCATGGTTTCGTCGAATGTAAACCGACCCCAAGGAAATGTCTCACAAGCGTGGACATCATCAACAACACTCAGCAGCCACGAATCTATGTTACCATCAACCTTAGACTTGGCTTTCACTACCTTGCATAAGAAATACAAGATAGTGAGCTTCAACCTGTCTCCCAAGGTCTTCCTCACTGCTGAGGTCTTCTTCTTCACTCCTTCGGTCTTCTTCTTAAGTTCCTCAAGCTTCTCCTCCACATCTTTGATTGTTACCTTCAGCTCCTTACCAAACATCCGCTCAGCAAACTCCAAATCCCCCAACGCCTTATAGTTGTCGGGGTAATCGTGGCAGTCCAATCCAGTAAGGAGGGCGTGCTCTCTCAAAGAGTACCTGATAGGCACTCCGTTCACCACAAACCAGGCTTCTCTCTCCTTCTCCGTAGATGCTGTCCGAAGGAGAAGCATCCACATGCCTTGAAGCATGTGGTTTGCCTCCTTAGGCATGTGGAACAGATGCTTGAATTGAGAATGATTTCGAAACCATTCCAACTCTTCATCAAGACCATCCTCAATGTACTCCACCGTTGATTTCAGCTTACACCTACTTCCGACCTTGCAAGTCTTGGTGTACTCGCTTGGACCAAAAAACATCTTCTCCGGCGGCAGTGGTTGGTTCAAAAAATCATCATCATCATCTTCATCTGAATCACTATCGTAGTCCTGTAAATAAAAAAAAAACACTTATTACTATCACTTATCCACAGTTGAACACAGATGTTCCAGTTAGCCAGAGTTGTCCCTACATCACTGTTGAACTAAGATGTTCCAGTTAGTCATAGATGTCCCTACATCACAGTTTCATACCTAAGATGTTCCAGTTAGCCAGAGTTGTTCCTACATCACAGTTTCGATGTTCCAGTTAGCCAGAGTTGTCCTAACATCACAGTTTCAAACCTAAGATGTTCCAGTTAGACACATTTGTCCCTACATCACAGTTTCAAACCTAAGATGTTCCAGTTAGCCAGAGATGTCCCTACATCACAATTTCATACCTAAGATGTTCCAGTTAGTCAGAGTTGTCCCTACATCACAGTTTCGATGTTCCAGTTAGCCAAAGTTGTTCTAACATCACAGTTTCAAACCTAAGATGTTCTAGTTAGACACATTTGTCCCTACATCACAGTTTCAAACCTAAGATGTTTCAGTTAGCCAGAGATGTCCCTACATCACAATTTCAAACCTAAGATGTTCCAGTTACCTCTTTTTCCTCTTCTTCCTCCATAACATTGTCTTCCCCTGCGATAGCAATGTTTTCTTCAACGTTTTCAGCAACGTTTTCTTCTACGTTTTCAGCAACGTTTTCTTCGTCGTCAGGAACTGTTTCTTCCCTTTCATCCACGTTTTCTTCCTCTTCTCTCCTTCCATCCACGTTTTCTTCAACTAAAATCTCTTTACTAACTTCTTCTTCTTCTTCTCCTTCATTAACCGTCACTTTCGGATTGGTTTCATGACAATCCATTGCTAAAACAACCAAAACTAGATATAAGTTAGACAACACATCCACATACCATTTTGAATAATCCAAACTAATTCGAGAACAATTTCATATCAAAACCGAAAGGAGAGAAGTTATGCATAATGGCGCTCATCGAAAATCGAAAACTAAGGCATCGAAACTAGCTTTGATTCCGTTACCTATTGCGAAGTCTGAGAGGAAGAATATGAAGAATCGCGTGGGTCTGAGGGAGGGCTCGAGATTTATGAGGGAGGGCTCGGGATTTTTGAGGGAGGGCTCGGGATTTCTTGGCAATCGACGAAATCGAAGACCAGAACGAATCGATCAGAGTCGCGATGATGTAGGGAACCGGAGTGGCTAAGCTCTTGTCGGATTTCGTGGTCGAAGGTCGGAATCGATGGTCTCGTCGCGGGGAAGAGCAAACATGGGGAAGTGGGAGGTTTTTTTTGTTTTTCTGGTTTTTATTTTGTTTTTCAAATTTAAATTAACTGAATTTGGGTTTGGTTCTGGATTGTTGGGTCTGGGTGGGTATTTTATCGGATTCAAGTGGTTGGATCTGTAATTTTCTAGTTTTGATTTGGGGTTTTCGGTTTTTCCTTCAATTTTGTTATAAAATTAATTGTTTATTAAAAATACAAAAAAAAAATGGCATATGGGAATAATTTTTCAGAAATAGTGGCTTTCCAGCAATTGTTCCCGAACTAGGGCATACATTTAAAAAATAGAGACTTGTGGCAAATAGGAGTTAATTAGAGAACCAAGCGATTAGTCAAAGTCAACCCTTTCTATCTCGTTTCGATCGCATTTTTCTCCGATTAAACTTCTGGTCTCCCGACACTCCGACCATGACCGGAGCAAGCCGTCGGAGCACGCGTGGCCGGATCAAATCATCATCTTCCGGCACCGACGAAGGCGGCGATTCGCTTCGTTATTCCCCGATTATCCGCCGAGGCAAAGCCAAGGAGCTTGTGTCGATCGGTGCTTTCAAGGCGAATCTCAAGATTTTGATTGGGCTAATCATTCTGGGGATTGTAGTCATCTACTTCGTAATCAATCGGTTGTTTGATGAGTCCCAGATGCCTAGGGTTATCACTCCTTTTCCTGCTCCCAAACTCATGGATTTGTCTATGGTACACGAATCTTAAAATCGACGATTCGTTTCTTTAAGCCTTTTTTCCTTCTTTCGTTTGTGAGAACTTGAATTGGAAGATTCGTATTTGTATATGTACCAGTTCCAGGGCGAGCACAAGGAGAGCTTGTACTGGGGAACTTATCGTCCTCATGTTTATTTTGGAGTTCGTGCGAGGTATGATGCATTTCCACTGTGAATGAACAATCTCTACTTCGGGATATGTCTTTGTTGCATCCAAAGTCTCTTCATTTTTATCTGAGAATGTAACAGTTCTCGTATTATGTGAAACTGGGCTCCTTCTTGTACAAGAAAATAAGTTGGTACATGGCAATGCAGGACTCCACTGTCCCTGGTAGCTGGCTTGATGTGGCTTGGTGTCAAAGACGAGATGTATGTTATGCGGCATTTCTGTGAAAACTCCGATGATCTAAGCTCATTTGGCTGGAGAGAACACAATGGACGGGATTTCGGGCGGCAAGAGCTGGTTGAAAACGATATGATATTGGAGACGAGTTTTGTCAAGTCAAACGGGGACAGCCTTGGTTATGGAGGGGACTGGGCAGTTCAAATTGATGTAAAAGATAAAGGGTAATTGCTCATTTTACACTAGTACTATATTAATATTGTTCATGGTGTCTGCTTTTGTTATTTTGGCTTATAGATAATATTGATATTCATTTTGCACTGTGGTGAGACAAAAGTTTTTTTTTCCCTTTACTATACTGGGATTAAACTAGGTCGAATGGTGATGCAAAGAGAAGCGCACATCTCTTCTTTTATTTAGCTGATGAAGGTGGCAATGTTCTAAATTTAGGCCACGATAATTTAGATTTTCAAGGGAGCTCTCTCCTGGTTTCGGGTTCACGTGAAGATGTAGGAGACTGGCAGCTACACTTAAAATCACAGGTATTTTGTGATTTGAATTGCTCTTTAGAGATCTTAGGATTTTTGTAGCTGTCTCCGCTGGAAGTGGATCTGTGGGTGATTAGACATTCTCTGTCCCTGATGCTCATCTGGATGTAACTATTTTAATTGTTCTTCATTTGCAGAATCAGCTTGAGACACATTATTCCGGTTTCAAGACGCCTCACATATATAATCTGTCTGATCTAGTTCAGCGAAATCTCGCTCTGCAGGTCTGCTAATTTTCAAGCTCATAACTCATTTTGAAAGGGCCCAAGGTATTTTTTTTTTGTCAATGCTTACATGTCTCTTGGCTTGTATGTTTTCAGGCTAGGAAGCTTGGACGACTTCAGCTCTCTGACACATCAGAGGATTCGTCCAACATTTACATCTTTCAGGTAATCAGTCTTAATGAAGATGTATGTGTATATGTTGTTGTATGAATAAAAAGAATGTTCTTCACTCCTATAGAATCTATGATCAATATGTTCACCGTGTCCAGTGTCAACATATCTTTTGTCATACAGATTTCTGGGAGGCTTCCATTTACGATAGATATTCCCTTCGTCTCCGGGATCAGAGGAGAAAGTTCAAACGTGGATAAGCGTTTAACAAGTCTTGCAGGTTTCCTAAGCCTCCTGTTATTACCCAGCATCATTAGTGATGAGTTTGAATTTTCTTTATCGTAGTTTGTGTATGTAACTTGCATTTCAGTTTGAGTATGGAAGAACTTCTCATCCAATAATGAGTTTGTTACAACTACCGTTGCCTTTTGAGTTTCATAGCTCAGATAAAGAACACTCATCTAAAATTTATGCCTGGTTTCTGTGTGTATTTTTGTGTTTCTTATATGTCCCTCGAACCCGAGGAAAAGCAGTAGCATGTTATTATCTAGCTTCGCTAGAGAAATTTAATTATTTGTATCTGCCGTGGGCCAATTCAGTAGAGCGTCCATTCAATTATAGAAAATGTTTTCTCTGACAGCATAGGCTTAATTTTGATCACTAATATGATGTCGTCTACTTTTATATTCCATGTATCTGCGCTAAGTTTTATATATATTCCATGTAGGTTTGCCACTCTCTGATCTACTTAAAAAGAAACATAAGGAATTTGATGCAAAGTTTAAGGAATGCTTCAACATTTCTGAAAAGGTATGCTTCTGGTTTTTGTTTTTTAGACTTCAATTACTCATGCTAATAGATGATCTTTAGCACACCCAGAGATCTTGTGTCATGGATGATCTGATGTTGTTGTGAAATAATCCCCATTAGCAATTTCATTCGACAACAGAGACTGCTGAACACTTACTGTATTGACTTTAGAAATTTCATTCTTTACCTCTCAGAATCTCCTTCCACTAGGATTAGTTCTTCTCTCTCTGCTTATGTGCAGTTCTCTTTCTTCTCAATGGCGAGCATATGTTGTCAGCTCCTATTTTTCACTACGTACATATAGTTGATAATCGCATTTATCTGAATCGATGTTCATAGAAGAGATGAGGATCTCAATCTCAGTTTCCTGTGGTTCCAGCATGATTCAGAAACATTGGGGGTTGGCAAGACTGCAATTGCAAACATGCTTGGTGGCATTGGTTACTTCTATGGTCAATCAAAAATTTATGTTCCTAAAAGCACGAAGGCAAGTATTTCCATCCTGCTTATTGTGTATCAATTTCTTATCCCTTTTATCCTCTTCCCATCTGCAAACTAGGTTGTGCCTCTCACAGAATCACACAATTAATACCTTCTATTGCAGCCTGAAAGTCAGGATAATTTCTTGCTATATTGGCCAGCCGAGCTGTACACAGCTGTTCCAAGCCGGCCCTTTTTTCCTAGGGGTTTTCTGTGGGACGAAGGTTTCCATCAATTGTTGATCTGGTATGTTCTTATTGATCATTCGTATGTTGAAGATTTCTTTGATATGATGCTATTGTGGTTGTTTTTTAGATGATTATCTGAAAAGCCATTTTTTTTTGAGAAAATATCATATTACGGAGTTAAAAGCTATAATCACCCCGCTGGTTGATCATTCTTTGGGGTGTGTTGTTTGTGCTTTGAGCAGGCGCTGGGATTTTCGTATAACCTTGGATATTGTTGGACACTGGTTAGACCTATTGAATATAGATGGATGGATTCCACGCGAGCAAATTTTGGGTGCTGAAGCTCTGAGGTATTTTACATGTCTCACTAACTGTGGTATTCACGATTATTGACTTATTTTTGTAATTGTTTTTGAGAGTTTCTGTAACTGCAGTAAGGTTCCAGAGGAGTTCGTAGTTCAGTACCCGAGTAATGGCAATCCACCAACACTATTTTTGGTGATACGAGGTAAGAGTCTGTTGTACCTATACCTGTCTTTTGATCATCACTCTCATTTTTGTTGTAAGCCATTGTGCCATACAAATTAGTTTATTCTAATGCCAATCCTTGATCAGCAATATCCTTATCAGCTTCCTTCTGTTGTTTTGCAAATATTCTGTAACTATTAGAATTAGATGTTTAGAACTTTGTCCCCAAGATCATATGCGTGCTTTCACCTTGCTATTCAGCTTCTGTATTGAAAATGTGACCTATTTATGTAAAGTTAGGAAAAGGTTTCAAAATCAATATAACCCATGTAGTGACAATCTGTTTTTTTTTTCAGATCTAATAGATGGTATAAGGATGGGAAAGTTTATCGCATCGGAAAGGGATGAAATATTGTCATTTCTTGAGCAGGCTTCTGTACGCTTAGATGCATGGTTTCAGTGGTTTAATACTTCCCAGACAGGTAACACATGATTATCCTCTAGTTTTCTGGTGCAAATCTATTTATAGATTTACAGGATCTTTTTAGGATTCAACTTCTCTGCGTTTTAGAGTTTGTAGTATCTTAAGTGACTATTGTTTACCTATCACAGTTGGATCACTCGTTGTTAATTTTGATCACTCGTTAATTTCCGATGTGACAAGTTTTTTTCTTTAACTGGTATTACAGTCTTAATATACATAAGATGGGCTAGTTCATATATTATGTTATTCATGACTTGTTTAAACACTAGGCAAGGAGAGCGGAAGCTACTTTTGGCATGGCAGAGATAACACAACAACTCGAGAACTTAACGCTAAGGTACTATTTCTTGGTTTCTCATGAAAATGCCATTTCTTGTTAGTGACAAGATGTCTCAGAATTCCTTGGTGTGTGTGTGCGATGATTTTTTAGTAGGATTGCTTATCTGCGGATTTGGCAGTTCAATTGACACATCTTCAGCGATAAATATGATGTCTTTTATCTCCTGCAGACGCTTTCCTCGGGGCTGGATGATTATCCCCGGGCTTCGCACCCAAGTGAAGATGAGCGACACGTTGATCTTAGATGCTGGATGTACCTCGCTGCAGATTGCATGCATTCCATCACAGAGCTTTTAGGAAAAGAAGTTAAATTTTCAAAGGTGAGCAGAAGATGGAACGCTAAGGGGTCTCTCCCTTATTTTTTCTTCACATGTTACTGACGTAAATCCTGCAGGAGGATTACAATTCGACTGCCAAGCTGCTTTCAAATTTTGATCTTCTGAATCAGGTCTATTCTCTATCAGACTCAACAATTTTCTCACTTACATTAATTATGACGTTGTAGTTGATATACAGTATATGTAACTTGATTATAAAACACATGATTTCTTTCTCAAACGTGTATCGCGTTAACTTCTTCTTTTTACCATTCTCTCTTCTCATTCATGGTTAATTTCTCCGCAGATGCACTATGATAAGGACCATGGGGCATACTTCGACTTTGGTAATCATACAGAAAAAGTAAGAGAAACTTCATACATTTATAAGCTTGAGTATCGATTTTTCATAGAGAAGAAGAACGTAGGATTCTTACTCTTTTGGCTAAACCACTCACCGCGTCGATTGATCCCCAGGTTAAGTTAATATGGAAAGAGGTAATTTCAGAAAACGGTCACCTATCTCGACAGCTTGTAAGGAAGACTTTTGGAAAGCCGAAGCTAACATTGGTTCCTCAAGTGGGTTATGTTAGCTTCTTTCCCTTCATGTCTAGAATCATCCCACCTGTGAGTTTTTGTGCTCATATCTATTCCAATCTTTGAAACCCTTGTGGACCAGTTACTTTTTTGATATAATTCTTCACATATATTTGGTCGATAAAGGAGTCCAAAATCCTCGAGAAACAGCTTGATCTCATTTCAAATAGGAGCATCTTATGGAGTGACTACGGACTGGTTTCGCTTGCCAAAACCAGGTGAGCCCACAAGAACAAACATACTCAGAAAATTTAGTTCTTGCATGATAAGAAAGAACATTTTCTTGATGCAGTTCTATGTATATGAAACGTAACACTGAGCATGATGCACCATACTGGAGAGGTCCTATCTGGATGAACATGAACTACATGATTCTTTCATCTCTGCACCATTACTCTATAGGTACTTTTCTACCCTCCACATGGTAAAAAGAAAAGAGACATCGTTCTACAAGGCCTCGCCTTTTTTTATTACATCATATGCATTCGGTTTACCTTGTGTCAAATTCCCTGCAGTGGATGGGCCATACAGCGAAAAGGCAAAAGTAATTTACAAGGAACTACGGAGCAATTTGATAAGGTATACTTCTATATGGTATCCCCGTAAAGGTCTTGTATGGTATTAACTTTAAACATGTCATAAAATACAGGAACGTGGTTAGAAACTATTATCAGACAGGGTATATCTGGGAACAATATGATCAAGATAAGGGAACAGGCAAAGGCACACGTCTCTTCACAGGCTGGTCTGCGCTTACCTTGTTAATAATGTCCGAAGAGTATCCTATTTTTTGAAGCTCCTTTCTCCAAACTCAAGGAAAAGAAACTTAAAACTAGAAACATATGTTAGTTAGAAGATCTGTTTTGATGTAGAGCTTTTTCATATTCGCTCATGGTTGGTTATAGAGAGAGTGCTGTCCCAGAATTGTGTACGTTATGCCCAAATTACGATAAAGGCAAAGATATACCGGAAGCTCCAGCTTCTCTGCACATCACAAATTCTTGTGGTCTCGACTCTTGACTGATATTCATATTCTAATTCCGGAGCCTAGAAAGTGTTTGAACAATTTTGACATTACACGTGAGGTACTCGTACTAGCACACATCTTGAACGGAGATGCTTCCATGGCTGGTTCAAAGAAGAAGACGATGTAGTGTTTAGCTCAAACATCGTTTAGGAAAATAAGTAAAAAAACATATTGACTTTGTGAATAATGAAGAAGAAAAAAAAAGCCTTCACAAATCAAACGGGAATTGCATTAAAACAGATCCCAACATAAATCAACGCAATCATATGTTACAACGTACAAACGGAGGGGAATCACCACAACACCGTAGCAGTTCCAAACAAAACACTCCACTTTATTCAAACTATTTGAAATCAGTGTATAAGAGGCAATGCTCTCTTTGATTTGTAACAATAATGGTATCACTTAGATCACCAATCAGGCTGTGATTGTGACGCTGCATACGCACGAACCAGACAGTTTTATCTCACATGTTTTCCAGTGCCTGCCTGGTGCAGCATCCGGGTCATACAATAAAGTGCTGTGGCCGGTTTCTTCCTGAGACGAAAAAAGCAGAAGCTTCCCACTCAGCTTACCAAACTGAAACCCGGCCCTCGAGCTTCCTGACAGCGGAAGAGCCACCACTTCCCAAGTATCGTCTTCCGCATTGAACACCGACATCTTCCTCTGGTTCTTCCATTCGATGCAGAATAGCTTTTTTCCTACTTCAACATGAGCTGTGACCATCTGCAAAAGTATCAAGCATCCAAATCTTAAAAATAGTCGCATATACTTCGGAACCAAGCTAAAGAAACATACTATCTTGAGTATCATCTGAATAGAAACCAACTTTAGATTCACAGTCAGTGATCAAAGACTCAAAAAGACTTACAGTTAAACCATTTTTGCTGCCACACCAGGAGCCGCATTGGGGGTTGTACACATCAACAAGTTTTGAGTTTCCAATGGTGAAGTTGGATCTCCCACCCATCACGTAGAGCTTCCCGTTGAAGCCGCTAGCGAAACAGCCCCATCTCGGACGCCTCAGAGACTCTATGGAAGTCCATTTGCCCGTCTCTGGATCATACACCTCTGCACTCGACAGACTCTCGCCGTCTACCCCGTGACCTCCCACCACATAAACAAACCCATTCACCTCAGCGCAAGCAAAGTCATAGCGAGCTACCTCCAGGTCTGCTAGTCTGCTCCAGCTGATTTCATTTCAAAAATCAAACAACATGTTCAAAGTTTGAAACTTTTATGTATAAAACCTACTGAATCATTGGATCGAAAGTTCACAAAGGATACTGAAATCAAGAACATGACAAACCTGTTGAGGCAAGTATCATACTGATAAACATCAGAAGATGCAACATGAGAACCGTTGATCATAGCGCAACCAGCAATAACAAGGAATTTCCCGTCAACCACAACCACCTTAAACCCTGTTTTTGCAGGACCGGGCATGGGTGGAAGAGAGGATAGCTTACGTCCCAAACAGTCCATCACCTCCCAGTGGCTCTCTTCTCCTCCAGCATTCATTGTTAAGACATAGAGCCACTCCTCAAGCATGCCGGCGAGTCTTCTCACGGTGATAAACTCCTTGCTCTGAACAACAAACCTCCATTTCTTACAGACACGTCCCATGGAAGGGAAGCTAGCGCGCGGAACCAGCGCCAGACACAGCTTTGCCACATCATCAGACAATCCCGGAATCAAAGGCTCATCCCGGAAATTATCAGACAACAACCGTGAACCGAGATCAAGATTCCCTTTGGAGAAACACATGCCGTGGTTTACAATCCTTTTCTTCTCACTTACAAAAGCATGCATCTTTTTGACTAAATCTTTAGAACGAGAGATAGATAAATCTCCCAATAAAAATTTCTAACTAAAGTAAGATTTTTTTGTAATGAAAAACGTTATTAAAGAATCTCGTGAAACCCGTCACGTATAGTGATTTTCAAAGACAAAGGAATAAACAAATTAGCGGAGAAGAAGACTATTGCAGTGACCACTGATGAATGATGATGATGTCCAGCCCAATCTAATTCATATTCCATACCAAGAGCTTCGCTTCTACAAACGTTAGGATCTATGATTGTCGTTAAATTGATGTGGCTGTCTCTTCTCACATACATCTCCGTATCTACCAAAACAAGATGAAAGAAATTGTCAACAACATAAGAATTAACAAGAATTGCAGCAAGAAACAACGGAGAAGAAAACTAACATACCATTAAAGGTCATGCTAGAGAAGGATTTAGCCACCCGCAACATCCATCTTTAGAATTTGCGAATTTTCTGCAATTTTTTTTTGCAGATAGGTCAAAGTCTTGAACGAAGTCAAGAACCAATAAGATCGCAATCGGGAGAATCAAAGATCAACAAAGAAGAGATAGGGTGCTCCAAAAAAGAACACTTTCGAGAGTTATAAGCATCATATAACCACACGAAAACAGGGGAAAAAAAAAGAAAATGAATGGCTATCAATTATATCCTGAAAAAAGGAACATATTATGATGGAAAATTGACATTTCTGACGGAAAATTGACATTTTTATTAAAAAAAAAAAAGAAACTTCGTAATTCCCAGAATTGGCCAAAGATCGGAACTTTGTGTGATTCTTCCACATATGAAGAGAGAAAAAATTCCACAAGAATCCAAATTGCAGAGAATTAACAATATAATATAGCAAGCTAGTAAAGAATCGATGGGATTGGTGACAGACCTGAAGAGGATGATTCGTTTCCAAAGAGGAAACTTTAAGGGGTAAAATCGAAATCGAAATCGAAATCGAAATGGCTTTAAGACATTTTATACAATGAAGAACGAAAATGGCGGAAAGAAAAGGAGCAGAGAAAAGGAAAAAGATGAGATACCGAGAGAGAATAGGGAGGCTTTGTCGTTTTGATGGGTTGTTAATGCGTTGAAGTTGGTGCCAAGAAGATAAACATTGACAGAGAGAAAGAGAGAGAGATAATGGTGGAAATGAAGGGAGCGTGAGAATAGGAATTATATAGCAAAATCAAAATCACAGGAAGAGGCAGACGGTGGAATGGATCGCCGTAGATAATAATAATAATAATGTCGACTAGTCACCACGTCACATTCTCACCCATCACTATTTTAGTTTTATATAATAATTATATTTTCTTCATATACTAATACAAGACATGTTTTGATTTCAGACAACGGAAAAAAACAAGACATGTTTCGAGTAAATAAAATATTTAAATATACTTTAAGAGTGATTATTAATTTTTATTAGTTGATCATAGGTTTATTATTAATTATCTTATTAATATTAATTATTTTGTTTTGTTTAAAAAGGGTCTTCATATTTAATTATTTTGATTTTTAAATTTACAAATTGAAATGTAGCTTTAATGAAAAACTAAATATCCAAATCGAAAATCCATATTGGGTCCGGTTAGGAATTTAACCAAAGAATCAAGATTGCTCAAAACCTGGTTCAACCGGAAGACACCAAAATAATCCATATTGGGCCCGGTTAGGAATTTAACCAAAGAACCAAAATTGCTCAAAAACCGGTTAAACCAGGAGACACCAAAAAAATCGGGAAAAATGTCATTTAAATCTTCGACTTTCAAAATTCGGTCAATAAAAACATGAACTATCGGGTTGTCCATTTAAATCTTCAACTTTCGTTGACTTTGTTTTTAAATCCTCAACTTTCGTTGACTTTGTTTTTAAATCACAAACTTTGTTTGACTCGGTCAAAATAGGCACGTCGTTAAGTCTCCGTTCAGAATTTCTGATAAACAGAAAACGACGTCGTTTTGTTTTAAAATTAAAACGGGAAAAAGTGCTATTTAAATCTTCAACTTTCAAAATCCGGCCATTAAAATCATAAACTATCAAAAAAATGCTATTTAAATCCTCAACTTTCCTTGACTCGGCCAAAAAGAGCACGGCGTTAAGTCCGTAAACGGAACGGATTAACAGGATTACAATTCCGTTAAAACTCAAGGTTAACTCATACGACGTCATTTTAAAATCAAATTTCGTTGACTCGGCCAAAAAAAGCACGACGTTAAGTCCGTAAACGGAATGGATTAACGGGGTTACAATTCCGTTAAAACTCAAAGTTAATTCATACGACGTCGTTGGAGGTGAGATTTTCTGATGTCGAAAGATCTAGTTTTTTGTTTTTGTTTTACTTTTGGATTTTAAAATAACGTTGTATGAGTAAACCTTGAGTTTGAACGGAATTGTAACCCCATTAATATATTCCGTTTACGGACTTAACGTGGTGCTCTTTTTGGCCGAGTCAAAGAAAGTTGAGGATTTTAAAACGATGTCGTATGAGTTAACCTTAAGTTTTAACGTAATTGTAACCATGTTAATCAGTTCCGTTTATGGATTTACCGCCGTGTTTTTTTTGGCCGAGTCAACGAAAATTGAGGATTTAAATGATATTTTTCTGAAAATTCATGCTTTTAATGGTCGAATTTTGAAAGTTAAAGACTTAAATAGCATTTTCTCGTTTTAATTTTAAAACAAAACGATGTCGTTTTCTGTTTAACGGAAATTCTGAACGGAGATTTAACGATGTGCCTATTTTGGCCGAGTCAAACAAAGTTTGTGATTTAAAAACAAAGTCAACAAAAGTTGAGGATTTAAAAACAAAATCAACTAAAGTTGATGATTTAAATGGACAATTTATAGTTTTTATTTTTATTGGCAAAATTTTAAAAGTTGAAGATTTAAATGACATTTTTCCCAATTATAATCGCAAGAAACATGCGATTATTGGAGCCGGCACCACTGCATCCTCAAACGGGAATCCGATCCTCCACTATAATCGGAGCCAAAGTTTGCTGACCAAACCGCCACCGCCTAGTAACGAAATAGAAACCATCACAACGCAGAAAACTTTGGCAAAATTGGCGACATGAGAGGGAACTTGAAACGGGAGTTAGAGAGATAGAGATGCAGATCCGGTCACGAAATTGGCGACATAAATGTGAGAAAATTCCATACCACGCCTCCCGTCGTCAAGGTGCAACCGTGTCGCTGTGGTCAGCCGCCGCCGGGATTCCTTACAAGACCTGCCACCGTCCTCCAGAGCGGCGAGCTTACTCATCAATCGCCGGCGGTTCATGCAACCTAAATCACCTCTTCGTCACTCATTTCCACCACTCTGGCTCGACGCCGACAGATCATATACAGAACCGAGCGGAGGAGCCGCCGTGAGCCTCCAACGCCGACCCTTGAGGAAGCTATCCTCTGACCTTGTCCTCAATAGATCTGGATCTGCATAGGGCAACCACCTTCAACCGCCGCCGAGTCGCTGCCGCCTCGCCGAAGAAACCATGACTCGCCACCAATCATCTATGAAAAAACTCCTAACCATTAATGAAGAGCCGGGGTAAAGGAAAATTAAAGGAGAAGCCCTCTCACGACGCCGACGAGAGACGCCGGATGCCGGAGAGGCAAACGAGATCAGAAATATGGTTAAAATTCGACGGCGGCTGAGGGGAGAGGAAAAGTTTCAGGGCGATCCCGAAACCTGCCCCCCGATAGAAAAAAAAAAAAAAGACGGTTACAAAATGTGATATGTGTACAAGACCGGTCTAATAAAAATCAATAATGATCTCTTATTAATATTAATTATAATTACTTAAAATACAGAAATCCAAATAAAATAACGTTTTATTAGATTATTAATTTTTATTAAAAATATTATTTTATCCGTTCAATGACTTTTAGGGTATTTTTTTATTTTGAACAATTGATCAAAATAGCACATTTTAAAAAATTTTGTTTGAAATTTAGCATCATTGGTTGAAAATGACAATAATAACATAAATTTAATATTAAAATGACTTAAAATCCTTTTCTAATGGAAAAAAACTAAACCATAAATTAGAAATAGTTAACACAAACATAATGTTTAATTTTATTTAAAATTTAGTTTGGATAAACAATTATTTTTACATAATGATTTGTGCTATTTTTGGAACCCTAAAATTTAAGATGCTAGTTTTGGATCCAAAAAAAAAATTATGCTATTTTAGGGTATTTCTCATTTTTAAATCCTAGTTAAAATTATAATTGATTTTAATAGGTTTAGAGGAATTTCCAAATTAAATATACAAAAAACTTAAATCCAATAAAAACCTAACAATTTTATTAATTTTAATTGAAATTCATATGTTACATTTTGGAATCACCAAACTTTAAATTTTATATAAAAATATGAGTAATAGAAATATATACTATAATAAAATTACAAAATTAGTTATATCCTATGGGTCACTATTCATAATCTATTGTTTACTATCAAAATTCCATTTCACCCTTATGTTTTCAAACTAACTACATTTTTATCTCTCTCATCAAACGAAGACGGACGATGAAGAAGAAGAAGAAGAAGAAAGAGATGGAGGATGGTGAAGGTGAAGGTGGAGGTTGAAGTTAGTGAAAGTGTTTGTGACTACATGGACGGTGGTGAAGATGGTCATGGTGGTGAAGATAACATCGGTGGATGATGGTGATTGTTTCGGTGACAATAACAGTGTCGATGGTAATGATTGTGTCGGTGACGGTGGTGGTGACAGTGAGGTCACCGTATTTGTGTTCAATTATATGTTTTTTAGTTTTGAATATTTTTATGTGCTTAATTGCGTTGAAGTTAATCAATAACAAAATTAGCTAATAGATTATCGATATAATTTTGTTAAGATAACAAAGTTAGTTAATCAATAACACATGTTTTCTATGATATAATAAATGGGTTACCACGATAATTTTTATATTTTTATATTTCATATATTTTTGTGATATGATAACTGAATTATTATATCATTAATTCGTAGTTTTAATTGATATTTCATATTTTATATGACACAATAACTGAATTAATATGAAAAACATGTGGTTAATACGTAACATGTAAACTTATCGCGATACCATGATAGTTATCATGATAACCAAATAGTTAACCACTGGGTGAACAGTCACGCCGGTTGTTTGATGAACAGTGTCGCCAGCTTTTTCTGTCAGGAAATGAATTTTCTAACCAATGGAATTTTCTGTAATTATTCAAAAAGAAAATTGTTTTTTTTTCTCTTTCTTACTTACCTAATTTACAAATCTATACTATTAAAACAGGTACACCTTCATTTTAGGCTATTCTTTTTGTGGATTACTATTATTCATGTTGCCAAACAAGTCAATTCAGTATAATATCTATACTATTAAAGTGGACATACATTTTGTAACCAAATAGTGACACCTTCAAATTAGTCTATTTTTACTTGAATAACTATTATTCATGTTGTCAAACAAGTTAATTTAATAAAATATTATTAAAAATGTATTTTATTTTATATTTAATTCTGAAAATTTAAATATTAATTCAAATTAGTTTGGAATTCCTTAAATATAGGTTAGATTACTTATCAAATATACAAAAATCAGTTTTTATTGTATTTTTACAAAAAATAACAAATAATTTAGATTTAATTTAGATATTAAAATTTTAATAATATTCTCATAATAATGCAGATGATAAACAAAATATGTTATTGTATATTTTTATCATAATCAATTAGCTTAAATTTTTAAATATTTGAAATTAGTAAATATTTTTATTATATATTAATATGAACGGGCGGATTAGTATTATATTTTTATAATCGCTGTCATTTGCGGGTTGGTTTGTCAAAACATACAAGATAGTGGGATAATTCGAAGTATATTAAAAGGACAAATAACTCATTTTAACAGTCATAAAAAATGGTTGTGTAGTAATCTAGATTCACATAATAACAAAGTTTACAATTACAATTACATCGATATATACTTAACTAATTTATATTCCTATTATACTAATATGCACCATATGAAAATATCATATAGTTTTTATAACAATTTATATTTTTGTTAGATAACAAACGTTGATTTCATTTAAAGTTACAAAAATAACATAATCATGAAATTTTTCATGAAAATTAAAGTTAAACTATTTTTGTTAGTAGTTGGTCTACATAACGTTTTTATACAATAAACAATGTATAAAATATATATAGCCCCACACACAGCATCTATTAAAAAATATTGAACTGAAATATATTCAATAGGTGATGTGTGCGGATAATTATATTTTTTATACATTATTTTGTATAAAACATTCGAATGGATAATTTAGGTATTAAAATATATTTAAAATAAAATATAGAACTGAATATATATATATATATATAACAAAACGGATCAGAAAATTTGGGTAGCTAAAATCACTAATTTTGAATCATACATGTCATACCAAAAATATAATTTTCCATACAAAATAGAAAACTTAAAAAGAAAAACAAATAAAAAATAAAAAATGGTCGCATGCCCTCATTGTGGATTAAAATTTTAGAAAACTATATAATATATTAATAAAACTGTTAACAAATTATGTTTAAATACAAAATAAATATGTGTCTCATATTACAAAAATTAAATCTACAAAAACAAATTATATATAAACACAAAATAAATATGTGTCTCATATTACAAAAACAAATATCAACAAAAACAAATTATATCTAAACACAAAATAAATATGTGTCCATATGAAGAAAAACAAAATCTACAAAAATAAATTATATCTAAACACAAAAATAAACACAAATTATATTACGAAATTTCATAAACAAATATTATAGTCTAGTTAATCAAAATTATATTTTAATTTATATTTAAAAAATAATTCCAAAATTTCAAATTTTCATTTAGATTAGTTTTGATTTCCTGAAATATTGGTTAGATTAATTATCAAAAATCATAAAAACTACTTGTTATTTCATCTTTACAAAAATAATAAACCGAATATTAATTTAGATTTTAATTAAATATTCAAATTTAAATAATATTCTCATAATGACGGAGATGATAAACAATATGTTATTATATATTTTTATTATAATCAACCAACCTAAGTTTTTAAATATTTGAAATTAGTAAATATTTATATTATAAGGTAATATAAACGGGAGGGTTAGAATTATGTTTTTAGAATCGCGATCATTTACGGATTAATATGAACGGACGGGTTAGAATTATGTTTTTATAATCACATTCATATTTAATACTAAAACAAATATTAAATATACAAAAACAAACTATATCTAAACACAAAAATAAATCTTTGTTAAATCTTTGTTACTTATTAGAAAACTTATATCTATAAAAAAAATTATATCTAAATACAAAAAAACAAATTATATTACAAATTTGATAAACAAAACAAAAATCTTGTGCAGACGTACGGGTTAGAATCTAGTCTATAATATTAAATGAGGTATACATTTTGTGTCCAAACAGGAAAACTTTCATATTATGTTATTCTTTATTTGGATAAATATTATTCATGTTGCCAAACAGATATATTTGGTGCAATATTAATAAAATATTAATAAAAAATTATTTTATATTATATTTATATTTAATTCAGAAAATTAGATATTAATTTAGATTAGTTTGGATTTCCTTAAATATAGGTTAGATTACTTATCAAAAATACAAAAAAAAAAATTTCTTTATTGTATCTTTACGAAACAAAAAATAATAATTTAGACTTAATTTAGATATTAAAATTTAAATAATGTTCTTATTATAATACATATGATAAACAAAATATGTTATTGTATCTTTTTATCATAATCAATTAGGCTATAATTTCAAATATTTGAAATTAGTAAATATTTATATTATACTGTAATAGGAACGGGCAGGTTAGTATTATATTTTTATAATCGCTGTTTTTTGCGGGTTGGTTTGTCAAAACATACAAGATAATGAGATAATTTGAGGCATATTAAAAAGACGGATTAACCCATTTTAACACTCATAAAAAAAATTAGTTGTGTAGTAATCTAGATTCATATAATAACAAAGTTTACAATTACGATTACATAATCGATATATACTTAACTAGCTTATATTCATATTATACTAATATACAACATATGGCAATATCATATAGTTTTTATAACAGTTTATATTTTTGTTAGATAACAAAGTTGCTATCATTTAAAATTACAAAATCATATAATCATGAAAATTTTCATTAAAATTAAAGTTAAACTATTTTCGTTAGTGTTTGCTCTATTTAATATTTTTTACAAAAAAAAAATGTATAAAAAGTATATTGTCCCGCTCACAGCACCTATTATAATCTAATTCGCATAGCACAATTTAGAAATATGATATAAACATTAAAATATATATTGCATAACAAATCAACAAAATATTATTTTCTCACTAAAAACTTAAGAATATATTTTGTATATTTCAAAATTTAGTTTAAAAAACTATATTCTATCCGGACATATAACTTAATTCAAAAGTGTATTATAAACATCAAAACATATTTCCCACAATAAATTAACAAAATAATAAATTTTCATTTGCACACTTAAGAATTACAAATTCAATATATTTGATCGTAAACACTTAAATTAGACAATCATAATTTTGTCTACCAAAAACTTAATCTCGTGCGAACGCACGGATTAAAATATAGTTATCATTATTACTTAGCTAATTTATGAGTCAACCATTAATATTAACTAAAATCACTTTTAAAATATATTATATCAAAAAAAAAATAGCATATCATCAGACGGTGGAGATCTTTTGTGTCCGAATGCAGATGCAATCATATCGTATCTCTTCCTTTTGTCTCTGTCCGTGGGCCCATCCTCCAGCCTGGTGGGTCCTAGTGATGCCATTATTCATCACTATGCAAGGTAACAAATATGCATTTTAGTAATATTCTAGTTTCTTTTTTTTTTAATATTCTTGTTTAGAAATGTGTATTTTTCATCTTTTTATAAAAGAAGTGTTTTGAGTCCATCAACTATGAGTACTTTATGTGGTAGGGTTTTGCAAAAGCATTATGATCTAAAAATATAGAAGTACATAAAACAAAGCTTGGTCCTTAACAATGAATCCACCATGTTTTTTAGTATTGCCTTAGTTCTAATTTGATGTGATTAATGATTTATCTGCTCTGCCAATATATAAGATATACACCATTTAGATTCAAAACCTCCTTTGCATGCAAAACAAAAGCTTAATTAGAATACATTTCTTTAGTGTCGACTAATGTTCATCAGTAATTTAGCATAATTAAATCAACAAGAGAAGATAGCGATGTCCAAAGCTTGAAAACATAGTCATAAATGATACAGCCTTTTATAGGAACTATTTTGTCAATGATGCTACATTGTTACTAATTTTGTTCCATATACTCCACACTTAACTAGTACCATAGTATACCTCCTGTCTTTTATGTGGTTATATGTTGGGGAATAATTATTTGTCCACACCAGTTTATAAATTTAGTATATAATCTATCGACATCGGTAATTGAAAATAATATTTTGTATATATGAGGTTGTTCGGGTGGAATTGTGGATCCTCTAGACGGTTAAATCTATTCTTTAAAGGGAACTTTGATTGCTTGGAATAACCGGCGAGCGTAAGGTAGGAGTTTCATCCACTGGAGAGCGAACATGTGCTACAGTCCGGAGATGTGCTCCTTCTAGGCCCTCTTTGGTGGGTGTGCGCTATCGCCTATCGGGCATCTTCTTCAACATAAACTTGGTCAAGACAATTTCTATGTGGAAAGGAAAAGGTGTCTTCGCCGAAGACTCTCCAATGTTCTAGTCAGATTAGACAACGTGACTGGACGAAAAGTTTGGTTTTTAAGAAGAAAATTACGGTGATATATACTTCTAGGTCTTAGCCAACAAGGTTTTAAGACATAAGCTGATGTTTGGTGGAAAAGTTCAAAAGGAAAAAACAAACTATTCGTTGGGTGGGGGTTGAAACTTTATGTCGGATAGGTGAAGTTATTAGGGACCTCGAGGAATATTAATGGAAGCATTATGTTTTTCCCTGACTCGGGTCGGGATCTTTGAGATGTGCATTGATATGAGTTTAGTTTAGTCGTTATGAGCTTATGCAATCTTTTTCTCGGGATGGTCTCCCTTCAAGGTTCAATGATATCCGAGCCTTGAACCATTAGCGAAGGCCTCTCTCGTGCGGACTCTCCATCTCGATCCTTCTTCCTTGTAGTGTTGGTCTTTATTTTCTTCTCTCTCTTATCTGTCAGCTTCTTCTCTCTCTCTTGGCTTTAAGAGGGTTTATATAGATTTTACGCATGTCCATCGATGGGTCGGATTCGACTCAAATACATCATATGGGTTTTTGTGTTGTCTTGTGTTGAACTTGCTGAGATAACATAGTGGGTGGCGTAACAGGTGGCGACAAAGTTCAGATCCATACAGGTTTCGCTCGCGTGCTAGGTCCACCCCTAGTCCTTCGCTAACTAAGACCGCCTTCTTGTTCCGGTTGGTAGTCTTCTTTCGAGAGATACCTCTTTTTGCGATGGAACCAAGAATTTTAGGTTGATCAATTTTGTTTATTTAATTTTGTAACACCTGATCGGTTTCATTTTAATGAAATATTTACAATTTGACAAAAAAAAGAAAAAGATACCTCTTTTTTCACGCGTTAGTCTCTCTATTGGGTAGTGCAAATCACCTCAATAAAAATTAAATAGCTAAATAATATTTTATTGTTTGTTTGACTACCGTGTAGTCTCAAAAACCCTGGATAACCATATTTTCTAAAACTTCCAAAACATAATTGGCGAGAGCCGATAATATTGGATTGTTCTTTTTAACAGTTTACAACACTTTTTCCCACAATTACAATGATTTGACTCCAAATTCCAAAATAACAGTTTCAATCTTTTAAATCTTTCAAAGTCATGTCAAAAAAAAAAATCTTTCAAAGTCCAAGCACATTAAAATCTTCATTCCTAAAAAAAATATATAAGTATTGGTTTATGTGTTTTAATTGATTTGGAAATTTGTACATGATTTATAAATTCTTAAAAAAATTATTAATTTTCAAATCTAACATGTGGATTTTAATTAAGGGAAAATGCATTTTTAACCTTCAAAGTTGAATTTACTAGCACTTTAAACCCTGAGACTTTACCACTCTCACTCTGAACCCTGAAGATAACAAAACTGACACTTCAAACCTTCAAATTAACTGCCAACTATCCGCCGTCAAAATTTTAAATGGAACCGTTAACTTTGTTAACGGTACAGTGATTTTTTATTAAAAAAAAAATTTAATTAATTAATTACTTATAATAATAATTTCTAAACAAAAAAACAGTTAATTTGAAGGTTTGAAGTGTCAGTTTTGTTACCTTCAGGGTTCAGAGCGAGATTGGTAAAGTCTCAGGGTTTAAAGTGCTAGTAAGTTCAACTTTGAAGGTTAAAAATACATTTTTTCCTTTTAATTAATATTTGTAGATATGTGGGTTTTCCCTCAGATTTGAATATTTGTATTTTTAACATGGAAATCTTTCCAAATCTATTAAAATATATTGTAAAATTAAATCCATAAGTAAATTCGTATGATCAAATAACACGTGATTTGAATTATTATTTATAAATCGCAGAACCAATAACAGTGGATTTGAATTTGGATTTTAAAATCATAGAATCAATAACACTGGATTTGAACATAAATTTTAAAATTATAGAACCAATAACACTGGATTTGGTTTGGATTTCCAAATCCATTAAAATCCATGAACCAATAACCCTCACTCGAAAGAAATTCATTATAGATGCACTACAAGAAAACCTGTGTTATCCGACGGCAGTTCCCGTCGGAAATCTGTCGGAAGGGGTTTTTCACGACATATTTTCGAAGGAAAAAAAACTGTCGGTTACAGCTCGTCGGTAATTGATTTGGTCGGAAATCCGTCAGAATGTTCCGACGGGCAACAATCGTCGGAAACTTGTCGGAATATTTCCGACGGATTACCGATGGTCGTATTTCTGACGGATGTTTGATCAGAACTACTTGTCGCCTTGTCGGAACGTTGTCAGAAAGCCCTCATAAATATTTACGACATGATTCCGACGGGCTTTTTCTGACGGATATTCCGACAAAGTTTTTGTCGGACTATTCTGTCGGCAATCCTTCGAATTTCCGTCAGAAATATTTCCGAAATCTTTCCAACGGAGTTCATTACGACGGACTATTTTCGACGGATTTCCGGCGGTAATTTATAATTTGTTTTTTTTAATTTTTTATAATAATTAATAAATTAATTTAATGATTTAAATATTTTTATTATATCTAATTATCTAAATAAATTATAAATAATTTTTTTCTTAATTAAAAAAATCATTAAACATAAAAAATTCTTAAAACGTAAAATGTGATAAAAAACAGAAAATTTAGTTCGGAAAGAGATGGAGTAAGGCCGCCTTCATGGTCGCCTGCAAATCGGTGAGTTCTTTACAGGTTGAAGTGTGTGCGGACTCCAACTCCTCGTGTGCGGACTCCAACTCAACGACATTTGCGTCACGGTCTTTCACCGTTTGGCTGAGCCTCTCGATTTCTACTTTGTAGTCCGAAGCATACCAAAGAACCGAAGAAGAAGATTCATGGGTCGGAAATCCGCCTAACCCAGCGAATCGATCTTTGATTTGTCGAGTTTCCAACGAAAGATTAGAAAAATTATTAATGAAATTATGAAAAAACAAATTAATGAAAACAAATAAAAACTTACAGCGAGAACAATTTTGTTGATCTCTTGCCGGGTTAACTCGTGTGAGGATGACGATGCCTCAAGAGTGAAAGAGTGAGCTGCGACATTGAAACTTCACGTTACACCTTCTTCTTCTTGGAGGTCTCGACAACTTTCCGCATCTCCCAAGTCCTGGATCACACCATTTTTTGGTTGGTGTGTGTCTGCTCCATGACTTTAATGTAATCGGGAAGAGCACCAGATGCTTTCGCCTGCAAAATTTTGTTAAGTAAAATAATAACAAATTTTTTAAATAGTAATTAATAAATGGAATTTAAACTTACCTCCTCGCTTCGCGTTCGACCATCTTTGCGCCCCCGTTGTGAATGTAGATCCCCTTCCCTCCTCGCTCACTCTTCCGGTTCTTTGAGTTTTTTTTTTGGAGAGCGCATTCGTCGCAGGCCGACTCCAGTACTCGCAAAAGCCCTTCCAAACGTCCTCGTCAAGGTCCTTCGGCTTATCTTTCTTCTGCGCCCACTTTTGCTTCCACTCGTACATGTGCTTCGAGTACTGAACCGCGTCATACTGATCGAAAGTGTTAATCACTTTGTCGGTCATCGTGTGGTCCCAAGTGAACTCTTGCTACATTAAAAAAACACATAATGTTAGTTTCGCGATTAAAATTAACTAAATTAACTAAAAAGAAAAAAAAAATCAAAAAAAATTATTTACCGCGAAACTTCGGTGCCACAAATCCTTCTCGTCTTTCGGCATGTCCGAGTACTTCTCATACGGTTTGTCCAACATGTTGTGGAGCATCCGTAAGTCACCTTTGTGATCTCAGTCGACAACTTAAACCTGGAAACATTTTTAAAAAAGAAATAAATACTAATAGATTCATAATCTAAATAAATTGAAATAATAAACAAATTTTCACTTACCAACTCGCGTCTTTGAGCTTTGGGTCAAGTCGGATGCAATGGCCCCGGTTCGACTACTGGACAAGATCCTCGATCCTAATCCGGGTCTGAGCTGCGGATTGTTGGGACTCAGGAACTTGGGTTCCCGAGCTCGATCCGTTCTGAGGCGTACCCCGAGAGCCCCGAGAACGGCATCTTTGAGAACCACCCAAACGAAGAGAGTCCTCGTTATTCATGCAGTAAAAACATAAAAACGTTAGTACATTAAATTTTAAAATTACTAATATTTCAAAAAAATCCGAAATTTTTTAAAACTTCCAAAAATTCAAAAAGTCCCAAAAATTCAAAAAAACATCCACACATTCAAAACAATTCCCAAAATTTCTAAAAAAATCATAAAATTCATAAATTTTTCAAAATTTGCAAAAATTTCCAAAATGTCAAATTTTCAAAATGTTCCAAAATTTTCATAAAAATTCAAAAAATTTCAAAAACAAACCTAAAATAAAATAAATGTTTTCTTATATAATTTTTTTCTTTTCGAAAAACGTTTTTTATAATTCTAATATTTATACTAAAACATTTTTTTATATAATTATAATAGTTATACAAAAACGTTTTTTATTTATAATTTCTAACTTATAAAATTATAAAACTAACATTATAAATTATAAAACTTCAAAAACGTTTTCCAAAAATTAGGAAAACATTTTTATAAAATTATAAAACTAACATATATATATATATATATATATATATATATATATATATATATATATATTCAATCTAAAATCTAAACCACAAAAACGATTTTGTACAAACTAACAACCTAACAATCTAAACCCTAAGAATCTAATTCCAAAACTAACAACAAAATTTAGAAATCAAGAAATTAGAGAAAAAAAAACTTACATATCATCCATGTGAAAAGAGAGAAGAAAAGATGAAGAACTCGATCCGTTTAACTAAATTAATCAATTTTTGACAGATTCATCAGTTGAAAATCCGTTGTTTCCTACAAAAAAATTCATTTAGGCTGTCAATCTTCCCGCGTTATCGAAAAACTCAAAGTCCGTCGGAAATCCGACAGAAATATCCCGAATATTCTTTGCATGTGTTTTTATTGGCACACGTATTGGCACACTTGTTGAAGGACCCATATCCGTCATAAATTTCTGACGGAATTAGGGTATAATTGCGGTTTAGGGTTTTGTAATAAAAATTAACTATCCATAATCTACATATGTTTCATTCAAAAAAATTGTTAATTCATCAATATTGTTAAAGACATTCTATGAGTTCATTAATTTTACAACATTAAACTTAAACATTTCACATAACATCTATATACCTTATACTATAACTTATACTAACACTTCTATCAAATTTCCTAAAATCTATAACACATATTTGTTTTGAAATTTGACAAGTTTAAGCTATGATATGCTCAAATTAATACCCTAAATAGTACTAAAGCAGTTGCTGCAGTAAATCAGGGGTCGAACACAAGAACTCAGTTATCACACAGTAGATTATATAGATCCGAAATACGCTAAATCAAAAGGTGTAATTGAAAACAAGTATGCAAGTAAAAGTGTTGTAAATTCAGTTGGAGGCAGATAGGTTCAGGGTATTTCTCAGGAAATCAATGAATGCAGCTAAATTAACTAACATGATTCAGATTACGCACGGTTCTAGAACTCAAATCACTAAAGTATAATTAACCAACTCTCGTTGCGAAAACTATCTAAATCTAAATCATAGGAATTCCAAATCTCTTTGCGAATCCTAAAGTCTAAATCAGCTTTAAAGTTCAGGTTTGATATGTTCACAAATCAATTAGACCAAATCTCTTTGCGAATAATCAATTTGCTCACCTAGGTTCTATCAGGTAATTAATCGCACTCTCGTGCCTAATCAATTATCCTAAGATCTAAATTCCAGATTCGTCAATCTAGAACTAGCTTTGAGAACAACCTATGGTGAAGAACTAATTCAGATGGTGAATCCTAACAGATAATCAACCTAGCATTCAAAGAAATCCCTATGAGAAAACCCTAAACCTAACAGGTGATCTACTCAGACATGGAGATTGAAGGCAACATGTTTGAATAAATCATCAATAAAATAGATAGAATAACAAGAGGTTTTTGAGATCTGATCTCGGACGAAGGGAGATTCAGACTTGTCTCTCTCAAACCCACAAGTAAATTCAAAGTATAGAAAATAAAGCATAGCCTAAACAGGTGGCTGAAAACCTAATTTATAAGCTAAAACACGTTCTGGGCTATCTTGTAAATATCAAAGTCTTCTGGGCCAATTCTGCAATTCTTCAACTCTTCAATAAGTCGCGATCCTTCTGTTTCCTCGACGGGTATCAGTCGATACTAGGCAGTATCGATCGATACTCGGGTGATTTTGATGTCTTAGCTACACGGATCTCTGCTTCGCTCCAGAATGTTCCAGAAAGCTCAAATATCTCCAATTATGCTCCAAACGTGCTATAACCTGTAAAAGACTCTAAAAGACTACAAAACACTAGAAAGACTCTATAAAAAGGACTTATATCATGGCCTAAAAGGGGTAAAAACCATGATATATCAAGCTATTGTATATATATATCATACAAATGTTTAAGATGTTTTCTATAAAAAAATCCTAAACCATTTGTTTGATCATCCGTCGGATTTTCGACGGATTTTAGAGATTGGATTTGTTCCCCCGAGTTAAATGAGATAAACATGTTTAATACCAGGAGTACACTAATCCGTCGGAAATTTCCGACAAATGTATACTTAACAATTTTTTTTTTTGGTTTTCGGATGCTCTGGTCCATGAACGAGAATGCTAAAGAACAAGAACTCCCGTCTCATGCACAAAGATGGCGGCAAATTGTAAGGTGTTACAATTACTGTCCACAAAGAATATTATATGTCGTGCTTCCCAAAAGGGTTGAAACCATCGGTACATAGTACATAATACAAAGTATACGTTCCTCGCCTCATACGCAAAACTGAGATACATTGATTAAAAATATTTTCATGCTCCTGCATCTGAGGGATGAGCAATTTCTCCATCCGTTGTATGCTCTGCATGCCATCTCATTGCTCCCGTTGTGCGCTCTGATTGATATAACCTCTTCAATCTCTCTGTTAACGGCAAATACCACATCCGTTTATATGGGACTGACACTCTTCCACATGTTTCCTTATACCGAGGTTTGCGACAAAAACGGCATGTCGAACGGTATGCGTCCTCTCTCCAGTAGATCATACAGTTGTTGATGCATACATCTATCATCTGATACGACAATCCTAGCCCATCAACAAGTTTCTGTATCTCATAATATGATGCCGATGCAAGATTATCTTCTTGCAAAATGTCTTTCACAAAATCAGCGATTACATCCACACACTTCTCACTCAAATTGAAATTCGTCTTTATACCCATCATCCTAGTTGCAATTGATAAAGGGGAATATCCACCTCTACACCCATCATATAACAGATTCTTAGCAACGTCTAACATATCAAATAATCTCTGAGCTTCTAAGTTAGTTCTTCTCCTCTACCTCCATACTCAGCAACCGATGGTATACTTTCATGAAATGCATCATTCACCATCGTTCACCATCTGAAATGCATCGTTCACCATTGTAGGTTCTTCTAAGCTAGCGCTATCCCCAATATATTGTTCACTAGTACTAACATAATCCACCATTGTATCATTTTCTCCATGATAATACCAAATATTGTAACCCGACACAAACCATTACATTACAAGTGTGACCATACTTCATCTATCACGATTAATCTACGATTCCGACAATTGGTACAAGGGCATTAGATTTTACCGGTTTTTTTTTGCTTTCTTTTGCGTACCCGCAAATGCCATGAATTGCTGAAGACCTTTTTTGTATTCTTCCGTAATTAGGCATGTCTCCGGAATTTTATGAGGCTTGTCCATCCATGATCGAAAATAGTTATAAGGATCCGAAGAATATATTTTTGTAAGGTTGTAGATGAATTTTTTTTTGTGATTGTAAATGAGAGATGTGTATACGTTTTATAGGGAAATTTTGTGCGATTTCCGACGGATTTCTGACGGCAATCCGACAATATTCAAACGACTATGTAACGGCTATATTACTTCAAACGACTACAATATTTGTCTAAAACACGTCGGATAGTTCCCTATTCAATTTCTTTCTGCAAGATTTTCGATTGATCCTACAGTTTCCGTTGCAAAATTGATACTACTTCACTTCGTCAATATTAAATTTTACTTTTTAACAGCCTACAATCCTTAAATTAGTGGACTAAAAACTGTTTAACTGTGAACACTAGTGCCTTGCACTCACCATAAGTACGTATAATATGGGCACTCTATTTTTGTTTTAAATTTTGTTTCTCTTGATTTAGCATTGAACCTTAAGTTTACATACGGTTTGGAAAAACTATCCGCATGCTGAATAACTTCCTAGCTTTAGACATACATGAACATAAAAAGTTTGTTTTCAAAATATTCTGAGTTTATGTAAACCTTTTGTAATTGAAACCCTTGGAATCTATTATATAATAGGAGAGTTTTCTCTCAATATAAAATAGCCACATCATCACTACAATCATCTATTAATGGACACCACTTATGTAAAACTCTAATATGTACTAATTAAAACTTTAACATAAGTATAACTATTACTATACAACTCCAAAACACACAATTACACCAACTAACGAGAAAAATATATAATATTAATTATGATTTAAAATTTGAACCGGCTATTAACAAAATTAGTATATGCGAATGCATAAGTTTGGAAAAAAATAATGAAATGAAATAAGTGAAAAATGACCATATAGTAAGTTCATATTTGAAAATAAAATATTAAGATTAACTACTTAATTTATAGATAACCAACTACAATTCAACCGAAAATACATATAAAATGAGTTTATTATCATAATTAATAGTATAACATCTATAAATTGATACTCGATAAATTAATATCTCGACAAATCAATATATTTTTCGGACCCGAATTGGTTTCTCGGACAAATAAATATATCGAGGATTTTCAAAGCCAAAACTTAGCCATTTACTAAATGATCGTCATAAATCTTGAAATGCTTATTACCCAATTTTTGTTAGTGGAAGAGACTAAGTACCATTGAAGCCAATATAATAGACTCTGAGAATCGTTCACATATTATTGAAATAAGAAAGATGGAGAAGTTAAACCAACTCTTGCAATAACTTCACTCCAAGTTCTGATGTCCTAAGAATTATCTTTGAAACCATTGAGGTTCCTATTAATCTACTTCTTTCCTTATTTTTCACAGATGAAATGGACTAAAGATCATGAAGAATGATCGCTATTCTAACTTCACAAAATTGCTAAAACTCTAAGATTTTTTGAAAATTTGATTGATTTTTACCTCATTACCCAGAACAAACGATGTGTTTCTTTTTAAAGGATGTTCGTTGATCGCATCAGCTCCATCTGAAATCAAAACGCCACATATATCACAATCTTTCCCCTATTATAAATCCAAAAGAACACGCAAGATTTCAAATTTTGAACACCCGAATCTGGTAATGATAAGATACTTAAAATTTTGAAATCTGAAATCAGACATTGAGGTAGGTGAAGGAGTGAAAATGGCGGAAACATATGTGAGAAGCGGAACCAAGGCTACCAAAGGCGTTGAAAGTCACGGCGGCCATCGAGGATCAACTATGTGAGTGGGATTTGTTGGATTTTTAGAACCGAGAGAGGATATGTTCTTCGGAGATGGGGAACAAGAAAAAAATCATAGATCTTTTGTCAGCGGTCTTTCACGAAGAAAGCAATACTTGGGCCAAAATATCTATTAGCATAAATGCCAAAACATTAGAATAAAATCTCTATTAGAGGACGTAACTAAAAACAACTTTAAACTATACATACATAAAGAGATAATTTTAAACTCTCAAATATGTACTAAAATCATTTATAATCAAATGTAAATGGTTTGTTTAGTTAATGTGTACATGGGCTGATGAGGTTATAATTGGCATCAATATAAACTATAGATAATATTGAATTATCACTTTTTCTATTTATTTACACTAAGTTTTGTATTGTTGTAATTTGTATTAAATAAAACTAATGATAAATATTAATTGACATGTATTAAATGAATATTTTAAATATGTGTTAATGTTAAAAAATTTGGTAGTGATGAGGTGGACATCCTAGATTGAGAGAAAACTCTCTCATTATATAATAGACTAGGGGTTGACCCCGCGCGACTTATTTACATTCATGTTTTATATTTGTTTTTATGTAACTTTTTAGGAAACAATTTTTTTTTAATTCCAAATTTTAATTTAATATTCGGTTTATGTTTAAAACTGCATTATGTGTACGTATGTTTTGTTTTTTTTTTATCTTTATTAGTGTTTGTATATAGTAACGGTTTTCCCTTATGTTATTAACTTATGTTGAAATATTGTTCTTTTTTTATGTGTTTATATTTTATATTTCACTACTGTGTGATTTTAATTATAGTTTTTATTTATTTTACATATTTACATTAATACTTTTAAATTTGTTTATATGCTATTTTTTAGGAATTATTTTCTAATGTCACTATAAGATATCCGTTAGAAGACGTCACTTTTTGTAGGTGTTGGAGATGTTTCATTTTTCTTTTACCGACGTTATGCATTTGTTGGTGAGATGAGATTTAGAGTTGCAAAGTGGAGGCAAGGAAGGAAGAGAAGAGGAAAGTGGTGTGTGATTTTTTTTTTTTTTTTTTGGTTTTGAGTTAATGGGGGCAGCTGTGTAGAGGTTTTGGGTTTGTAAAATAGGGAGAGCTATCAAAAACCCAAAAATAAACAATACCACACGCACATATTTTGGATAGTATAAATTTGTATTTTTAAATTATTGAAAGTTATTTGACACAACTTTGTTTAATTAGTAAGATTTTAAAATAGGTGGGATCCATTAATAGAAGAGTTTAGTGCTGATGTGGACATCTTAGAATGGGAGAAAACTCTCTTATTATATTATAGATTTTCTTTAAACGACACTAACAAATCCCAATAGATCTTAGTGACATAGATAATTAACAAAATCAAATTACTCACATTCATCACCATATTATTGTAGAATGGGGATAGTATATACTATATACATACATCTTAGACACGTAACTTCTTTTGTGAACATTACTCAAGTAACATACAAGGCTCCACTTTATCCAAAAAAAAAAAAAACATACAAGGCTCCAACCACCTCTTTTGTGAACTCCATTCTTGTTTGGCGGTAGCCGGTTGGTTGGCTATTTTTAGAAAGTTTGAAAATCTCACGATTGACCATACATATATCTTCACGAGTTATTTCTTTTTTCTTTCTTGGTCTCCTTATCTAGTCAAATGTGGGGGTCAAATGTGTGCACAGAATTATTTTCTAATATATCATATATTCTAAAAAAAAATCATAGGTTAATCAATGCTTGGGGAGTTATGTTGGAAAAGTTTAAAAAATGACAAAAGGCGTTTTAGTGACATATATCATTAAATCAATTCTCTTAAACGTGTGTATATGCACCACCATCAATTTCAAATTTGCGTTTTAAAAAAACTGAGAAAAATGCTATATACTATTAAGATTGATAGGTTCATGTTATTTCAAAACCTAAATGATTAAACACAACTAAACAAGCTTATCTTAAATATATGATATCTTATTATATAAATTTGAACACATTTGTGTGTGTTTCTTTTTTTTTTTCCTCTCAAAATGGATTTTTTTTCTTCATGATCCTCTATTTGGTCTCCAAAACAATGACACTATGTTCTACATATGGAGACATGATTCATTTAAAACAGAAATGAACATAACCTTCTAAAATCGTTAGGCTTCTTGTATTAAGCCTGGTGTTTCGTTGACATACTAACAACTTCATGAGGAGGAGGCATTGTGTCTTTCGCGGGACGTGATCGGTTTCATTTGCAGGAGCCTCAAGTTTACTGGGCGGTACTTGACTTCAAATTTGCATCTTTATACTCGACTCCATAGTCCATTGTCAACAGATCAATACCCGTCTTCGCGAACATTTTCATGAGTACTCCAATTTCGATGTTCCCACATAAATATACCATCTGTGTTGGTGCATCTATGGTAAATGATACACCTGAAACCGAACATACACGAATCAAGAAGAAAAAAAACTAAAACGTTTGTCAAAAAATTAATGATTAGAGAAAATTGTAAATTCAACTCAACATCAACTTTTCCATCACTACAAGAAAAATCGCCATTCGTAGTACACTGATAACGCTATTATATGTGTTTCGTAGCGTTTCCATGAACGCTAGCATCGTTTTCGTCTGTTGTATGTCTTTTTGTAACGCATGTGTCAGTGCTATTTTATATTCTATTGTAGCGACTTATTTTTGCTGTATTAGATATACTTCTAACACTTTTTTAGTGCTCTAATATATTATTTTGTAACATTTTGTTCATACTGTAATTTATATTATTATGACTGTGAGTTTTTGTTGTTTCACTTTATTTATGGCTATCGGTTGTGCTATATTTTACTTATTTGAAACCTTGTTTTTTTAGAATATATATTGCATTAAACTTAAAAATCATAGAAACAAGTTTCACTTCCATAAGAGATCTGAAAGATATCAAGTATTGTACCATCAAACCAAGTCACACAACACATGTACATGTCTTAAACTGATCAAACAGGGCTATTTGACATGTCTTAAAAGATTAGAATCTTAAACTAAATAAAACTAGCTAACTCAGACCAAAGTTTCTTCATTCCCTGCAACAATCAACCATATTTTACATCAGTTTAGCAATAGCAGAAATATATGTAAAAAAAAGTAGATTTCTCAGGCTGAGAACTTGAACCTGTTGTTGTAGATTGCTCAAAATGAGGAGATTTTGAAGTTGCTGGAGATTTCTCAGGCTGAGAACTTGAACATATTGATGTAGATGGCTCAAGATGAGGAGATTTTGGAAGTGTTGTATCAAACACAACTCTATTTGCAGTCCATGCTACGAAACACTTCAGAGAATCCTCAATGTTGGTCATTTCAACTGTAGGCCTCCATAGAAATATTTTTGGGTTTACTACCTCATCCACATATACTTTAACTGCATTTGGACCGAGAGGAAGTTCATTAACCAAATCTTTAGGTTCTTGAGACTGGCAAAGGCCTTCAGCAACAACTTCATCATTTGTAATCCAATCCATTAGTTTGCATTTGTTTTTTGAACTTGTGCTAGGGCTCTGTGGAAAAAATGAACAAAACAAACAGTAGTTAAACATAAAGATAGAACAAAACAAACAATACTTAAACATAAAGATAGACTCAGCTGAAGATGCATACAATCCAAAATATCCAAACAGTCCAAACTTTTGAAACTATATAACCTTAGGCGCAATTTCTTATGGAGTGAACCCTTGGTCTGTAACAACATTGTTATTGGTAGGCCATGCAACCATTTCTCCAACAGCTTCCTCAATAGTAAACATGTTAGGTGCATGTCTCCAGAGAAATGCATCTGGTTTGGTGGCATATTCAACTAAGATCTTAACAGAGTTAGGCCATAAGGGAATATCATTTACTAAGTCAGCAGGGTCACAAGAAAGAAGGTGACCCTCAACAACAGTGTCATCAGAACCATACCAGTCAACTAACAAAAACTTAGGAAGTGATATTGTGTTTACACTCTACAAAAAGTAACGAATAGAAAAAAACTCAGAAATAGAAATCCACTCTAAGGCAATTTATTAAATAATAAGAAGCAATATATAATGGTGTTTCACTTACTCTTGGAATCGAGTTTTCACCTACGTCAGGCTCTTGTCTCTGTAAAATGGAAAAACAAAAGTGGAGTTTTATCTCTTAATAACTAAGCCATGTATTTTATCAATAGACAATTATTAGAGTATGGCTAACCTAGTTATTCGGTTTGTCAATGATATCCTCTAACTCTTTAACCTTTCTCTGCAAATTAACATGATTTTCTTTCATTAGAGCCATACACTTGTTCTTGAATTGGAAACAAGCTAATTTGGTCATGCTCATGCCTCTACCCATTGCCCTCAACCTACCAGGATTATAAGGTCCTAAAATCTGTGTAAGCGTATCTTCCTTTGGGTTTGTTGTCGTTGATGTTGAAGGAGCTTGACTATCAATCTCTGCTTCCTTTCTCTGGAAACATAAATCAAAATTCAGAAATAACTCCAAACAGAAACTCCAAATTATTAAATCATAAAAAAAAAATCACAACTTACAATCTTTTCAGCGGCATTTGTGTTCACTGGCGTACCATCCTTCTTGGTACGCGACTTGACCCATACATTTAGCCATGTCACCTTAGATGGCTCTAGGCTACTTTTTACCAACTCTTCTCTAAATCTAACCATTTCTCCAAATATGTTATAAGCATTGCTTTCCTTGCGTTCCTTTGAAGCGTCATGCTTAATCGTGATGAAACGTCGATGAATGATTGAGCCAATATTTGTTGTTTCGGGCATGTCCACAAAAGGGGCGATAAGAATGAAGAACTCATCTCGAAGGACCGAACTATGCTCATTCTGACTTAAAATCGTTTGTGCGATCATTCGATGCATGTAGCGTACATCGGGATGAGTGATTCATGACTCATTTGACGATTCGGGGTCGAGTTCTTTATTATCAAATCGGTTCCAAATGCCATAAGAAGTGATGCTCCCTGTAAAAGTCTTCTTCTCATCACAAGCAAATCCAAATAGTTCACAAAGATCACTGATGGTTATGGAGTAAGAGATTGCTCACCAATGGAGAACAAAAGGATCTCATCTTTTGTCGTGAAATTCTATCCAACGGGGTAAGTGAGAGATACGGTATAGAGAAACTCCCTTGTCAATTTCTCATAAGTCGGGTGAGAAAGCTCCATGAAACGTCGGACTTAAAGCGCATCTAAATACCACTCGATATCATCGCGAAGGCCGAGATGATCAATTGTTTCCCAATCGAGACGAAGCATCGGGATGATCTTCATGCTGTTCAGACCCGCCATGTAATCGATATTCTCGTCTAGAGTTGGTCTAACGAGTTTCATTTCTACACTCAACGTGTTTTCCCTTCTTCTATTGCAACTAGCTCTTGGCTTTCTTGGTTTGCGCACAGGTTTATGAGCTTGTTGCGGTTCAGCTACTTGGTCGACCATCATAAATTGCGTTTGCGCTTCTTCCAACTCGTCATCCTTATCTCTTAAGTGGTAACTTAATGTCTCCTCACTATCTTGCACAACATATTTTCCATGTCTTCTTCCTTGTTGGTTTTGTGTCTTCCTTGTTCTTTGGACTTGAAGAACGATTTCCTCCGGTTCTCGAAGCACCAAGGGTTTGTCGGTGGATCGTCGTCGAGAGGCGTCATCTGTCATTGGAATTTCCTACAAAATTAAAATTCCTGAAGAACAAGAATTTACTAAAAATCAAGGAAGTTGTCTCAATGCTTAGCATAATAAATTAAGAGCATAATGAAATAATCTAAGTCAACAAGAATGGAAAACCAAGATCAAAACCAATTTTCTGGAAAATATTTGCAATTCTCGGAGTTACTGTTCATGACACACAAAAAAATCATCAAAAATATGATCCAATGGTAAAAAGTGGACAACTTGGCCTGGATTGTTTGAAGACCAACGTCTTTCTGCAATGACGCGCTTCTTTCTGGTTAAATCCATCAACTTGCATTTCTGATTTTCTTTGAAGACGATACGTTACAAAAATAACCAGCAAAAAGCCAGAAACAAAATTGAACCAGCAAAACAACAACAAATCTTGTAAAGAATTAACAGCAAACATTTGTAAAACACGAAAGTACCTGAGATTTGCGAAGACGAGATGGTGCATCTGGTTTCTTCTGAGAAACTTTTGAAGTTGCTTCAGGTTTCTTCTGAGGATCTTTTGAAGTTGCTCGAGATTTCTCAGGGTGAGCACTTGAACATGTTGATGTAGATGGCTCAAGATGAGGATATTTTGGAAGTGTTGTATCAAACACAACTCTATTTGCAGGCCATGCTACGAAACACTTCAGAGAATCCTCAATGTTGGTCATTTCAACAGTAGGCCTCCATAAAAATGCTTTTGGGTTTACTACCTCATCCACATATACTTTTACTGCATTTGGACCGAGAGAAAGTCCATTAACCAAAGCTTTAGGTTCTTGAGACTGGCAACGGCCTTCATCAATAACTTCATCATTTGTAATCCAATCCATTACTTTGCATTTGTTTTTTGAACTTGTGCGTGGGCTCTGTGGAAAAAATGAACAAAACAAAACGATAGTTAAACGTCAATAGTTAAACATAAAGATAGACTCATCTGAAGATGCAGACAATCCAAAATATCCTTACAATCCAAACTTAAGAAACTATATAACCTTAGGGGCAATTTCTTCTAGACCGAACCCTTGGTCTGTAACAACACAGTTATTGGCAGGCCATGCAACCATTTCTCCAACAGCTTCCTCAATAGTAAACATGTTAGGTGCATGTTTCCAGAGAAATGCATATGGTTTGGTGGCAGATTCAACTAAGATCTTAACAGAGTTAAGCGCAAAGGGAATATCATTTACTAAGTCAGCAGGGTCAGAAAAAAAGAAGACGACCCTCAACAACAGTGTCATCAGAACCAGACCAGTCAACCAACAAACACTTAGGAAGTGATATTGTGTTTATATTCTACAAAAAGAAACGAATAGAAAAGAAAACTCAGAAATAGAAATCCACACTTAGGCAATTTGTTAAATAATAAGAAGCAATATATAATGGTGTTTCACTTACTCTTGGAATCGAGTTTTCACCTACGTCAGGCTCTTGTCTCTGTAATATGAAAAACAGAAGTGGAGTTTTATCTCTTAATAACTAAGCCATTTATTTTATCAATAGACCATTATTAGAGTATGGCTAACCTGGTTATTCGGTTTGACAATTATATCCTCTAACTCTTTAACCTTTCTCTGCAAATTAGATGGCTATGGGCTACTTTTCACCAACTCTTCTCTCAATCTAACCATTCATTTACGACCGCAAGTGTGAAGAATCTGTTTCATCCTTCTTTTCTTGTACTGCTCACTTACAATCTAAAGATGAATGAGCAAATAAATGTTACTAACTTATACGCCAATAAACAAACTTAAATCCAAGTGAATACCTTAAAGGCTTGTCTAGTCTTTTGGTTGACAAATTTACGCCATTTGATCGGAGGAAAATTCTTCGGTCGTAGCTTCATCCTATCTTTGATGTTCTGAGCATTCCTAATATGGCTGACCATTTGTGATTTTGAGGCTCTCCACAGACATCCCATCTGCTTAAACACAACAGTCTTTTGGTACTCTTCATCCAACTCAAACCTTGTATGTATTCAGTGATCAAAATGAAAACCAATTTTAAAAATAAAATACAACTGTTCTAAGTTAAACTGAGCATATGTAAAAGTGAATAAAAGATCACCACAATAGATTTCCAAAGAAATATTCTGATTTCTTCGCCAATTTTTCTCCAATCATCGATTAAGACATGAACATGTTCTCGTACTAACGGACCTAAGTACAATGACAACTTAACTGACCCTGGACCACAAGGTTCTCCCATCTCAGTGAAGTCAACTGGTTCTCGAGCATTTGGATCCTTGGCGATGTTTTTCATCTTCGGTGGTCCTCGATGTTTCTTACGCTATGGTTGAATTGTATCCTTTGCTATCTCTGAGGCGACCGGTTCAGATGCATTCTCATTCTCATGGTTTTCAACTTCAGCAGGGTCATCTTCTTTCTCATCATCCAATTCCCCTTCTTCATTCACTCCTTCATATTATTTATTCTCTTCGTCACCTACTGCATGTTCTTCTAGTTCCATCTCTACCAATTGTTGCTCTTCCAATTCCTCAATGAGTGGCTCAACCTTCTTCTTTTTGTTTACACCTTTCTTTTTACGACCGGCCATCTTAGTTCACCTGAAACAAAAGAGAACCGTTTAGTAAGAATACAATTTATTGACTAACTCAAACCAATTCAAACACAATCACACATAAACCAAGATTATTCTGCAACACTCATCAAATCAAGAATGATGCATTTTCATCAAAATTTTCATTCAAAATCAATCATGGATTCAAAAACAATTCAAGTACACTATTATTCTTTCCTTCAACTAACTATTCTGCAACTACACATATATGCCTTCACAATCAGCTCTGGCATTTCTAGCTTCACCAGTTAAGTCGTCAGCATCCATGTCTACTTCTGCTAGCAATGGCCCAACATCTGCATTTCTATCTTCAGCATCTTCCTCATTATATCTTCTAGAATGACCTCTCAGAACTACATACCAACTCAATGAATCGTCTTCCCTTGAGTAAAACACATGCTTGGCTTGAGAGGCTAATATGTACGGATCCATTGAAAAGGTTAGTTGACTTTGGTTTAGGTTAACCAATGTGAAGCCATCTTCTACCTTCACACCATTACCTCTGACAGCCCATTGACATCGGAATATAGGGATATAGAAAACGTTGTAATCCAACAATATAATGTCGGTAACTCTGCCATAGTATGACACCAAGTTAACAACCTGAGAAGTGTCTTTCGCACTAGCTCTACACATTGTTGTAGCCTCATAGAAAACCCCACTGTTCTGACTTTTCCTATCAACTGAAGTTGTGTGAAACCGCATCCAATTCACTATGTAACCCGTATAAGACCTTGCGCTACTACGTGGACCATATGCCAACCACTTAAGTGTATCTTCATGTTCTTATGAAGAAAGAGGAATCTAAGATATAAAAGTAAAGAGTCAGTGTATCTTCAAACCAATTCTATATGCTAAGACAAACCAGAATACCAAAAAAATACTTAAGTAAGAACTTGCATGTTCTTTTAACCAATATGCAAAATTCTGAGTATGCATACTCCATAAAAATATTGCATCACGTTTACATCTTCCATTAGAGTCTTGTAGATGTTGTATGTGCATGATGCAATGGAAACAAAACTATTAGCAGGTTGGTTTTTAGAAAGGAAATGACAAGTGAATACAAGAAGAAGAAAATGTCAGCAACTTACTCCACATAAGGATCCACCCAAAAAAGTTAATACTAAAGTGTACATATATTAAACAATACATATCGTACCTCTCAAACGGGTACATCCAACAAAAATGGACTGGTCCACATAGTCGGACTTCCCTGCCTAAATGCACTGTCAAATGCACCATGATATCGAAGAAGCTTGGAGGAAAGAATCTTTCAAACATGCATAGAGTTTCCACAATTTCAGTTTTCATTACTGAAATTGTCTGCATATCAATAACTCGCTGACACAAATGATTGAAGTATGCGCATAAGCGTATAATAGCTATCCTCGGACCTTTAGGTAACAAACCTCTAATCGCGACCGGAAGAAGTTGTTGCATCAACACATTATAATCATGTGATTTCCATCATGTAACCTTACAATCTTCTATCGCCACGCCCCAGGAAATATTAAAACAGTAACTAGGCATGACCAAAATGGAACCGTAACCGTATTTCGGACCGTAACCGTACCGTTTTCAAACCGTAACCAGACCGTAACCGTGTCAGACGGTTAAAAACCATAACCGTTAACCGTAAAAATATATTAGTTATGGTTAAAAAAACTATTAACCGTAACCGTTAATTAACCATAACCGTATCAAAACCGTTGGTTAACTGCAAGATTAAACCGTAAAATTTTAACCGTAACCGTTTTAAAAATAAAATTATATATACTAATAATTATAATTAGTTCTGTAAAATTAAAAATTCAAAGAAAATTATATATAATCAATTTACCAATAGCAAATGCAAATCTAACAAATAGAAATATTAATTAAAACTTAAACGTGCTAGACTAATGGTTTAAGATATTAGATATATGTTTGTCGACTACAACAAAATTTTGGAGGCAAACAAATATTTCAAATTTAAAGTTCACATATACAAAAAAAAACAAATAGAGCTAAATCTCATAATTGAGCTAAATAAAAAAAACTGTAAACATAGTGGTCATCGTCATTCGTCAAAATAGATAATTTTTATTTTTTATTATTCTAGTTCATAAAATTTATAATTATTTAATTATAAATCATGACATTAACCATTTATTGTCATCAGGTAACCGTAACCGTATCTAACCGTAACCGTATTAATCAGACTCGTATTTAACCGTAACTATTTTAACCGTATATTAAACGGTTAAGGTTAAGGTTAAAAAAAATTATAACCGTAACCGGTGGTTAAATAACCTTAACCGCATTAACCGTAATCGTGGTCATGCTTAACAGTAACCATCTAGTCCTCTGAAGTCAAATATGCGCTTACAAAATATTTGTTTCTCTGCCTTGGACAAACACCAAGGTGTTGCATGGAGATAGGTGTTTTTTCCTTGTGTTTGAGGTTGAAAATCCTTCCGAATACCAAGTAGTTGCAGATCTTTTCATGCGTTAAGACCATCCTTTGATTTTCCGCAATGCAACAATGTAGAGACGATGCTCGCAGCGACATTTCTCTCCACATGCATAACGTTTAAATTATGCCTAACTGGCAGCTCTTAGATAAAACAAAGACAAATACGAAAAAAAAATTAAACAAAGCGTGAAAGTAGTATCAATTATGAAAAGATTGAAGTATTTGACATTAGAAACATACCTCCCAATAAGGCAGTTTGAAAAAGATTGACTGTTTCTCCCATCTTGATAACTCCTCCTCATCAACTTCTACATCTTCTTCCTCTTCCTCTGATTCACTGTATTCATCCTCACTATCCGAGGATGATCCAACACAATCAGTCCTCTTCCTCTTCCTTTCAGTTTCTTTAACATTTCCAAAATCATTCTTGTAATTTCTTAGCATTTGATAAATGTTACGACCAGTCAAAATCCTACCATTTCTCCCATGTTCAGTTTTACCATCAAATCATGCTTTCTTTCCTCGATAAATATGTGTGGGTACCAGACCTTTCCTATGGTACATATAAACATGTTTTCTACTATTACTCAACCACATATTATCTGTGTTTTACCACAAACAGGACAACCCATTTTACCCTTTACTTTGTAGCCTGCAAGATTTTCATATGCCGGAAAGTCACTTATAGTCCAAAGGAGCATTGCCCTTAGCGTGAAAGTAGATTTACTGAATGTGTCATATGTTAACTCTCCCTTGTTCCACAGATGGTTTAGATCCTCGATGAGGGGTTCTAAGTACACATCAATACTGTTTCCAGATTGGATTGGACCAGGAATCAGGAATGTGAGCATGATGTTTTCCTCCTTCATACACAGGTCGGGAGGCATGTTATAGTTGGCTAGCAAAACATGCCAACAACTATACCTATAATTCTTCATGGAGAATTGATTAAAGCCATATGTGGAAAGTCCAAGCCTCATGTTTCTTTCTTCAGCAGCAAAGGATGGGTATTTGTCATTCATTTTCTCCCACGTCACAAAATCTACTAGATGACGGCTTTATCCATCGCTTCTCTTATTAGTAAAATACCACCTTAAGTCCTTGGCCATTTCCTCAGACCTGGACATTCTCTTGAGACGTGGGATTATCGGAAAATACATTAATACTCTATGTGGAACACCCTTCTTTACTTCATTGGTCTGCATGTTAATCTTCTATCGTGAAGCATTAAATTTTGAAAAATTGTTGAGCTTCTTGTACTTATTTCTAAATAGACAGCAGTCATTTACACATGCATGGATCTTTTCATAACCCATATCAAAAGACTTCAGAAACTTCTTCACCTCGTACAATGATGTGTGCAGTACATTATCCTTGGGTAACATTTTTGGCAATGTCTAAAGCAGAAGATTGAAGCTTTTGTCAGACCAATCACTTTGTGTCTTAAGCCTAAACAGAGAAACAATCACCGATAGCTTGCTATGGTTTGCACAACTTGGATATAATGGTGTTTCTGCATCAGTTAGCTTTGCAAGCAACTCATCTTCTTTCTTGTCCTCACACTCAGCAACCTCACCTAAGTCACCTTTCCTAACCAACTCTTCATCTAGCTATTCAGCAGCTTGAAATAACCCAAAAATCTCATTGTTCCACTGACTTGCTTGGCTTCTACCTTCAGCCCTTGAGTTCACTTCTCCATGATGATACAAATCCTTTCGCAGCTTATAAGTCACATCCATTCTCCTTGTTACAAGATGATCAACAACAACACTGGCTGAGTGATGATCTACATTACGACAGTCAATGCATGGGCATATGATCATGCCATTGTCTCCACCAGCTGCAGCCACAACCCGTACAAAATTCCAAACTCCTCTCTCATAACCATGATCAGCTCTTCAATGACAAAGCTTAAAATCTCTTAATCCCCCTCCTATTAAATTAACCCCTACCTATATAATGATTTTACATACCTGTGCAGATGCACCCATGACTTTTTCACCATTATATGATCTAACCCGTAAGCAAAACAAATCAAATTCATAAGAATGACTCAAGCACTAATCAAAATCACAGTCAATAACATATTAAACAATTGGTTGAATACTCAAATTTTCCAAATTCTAATAGCATAATATATTGCATATTGGTATTATATGTTCTAAATCCATAAGCAAAAACATATAACAATGACTCAGCACCAAACAATCACATTCACAGTATGCTATTAAACCAATCAAAATTCCACATAAACTAGCTCAAACGAATGATAATTCTGAAACAATCAAAATCACAATCAATAACATATTAAATTGTTGCATGAATACTCAAATTTGTTAGGGACTAACCGGTATAAGCTACTGTAGATTAGTATTATATGTTCTAACCCATAAGCAAAACAAATCAAACCCATAACAATGACTCAAGCACCAAACAAACACATTCATAGTCAACTATTAAACCAATCAAACTTCCACATAAACTTATAACTCTGAAACAATTACAATCACAGCCAAGAACATGCTTAAACCAATCATAATACTCAAATTTGGATGGGACTAACCCGTATAAGCTAATGCAGTTTGGTATTGTGAGTTCAAGTCGCTTTCAACCCCCAAAAAAATCTTCAATACTCCTTAAATTGCAATAAGATCCACCTGCAAACCAAGAACATGAATTACTATGTTCGAATTTCTAGATTCATAATGTGTAAAAGCAGATTTGAAACCCATAGGAACCATAAATCAGAATTAGAATTTGGGGCTAAACTTTCGATGATATACCAGATTGATTCTCTTGTTTCTCTTTGTGTTGGGTCCTCTGAGATATTTCTAGGGCTTCAAATTTTGCTACAATGAGCATCAATTGAAAGTAAGGAGACAAATAGAACTGACTGAGACTGACGAATTGAATTCAGGGTTCATAACTTCAAAAATAAAAAATCGATTTACTTTTCTTGGGTTTCGTCTTCGTGCATGCAGCTGGAGGAGAACGCCGGAGAAGATACCAACTAAGGCAGAAGGAACAATCAAGGCGACAGAGTCTGACATATGTCTAGACACCGAGTTCAAAGGGAAATCGAGGCGACGGAGGTTGAGATTGTGGCCAAAGGTGGACTTCGTGGTGGTTGTGGCCTTCGTGGTGGAGATGAATACGCCGGAGAATATATTCGCATTCAGTCTCTTTTCTGGCCTTAGTGGACTGAAGACGAGTGAAAATGAGAAAGGCAGAGAAACCTAAAATTTTGCCTAAGTGTTTGGCGCTGATCCAATGTATTACGAGGCTCCAAAATAGATTTTTGGCTTCCCGCTTAGTAAAAATCATGCCTAGCGTTGATTGAATGCTACAATAGAATGCCATCAAAGCTTGACACTTTTAATAGCACTTACCGAAACTATGCTACTTTAATGTGCTATCAATAAACACTTTTCTTGTATTGCATGTAAATACATCAACGCAACATCAACCTCACCATGCATGTAAATTCATCAACATCCAGTTTGGTACTACATCGATCAAATGAGACAACAAAACCTATGCAGTTAGTATTCTCTCAAACTCTTGTGTAATTAATAGGATAAACGATCTATTTCCCCCTGAGAAGTTCCATATAATAACAGATCTCCCCATAGTTTGAGTCTAGTTCTATTTCTCCACCTAATCAAAGTTCGAATCCCATTTCCCCACGAAATTAAAGTTCAAAACCTATTTGCCCACGAAATCAAAGTTAGAAACTTATTTCCCCACGTACCACGATTTGACTCGGTTTACTGTATACCAATTAAATATAAATCGAAAAAACCAAAATTAACCTAATTAAGATCCGATTCAACCCCAAAACCTGATTACAACCCGAATCAACCCCTAAACCCAATTATAATCCCCCAAACCAAAAATTTCTTGATCAAATAAAAAAAATTCACTCTCCCGACAACTCAATCGTCATCTTCAATTGCCTTGTTAATGGAGAAAACACACAGATCGAGACGCTAGAACCAAACCTTAGCCCAGAAGAAGAAGCTTTACTATAAAGCTAAAGAACAATCGACTTTCGGAGGTCGAAGAAGCGTTCTCATCGTTTCGAGATACCCGACGGTTCAGGTGAATGTCACGGCGGTTCTAGTGAATCTCTCGCTTGAGAAATCGAACAAAGTGAAGATCGTACGGACAGGAATCGTTCCTTCGTTGATCGACGTTCTCAAATGCGGTTCGTCGGAAGCGCAGGAACATTCCGCCGGAGAGATTTTCAGTCTAGCTCTCGAAGACGAGAACAAGACGGCGATCAGAGTTCTCGGAGCTTTAGAGCCTCTGCTTCATCTGATCCGAGTCGGGACTGAGTTGACTCGGCATGACTCGGCTCTTTCTCTGTATCATCTCTCTCTTGTACAGAGCAATCGAGGGAAGTTCATTAAACTCGGAGCTGTTTCAAATGCTTCTAAACATGGCGAAATTGGGTCAGACGATGAATCGGGTTTTGCTGATTCTCTTTCTCTTCGATTTCTTCTTTGGTTTTTCAGATTTCTCGGGCTTTTCGGAATCAGATTTACGCTTCTTAGAGATTTTGTTTCTTCTCTTCCGCCTCGAGTCGCTTCCTCTCCTTCTTCTCTTTCTTCTCTTTCTTCTCTTTCTTCTCCTTCTTTCGATCTTCTCTATCTTTCACCATTGTTGAGAGAAAAATCTAAGAGATTAACAAAAACCCAGGATTGAAAGAAATTAAGAAGTTTCAGAAATTCTGTAAACTATCGACGTCAGGTGAGGGATCAATTGCACAAAAGCCACTTATTGGGAAAAAATGTTCACATATGCCACATTCTAATAAGGGAAAAAAACTAGAATGACACTTATAAATTGGCTAAGGACTAGAATAACACATAATAACTGGGAAGGAAAAATTCTGTTTTTGGCCCATTTTACCCTTATTTTCGCTTGTTAGGAAAAACGTAATTACGAAACTGCCATTACAAAATTATTTCTACGTAAGCAAAAGTTTGAGTTATTTACAAAAATGTCACCGCGTTTTTCAGATTAAGTCTGCACAGACTTGTTATGCAGATTTATTTTTCAATGTTGCAGACTTATTAAGTCTGCGCACATCTGCAGACTTGTTATGCAGACTTTTTATGCAGACTTATTTTTAAATGTTGCAGACTTATTAAGTCTGCGCACATCTGCAGACTTATTATGCGTGTTACAGACTTTTCGACGCAGACTTAATGTGCTTTGTTGCAGACTTAATAAGTCTGCACAGACTTGTTTTGATTGCAGACTTATTACGCATATTTATTCCCTTTGTCGCAGACTTATGTTCATTTGCAGACTTGTTATGCAGACTTATAAAAAATCTGCAACTCTTTGTTGCAGACTTAAATGCTTTGTTGCAGACTTTTGGAAAATCTGCGACAAGAAGACTAAGTCTGCGGCACTTGAAAGGTCTTACTGTGCTGCAGACTTGTTTTCTGACTAGAATAACAATTTTTTTGTCGCAGACTTATTGAATGCGTTGCAGACTTATTCAATGTGTTGGTCGTTGCATACTTATCCAATGTGTTGCAGACTTATTCAATGTGTTGCAGACTTAATATGTCCCTTATAAGTAACAAATTTACGAAAAATACCATTGCACTTATTTTGTTGCAGACTTATTTTAGCCAGTCTTATTTTTGTCAGTTGTCGCAGACTTGTTTTGTTTATTGCAGACTTATTTTGTTTATTGCAGACTTGTTTTGTTTATTGCAGACTTGTTTGTTCATTGTAGACTTATTTTGTTTTGTTGCAGACTTATTTTGGTAAGTTGTCGCAGACTTGTTTTATTTATTGCAGACTTGTTTTGTTTATTGCAGACTTGCTTTGTTTTGTTTATTGCAGACTTATTTTGTTTTGTCGCATACTTGTTTTGTTTTGTAGAAGTTTTGTATTCCCTTGTCGCATACTTATTGTTTTATGAATGTGACAGATGGAATACTAGAAAGCTTGTCGAGCCTTAAAGCATGCACGACTCTTGGCAATGGGTTCACCGGAGAGTGGATATGAGCAAATACCTTCGTAATTATACTTGATACGAAGAGCTAATCCTGGTACTTATACTTGTCTTGAAGTCGATGCAGAAGATCGATTCAAGTATTTGTTCATCTCATTTGGTGCAAGCATAAACGGCTTTCAGTACATGCGCAAAGTTGTTGTTGTTGATGGGACATTTCTCCGAGGGAAATATAAAGGAACACTCCTTCTCGCAACATGTCAGGATGGGAACTTTAATATTTTCCCAATAGCATTTGCCATAGTTGACACGGAGAATGATAGATACAAATCTGCGTTGGAGAAAGCGATGGAGAAGAAAATCCCGAGGAAGCAACACATTTGCTCCAATTGCAAACAAAGTGGACATAATGTGCGTACATGTGCCATGTGAATTTTTATTCACTTTGTATTATGGTTTAAAGACTCGTGTGGTTTTGTATTTGTATGATGGCTTTGTTTCCAATTTTACAGTACCTAATAAACATAGTTTACTATTCAAGAAAGGGAAGAAATTTTCTTAATTTATGTCTGCAACAAATGAAACAAGTCTGCAACACTCTCAATATAACAAGTCTGCAACACTGTCAATAAACATAAGTCTGCAACAAATGAAAAAAGTCTGCAACAAATGAAACAAGTCTGCAACACTGTCAATATAAGTCTGCAACATATGAAACAAGTCTGCAACACTGTCAATATAACAAGTCTGCAACACTGTCAATATAAGTCTGCAACATATGAAACAAGTCTGCAAGAAGGTTATAATAAGTCTGCAACAAATTAAACAAGTCTGGCAAACTTTTTATAGTCGATTTTCTATAAGTCGACAAACCATTGGTCAAGGAAGGCAATTCTTTCTGTCCGGAATGGGGTAGGTACTCGGAGAGACCTCTTCCGTAACAAATGCATGGAGGAGACCATATGCTGCAAAACAAAAGTGAGAATATAAGTTTGCAACACAACAAATTAAACAAGTCTGCAGCAAATTAAACAAGTCGGCAACAAATAAAACAAGTCTGCAACAAATAAAATAAGTCTGCAACACAACAATAAAACAAGTATGCAACAAATAAAACAAGTCTGCAACACAACAATAAAACAAGTCTGCAACAAATAAAACAAGTCTGTAACACAACAATAAAACAAGTCTGCAACACAACAATAAATCAAGTCTGCAACACAACAATAAAACAAGTCTGCAACACAACAAAAAAACAAGTCTGCAACACAACAATAAAACAAGTCTGCAACACAATAATAAAACAAGTCTGCAACACAACAATAAAACAAGTTTGCGGAATAAAACAAGTATGCAACACATGAAAACAAGTCTGCATCTAAGAGGAAGATGAAAAGACGCGAGAGAGAGAGAGAAAATAGAAGATGACGGCGACGACAATGATGAACGGGGACGACGAGGACAGTTATGGACGCTGAAAACAAGTCTGCAACACATGAAAAAAAGTCTGCAACACATGAAAACAAGTCTGCATCTAAGAGGAAGACGAAAAGTCGCGAGAGAGAGAGAGAAAATAGACGATGACGGCGACGACAATGATGAACGAGAACGAGGGCGGCGAGTCGCTGGTTCTAGCGGCTAGGGCGAGGCGCGGGCGAGCCGAGGCGAGGCGCGGTGCGGGAGAGGTGAGGCGAGGCACGGCGAGGGCGAGGCGAAGGCGAGGCGCGGCGAGGGCGAGGCGTGGCTAGGGCGAGGCGAGGGCGAGGCGAGGCGAGGGCGAGGCGAGGGCGAGGGCGAGGCAAGGTGTGGCATGATTTTTTTTTTTGGGTCTGAATAGATTTAAGGGAGAGAAGGGGTTTTTTTTTAGTTTTATATTTTTATTTTTTTTTTCTGTAAAAAATAAATCAAAATGCAATTCTGTAAATAAAGAACTCAAATAGGGGGTTTCTGTCTTTTAACAAAAGAGTTGTGTTATTCTAGTCAACTCGGTTTCGGGGGTGTTATTCTAGTAATTACATTAAAGATTAGTGTTATTCTGGGTAATTTTCTCTTCTAATAATTCATTTAGTTTTGATTTTTGTTTAAATCCAAAACATGGTAAATACCTTAATTATCCTCACACATCTATAATATTATCAACACAACCACAATTCTACCCACTCAAATTAGATAACCCATGAATACCCAACCATTTATCAATTTATCCCATATAATAAAACCTAATTTGACGATTCAGTCAAAGTAAAAAAAAACTTGTTTCCCGACGATTTCAAAAATAAACAGACTCTCAAAATTCTCGTTGCCGGCGATTTCCTCCGATATTTGTCCCTCTTCGCCGGCGATTCTCTCCCTCTTCGCCGGCGATTCTCTCCCTCTTCGCCGGCGATTCTCTCCCTTTTCGCCGGTGATTATCTCCCTCTTCGCAATCCTCTTCCTCCTCCGTCGTGTCCTTTCCTCTTCCTCCTTCGTGTCCTTTCCTCTTCCGATTCCTCCGATATTTGTTTCCTGTTTCGTCCTCCGTGTCCTTTCCTCCTCCGTCGTGTTGTAATATGTGTCCTGTAATATGTGCGCTTCATCCTCCTCAGCCTCGATTCGAGTACGATCTCCGAAACTGGGTTTTCCAATTTTCTGTTTGGTTGGTTATGTATTGATTTTGAGCTAGGCAACGACCATAGAATATCTCTGCTTGTCTAGATCGAGAAATATATTAGAGAAAACAATAGAATTAGGTTTATTTAGTGCCAAATTATGGAGTGGAATCGCATGAATTTGGCAATATTGTTCTTCACGGGAAAAACTAGGATAATATTTTGTTATATATGAATCTGATGTTGGTTTGTGGTTTGGTAGGTCCTCCGAATTCGATTCGTTTTGTTTATTTTAAAGTAATAATTTTGAGGGAAGCTGCTAGGATGGGTGTGAAGCAGGCCCTAAGGAGCATCGATGCTTTCCCAAGAGCAGAGGATCACTTGCTGCAGAAGATGCAGTCTGGTGCAGTCGGTAATGGATCTCTTTTTCGCTATTATTCGGTTTTTGAGTACCCCCTTTTGAATGCTTGGTGTGTGTGTTCGCTTATTAACATCTTAAATTTCTCGTTATTGCAGTATCAATTGTTGGACTCATTATAATGGCTACTATGTTCTTGCACGAGCTGAGTTACTATCTTAACACGCTTACAATGCATCAAGTACGTACTTATACTTCCTTTCACAATTATGTGTTGCGATCTGTGGGTTTAGTGAGTTGACATTCTAAACTTTGCTTCAATCTCTATTGATTCTTCTTTCAAATTGATGTTTGATTAATTTTTGTTCTTGGTAGAATTTCGGACAACTGGGACAACTAAGTAATATTTTATTTGATTAATTTGTGTTTTTTTTTGTAGAATTTCGGATAATTGGGACAACTAAATAATAATGTGTTTAATTAATTTGTGTTCTTGGTATAATTTTGGACAACTGGGACAACTAAGTAATAATATGTTTGATTAATTTGTGTGTTTGGTAGAATTTCGGACAACTGGAACAACTAAGTAATACTGTGTTTGATTAATTTGTATGTTTGATAGAATTTCAGACAATTGGAACGACTAAGTAATATTGTGTTTGAACTTCAGGATACCGATAATGATACCCAACCAATGCAACCGTATACAGAGGAGACAAAAGACAAGAAAAAGATGGTAAAAAATACAAGAGGGAAAAATGGTCAAAAAGGCAAGAAGAAACAGAAGATTTAGAGTTTATGGTTTTTGGAAATCGTTTATGGTTTTTGGAAGTCGACCGTTAGAACTTATTTTAGTATGTTTTTGTTTAATTTGGTTACATATTGGAAATTATTATTTATAAAATTGGAAATTAAGTGTCGATTAAAGAGATGAAAATGTTAAGATTTCTTTATTCCTTTGATTTAAGGTACTTTGAAGTAAAAATATATTTAGGTACAATTACGTACAACTGATACTAAATACAACTTGGTACAACTGGTATAACTATATAGTTTAAAATTATAATTAAAAAACAAAAAAGAGGGACACGTGCGCCGCAAAAGGGGGCATGTGCGCAGTCAAAGTAACATGTGCGCCGTCAATTTTGTACATAGTTGTCCCTACGTGTCCAGTTGTACGAAGTTTCAAATAGTTGTATTTTTTCGAATTTAGAGTTTTTGTAGTTGAACTGTGATATAAATTATTACGTTGTAGTTGTCCACATGATTTTCGAGTTTTAATGGTCATTTAGGAAGTTTTCATAGTACAAGTTGTGCAAAATCATATATTTTGTTTCTTTTCCATCATAAGATGGTTAATATTATCAATGTGTTCCATATAGTATAAGGTGTATTTGATGTGAAACAAAAATTATTCATGGACAAAATGATTATTTCATGTTATCCATATTTCGTATCATGAAAATCTCCTAAATGACCATTAAAACTCAAAAATCATGTGGACAACTACAATGTAATAATTTATATCACGGTTCAACTACAAAAACTCTAAATTGGCAAAAGTACAACTATTTGGAACTTCGTACAACTTGACACGTAGGAACAACTGTGTATAACATGATTTTTTATAATAATTAATTGCCATATTTTGGAATTTTTGGAAAAAAAATTAGGGTTTGCAGAGATGCGATTTCATCCTTTTTTGTGTATAACACATGATTTTTTATAATATTTCATTGCCATATTTTGGAATTTCCGTAAAATAACTTTTATAATTTTTATTTCCCTCAATTTTTATAATCCAGACAAATACAAGCACACAAATACATACGTTTGTGTGGGTGTTCTTCATAGCATCCTGGAAATAGAATAAAATAAAGCACACTTACGAATTACACAAGGTGTTCTTCATCGGCTGTCATATATCTCTTCGATGTACCATTTGTACCAGTTGTCTTATATCTCTTAATTGTACCATTTGTACAAGTTGTCATATATCTCTTAATTGTACCATTTGTATCAGTTGTCTTATTTCTGGATCCAATCGATTCGGGGATTCTTCCGATTCTAATCTACCTAAGATTCAACACGATTCAACAACTACAATCGAGACATTACCAATGCAAATACCTATTCATCGTATTAAACGTGATTACCAACCGTATGTGCATACTTAAATAAACAATTTCCATTTCAAATCCCTAAATTTATGGATTCCCCATATGAAGAATTCACTAATAGCGGAGGAGAAGAAACCGATTGCAAGAAGGACGATGCCGGAGGCGACGGCCGGCGAGATGGGCGGATCTGAGCTAAACTTCGGCGTTGGAAAGGAGATGCTCGTCGGGAAAGTAGATGCTCGGAAAGGAGATGCTACGTTTCTTTTTTTTTTCTTTTTTTTGTTCTTAGTTTTTTTTTTTTTGATTAAATCAAAGTCAAAGATCATGAAGTCAATTATTCGTTAAGGTTAAAATGGGTATTGCACAATATAACTGGCAAGGTGATTAAAGTGTGACATGGATGGTTATTTTTTTCAAAAAAGTGGCAAATAAGATGAGGACTCTCAGGTGAGAGACCGCATGAGGAGAAGAAAAAAAATCAGGTGAAATAAAAAATTGGATCGGGTCATTACCTTTATTTGGTTTTAGTTGGAATCCAATTTTAATTCGGTTTAAGATTTGGTTTGCTCGGTTTATATTTGGTTTATAGCATTAACCAATATAACCAATATACGAGGACAAATAGGTTAGGAACTTTGATTTTGTGGAGAATTAGGATTCGAACTTTGATTAGATGGGGAAATAGAACTAGACTCAAACTCTGGGAGAATCTGTTATTATATGAAACTTTTCAAGGGAAAATAGATCGTTTACCTTAATTATTAATAAGAAGATCTTAAGATGCAAAGGTTCTTTACCTTCAATGTCATGAAATGTTTTAGTCCACATATTTTGCCAACCTTGGACTCTTGGAGTCCAGTTTTCACATGCAAAACACATGTCTGTTCAAAAATTTACGTAGGAACTATTAGAGGACTAGCTAGGAATAGGATCAAGAAAATTATAGACAATTTCCTAAAATAATTTTTTACCAATGGAGAAGCCTGCATGGTTTCTGGGTTTCAAAAGTTGTTTGCCCTAAAAACACAGCTTAAATAATTCACTGAAACAAATTAGGTTATACGACTTTAGTTTATGTATATTCCATTAAACCGGATATCTACTTTCCTTTTGTTTTTTTTTTTGAGATCTTGATAGCCACGTCTTAAGTCTTAACACTTTTGGAATATATATAACACAGCCTTTTTTTTTTACTTGATAACCACGTCTTCTACATTTTTCTTTTATTTGATAAATTTCAATTCTTCTGAATTTTTTTGGTTTGTTTTGGTTTTATCTTCCTCTGGATTCTTCATATGCAGACATCTTTTACTTCCATCATTCACCACTCTTCTTCCGCCGCGCTCGCCAACTTCCTCCTACGCACTGCGATCTATCACGGCGGATGCGGAGTTGGATTTGGAGTTGGGATCCGCCGCAGCTTTCATTTTCTCTCAGGGAGACGAGAGAATTCTCCCCAGCCGAGCAAGAATATTCTCAGATCCTTCTTTGCGCCGGTTCTCTCGTTGGACGACAAACCTTTGCTCGAGAAGCCTAATGAGGCCATCGGTACCGTCCTCACCGCTCAAGCAAGCTATATGCGCATCATTGTCCGGGAAGTAGCTGTCGACGGAGATGGAGACGATCTTTCGTCTAAGACCGGATGTGAGCTGCTTTGCGTGGTGAGAGCTATGCTGAAGAAGATACGGAGGAGAGTTTTGGTTGGGGATAAGGTTCTTGTCGGATCTATCGATTGGGTTGATCGGAGAGGAATGATCGAGAATGTGTTTCACCGGCGCACGGAGACTCTGGATCCACCGGTGGCGAATGTGGATCACTTGCTTGTTTTTTTCTCTTTGGATCAACCGAAACTGGACCCAAACACACTCACCAGGTTCTTGGTGGAAGCTGAATCCACTGGAATTCCACTCACACTTGCCCTGAACAAATGTGAACTCATCACTCAAGAGGTAATCTTGATTAGAGCCATGCATGATCTTGTTTCCAGGAACTGGAATCTTAATTAGAACAATGATATTGTTTCCAGGAACTGGGATCTTGGAAGATAAGATTGCGAGGATGGAACTATGAACCATTTTTTTGCAGTGTGGAACCTAAAGTCGGACTTGATGAGATTGCATTCATCCTGAGAAATCAGACTTCTGTGATTGTTGGGCCTAGTGGTGTTGGAAAGTCGAGCTTAATCAACTATTTGATAAGTAGCTTTGGTGGTGACGAAATAGGGTTTAAGCCTGTAAGGTTTTTGTGCTATTTCTTTCATTCTACAGCTAAACTTTTTTTTCTTTCTAACCATTATTTTCATGACTCGACCTTTGTCATATTCAGATACTAGGTTTGATGTATGATTGCCAAAAGAAGAAGAATAAAAAAAAGTGGTTTGAAGATCAGAGTGTAGATGAGATTTCTACTAGAAGTGGTAGAGGTAAGCATACGACCCGAAATGTATCGCTACTGCCGGTTTCTGAAGGTGGTTACCTTGCTGATACTCCTGGCTTTAACCAGCCTAGTTTGCTGAAAGTAACAAAGCAATCACTTGCTCTGTGTTTTCCTGAGGTTTGTACCTTTTCGATCTTTGTGCGGCGCAAAATTAGTGTGGTCCGTTCAGACCCGTTTAAAATTTGTGATATTTTGTTATTAATAATTATATAAATCTTTATATATGGTTTTTTAAATTTAGGTATATTTTTATGAGAAATTGATCAAAATAGCACTTTTTGAAAACTTTCTCACCAAACCAGCACCCTAATAAAAAAGCCCAATTTTTAACATTCATTAAAGAGGCAAAAGACAACTTTGCCCATATGATTTGAGGTATCGCTCTGAGTCGATTTCCAGAAATTCATTAATCATCACCGACGATTTCATCGCCGGCGATCGATCAGGTTATCGGCGAAGATTGTGCCGTCGTCATCGCCGAAATCCTCAGCCGTCGTCACGCCTCAATATCACAAGTTCCTTTTTTACTATTTCGTCTTTCTCGATTTCGTATTTATCGGTTTCGATTCTCGATTTCGATTTTATGGTTTCGATTCTCGGTTTCTTTGTGTATAATGCTTCTGCGAAATCGAATTGGAATGTATTGCCGGAATTGAATAGTAAGGAACAATACTAGCTCATTTTATGAACAAATCATATGCTCTTGCGAAAACTTTTGAGTTTACAGGTTAGCTAAGCTTTATCAGATCAAATTTAGTTTAGGTTATCAAGTTAATGAATCTGAAAGCTTTTTGATTTGATGGAGTTAAGTGTGAGAATTCGTTGTTGATAGGATAACGTCACAATCATTTAGGAATGTATTCCTAACCCTTTGGATGGACACACAATTATATCTGTTTGTGGAAGATGATATGTTTTTTCCTTAAGAAGAATTCTCTGTTTGTCTCATTGCTTTGTAGAGACTGAAAGTTTTCAGTGTACTCTGTGTTTTGATGGAGTTCAGGTGTGGAATTCATTGCTGATACGCTTAGGAAAGTGATCTATTGCGCTTGTGAAATATGGTTGAGATTTATTGTGTCTGTGGAGAGTGGAGAACAAACGAAAATCTTCAGTGTGATTTTTATTGGATACAAAACGAGGATCAACAATGTTTGAGTTTGATGAAAATCTCAATTACAATGATTTGTTTGAGATGGTTGTTGAAGACTTTGATATTGACTGCTCAATTAGTAATGCTGCACTTAGCTATGGACTCCCATTGAAGATGAGGTTTATGGCAGAGAAATCTCCTCCTGTGTTTTTTAAAAACGACCGCCAACTAAGAAGTTTCATCAACAACATAAAAGGAAATCCTGAACTGATTCCTTTGTATGTAACGGTTAGTAAAAAAGGATTTGTACATTATTTCTTAGCTTCGTTATAAATATTCGCTTCATACTTTATAGTTCAGTTACAACACTTTTAATCTAAGGTTTTCTTTTGTTTTCTTCTTCAGGTGACTGATATATGCAACATTCTTCCTCATGAGAATTCTCATGTCAGTGCTTCATTATACTTTTTATGTTTCTTGTTCATTTCGGAAGACTTTCCGAAATACGTTATATTTTGTTCCTAAATAGTTCCTATATACGTTTCGTTTCCAAGAAATGATCATTTTTTCATCATTTGTATCTTTCTTTGTTTAGCCAAACAACAACACATGTTCGGATTCTTCATTTACGCATGGATATCAACACGTAATATAGTACTTTCATAATTCCTCTCTGCATGATACATTTTTCTGTTTCTTGTTCATTTAAGAAGACTTTCATAAATACGTTATATATGTTCCTAAATGGTTCCTATATAGGTTTAATTTCCAATAAATGATCATTTGTATCTTTCTTTCTTTCTTTGTGTAGCCAAACAACAACACATGTTCAGATGCTTCATTTACGCATGGAAATCGACAGGTAATATAGCACTTTCATAATTCCTCTCTGTATTTTCATCATTTGTATCTTTCTTTATTTCTTTGTGTATCCCAAACAACAACACATTTGTTCTGATGCTTCATTTTACGCATTGAAATCAACAGGAAATATCGTTTTTTTATATAGTTTTTTGTTTTTGTTCATTTCGGAAGACTTTCCGAAATACGTTATATTTGTTCCTAAATGGTTTCTATATACGTTTCATTTTCAAGAAATGATCATTTTTCATCATTTGTATCTTTCTTTGTGTAGCCAAACAACAACACATGTTCGGATGCTTCATTTACGCATGGATATCAACATGTAATATAGTACTTTCATAATTCCTCTCTGCATGATACCTTTTATGTTTCTTGTTCATTTAAGAATATTTTCCTAAATACGTTATATCAAATTTTTCTCTTTATTTGTGTAGGAACTTCATAGATCAAATGGAAGTGGCAATTCAACATCTGATGCAAACAAAAGCACATGTTCAACTGCTGATATTTTGCGTCCTGCTCCAGATATTTCTCCTCCTAGTATAGGTATTTCACATTCCACTCGAGGTTCTGATGATTTATACGTGAACAGACATTTTAAGAACAAAGATGAGTTAATGCTTCACATGAGAAAATGGGCATTAGAGTGGAAGTTTGAGTTCAGGTCTCTCTGGTCAAACAAGACAAGGGCGATATTAGGTTGTGTTGATGGTAATTGCACCTGGAGGATGCGTGCATCAAAGCTTCCTTCTTCTGATTACTTTGTGGTGAAGATGTATAATCATAAACATACATGTGATACGACACACAGACATGCCAACCATAGGCAAGCCTCTGCCAAAGTTCTTGGTACTTTACTCTGTAGCATCTATGGAGAAAAGAAATATGGACTCAAACCAAAACAAATTATGGAGCAAGTCAGAATTGACCATGGCGTACACATTGACTACAAACAAGCTTGGAAAGTGAAAGAGTACGCCCATAATTTGATAAGAGGGACTCCTGAGGATAGCTATTACAACCTCTCAAAATGGTTGTTTCAGGTAAATGAGAAAAACCCTGGATCAAAGGTTTATGTTGAGTTGGATGATAATGGAAAATTCAAATACTCCTTTGTTGCCTTTGGTCAATCGATAAGAGGTTTTGAGCTGATGAGAAGAGTGATTGCTGTAGATGGTACTTTCCTCAAGGGAAAGTTTAAGGGAACGTTGCTTGGAGCTAGTGCACAAGACGGTAACTTTTCGTTATACCCTCTAGCATTTGGGATAGTTGACTCAGAAAACGAACACGCGTGGATCTGGTTTTTTAGAGGGCTCAAGAGTGTGATCCCATATGCGTCTGATTTGGTGTTTGTTTCAGATAGAGCTCCAGCCATTGCAAAAGCACTTTCAATGATTTATCCACTTGCACATCACGGTATTTGTCGAATTCAACTCTTGAGGAATATTAAACCAAAGTTTGGGAAAACTGGATTGTTGCCACTCGTAGAAGCTGCAGCTGATGCTTATACTCGTCATGAGTTTTGTGGAATCTTCAGTGACATAAGAAGAAGAAGCCCAAAATTAGCTAATTATTTAGAAAGTTCTGATTTTGCAAAGTGGGCTTGATCTTATGCACCTGCGAACCGGTACAATATTATGACAACCAACATTGCAGAGTCGCTGAATTCGATGTTGAACTTGCCTCGTGAGTTACCTATAATTTCTCTCCTTGAGACCATTAGGTTAACTCTGACAACGTGGTTTCATGAACGTCGGGAAAAAGCTTCTAAACACAAAAAACCTTGTCACACCACGTGTAGTGAAGGAGATGATAGCAAGGTATGATGCTGCAATGAAACTTGATGTTTTCCAAGTGGACCGATATGAGTTTGAGGTTAAGGACGAAACCCGGAAGTACATTGTTCACCTGGAAAACAAGCAGTGCACTTGCTACGTTTTTGACATCGACAGGATTCCTTGTATTCATGCTATTGCTGCTGCTAAGCGCACAAAAAAGGATGAGAACAAGTACGTTGATGAGATGTATTTAACGTAAACATGGGCTAAAGCATATTCTGAGAGCATACATCCGTGTGGAGATTTAACGACCTGTGTTTTTCCAGATTTTGTATCTGAATATTCATGTGCACCACCTACTACTAAGCCAAGCAGCGGGAGACCTCCGAAAATGAGAAAGAGATCAGCGGGAGAGTTTGGTGTACCCGGTTCAAAGTCTCAAGGACACAAGTGCAGCAGATGTTGCAGAGGAGGGCACAACAAGAGTACGTGCAAAGTACCTATATGATAGACTTATTACATTCAAACGAACACACAATAGAGATTACATTCAAAGTGATTTTATGAAACTTTCCAAAGCTTATCAAACGATTTAGTATACTTTACATACGTTTTAGGAAGACTTTACCCATGGAAATCAACAGAAAATATCATTTTTTCATTTTCGGAAGACTTTCCGAAATACGTTATTTATGTTCCTAAATACGTTTCATTTTAAAGAAATGATCAGTTTTCATCATTTGAATCTTTCTTTATTTCTTTGAGTGACAAAACAACAACACATTTGTTCCCTTGTTTTGATGCTTCATTTATGCACGGAAATCAATAGGAAATATCGTTTTTCTGTTTTTGTTCATTTCGGAAGACTTTCCGAAATACGTTATATTTGTTCCTAAATACGTTTATTTTTCAAGAAATGATCAGTATTCATTATTTGTTTATTTCGGTAGACTTTCTGAAATACGTTATATATGTTCATAACATGACATCATAAGGAGTTTGAAACTAAAAGATAGTTATATATTTGAAGATAAGAAATGTTCATAACATGACATCATAAGGAGTTTGAAAATAAAAGATAGTTATAGATTTGAAGATAAGAAAATTAATCATTCTTCCTTCTCCTTTGAACATGCTTTCTCCTTTGATTCGTATGCCTCCTTATCTTCTCTGTAGAGTTTAGCGATTTCTTCCACAAAATGATCATCATCGCTTATCATCGGTTCCACCAACATCTCGTACATCTTCGTGAGAACCTGATTTCACAAAATTTAAAACACTTATTGTATTTCAAAATTGGTTTTATCAATTATAGCATTCTCATTGTATTTCAAAATTCAAGTAATGGGACTCAAAATTCTTATGTGATAGAGGGTATAAGAGGGATTATAGTGATCTCGCTTCAGAATCTTGTGAAAGATATTTCCTTGGTCGCTGATATTAGGGTGAAACATTTTGGTTTTGAAATATATCTGTAAAACCATATATAAGTAAATCAAACGTTTTAGGAATCTTTGATAAATATATAAAAATTACATACCTTTGGCGGACTAAAAGGATAATCTGGAGGGTAATGAATTGTCATTTTGAAGGCTCCTCCCTCATACGGAGTGTTTAGAGGTTCCATGAGAATTGCTTCCCAGTGAAATTTGTCGTCACCCACCGGTCCTATATGGAGAATTGAACAAAACAACATAAACGACAGATGATACTGAGAAAGGATGAGTGTTTTAAATAGGTACCCGCGCTGAAGAGTGTTGAACGTTTCCTCTGGATTTCGTTGTAATCCCTGGTAATTGCCTTTGACGCCATTGTTAAGAAAAGGAGGATTATTAAGAGGGGATTTTGGAACAAAAGAGCAAGATACAGAAAAAGAGGAGTCTTAATGTTTTATAGCCGAGTAAGATGTGGAATTTTCGTCAAGCAGTTAATTATGAGAATATTGAAAAGCCACAATTTTATAAATCATCACGTCATTAAAGAGGAATATTGACCACTTTTTGGTATGTGGTCAATTTCAGATGACAACTTGTTCAATTTACGCATGGAAATCAACACATTTGTTTTCTGTTTTTGTTCATTTCAGAAGTATTTCCGAAATAAGTTATATATCTTTCGAAATACGTTTCATTTCCAAGAAAGAATCAGTTTTCATCATTTATTCATTTCGGAAGTATTTCCGAAATACGTTATATCGAATTTGTAAGGAATCCTGTTTATATGAATATTTAAACAGCAAGAGATTTTCATAGTTTGAGTAAATCATCCACTTATTCGGATCTAAGAGTATTAATGTTCATTATGCAAGAGAATATACCCACAAAAAACAAGTTAAAAACTTTTGAATTTGTAATGTTCTTTATAGTGTTCATGTATTTGAATAGATCTTTGATTTGTATTTGTAATTTCAAAGAAGTAGAGAAAGAGGAAAATAGTAAATAAAAAGTGATTGAACACTGACTCAAGTCACATCATTGGAGAGCTCCCACTATCCTTGAGATTTGTGTAATTTCTTCAAAATAATCTTTTGTCCTTTTTGTCTTTAATTTTCTTCATTTCAATAGTTAGAAGAACTTACACAAGTAATTCAAAATAAAAAGACAGGTTGCATTTGGTCAATGTCCTAGAAAATGGAATCATCTCTGCACAAATATCTTTGGAAGATATATAAGAACTGGAATCATCTCAAGCTCATAAGGAACTCGATCCTCATCCATAACAGCTTTGTTTGCAGCAACACACATAAAAACTGGAATCATCTCTGCACAAAGTTATATATCTTCCTAAATACGTTTCATTTCCAATAAAGGGTCAGTTTTCATCATTTGTTCATTTTGGAAGTATTTCTGAAATAAGTTATATATGTTCCGAAAGGGTCAGTATTCATCATTTATTCATTTCGGAAGTATTTCCGAAATACGTTATATATATTCCGAGATAAGTTATATATCTTTCGAAATACGTTTCATTTCCAAGAAAGAATCAGTTTTCATCATTTATTCATTTCCGAAGTATTTCCGAAATACGTTATATCGAATTTGTAAGGAGTCCTGTTTATATGAATATTTAAACAGCAAGAGATTTTCATAGTTTGAGTAAATCATCCACTTTTTATACGAGATTTTCATAGTTTGAGATTTTCATAGTTTGAGTAAACAGCAAAAAATCATCTGTTTTTGTTCATTTTGGAAGTATTTCCGAAATACTTTATATATCTTCCGAAATAAGTTATATATCTTCCGAAATACGTTTCATTACCAAGAAAGAATCAGTTTTCATTATTTATTCATTTCGGAAGTATTTCCGAAATACGTTATATATCTTCCGAAATACGTTTCAAGATGATCCTTTCATTACCAAGGTTTGCACTTTCATTTTCAAGAAAGGATCATTTCATTTCTTTCCTAGATATGTTATATATATGCAGCCATTAAACACTACACCAGTTTGGAGTAATCACAAAATGTATCGTAATTACAAAATGATATCGTAAGAAGCTTTCATAACACTGACATTTCAGGAAACATTCTTAAAATATTAACCACCAGCAATTTCTTCAAAGAGATCGCACGCCAGCTTGCTTCTTATGTCGTGTGCATTTGCATCAGCAATATTGGACATGTCTTTAATCCCCATTGAATGGCATTCAAGCATCTTCAACACGAAAAGAGCACAGTTCGCAACAACATTGGTCCTAGGGATATATTTTCCTTTGAGTTCCTCAAGCTCATAAGGAACTCGATCCTCATCCATAACAGCTTTGTTTGCAGCAACACACATAAGAACTGGAATTATCTCTGCACAAATAACAAAATTATATATCTTCCTAAATAAGTTTCATTTTCTAGAAAGGGTCAGTTTTCATCATTTGTTCATTTCGGAAGTATTTCCGAAATAAGTTATATATGTTCCGAAATAAGTTATATATGTTCCGAAAGGGTCAGTATTCATCATTTATTCATTTCGGAAGTATTTCCGAAATAAGTTATATATCTTCCTAAATACGTTTCAATAAAGGATCATTTTGAATCATTTGTTAATTTAGGAAAATGAATTGATATAAAGTAGAGTTATACCTGCAAATTGTGTCACATGATCAAGAACAATATCTGTTTCCTCAGTCGGATGCCCACACATTGCTATCGTGACTTTGCGCTTCTTCAGATTTATTGCCATCCCTATCCAATGGTTGCTCTTGAAAGTCATGCCATAGATAACATCAACATCGGTTCCCCATATTTTACTTGGATGCATCTTCCCACTCGGGACTAGAACAATATCATCTGTAAAGCCATGATTTTTTTGATCCTTTTTAGCTTTTTTGAAGCTTTCATAGCTTGATGACAGTATCTCAAAGAATTCTTGGTTGATGAATGTAGCTCTTGGGAGATGGTTGTTGTGGAAGTATGCAACATAGTTATTATTTCTCATTGCCAACATTGATAGTGTTGCTGAAATGTGCTGATACAGGCGTTTTGATACTTTAGGAAAGAGTCAAACGCATTTAGGAATGCCTTCGTAAAACCAGTTTTTAAAGTAATTACCTCATCTGTCATAGGATTTTCCGGATTCTCTAGTCTAGTAAACCATGATGCTGATACAGACTTTCCATCAATCATGATTCTGCATTTATTAGTTGAAACCAGTTAGTAACACCTAAGAATTTCTTATTATCGATGTATAAGTTTTAAAGATGTACCAACCTTTGTCCTTTTTTTTCTTCCAATCAAACAATCTTGTAATCTTTTTCATATCAGGTGTGAGGAAAGGATCTAATAATGGATTTACCACCGGAGTTATTTTTAACGCCGGGTTTTTTGGAGCACGGTATGGAGTCTTGCTAGCGTTAGATACTTTGACTTTTTGAGCTATCTGTCTTAGGAAAACGTTCCCAGGCTGATTTGAAGTTTCTGTCTTCAACCTTTTCTTAGCATTTTCCACAGCGTCATCCTCTTTCTTGGTTTCAGCTTGTTTTCTTTTTGTAACACCAGCATTCTTCTTTGATGCTTCCACCTCATGTGCCTTATCACATTTCTGGTAGATAAGAACATGTGGTTGCCAGCGTCCTTTCTCACACTTAGAAAGTACTTCATTCCAGCCATTAATCACCTGAAGATATTACATAAAATGAGTGGGAATAGTGTATATGACTTCAAAGTCAAAAGTGTATTTCAAATAGTCTTATTACCTTCACATTTTTGTCATCGTACATGACCCACTGATCGCGTAACCCGTGGCCATGTCTATATGCAAAGCATTGATAATGCTTTCCATAATAACAAACCTGGATTTGCAGAGAAATAGCAAAAAGATCAATGTCCAGACGGAAAACACAAATTAAGTTTGAAAACATGTAGTTAATTAAATTACAACACGTACCATGGAAGCTAAGCTATATGTGGTTTTAGACTCCAGACCTCGGTACATGATGCTGATGTCAATCTCGGTTTTCAATACTGCAAGATTAGCTGCTATGACTTCTACAGCCTCTTTGTTATCTTGCCAACCTAAAACTGGCAGCCACAATATATATAGAGCGTTAAGACATATATTAGCAGTGATCTAAAATAGGTTTCCAATCATCAGACTCCTAAAAAAAAGGGTTTTACCTATAGTAAAAACATGTGGGGGAGTACTGAGAAATTTGTGTACATGGTTGCGTTTCCCACAACCACCAGCTTCAGTATCATAGGATAGTGGATTGTCTGTACCCACAAGATCCATAAGTTCTTCGAATGATTTCTTAGCGTGTTTAACCTATTAATAATAAAGTGGTGCAAAACCACAGTTAATTACACAATAAAATAAGTGAAAAATCAAGTCTATTGAACACTCATATGACACCTTCATGGTCTGCAGGGCAATAGTGTTGATGTAATGGAAAAGGGAAGTGAACTTAAAACGCCTGGACTTCAGCTCACATATGTCGCAAATCATTTGCTCTAAAATATCCATGCCAAATAGAGAATGGATAATACATGTGCGGGTGGCACAGTCCCATGAACCCATACAGTTGCTCTCCAAAGATTTTGGTTCAGACACGCTTGAGCTCGGAGCAAATGAGTCATGAAAGCATTTGAAAATGAAATCCATTACTTCTGAAGCATCGTTCATCTGAGTTTGTCCACCAAATGACGTACAAGTTTAGGCTACTTGATATAAACAAAAGCTTACTCTACTCTATATTAGGATAAACATTTAAAATCGGAAATCAATTCTTTTTTACCTCATCGAAGAAAGTTGGCCTCAAACTACGCAAAGCAATCTTGAGAGATGAAGGATCCACAGGTTCTTTTTGTGTTTTGCTCGAACCAGCATCTAAAGCAGTGAAAATTCCATGCAATGAGCAGACAACACAAGTATCTCCCACGTGGAGGTGGTCTATTGTTGAACTCCGCAAGAACTCAGCTTGAAACATCTCCAGATTCCATAGAGACTTATATACCCAAAAAAAAAAATTTAGCATTCAGCAAATAGAAATCTTTTAAACTGGATACTATAAACATTGATACCCAATCGGTTTATGATATGAAGGCTACCTGTATGATAACATTCAAAAAGCAATTGTATTGACCAGCTTCATTCTGAAGACCTGTGCCCAATATGGTATTAGCAGGCTCTGATGGATTCTGGATTGGAACCACATGCTCTTCTTCAATCTGCAAACACATAACGGTTTTAGGAACCTTTCATACATGTTTACGAAGTCTTTACTAAATTGTTTTAAAATACATGTTTAAAATCCCATGAACACATGCACGAAACATGAGCAAGGTAAAAATTAAAAAAATGCATACGCATATTTGTGCAAGTCATACAATTTAAGGTCATTTGAACAATAAATTCGGTTTAAGTTTTTACCTGTTGTTGGTCAGCATTCATTTCTTTGATGGCGTTGAAGATAATTCTATCGGACATGTTCGTCTGTTCTGGCTGCCATGATGGAGTTTGGGTTTTTCCATCAGGACAAGAGAAAAAACAATCCTCTAATGAAGTACGATCCTTTGATGGACTCAACAAAGAGGACTTTATCGGAGAAAACACAGGCTCTGAACCAGTCTACAGACACATAACCGTTTTAGGATACTTTCATACACCTTTATGTAGACTTTTCTAAATGTTCAAAATATATTTCAAAAACACAGAAACCTTACCTCAACATGTAAATCCTCATGTGTTTGGGTCAACTCAACTATTTGGGTTCCGCCATCAGCACGAATTTCATTTGTTGGTGTTTCCTAAAGATTTTAAGAAAATATACAAATTTTAACAAGATAGGTTTTAGATGTTTTAAAATTCTATTTTTGCAAAACCAGAAATTGTACCTCAACAATCGAATCGTTTGTTTGATTTATATCCTGTGTTTGGGCATAAGGATTTAACTCGCTTTCGCATTGCTTGTCTTCTTCTATCTGCAAACACATAACGGTTTTCGGAAATTTTCAAAAACGTATAGGAAAATTTTACTAAATATTTAAAATACATGTCAAAAACCCAGAAACCTTACCTCAACAGGTGAATCACCATGTGTATGGGTCAATTCCTCCATTTCAGTATGTAGGATAGTTGGCGAATTTGTAGATGGATAGATATCACCATCTTTGTCTTGATGCTACAAAAAAAAAAACCAAAAAACAAAAAAACTTAATGGGCAACTTTAGTATGGTTTTCTACAAATTTAGGAAGCTTTCTCGAAAGTTTAGGAAGTCTTTCTTAAATTTTAAGACAGAGAGTTTGAAATGAATTGAACTGATCCAAACCATCTGTCTTAGACTGCAAGAACGAAATATGAAAACCCTTATTTCAAAACAGTCTTATAATGGTTTTCTATATATTTAGGAAGTTTTTTCAAAATTTTAAGAAGTCTTTCCTAAATTCTAAGATGGATAGTTTATTATGGTTTTCTACATATTTAGGAAGCTTTCTCGAAGTTTTAAGAAGTCTTTCCTAAATTCTAAGAAGGAGAGTTTGAAAGGAAACGAAATCCTGAGAACATTACCTGCTCATTCGTATTGTCCCCAGGCTGGCTACAGATATTGATCTGATCCAAACCATCTGTTTGCGAGCTTACGTTTACTTTATGATTCAGATTCTCTTCATCATTTGTTTTTTCTTGACGTGAAGGAGGATTCTCTTTTATTCCCAGCATTTCCTCTATTTTAGTTAAGCGACTATTGATCTTATTGAAACCTTCCCCAACTGTCTTGCAGAGATTATTTAACTTTGACATGAGACACTCTCCCGAATCAGATGATGGTCCAGCTATCTCTGTGTCTGAAAATCGATAAGATGTCATGTTCACTTGATCCATCGCATCGACAAAATTCAGAGTTCCTCTCATCCAATCTTTAGAGGTCATCATGTAGCTCTTCTTGACAGCATTAACCATTGTATACAAATCCTCATCGTCACTGTCTTCCAACGAGACATTGTCTTCTGGATCTTCTGGTATTGGAGGTAAAATGCAGTGGACCTTCAGCTGCACAACAGAGAATCAAATATGACTAAATCATGAGAAATCCAGTGAGAAATCCAGTGAGGTGAACAAGCTAAAATACGAAACTAAATCAAAGATATGACTAATAAAATAAAGAACTTACAACTCGAACGTTTTCAATGCTCGTAACTTGAACAATCTTTGGATTTGATGTATAAACGTATTTCTCACAGAGGAAAGGGGACATCAGCCCTTCACTTTTTACTGTGCTGAAGGCAATCTGCAACGAAGGCACAGATTCCAGAATCCACATGTGGAAAGCATACGGGAATCCGTGTATATCGTACCAGCTCTTGTTCAAATCCGAAGGAACACGCTTATTGATCTGCTCCAGTAGTAGATAAAAAGCGTCTCGGCCCCACGGATAATTCATCAGAACACTCCTATTTTGTACTCTGTCGATTAATTTTTGTGGGAACTTGTATGCCTTGTATTTTTGAAGTAGGAGGCTCTCAATCAAAATCAACATAGCAAGAGAGAACCTCTCCTCAACTGAATCCACGTCAGTGTTGTGCAACACATCAACGAGTTGTTTTGTTGTATGCCCCTTTTCAAAATTTCCCCAATTATAGTCACACTTTTCAGATTCTTCTTCTTCTTCTTCTGGATTCCACTCACTACACTTCAAGCCTGTCACCATATGAAACTCCCTTATTGAGAATCTCATAGGTTGTGCTCCGAAGTGGAACCACAACTCCTTCTTTTTCTTTGTGATCAATGATCTTGTCAGTATCACGTGGAGAAGTTTTCCCGACATGTGCTGTTTCCTTGAACAGAATCTCAGAATCGGTCCCAAAAACGTTTGCTTTATCCTCTGGAACAGTACATCCCCGAGAATTTCTTTGACTATATTGATGTTCTTGATATTTGCAAACTGGTTTATATCAGGCCCTTGAGTCTGATTTGGCTCACTATTTATGGCAAATTGAAGCTTAGGCAGCGTGATATTCTGACTATACGAACTCATTGTGCGTTCACCTGTTAAAACAAAAAAATAGACATTCCTCGTAAAACCTTCCTATAACAATCAACAAGTTTTTCAGATGAATTAACACAGGAAACTCCAGAAAGTCTTTCGAAATTGAGAAAGAAACGAAATTATAGGTTTAGATGCGAAAAACCCAACGATATGATACAAACCCCCCCCCCCAATGATATGATACGAAATCCCGAATGATATGATACGAAATACCCCAATGATATGATACGAATATCTACCTTGATGTTTGGGCTATGAGAAACTTCGAGAAAAGAGATACTTCGATTCCGTCAAAGTCCGACCAAAGAAAATCACAATGATATGAAACGAAATTCTAGGTTTTGATGCGAAAAACCCAACGATATGATACACCCCCCCCCCCCCCCAAATGATATGGTACGTAATCCCGAATGATATGATACGAAATACCCCAATGATGTGATACGAAAATCTACCTTGATGTTTGGGCTAAGAGAAACTTCGAGAAAAGAGATACTTCGATTCCGTCAAAGCTCCGGTAAATCGATTTTTTGGATATGAGAAGTTTTGAGATAAGACGAAGGAATATCGAGCAATGATATCTCCGTTATGAAACTTTCGGTGAGGATGAAGAATTTCGTCGGAGAAAGTGTTTTTTGTGATTCGGTGAAGATAAAGAATTTCGTCGGATGAAGAATCGGGAGTTAGGGCTTTTGGGGTTTTTCAATATTCTTAGATCAACGGGTACATGAGTTGTCATTCGCGCTTTAATTGATCATTTACGAAGGCTTTCCTAAATTAGTTATATATGTTCCGAAATAGTTTTTAAATACGTTTCATTTCAAGGGATTGACAATTTTTCAACATTTGCGGAGCCAAACAAAAACACATGAGTTAAGAGTGAAATCATACTTTTCTGTTTCTTGTTCATTTACGAAAGCTTTCCTAAATTAGTTATATAGTTTCCGAAATGGTTCCTAAATACGTTTCATTTCCAAAGAAGTGATCATTTTCATCATTTTTATCTTTCTTTCTTTGCGTAGCCAAACAAAAACACATGTTCTGATAATCTTATGCTTCATTTTACGGATGATAATCAACAGTTAATATAGTCTTTTTTAGAGATTTTCTTGTTTATTGTTCATTTACGAAAGCTTTCATAAATTAGTTATATAGTTTCCGAAATGGTTCCTAAATACGTTTTATTTCCAAGGAAGTGATCATTTTTCAACATTTGCGGAGCCAAACAAAAACACATGAATTAAGAGTGAAATCATACTTTTCTGTTTCTTGTTCATTTACGAAAGCTTTCCTAAATTAGTTATATAGTTTCCGAAATTGTTCCTAAATACGTTTCATTTCCAAGGAAGTGATCATTTTTCATCATTTTATCTTTCTTTCTTTGCGTAGCCAAACAAAAACACATGTTCTGATAATCTTATGCTTCATTTTACGGATGATAATCAACAGTTAATATAGTCTTTTTTAGAGCTTTTCTTGTTTCTTGTTCATTTACGAAAGCTTTCCTAAATTAGTTATATAGTTTCCGAAATGGTTCCTAAATACGTTTCATTTCCAAGGAAGTGATCATTTTTCAACATTTGCGGAGCCAAACAAAAACACATGAATTAAGAGTGAAATCATACTTTTCTGTTTCTTGTTCATTTACGAAAGCTTTCCTAAATTAGTTATATAGTTTCCGAAATGGTTCCTAAATACGTTTCATTTCCAAGGAAGTGATCATTTTTCATCATTTTTATCTTTCTTTCTTTACGTAAAGGCTGATTTTCCGAAATGTTTCCTAAATATGATGTTTACAATCTTGTTCATTTTCAAGGAAACGATCTGACAGGTGTAGAATCAGGGATTATATCACCACCCAACTCTTCAAAGAGATCACACGCCAGATTGCTTCTTATGTCAACAGAAGTATCATCAGTAAGCTTTGACATGTCTGTAATCCCCCCCCCATTGAATGGCATTCAATCATCTTCAACACGAAAAGAGCACAATTCTCCGCACAATTGGTCTTAGGGATACTATTCCCTTCTAGTTTGTCAACTTTGTAAGCAACTCGTTCATTGTCAGTAATTGCTTTGTTTGTAGCAATACACATCAGAACGGGTATCATCTCTGCACCATTTAAAAACGTTTTTAAGGAACTTTTAAGATATTAACATTTCTCAACTAACAAATGATTAACAAGCCTAAATACCCACCTGCAAAATGTTGCACATGAGTAAAGACTGAATCAGCTTGCTCTGTTGGATATCCACAACTGATTCTAGTGATTGTTTGCTTCTTCACATTGATTGCCATTCCAATCCAATGCCTGCTCTTCTTCTCAAAGGTAAGTCCGTAGATGACTTCAACATCTGTCCCCCATGCTTTATTTGGATGATTTTTCCCATTTACGACTTCAACAAAGCCTCCCAAAAATATGCGACCCGCCTCACGTTCTAAGAATCTTTTGTAACTGCATGACAGCACGTTGAAGAACGATAATTTGATGAATGCAGCTCGATGGAGATGGTGTTTATGGAAGTATGCTTCATAATTCTGCCTTCTCAAAGCAAACAATGATAATTTCGCATCTATTTGCTGCATAAACGTTGAACATCACAATCATTTTAGGAATGCTTTCTTAAACACAAAACAAGTAAACAATTTTTCACTAACTAATGATCACCTGTTCGCTCAGAGATACTTTTGGATTTTCTAAAAAAGTAAACCATGATGGAAGTACAGGACGGCCATCGATTTTGACTCTGCATAAATTAAATGAAACAAGTTAGGGAGTAACAAGTTTTTAAGATTTGAATCAAATGGAAAGGTGAAATAAATACTAACCTTTCTCCCCTTTTTCTCATCCAATCATCCATCCTTTTAAATTTATCGATTTCATGAGTTAGAAATGGATCTATTACCGGATGTACTGGAGGCGTCACACATAACAACGGGTTGTTTGGTGCATGATACGGAGATCTTTTCGTTTTCCGAACATTTCGCAATAGAAACGCAAGGTTATCAATTGGCAAATCATCATACTTTTGTAAAAGATTAGGACTCGCTGCCGCCTTTCTTTTCTTAGCTCGAACCAAGAGGTCATCATCTTTTTTAGTTTCATCTCCCTTTCTTTTCTGATGAGTTACAAGAACATTCTTGTTTGTTGTCCGAGTATTCTCCTGTTTTTTGGTTTCAGCTTTTTTCCTTTGTTTATGAGCAACACCAGCCTTCTTCTTTGATGCTTCCACCTTTTCTTCCTTCTCATTTGACCAACATAAAAAAAAAGTTAATTAATAGCATACCACAATTCATGGTTAATGACGATTCAAGAATGCCTTAATAACTATGTAATAAATGTTTTAGGAAACGTTTTGAAGAAACAATACCTCTACTTCTACTTGAGAAACCCAGGCACAATTCACCCACTCCTTGTAAATCTGGATTTCTTGAAGCTGAAATTCTCGGACTTGCTGAGACAAGAAAATTTTAACACCGTATCTTCCGTAGCTCATTATTTTAACCACTGTGGCTTTCCACCAGCCGCCGTTAAAAAAGACGTAGATGTAGTCCAATAGTTCTGGACCCTTCCAAGTTCCTTCGATATCCGGCAATGGAGGACGAATCTGTTCCTTGCTGACACTCTCCATGATTTTTTTCAGTTTCATTTTTTTATCCACAAAAATTTTTGAGTACTCCACAGTATATATATCAACACCCTTGTTTGTTGATTTATTTGTTACTGTTGCTGGAAACCATATGCCATCTTTAGATTTTACCTCCACAGGAGCACCCACTTGTATGTGAGTCTCAGAATGTGTATTAAAAAAGGATTTGTTCTGAGCCAATGGATCTGCATCAGACTACAAAAACAAAACAGTTTTATGAACATTACAATCATATGTGTTAAGGAAGATTCGACCAATTGCGTTTAATATACAACCTAGAAATCTTACATTAACAGTTGAATCTCCTTGTCGGGTTGAATCATGTGTCTGGCTCACCTTCTGTGTTTGTATTTCCTAAAATTTGTAAAATCATAAATTGAGATTCAGTGAGATCCATCTTTTGGGTAACAGAATTTTGAACACTATTCTGAATAATGGATCACACAAGTTTACCCATTCCCTATGAACCAATATATCCTCAATGTTGAATTGGAAGATTTCTAGTGTATGCTTAATGAGGACAGAGACTTTTCCATTCTTAATAATCGTATTTACAGATCCTCTACGCCAGCAGCCTCTGTGACACACAAGAACTTCTTGATTTATAGATAAATCTTCCAAACTTACATGATGACCCCGATAATCATTTGGATATGGTGGTGTATCCAAAGTAATCCGATCTGAGTCATATCTTCTGCAATAGGCTGCATATACATTTCATACAGGGTTTAGGAAGAATTTTTTTACCTAAATGTTTAAAATTCAAGTAATAAAAACATTTTAAAGGAAACGAAAAACAAATAGCTTACGTCATTATTTACCCTGTGTTTTTGGGGGGTAGAACAGGATTCCAAATTATCTCTGTTTATCTGCAAACATTTCAAATTAATGGCGTATCAGTTTTGTTTTGTGTAAAACAACTTTTAGTATGGTTTTCTATATATTTAGGAACCTTTCTCGAAGTTTTAAGAAGTCTTTCCTAAATTATAAGATGGAGAGTTTATTATGGTTTTGTACATATTTAGGAAACTTTCTCGAAGTTTTAAGAAGTCTTTCCTAAATTCTAAGATAGAGAGTTTGAAACGAAACGAAATCCTCATAACATTACCTGGTCATTCGTATTTTCCCCAGGCTGGCTACAGATATTTATCTGATCCAAACCATCTGTTTGTGAGAAATTGCCTTCATCATTTGTTTTTTCTTGACGTGTAGTAGGATTCTCGTTTATTCCCATAACTTCCTCTATTGTTGTCAAGCGACTATTGATCATACTGAACCCATCTTCAAATGTTTGGAAGAGCTTGGCCAGCTTCGATACGAAAGACTCTTTTGAATCATATAGTCCATCTCTATTCGCGTTCATTGTGTTCCAACAAGATAGAGTATTCCAGTCAAAGCAAATTAGATGTTGTGATGAACTAACAGGGTTGTTGCTTGATTGTTCTTGTCCTTATCCTTTAATAAAGGTTAACAATCCTGCAAGACATTTGGGTCTAATCAATAAAAACCAGTTTCGAAACCAATATTAGATTAACGAAACCCCCAAACATCACGAAAACCATCCATGAGTTTCTTCTTACTCTTTTAAGATTCACGACATCCCCAAACATCACGAAACCCCAAATTTGAGATTTATCCGATTGAAGAACAATTGTTGACATCCTCAAACAATTGTCGACATCCCAAAACAAATGATTCAACAATCGAATCTAGACACTTAAAATGCGATTAGAAACAAAATCAAAGCTAGACAAAGATGAACGAAATCTATAAATCGAGTTTTGAATCAAATTTTCATGCAATATCTATTTCGGACTATGAGAAGCTTCGAGTTTGGGCTAGTTATCGTAATGCGAGTTACAGTAACTGGTCGAGTTTTCCCAATACAAGGAAGGTCTAGAGGAAGAGGATTTGAGATTTTTGATCGAAGAAGATAAAATACCTCGATTTGGGCTATGAAAAGCTTCGAGATCAGAGAATGGCGTCGGGAAAGCTTTTAGATCAGAGAATAGAGTCGGGAAAGTTCGAGATCAGGGAATGATAGCTCCGGGAACAATTTGTCGACGAGATCGAAGATGAGAAAGTTTTGCGTCGGGAAGAATCAAATTTTTATTTGTTTACTTGTTTATTTGTGTGTTCAAGGTTAAATGAGTCTTTTCCTTTTAATGAATGCTAGTTTTGGGATTTTCACCCTTGGGTGCTAAATTATTGAACTTTAAGTTTTTTGGTGCTATTTTGTAGAATTGCCCTATTTTTATTATAATATAACTAAATTTAGAAATAAAAAAAATTACTAAATATATAAAAAAAACCCAACTTTTTGTTAAAGTTCAAAATCAAAATCTAAAAAATATATATATACTTGCATAAAAATATATATACTTGCATAAAAATATATAAATGAAAAAAAATGTATATACCACAACTTGTGGATTTTGTGGGTTAAAATAATATTTTAAAAATATTTAATGTCAATGCAAGTCAATTTTTGGGTAGAGATCGTATGATCCAAGTTGTTATTCAAGTTAAACCGAATTACAAATTAGTTTTTTTAATAACTAATTAGAAAAATCGTTTGCATCTACTTTTCTATGATATGAATATCCGTTTTGAAAAAAAATTAGTTTACAAATTATTATTTTTTAATAACCAATATATATAATATTTGCATTATGTTATTAAAAAAAAAAAAACTTTAACGGGCTAAACGGGCTGCCCGTTTTACTATGCCAAAACCCGTTTAAACTTATATGATAAACGGATTTAAACGGGCTAATTTTTATAAAACAGATCCGTTTAGGCCCGCGAAAATCTGGCCCATTTTAACATCCCTATTTGTACCCATTTTGCATATGGATTGATTGTGACGATGATGCATTTTTTAACTCTTTGCTTAGATAGGGAAACTGATCGAGGGAGAAAAATGTGGATTCAAAGACTTGCATATTGGGGAACCAGGATGTGTTGTGAAAGGTGATTGGGAAAGGTATCCTTACTACTTACAAGTACTTGATGATATCAGACTCAAGGAGGAGTTTCAACTAATTAGGACTTTTGGAACCAAAAGGGAAAGTGATGTTAGGTAATTGATTAATATCTCCTGAAACAACAGCTTTAGTTTGAGATTGGTCACATAGCTCTACCTATATAATATGGATTACTAAAGGAAGCCTTGACACAGGCACAAGGTGGGAGAAATGGGTGTGAAACAAGTTGTACCACGGCTAGACACTAAGAAGTATAAGAGAGAGTCGAGGAAGAAGATGAAACATAAATGGATCTCTGAGCTTGAAGATTAAGACAGTATCTTGGACTAAAGTGAACGACCCAATTGTCCGAGCTAATTTTTGTGTTTATTTTTCCTTAAAACATTAAAATATTCATTTTAAAAAAGGAAAAATCAACCCGACAATTCATAACAAAGAACTCTTTTGATGGATCGGTAGCACTCCTTTTGTAAATGGACATACATTGTAGCACTCCTCTCTCCCGTAGTACAATGTTTTCAACTAAGTTTTGTTTACAAGTTTAATAACTTCTTGTATTTCTTTTCTTTTCATAATTTCTTATATTTCTTGACAAAGTAAATAACATTTACTAGAAAAACTATGAAATAGAAAGAAAAACAAAGTCACAAACAAACACGACAAAACTAGTATTTATATGGATTCAGAGTCTAAACACTCTCGCCTTTCTTACTTTCGTCCCGGGTTTGCAAGTAGGGTTTGAGACTGAAGAGGTAAGAAATCACTCAAAGGTTGGTTAATCGTCTTTGGCTTCTTCTCTCGAGTCCTGCAATTTTATTTTTATGTACTTATTTTATGGGAAATTCTTGATAACCACACACACCATAGGATAAGAAGTTAGTCTCATACATTAACCATAAATTTGGTCTAGAATGCCTAAAGACATTTTACGATTACAAGTTAAGATATGAGTAGGATTAAGACAATATATAATATCAACAAATACCACCAAAGACGTATATAACAAAACCACAAAATATAAAATTACAAAAAGTTACAAACATAAACGAGTTTTTGTGGAACACACTGCCAAATTTCATTACAAACACCTATGTTTCACACACTCAAGAGAAACTGTGAGTGATGGACTTAATGTGTACTTCTGATAAATCCTCTTGGTTTGTTTTGACCAAACTTTTCCATGAACCGCTCATGTTTGTGTGAAGCAAAGATTTGTCCAATCACCAATCCGCAAAAGACACCAGGTGCATAGGCTATTGCCGCTGCTATCCAGTTAATCATTTGTTCTCTTGGCTCCGACAACTCCTCCGATTTTTGTGGTATAGGATTCAGAACATGAGTTTCTCCACATATTTCCTCGAGACCGTAGAGTTTGGGGTTGTCCATGAACGAAGAACAATTTTGTCTTTGAAACTGTGTGCCTCGTGGTATCGGACCTTGGAGATTGTTGTGAGAGAAGTTCATGATTGATAGAAAGGAGAGGCTGCCAAGATCTCGAGGAATCTGACCAGACAATTTGTTCTGGGACAGGTCTAATGCCTCAAGCTTTTTCAAATTTCCCAACGATTGTGGGATATTGCTTGTGAATGTGTTACCTCACAAGTTGAGAACACGCAATTCCTTCAACAAACCAATAGATTCAGGGATATTTCCAAGAAAGAAGTTCCTTGAAAAGTCGATGGCTATGAAGTCCCATCTGATCCGCTCAAATTATGTATCTACTCCTTTATGCACCAAATCCATCGAATTATGATAGTCGATACCGAACCTCGGCTCATGCAAGTTCTCATCGTCGTAAGCTTGTACCATAGATGCGGCCATGTTAAGCCAATAAGAAAAATAGAAAGGCTGCAAGGATCCAATGAAGCCATTGTGTGATATATCGATGACTCTTAAATTTTGTTGCTTTGCACATTTAGAAGTTGCAAAAAACTGCAACTAATCAATGATTTTGGAAGTTCCCCTTCCAACTGGTTGCGGCTAACGTCAAGTGCTTTGAAATAGGTAGCATTTGCAAATATATCCGGAAGAATCCCACTGAAATTGTTATTACCCATAATTAACTCTTCCAGTGAAACAATTAAATTCCTTAAACACTGGGGGATTGAGCCACTAAATCTATTGTTGGACAAATCTAAGATGCTTAACAATCTAAGCTGACATATCCACTCGGGCAATGGTCCTCGGAATGAATTTGAGCTAAGATCCAACTGTCGGATTTGTGTTTCATCTAAAACTTCTGATGATTTTCCAAAGGTGCTAAAAGAGTTGTAACTAAAATCTAGATCAAGAAACTTATATATATATTTGGGGATCGGACCATCAAATTTGTTAAACTCTATAGGTAACCTGACACGAGTTGGCAGGCTCGGGAAAAAGGTGACTCCTAATTATTTTAGGACCACTCATCTCCTTACTTCCCGCTTCCGCTATTCGAGAGCGGTTTTTGGAGAAGGTGGTGGTTCGTTTCCCTGTCCTAGCATGTCTTATGGTTCGACCACCTCACCTCGTAATTGCACCCTCTCTAAGTGGCACATTTTAATTAGGTCTAGTTGCCGTCTAGTATATGGTGACACGTCATACAACTTGTCCTAACATGTCCTAAGGTTCGATCACATAGCCTTATAACCGCATCCTCTCGAGTGATGCATTTTTATATTAAATGATCGTTTAATCTAATATGATACGTGTCACTCTCTGGTTCGCCGATCAAAAGGAGAATTATTTATCCCCAATAGATGAATAACTGACCTTTTGAATTTTGATATATTTTTCGAGTTCATTATTCTGGTCGGAAAATCCGGTCGAATCTTCGCCGTCGCCGCCCCTTTTTCGGCTACGGAACCGCCTTCCGAATCTCAACTTCCGGTGGGATATTGAATATGGAATATGGGCCTATATGTCATGAATTAAGATTTGGTCTTCTTGGGCCAGATTGAGTCAGATGTAGCCAAATTCTCTCGTACAAAAAGTCTATTATGTGCTCATTAGTGTTTCCGAGCACTAAGACACTGCTAAATGGATACATAATTTCATGGAAAGATGTCAAAAAAAAAAAAAAAAACATAATTGCATGCATTATGAAGTGGATTATCAGATAATAATATTTAGCTCTCAGAATCTTTTATATACTCCCTCTAGATCATTTTAAATTATGTTTTGGAGAATTTTTTTTGTTTCGAATTAAATGATGTTTTCAACTTTCTATGTAAAATTAACCATGGGGTCTAGAATTCAAACACCTTACAATCACCAGTTAAGATTTGAGTATGAAGAAGTTTTTTTGTTTTTTAACATTGAATAATAGTTTATTAAGAAAATCAAAATATGAAAGGATTTACAAAAACCACAAAAAGAGGATCCATCAATGGCATCCGAAGTATGTCTAATATTATTGTCGTTATTTACTTCTATGAAGATCATATGTCGTTATTTACTTCGGATGCGTATGAATGTCTAAAAAAAATTCAGATGAATTGCTACAATTTTGCTTTTGGAATGGTTAAATCTTCACTGAGATGTTCTTCATAGAAATCCAAAAACATCTATTAACGCTTCAGACTGAATCGGCCATGACTGCCACTCTTTTTTTAATTGTTCCATTCAGGCCTGTGCATAAAACATGGACCCGAAAAACCCGAACCGAACACCAAACCGAATTTTTACGGGTCCTACTCGGTTCCTATCTTCTCCAGCCTCGGGTACCTGACCCGAACCCGAACCGAACCCGAAACCTGAATTCGAAGGGCTAATTTATATTTATATTGGGGTTATGTTCGGGTTATCTCGGGTTATTTCGGTTTATTTTGGATTATGTTCGGGTTTTTTGGATTTTTTCTGGTTTTTTCAGGTAATTCGGGTTTTCGGTTCCATATCGGGTTTTATTTGAAATTTTAAACCAGACTCGAACCCGAATCGAATTTACTCAGATCCAATTCGGGTCTTATCATCTCTAATTTCGGGTACCCAAAACCCGAGAACCCGATCCGAACCCGAACCCGAAACCCCGAATGCCCAGGCCTAGTTACCACCGAGACGAGACAACTCTTTAAGGTATATATTTATTTCATCAGAAAATTTATTTCTAAATTTAGAAATAATACATAAATTTTCGATGAAATAAATATATACCTTAAAAAAATATTTGGTGAAACAGATGCAGTAAATAGCTTTGGATACGATTATTAGACTTTTATTTTTTTTGGTGTGTAATTGACATACTATTAAATTGTGGTTTATATAGAGGTAAAAAAATAGAATTATTTTCTTTATATGAATTCATTTCTTTAATCTAAATGGAAAAATTAAATATATTTTCCCCTTTTTATATTAATTTTGCCTTTTTAGGATATATATTTTTTTTTTAAATAGTAATTTTACCTTTAAGATTATGAATCGGTTATTAATCGATCATTGATCATTTTTTTATTCACCTTGACGGATTTTAAGTTTTTTTTTACTAATAGATTTTAAATTTTTCGAACTTTTATTTGACAGATTTCGCGATCAGGTGATTTAACAACTTTGAAACATTAAGATTTATATAATAAGATTTCCTTATTCTAAATTGAAATATGGTTTTTCCTTTTTAATTTTTTTTTGGCATTTATTCCTTTTGTTGTTATGATTTTTATGTATAGTTTACTTTTCTTATTCTAATCTGTAATATAGGTTTTTCTTTTTTTTAAAAACTTTGGCTTTTATTTATAATTTTCGTTTAATTTTCTTAATCTAAACATAACTACTATTTTTTTTCCTTTTAGCTTTGAGGATAATGAATCGATTATAATTGTATTTTAGCTTCTTTCCTTTTACCTTTTATGATTAGGAATCAATTATAAATTTTACTTTTATTGTTAATTTATAATTGTGTTAAAATATAATTGGAAATTTATTAAGCACATATCATAATATAATTGTTAATTTTTTTATACGTGTCATTATCTAATGGATTAACTCGATACGTGTCACGATCTTGCGGGTTAATAACTTTGAAACATTATGCATACACGTTGTGAATAATTTAACGGAATCTTAATAAGATATAGATCAATTTCTAATTTTTTAATTGTGAATCATAAAACGTCATTTGTGAATAATTTAACGGAATCTTAATTTAAAATCTAATTATAAAAATCATAATTATAATTAGGTGAATTATCAATTTTAAAATTTAAATATTTTATTATTTTTCCGGCGGCAGCCATTTTAGTAAAACATAAAAATACAAAATACAAACGAGTTTTAGAGTAATGCATACACGTTGGGCTTTGGGCCCATAAAACTTAGCTAATTTTGGGCTAACTCTGGATTTCTTCCTTCATCTCTTTGGAATTATATAACACAGCCAACTCGGCGAAGCCAGTCTTTGGATTCTTCTGGAAATTTCAAATGCAGACATCTTCTCTTTCCATCATCCGCCACTCTTCTCCCTTCTTCCTCCGTCGCACGGGGATTTACCACGGCGGAAGCGGATTTCGAGTTGGAATTGGAATCCGCCGCAGCTTTGATCTTCTCTCAGTCTCAGCGAGACGAGATAATCCTGATGTCTCTAGAAAACCCCAGCCGAGCAAGAATATGCTCCGAGCGAAGCATATTGGTAAAGACTACTCCTCCTTAGCTCCGGTTCTCTCGCCGGAACACAGACCTTCCCTCTCGGAGTCTCAGGCCATCGGTACCGTCGCCACCGCTCAAGCAAACTTTATGCGCGTCGTTGTCCAGGATGTAGCTGGTTCTGAGAAGACTGATGGTGGAGACGATCGTTCGTCTAAGACCGGCGTTGAGCTGCTTTGCGTGGTGAGAGCTGTGCTGAAGAAGATACGGAGAAGAGTTCTGGTTGGGGATAAGGTTCTCGTCGGATCTATCGATTGGGTTGATCGGAGAGGCATGATTGAGAATGTGTTCCACCGGCGCTCTGAGATTCTTGATCCACCGGTGGCGAATGTTGATCACTTGCTTGTTCTTTTCTCTCTGGATCAGCCGAAGCTGGAGCCATTCACACTCACCAGGTTCTTGGTGGAAGCTGAATCCACAGGGATTCCACTCACACTTGCCTTGAACAAATGTGAACTCATCTCTGAAGAGGTAAGGACGAAGAAATTTCATAGCTCGTTACTAGTTTAGATACTCCATTTCAGGGATTGATTAGAGCCATGATCTTGTTTCCAGGAATTGGAATCTTGGAAGATAAGACTGCGTAGATGGAACTATGAACCATTGTTTTGCAGTGTTGGAACTAAAGATGGACTCGATGCGATTGCATTCATCCTGAGAAATCAGACTTCTGTGATTGTTGGACCTAGTGGTGTTGGAAAGTCAAGCTTAATCAACACATTGAGAAGTAACTCTGGTGGTGCGATTGAAGACGAAAATTGGTTTGAGCCTGTAAGGTTTCTTGTGCAATGTCATTATACAGCTAAACTTTGTTTACCATATCCCCATGACTTTTGACCTTTGTCATATCCAGATATTAGGTAATAAGTGGTTTGAAGATCAGCGAGTTGGGGAAGTTTCTACTAGAAGTGGTAGAGGTAAGCATACAACACGAAATGTATCGCTACTGCCGGTTTCTGAAGGTGGTTACCTCGCTGATACTCCTGGCTTTAACCAGCCTAGTTTGCTGAAAGTAACAAAGCAATCACTTGCTCTGTGTTTTCCTGAGGTTTGTACCTTAATTTCTCTTTGTGCCCATTCCAAAATCATTTTGCATATGGATTGATTGTGAGGATGATGCGTTTCTTAACTCTTTGCTTAGATACGGAAACTGATTGAGGAAGAAAAATGTGGATTCAAAGATTGCTTGCATATTGGAGAGCCAGGATGTGTTGTGAAAGGTGATTGGGAAAGGTATCCTTACTACTTACAACTACTTGATGAGATCAGAATCAGAGAGGAGTTTCAACTTAGGACTTTTGGAACCAAAAGGGAAAGTGATGTTAGGTAATTGATTAATCTCTCCTGAAACAACAGCTTTAGTTTGAGATTCCCTAAATATGAAGGAAGCGTTGACACAGGTACAAAGTGGGAGGCATGGGTGTGAAACAAGCTGAACCACGGCTACAGCCTAAGAAGCATAGGAGAGAGTCGAGGAAGAAGGTGAAACAGACAATGATCTCTGAGCTAGAAGAGTTCGAAGATGAAGACAGCGACTTGGACATAGAAGACGACCCAATTATCCGAGCAATTGAGGATGAGAAAAAGACATGACGAGAGATTCACCACGACACTGTCGACTATTTCTACGGACAAGTCTTGTATAAAAAAACGTAGCGGATACGAGTAAATGAGCGTCTTTTGTATAAAAACAGGTCGGAAAAAAAAACACTTTTGCAAACTGTTTTTTTGGTACATGACTTCTAATTTTTGAATATGCTCCTACCGGTATTTTTTGTTCTTCAATTATGCATAGATATACAAATCACCTTAAAATGTAACATCTTTTGTTTATAACTCTTGTCTCATTAAATAGTCGACGTCAGGTATAAATTAGTAGAATTATAAAAGATAGAATGAATACTACTAACCATGGTGAATAATTTCATAAGAGCAACATTGAACAATAATCCAAGAAAATCTATCCATTGTCTAGCATATATCGAAAGAAAGGGGAACAAAATCTCTTCCAAAAACACAAAAAAAAAGAGAATGATAAACAAAGAAAGCTTAAGCAGTTGATTTCTTTGACTTGGCGGCCAACTGAGTCTCCGGCTACAATTATCAAAAACAAAACAAAACAAAATCAGAATCATTGTCACCATCGCAAATCACAAGTTTTAAATTTAGATAAAACTAATTACCTCTTTCTTAACAGACTCTTCTTTCTCTGACAGAATCAACTCAATGTGGCAAGGGTTGGACATGTAAGCTACAAGCAGGAAAAAGACCTAATGAGTCAAACGAAAGAAAACCAACAAAAAAGGGAGACCATGTATGCAAGTCAGTTGCGGAATGTCAAACTCACGATTGATTCTTCCGTGAGCACGGTAAGTTCTTCTCCTTTGTTTCGCAGCCTGGTTCACTTGGATGTGTGATATGAAGAGGGCATCAACATCCAAACCTTTCACCTGAAAGAAGATCAAAAGTAAAGCATGTTTAGAGCAAATAGGACAGAGACCAAAAACGATTCAATACATTGATCAACAAAGAACAATTGAATCACCTCAGCATTGCTCTCGGCATTCTTGAGCAAATCAAGAACGAACTGAGCAGATTTTGCTGGCCAACGTCCTTGACCATTAGAATGCCTGTTCTTAGCTTGAGCAGTTCTTCCTACACCTCTACAGAAACGAGTGAAGGGAATTGCTTGCTTGTGAGCTATCACATCTTCAAGGTACCTCTTCGCCTTGATCAATGGTAGCTTCCTGATGGCGTGCGCTGTTTCACGGGTGTTCTATTAAGCAAAAGAGAAAACAAAACACTATGAGAACCAATCAACAATGAGTACAAAAAAACACAGATTTGAGATCAAAACTAGAAATGTGGCATCATTTACTGAACCATTAGTCACTAAAATTCTACATAGGTTCACCCAAGAACAATGCCCGTAATTTCCCTGACATATACGAGAGCTTTATTCACAAAAAGGCAACAAAGCACTGCTTTTTCTAATCAGGTTACTTATTAAACTATCATGTACTCAACCTTTTAGACTACAAATGTGAAAAATGATAAACCTTTAATCAATGTACCATCATGTACTGAACCTTTTAGTTATAAGAACATGAACATAGATTCACCCAATCACGATGACCAATTCAATTTCCCTGAAGTTTACGTGAGATCTGCAAATTGCAACAGAACTCTGCTTTTTCTCAATCAGGTTTTTTTGTTTCTAAACAGAAACGACCATTTCCCTAATTCATAAATCTAGCTACGTCGACACCAATAAAGACAGAGAGAGAATGTTTTCACGAGCTGTACCTTGAAGTGAACCCTAAGATCGGATCCTCTAGCCTTGCAAGCTGCAAGATCAACCGAAGATTTACAACAAAAATTAACAGAATCGAAAAGAAAAGAGTAAAAATGATACTGAGAAAGGGTTTCATGGAAGATTACACTTGGTCTGATTGTCTGGTTCTTGCGAATACTTCACCTGCGAAAATAGTAAAACGAAGAATAAGAAAATCAGAAGGAGGCCGATGTTAGGTCAAATCTGCGAGATGAGAGAGAGATGATGATGATGTGAGAAGCTTGAGCAATTACCATGGCGGCTAAACAGAAGAATTGGCTGCAGAAGCGATGAGAGTTGTGTAATGAAGAGACTTTATATAGGATGAAACGGCATAAACCCTTAAGATAGCGAAAACCTAGTTTGGTCTATCAAACTGGGCCTGGTAATAACATTATGGGCTTTCTCAAAGAGGCCCTTGAGACTTTAATAATTGGGCTATTCAAACATCTTGACAAATTGACTATTTTCTATATAATTACTCCTCTAAGCTCCCTTTAAGTTTTTTTTTTTATGCAAGAGTTCGATTATAAGCTCCCTTTAAGTATTTTAAAACCCATTTAACATGTGACCAGTGATCTCTTTCCCGTTCAGACATGAACCTACTAATAAAACCAAATTTATATGCTAAATTGGGCCTTGATTCCACCATTAAGCTACCTACAATACTAGACTAGGGTATGTCCCTCATGTGTTTAGCCTCTTCTTCTTTCTCATCCTTAGGCTCCTCGGTTTGAAGCAGATGGAGTGTTAACTGCTTTAGATGCAAACATTCCAAAGGTTATTAAAACTTTTTCAAGATATTTTGCATATAATAGGACTAAAACTCCCTTCTTTATGGTCACGGATTGTGTCTAGGGATATTGTCATGGATACAGATTTCACGGATCTAAATTGGTCCTGTTTTAAAAAATAACCCGTTTAAACTCATTTAACAGTTTGAAATAAATAAGTTACAAAAAAAAAAAAAAACAGTTTGAAATAAATGAGTTTAAATAGGTTTACCCATTTAGACATGTATAATAAAAGGGTTTTCAATCAAAATAAACAGGCATCCGTTTACATATAAATAATAAATAATAAATAATAAATAATAAAACGTATATTTCGTTTTCCCTCCAAAAATGTAAATTTTCGTTTTCTCAACAAAAACATAAAATTTTGTTTTTCCCGCCAAAAAAATTATATTTCGTTTTACCGCCAAAAAACGTAAAATCTTGTTTTCTGTCAGTAAAGCAAAATTGCATTTTTTTTCTTATTTGCCAATCAAAAACGTTATTTCATGTTTTCAATGCTAAAAAGGTAAATCCTTTTTTATTAGTGTATTTTTAAATGTTATTACAATTTGTTTTAATCTAACTTCTCTTTAAATTATAAACATATATAAAATATTTTTTATAACAAAGATAAATAAATCAAAAATTAAAGTTGAAAATATTTTTTTTATTAGTTAAACAAGATAATTAAAACATACATATCATTTACAACAAAAGTATTTAGAAATGTATAATGAAAAACACACATATAGTTATAAATATGTTTAAATATATTTTAAATGGGTTTAAATGGGTCTAAATGGGTCTAAATGGATAAGAACAACTCTGATGGATTTAAACGGGTATGGGTTTAAATGGGTATGAGTCTAAATGGGGTGGATTTACCCATGACAACATCCCTAATTGTGTCCATCCCTAAAATCCCTGAAGTCGTTCCTAAATCCTTCATTCAAATTCATTGTTCAGCCTTTCCTTTGCCTCTTTAATAACCGCCATAATCCTAGAAGCTATAAACATATCATCTACGTTATGTAGAAGATGTACATCTTCATTAGTTTGTGTCTTTCATGTAGACACATGGATCAAAACTGCTCTAAGTGAATTATTGACTTTTCATAAAACCATCAAATATTGGGTTGGTATGCTACATGTAATATACAGTTTATTCGATATACACCACAGATTTTTCGTTTCTTTTCTACACATCCCAAACAAATTAAAACTAAACACGTGGTTGTGAAGTTTTCTTTCATTGAAAAGCTATACTCTTAATTTTTCTCCAATATTAGTTTTTTCACCGGTCTGTATTAATAATTTAGTTTAATCTTTGTTGGTTAATAATTTTTAAATTATCTAAAACATAATGGGTTTACATTAAATTTATTTTTATAAAAATGTATTTAAATATAATGTGCCGTTTTCTCCTACTTGTATTTATTTATAAGATTATAAATTTTGCTAAGTAAAATATTAATAAATCAATTGATTTTTACCTAATTAGAAAACTAATTTATCAAAAATACTAACATGTTTGGGCTATATGTCATATGTATATAAATAAGAATAGAAGAAGAATAATAGAAGAAGAAGAATTGTTTGACATTTTAGAAAACTAAAAAAACATTCTTTTAATATATGCTTATATCGTATTTTTCAACGTCTTTTTTACCATTTTTTTGTTAATTTGTTTTCATAGTGTTCAATTTTGTTTTGTATTAAGGAATAACTCATGATGACTATATGATTTTTATATATTTTTGTGTATGAAGAACTGTTTTTTATCCTTTTAAAATGTCTATTTGATACCATAATACCCGGATTTTGAATTTGAAATTTCACAGTAAACATTTGATAAACTTTAACTAATATTACATAAATTTATTTAGATAACAGAAAAATGAGTAGTAAACATCTTACGAAATTAAGTAAATTTGTATTTATTGAGATAAAAGTGGAAATAGTCTAGTGTATTGAAACATTCACTTTTTATTTGGTAGTGTTTTTTTCTCTTACTTTATTTTTTCAATGTTATTAGTTTCCATTCCCTTATATAAAACATATTTTTTTCCTTTTTTGTTATTTTTATTTGGTACGTTTTTTTCTCTTACTTTACTTTTTGAATGTTATTAGTTTCCAAATTTCCATTATATAAAACACAATTCTTTTTCCTCTTTTGTCATTTGTTATTTTTATTTTTTAAAAATAAATAACTAACAATATGAAAGTTTATATTATTCTTTGACACATGTCAAGATTTAAATTAACCGTGACAAATGTCACGATCTTGTAACTGAGAATTATCTTACGTGTCACGTTCAAATTGAGAGATTCAACTTTGTATAATAAAATAATATATATAAGTTCTCAATCTTTTCTTCTTGAACGGTGACAAATTTTGACATTTTGACATTTTGCTCATTCTTTTTGAACCGTGACAAATTTTGCTCGTTCTTTTTGAACCGATTTTCTGTTGTACTTTCAACATCTTCCTTTCTAACCTTTCTACTATGGAAACTCTAAATTTTCCCATTAATAGGAACGGATATATTCATATCCTAGATTCGTTATTATCACAAGAAAGAAATATTGTAGATAATAGGAAATACTCAACTTGTACAAATACTTGGGATAATTATAAATTTAGTACACAAAATTAATACTATTGTCCCTTTAGTATTTAACTAGGATTTAATCCGCGCTAATTATAGCGTAGAGTAAAGTTTTTTAAGAAAATATTTTTGAAATTTTAAAAAATTGATTTTATCTGAATTTTACAATATGACTAACTAATGATTACAGATAAAACTGTCAATTTGTATTAATTTTTCTATTTAATCGATTTTGCAGTGAACTAAAATATTATTCCGGTTAACCCGCAAAAACTTAAAATCTTGAAAACATAACTTTAATATGCGCCGTTAAATGACTCTAGTTTTTGTGGTTAGTCTACGAACTCTTTTAAAAAATAGTTTTCTTGTGTCTAACTTTTTATAAAATTAGTAAAATATTTTTAAACTTTGGTTTTAATATACATTCAAATGAAATATAATAAATTATAGTGAAAAATATAGCAAGATTTTGATTATATTTTTTTTTCTTTGAATGTATATGAATTGATTATTATTTTGAAATATATAGTATTAAAAATAATTAAGAAATTAAATAATAAATAACTTCTTTAATGCAAAATATATACTTTCCATATTCTAATCAATAATTTTAAAATACTATTATATCATTTCATATTTCAATTATTCTTTGTTATTTGTAATGACATTTCATATAATAACTTACAAAACAAAGTTCATTTTTAAAAATGTCTTCTTAAATAATATTATAGAGATCCATTACTATGGTCTCCTAAGTATTTATATTAACTAGATGAGAACCCGCACATTTTTAATTTTTAATTATTTTGTAGTTATATGTTTTTTTAATTGTGTATTTTTATTTGCTTGTTTTGTTTCATGACATATTTTTTTTCTTTGACTTTGCTCAGCTGTTGGAAACTTTACTTCATAATATTCAATTAAGTCGGGCTGCTAGATCCAATGGTTTATTTCTGATTATGTAATATATTTGTCTCGCAGTAAATCTAATGATCCCAAGTCCCAACTAAAGGAAATATCGTTTGGATTAATCTCTATAATATTATTTAAGAAAACATTTATAAAAATAAACTTTGTTTTGTAAGTTATTACATGAAATGTCATTACAAATAACAAAAAATAATTGAAATAGGAAAAGATATAATAGTCTTTTAAAATTATTGATTAGAATATGAAAATTATATATTTTACATTAAATAGGTTATTTAATATTTAATTTCTTAATTATTTTTAATACTATATATTTTAAAATAATAATCAATTCATATATATTCAAAGAAAAAAAATCTATTCAAAATCTTGCTATATATATCAAAACAAAAATTGAAAAATATTTTATTTATTTTATAAAAAGTTAGACACAAGAAAACTATTTTTTGAAGTGTTCGTAGACTAACCACAAAAACTAGAGTCATTTAATAGTGCATATTAGAGTTATGTTTTCAAGATTATAAATATTTGAAGATTAACCCGAATAATATTTTAGTTCACTGCAAAACGGGTTAAATAGACAAATTATTCTAAATTGACAGTTTTATCTATAATCATTAATTAGCTATATTGTAAATTTCAGAAAAAAAATCAATTTTCTTAAATTTCAAAACAATTTTTTTTAAAAAAAATTACTCCGCGCTATAATTAGCGCGGGTTAAATCCTAGTTATTATTAAAAAGTAGTTGAAAGTGTGTTTTCATTGCTCTTTCTGCCCATTTTGAAAGTTTGTACTTCATCTTACTCCTTATAAATAGTCTTCAATTTCTTTAGTTGTGAGTATTTAGTCCATTGAACCCATGTTTATTTTTTTGAAATCATATATATTTGATGACTTACCTTTGATCTCTTCCTTTGTTTTTTTCTCAAATGTTTTGGTCAACGATGACTATCTCTCCGATTTTCAAGAGTATGAGACTAACCAATGAATGAATACTTCACAAAATTGTCAACTAAAACAAATTTTATATAGTAGATACTTCTCTCTTTAAATATTATATATTAGATATTTTTAAATATAATCATTTTATAAATCATAAATTCTAAACCCCAAACACAAACCTTTAACCCTAAACCTTATACCTATAACCCTTAATCATAAACTCTGAATCTTAAATTGTAAACTCTTACACATAAACATCAAATAATATACAAAAAATCCAACACTTACAAATAATATACAAATAACACTTACAAATAATATACAAATAACTGTTTAAAAAGAGATTGGCTTCTCATTGGTTACTACATTAACACGAGGATCACAATTTCTTTTATCCTCTACCGTTGATAAGATTAAATCTAACGGGAACGGTGAATTATGTGCTCACCGCCGGTTCTGTGCTCACCGCTCCCGTCCTCGCCGCTCCTTCCTCCACATCTTCTTCTCCACATCGTCTCTTTCCTTATCTTCTTCTCCTCCTCCTCCTCATCTTCTTCAGATCTAACTCTTTTTTTTTCAGATCCAGTTCTGATGCTCACCGCCGGTTCTGTGCTCATCGCTCCCGTGCTCGCCTCTCTGCTCCGATGCGCCGCTCCGATGCTCACCATCGGTTATGTGCTCACTGTCCTCGCCTACCTATGCTCACCGCCAATTCAGATGGGTTTTTCGGCGGCGACGTCGCGGAGAAAGCCATGAAACACGCTTTTAGTCATTTTTTCATTTTTTATTGTGTAATTAATTAATTTAATAAATGTTTTTTTTAGAATTAATAAGGGGGCTGACATGTCAACCGGACAATGTTACATTTTCATACTTCTTATCTATCACTCTATCACATTGATACATATCGTTATAGTAACACACATGTAGATATTTAACAAAATAAAAGATTTTACACACAATATAACTACGATAATGTTTTTTTACTACGATAATATTGCGTAAATTACATATCTAGCTAATATATATTTACATATCTATCTAATATATATAGTATATACATTTAATCATTCGATAAATGTTGTAACTATTTCTCTTAGTAATTTATGTAGATATACATCATGTAATAGTAAATATTAATGTTCGATAAAAAAATGAGAAGAAGTAAATATTAATGAAGTAGTATTTAATTAAAAAAAATTGACCAATAAGGGGGGGATAAGTGTCGATGCTGGAGAGCCTCTTTCTCTCTTTATAAGGTAGATGTTAATCCAGTTTTGCTTGTTTGATCATTTGCTTCTAGTTCTTTGCTTATGTTAATTGCTTGCTTGCTCTTTGCTTTGTTTAATTTATTTTGCATCTTTTAGTTCTTTGTTTGCTTTTAATTGTTGCATTTAGGATTGTTAGTTAAAAACCTCAAAACTTGCTTGTTCTAGCTTATTTCATTTCTTGCATTAATTCCTTGTGAGTTATACCTTAGTTCCTTGAGGATTCGTCATCTAGATTACTACAACACACACTTGCACTTGGGTGATCTAGAAATATAATTTTGTTAACTTGTGTTTTGAATTGAAAGTATTTCTCTATCAATTGATTCGCCTCTCCTATTGCCTAGAATAGAATTTGACTAAAGTTAGGATTAGGACTGAGCTAAATTCGATGAAATGTCTAGAACATTCTAATTGAGCTAAATGAATCCTCACCGATTTATCCTTGAGTTATGGAGTTTAGTAGAAGTAGGAGCATGAATCTTACTGATCTTTGATGTTAGTAACGGAAATACGTGCATTTTGATTCTCGTTCATCTGCACCACATTATTAAAAATCATAAATATCTATATTTAAATAACAAAAACATTGAACTATATGTCCCGTGCTATATAAGAACGGGTTATTCTCTAATATTTTTATAAAAAACAAAAACCAAAAAAAAGGAGAGAATATAAGTCTTTGATTAGAAGAAGTAAGTAGAAAGAAAGCTAGTGTAGGCAATAACGTCGGACCATCCAGGGAAAAGACTTTTCAAATGTCTAGTTTCTTCATCAAGACGTTGATCAAGAACAGCTACATCTACTCTAATTTCTTTTTCGCTACTTGCCTGCCATAATCAACTTGGAATTAGTCGAAAACGAAAACTAGTTAAAGGGCTTTTAGAACATATAAAAAAGCTTGGTGTTACCTCTAACCAGAAGATCCATTTCTCGCTGCTGTTGCCACTTAGTCTCAATATGTAAGATGGAGGACCACCCCGTGGGAGTTCGGGCGCTGCAACAATAAGCCATTTTGGTTTTACAGTTTTAGTAAATGGACCGCGGAAAATGTCTCAAAGAGAAGGAAAAGGAAGGGCTAGTTTTGTGTGACCTGGAGGTTTGCCATCTGCAAAGGACCATCCTGATAATGGCCCGGTTATGTTCAGAACCGTGACCCAGATCTCCTCCAACGAGCTACAAATGGAATTTAGCAATAGTTAATAACCACTTTCTGGTAATAGCAAAACAAAAGCCAATATAAGACATTTTTCTTGGAGTCTTTATAGGGAATTTAATCCAACTTACCCCAGAGAGAGTTCTAGATGAACTCTGCGAGTTCCGTTTTCAAAAGTTGTTGGCGGTTCATGAGTTTTTAATTGCGGGAATTGGCTATATTGTTCCAAAATCTTGTTGGCTTTAGCAGGGAACCTCCCGTTTGTTGTAACTACACAGGAAATAGGGAAAAGTGCCTGCAGAAAACCAAACTCCTCTTTACTCCAAACTGATAACGCTTACTATCTTGCCAGAAGCATGTAAGGAGGAGCGAATCTAACTAACGTACCAACCAAGCTTCTTGAGGAGACACTTCACTGTTTCCCAATGAAAAAGAAGGGCCAGCATGAAGTTCCTCTGCCACCTCCGGAGCATGCTTAAAAATGAACTCCATAGAATTTGAATCAATGACAGCTAAATCGTAACTAGAGCCTGTGATTTCATTTCCACCTACAAAGGCACATTTGAACATTTATGTCATTTGAGCAAAAGAAGGTTACTCAGAAAACGCAAAAAACAATAAAAGTTCCATATCGGGTGACCAACGGCTACCCGTAGAGATGAATGTGTGTTGGAGTACAACCCTCTTCGGTGCATCTTTGCTATAAGGAAAGAACTGAGATGATACCGCCAACATAACCACACTGAAATGCAGCAAGAATTTCAAGATCGAAAATTTTGCTAGCCAACGATCAAAAATTGGTATTATTGGGCCCAAACACAAGCCAGTGACAATTCCAATGACTGCAGCTACTGCTACATCTGCGAGATAAAATCCTGCGAAGCAAAATCTTGTACAATAAATATCTTACGCAATGACTTGCAATCGCAACAAGCATTTTAATGTTTTAATGGTAAAATTCTCAAATGCCGTGAATCAATTAGCTGATCCAGAGATACTTTCGGAAAGAATCGAGTTCGGGAAAACTAACCATAAGGTGGTGGAACTGCTCCCATCATTCCTGTCTTCTCAATCAAAAGTAGGGTAAGAATACCACTAAAATAGACAGAATACAGAAGGCATGGAACAAGAGGTATCACATAAAACATGGGAGACCTGGATGAGATGAACTTTTATCACACAGCAGATTAAAAAATAGATGTCGTCTATAAAAACATAAAACTAGAAGAATTATAAGAGGTGGAAATCTAAACTACTGTATAAAGCAAGCATCTAAATCAAATTTATGAACAGGGATCTTATTGGCTAAGGATTTGTTGTCGTATGCCCAAGAAGAATTTGATCTCAAAGTCACAAAAGTTAGATAATATTGAGTACAGCATTGATAGTTCATTGAAAGACTAGAAGCCTTACTTGATCGAATTATAGCCATAGGACTTGACAGATAAACAGAAAGCAATCCACCCCAATAGCATAGAAATGCAGATGACAAATGTCAAGAATCCTCCATTTAATCCAGCGAAAAAATATGCCTGAAAACGTTTCTCCAGTTAGTCATAGATCAGCCAAACAAATAACAAAAATTTGAGGTAAGGTGTTAACTAAACTGCATACCGAAGTTACAAAAGCATAGAACCCAAATGCTCCCCAAAACCTTGCTTCATCAGATGTTTCCTACAAGATCATTGTTAAAAGACATTTTCTAGTAATAAACAGGGATGCAACTGAAGCAAGAGGAAGAATAAGGAGTTTACAACTTTCATAATCTTCTTAGATGAAACACCTTGACAATGTGACACACGATCAGAGATGGTTCTTGGAAATAAAAGACCAAAAAATGAGCAGGGGATGAACATCAAGAAAGCTAAGTATGAGTGAGCAAACCTGCATTTCCACAATAATTATAGTGAGTCTCCCCCACCAATAAAATATCAATAGTTTCAACACCTTTATTTAGCATTAAATATTAAATAAAATGTGGAACAACGTAACGAGGTATATAAAACCAACCAGCTCATGGGATAAGCAAAGTACAATCTGATGACTGAAAAGAGAACAGGGAATATGACACCAAGTAAAATCCCAGCGGTATGGTGTATAACTCCTAATCAGGCAACGATTTAAGAAGTTAAATCTCCGAAACATCGTTCAAGGAGGAAAAGAGTACAGGATAACAAAAAAATTATGAAAATAAAAGATTGCATATTTTTACCCTTCAAGAAAACCCAGAAGATTGACAACCAAGGGTGCATCCCAGGGTCCCGCATATACAAAAAGAAAGGAACAAAAAGGAACAAAGCAGCTGGAATGTTGTGAAGTACCATGGCCACTCTTCTTGGATAGTACACCTGATAGATTTCATGATTTCAGCTTGCCAAGAGAGTGTAAATAAGCTATGAAAAAATATGATGAAAAGAGTCAAAAGCACCCACCATGAACAGTGTTAAGTAATCAAAGAAAACAGCTCTTTCAACCACGTCACTGTTAGCATCCATGTCAAGCGACTTTCTTTCACTAGCAACCTTCAGCTTAGAAGAACTTGTGAAGGCTTTAAGTACGCTGATTAAGTTTTCTCCACGTGCTTGCATGCTTCCAGGTCTGGTTTAAAGATATTCTGTGAAACGAGGGTCGTACTAAATAATAAACGATACCAAGGAAAAGTTCAACCATAATATATACCAAAATGATGCATACAATATTTTGTCAACTGTATCAAAGGAAGTATGGTAGTAGTAACCACCCAGAAGAAAGATAATGTCTAGCCCGGGAATGTCGCCATAATCTTCTGCAAACATTCTGTAATCGGTGTCTCCAGGAATTACAGGGAAAACATCCTGGGGAATATCACAGGACAACTTATAGTCAGTGACACAGATGAACCCACTATCACTTGGCAAAATCAGAGAAGACGTGTGTGTGGATGTGTTTGAGTGTACATGTCTATTATAGAGCGAACGAGCAGGGGAGAGAGAGAGAGAGACCTGTGCAGAACTCTGCGCCATTGGATACACTGCAGCTTGAGAGTAGACATTGGACGGCCAAGAGCCAGGCCCTGATTGGCAGACCAGATCTGCCAGCCATTAACATCAAGTCAAAAGTACGAGCAATCAATACTCATTGACAAGCAAAGACTTGACGCTGTCGCCTAATACATATTCTTCCTAGTGTCTAAACGATACTGTATGTGTATGCATGGATTTCTAGAGACAGGATGTTGCAAGAGAAGTTCTTCTATATGACTAAAGGCAATGGTCTAGACAGATGCTTAAAGATAAGCTTTTTTGTTTCAATCATCAGAAAAGATAAGAGAAGATCCAAGATCAAACTTAAGAACATCATTGTCATCTAGAGGAAAAGACTGGCGGGGAAAGGACCTTGTCATAAGTAAAAAGGTTTTATTCATTATTATTTTCACACCAGTTGGACGTTTATTAGGGAATACAAGAATAAAACATAGGTCAAATCTTACCAACACCGCCAGTCCCAGAAGCTTCTACGTTTATGAAAGCTCCAATGGTGTCTTTCAACTTATGCTGCGTCATGAAGCCGTGTGAGCCCTAAACACATGACAAAAAGCCACACCACCATGTAACCTAGGAGCTTATTTCCGTCCCCTTGACTATAATATAAACCTCATTCTACTTACCAATCACAAAATATAATAAGAGCAACAAGATAAATTTCATGAAACAATATTCCATGCAAAAGAGGACTAAGCACCGTTAATGTGTTACCAGCATAAAAAGCTCTTCGGCACCATTGAAGAGAAAAATTATAGGTCGAGGCGGGGTCCAGCCAGAATCCACTACCAGTCTTGCTAATTCAAGCAGTGATGCTACAAACGGAGATACATAAAGCCATGATTTAATGGTTTAGAAGGAGAATCTAAAGAGATGTAGCAAATTACGCACCTACACATGACCCACAGTCACCAGCTCCAGGGGAATTGACAGGGCTGTCATAATGTGCATTCATCAATACAGATGCATCGGTGTCAAGAGAATGCATAGACGAGATACTGCAAAAAAGGTGAAACCTTTAGCATTAAGAAGTGGGGACACAATCAGTCAATGTTGCAGACTATTGATGACTGAATAGAATAATACAAACAAGGTAAGCCTGGAAAAACGGATGGTCAAGCTCAAAGTGAATATGATAAATACAAACTGCAATATCTCCAGATTATCTTTAACACAAAAGACCTTAGACCCTCAAGTTCTCATCCAAACTATCTCCAGTGATCACATTAAAAACATTACCGCATAAGTATATTGGTATGGTTTCTGTATCCCAGTGAGATGCTGTGGCCAAGAAACATCATGCTAAAGGAGCCATCCACCTGAGTCTCCTCCACCTCAACTCTATACAACAAAGCAATTCATTTTTTTCAGCTCAGAGAAAAAAAAAAGAGTTAAAAAGGTGGAACATTCTTCTGAAAGCTTGGAATCAATTAATATATTATTTGGTTGGAGTGATGAATCTCAGCATTTATTATTCAGTCAAAAAGGTATATCCATTGAAAAGTCAAGATCACAAATCGAAAAAGCGAACCTTAAATTAGGCCCAGCTCTCTCCTTCACCATCTCCAACTGAGCTTTAATGTATGTTGCAGCTTCTCTAAGCCCAGGTCGTCCCTCCTACAAAACCATAACAGTGAAATAGAATCAGAGAAAAAAGCAATGAGATAGAGAGAGACGGAAACGACGGCGAATCACCTGGCGACCACCGATCTCCTCCGCCAAGACACGGATGTGTTCGACGGCTCTGGCTTCGGAGAACCGATCGAGGGGCGCGTCGGCGGGAAGCGGCGAGATAAATTTCATGTGGAGGACGCAGTAAGCAATCGCTGACATTAGAGCGTAGATGAAGGCGATTGAGAAGAGGAACTTGAAACCCGTGGCTTCTCCAGAGCTCATCCTCCAAAACGCCATTATTGCACCTCCAGATATGGATTTCGAAATCGAAGGAGTCTCGTACTTGAAAGAGACAACGATGGATCAAAGTTTTGGTGAAACGGAACGGAAACGTGAAGGCCGTCGTTGAGTGTCAGAGAGAAAGACTGTTTCGGTGAGAGTGTACCCAAAATTACTAAAAAGTCCTCACATTTCTGATCAATTTCGAAATTTTCCGTTTCTCTAATCTATTTTATTTTATTTTATAGATATGTTAGTAATTAAAAAGTGTTATTCAATTCGTAGAGATTCTCAGATTTTGTATAATTAATTGGGAGAATTAGTTTTATAATGTGATTGGTTTTAACATTGTCTCTTTACTATTTTTTTAAAATTTATCATTTTTTGACCCAAATGACCTTTTAATTAATTAAAGCAAATTTAAATATAAATAAAATCGAATTTTAAAAAAACAAATCCGAAAAAACCAAAAATGGAAATAGAAATATATTCCAAAATCATTTAAGGAAATAAAAATATTTGACAAAATCATTTAAGGAAAAATAAATATTTAAATAATATTTTTTAATTGGTTCTACGCAATGCAGAATGCGTATTCTACATTATACGTCTAGGTAGAATGCGTTTTCCCGTATTCCCTCATTAATCTAACATGTAGAATACGTTTTCTAAAATTTTAACTATATTCTACCGAGAAGGTGAATACATGTTCTATATGTTACACTATATTCTACATTTTTTGCAGAATACAACAACTTCTAGTGCTTACACAATATTTTAATTTTTCCTAAAATACAACTTCTAATGCTTACACAATATTCTACTTTTACCCAGAATACAACTTCTAGTGCTTACACGATATTCTACTTTTACCCAGAAGATAAGTTCTAACGTTTGGTCTTTGTTCTACGACATGTAGAATATGTATTCTATAAAATTTTAACAAAATCAGAGAAAATCTAGTATAAGTGGTAACTTCCAAAACTGAATATTTTCGAAAATCTTTTTTTTTTTTTTATTTGCTCGGTTCTAATTTTTTTAGGGGTAAATCTAGGAGAAGGAAAATTTTTTTTTTCTTTGCTCGGTTCTATTTTTTTTTTTGGCTCGTGTGTTATTAGTTTATGGATAAGAATTTTTTTTTTTAATTGTAACATGTGGCATTAATATTCAATATATCAATTTTTTTTTTATAAATCATATATCAGTATTCAATAATTATATTTTAAGGGATAAAAGAGGTTTAACATTAATATAAGTATTAAAGGGACAATATTAGACAAAAAAATAGTAAAGGGACAATGTTAAAACCAATCATCATTATAAAACCAATTCCCCCTAATTAATTTGAGTATCTTTAGAATATTATAAATTGAAGGAATTTGCATGTGTATCGACAGATGTCAAATCAAAGTGACATTGTTGTGTTTTTTTGAATAAGGTGCAGCCAAAAGCAGATTGTATCAATCTTTAGCTACTTATATTACTTCTTCCTATTTTTGTATTTCTGGTAGACATTAACAAGGGTTAATTGGTTCATTAGAATGTATTTGAGTAATAATCAAGAAAATGATATGTTTTTTTTTAAATAAGTAAACACACAAAAATGCTTTTTCTGTTTTTGTTATGTGGTCTGGTGACTCTGGTCTGACACGCTATGATATATCGTGACCATGACTGTTTGTGTTGAAGCATATTATTTTTCTTTTCATTACATGACTATATGTCATAATGCTGCATTATTAATGCATTATTTCATTACATGTTTATTCTCAATATGGTCATATATATATATATATATATATATATATATATATATATTTAAACATAAATATATTTCAATAAATAACTCGTACGAATATAATTAAATAGAATTATATTTTTTTTAAATAGTTATCTATAAAGAAAGAAAAGTATGTGTGTGACTATTTTCATAAGAATTTTAAGAACAATAGCTTCTTTTGTATGCGAGAAAGGGGATGCGAAGGTCAAAGGTTTCATCGTTTGTTGATGGTTTAACCACTTTCATATTTCGAAAAGGAACAAAACACATATATACAATTAAACACATGTTTCTGATTTGTTGAAACTTGGACGTCTCCGACGAGAAAATCATCGACCTGAGCTATGAGTTGTTCGAGATTTGATCAAAGATTGTTAGATATAGCTTCATTGGTCTGAGCGAGATCACGCCAGATCTGATTCTCGACGTAGAGATTCTCCCGTCGAGGAACAATGTCATGTTCCTAGCTCGGTGTATGATTTGGATCGTGCGTCGGTTTTTTGTTGCTCTGAAGAGAAATCGAAAAGGATTATCGACTTTGTAGATGATGAGGTGAGCATTGATTGTCATCTCCTCCTCTCTGTCGTTCTCGATCGTGGGGCCTGTAAAACAATATAGACAAAAATAATTGCTTCGGTGATCGGTCGAGAAAAATTTATACCGGCGGCGTTAACGGTGAATTGGTTTTTTTGTACTTTTCCGAATTCATTGGAGTCGAAAAATCTTACCATAGGAGTTTCAATTTTTTTCTTCTGTGTTTCAATCTTGTCTTTTCGTTGGCTAAGAATGAGAAGAAGAAGAAGCAATTTTTTTGTTGTTCTAAAATTATTTGGGGAAATTGGATATTTTAGGTGGATATACGGACCGGGTTTTAGGAAATAGAGCTTTTTGTTCGGTCTAGTTTCATGGTTTGGTAGTTTGGTATCTGGTTTAGATCAAAACTACATTTGTGGGGTATAAAATTTGAACTTTTTTTAAAGAGGGATTTAAATTTTTTAACTTTTATTTCGTGGAGAACCATACAAAAGTCATAGTTTGAAAGATATCTGGTTAGATATAATAGTTATCGTGGGGAAATATATCATTTACCCGAAAGAAAATGATGTGTGTGACTATTTTTGTAAGGATTTTAAACAACATTAGCTTTGTATGCGAGAAATGAGATGCAAGGTTTAGGGTTTCATCGTTTGTTTGTTGACGGTTTAGCGACTTTTATATTTCGAAAGGGAACAAAACACATGTATACAATTAATCATTTTTTTGCATAAGTATATATTATTCAAATAAATTTAATTGTTTGATTAACTGAGTTTTTTTCTAAATAAAAATTCCAATTTTTTTAATTCGAGCGAAAACTTAAATTAGTTTAATTTATATTTCTTAACAAAATTTGTTCTTATAACTATTGCTGAACTAGCGAAAGAGTGGTGATTAATATTAAAAGATGGGATTCGACTCTAGTTAATTAAGAGCATCATTATTGGGAGAAACCCATTAAAGATTCTTAGAGACTTTTTTATTAATAAACTTAAGTTAAGAACCTCTCTTTAGAAACTTAAGAAATAACTAGTTTATTGGTAGAACCCCGTATGAGGTTCTTAACAAAAATGTTTTTTTTGGTTTTTTATTGGTTATCCTCTTTGCTAAAATCATGAAAAAACAACTTAAACCAGTGACAGAGAGTTGTTGTTCTGTTATTGAGAACACAGAGGTGATGACATAGGATCATCACAGAACATGAAGAACAGAAACTTGCTTGTCTTTATTATTGACAAAAGCATGTCTTAAACAAAACATCAGACCATAAAGAACAAAGTGGCGATGTATGCCTACAAACACACATTAGATTAAGCAATTTTTATTTCACCAAATGCAGGTTTAGCTCTATTGCTTGTTTGTTTACTCCAAATGCAAAGTCAATCTCTACATTGCCCTCTACCGTGAATGTGATCAAAGATGAAAATAAAGAGAAGCCAAGCAGAAGCGTTTAATAGAGGATAACAAGAATTTATGCACCTGAAGAAGCGCAAGGGAATTGCAGACCCTGTTTTTGATTGAGCAGAAGTCATAGTTGGAGGAGATAGGACATGGTAAACCGAGATGATCTCCTGAAAAGAGGAAAGGTAGAAAATGACTCGATCTTAACCAATACGGTGTACATCAGATAGAAAAAAATTAAAATGTTAAAAATACAGCAGAACATAGAGAAGCCATCAAGCAATAAATCATTTCCCCTGAAGAATAAAGGAACAAGTGCCAAAAGTAGAGCAACAAACATGGAGAAAGTACCTGAAGAAGAGCAGGAATGGTACCGACATAATGCCATAGAAGCGGAGCCAAATCCTATAATTTCTCTCTTCTGAAAAACGAAAGAAATGCAAAAAAAAAAACACATGACATAGGCTAAATCAATGATAGACATGGATTTCTGTTAGAAGAACGTATACACCAAAGTATCCTCCGCCTAATATATGAAATCAAAAGTAATGAGGTCGCTAATCTGAAAGCATGTCCTGGAGAGAATCACCAGACTAAAGAACCGAAGGCCTTCAAAATTTCATTGAATAAAACGCAGGAAACGAAATCCAGAACGATAAAAAATTCGTAAAACACAGAAGCAAGCAAGTCGAATTGTGTAGAGAGAAATCACCTTGGACATTTTGGTGGTGCTTCTGGTGATGAATCTGCTTAATCTCGCCGCTAATCGCCGGCTCCACGGAATCCCAGAAGCCTCGAAGATGTCTCTTCAAGCCGGCTAGGGTTTTTCTATTCGCTACAAAAGGAATCGCCATTGTTGATTAGATGAGAGATGCGCAGAGAGAGAGAAAGGAAAGACATCGCATGCATAGGGTTCCTCTTCTCAACACTCTCACCAAATGCGCAGAGAGAAAACAGAAAAGCCAATAAAAATTTGACACCTAGCACTTAAAAACCATTTCTTAAAGCTCTTACTTAAGAAACGGTTCTTAGTTTTTTTACTATTTTTTATTTAATTTTAATCCAGAAAAAACTTAATAACCTGAGTTAAGAAACCCCAATAAATATGCTCTAAGAACTGAATAATGACAAGATTTGTTGTTTATATGACTCAACACGTTTCGTCAAAACTCGTTGCAAGCAAATAAGCAACAAACAGAAATAGAGAGAGACCGTTGGATCCAAATCTCATCACTTTCTCTCTTGCAGACGAAGAAGAAGAAATGTACGTCAAAACCTTATGCATCATCGTCTTCTTCGTCTTCCTCATTGCCTCCTACTCAATCTACATGGGAACCGTCGATCCAAGACCATACTTCTCTCAGCTTCAGTCTCAGCCCCGCCTTGCCTCTCCCTGCAGCACCACCGGACTGCCTCTCCGTGTCTTCATGTACGATCTCCCGCGGAAGTTTAATGTGGCGATGATGGATCCTCAGAGCTCGGATGTTGAGCCTCTCACCGGCAAGAATCTCCCTTCCTGGCCTCAGACTTCCGGGATCAAGAGACAGCACAGCGTTGAGTACTGGCTCATGGCCTCGCTCCTCCACGGCGGTGGCGGCGGCGAGGAAGAGAAAGAGAAAGAGAAAGAGGCGTTTAGGGTTTTTGATCCGGAATTGGCGGATGCCTTCTACGTGCCTTTCTTTTCTTCCCTGAGCTTCAATACGCACGGGAAAAACATGACGGATCCAGATACGGAATTCGACCGGCAATTACAGGTTAATTTTGATCGGAATTTTGAATTCTGAATAATTTTGTGGCGATTTATGGATGGTCTGATGTCAAATTCGTTGACAATTTTCAGAATTGTGTACTCTTATCAACGCGTAGCGATGCTGTTTGGACCATTTCAGTGTTTGGGAATCGAATTAGAAACTAAAGAATCCATAATTGTGGTTCGCGATTTGCAGATTTCAGTTCTTGATAGTACTTAGCCCTGAAATGTAGAGAGATTTGCACAATTTGTTTCGTATTGAATCTACTGGTCAGGAAATTGGAAAATACTCAAGAAATGGATTCGAAAGTTCTTTGATTTGGTGAAATTAATTGAAGGCATTTTCTTTTGTTGTGTCAGGTTGAGTTAATGGAATACCTTGAGAATTCCAAGTATTGGCAACGTTCAGGAGGTAGAGACCATGTAATTCCGATGACACATCCTAATGCTTTCAGGTTTCTCAGGCAACAAGTGAACGCATCAATCCTCGTTGTTGTGGATTTTGGGCGTTACCCTAGAGAGATGGCACGTCTCGGTAAAGACGTGGTTTCCCCATATGTACATGTTGTTGAGTCCTTCACAGAGGATGGTGCTGATACTCCGGATCCCTTTGAGGCTCGCACTACACTTCTCTACTTCCGTGGGAATACAGTCAGGAAAGCTGAAGGTAAAATCCGTCTCCGGTTGGAGAAGTTACTAGCTGGTAACGCTGATGTTCACTATGAGAAAAGTGTGGCAACAACACAAAACATCAAAGTGGTAAGCTCTTCTCTATAATAACTATCCCTCTCTATACCAAAATGTTTCACTAGGGCAAGGTTTCATGTAGGTTAATAATGCCTAATATAGAGAGAGTCCACATAGTTGAAATCCTATAACAACAAAATGCGCAAGGGAACCCATGATTATAGATAACTGAGAAATCTTAAATATCAAGAAAGACAAATGTGTGATAGGGTTTCATCAACCGTGAGTATAGATAGGATACTGATTCATGTGTTTAGTGTTTTGGGGAGCTATTTGGCTTGAGAGAATTTCTGAGTTCTCTTTAACAACACTTAAGGTTTCCATCTTTGGTTCTTGTATCGGTCTTGCTCTTCAGTTTGTGACCTGATTTAGAAGAATAGAGGAAGATATTTGATGTTGAACTTATCGCAATGATAGTAATTCTTCTCCTTGTGTTCTTTTGCTTGTTACCAGTCTACGGAAGGGATGAGATCATCAAAATTCTGTTTGCATCCAGCTGGAGACACCCCATCTTCATGTCGCCTATTTGATGCCATTGTCAGTCACTGCATTCCCGTCATCATAAGCGACAAAATAGAGCTGCCTTTTGAAGATGAAATAGACTACTCAGAATTCTCAGTCTTTTTCTCTGTAAAAGAGGCGCTTGAACCAGGCTACATCCTCAACAACCTCCGCCAGTTTCCCAAGGAGAAATGGCTGCAAATGTGGGAAAATCTGAAGAATGTATCTCATCACTTTGAGTTCCAGTACCCGCCTAAGAGAGAGGATGCAGTAAACATGTTGTGGAGACAGGTGAAACACAAGATCCCAAGTGTTAAGCTCGCTGTACATAGAAACCGGAGGTTGAAAGTCCCTGATTGGTGGCTCTGAAGGAGATTGAAGAATGACAATTTTTTTCTCAAGGTCAAGTCTTTTCATTCTTTCTTCCTTCCAATACTGTACATTAGTTGATTCTTTTGTTACATTTGAGTTTCATGATCCGTTTATAGGCATATATACTCTAAACACACAAAAAAATTTATATAACCTGTGATAGTGGCATAAAGTTTCGTTGGTGCATCCAAAGTCTAGGTTTTTCCCTATCTGTTATGATTTCTCTCTGAGATTCATATCCTTTTATCTCTTAAGGTTTGTAGATGAGAGTTACTATTGTTGTAAACTTATAATGGAAACGAGGGATCAAGCTGCTTCTCCTTTCTTCTCTGTGTTATCCGTCATGTTCTTCCCGTATCTGTGTTAAATGAAACTGCAATTAGGTGTACCTGATCTATAACATCAGGGATTTCACGATAATAGGCAAACACATTATGAAGTCAGGACACTAGTTTGGTTATTCTCATGATGATCAGGATTCAGGAGCCTCTTACACCACGAAATCTCTCAGTTCTGAGCGTCTTTTTTTTAATTATGTGTCTTTCAAGCATTCCATTTTTAATAACATGAACCATCTCCTACAATTGGCAAAGAGTTCCAGAACTTGTCAAGTCGTTTTTCATGGGTTCTATATTAGCATATGTGTATATCTCTCTGAATGTATTGTTCTAAACACACTAGCCATTATTTTGGAACCGAAAAATTCCGACCCTTTGGTCCATAATCTCGTTGCACCAGAGATTAAAAAAGGTGGAGAAATCACCACCACACCCAAAAATGCAATGGAGCAGAAAAACACATACTCATAAAGTTTCCTGATGAAGGGGTATATGCGTCATTTCGCTAACTACTTAACGAAATCTCTATATATTATTATAACTCGCAGTCGAAGAAGCTGACGAGCAAGAGAGTAGTAACAGGCACGTTCTCCCCGTCAAAACCCGCCGGAATCTGGAGAGAATATCTTTAAAATAAAAAAAGAAGATGCGAGTTGTCAGAATTTCTTGCGTCGGGACACGTCATCTTTCACCTCCCTCCTCCGCCGGCGGATGCGCCGCCCACTCCGACGTCTCTGCCTCCTCCTCCGCCGGTACGTTATCTCTTTCGCCGACTTACTCTGTTTCTATGACTGGTATCCACCGGAATTTCCGTATTTGATCTTTGTTTATTTCAAAATTTATCATCCTTATTTTGCTCTGATTAGATCCATCAAATGCGAAATATTTTTTTTTTTTGCATTTTTAAGAAACGGAAACCAAATTGAAATGTTGTCATCATCACTATTTCTCTTCACCATCTAATCATCCTTTCTTCTTTTCATTTTCCAAGTTCAGTTTCGTTGTAAATATGCCTAAAATGTTGCACACAAAAAGAAACTGTGTAATGTTTTTTTTTTGTTGGTATAATTAACTGTCAGTGATGTGTTTTTATTCACGCAAAGCTGGTAACTGTAGCAGAGTAAGTCTATCTACAGTGTGTTTGACCAGCTACTTCTCTAACGTGTGTGATGACTGATGATAACAAAAAAAAAACCTATCTACAAGGAAATTAGTATTATTTTATAATTTTAGTATTATATGGTAGTATCAAATAGTATAATAATTAAGTAAAAAAAAATAGTATGTGAATGTGATGTTACTTGACCTAAAAAACAAAAAAAAATTAGTATGTGATGTTTTGGGACTGTTCTTGGCACAATTATTAGGTGTTTGGGTTAGAAGGAGCATCGGCTTCATTTCGTGTCTGAATCATAATCTAAGATTGGGCCCCATTTGTGGGTCCCTAAATGAATAATAATTCATATCGGTGGTGGTGCATAGGATTTTACCGGTTTAGTTTAATCGGGCGGGTTTGGGAGATCCTTGAATGATTCAATCGGTCTGCCACGTGAGTAACTCTTGGATTGATTCTATATATTTTTTTTAATTATCTTATCAACGATTATAATATTCGGTTGGTCCCCATATATATATCTAAATCAGCCTCCATTGCAAATGTTGACAAGTTTTTAAACCGGAGTAAAGGCAAGTGGTACTCATTTTGTAAGGGTAATCATAATGTTTCTATATGGCAATGTGGTTTTTGTTATATATATATGTCTATTGTTAGGTAACTTGTCACCATTACTAGTAGGCATGAGCATTTTACCCGGACCCGAAAATTCAAATCGGAACCGACATGAAATACCCGAATCGAAACCCTATCAGTTCCTAAATGGATCTAAAACTCTTATATCCGAAAGATCCGGAACCGAGAACCGATCGGGTATTCGAGAACCGAATCCATATATATTTTCTTTAGTTTTTTGGGGTTTTGTGTGTATTTTTCGGGTTTTCGGGTATATTTATAATGTTTTCGGATATATTTTTGATTTTTCGGATATATTTTTGGGGTTTCAGATTTATTTTCGGGTTTTTTCGTTCTTGAATCTCGGATCTGAACCGACCCGGAACCGAACCAGAACCAAACCGAAACTATTTCGGTTCCTATTTGGATCCAAAACCCTTTTACTAAAAGACCTGGACCCGATCGGTTTTTACCCAGAACCGACCCAAAGATCCGAATGGCCAGCCCTAAAATTTACGAGATACTATATGACTATATATGAGTGTCCAATCTAGTTTAACCAATCTAAACCAAACCAGAACCGTAAAATCGAACCAAAAACAAATTAAAACCCCTTTGGTTGGTTTTTACCCTTCATATCCGAGCAAACTATAACTAAAACCGAAATGAATAGAACATAAACCGGTTCAATCTTTATTTTCGTTGAAAGTCTTCTTCTCAAAAACCGAATCCAAATCGAAACCGACCCGTATGAATCCAATAAACCGAATAATCCAATTCGGAACCGAACCAAAAATCTGATTCGGTTCTTAAGTCCTGACCAAGTGTGTTTTGAAGCTTCAATTCCAATGGTAAAGTTAGTACTTAGTATGAGATCCTTTCATGTAATTCTCGAACGTAATTTGTTCTATGAAAGCTTACTTATGAACAACAGAGCAGTTAATGGAACCTTCCTTAGGTGCTGGCTTTGTGTTCTTGTTGGGTTTTAAATCCTCAGAATCTTATATAGGAGCTGACTTTGTGTTCTTGTTGTGCTGATTAATGCGGATACAGATGACGCGAGTTGTGGTGGCACGCCTAGTTGGAGAATCAAGAAGAGGCTAACATGTGTGTGCTTCAACCGCAAGAGAGCTTATGAACTAATCTGCTCTAACTTGACACCATTGCAGGTAACACAGATAGAAAACAACAGCTGCCAATAATTGGCTTTTTTAATGAAAACATTTTTTCAGAGTCGCATTGTTTTTTTTTTTTTGTGTGTTTCAGGAAGAAAGACTGAAGAGGTTGAGGAAGAGAATGAAGAATTGCTTTGATGCGTCCCGGCCTGACCATCAGGATGCACTGAGAGCATTGTGGTCCGCAACGTATCCCGGTGAAAAGCTTCAAGATTTGATCTCAAATCAGTGGAAAGATATGGGATGGCAAGGAAAAGATCCCTCCACTGATTTCAGGTTAAGCCCTCTCTCTCTCTCTCTCTCTCTCTCTCTCTCTCTCTCTCAATCTCTCTCCTACGTAATAGAACATGCGAAAAAGTGCTTAATCTGGTTTTTGTGAATGTTGTTATCAGAGGAGCTGGATTCATATCACTGGAGAATCTTCTCTTCTTTGCCAAGACATTCTCGGTAAAGTTAACTCTCGTTACTTTTCTAGTCTCAGACATTTGATAACACTCTTTATGTAAAAAAATTCGGTTCCATTGGTGTAGACTTCGTTTCAGCGTCTGCTGAAGAAACAGGGAGGCAAAAGAGCGGATTGGGAATATCCATTCGCTGTAGCTGGCGTCAACATCACCTTCATGATCATGCAAATGCTCGACCTTGAAGCCTGTGAGTGTCTCTACTCACTCATTCACTCTCCATTAATGATCTTGCCTTAGTTCGGTGAAGCAAAACTGGTTTTTCTTTCCTACATGTGTAGCAAAGCCTAGGACTTTTGTACGGTCGATTTTCTTACAAATGCTTTCAGGTATAAAATATGGAAACCTGGTTACATAATTCGATCATGGCTCTCTGGTTACTTGATTTTTGACTTAAGTTTTGGAAATCCAGAAAACGAATGGGCCTTTGATTTGCTTTACTGCGTGGCCTTTGCCGTAATGGACAAGCAATGGCTGGACAAGAACGCAACCTACATGGAATTCAACGTGAGTCGATCGTGTTTTCATATGATATATATATATATACAACATATGCTTGTATGGTGATGATTATGATGATGATCAATGGATGTTGTAGGATGTGCTAAGATGTACGAGGGGGCAGCTGGAGAGAGAGCTGATGATGGATGATGTTTTCAGGATCGAGGATATGCCTTCCTTCTCTCTTCTCTCTTAGTATTACTATTACCAAAATCAGTTCTTGTTGTCACTTTAGATTTAGACACTTTCAAGGGAGAAAACACAAAAGGTCGATTTTGTTTTGAGGAATATCCAACCCGCGATATGAGTGAACAAGTTTGATGTAGATAAGCTGATATAATCCGAAATATTCTCGTCATTTAAAAGTATTCAAAACTAAACAACTATGACTGAAATTAATGATTCTTAGAAGCTCAAGAAAATATTGGAAGCCATTGCTATGCAAAAATAAGATCATTAATTAATCAAGACATCTATCATCATCATTCGAAGACAAAATCAACAATCAAAGAAGTCAAAACATCATCAATTACATAAGCCTCAAGACAAAAGCATCAAGATTACTCGGCCTAGTTTTCTATTTTTTTTGTTAATTTGTTTGCATTGTATTCAATTTTTTTGTATCAAGGAAGAACTCACTATTAGTGTATGATTTTTATATATTTACTTTATATATTTTTGTGTTTGAATGACTGTTTTATCATTTTAAAATGTCTATCTGATAGCATAATAATTGGATTTTGAATTTGAAATTTAATTATAAAAAATATTGCACTTTAAATGGTGCTTCTTAATTTGGCTTTGGACATCTTGAAATTCGGGAATAAATGGTGGAAGCTTCCATTTGAAAGAGAAATTAATGGCACAAAGAAAACAAAAGAGCATCCGAAGAAGAAGAAGTTCGTGTTGCTAATCTCGGATACAATCAATAGCTTCTTATAATCACATAATCTTATGATCAAGAAAAAATCACAGATCTTTTGTCAGCGGTCTTTCACGAAGAAATCAATACTTGAGCCAAAATATCTATTAGCATAAAGGCCTAAAATTAGAAATGATTTCCTATTAGAGAGCGTAACTAAAAACAACATAAAACTCTCAAATATGTACTAAAATCATTCATAATCTAATGTAAGTGGTTTGTTTAATTAATATGTAGATGGGCTGATGAGGTTATAATTAGCTTCAGTATGAACTATAGATCCTAGAACAGAATTGTAATATTATACGTTAAACTAAATATGTAACTTATAAGATATTTGAAATAGTGTTAAATAAAAATAAGTATAAAACTGTAATTAGAATCATACAATAGTCAAATACAACATATAAACACATGAAAAAAGAACAATATTTCAACATAGGTTAACAACATAATTAAGAGAAAACTGTTGTTATATACAAACACTAATAATGAGAAGAAGAACAAAAATAAGCACGTACACACAATGCAACTATAAACATAAACCGACTATTAAACTAAAATTTAAAATTTTAAAAATAAATTGTTTAATAAAAATAGCATATAAACAAATTTATAAAATAAGCCAGTAAATCCCTAGTAACAAAAATGAGAGGGAAATATCATCACATGAAAAATAACAGAATTCAAAAATATAGAAAATTTGAACTTACTAGTATTTTTGTTGAAAACAAGTTTTACAACGCGCGTACGTACTTTAATTAATATTTCTCCAAAGAAATTAACCAAAGGATTTGCTAAAAAATCTTTGACCTTGACAAGAAAATTGGAAAATTCAACGACAGAGATCACCAAACGCTGACATTTAACCTTTTTTCTAAAGAATGTCACTTGAGCACAATGGCAAAATCATTGGGGAGAGTATAGACTTAATCAAATATGTCGACAACAATTTTGACAGTCCTTCACTTTACCCCGAGGTAATGTTCGGATTTCCTTCACGTACGTATTTGAGTTGTAAAAATCCATCAATAAAACATTTTCTTTTGTCTATAGGATCCTGCAAAGAGAGACTTTGGTGAAGACATGTTGAGAAATATGTTGATACAACATTCATTAAAGTCGTGTTTGGCTCTTTCAAAGGTGATCCGGCGCCTAAAGATACGGGTAAGATTGATTTCCATTATGACTCGTTAATTTTAGATATTAGGCGTCGATTCGATTGTTTGTTTACATTTGCGTTTGGGATTTGCAAAAATACCTTATGGTAATAACTAAAATTCTTTACTTGTGTAGGCTTTGATGCAGCATCGGTCTTCGACCACGTGGAAAATGCTTTACAAAAGGTTGATGATGGTCCATTCTTCCTCGGCGAGCTTAGCTTGGTATATATATAAACTCTTTTTTCTTAATCGATTCAAAATGTGAACCTTTAGTCTCAAATGGATAAACAAGAATGTACGTGGAGTGCTGTAAGTTTTTTGATTTGGGCCATTTGGCATCGTTCTTAATAAACAAGATTTGCTTATTGTTTCACTTTAATCAAAAGCGAGTTGGTCCCTAATTGTTCTGGGATTGTATAATATAAAATGGGCTCGGTTCCTTATTTACTTCTTTTCATTACGCTCCATTTAATTTTCTGGTTACAAACGACAATTGTAAATTAATTATTTCACAATTGTTGGAACCACAAGGTTACTCTGTAGAAATTAGTTAACTTTATCACAGTTTATAGCAGTTAAAATACTCTTGTCTATGTTTACTATATAGTCTAAGTAATTAACACAGATTATAGCAATGCAATCAAAATCTCAAACATTAAAAGTTTTGAAACTCTATAATAGAATAGAAGGTTTATTCAATTAATGTAAACCAACTCCCTTTGGTATATAAGGGAAACTGTTGTAACCATTTGAACGATTAAGCGAAGATATTCATTTCACTTCATCTTCTTCAACAACCTTTCTTGCTCTCTAATATGGTATCAGAACAGTGAGACTCAAATCTCACTCGATTCTTCTTCATTTCTTCCGTTCTTTGACCTAATTCTATTGGAAATTCCTCCGATCGAAACTTTTCCTCGGTTATTCAACCGATTTTGAACCTCATTTCGGGCCATTCCGCATGTTATCCTCCAAGATGGTTACACTTCGTCGCTCTTCTCGCCGCACAGCTCGAGGAGCTCATTCGACGACAAATCCAACAAATCAGACCGCATCCGAAGCTCATAGAAGAGCTCCGGTGACTATTTCGTCAACGTCTTTGGATCCGGCTACAATGACATCAAATCCATCACCGATGACTGTTTCTCCGACGATGACCTTCGATTTTGATGGTATCCAGTATCCGCCATACTTCTTGACCAGTGGTGATAATCCTGGCACGTCTATCATTTCTGAGGTACTTGACGGAACAAACTTTAACACCTGGAATTTAGCTATTACAATCGCCTTAGATGCTAAGAATAAGATTGCGTTTGTTGATGGTTCTCTACCTCGTCTTCCTGAATCTCATCCACATTATTGGATTTGGTCAAGATGTAATTCCATGGTGAAGTCCTGGATATTGAATTCAGTAACAAAACAGATATATGGTAACATTCTTAGATTCAACGATGCTTCAGGAATCTGGAAAGATTTGATGACATGTTTCCATGTCACAAATCTACCAAGATCTTATCAATTCACACAACAAATCTGGTCTCTCCAACAAGGATCTACGGATTTATCTACCTATTACACAAATTTGAAAACACTATGGGATGATCTTGATGGAGCAGATTGTGTGAAGACTTGTCAGACGTGCAAGTGTTGCAAAGCTACTTCAACTACGGCAGAACATACGAAAGTTATCAAGTTTTTTGCTGGTTTAAATGAATCATATACTCATGCTCGTAGTCAGATCATCATGAAGAAGACTGTTCCTGATCTAACTGGCGTCTATAATCTTCTGGATCAAGATTATAACCAACGAAACATCAGTCCTCTTCAGAATGCTTCTGCTTTCAATGTTACTGCTTCTAAACCAGCATCAATCAATGCAACACATTCAACTTATAATGGTCAGAAACCAAGATCAGTATGCAACCATTATGGATATAATGGTCATACTGTTGACAAATGCTATAAAATCCATGGTTATCCACCTGGTTTTAAGCACAAACAGAAGCCAAATACAGTTGAGAAGAATTCTGTATCGACTAAACCAGTGGTGGCTCAATTAGCTCTAACTACAAGTGGAAGCAATATTAATGCTACACATTCAAGTGGGAGCAACACTGCTAGCCTAATCAAAAGTCTCTCCAAAGACCAAATTCACGATGTCATTGCATACTTCAATTCCCAACTTCAATCTCCTATTGATTCTTTCCCGACGTCTACATCTGGTGGAATGATAACAGCTCTTCCTGGTATGGCTTTCTCCTCAAACACTCTCTGTTTTTTTGGAATATTGAGAGATACTGGAAATGCCTTATCATCTACTTCATGGATTGTGGATAGTGAAGCAACTCATCATGTTACACATGATAAAAGTTTATTTCTGAATTTGAATGCTTTAGTGAATAATTCAGTCATTCTACCTACTGGATTGAATATACAGATTACAAGAATTGGGCATATTCAATTAAATGAATTTATGGTCCTGAATAATGTCCTGTATATTCCAGACTTCAGGATAAGTTTACTGAGTGTCAGTCAACTAACAAGAGATTTGAAGTGTCGAGTTATACTTGATGAATCTACTTGCATGATACATGATACTATCAAGGGGCTGATGATTGGTCAGGGTGAGCAGATTTAAAATCTCTATGTTCTGGACACTGATTGCATTGCTACAACTGCTCTTCAACAGTTTCAGTTTGCTGCAAATCTCGTTATTGATTCAAGTTTATGGCATAATAGACTAGGGCACCCATCTGTATCTAGAGTTGATATGATTACAGATGTACTGAGAATAAAACAAAGAAATAAAAGTCAATTTCATTGTTCTATTTGCCCTCTTGCCAAACAAAAGCATCTTTCATATAATTCTCAGATGAACTTATGTGAAAATGCTTTTGATCTCATTCATATTGACATATGGGGACCATTTTCTGTTTCAACAGTAGAAGGTTACAAATATTTCCTCACTATTGTCGATGATCACACCAGAGTTACTTGGGTCTATCTGCTGCGAACTAAATCTGAAGTTCTCACAATTTTTTCCAGACTACTTAAAAATGGTGGAAACTCAGTACAAGGTTGTAGTGAAGGGAGTCAGATCAGATAATGCTCAAGAGTTAAAATTCACTGACTTATTCAGAGCAAAAGGTATCAAACCCTATCATTCTTGTCCCGAGACACCAGAGCAGAATCCTGTAGTAGAAAGGAAACATCAGCACATTTTAAATGTTGCTAGATCTCTGATGTTCCAAGCAAAGATGCCATTGGAAAATTGGGGAGACTACATTCTCACTGTAGTTTTTCTAATAAACAGAATCCCAACATCAATCTTGCAAGAGAAGTCCCCTTATCAGGTACTAACTTCTAAATGTCCAGACTACAAAGGCTTCCGAGTTTTCGGTTGTCTAGCTTATAGTTCTACATCCTCAAAGAATAGAACTAAGTTCCAACCATGAGCCAAAGCTTGTGTTTTCCTTGGATATCCTGCAGGGTACAAAGGCTACAAACTATTGGATTTGGAAACACATATGATTCATATATCTCGCAATGTGGTTTTTCATGAAGACATTTTCCCATTTGCAAAGGAGTCATCTGATTATGATCTAGATTGCTTTGATATTGATTTTACAGTGGTGCAGCCTCCCTTTGAAGAGAATGAATGTTCTGAGCGTACGGTGAGCTCAGATCTCCATCCTATAGGCGACAGCATTCATCCCTCTTCAGATGAGACATATAATGTTACTCAATCTATACCATATGACAATATCAAACGATCCTCAAAGACTCCAGCCTATCTTCAAGACTACTACTGCAACATACCTGAAACAAATATTCCTTATCCTTTAGCTGCTTATATGTCCTATAATCAGCTCTCTGATGATTACAAAGATTACATTTGCTCTGTCACTCTTCATCCCGAACCATCCTCTTTCAGAGAAGCCAAGAAGTTTGACGAATGGCTTAAAGCAATGAATGAGGAGTTAATAGCTTTGGAAAGATCTCAGACTTGGAGCATTTGTTCTTTACCACCAAACAAACATGCTATTGGATGCAAATGGGTTTACAAAGTCAAGATGAATGCAGATGGGAGTCTAGAACGATATAAAGCTAGACTCGTAGCAAAAGGCTATACACAAGAAGAAAGTGTAGACTTTGCTGATACTTTTTCCCCTGTAGCCAAAATGACAACAGTGAAAACTTTGCTAGCAGTGGCTGCTGCAAAGAAATGGAGTTTAAACCAATTAGACATTTCAAATGCATTTCTCAATTGTGACCTTGACGAAGAAATCTACATGACTCTTCCTCCAGGATACACACCAAGGCAGGGGGAATGTCTACCTACTAATGCAGTATGCAAGCTCCAGAAATCACTTTATGGTTTGAAACAAGCCTCAAGACAGTGGTTTCTCAAGTTCAGTTCCACTTTCTTGAAGCTTGGTTTTTCAAAATCTCACACTGATCACACATTGTTTGTGAGAAATATTGCAGGACACTACACAACCGTATTGGTGAATGTAAATGACATTATCATCGCCAGCAACAATGATGAAGTTGTTTCTCAACTCAAAATAGATCTTCAATCATATTTCAAACTCAGAGACCTTGGACCTTTGAAGTACTTTCTTGGCCTTGAAATAGCCAGATCTGCTTCAGGTATCTCTGTTTGTCAACGTAAATATGTCCTGGAGTTACTAGAGGAAATTGGTCTTCTTGCTTGCAAACCATCTAGTATCCCTATGGAACCAAGTGCTAAACTATGTCTCGATAGCCCAGAACCTCTTATTGAAAATCTAGAGTCTTATCGTCGTCTAGTTGGCAAAATGATGTACTTGACGATTACAAGACCAGACATCACCTATGTTGTGAATCGCCTCTGTCAGTTCACATCAGCTCCTAAGAACTCGCACCTTCAAGCTGCTTACAAAGTGATGCATTACTTGAAAGGTACGATTGGACTTGGATTGTTCTATTCTACAGATTCTAATTTGATTTTAAAGGCATTCATTGATGCTGATTGGGCCTCTTGCACTGACACAAGAAGATCAACATCAGGATATTGTATGTTTTTGAGTTCATCTCTCATTTCGTGGAAAACAAAGAAACAACCAACTATTTCTCATTCATCAGCTGAGTCAGAATACAAGGCAATGAATTTTGCTAGTAGAGAGATACAGTGGTTGGTCAATTTTCTTACAGAGTTGCAAGTTCGACAGAAGCAACCCGTGGCTTTCTACTGTGATTCTACAGCTGCAATCAGTATAGCCAATAATCCTGTCTTCCACAAAAGAACCAAACACATAGAATTGGACTGTCATCAAGTCAGAGGAAGGATTGAAAGAGGTTTGATCAAAACAATGCACATTCAGACTGATCTACAACTAGCAGATGTGTTTACAAAGCCTCTTTTCCCTGTTCAGTTCAATAAACTTATTGGCAAGATGTCTCTTACTTCTATCTACTCGCCATCTAGAGGGGGAATAATAGAATAGAAGGTTTATTCAATTAATGTAAACCAACTCCCTTTGGTATATAAGGGAAACTGTTGTAACCATTTGAACGATTAAGCGAAGATATTCATTTCACTTCATCTTATTCAACAACCTTTCTTGCTCTCTAATATTCTAGTTAAATATAATAGCTAAAAAGTATAAAATCAAAGCTGGTTTACCAAAAGTTGAGGAGTAAAAAAAGGTTAATATGAGATGAAATATAATAGACTAATCTAGATTTGGAAATTACACTACAAGAAATATGTTTATTGATAGTACATTATAACATCACATTTTCCGTAACTGCTATTATATGTGGTATGAAAGATTGGGTTACTCTATCATAGCATTAGAAAAATGCTATTACGAAAAAACACTAAGCAGGAAGCTAAAATTATATCTGCCTCTCATATATTCAGTTGTGACCGCCAACCCTTAGCAAAAAAAAAAAAAAGATTCAGCGCCTAAGTGTATATGTTGAAAAAGAGATAGGCAGACAAATTAAAATTTAGACCAAAAAAAAAATTCCCTTAGGGCGACAATCTCGACTCCTCTCGCCGTCGACGGTGGCTTGATATTTCAGGGCGTTAGATCGATTCCTCTTGCGGAGAAATGCAATCGATTCGTGGGAGTACAAGGTTGATTCAGAAGCAACGTTTCGCCATCTCCAACACTCTTCGTTTCACTTCGTCTTCTGCAAGCTGGTCTGATAATGAATCGAGGAGGCTAGGGTTAGATTCTTTCCGTTCTACCAGAGCTTTTGAGGAACCTTTTATTCGCGAGATCTCACTCACTCGACAAAAAACCCTAATCCGACGAACTCTCCGTCGCCGCTGGTTAGGTTCTCTCTCGCTCTTCTCTTTTCGTCTCTTCTTTCATCGCCTTTTTGTCCCTCTCTCGTTCTGCCCCGCTGGATCGAAAATGGCATCTCTTCTTTTTGTTCTACTGGAGCCAAATTTTTGGGTTTGAATGTCTCGATGCATGTATGATTACGACAAACAAGTAGTTGTGAATTATATATATATATATATATATATACGTGTTTATGATGAAAAATTGAAGTGAAAATTCTTGTGATTATCATTTACAGATTCGTGACGGTTTTGTTTTTGATGAAATTGGATTAAGATGGCTGGATATTCAACGAAAGGTGCTCCTACAAATGGATCCGTCTACGTTTCTAATATTTTGGAATCATTGGGTTACTAAAGGTATGGTATCGGCCATGTACTAATTGTTTGCTTCTATTTGATGTCATTGCAATCTTCTATTCACATGATTTCTAGTTTCTTACATTTGTCCTACATGGTTTTTTTTTAGAGAGACAAACGAACTGGTACTCCCAAGGTATGGCTGTACCGAGACAAAGAGACTGATGAGCCCAAGGGAGATGCTACTGTTACACTTTCTTACTGTTGTTATTTATTTTCGGCTTTGGCTCGGTTTTATGCTTTCACAAATATTTATGCTTTATAGATTTTCTAGATGTTTGGGTCACATTGATATCTAGATTAGGCTTCTTCGTGTTTTAGCTTATGCTGGTTGTTGACATGGAGAAGTTTGTTAGTCCAAAGCCAGGTATTGATTGCAGGATTAACAACTCCTTAGCTCCCATTTTGGACTTCCAGCTCCAAAATTGCTTGCTTACTCTTGGATTTGTAATTTTTTTACTTACAATGTTGGTTTTTTTTATTTTCTAGGTAGATGAGATAATATCGAAACTGGGAGGTCAAAGCCAGTTTGCACAGGATCCTCAACCAAGCTTATTGATTACTGCAGACAATGTATGCTTAATTACTTACTTTTTGTGGTTTCAAGTTCTGGATTAATATGTTCTGTACTTTTTTTGTTAATCTTTAGCTGATGTTATAATGGTGATGGGGGATTTTCTTAGGTTGTTGTGTACAAATGTGTTATCAGAGAAATGCTAACCAGTAAGGAAGAAGCTTGCCAATTTATCAAAGGTTTTTTTTTTGTTAAATTAGTTTAAGATGTTTGATGAGAGTAAAGGCAAATGAAAAGGCTGTGATTTTTGAGCATTATGTTTGAAAACTACACAGGCTATTCTGGGTCACACGGAGGCGTTGTGGGATCTGTTATTGTAAGCAACTTGAAAACTGGAGTTAGAAGAGGAGGATGGAACAAAGCAGAGGTACACATAACATTATTTTTTTCTTTTTTTTCGATTCCATGTTTCTTGATTATTATTATATATATATGGGCGAAATGGTGAAATTCTTCTTGCTCTTTCTGATACAACTTAACTGGTTTATGATCTCACTGTGTGTGCAGTGTTTCTGTTGATCTTCTATCTAAAGTTCTGCTCCTAGAGGGACTAGATTCAGCCTTTCTTGATCGGGTAGATTCAAGGGCAAGAGAGTTGTTTTTTTGAAGCAACTTCCCTCTGGTTTGCTTCTCGTTACTGGTGAGTTATCCTTTTATATGTGTTCTCATTATCTTTGCCACTGTGTATGTACTCCATATGAAGCTAAGCTCATTTTTCTATCTTTTCTTTGATTGTCCTGTTTGCATAACCTGACATGTTCTTTTTTTTTGGTTATCGACTTTCAGGACCATTCAAGATCAATGGTGTTCCATTGCGACGTGTTAACCAGTCCTATGTGATTGGCACTTCTACAAAGGTTGACATCTCTGGAGTTGGCCTAGATAATTTCGATGATAAGTATTTTGGAAAGGTTGCCGAGAAGAAGAAGATAAGGGAGAAGTAGAGTTTTTTTAGGCAGAGAAAGATGTTGTTTCTCTGCCTTATGTTGTTCAATACATTGTTTTAAAAAATAACGATGAATGATGAACTATTTTGTAAAATTACAATTATGTATCTTTTGATGATTTATGTAAAGAAACATGTTTTTAACTTGTAAATATAATTAATTTGATTTCTAATATATATATATATATATTTGAAATAATATGGTAATTCATCATTTTATAATATAGCACATAAAAATTGCTATAAAACAATATAAAATAACGCGAAACATGTGCTATAAGAGATAATATGACAGCATTTGATTAACGCTATAATATAATAACCTATAATAGCACATCCTAAAAACGCTATCGTATGGGATTGACTTATTATAGTTCCTCCAATCATAGCGTTTATAAAAACGCTATTATACCCCTATGATAACGTTTTTCGTGTGCTAACAATAAGCATATTTCTTGTAAGAGATCTGATTGTACATTTCTTGTTGTGGAACACTTTCTTGCAATTTATACAAACCGCATATAGCATATATGCCGACATGATTTTTCTCAATTGCCTCTGTACGGTTGCAATCCCACACATAACAACATATAGAATATAGAACATACACTAAATTTTTTTGAAATTTCATAACTACTACAGCCATTGGTCTTTACATGTTGCCTTTGCTACTTCAACGACTCTCCAGCTTACATCCTCTTCCTCGCAGGCATAACTTTGCCACTATCTGCACATCTTCGACAAAGCCGTGAAAGCAACCCAAAATAATTTGACAAACCACATACTGTAAAATCCAATTGTTACAAAAGGAATCAACCTTTTACGGTAAACTTCCATCTCCTTCATTCATTTGAAGAATTTTCAAATGCAGCATTCACCATACATTGTCTTTCCTCTTCGAATTGTTCAGCAGACAACCTAGACTTCAACACAACTACAAATAGGGTTTTCAGCTAGGGTTTAAGAATAAGCGATTATGCATAGAACAATAGGATTAAAGATGTGTATGAGATTGGTGATGACTTTCTGATACATAAAAATTGAACAACGTGATCACCAATCTCATACACATCTTTAATCCTATGCAAAAACATAAACATTTCTATCTTTTTGTTTCATAGCAAAAAGATAATACATGTTATGGATTATTTTTCAAGATGTTGAGAACTACCATATACATTATACCACCATGAATTTAAATAGGCATGGGCATTCGGGTACCTGTTCGGGTTCGGATCGGTTCTTTCGGATTTTGGGTACCCAAATTTTAGAAGTGTTGGACCCATTCGGGTATTTCCTTTTCAATATTGGATTCGGTTCGGTTCCGCCCGGGTTCAGATCGGTTTCGGGTACTCGGAATTTATCCAAATTCTCGAAAATCTAAAAAATATATTTAATTTAAATAAAATTTGGTTAAATTTGGTTAAATTTTGCAAAATTATTTAATTTTGACAAATATAACTAAAGATTTTCGAATATTTCGAGTATTTTGATTATTTGGGTTTAAACATAACTAATATATTCGGTTTATAATTATAATTTTGAGTATTTTGGTTATTTCAAAACTAAAGATACATAATATTTTTAGATATATAATAATTGTACTTCGTATATTTCGGATATCCGTTCGGGTTTCGGTTAAGTTCCGGCTGGGTTCAAGTACTCTAAATATTTTATAAGAGGAATGATTCATGTATTTAAACTATTCGGTTTGGTTCGGTACATTCGGTTCGATTCCAATTCGATTTTTAGGTTAAGAATATTTTGCCTACGCCTCACTTTAAACTATGACAACATATAGAAGTTAACATATTCCATAATCCTATTCCGGCCCAAATATTTATATGGTTTTTGGTCTAAAACTCCAAATATTTCATTTAGTATAGTCTCTCCAAAAAAAAAAAAAAAGCATAAAATTTGAAATCAAAAGTAGATTCATCGCAACGAACTTCGTCAATCGTGATACCTGCCTATAGGACGTTAGAGGTAATTAGTCGATATTGCCCCTACTATCTTCACTAAATACCAACCTTACCCCTAAATATCTTTCGTACTCTCTGTAAACTTACTTTCAAATTCGCTCTCGCAGAGACTCTCACACTACCATTTTCCATTTCTTTTCTTTTTTTGTTGAAACTTTCTCTTCTCTCTCTCTCTCTCTCTCTCTCTCTCTCTCTCTCTCTCTCTCTCTCTCTCTCTCTCTCTCTCTCTCTCTTTCTCTCTGAGATTACTGCGATAACGAATCACGTTCATTGTTTCATACCTCTGCAAAAATGGTGAGCAGAAGACGCCGATCATCAATTTCTCCTCTCCGCCTTCTTCTCTTAGCCTGGTGAGCTTTTGCTCCGTTCCAGTTCTCGAAATCTGATTTAGTGTTGCTTTTTTTCTCTCTTCTCCTTTAGGTAGTCGCTCAGAAGCTGAAGGAAGCTGAGATTACCGAACAGGACTCGCTCCTTCTGGTAAACCAATCGCCTTCATCGATCTTTCGTTTTTTGATTTTTCTTATGGATGAGTGAAATTTCTCGTTCCTTCCTGGTGTTTTTCTTAGATATCGGTCTTGTTTTTTTTTTTATTTATATCATCTAGAGATGGATTTCGTGTCTTGATTCTGCTTTCCGTCACTCGATACGCTATTTTTGTTGCTTGATTTTGAAGAATCGTGAACTGTTTCTTCGATAATCCGCGTTAAACAGCTTGAAGTTGTAGCTCTTTGACACTGACGTCTTTGTTTTTGGTCTTCGTTTTGTTGAAATAGACTAGGAATTTGCTCCGTATTGCTATCTTCAACATCAGTTACATCAGGGGCCTCTTCCCTGAGAAGTATTTCAATGACAAATCGGTTCCTGCTTTGGGTAATACGCTTAATCTGGAAGTTTCTAGAGATCTGGGCTTAATTTGTATTTCTATGGGAAATAATAATTGGCGGATGCTTTTGAAACAGATATGAAGATTAAGAAGCTAATGCCTATGGACGCTGAATCACGCCGATTGATTGACTGGATGGAGAAAGGTATTCTACACCAACGATTTCGACATTCCACGATTCCTTTAACTGTATCCTCGTTTGTCTTTGATGATTTGTTTCCTCTAGGTGTCTACGATGCTCTGCAGAGGAAATACTTGAAGACCCTCATGTTCTGCATATGTGAAACAGTAGATGGTCCGATGATTGAAGAATATGCGTGTAAGTTCTTGCGAGATGATGATTGATTAGCTTGATAAATGTGTTTTTCTCTGGTGGATTGTCTGATTAATTGATACCTCACATCTCCCTGTTTATATATATATGGAAATGGAACATCCATTATTGGTTTTGATATAGAGCTTGTGTTACTGCAGTTTCTTTCAGCTATTCAGATTCTGACAGCCAAGATGTGATGATGAACATCAATCGAACTGGAAATAAGAAACATGGAGGAACTTTTAACTCCACTGCTGACGTTACCCCAAATCAAATGAGGTGCACTGTTCAGATGTTTCTTTTTGCTACTTTGAGGGTCTATATGGCTGTATCTTTTGTAACATGCTTTATAATATTTCCTGAAATCAGGAGTTCAGCGTGCAAGATGGTTCGTACTTTAGTTCAGTTGATGAGGACTCTCGACAAAATGCCAGATGAGGTAATGAATATTGTAACTACCCTTCAGCGTTATATTCCATTTACATTAGTTTCCAAATTGCTGATGACAGTGTTTACTCTTTTTGCTTCTGCTCCAGCGCACCATAGTGATGAAGCTTCTGTACTACGATGATGTGACGGTATGGTTATAGCCTTCCTAAATTCTATGAATCTTGAGATATTATTATGATAATGCAGCTTCAGTAGAGCTTCTTTCATAATATATCCCTGACTTGCAAATATACATATTCTGTTAATAAGCATTCAAATTTTGTGCTTGTGAATTTCCTAGATAGCTGATTAGTTCTACATACTTGTGATACATAAAAGTAGCTTTCAATTTGTTGTGTTCGCATTCAAGTTTTTTTGCTTTCGTTTGGAATAATGTCTTTGCTGTTCATCTTATCTCACTTTGCTCCACTCTGAAAATTTTGAATGTCCAGAAGAAAGACTGACTGCTGTTATTTGAACATTTTTGCAGCCACCAGATTACGAGCCACCTTTCTTCAGAGGCTGTACAGAAGAAGAAGCTCAGTATGTATGGACAAAGAACCCTCTGAGAATGGAAGTTGGGAATGTTAACAGCAAGCATCTCGTGTTAACTTTAAAGGTAACTGTGATTGAAGAAAATGCAACCCACTAGACATATTTCTTGTCTTGTGATGTCAATCCATTGTGGATGATCTGTGCAGGTCAAGAGCGTGCTTGATCCTTGTGAGGATGAAAATGATGACATGCAAGATGATGGGAAGAGTACAGGACCTGATTCTGTGCAGGATGACCAGCCTTCTGATTCAGATAGCGAGGTTGACAGTCTTTATTTGCTCATCTGCTTTTTACTCGATCATTACATCCTACGTGCATTACACTCTGATGTGCCTAAAACTTAATGTTCATTGTTGTTTCCAGATCAGTCAAACACAAGAAAATCAATTCATTGTGGCGGCAGTAGGTAATGATGATTAACAAATCCTAGTATGCTATGCTATTCTAGTAAAGCTTTCACTAACTGAGTAAACTTGATAATCTAACAGAGAAACAAGATGATGATGATGGAGAGGTCGATGAAGGTGAATTATTATACAACTAATAGCGCAAATTTTGATTTCATGGAATATGAAAAGTTTCTTCTAATTTTATCTATCTGTGGAATGCTTCAAGATGACACACAGGATCCTGCTGAAAATGAACAGCAGTTAGCAAGGGTGAAGGACTGGATCAACTCCCGTCACCTCGATACTCTGGAGCTCACAGATGTTCTGTCAAACTTCCCAGATATCTCAGTAGTTAGGAGTTTTTCCTCTTCATTTTCACCTTAGAAAGTGTAACTGAGCTCTTGCATATTTAGTTTCCTGCCGTTTCTAAAATCAAGCCACTCTTTTTTATTATTTCAGGTTCTATCTGAAGGTAAATCAAAGCTTGATGAAATTCACTACATAACATCACCCTGGAAGCATCATACGATGATGAAATCTACATTTTGCTATAGTTGCTATATACTGTTAACTTCAGAGTCTTTCTTCCTCCACTAACTGATCACATCCTCTTTCAGAAATCATGGATCAGCTCGAGAAAGAAGGTGTTCTTTCGAAAACAGGGAAGGACACGTACATTAAAAACAGAGATAAGGTATATAATTCATCCTATCCTACTGATTTGATTTCCTTCTTTTTGCCTTTTTTTTAATCTATTTTAACCTTCAACTAAACCCAAATTTTCAACAGACACCAGGGAGTGAATTCACCTTTGTGAAAGATGAAGCTGATGGTCAAACTGCTCCAAAGGATGGGAAACCTATACCTCCTGAAGACTACATGTACATGAAAGTAAGAGACTCTATGTTTAATATACAGAGAACAAGGATATAGATAAATAAAGATGGTCCTAAGATTCATCATTGACACGTGATTTTTTGTTAGGCTCTGTACCATTCTCTGCCGATGAAATATGTGACCATTCCAAAGCTCCACAACATGCTGGACGGTGAAGCAAATCAGACCGCTGTTCGTAAATTATTAGACAGGATGACCCAAGATGGCTACGTGGAAGCTTCTAGCAACCGCAGGCTAGGTTTGCTGTCTCAGCTCAGACCCTTTTATATGAAGTTTTGTTTGTTATCATAAGTTTACGTCATTGAGCAATGCGTATATATACAGGGAAGCGTGTTATTCATTCCAGTCTAACCGAGAAGAAGCTAAATGAAGTCAGAAAGGTTCTTGCCACAGATGATATGGTAATATTACATAGAAACTAGAAATAATTCCTTGGAACAGCTTTTCTAATGTGAATCCTTTCACAGGATGTGGATGTTAACGAAGCTATAAACAAGACCAACAACCTACAGGCCATAGTCCCTGCAGGTACACTCCTGCTTTGAGCTGTGTTAATCGATCTAATTTTCACACAAAAACCTATTTTTTTGACATAAACAGATGTATCTACCTGCGGAGGCATCCACTCCATAGGATCAGACTTCACACGTACTAAAGGAAGATCTGGGATTCAGCAGAACAGTTCGGTTATAAGTGAACAGACCATCTCCAAAGCTAATAACACTCCAACTAGCATTAAGGCACAGGTTTGATGATAAATCACTCACTCACCAGTGAATGACATATCCTAAATTGTGAAATGTTTCTTAATTTTGGTAATTGTGGCTCAGCCTGTGGCTTCGAGGGAGAGCTTTGCGGTAAATGGAGTGGCTGCTAACAAATCCAAGGACGCCGACACAAACTGTAGCCAGGCCTCACAGGATAGGCGTTGCAGGAAAACCAGCATGGTCTCTTAATACTAAACCAAACACTCTTTCATGTTTTTCAACTTAGAAAGTTAATATCCTGAAACTGACAACATGCGTATTTTTGGTTCTGTGTGATTGTTTGTTTACCAGGTGAGAGAGCCTATTCTGCAGTACTCGAAGCGCCAGAAATCTCAGGTTAACTGAAGATTACCTCTATAAGACACCACAAGTCAAACCACTTCCTCAGTGGTTATGATATTATCTAGCTACTCAATAATCCTTATCCTCTAATCCTCTCCTGATACACTTCATGCTTAAGTATTATAACTTTCTGGCTTTTGGGATGAGATTGTTGCATTAAAGGTCACTTGCATTGCTACTTCATAATCCATAGCTTTGTTACTTATTATCCCCTTTTACATTCAGTAATTACTATCTTGATTATGACTTTTGGGAAGAGAACGAATATTTTTTGCATTAAAGGTTGGAAAAGTAATTATAACTATGTAGTAAAATAAATATTTTTGTTAATCGTTTCTCTAACGCTCGAATCCTTCAAAAACATACCTACTAATCCAAAACCTTAAAAAGACTACAATGCAATCGGAAGTATACACGTGTCCATGCCGGAATCACCTAGAACATTTACGTCACGCGGAGCCCACAGCTAAACATCCCAGAAACATCCACACACGACATGCAATTTCAAGAAAACGATTCTCTTTTGTAGGGCCCCACACTCCAGATCAATCCTCGAGCGTTAGATCACGTGGACGAGTCCCATTCCTTTTTAACCAGTCCCTCAACGTGATGTGAAGATACTTTTCTGTTTTAACACAACATAGAGAGCACCACCAGTGACAGGCGAGATTTCTGAATCAAAGCGAAAGAACAAAAATTAGGTCAAAAAGATTATCATCATCATCACTTTGTTCGGAAAGAATCTCATCTGTTGTTTTGGTGTAGATGGAGACGGAGAAGAGTAGCAAGGAGCTAGAGCTGAAACACCTAGGTTTCTTGAGAATCGCGGCGATCCAAATCCTCTTTAGCTTCTCGAATCTCTACGACTACGCCAAGCAAAACTCCGGTCCTCTTCAATCCGCCATCGGAAAGGTGGAAGGAGCCGTCACCGCCGTCTTCACCCCTGTCTACAACCAATTCAAAAATGTTCCAGATACTCTCCTCGTCTTTCTCGATCACAAGGTATCCTCAATGAGATTGATTGTTTCACCAATTCAAAAACAATCTGTATCGATTTATGAGTTTTTCTCTTTTTTTTAGCATCGTTTTCCTCTGGAGTTTTTGTGTAGATCTGATTCTTGCTAGTTTTGTCCTTAAACCTTAGGTCGGTGAAGTTTCGGTCAAGTTTGATAAGCATGCTCCTTCAATGGCTAAGCAAGTGGTAACTCAAGCGAATGTGTTGATCAGCAAGGCAACAGAGAAGGCTCAAAGCTTTGTGAAAGAGGCTCGTACCGGTGGTCCCAAAGCTGCCTTTAACTATGCTGCAACCGAGTACAAGTGTTTCCTTGTGACCAACTCAGTCAAAGCCTGGGCTAAACTCAACCAGTACAAACCAATCCATGCAGTGGGAGACAAAGCTTTGCCCGTGGCTGCAAACTTGTCCGGTATGTACAACGATCTGGTGACGGATATGACCCAGATGGGTTACCCTGTGGTTGGTTATCTTCCTTTGGTCCCTGTTGATGACATTGTTAAGGCTTATGAAAAGGAAGATGCAGCAAGAAAGAAAGGAGATACTACTACGACTACCACTGATGGAAATAAATCATCCTCTGATTCGGACTCAGATTGAAACGTGTGTTGCCTTTGGGGAGTGTTTGGTTTGGTTACTTGTGTAAATGATCTTAGGCCCTCTTTTTTTTTTTTATGTACCGTTCGCAGAACTTGGACCAAGTGTTTCGTTTCTTGGTGGTGTGAAAATGTGATGATGTGTGTTTCTATCTTTTTTCCAACTAGGAGAGATATATTGAGCAACAAAAAACATGAAAAAAATCAGATTTCATAAAGTGCATCCATATCAAAGATGGAGATTGGAAAAAACAAAACAACTTTACTAAGAACCAATGAGTATCAGTCTCGTTCAATATTATTTGAGTTTGTTGTACCAAGCTTCCAGACACCTAAGAACAAATTAGAAACAAAGGGAGTACAATTCGGGGGAAAAGAGCTTGCATGCAGACATATGCATCCATCCAGACAGCATCACTACACATCTTCGTCCTGCAACAGACGATTCAAAATTGAGTTTCTTTTGCTAACAGTCTTGAAGAAAATAACTAAATGAAGCTGAAACTATAAACAACTAGGCAGAAAAAGTGCAGATTCCAAGCATATATGATAAGGAGAAGAGATGTAGGAACTCCTCAGGTGAACAATATACTTGGCTCCACACCACTATGTTGAACCAAGAATATGCTACTGAACAGAAAATCTTAACAATGGCAGAGCCAAACACCACAAATCAACATAAGCTTTAGACCATTTCTTCATTTCTTCCAACTCGAAAAGTTAAAGCATATATCAACCAACGCAAAATCCAAAAGGAAACTGACCATTGTTTTGATTTAGTTTGAAGATGAAGAAGAGTGGTCCTCAAGAAGATCATCATAAGGATCCCTTCGACCAGCCACCTGACTGATCTGAGGATCCCAACGAAGCTGAGCGTTGTGACGCTCAAATGTCCAAAACCCATAAGGACGAATAGGTAATGCCCACATCTCCTTAATCTTCTTGCACCTCTCGTGCATCTCGTATATGTGCTCCCTCGCTTTCCTGTCTCTCACCTCCGGATCCTCCATCAACCTTAGCACCAAATTCTCCGCGAATTCCATTATGAAACCCATCGCAGTCAAATCCGGTTCTCAATCTAGATCTAGGTTAAGTTTCAACAACAATTAGGTTAATTGATGCCTCCTAAGATGATGTACTCAGGGATCGACACAAACCCTTTGAAATAAAAAGGAAGACTTACGTTTAGATACGAAACCAGACGAGGAAAGATCGCGGAAGCTTTGCTTTGGGATGGTCAGAGCGAGTGATGAAGAAGAAAACAGGAATCTGATAGAAACAGAAACTGCGTGTTGTTTTAATACTTAGAAATGAGGAAACAAGAGGTTTTTGTTTCCTAGAAACGCCACACGGTTTGTGTTCATCTTTACGAGAACAAAAATGTTGCCAGCTCGATTCAGCTGCCCAATAAAAAGTCCATCTACATATGTTTTGGCAAGGCCTGGGACGTCTCGTTAACCGAACTTAATTTCGGTTTCTCGGTTGATTCGGTTAATATAAATTCCATCGAAATTAACCGAAAAAATTATGGTTTGGTATATTTATCGGATAATTCGGTTGAAATCATGTAGTTTTGGTTCAATTTGATTAATTCAGTTTGGTTCGGTTATTTATTCGGAATTTTAAATACTCCCTCTGTTTCACAAATAATATCATTTTGACACATTTCACATATATTAATAAAACTAATAAAAATTATATTTTATTCTTTATTAATACACTAAACAAAATTTCTCTTTCTAATTAATACATTAAAACACTATGATTAAAGCTGGAGTTTTAATAAAAATTTTACATTGAAAATACAAAGTGATATTGTTTGTGAAACAAAACAAAGTGTTAAAATAACACTGTTTGTGAAATAGAGAGAGTATATTTTTGTAAATTTTGGTATAAGTGAGTTTGAGAAAAAAATTTAAGAAAAAAATCAGAAAAAATCGATTAGTTAAAAGCCAAATCGATCGGTTCGGAACCGAACCGCTAACCAATTCTAATTTTGAAAATTGTTGATCGATTCAGACCTCCAAAGTCCAAACCGAATGAAAACCATAAATTTTGGTTCGCTCGGTTCAGCTATAAATCTCAGTCCTATGTCTGGCTTTAAACCCGTAACATATTTCTACTACGCACATAAACTTAAACTTAAGTCCCTTAACGACTATGTTTTTTCGCAACTAGACGTTTTGTTTTTTGTTTTTTTTTTGTTTTTGTCAACGATCCATTTAATTAAATCAAGTTATGTCGGGTTGGTAAAATACCTTCCCGACAGACGACAGTGTCTGACTTACATGGTAAACTGGACCACAGAGGCCGGTCCAGTAGCCAAACCCTTACATAAGAAATAAACTTACCGAAGTAAAAACCAATCTTGAGAGGCCCATCACGAGAGAGAAGCCCAAAGCGAGGGAGGGTGGAGTCGAAACTCCACGCTGATGAGATGGTTGCAAAGGGCAGGAGGCCGCAATGCACAATTCCGAAGAAACCGAAGATAACCGATAACACGAAAAACCGTCGATGCAGCTCACCAACGCCAGAGACAAGAATACCGTTTTGTTTTTAACTGGGTTTGTTTTTAACTACCAAAACACTATTTTAATCAAACAATGTTTACATACTGAAATAACATACTTTTTTTGTCCCACCTAAGGCATAAGCCCGTCGATGCAGCTCACCAAGGACAGGAGGCCGCAATGCCGTTTTGTTTTTAACTGGGTTTGTTTCTAACTACCAAAAAACTATTTTAATCAAACAATGTTTACATACTGAAATAACATACTTTTTGTCCCATAATATAAGATGTTTAAGAATTGTTTTTTGTTTTATTTTATAAAATGTTTTACAAGTTTCTATACAAATTTTAATGTTATTTGATACTTTTAACTCTGTAATCTTCTTATGATTGGTTAATTATGTTTTTAACTAATAATTAATTAAATTATGTTTTGTTTTAAAAAATAATATCTTTATTTCTGCACTTTGACCTAAACATCTTATAACAGAAGGAATATGTATTTGAGTATTATCACAATCTAACAATTTATAATATGAAAATTAAGCAAGTAATAATGGATAATTCAAAATTAAATAAGTAGGAAAGAAGAAGAAGTAAGTGGGCCAGTGGTTGCCACAACTCTGTTGCCATCTTACCGGTGTCGAGTTCGACTCCACATGCTCTCTTTATGTGGGGATATTTGGCTATTGGACCGGTATATTGTGATCCAAAATGATGACAAAATAAAAAAAATAAAAAATAAGTAGGAAAAAGAAATAAAAAAACCCATTAATTCCCTTTTAATCTCAAATAATTACATACATGCCATTAACTTAAAAACTATGTTATATGTGTTATCACCGATGACACTGTTCACCAACCGCACTGACACTATTCATCCAAAGCTGACGACACTATTCATTATCGTAGAACATAATATTCGATACTTGTTTTGTTAACACGCTAACAAAAATATCCGGTACTTGTTAACGTGATAACAATAATATGTAATATTTGTAACGTGCTAACAATAATATATGATATTTGTTATTATTGTTAGCACGCTAACAAGGGCGAATCAAGAACTATTTTTCACTGGGAGAATAAATAATAATTTAATAAATATTAAATAAAATATTAAAAATATAACGTCATATTAAAATTAAATAACACCGATAGAGAAAACGAATAGGTTTAGCTGAATGAACGATACTGAGAAGTGAAAAGATGATTGTACGCTTAGAGTCCATTTCGCTTTATGTATTTTACTTTATTTTTTATCATATATTTTACGTCAAACAAAACATATGATCAAAATGCAAAGCAAATATATAATATATATCCTTAAATTATACATTATTCTTTTGCAGAGAACGATTTTGTTTTTACAGAAAAATAACATAATGTTTATATAAAATTTGTCATCTAAATGATTTTTGTAAGAGATCTATCGTGTCGTGTGCCATGTGGTCGAAGAAAAATTGAATGAATATGTTAAGTTTGTCGTAGTAGATGGCGTAACGACGATGGAGTGAACTATTTATGGGGAACATGGAATTATAACAATGGTTATTACTTACTTATTGCATAGTATTGCTGATGCGTCCCTGTTAGATCAACTTCGGAGGAAGGCTGATGAAGACGAATCTGCAGCAAGGGAATTCGCGACGATGGGGATGGGTTGATAAGGAGTTGCGATCGTGAGGAGTAGATTGATGGTGAGAGTGGTTTTGTGGATAATTTTGAATGATTCGGTGATAGAGAACAAATAGAAGAGTTTCTGATTCACAACGTGTAATGAAACTCGAATTCAGAGAACGTATTCTTAGAATCAGATTGAGAGAAGAAAACAGGAATTGCTATTGCTTCGATGATCTTCGCTGAAGAAAACAAAGGAGGCGTGATTGGGTTTTATAAATCAACCCAATCTCGACAAAGCCCTAAACTACAGAGCGTCTGAAATAAAACTACAAGGTGTTTAAAACTTGAATAAAACAGCGAGGCGTCCCAGCCCTAAGGCTCCTACTCGGTGCACCTCTAAAATAACTAAGTACATAGTCAATATGACTTGTACATTATTACCCATTGGTCGTGATTTCCTAACTAACTCGACGTAGTGATTCATCTGCCTCGTTAAAAACCATGTTGAGAAAACCCAGTGGGACAAAACTCAACATGGAAATGAGTACATGCTCCTCACCTAAGTTACTTAGTCTTCAGGACCGGGTGTAGTCTTCAAAGTGGAGATGTTGAAGACTTGGATCGATGGCAGATTGAGTGATGAGTGAGTGAGAGTGAATGAGTGAAGTAGGAGTGAGTGAGCTTCACTTGCTATCTCCTTAGCTCTGGATCGAGTGATCACTCCAACTGGCTCCAGCTCCTTGTCTGCTTCTGCCTTGCTTTCCATGATCATATCATCCCCTCCCTCTTGAAAAGGATTTGTCCTCAAATCGAAATCTGCAAGATAAGGAAGCAAGTCAGAAACATTGAACGATGGAGATACGTTATACTTACCTTGGAGATCGATCTGATAGGCATTGTTGTTGATCTTCTTGACGACTTCAAAGGGTCCATCAACCCGCGGCATCAGTTTGCTCTTTCTCTCTTCTGGAAATCTGTCCTTGCGTAGATGAATCCACACTAAGTCGCCTTCTTCAAAGACCATCTCCTTCCTGCCCTTGTTTGCTTGTTTCTCATACTGCTTAGTCTTCTTCTCTATGTTCTCCTTGGATTTTGCGTGTATCTCCCTGACCTGTGCAGCCTTTGCTGTACCGTCTAAACTACATTGAACACTTAAAGGCAAAGAGATCAAGTCTAGAGGTGATTGAGGATTAAAACCATAAACGATTTCAAAAGGAGAGAATAGAGTTGCCGAGTGCTTAGCGTGATTATAGGCAAACTCTACGTGTGGTAAGCAGGCTTCCCAGGACTTGATATTATCTTTCACCAACGCCCTGAGGAGTGTGGATAACGTCCTATTCACCACCTCCGTCTGGCCATCAGTCTGAGGATGACAAGTAGTCGAAAAGGCCAGCTTAGTCCCTAGCTTTGCCCATAACGTTCTCCAGAAGTGTCCTAGAAACTTGGTGTCTCGGTCTGACACTATCTCTTGAGGTATGCCGTGCAGACGTACTATCTCCCTGAAAAACAAATTAGCTACACTAACAGCATCATCTGTCTTGTGACTAGCAATGAAGTGAGCCATCTTGCTAAACCTGTCAACAACTACAAAAATCGAATCTCTACCATTTCTGGTTCGAGGTAAGCCCAATACAAAATCCATAGATATATGAGTCCAAGGTTGAGAAGGAATAGGTAGAGGGGTATACAAACCGTGAGGCTGTACTTTACTCTTTGCCATCTTGCAAACAGCACACCTAGAACAAACCTTCTCGACGTCCGACTTCATGTTAGGCCAGTAGAAACGATCCTGCAGTGCAAGTAGAGTCTTTGATATACCGAAATGTCCAGCTAGTCCACCACTATGAGCTTCTCGAACTAGCAGCTCTCTGATTGACCCTCGTGGTATGCACAGCCTGTTGTTGTAGAACAAGTATCCATCCTGTCTAAAGTATTTCTCAAAAGCAAACTTATGACATTTGCCATAGTTCTCGGCAAAATCAAGGTCAGTTTCGTACAGAGCTATTACATGTTCAAATCCATCAATTTTCGAAGACAAGGTAGAGATTAGAGTGTACCTTCTGGATAATGCATCTGCGACTACATTATCCTTACCTTTCTTGTACTTAACAATGTATGGGAATGTCTCAATGAACTCCATCCACCTGGCATGTCTCTTGTTGAGCTTCTGCTGTCCTTTGAGGTACTTCAGAGACTCATGGTCTGTGTGAATGACGAATTCTTTGGGCCACAGGTAGTGCTGCCACGTTTGAAGAGCTCGAACCAATGCATAGAGCTCCTTGTCGTATGTAGGATAGTTGAGGGTTGATCCTCCCAGCTTCTCACTGAAGTAAGCCACCGGTTTCCTATCCTGCATCAACACAGCGCCTATACCGATTCCAGATGCATCACATTCTACTTCAAACGTTTTCAAAAAGTCTGGAAGTACTAAGAGAGGTGAATTGATAAGCTTCTCTTTAAGGGCTATAAAAGCCTGCTCTTGTGCGTCTCCCCACTTGAATCCCACTTCTTTCTTGATAACTTCTGTCAATGGTGCAGCTATTGAACTGAAGTTGCGAACGAAACGTCTGTAGAAGCCTGCTAAGCCATGAAAACTTCGGACCTCTCCCACATTCTTAGGAATCGGCCATTCCTTGATAGCTTTGATCTTTTCTTCATCTACTTTAACTCCTTCTGCACTTACTACAAAGCCTAAAAAGACAACTTCATTAGTACAAAAAGAACACTTAGAAAAGTTAGCAAAGAGAGATTGAGAGCGAAGAACATCTAGAACCGATCTGATGTGGTTTAGATGTTCCTCCAAACCTTTGCTGTAGATGAGTATATCGTCGAAATACACTACTACGAACACGCCAATGAAGGGTCTCAAGGCGTGATTCATCAGCCTCATGAAGGTGCTAGGAGCGTTGGTGAGACCAAACGGCATAACCAACCATTCGTATACCCCCTGCTTGGTCTTGAATGCTGTCTTCCACTCATCTCCTTCCTTCATTCTGATCTGATGATACCCGCTCTTCAAGTCGATTTTGGAGAAGATTGTAGACCCACACAGCTCATCCAGCATGTCATCTAGTCGTGGAATTGGATGTCTATACTTCACTGTTATGTTGTTGATAGCTCGGCAGTCCACACACATCCTCCAAGTCCCATCTTTCTTAGGAACTAGCAGAACAGGTACTGCACAAGGACTCAAACTCTCTCGTATATGTCCTTTACTCATCAACTCTTCCACTTGTTTCTGCAGCTCCTTGGTCTCTACTGGGTTAGTTCGATATGCTGGTCTGTTAGGCAAGGCAGAACCTGGTACAAAATCGATCTGGTGCTCTATTCCTCGAATTGGAGGCAAGCCTGGTGGTATCTCTTCTGGAAAAACATCCCTGTATTCCTGCAAAATCTCTGTCATAGCACTAGGAAGCTCCTGTGATTGGTTAGTACTAACAAGGATGTCCTTGTACACAAACATAAAAGTAGTAAATTCAGGATCAAAAAGTTTAGAGAATTCACTGTGGTTGATGTAGAGGCTGTTTGACACATTCTCCTTATCCTGGCGACTCATATGCAGCTGGTCCTTGTAGATTTCACTCGGTGTTAAAGGTAGAAGAGTGACCTTACGTCCCTTAAACTCAAAAGACTGCTTGTTGGTGTAACCATCATGCATAACTCTTCTGTCGAATTGCCAAGGTCTACCCAGGAGAACGTGACTAGACTTCATTGGGATTACATCACACAGCAACTCATCTTCATACTTCCCAATTGCTAGCTTGACAATTACTTGCTGTGAGACCGTTAAAGCTCCTTTGTTGTTCAGCCATTGTAACTGATATGGCCTGGGATGGGGCGTGGTCTTCAGATTAAGCTTCTGTACCATCTCTTCACTAGCAGCATTGGTGCAACTTCCTCCATCCACAATCAAGGTACAGACCTTGTCTTGAACTACACATCTAGTATGAAAAAGGTTCTCACGCTGCTCTCTGTCATCTGGGTGAACCTGAACACTTAGTGTTCTGCGTGCTACAAGCATTTCCCCAACTGCTGCTGGTTCTTCTTCTCCTTTTTCTACTGATTCAGTGTCTGTCTCGCCTTCTGAACTATCTTGAGGGACAATCTGTCCTCCTTCTTGCAGCAGGAACATCTTCTTGTTAGGACAGTCTCTAGAGTAATGCCCCATGCCTTGGCACTTAAAACACCTTATATGGCTTGTTGATGTGCCATTTCTGGGTTTAAAATCGGCCCTGGCCTCTTCTTTAACAGCAGGTGTTGCTGGCTTAGTGTCTCTGGTGTATGCAGGTTTGCTGATTTCTCTAGGCTTTGGGATGTTAGGAGTGAATGTTGTTCTCCCAATCCTTCTCTTAATCTGCGATTCAATCAATTCTGCCTTATGCACCAGTTCTTGTAAATCTCCATAACTCTGCAGTTCCACCTTGTCTTGAATCTCTCTGTTTAATCCTCCAAGGAATCGTGACAGTACCATGTCGTCACTCTCATTCAGGTCAGCCCTGATCATCAACGTTTCCAGCTCCTGGAAGTAGTCTCTAACTGATTTTGGGCCCTGATTGAGTCGTCTAAGCTTGTGTAGGAGCTCTCTTTGATAGTATGCAGGCACGAATCTCTTTCTCATCTGCATGACTAGTTGAGTCCAGGTAGTAACCGGAGGCTCTCTGTGTCGTTGTCTAGTAATTCCCAGCTGTTCCCACCACAAGAGAGCGTAACCACTGAATTCAGAGACAGCTATCTTCACCTTGTTAAGCTCATAGGTGCCTTGAACCGAAAAATTCGATTCCATCTTCCTTTCCCAATCAAGATAAATTTCTGGGTCGTTGGTGCCATAGAAGGAAGGGTATTGAACCTTGATATGGTTTAGCTGCTGTCTTAGAGGATCATAGTCTCTGCCATTACCTATATTCTCATCTCTTCTTCTCACGGTTTCTAGGCTATGATCAGAAGCTTCTTCCTCTTCAGAGTATTCTGGATCAGTTCCCCTAAAGACTCTGTGCCCAGCTATGTACTCTCCCGTACGATATCTTGGTGCTGGATGTGCTTCAGCTCTGTCATCACCTCGTTTTCTAGACCGAGTATCCATGTCCCCAAGTTGACTTCGGTGAGTCTTGGCTTTAGGTCTGGTATCACGTTTAGGTCCTTGAGAAGAGGCCCCAATGTGTCCTTTGCCCCTAGTGATGCGTATAGCCTCTGAGGGAGTTGGTGTAACTGACGACTCATCTCCACTTGCACTCTGTTCCTTGAGTATACCACTAATCTGAGCTTCAAACTTCGCATTAAGCTGTTCAATCTGTTGAGTGAGTTGTGTTGTCACAGCCTGGTTTGATTCTCTGATTTGTTCTGCCATAGCTTTGTTCAGGGCTGCCATGGTCTCAGCTGAAAGCTCCATGGTACCTGAGACACAAACAACAACTCGCAGTAACTGGCCTTAAATGAAAACGCAAACAGACTTGATGCAGGTACTAAATGATGCAGGTTCGATTTAAAAAATAATATCTTTATTTATGCACTTTGACCTAAACATCTTATAACAGAAGGAATATGTATTTGAGTATTATCACAATCTAACAATTTATAATATGAAAATTAAGCAAGTAATAATGGATAATTCAAAATTAAATAAGTAGGAAAGAAGAAGAAGTAAGTGGGCCAGTGGTTGCCACAACTCTGTTGCCATCTTACCGGTGTCGAGTTCGACTCCACATGCTCTCTTTATGTGGGGATATTTGGCTATTGGACCGGTATATTGTGATCCAAAATGATGACAAAATAAAAAAAATAAAAAATAAGTAGGAAAAAGAAATAAAAAAACCCATTAATTCCCTTTTAATCTCAAATAATTACATACATGCCATTAACTTAAAAACTATGTTATATGTGTTATCACCGATGACACTGTTCACCAACCGCACTGACACTATTCATCCAAAGCTGACGACACTATTCATTATCGTAGAACATAATATTCGATACTTGTTTTGTTAACACGCTAACAAAAATATCCGGTACTTGTTAACGTGATAACAATAATATGTAATATTTGTAACGTGCTAACAATAATATATGATATTTGTTATTATTGTTAGCACGCTAACAAGGGCGAATCAAGAACTATTTTTCACTGGGAGAATAAATAATAATTTAATAAATATTAAATAAAATATTAAAAATATAACGTCATATTAAAATTAAATAACACCGATAGAGAAAACGAATAGGTTTAGCTGAATGAACGATACTGAGAAGTGAAAAGATGATTGTACGCTTAGAGTCCATTTCGCTTTATGTATTTTACTTTATTTTTTATCATATATTTTACGTCAAACAAAACATATGATCAAAATGCAAAGCAAATATATAATATATATCCTTAAATTATACATTATTCTTTTGCAGAGAACGATTTTGTTTTTACAGAAAAATAACATAATGTTTATATAAAATTTGTCATCTAAATGATTTTTGTAAGAGATCTATCGTGTCGTGTGCCATGTGGTCGAAGAAAAATTGAATGAATATGTTAAGTTTGTCGTAGTAGATGGCGTAACGACGATGGAGTGAACTATTTATGGGGAACATGGAATTATAACAATGGTTATTACTTACTTATTGCATAGTATTGCTCCAAAACAATAGTAGATTTGAATTGAACAAAATTGATAGTTTTTTTTATTTTTTCAAATCGTTATCGAGCATGAAACTTTTCCTTCAAAACTTTTGCATAGTAAAGTACGCTATTATTAGTTTTAAAAGAGAATGAAAAAAATATTCTAAAAGTTTGATTTATATATGGTTAATTATGTCGTATTCCTTAAAATATAAGATTCATATAGAATCTGATGTAGCTCATGCAACAAATTAAAACTCTCTAGTTCTACCGTAACTAGGAAGAAGAAGATAAAAAAACAAAACTTTTTACTGAATCAATATAAGTCATGTCTTACAGTTACAAACTAGGAGATCGACCTTGATTTATAGAGACGATATAAAACCCTAGCATAATAGAAATCAACATTTAATTCGATTATGAAAAACTCTAAACCAAGAAGTATCTAAGATAAGAAAAATAAACCAAAAACCAAAGCACTTTAGGAAATACGACCCATGCATTAGAATCATCTCTTGTCTAAAGATATTTGAATTAAAAAATATTTAGATTTCCGAGGACGATGATATAAAATCAAAGTTTGGTAACAAGTAACTTACTTACCTTCTGCCCACGAAACATGTAAGATATTTGGTTATGATCAAACAAAACTTGATCCACCTAAAAATAAAAAAAAATCTAAGCAAATTCACATAACCTTGGACTTAAGTGGGCAACTCTAACCAATACAATAAATGGGCTGGGTCTCTTGGACGAACCCCACCCTCAACTTTATCATTCAAATTTCAATTATACTGATACATTTATTACCTGACCCCCACAAAAAAAAGAAGAAGGTAAATGAACAGAAATGGTCCACGAGAAGTTTTGATTGATTGCAATAGAATCTACTTATTAAATGAGTCAACTTTGGCAGGTGATTGAAGAAAAATTCTACCAAGTAAACTAGTAAATACATATTCATGAATCATGATAACTAATTAAATTAATGAAAGCTATTTGGTCCAAAACATAACATTTGTCTACGTACGTACGTCTTCAAGAACATAGGTTTTAAGAAAAAGGAAAGAGTGCATACTTACTTAGTACTGCGTTGGAGTGTTAGTTGCTGGATAAACCGGCCCTATTCGGCCCGACCATTAAGGAATGGATTAATGTCCTCAATGGTTCGTGTCTCAAGAACGATTCGGCCAAGATGAATGGAGGCAGGAGTACTCAAGCAAAAAAACAGAAGCTAACCTCCTATATTTTGTTTGATTTGTTATTGTGGGTGTGGTGATGAGCACACCCCATTTTTTAGCCCATTCCAAAGCAAAAGACCCAACACCAAAAGCCCAGCATTCGCTATGCATATACGGTACTGTTTACGACATGCCGGTTACTGTTCCCGACCTGCTCCGCACTGTTCCCGACGTGCCGGGTACTGTTCACGACATGCCGGTTACTGTTCCCGACCTGCTCAGAACTGTTCACGACGTGTCGGGTACTGTTCACGACATGCCGGTTACTGTTCCCGACCTGCTCCGCACTGTTCACGACGTGCCGGGTACTGTTCACGACATGCCGGTTACTTTTCCCGACCTGCTCGGCACTGTTCACGATGTGCTGTTCACTGTTCACGACGTGACGGGTACTGTTCACGACGTGCCGGGTACTGTTCACGAACCATCACGTCTTCCCCAAAAACCGGAGAGCTGTCTGCTCAACTCCCACTATAAATACCCCATTTGGTATTCATTAGAGACACACAAGAAAAACTCTCATTCTCTCTCTGTCTAAATAACTTTCCCTCTCTAAAAAAAAGAAGCTCTCTCCAAGCTCTCCCAGCTCGGCGCAGCTCTCCCAGCTCCCAGCTCTCCCAGCTCGGCAGCTCTCCCAGCTCCCAGCTCTCCCAGCTCCCAGCTCTCCGAGCTCGGCAGCTCTCCCAGCTCGGCAGCTCTCCCAGTTCGGCAGCTCTCCCAGCTCGGCAGCTCTCCCAGCTCGGCAGCTCTCCCAGCTCTCCCCAGCTCTCTGCAGCTCTCCCAGCTCTCTGCAGCTCTCCCAGCTCTCTGCAGCTCTCCCAGCTCGGCAGCTCTCCCAGCTCTCCCAGCTCTCTGCAGATCTCCCAGTTCTCTGCAGCTCTCCGCAGCTCTCCGCAGCCCTGACGAGCTCCCAGCTCTCCAGTTCTCTCCTACCCGCCTCAGCAACGAACTACGAATGGCTTGATCCCCAATCCGGGGTACGTAGGCAGCCCTCCAGGCACAGCTATAAATCACCTCCCCCTCCTCATTTGCCGACCGGAACGCAACCGGCTCTATCTTAACAGAAAATCCCCGAACCTCCCCGATACAAATTGATTTGTAGGAGACGTGCTCATACACGTTTCAACAATTGGCGCTAGAGGGAGGGGCTTTGAGGATTTTTCTACACGCAAAGAGTAGCTCGGCAAATGTCGGGAACATCGCCCTCATCTCCGAACAGCTGCATACAGATAAGTGTCAAGCTTATTTCATTTTTTACTCTTTTCTTTCTCCCCAAAAGCCGAGCTCTCGCCTCGCACCTCGGGTCAAACCCGAAAGCCGAGCTCCGGCTCGCAAAGGGTAAGCCGAGCTCTCGCCTCGCACCTCGGGTCAAACCCAAAAGCCGAGCTCCGGTTCGCAAAATATAAGCCGAGCTCTCGCCTCGCACCTCGTGTCGAACCCAAAACCGAGCTCCGGCTTGCAAAGGATAAGCCGAGCTCTCGCCTCGCACCTCGGGTCAAACCCAAAAGCCGAGCTCCGGCTCGCAAAGGATAAGTCGAGCTCTCGCCTCGCACCTCGGGTCAAACCCGAAAGCCGAGCTCCGGCTCGCAAAGGATAAGCCGAGCTCTCGCCTCGCACCTCGGGTCAAACCCAAAAGTCGAGCTCCGGCTCGCAAAGGATAAGCCGAGCTCTCGCCTCGCACCTCGTGTCGAACCCAAAAGCTGAGCTCCGGCTCGCAAAGGATAAGCCGAGCTCTCGCCTCGCACCTCGGGTCAAACCCAAAAGCCGAACTCCGGCTCGCAAAGGATAAGCCGAGCTCTCGCCTCGCACCTCGGGTCGAACCCAAAAGCCGAGCTCATCTCGCAGTAATCACGATCAACAAGTGCCAAGCCTAGTCTCGTTCATAAGATTTTAAACTCTTATCAACTTCACCCTTATTTGCAGGTTAACATATACCCAGCCAAGACTTCGCCGACTTCGACACTCACTCGCCGAACTTGGGGGAGGGCTATTGTGGGTGCGGTGATGAACACACCCCATTTTTTAGCCCATTCCAAAGCAAAAGGCTCAACACCAAAAGCCCAGCATCCGCTATGCAGATACGGTACTGTTCACGACATGCCGGTTACTTTTCCCGAACTGCTCCGCACTGTTCACGACGTGCCGTTCACTGTTCACGACGTGACGGGTACTGTTCACGACGTGCCGGGTACTGTTCACGAACTATCACGTCCTCCCCAAAAACCGGAGAGCTGTCTGCTCAACTCCCACTATAAATACCCCATTTTGTATTCATTAGAGACACACAAGAAAAACTCTCATTCTCTCTCTGTCTAAATAACTTTCCCTCTCTAAAAAAAAGGAGCTCTCTCCAAGCTCTCCCAGCTCGGCGCAGCTCTCCCAGCTCCCAGCTTGGCAGCTCTCCCAGCTTGGCAGCTCTCCCAGCTCTCTGCAGCTCTCCCAGCTTGGTGGCTCTCCCAGCTCGACAGCTCTCCCAGCTCGACAGCTCTCCCAGCTCGGCAGCTCTCTCAGCTCCCAGCTCTCCCAGCTCCCAGCTCTCCCAGCTCGGCAGCTCTCCCAGCTCGGCATCTCTCCCAGTTCGGCAGCTCTCCCAGCTCGGCAGCTCTCCCAGCTCGGCAGCTCTCCCAGCTCTCCCCAGCTCTCCCAGCTCGGCAGCTCTCCCAGCTCGGCAGCTCTCCCAGCTCTCCCCAGCTCTCTGCAGCTCTCCCAGCTCTCTGCAGCTCTCCCAGCTCTCTGCAGCTCTCCCAGCTCTCCCAGCTCTCTGCAGCTCTCCCAGCTCTCTTCAGCTCTCCCAGCTCTCCCAGCTCTCTGCAGCTCTCCCAGCTCGGCAGCTCTCCCAGCTCTCTGCAGATCTCCCAGCTCTCTGCAGCTCTCCGCAGCCCTGACGAGCTCCCAGCTCTCCAGTTCTCTCCTACCTGCCTCAGCAACGAACTACGAATGGCTTGATCCCCAATCCGGGGTACGTAGGCAGCCCTCCAGGCACAGCTATAAATCACCTCCCCCTCCTCATTTGCCGACCGTAACGCAACCGACTCTATCTTAACAGAAAATCCCCGAACCTCCCCGATACAAATTGATTTATAGGAGACGTGCTCATACACGTTTCAACAGTTATTTCGGTTGACTCGGTTCCGCACTAACTATACTTGATATATAGTTGTTCTTCTAGTTCTGTTTCTTCTGTTGATAACGTTTCGCTATGACAATTGGAACATATATATTTGTTAGGATTAGCAGCATTGCTTCATAATATAAATTCCATCGAAATTAACCGAAAAAATTATGGTTTGGTATATTTATCGGATAATTCGGTTGAAATCATGTAGTTTTGGTTCAATTTGATTAATTCAGTTTGGTTCGGTTATTTATTCGGAATTTTAAATACTCCCTCTGTTTCACAAATAATATCATTTTGACACATTTCACATATATTAAGAAAACTAATAAAAATTATATTTTATTCTTTATTAATACACTAAACAAAATTTCTCTTCCTAATTAATACATTAAAACACTATGATTAAAGCTGGAGTTTTAATAAAAATTTTACATTGAAAATACAAAGTGATATTGTTTGTGAAACAAAACAAAGTGTTAAAATAGCACTGTTTGTGAAATAGAGAGAGTATATTTTTGTAAATTTTGGTATAAGTGAGTTTGAGAAAAAAATTTAAGAAAAAAATCAGAAAAAATCGATTAGTTAAAAGCCAAATCGATCGGTTCGGAACCGAACCGCTAACCAATTCTAATTTTGAAAATTGTTGATCGATTCAGACCTCCAAAGTCCAAACCGAATGAAAACCATAAATTTTGGTTCGCTCGGTTCAGCTATAAATCTCAGTCCTATGTCTGGCTTTAAACCCGTAACATATTTCTACTACGCACATAAACTTAAACTTAAGTCCCTTAACGACTATGTTTTTTCGCAACTAGACGTTTTGTTTTTTGTTTTTTTGTTTTGTTTTTGTCAACGATCCATTTAATTAAATCAAGTTATGTCGGGTTGGTAAAATACCTTCCCGACAGACGACAGTGTCTGACTTACATGGTAAACTGGACCACAGAGGCCGGTCCAGTAGCCAAACCCTTACATAAGAAAGAAACTTACCGAAGTAAAAACCAATCTTGAGAGGCCCATCACGAGAGAGAAGCCCAAAGCGAGGGAGGGTGGAGTCGAAACTCCACGCTGATGAGATGGTTGCAAAGGGCAGGAGGCCGCAATGCACAATTCCGAAGAAACCGAAGATAACCTGTAACATCCCTAATTCAATTTTGAGGTTGAAATTGAATAATTAGAAGTTTGGGGTTAATTTCGCGTAAAATCAATTGTTCTGGGTGGGTTTAATTGATAATTTTGAAAGTTTGGGGTCAACTTTCGGAAGAGGAGTAAGTGCGAGGACCGGTTGGTGTAATAAGGGAAACTTGAAAACACATAGGTTTATATAACCGTAAGCATCTCCCTCTCCAACTTTGTGCGTTTAACCTAGCCGTCTCCCTCTCCGACCTTGGTGCGTTTAACCTAGCCGTCAAGTCGTCGTCGCCACGGTAAGAACCTTCTCTCCCTCCTTAGTTTTTCTTGCGGGCGGGGTGGACCGGAGCTGTGCGGTGGTGAGCGACGGTGCGTGGGTTTGGGTCGGATTGTGGATCGGAGTTTTGAGCCGTGTGAGCTTCGGTGGTGGGCGACGGTGCGTGGTTGGAGCCGGGATTGGGCCGTGGTTGAGTTTCCGCGGTGAGCTCCGGTGATGAGCACTCGCCGGCGTGTGAGTTTGGGGTCGGGATCGTGGATCGGGGCTGGGCCGTGGAGAGCTCCCGCGGTGAGCTCCGGTGGTGAGCTCCGGTCGGGTTGGTGGATCGGGGTTGGGCTGTGGCGAGCTCCGGTGGTGAGCTCCGGTGGTGCGTCGTTGCACCGGCGATGGGAAGTCGACGAAGTCGACTACCGGTTTAGACCGGTTTATCAACGTATCGAACGTGTTGTTTTAGTTTGATTGTTTTTTTTAATTATTTTATTATTTTTATTTCTAGGTGGTTTAATAGAAGGTTATTCATCCCGGGGAGTTCTAGAAAATTGCTGAATTTTCTCGTGAAACTTTCTGTGCGGGAATAAGGTGAGTGCAGGACCATAGGCGTAATTAAATAATTTTGATAATTGGTGTGATTTCGTGATTATAGGCCGTTTACGATCTCGGAGGGTCTAGATCGAGTGTTTCATGAAATGTTTGATTTATTCGGTATTATCGTGATAGTCTATATTAATTATCTTAATTATTTGTTAGCCTGTAGATGGGAGGATTGTCTCACTAAGTATTTATCGAAATACTTATGCATCTCTTATATTTTAATTGATGCAGGAAAAGAGAAAGTGTGACCGTGGGATCAGGGCGAGGAAGAGGGGGTGATCTAGACTTGTCGTTTATTTGATTATTTTATTTAATAATTTATGATCTTGATTAGTCGGATTTATAATCTTGAACCGGAAATTATTTGGTGAGGTTTAGTTATTATTATTTATGGGAATTTTAATAATTAATTGCAAAAAAAAAAAAAAAAAAAAAAAAAAAAAAAATGGGTGCGGTTGTTTCAATTTGGTATCAGAGCATTTACGGTTCTAGGACGGTTTTAAAAAAATTTTCCGCTATTAGAACTGTCTATGTGAGTTAGTCAATTGTTGAGCTTGAAGTTCTAGATCATCCTCTTCGAGCCTTCAATGAGATTCCACGGTAAGACTCGTGTTTGTTTTACTATTGCTGTTGTCAAATAGTAACAAGTGGTTATTGCAGATGGTTGATTCTGATAGCGTTGGGCAAGGTCTCAGAGGTCGGGGTGGTCGTGGCGGCCGTGGTCGGGGCGGCAGAACAGGCCGTGGCGGCAGAGGTGGTAGAGGTGGTAGAGGTGGCAGAGCAGCTGCGAATGTGACGCAGAGTGTCACGGTGGAGCAGGGGGCGTATGATCACGCCGAGGGGGAAGGTCAGTCGGAGCCAGCGGCCGTGTATGGTGCGATGCCGGCGCCGGGTGGTGCTCAGGCGGGTGCGGGCCCGAACCCGATGGCGGCTGTTTTGGGCATGTTGGCCCAGCTCTTGGAGAGGTTACCTGGTGTGGTACCGGCTCCAGCTCCAGTGGCGCCACAGGGGGTTGCCGCGATGCCGGGTGTTGTTGCTCCGGGAGTTCCGGGAGTGGTTGCTGAGGCCGAGCCAGTGGTTCCGTCGTACCTGAGGGTGATGGAGCATATGCAGAGGTTGGGCACCAAGTTTTTCAGTGGTGGTGCTCGACCGATTGAGTCTGATGAGTGGAGGTCCAGGTTGGAGAGGAACTTCCAGTCGATCAGATGCCCTGAGGAGTATAGGGTTGACTTGGCGGTGCATTATCTGGAGGGAGATGCACATGAGTGGTGGCAGGGTGTTGCTGCGAGGAGGGCGGGAGTAGTGTTGCCTTGGGACGAGTTCCGGAGGGAGTTCGATCTCAAGTATTTTCCGCGGGAGGCTCGCGACAGGTTACAGGCGGAGTTTCTGTACTTGTCACAGGGGATTCGTTCGGTCCGAGAGTTCGAGGCCGAGTTTAACCGGCTGAAGCGGTTTGCTGGCCGGGGTGCGGATACCGAGTATGAGTTGATTGGTGCTTTCATGCGAGGTATGCGTATCGATCTCAGGAATCGGTGCATAGTCCGCAAGTTCGAGTCGGTATCCGAACTGGTGGAGTGTGCAGCGCAGCTTGAGGAGGGGATGAGGCAGGAGGCTAGTTTAAAGGCTGCAGTACCAGAGGTTCCGCGACGGCCTCAAAGTCAGAGTGTTGCTCCGAGCAGGGGCGGTAGGTCTGGTCAGCAGCAGGGACAGAAAAGGAAGTGGGAGGATACTTCCAGGGAAGCGGGTTCTGGGCCACGTTGTTTCGGGTGCGGAGCCCATGGACATCGCGTGGCGGATTGTTCTCGAGGGGGCCCGGTGTGCTTCCATTGCAAGGAACCCGGTCATCTCAGGAAGGATTGTCCGAAGTTGGCTCAGCCATTTGTGAGGATCGAGGCACCGCCTCCGAAACGGGCCGCAGTGGCACCGAGGGTGTTCACCATAGGCGCGGAGTCAGGCGAGGCGAGCGGCAGCAGACCGATTACTGGTTAGTTACCTTAACTATGATCTTGTTTGATTGTAATTTCAGTTACTCGCTCTGTAATTGGTGTTTGCTATTTGCCGTGAATCCTTTTCGTGCTTAGGGACCCTTAATGTGGCTGGGGTAGAGTCACATGTGTTGTTTGACTCCGGAGCGTCCCACAGTTTTGCCACACCGGATTGGGTGTCGGGGAGCGGTATCCAAGAGTTGTGTGGGGACCACTCGGGTGTGGTGAGAGTTGCTGGGGGTCGCTTGTTGAGGACTCAGGGCTGTGTGGAGAATGTCGACATTCTTATCGCCGGAGAGCTGATGCCAGCGGATTTGATAGTGTGCCCAGTGGAACTCTATGACATCATTTTGGGTATGGACTGGCTGGGAAAGTTCAAGGCTCATTTGGATTGTCACCGGGGTCGTGTGATTTTCGAGCATGCTAACAGAAGACTGGTTTATCAGGGAGTGAGACCGGTGCCGGGAGGCATCGTCGTTTCCGCGGTTCAAGCGGAGCGTTTGATCGAACAGGGTTGTGAGGCCTACTTGGCTACCATTTCGATACCTGGTGAGGTTGGGGAGTCAGCGGTGCGGGATATTGAGGTGGTCTGGGAGTTCGAGGATGTGTTCCAGCAGTTGAGCGGGTTACCACCATCCAGGTCGGATCCTTTTACCATTGAGTTAGAGCCGGGGGCGACCCCGTTGTCTAAGGCTCCTTACAGGATGGCTCCAGCGGAGATGGCTGAGCTTAAGAAGCAGCTCGAGGAGTTGTTGGAAAAGGGTTTCATTAGACCGAGCAGTTCTCCGTGGGGTGCACCGGTACTGTTCGTCAAGAAGAAGGATGGGAGCTTCCGGTTGTGCATTGATTATCGGGGGCTGAACCGGGTTACGGTGAAGAACAAGTACCCATTACCGAGGATCGATGAGTTGTTAGATCAGTTGCAGGGTGCTTCGTGGTTCTCTAAGATTGATTTGGCATCGGGTTATCATCAGATCCCGATAGCGGAGTCGGACATCAGGAAGACGGCTTTCAGGACGAGATACGGGCACTACGAGTTTGTGGTGATGCCGTTTGGGTTGACGAATGCACCGGCTGCGTTTATGAGGTTGATGAACGGCGTGTTCCAGGAGTATCTGGATGAGTTCGTCATCATTTTCATCGACGACATTCTAGTGTATTCGAAGAGTCCTGAGGAGCACATGGTTCACCTGAGGAAAGTTCTGGAGAAGCTACGGGAGCAGAAGTTGTTCGCTAAGCTGAGCAAGTGTAGTTTCTGGCAGCGGGAGATCGGATTTCTGGGGCACGTCGTATCTGCTCGTGGTGTTTCAGTGGATCCGGAGAAGATTCGCTCGATTGAGGAGTGGCCGAGACCGAAGAATGCCTCGGAGATTCGCAGTTTTCTGGGTCTGGCGGGTTATTACAGGAGGTTCGTCAAGGGGTTTGCTAGTATGGCGCAGGCCATGACCAAGTTGACCGGGAAGGACGTTCCTTTCGTGTGGTCGGACCAGTGTGAGGAGAGCTTTGTGAAGCTCAAGGAGATGCTGGTGAGCACTCCGGTGTTAGCCTTGCCGAAGCAGGATGAGCCATACGTCGTGTTCACAGACGCGTCCAGGCTGGGGCTCGGTTGTGTACTGATGCAGCAGGGTAAGGTAATCGCATATGCTTCCAGGCAGCTGAGGAAACATGAATGCAATTATCCTACTCACGATCTTGAGATGGCTGCAGTGGTGTTTGCATTGAAGATCTGGAGGTCTTATCTGTATGGCGGTAAGGTTCAGGTGTTCACAGACCACAAAAGTCTGAAGTACATCTTTACCCAGCCGGAGCTGAATCTGCGACAGAGGCGATGGATGGAGCTTGTTGCGGATTATGACCTGGAGATAGCTTACCATCCCGGTAAAGCGAATCTTGTAGCCGATGCTTTGAGCAGGAAGCGGGTTATTTTAGACACTGAGCGAGATACCGAGGCGTTGGTAGGCATGGTGAGTGCCCTGAGACTGTGTGCTGTGTCTGAGGAACCTGAGCCGTTGGGTTTAGAGGCGGTGGATCAGGCGGACATTCTGACTAGGGTGCGGGTAGCACAGCAGTTGGATGCGGAATTAATGCAGGCTGGCAGGACAGAGCGGTCTGAGTATGAGTTATCCAGCAATGGAACGATCCTTTTGAGGGGCAGGGTGTGTGTACCGAAGGACGAAGTGCTGAGGCAGGAAATCCTGAGGGAAGCACATCAGAGCCGTTTCTCTATTCATCCAGGAGCTACCAAGATGTACCGTGACCTCAAACGGTATTACCAGTGGGTAGGGATGAAGAAGGATGTTGCCAACTGGGTTGCGGGGTGTGATACCTGTCAGTTGGTGAAGGCTGAGCATCAGGTTCCGAGCGGGTTGTTGAGGAGTTTACCCATTCCGGAGTGGAAGTGGGACATGATCACCATGGATTTCGTGGTGGGTCTGCCGGTTTCGCGAACCAATGACGCTATTTGGGTCATCGTCGATAGGTTGACCAAGTCTGCGCACTTCTTGGCCATAAAAAAGACCGACGGTGCGGAAGTGTTGGCCAAGAGGTACGTCAGGGAGATTGTGAAGCTGCATGGGGTACCGGTGAGTATAGTGTCAGATCGAGATCCGAAGTTCTCCTCGCTGTTCTGGGGCGCTTTCCAGAAGGAGATGGGCACTAAGGTACACATGAGTACAGCTTATCATCCCCAGACCGATGGGCAGTCGGAGAGGACTATCCAGACGTTGGAGGATCTGTTGAGGATGTGTGTGTTGGACTGGGGTGGACATTGGGCGGATCATCTGAATCTAGTGGAGTTTGCGTACAATAACAGCTACCAGGCTAGTATCGGCATGGCACCATTTGAGGCGTTGTATGGTAGGCCTTGCAGGACCCCGTTATGTTGGACACAAGTGGGGGAGAGGAGCCTGTTGGGAGCTGACTTTGTGCAGGAGACGACTGAGAAAGTCCGGATTGTGAAGTTGAACATGAAGGAAGCTCAAGATCGTCAGAAAAGCTACGCAGATCGGCGTAGGAAGGAGCTGGAGTTCGCAGTTGGCGATTTGGTCTACCTGAAAATGGCCATGTTGAGGGGTCCGAACAGGTCCATTTCCGAGACGAAGTTGAGTCCGCGATATATGGGTCCCGTCAGGGTGCTGGAGCGGGTCGGACCGGTGGCTTATCGGTTAGAGTTGCCGGAGTCTATGCAGGCATTTCACAAGGTGTTCCACGTGTCGATGCTGAAGAAATGTTTGCACAAGGATGATCAGGTGGTCACGGGGGTGCCATCAGATTTGACACCGAGCATGGTGGTGGAGGCGAGGCCTCTGAGAGTCCTAGATCGTCGGGTGAGAGTGATCAGGAGGAAGAAGGTTCCTGAGATGCAGGTGCTGTGGGACTGCAATGGAGCCGAGGAGGTGACTTGGGAGCCGGAAGCGAAGTTGAAGCGCAAATTTCCCAAGTGGTTCGGCAAACTGGAGGGTTAGCCGGGTTGTTTCCATATCGTTGTAACCATGGTGTTGGGATTTTTGGGAGTTATTGCGTTGTTGTACTCGTCTATTTTTGGTGTTATAATTAATCGATGTACTTTGGAGCTTTTGATTATTCAATAAAAAGGTGTTTTCATTGAATATGTTGAGTGGTGGGTTTACTAGAGGATTAGTAGACAGGTTGGCGGGCTACTAGTGGTAGTGGTCCGATAGCGGGGGTGCGGATACTAGGTGTTTGGTAGCCGCATAAGGCTGATAGTTCCGGATTGGTTTGGCACGGGGTGGTGGCCCCATATAGCGGCATCGGAGTGCACTGGTGAGTCACTGCCGAGTGTACCTGGCCGGTTGGGTTTCGATGTGATTCCTGATTGGTGAGACAGGTCACTAGAGAGATTGCCGTTGTCTGGCTCTCTATGCGTTAGACGGACCGATCCATGGTGTTGGGTCGTGAAGTCGTTGTACTCCCGGGTGTTGGAGTGGTTGGCCAAACCAAGTAGGGAACTATGGCACTATGGTGTTGAGCCGTGATACCGTTGTTGGTAGAGTTGGAAGAGCGGTCGTGCGACGCTGAGTTGGAATAGCGGTTGTGCTATGTTGTGGATGTTAGCTGGATGTTAGATTCGAGGACGAATCTATGTTAGTGGGGGAGAATTGTAACATCCCTAATTCAATTTTGAGGTTGAAATTGAATAATTAGAAGTTTGGGGTTAATTTCGCGTAAAATCAATTGTTCTGGGTGGGTTTAATTGATAATTTTGAAAGTTTGGGGTCAACTTTCGGAAGAGGAGTAAGTGCGAGGACCGGTTGGTGTAATAAGGGAAACTTGAAAACACATAGGTTTATATAACCGTAAGCATCTCCCTCTCCAACTTTGTGCGTTTAACCTAGCCGTCTCCCTCTCCGACCTTGGTGCGTTTAACCTAGCCGTCAAGTCGTCGTCGCCACGGTAAGAACCTTCTCTCCCTCCTTAGTTTTTCTTGCGGGCGGGGTGGACCGGAGCTGTGCGGTGGTGAGCGACGGTGCGTGGGTTTGGGTCGGATTGTGGATCGGAGTTTTGAGCCGTGTGAGCTTCGGTGGTGGGCGACGGTGCGTGGTTGGAGCCGGGATTGGGCCGTGGTTGAGTTTCCGCGGTGAGCTCCGGTGATGAGCACTCGCCGGCGTGTGAGTTTGGGGTCGGGATCGTGGATCGGGGCTGGGCCGTGGAGAGCTCCCGCGGTGAGCTCCGGTGGTGAGCTCCGGTCGGGTTGGTGGATCGGGGTTGGGCTGTGGCGAGCTCCGGTGGTGAGCTCCGGTGGTGCGTCGTTGCACCGGCGATGGGAAGTCGACGAAGTCGACTACCGGTTTAGACCGGTTTATCAACGTATCGAACGTGTTGTTTTAGTTTGATTGTTTTTTTTAATTATTTTATTATTTTTATTTCTAGGTGGTTTAATAGAAGGTTATTCATCCCGGGGAGTTCTAGAAAATTGCTGAATTTTCTCGTGAAACTTTCTGTGCGGGAATAAGGTGAGTGCAGGACCATAGGCGTAATTAAATAATTTTGATAATTGGTGTGATTTCGTGATTATAGGCCGTTTACGATCTCGGAGGGTCTAGATCGAGTGTTTCATGAAATGTTTGATTTATTCGGTATTATCGTGATAGTCTATATTAATTATCTTAATTATTTGTTAGCCTGTAGATGGGAGGATTGTCTCACTAAGTATTTATCGAAATACTTATGCATCTCTTATATTTTAATTGATGCAGGAAAAGAGAAAGTGTGACCGTGGGATCAGGGCGAGGAAGAGGGGGTGATCTAGACTTGTCGTTTATTTGATTATTTTATTTAATAATTTATGATCTTGATTAGTCGGATTTATAATCTTGAACCGGAAATTATTTGGTGAGGTTTAGTTATTATTATTTATGGGAATTTTAATAATTAATTGCAAAAAAAAAAAAAAAAAAAAAAAAAAAAAAAAAATGGGTGCGGTTGTTTCATAACCGATAACACGAAAAACCGTCGATGCAGCTCACCAATGCCAGAGACAAGAATACCGTTTTGTTTTTAACTGGGTTTGTTTTTAACTACCAAAACACTATTTTAATCAAACAATGTTTACATACTGAAATAACATACTTTTTTGTCCCACCTAAGGCATAAGCCCGTCGATGCAGCTCACCAAGGACAGGAGGCCGCAATGCCGTTTTGTTTTTAACTGGGTTTGTTTCTAACTACCAAAAAACTATTTTAATCAAACAATGTTTACATACTGAAATAACATACTTTTTGTCCCATAATATAAGATGTTTAAGAATTGTTTTTTGTTTTATTTTATAAAATGTTTTACAAGTTTCTATACAAATTTTAATGTTATTTGATACTTTTAACTCTGTAATCTTCTTATGATTGGTTAATTATGTTTTTAACTAATAATTAATTAAATTATGTTTTGTTTTAAAAAATAATATCTTTATTTATGCACTTTGACCTAAACATCTTATAACAGAAGGAATATGTATTTGAGTATTATCACAATCTAACAATTTATAATATGAAAATTAAGCAAGTAATAATGGATAATTCAAAATTAAATAAGTAGGAAAGAAGAAGAAGTAAGTGGGCCAGTGGTTGCCACAATTCTGTTGCCATCTTCCCGGTGTCGAGTTCGACTCCACATGCTCTCTTTATGTGGGGATATTTGGCTATTGGACCGGCCTATTGTGATCCAAAATGATGACAAAATAAAAAAAATAAAAAATAAGTAGGAAAAAGAAATAAAAAAACCCATTAATTCCCTTTTAATCTCAAATAATTACATACATGCCATTAACTTAAAAACTATGTTATATGTGTTATCACCGATGACACTGTTCACCAACCGCACTGACACTATTCATCCAAAGCTGACGACACTATTCATTATCGTAGAACATAATATTCGATACTTGTTTTGTTAACACGCTAACAAAAATATCCGGTACTTGTTAACGTGATAACAATAATATGTAATATTTGTAACGTGCTAACAATAATATATGATATTTGTTATTATTGTTAGCACGCTAACAAGGGCGAATCAAGAACTATTTTTCACTGGGAGAATAAATAATAATTTAATAAATATTAAATAAAATATTAAAAATATAACGTCATATTAAAATTAAATAACACCGATAGAGAAAACGAATAGGTTTAGCTGAATGAACGATACTGAGAAGTGAAAAGATGATTGTACGCTTAGAGTCCATTTCGCTTTATGTATTTTACTTTATTTTTTATCATATATTTTACGTCAAACAAAACATATGATCAAAATGCAAAGCAAATATATAATATATATCCTTAAATTATACATTATTCTTTTGCAGAGAACGATTTTGTTTTTACAGAAAAATAACATAATGTTTATATAAAATTTGTCATCTAAATGATTTTTGTAAGAGATCTATCGTGTCGTGTGCCATGTGGTCGAAGAAAAATTGAATGAATATGTTAAGTTTGTCGTAGTAGATGGCGTAACGACGATGGAGTGAACTATTTATGGGGAACATGGAATTATAACAATGGTTATTACTTACTTATTGCATAGTATTGCTCCAAAACAATAGTAGATTTGAATTGAACAAAATTGATAGTTTTTTTTATTTTTTCAAATCGTTATCGAGCATGAAACTTTTCCTTCAAAACTTTTGCATAGTAAAGTACGCTATTATTAGTTTTAAAAGAGAATGAAAAAAATATTCTAAAAGTTTGATTTATATATGGTTAATTATGTCGTATTCCTTAAAATATAAGATTCATATAGAATCTGATGTAGCTCATGCAACAAATTAAAACTCTCTAGTTCTACCGTAACTAGGAAGAAGAAGATAAAAAAACAAAACTTTTTACTGAATCAATATAAGTCATGTCTTACAGTTACAAACTAGGAGATCGACCTTGATTTATAGAGACGATATAAAACCCTAGCATAATAGAAATCAACATTTAATTCGATTATGAAAAACTCTAAACCAAGAAGTATCTAAGATAAGAAAAATAAACCAAAAACCAAAGCACTTTAGGAAATACGACCCATGCATTAGAATCATCTCTTGTCTAAAGATATTTGAATTAAAAAATATTTAGATTTCCGAGGACGATGATATAAAATCAAAGTTTGGTAACAAGTAACTTACTTACCTTCTGCCCACGAAACATGTAAGATATTTGGTTATGATCAAACAAAACTTGATCCACCTAAAAATAAAAAAAAATCTAAGCAAATTCACATAACCTTGGACTTAAGTGGGCAACTCTAACCAATACAATAAATGGGCTGGGTCTCTTGGACGAACCCCACCCTCAACTTTATCATTCAAATTTCAATTATACTGATACATTTATTACCTGACCCCCACAAAAAAAAGAAGAAGGTAAATGAACAGAAATGGTCCACGAGAAGTTTTGATTGATTGCAATAGAATCTACTTATTAAATGAGTCAACTTTGGCAGGTGATTGAAGAAAAATTCTACCAAGTAAACTAGTAAATACATATTCATGAATCATGATAACTAATTAAATTAATGAAAGCTATTTGGTCCAAAACATAACATTTGTCTACGTACGTACGTCTTCAAGAACATAGGTTTTAAGAAAAAGGAAAGAGTGCATACTTACTTAGTACTGCGTTGGAGTGTTAGTTGCTGGATAAACCGGCCCTATTCGGCCCGACCATTAAGGAATGGATTAATGTCCTCAATGGTTCGTGTCTCAAGAACGATTCGGCCAAGATGAATGGAGGCAGGAGTACTCAAGCAAAAAAACAGAAGCTAACCTCCTATATTTTGTTTGATTTGTTATTGTGGGTGTGGTGATGAGCACACCCCATTTTTTAGCCCATTCCAAAGCAAAAGACCCAACACCAAAAGCCCAGCATTCGCTATGCATATACGGTACTGTAGGACCAAAATTTACACTACAGACAGGAAAGATTTAATCACAATAATATGTAAATAAACAGTTTAAGGAACAGACGATTTATAAACGATAAAGCAATACAAGATCTGAGGAGGCGAGATAAATCTCTTTCCTTAACTCTAAGAATCTCCCGTAGTGTGACGGGGTTTTATAGATCCATGAGTCCCAGGATACAACCAAAGTTTAACTGAATCATCAACACCATGATTCATGTCTATCGACCATTATTCTACGATACTCTCGAAATTAAAACTTACTCTAAGCAGTAGGGAATTGAAGAAACGATTGCTAGAACTTTTAGTAAGTGTTTTTTGTGTATCAGAGGATGATTTTTTAGGTGAAAATCGTGTTGTATATATAGGAGAGAGGCTAGGGTTTTTCCATGACAGAAAAAGAATATTTCTAGAATAACCTAGGCGGCTGCGTTTTTTAAGTCGGCCCGCTGGGTATCGATCGATACCAAGGGGTATCGATCGATACCTCAAAAAGTCCACGGGCCCAATCAAGGCCCAAGATGCGAACGTCGCACGTATGGCTTTTCTTCTCTCATGTTGTTCGTTTAAGACACAACCATTCCAACATATATACACGAGAAAACATTTCTCGGTTAATGAATACATTTCATTAGAAAGAGCTTAACTCATTTCTTTTCACACTAACACAATTTTATCAAACCCTCAGGCTTTGACAAAAAAATTAGTTCCAACAATCCCCCACATGAATAGAAATGACTCTAGAACATATGAAAATTGTATAGACTAGACTTTACTAGACATACTTGACTAGACTCATCTAGACGTAGACAGACTTTCGAGAGTATACGAAAATGTAACTGTCACTGAATGGTAGCGTTTTTCAGCTTTGAACCAAACAATTTTAATATCTGTTGCGTTTACTCGGCCAGGAGGTGAACATGATGTCTTGAACCACCCGGATTTTGATGTAAACTGATACAACAGATATCGCACAGCGACATTTTCTCGTAGAACTTTGTTCTCTATTGGGTTCATTTTGGCCTTGAACATTCCTGGTATTCGTGAGTGAATTTGGAGAATATAGCCTTATCCTTCATTCTCCTAGAAACGGCCCCATTTCACACTTCACAAGGTGATCTTTTATTAGCTTGTTTTCAGAAGTGTCCTGTCACACTCCACTATCTACACAGCTATGCAATCATTAAAAGCCAACGCTTATCCTCACTATCCACAGGTAGCACTGTTTTATCATCCTAGGAACTGGGCAGAGACATAGTCTCACAGTGCTCAAATTCGAATCAGTTTAATTTTGTTTCCCTTTGAACCTAGATCTTGGGATCTCCAGTCACATAGGTGGGGTATCTGTCAAACGTCATCTTTTTCTATAGGCTTTAAACCCATTCCTTTTGATGATTTTACAATTTGATCTCGCGGCAAACCTTTGGTAAACGGATCCGCTAGGTTATCAGCCGACTTGATGTAATCTATCGTTATTACACCAGTTGAGATCAATTGTCTAATGGTCTTATGTCATCTTCTTATATGACGAGACTTGCCATTATATAGATTACTCAGTGCCTGAGAGATAGCTCACTAACTCTCACAGTGTACACATAATGATGGCACTGATTTTTCTCCCACATCGGGATATCTTCCAGAGAATTTCGAAGCGATTTTGCTTCCTCTGCAGCTTTATCTAAAGCTATAAACTTTGACTCCTTGGTTAATTAGGCCAAGAGTGCTTGTTTGGAAGATTTTTAGGATACTGCTGCATCACCAAAATATTATCCACTTATAATATCTGCCAGGTTTACGAGACCAAGAGGTGAACATAATGTCTTGAACCCCCCAGACTTTGATGTAAATCGAGACGACATATAACGCTGGATAATTCAACATTCTAGTTATGGCTTTCCACGGAGTATGACCTGGATTACTCATGTAGCGACTGAATGCGCTAAATCGGATCTAGTACGATTCATCAAGTACGTTAGACTTTCGATAATTCTTGCATACATCACTTGTGATACAACTTTATCACAATTGGATTTATTGCAATCTTGTTTGAGTAGTTCTCAAAACATTCTAGGATCTTGAGACAAGATTATCCACTAATCTTATGTCTATCAAACTTCCCACTAAACATTTTCTTAGTGTGTTGGATTATGTCCTTCTTGCTTCCATGATGAACGTGTCATCTTATAAACATAACAAAACGTATCCATGTGGAGTACTTTTGATGTATATCACCTTAAGTGATTTTGAAGCTATTTGACATCACTTTGTTGTCAAACTTTCCAAGCTATTGCTTAGGAGCTAACTTAAGCTCGTATAAGGACTTTGCAAGTCTACTTATTTTCTTTCCTTGTTCAGGAGTGACATAACCCTCGGGTTGTTTCATGTAAATCTCCTCTTCTAAATGGTCGTTTAGAAAGGCAGATTTTACATCCATTTGATGGATTACAAGATCTCATATTGCTGTAATTCCAATCAGCATACGACTAATTTCAACTTTAGCCTCTTCTGCTTCTTTACAGAAGTACCAGAATTGCTCGATCTAGGTCCAATGCCCGTCAAGCATCGATCGATACTCATGGGTATCGATCGATACCTCTAAAAGCGTAAGAGCCCAAGAGATCAATTGCTCGCTTAGAGCTTATCCTTTACTTGGATGTCTGGTATATCTCATTTATACACCATAAAGCAATCAGCACTACATTGTGTGCATATTCAATGAAGATACAATCCACCGTTTTTGGTCCGATTGTCAGCTTATTAGGTGGTTGCTAGGCACCCCCACACTTTCATGTATTTGTATAAAAACACATTACTTTTCCAAAGTTCGCATGAAACATTTCCAGTGACTTTGTGTAGTATTTAGTTCAGGATATAACTTGTGGTAAGCAATGCTTCCCCCCACATTTCTGGACTAACCCAGATTTTTTAGGAATAATGAGTTCATCAAATAATTCGGTAATTTGTTATGAGACTCCATTAGATTCCAGTGAATAGGGATCAATCGTTTGATGGATAATACCATGCTCATGTCCTCTATCACTTCAAACTATGTTGATAGTTCTTTCGAGTTGGTTTTCAACCTCGAGTTTAAACTCCTTGAGTTTTCCAAGGTCTCGTATTTGCTTCTTAGCAAATAGACATAACTATATTTCGTACAATCCTCAACGAAAGTCACAAAATATTTTTCACCACATTTTGTATAAGTCAAACCAAGAGGTTCGCTCGATTGTGGTGTTTTAGTGAGTTTGGTTAGAACGCAAACCTCACACTCATCTTTGCTTATTTTGTATTTCAGGATCTCATTCAATCTACGCATAGATTCGAATATAATGTGACTGAAACATTCAGATCAAATACTAAGAGATTCTGTGCCATAAGCAAATGATTCTTTCTCATTTAATGTCAACACCATTGGTTACATTGATTTTAAGTCCGACTGTCTCAACGTTAATTTGGACCAGTCTGTCCTTAATATAGACAACATTATTTGTCAATACATGCTTAATTAGCATTGTGCCCTAAATAAGATTTTTATGCATCTTTAGCACATGCTTTACATCAGTGAGAGTGAGCTTCTTTGAAAAGTCAACTTCAGCACTATGAATAAATTCTTGTCATTATTTATGGTAGGAGGGAAACATTCCCATATCAACGCATATATGAGCTATTACATTGATATAATACCACCACTCATTTGGGTTATGCTTAACCATATTTACTCCGAGGATGACATTACACATGTCTATCTCGACTAAATTGGCTTCAGCCATTCCATTGTTTTTTTACACCACCAGATCTAACAATGATCACATCGGTGTTGTTAGTCATATTGAAATTTGATTTTGTTCAAGAGAATCAAACCAAATTAATATACTAACCAATACCCAACTCTCAAGTTAAATGGTAAAATTCAATTCAATTTCTAGAATTTAATAAACTTAATACAATATTGGATTGTATTAGTATTCTTGAACTCATATCAAGAATCGCAAGAGGCCTGTTGAGTATCGATCGATACCAATGAGTATCGATCGATACCTCAAAAGTCCAATGATTTAATTATTCGATTAAATCAGCCTCCAATATTTAATTGAACTTCAATTAATTATTCCAAAATTCGCAAATTTTTGGACACATAATATTGAGCTACACGTCTTTAAATTTTGTCCAAGGCTTTATCTTTACTCCGCAGTAGAAAGATGTATCTATATCTCGTGCAATCGTCTATGAATGCCATGAAATATTTATTGCCTCCTCTGGTTTGAATATATTTCAAATCACATAACTCTGTGTGAATTAAACCTAGAGGTTCTGTTGTTCTTTGAACGCTGGGTGATGGCGTTTTAGTGAGTTTGGCTTGGACACAAACCTCACATCTGTCTTTGCTTAATTTGCATTTAGGAATCATGTTCATGTTCATTAATCTACTCATAGACTTGAACTTAACATGTCATAATCGTTCATGCCAAATATTAAAAGACTCAGCGAGATAAGCAAATGGTTTCTTATCATTAATCTTTAGGGTTCTACGAGGTGGATGCCTCGGTTACATTATCCTTTCGGATTACTTCCTCAACAGATATCTTACACAGATTATCACATACAAAACCCTTACCCACATACATCCCATTTTTCGTTAGGATTAGCTTATCACCTTCCAGCTTCACAGAGAATCCATGCTTACTTATGAGCGATCCAGAGATCAGATTCTTGCGTATGTCTGGTACATGGACGACGTTCGTGAGAACTAGTTCCTGTCCAGAGGTGAGCTTCAGAACAACCTTCCCGTGACCATCAACTGTCGACGAGGCGGAATTTCCCATCAAGAGTTTATCACCACTCTTGTTCTTTGTGTATGTCGAGAACATCTCGCGATCCATACAGATGTGTCTGGTTGCACCAGTATCGAACCACCAAGTCTTTGGATGGCTCTCTGCAACATTGGCCTCAGTGACCACAGCACACATGTCAGCTTCTGTCAAGTTTGCTTGACCTTTCACTGTTTCGATCAGACTCGCAGTCGTTTGATCCACTTTGTCACTGGTTTTCTCCATAGTTCCAGAGTTGTTGTCAACGTTGTTTGTCATTTTAAGCTAATGAGAACACAACTTTCAGTTAGTACCGATATATAAACTCAAGAATCGCAATTCTAAGACTGATATCGAACTGAATCACATTGGTGTCGATCGATACTCCTTAGTATCGATCGATACACACACAATGTCTATCGATACACCCATATGGTGTCGATCGATGCACCGTAGGTGTCGATCGATGCTCGATGCACATACCGTGTTAATCGAAGCATCTTGGTGTCGATCGATACACATTGAGTGTCGATCGATACACCCTGGGTTCCTATTGATGCTCGATGCACATACTGTGTCATTCGAAGCAACCTAGTATCGATCGATACACGCTCAGTGTCGATCGATATACCCTGGGTGTCGACCGATGCAAGTGAATTTCACAGGATCGATCATAGCACCAGTGTCGATCGATACCTGTGTCTTATACACAGTATCGATCGACATAGACCAACTTGGTCGATGCAAAGTATCGATCGATACACTGAGGTGCCGACCGATACACTGTTTGCATGGTATCGATCGATACACTTAAGTGTCGACCGATACAATTTAGTCCAATATCGACCGATACCATAGGGTGTCGATCGATACTCACAAGGCCTCGATCTGAATCGAACCTATCAAGAACAGATGTGTGTTCGTTGATTATACCGTTCTTTAATCGCAATTAAAGACGGTTTTTTTTTTTTGGAAGATGTTTAAGCAGATCTGCTTCTACTACACGTTTCAAATTGCTAAACAGCTGTTTGATTAACGTTTGAGTATCACTAGCAGAAGAACATCTTCTTAAAAAATAGAGAGAGATGAAGATTGCCTCTACTACACGTTTCAATTTGCTAAAAGTTTTTTTTTTTTTTTTTTTTTGACAACGTTTGAGTATCATCAGCAGTAGAAGAATCGTTTAAAAACCGTTTAAAAACGTTTATTTACTCGTGATTAAAGATCCAATTGAAGTAATAAAACAGAAATTGGATCTTCTTAGAGTTAAGATTGTAGGACCAAAATTTACACTACAGACAGGAAAGATTTAATCACAATAATATGTAAATAAACAGTTTAAGGAACAGACGATTTATAAACGATAAAGCAATACAAGATCTGAGGAGGCGAGATAAATCTCTTTCCTTAACTCTAAGAATCTCCCGTAGTGTGACGGGGTTTTATAGATCCATGAGTCCCAGGATACAACCAAAGTTTAACTGAATCATCAACACCATGATTCATGTCTATCGACCATTATTCTACGATACTCTCGAAATTAAAACTTACTCTAAGCAGTAGGGAATTGAAGAAACGATTGCTAGAACTTTTAGTAAGTGTTTTTTGTGTATCAGAGGATGATTTTTTAGGTGAAAATCGTGTTGTATATATAGGAGAGAGGCTAGGGTTTTTCCATGACAGAAAAAGAATATTTCTAGAATAACCTAGGCGGCTGCGTTTTTTAAGTCGGCCCGCTGGGTATCGATCGATACCAAGGGGTATCGATCGATACCTCAAAAAGTCCACGGGCCCAATCAAGGCCCAAGATGCGAACGTCGCACGTATGGCTTTTCTTCTCTCATGTTGTTCGTTTAAGACACAACCATTCCAACATATATACACGAGAAAACATTTCTCGGTTAATGAATACATTTCATTAGAAAGAGCTTAACTCATTTCTTTTCACACTAACACAATTTTATCAAACCCTCAGGCTTTGACAAAAAAATTAGTTCCAACAGGTACTGTTCACGACATGCCGGTTACTGTTCCCGACCTGCTCCGCACTGTTCACGACGTGCCGGGTACTGTTCACGACATGCCGGTTACTTTTCCCGACCTGCTCCGCACTGTTCACGACGTGCCGGATACTGTTCACGACATGCCGGTTACTTTTCCCGACCTGCTCGGCACTGTTCACGACGTGCCGTTCACTGTTCACGACGTGACGGGTACTGTTCACGACGTGCCGGGTACTGTTCACGAACCATCACGTCCTCCCCAAAAACCGGAGAGCTGTCTGCTCAACTCCCACTATAAATACCCCATTTGGTATTCATTAGAGACACACAAGAAAAACTCTCATTCTCTCTCAGTCTAAATAACTTTCCCTCTCTAAAAAAAAGGAGCTCTCTCCAAGCTCTCCCAGCTCGGCGCAGCTCTCCCAGCTCCCAGCTCTCCCAGCTCGGCAGCTCTCCCAGCTCGGCAGCTCTCCCAGCTCCCAGTTCTCCCAGCTCCCAGCTCTCCCAGCTCGGCAGCTCTCCCAGCTCGGCAGCTCTCCCAGTTCGGCAGCTCTCCCAGCTCGGCAGCTCTCCCAGCTCGGCAGCTCTCCCAGCTCGGCAGCTCTCCCAGCTCTCCCCAGCTCTCTGCAGCTCTCCCAGCTCGGCAGCTCTCCCAGCTCGGCAGCTCTCCCAGCTCTCCCCAGCTCTCTGCAGCTCTCCCAGCTCTCTGCAGCTCTCCCAGCTCTCCCAGCTCTCTGCAGCTCTCCCAGCTCGGCAGCTCTCCCAGCTCTCCCAGCTCTCTGCAGATCTCCCAGCTCTCTGCAGCTCTCCGCAGCTCTCCGCAGCCCTGACGAGCTCCCAGCTCTCCAGTTATCTCCTATCCGCCTCAGCAACGAACTACGAATGGCTTGATCCCCAATTCGGGGTACGTAGGCAGCCCTCCGGGCACAGCTATAAATCACCTCCCCCTCCTCATTTGCCGACCGGAACGCAACCGGCTCTATCTTAACAGAAAATCCCCGAACCTCCCCGATACAAATTGATTTGTAGGAGACTTGCTCATACACGTTTCAACAATTGGCGCTAGAGGGAAGGGCTTTGAGGATTTTTCTACACGCAAAGAGTAGCTCGGCAAATGTCGGGAACATCGCCCTCATCTCCGAACAGCTGCATACAGATAAGTGCCAAGCTTATTTCATTTTTTACTCTTTTCTTTCTCCCCAAAAGCCGAGCTCTCGCCTCGCACCTCGGGTCAAACCCGAAAGCCGAGCTCCGGCTCGCAAAGGGTAAGCCGAGCTCTCGCCTCGCACCTCGGGTCAAACCCAAAAGCCGAGCTCCGGTTCGCAAAATATAAGCCGAGCTCTCGCCTCGCACCTCGTGTCGAACCCAAAACCGAGCTCCGGCTTGCAAAGGATAAGCCGAGCTCTCGCCTCGCACCTCGGGTCAAACCCAAAAGCCGAGCTCCGGCTCGCAAAGGATAAGTCGAGCTCTCGCCTCGCACCTCGGGTTACTGTTCCCGACATGCCGGTTACTGTTCCCGACCTGCTCCGCACTGTTCATGATGTGACGGGTACTGTTCACGACATGCCGGTTACTGTTCCCAACCTGCACCGCACTGTTCACGACGTGCCGGGTACTGTTCACGACATGCCGGTTACTTTTCCCGACCTGCTCCGCACTGTTCACGACGTGCCGGATACTGTTCACGACATGCCGGTTACTTTTCCCGACCTGCTCGGCACTGTTCACGACGTGCCGTTCACTGTTCACGACGTGACGGGTTCTGTTCACGACGTGCCGGGTACTGTTCACGAACCATCACGTCCTCCCCAAAAACCGGAGAGCTGTCTGCTCAACTCCCACTATAAATACCCCATTTTGTATTCATTAGAGACACACAAGAAAAACTCTCATTCTCTCTCTGTCTAAATAACTTTCCCTCTCTAAAAAAAAGGAGCTCTCTCCAAGCTCTCCCAGCTCGGCGCAGCTCTCCCAGCTCCCAGCTCTCCCAGCTTGGCAGCTCTCCCAGCTTGGCAGCTCTCCCAGCTTGGCAGCTCTCCCAGCTCTCTGCAGCTCTCCCAGCTCGGCGGCTCTCCCAACTCGGCAGCTCTCCCAGCTCGGCAGCTCTCCCAGCTCCCAGCTCTCCCACCTCCCAGCTCTCCCAGCTCGGCAGCTCTCCCAGCTCGGCAGCTCTCCCAGTTCGGCAGCTCTCCCAGCTCGGCAGCTCTCCCAGCTCGGCAGTTCTCCCAGCTCTCCCCAGCTCTCCCAGCTCGGCAGCTCTCCCAGCTCGGCAGCTCTCCCAGTTCTGCAGCTCTCCCAGCTCGGCAGCTCTCTCAGCTCGGCAGCTCTCCCAGCTCGGCAGCTCTCCCAGCTCTCCCCAGCTCTCCCAGCTCGGCAGCTCTCCCAGCTCTCCCCAGCTCTCTGCAGCTCTCCCAGCTCTCTGCAGCTCTCCCAGCTCTCTGCAGCTCTCCCAGCTCTCTGCAGCTCTCCCAGCTCTCCCAGCTCTCTGCAGCTCTCCCAGCTCTCTGCAGATCTCCCGGCTCTCTGCAGCTCTCCGCAGCTCTCCGCAGCCCTGACGAGCTCCCAGCTCTCCAGTTCTCTCCTACCCGCCTCAGCAACGAACTACGAATGGCTTGATCCCCAATCCGGGGTACGTAGGCAGCCCTCCAGGCACAGCTATAAATCACCTCCCCTCCTCATTTGCCGACCGTAACGCAACCGACTCTATCTTAACAGAAAATCCCCGAACCTCCCCGATACAAATTGATTTATAGGAGACATGCTCATACACGTTTCAACAGTTATTTCGGTTGACTCGGTTCCGCACTAACTATACTTGATATATAGTTGTTCTTCTAGTTCTGTTTCTTCTGTTGATAACGTTTCGCTATGACAATTGGAACATATATATTTGTTAGGATTAGCAGCATTGCTTCATTTTATTTTACTTTTGTACTTTTCAATTTTACACTTTTATTTTATTTGGTGAAGACTTTTAGACTAAAATGGTTTGTGTGTGGGTGGGTATAAAGTTTTTCTTACAAGCCCATTCCCCACAAAATTCCTCTTCTCTCCCACAAATACACTCCTCTATGTTCCTTCTTAATTTGCTTATTTTCTTCTAATGTTATCTGACAATAAAATCACTGGAGGATACGTCAACATAAAAGTTCCTTATAAATGTATGTTATGTTCATTTGGTTCTTGTTGGAGGTAAACTATGCACCTTCTCAAGAGGTCCTCCCAAATCAAGTTCGCCCCGGTTAAACCTGGCTAATTCGATTACGGTTTAAAATAATTGGGCTCATATCAACATGTATCGACGTCGATCCGGCCGTATTCATCTTGATTCGGCCCAACCTAGTTCGGCCCATGGCAACTCACGGACTTATGCGCCTCATCTCGGTCCACAAGGCCCATTAAGACCGGCCGAACAACGACGGCGCCAACCTCCAAAAAAGAAGGAAGATTCCCGAAGAAACAAAATCTTCCATATCGGCTCCGGCTAAAATGGAGGATGTCCTTATCTTAACCCGAGAAAAATAAGGAAATCTTGGAAGATTAGACCGACACAAGATCCTATAAATAGGGGAGTTCACCTCATACGTAAGGCATCCACAATTTTCCACAAAACCTAAGAGAGAGAACTTCGAATTTCCCGGCTAACTTTTTTAAGTCTTGTTTTTTTTACTGGTCATCTTCCGACGACCTAATTCTTGTAACTCGCCGAGTTTTGCTAGTAAAATGTGATTTCCCGGTCCCTTTGTTATTTATTTAATTTAGTTGAAAACCGTATTCAACAGTTGTTAATATTGTACAAATCTCGTCTGAAATGCAAACTTTGAGATTTAGTTATGTATACGTAGGGGTGTCATAATGGTTTAAAATTTAACAAACCAAACCAATATTGTTGAAATTTGGATCATAATGGATTATTGGTTTAAATGGTTATTGGTTTTAATGGCTATTGGTTTTAATGAGTTGAGCTAATATGGGTTAATGGTTTATACATAACCAAACCAATTTGATAGAACGACAATTATTGTTATCGTCTTCAAATTTAGAATTTTTCCGATTTGAGATTAGCGTCCGATGCGATCTCCGCAAGGAATCCGTCGATCAATTTCCCGACTAGCATCAGGGACGAAGATCGTCCGTCAGCTTCGACTAGGGCGGTGTTGGATTGTTCCAAGGTGTCGATAAAGTGGCCGAGGATTCTCTCTACCAAATCGACATCGTATAACGTCTCGTTGAGGTATGAGTAACTAGGGACGAGCAAATCGTCGAGCGTTGCTCGCTCTAGCTGCGATCCAATCTTTTTCTCCAATAGATCGCGACAAGTCTCGGACGCGTTGAGGATGATGGCCGTTCGTAATAAGCCGAAGAGGAATCTCGTGGTTGCGGAGATGGAGCTCTTATCTACTTCGCATTCCCTTTTCTAGCCGTCTCGTTCCGTACTGTTTCCACTTCTCAGGGGAAGATCCGATGAAAGGAACAACAAACAACTATGACACTTCTCTCCGGTTGAGTTTTGCGGCTTCCCAACGCCGTGCCGTTTCATAGCTCGAAACGAAAAAGTGTAAGCTGTCTCTACCTCTGATGGGCTCTGAAATAGGCCCACTTAAGCCCAACTGTACTGGATTAACAAGTAACAGATTCCTTTATTGGGAAGGATTACTTGAGTTACAACTTACAAGTAACAGATTATTTTAAGTGAAAAGGAAATAATCTTCTGATTCTATGGAAAGAAATGAAAGAAAGCGAGTTGAATTCAATATTTGATGGGATACTCATTAAAACCATTAACTCATTAACATAATGAGTTAATGGTTTAATCCAAATCATTTGCTTAATGAGTTGGATAAAATCATAACTCATTACTAAATGAGTTAATAAGTTAATAAATTGGTTTGGTTTGGATCAACCAATTTGACACCCCTACGTATACGAAAGAAACATTTGTACGTCTATTAACAAATTTTGTTTAGTGGTAAAAAGAATATATGCAAAAATGATTTTGAACGCAAACTGTAAAGTGTAAACTAATGATGATGGGCCAATAAAATCAAAGATTTGTTTATGCTAATATTGTGGTTGTGGAGATTTGTTTATGCTAAATTGCTAATATTGTGGTTTTGGAGACAATAACGTATCAAAAAGGGTCCACATTTATTTAAATCAGACGTTGTGCTTCTGTTAATCTTTGTTTTGCAGTGTGAGTGTTTCCCGGTCTCCCTAATTTAAGTATGAAAAAGGAAAAAAAAAAAAAAAAAGGCACAAACTATATGAAGAAAAAGAAAGCTATAGATCGCATACCCCCATGATGCTTTGTCACCCATTAATTAATCTTAAAAGAGTTAAAGTTATAATTTAATCACTAATTATTATTAACTTGCTGCCTGCTGGTATGAGTATCTACAATATTTCATTTTAAGATACAACTTTACCTTAAAAGCTAAATCTCAATTATCAAAGACACGTTCATGTGTCCATATATAATTATAATTATTTTCGTGCGGATTTAGTACCCCTTGATTTAGATGTGCTCAAAAATATCCCTAATTAGTAATTTAGTAGTTAGTGATCAAAATGCCAACCATCTAGAGAAAATTGCATGTTTTTTTTTTTTTTTTTTTTTGATGCCTTTCGGCCCCCGGGAGTAATCCCAAGCCCAAAGGCCCAGACTAATCTCCCGGGTGGGAGTGACACAGTCCACTTATAATGCCCCACTTGGCCAAGTGCTTGTCCTGGTAATTCCGCTCCCGCGGGGAATCGATCCCTGGCCTAGACCAACAGGGCCGACACTCACCGCAGGAAGGGAACCACCCGACCACCAACAACTTGGTTAGAAAATTGCATGTTTGTGGTCAATATCTGCCGAAGTTAATTTTACTCAGCCAAAACTGAGCGTTCTAAATATTCACTCTATTCCAATCTCTATAATATTATTTAAGAAGATATTTTGAAAATAAACTTTATTTTGTAAATTATTACATGAAATGCTATTATAAATAACAAAAAAATAATTGAAATATGAAATGATATAATTATCTTTTAAAATTAGTGATAAAAATATGAAAATATTTATTTTGCATTAAAGATGATATCTACTATATATTTTTAAATAATAATCAATTTATATATATTCAAAGAACAAAAATCTATTCGAAATCTTGATATATTTTTCACTATAGTTTATTATATTTTATTTGAATATATATCAAAATAAAAATTGAAAAATATTTTACTAATTTTATAAAGAGTTAAACACAAGTTAATTGATTTTTTAAAAAAGTTCGTGAACTAACCACAAAACTAGAGTCATTAAACTGTGCATAATAGAATTATGTTTTCAAAATTATATGTTTTACGGATTAGCCCGAATAATATTTTATTCCATTGTAAAACGGGTTAAATAGACAAATTATTCTGTTTGACAACTCTCTCTATAATCATGAGTTAGACATATTATAAAATTCAAATAAATTCAATTTTTCTTAAATTTCAAAACAATTTCTTTAAAAAAATGACTATGCGCTAATTATAACGCGGGTTAAGTACTAATTTATATACATTTTGTACATCTATAAAGGACAATCATACATTTCAAAACTTAAAAAAAAATCTTGAAAAAACAAAAATTATTTGTGTTTCCAACAAAAAGCAGGTAGACAAAGTGTTAAAACATATCTAAAAAGCACCTGATTCTATTTCGAATAATATAATGTATATATGATATATCGGTGTATATATAGATTATGCATACTATGATTGAAAGAATATTTTTAAGAAACCATACACTAACTTTTGTCTTAAGATACCTAAGCTATACAAACAATATCATTGTGATGCTTCCCAAAAAATCATTAGAAACCTATAATGAAACTTCCTTTGACCCATAATTGTTTTAGATTTGAAGACAGATTTTAATAAATATCTTTGATGATATATAAAACAACAAAAACAAATTATAAGAGGATGGGTTTACTATTGTCACATAATATTTGCTTGAGTGTGTTTCCTCGATGGGTAAGTAGCTACAACCTTGTATGAGCATGCTTTGTTTCTTGGCTTTCTCTCTTATTATCTTTCTCTCTTATTATCTTTAACAGCCATAGCCAATGCTTTCCTTAATGGTATATCATGAGAGACATACTTGCCATTTTTAGTCAATTAAGGTGCTTAACATATGGTGAGTTCCGTAGATTATTGCTTCTAGACACTTATCCTTTAATAACTACCAAAAACACACATGCAAATTGTTCATGTTTGTTAGTCGTATAGACCATTGTGACTAATTTACTTAACCACATATACCACGTTCTAGATTTCAGAGGAACCATAAAACTTAGTTTAGAGTTTAACCACCTAATCTCATTATCATGATGTAAGAATGCTTTTCTGTCGGTTTCTTTGGAGCAACATGAGTTCCATATCAAGTACCATGCACAGTGCCTCCAATGGTTAAGATTGAGTTTTCCACACATAGGAAAGTGTTGTCTTTTTCAAATCGTGCTAGTCTTTCTTCATTCTGTTTCATCTGGGCGGCGAGTGTTGAGCAACATGATCAGGAAGGACATTGTTCACTCCATCATTGTTGCTTCCAACAGACCCGAATCCAAAGGTTTCACAGCATTGATATATATGTGCTTAAAACCTAGAACCAGTTGTGGTCGTGACTCTTCCCACCGACATCAATGAGACTCTTCCCACCGACATCAATGAAGTGCTTTCAACCTTCGTTTTTAGATTCTAGATGTGCAAGTTTATGAGTGTTTTGTGCTACTTGGAGGTTGAGGGCTCAAACAGGGCGTCGACATTGAGAGTAGCGCTTGTCGCGCTCGTCTCTCCTTTGTGCTTTTCTATCTCAAGTAGTTTTAATTTTGTCATTTCTAACGCCAAACTATTTAGGCAAAAAGAATTCTATTCGTTTGAAGAAGAAAAGAACTACGGAAAGTAAAACACAGAGTTAAAAATATCTCTTTATTAATCGATAAATGATCAACAACAACAGAAAAAGTTCAAAACATTGAAATTCTTTAAGCTATGGAGGCTGGTAAAAACTCGTTTTATTTTTAGGGTTGTTGTCGATTGTTTGCCTCTCCCTTCATCATTTGCTTCCCTTTTATAGAAATTTCATCTCTTAATCCTATTTTCTTTAGAATTAGGAACCGATTTTCAATTCCTCTTTTGATTGGGTAGATACTATATTCTATTGTATCTTCTTCTCGTGACTGGATACGACTTCTTTCGTATCTATTATATATATATATATATATATATATATATATATATTAACATTGATACAAATTACGAGAACTAATACAAATACAATTTTACAACGGACAACGGTATCCGTTCCACAAAGATCTACGATCACGATAAATGGTTTCATTTGCACTACGCTGAAGATTTTTTTATAAGTTTGTTTACATTAATTTGCAGAAATTACATAATCTGAAAATCGAACTCGAATCTCCTGGTGTATATATATTAATATAGGTTTTTTGTATCAACTTTTTAATACTTTCTCCGTTTTAGACTAACTGTCGTTTTAGAATTACTTTTTGTTTCAAATTAAGTGCCGTTTTAGATTTACAATGTAAGACTTTAGAAAAAATCCTAGTTTTAACTTTATTATTTTAATATACTAATAAGAGGGATAAAATTATATAGTATATTAATAAAGTTTATAATAAAAATTAAATATGCTTTTTTAATATGTGTAAAAATTCTTTAAACGACATCTATATATATAAAGTTGAATTTTCTCTCTTCTCATGATGCTACATCATTTTCTCATACTCTAAAATTATGACACATCATCAACTCATTTGTTAATTTTAAAATGCTAATATAATTTAGTATATTTTTGTTATTATACTTTAATTATCATGGTAACTATCATTCATTGATTTTAACAAGAATTTGAAAAGACATTTCCTTATAAATGATAGATTATATATATATCGATGCATTTCTTCATTATTAATAAAAATAGTGTACTTTATTTAAATGATCAGATAGATATGGATAGTAAACCATAAAATTCTAGAATAATTGGATTTGGATCCGGTTTTACCAAATATAAGAAACAAATTCTCGGATCCGAATTCGTAAATATCCACGAATATCCAAATCCGTTTTAAAACAGATAAAAGAACTAAAATATAAGAAAAACATATAACTTTTAAGAAGATTAAAATATTAAATTATAAAAGTAAATGCATGTTAAAGGGTAAGTAATACTCGCATGAGCTTTCAGAAGCTAGAATGACAACTGATATGCTCAAATTAATACCCTAAATAGTACTAAAGCAGTTGCTGCAGTAAATCAGGGGTCGAACACAAGAACTCAAGATATCACACAATAGATTATATAGATCAAAAATACGCTAAATCAAAAGATGTAAACGAAAACAAGTACGCAATTAAAAGTGTTGTAAATCAATGGAGGAAAATATAGGTCCAGAATTTTTCTCAGAAACACTACAAGAAAACAATCGATTTGCAATGGAATTTGCGATGGATATTATCCGTCGCAAATTTGCAACGGATTTGCGAGGGATTTGCGAGGGATTTGCGAGTGACTATTTGTCGTCGCAAATCCGTCGCTATTTTGCGAGGGAAAAAGTCGTCGCAAATTGCGACAATTTTGCAACATATTTGCGACGAAAATGCGAGGGAAAGTCTAGAGTCGCAAATCCCTCGCAAATTTGCGAGGGGCAAGAGGTCGTCGCAAATTCGTTGCAAATTTGCGAGGAATCTGCGAGGGATTAGCGAGCAAAATTTGCAATAGAATTGCTAGGGATTCATTCCTTATTTCCGGCGAGGATAAAATCGTGACAAATATCTAACGGTTTTAAAAGTGAATCTCATAAAATTATATTTCTAAAGTTACTTAATGATATGTATTCATAAATCGCGAAAATTTGGAAATGTCTCCGTATGATATATAAAACGTCATATATCCGTATATGTTGTTTAGGAATATATATATAAGTTCAACATCCCTCGTACCCTCAAATTCATTATATTTTTGAAAAAAAATTCTTATGATCATGACTCTTATGAGATTATAAACTGTAAACTTTATAATGAATATATACGTTATTATACCCTAAACCCTAAACACTAAACCTTAAAAAATAAAAATCATGAATTTGCAACGGATTTGCAATGGATCCGTCGCAAATCCATTGCAAATACAGGATCCATCGCAAATCCGTTGCAAATTTGCGATGGATTTGCGATGGATCCGTTGCAAATCCGTTGCAAATAAAGGATCCATCGCAAATCCGTTGCAAATTTGCAATGGAATTGCTAGGGAATCATTCTTTATTTCCGGTGAGGATAAAATCATGACAAATATCTAACGGTTTTAAAAGTGAATCTCAAAAAATTATATTTGTAAAGTTACTTAATGATATGTATTCATAAATCGCGAAAATTTGGAAATGTCTCCGTATGATATATAAAACGTCATATATCCGTATATGTTGTTTAGGAATATATATATAAGTTCAACATCCCTCGTACCCTCAAATTCATTATATTTTTGAAAAAAAATTCTTATGATCATGACTCTTATGAGATTATAAACTGTAAACTTTATTACGTTATTATACCCTAAACCCTAAACCCTAAACCCTAAACCTTAAAAAATAAAAATCATGAATTTGCAACGGATTTGCAATGGATCCGTCGCAAATCCGTTGCAAATACAGGATCCATCGCAAATCCGTTGCAAATTTGCGATGGATTTGCGATGGATATGTTGCAAATCCGTTGCAAATAAAGGATCCATCGCAAATCCGTTGCAAATTTACAATGGAATTGCTAGGGATTCATTCTTTATTTCCGGCGAGGATAAAATCGTGACAAATATCTAACGGTTTTAAAAGTGAATCTCATAAAATTATATTTCTAAAGTTACTTAATGATATGTATTCATAAATCGCGAAAATTTGGAAATGTCTCCGTATGATATATAAAACGTCATATATCCGTATATGTTGTTTAGGAATATATATATAAGTTCAACATCCCTCGTACCCTCAAATTCATTATATTTTTGAAAAAAAATTCTTATGATCATGACTCTTATGAGATTATAAACTGTAAACTTTATAATGAATATATACGTTATTATACCCTAAACCCTAAACACTAAACCTTAAAAAATAAAAATCATGAATTTGCAACGGATTTGCAATGGATCCGTCGCAAATCCGTTGCAAATACAGGATCCATCGCAAATCCGTTGCAAATTTGCGATGGATTTGCGATGGATCCGTTGCAAATCCGTTGCAAATAAAGGATCCATCGCAAATCCGTTGCAAATTTACAATGGAATTGCTAGGGATTCATTCCTTATTTCCGGCGAGGATAAAATCGTGACAAATATCTAACGGTTTTAAAATTGAATCTCAAAAAATTATATTTCTAAAGTTATTTAATGATGTGCATTCATAAATCGCGAAAATTTAGAAATGTCTTCGTATGATATATAAAACGTCATATATCCGTATGTGTTGTTTATGAATATATATATAAGTTCAACATCCCTCGTACCCTCAAATTCATTATATTTTTGAAAAAAAATTCTTATGATCATGACTCTTATGAGATTATAAACTGTAAACTTTATAATGAATATATACGTTATTATACCCTAAACCCTAAACACTAAACCTTAAAAAATAAAAATCATGAATTTGCAACGGATTTGCAATGGATCCGTCGCAAATCCGTTGCAAATACAGGATCCATCGCAAATCCGTTGCAAAATGATTTTTTTTGAAATTTGGTACGAAAATTGAATTTTTTCAGCACATGTTGGGCCAAATTTAACCGCGAATTGGTAGTGGACCAAACATTTTGCGATGGATTAATCCGTTGCAAATCCGTTGCAAATGTTGGAGCTATCGCAATTCTGTTGCAAATCCATCGCGTATTAGTTTATAAATTAACCTGTTTATCTTCTTCTTCCTTTCTCCCTTCTTAATTCCCTCAATCTCAATCTCCCGTCGATCTAAAATCGATCTCCGGCCCACTGTACATTCCGGCGACCCCACTCCTCCTCCTCCTCCGGCGATCGGTTCCTCTTCCTCTGGCGATCGGTTTCTCTTCCCTTCCTCTCCTCCGCGACCTCCTCCCTTCACCTCGCGAGTTCTTTCTTCTCCTCCTCCGCCGGCGAGCACTCCTCTCCCTCCGGCGACCTCCTCTCCCTCCGGCGAGCCCCTCCCTCCGGCGAGTCCCCTCCTCTCCCCTCTCCCTCCGGCGACCTCTTCCTCTCCTGGGCGAAGGTAAGTATTTTTTTTTAATTTCATTTTTTATTTCAAAAATATATGTTGTTATCTTAAAAAAACAAATATTGGATTTGATAGATTTGTGAAATTTGTTAGATTTGAGAACAAAAATTTAGATTTGTTAGATTTAGATTTGTATTTAATTTAGATTTTTAGATTTTTAGAATTGTTAGATTTTGTTAGATTATTTAGATTTTTAGATTTGTTAAAAAAATATATTTGTTAGATTTGTATTTAAATTAGGATGAATTTAGATTGTTAGATTTAGATTTGTTATTTATTAAGTTGTTAAATTTGTATTTTAATTCGGATGAATATTATATAATTTTATAATTATTATGACATTATATAAAATTATTAGTTTGATTGTAATTTTTTTGTATTTTCTAAATTATAATATAATTATATGAATTAATTATTAAATTTTTTTTTGTAGATGTCGGGATTTCGAGGTAACGACTACACTCGATTTCTTTCGATGGGTTCCACAAGTACTCCTCCTGTTATACAGATGGATTTCGTAACTTCAGCTGTTCCTGAGACCGTGGAGCCTGCCCCAGCACCGGCGGATCCCGCACCGTCTAACCCCGCGGTTGACTCCATCCCCATTGATATTGGACTACTTTGCTGAGAAGGATCCGGCTTTTGCAAGACTTCGCGCAGCACGTAACCCTTCGGGATCGGGATCGGGATCCAGAACCGGTACCGAAACCGGAACCGGTCCTTTTGTAAACATTTTGTTTTGTTTTTTTAAAACAATTATGCATTTTTTGTAATAAATAAATTATATAATTATGTTTTTTAATTTTATATGTTAATTATTTTTAATTATTATTCAATTTATAAATTAATTTTTTAATTATTTATTTTTTTTTAATTACAAAATTCAATTTTTCTCGCAAATCCATTGCAATTTTGCGAGGGAATATTTTCCGTCGCAAGTTTGCGAGGGAAGAGTTTCGTCGCAAACTTGCGAATATGCGACGGATTTGCGAGGGAGAGTTGCCTTTGCAAATTTGCGACGGAATTTTTCTCGTCGCAAATTTGCGACGGATATGCGAAGGACATTTGCCGTTGCAAATTTGCGAGGGACTCTATCTCGTCGCAAATTTGCGACGGAGTTGCGAGGGAACTTAGCCGTTGCAAATTTGCGAGGGAGTATATCTCCTCGCAAATTTGCGACGAATTTGCGACGGAATTTGGCCGTTGCAATTTTGCGAGGAACATTGTTTCGTCGCAAATTTGCGACGGATTTGCGAGGAAAACTGTTTTGCGACGACTGATTTGCGACGGAAGTGGTGTCGTCGCAATTCCGTCGCAAAGCGTGATTTGCGACGGATTTGCTATGGATTTTTCCATCGCAAAACGGTTGTTTTCTTGTAGTGAAAATCAATGAATGCAGATAAACTAACTAACATGATTCAGATTATGCACTGTTCTTGAACTCAAATCACTAAAATATAGCTAGCCAACTCTCGTTGCGAAAACTATCTAAATCTAAATCCTAGGAATTCCAAATCTCTTTGCGAATCATAAAGTCTAAATCAGCTTTAAAGTTCAGGTTTGATATGTTCACAAATCAATTAAACCAAATCTCTTTGCGAATAATCAATTTGCTCACCTAGGCTCTTTCAGGTAATTAATCGCACTCTCGTGCCTAATCAATTATCTTAAGATCTAAGTTCCAGATTCGTCAACCTAGAATTAGCTTTGAGAACAACCTAAGGTGAAGAACTAATTCAGATGGTGAATCCTAAACAGATAATCAACCTAGCATTCAAAGAAATCCTTTATGAGAAAACCCTAAACCTAAGGTGGATCTACTCAGACATGGAGATCGAAACAATAAACATGACTGAATAAATACTCAAATAAATAATAAGAAAGAGTAACAAAAGGGTTCGAAATCTTCTCTCAGACGAACAGAGTATCAGACTTGCCTCCCTCAAAAGCTATCTCTCAAATCCAGAATAAAATAAGCGTAGCCAACCAAGTGGCTGAAAATCTTAATTAAATAACATAAACATGAATTGGGGTCTTCTTGTAAATATCAAAGTCTTATGGGCAAGTTCTGTAATTCTTCAAACTTCATAAAAAGTCGCGGCCCGTGATCTTTCGATGGGTGTCGATCGATACCAGGGGGTATCGATCGATGCTTGTCGCTCAGATCGGGCACTTAGTCATCAGACTTCAGTTTCGCTCCAGAATGCTCCATAAAACTCCAATATCTCCAATAATACTCCAAATGTGCTAAAACCTGTAAAAGACTCTAAAAGACTCTATAACAGAATAAAGACTCGATAAAACGGACTTATATCATGGCTTAAATAGGGTAAAAACCATGATATATCAACTCCTCCAGACTTAGCATTTGCTTGCCCTCAAGCAAATAGAAGACTAAACCAGAGAAAGAGGTTTGAAAACGCGGAGACTCACCTGTTCATTAACCATTGCAAAGATCTTTTTCCTAAAATCTCAAATGTCACCTAACCAACTTTTGATCTAACAACCATGTACTTCTCCGTAGACATTCGCAGCTTTTCCAGACTCCATACATTATCTCGCAGCATTGTTCAAATAAAGCCTTCATCGCCAGATTCATCGTTGCAGCTAATGTTCAAGAACCTTCTAGATTCTTTACCATAAAATATCATGACAAGGAACCATCCAATTTCACACTTTTTATATCACTTTCTCTCCCCAAGACTTATTTCTTATTATGTTTCTAGCATTTACATATTAAGGGTTGAGACGCTAGTGTTGATGGTGTTAGCCACCGAATCCCCGGTTCTTCCCTCAAAAGTAATCAAAGGTGTAGGCGAATAATGGCATCATAGGAAAATCCTAACCTTGCTTCCAATCCTTTGTGTGATTAATCCCTCTTAAGTAGAATAATGGGATCGCTGGAAATTTTCCTAACCCTCTACTCAGAAGAAAATCATTTCAATCTTTTATGCTCTTATTTATCAACTTATAACAGGGGAGAGAGATACTATTACTCTAAACACATGGGTTCCTTTATCAGATATGAATGATGAATCAAACTCTAAAAACACTAACCACATTGATGAAGTGCAGAAATTTGGCTCATGTTTCAGAAGAACTCTGCTGGAGACATGGATGTTTTCTAGTCAACTGGTCAGTCCTTGGATTTTTCATTAGTCGATCTAGAGTTGATCCTGCAACACTGGTCACTCAAAAACCAAATCAAAGCAACAATTCAAGCACAGAATCATCATCTCCAACAAGTTTTGACTCAATAAAACGATTTTGACTCGATAAAACGACTGACTCTAAGAAAAACAAAAACAATGTCAACAGACACCTCCCCCAGACTTGAACAACAATGCCCCCAGTGTTATCTAGCCTAGAGTCAGTGAAAGAAAACAAAAAGACAGAATAAAATTGAGAAAAACAAGAAGTTACCTTGCTGGAACATTGAGTATCGACCGACACACAGCTTGGTATCGATCGATACCAGGCTTAAGTCGATATGAACCGTTCTCAATCGCATAGGGTATCGATCGATACAGAAGGGTATCGATCGACACTATGGCGATTTCGAGTTTGCTCCTTGTTCATCCTGACACAAAACGAAAAATGAAAAGAAAATACTTATATATATATACTCACCAGTGGTTTGCCTCCCACCAAGCGCTCGTTTAACGTCATTAGCTTGACTGTAACTCCACTCAGGATGTGGGTGCATTATCCAGAGGCGTTATGTGTCCGTCTAGAATCTAGGCTTTCGCCTAATAGTGTTTCACCCTTTGTCCATTGACAGTGAACTCTTCACTTTTACGATTGATCAGCACTACAGCACCATGTGGTCTGACCTGCTTAATTGTAAAGGGACCTGACCAACGAGAACGCAGTTTACCAGGAAACAATTGCAAACGAGAGTTATACAGAAGTACCTGGTCGTTCGGCTCGAAGTGTCTGGAGATGATCTTCTTATCATGATAAACCTTGGTTCTCTCCTTGAACAGCTTCGAGTTCTCATAAGCGTGGTGCCTGATCTCATCCAGCTCGTTCAGCTGAATCAATCTCCTCTCAGCAGCAGGTTTGATGTCGAAGTTCAGCAACTTTGTCGCCCATGCAGCCTTGTGCTCAATCTACACTGGAAGGTGACATGCTTTCACATACAGCAAGTGGAATGGTTTAGTACCCAGCGGTGTCTTGAAAGCAGTCATGTATGCCCATAGCGCATCATCCAACTTCGTAGATCAATCCTTCCTAGAAGCACTCACTGTCTTCTCCAGAATCTCCTTGATCTGCCTATAGGAGACCTCGACTTGTCCACTCGTCTGAGGGTGATATGGAGTAGCTACACGATGGTTCACACCATACTTCTTCAGCAACCTCTCGGAAATTTTGTTGATAAAGTGAGAGCCACCATCACTTATCACAATTCGAGGTACTCCAAAGCGAGGGAATATGATTGTCTTAAACAGCTTAAGAACCACAGTAGAGTCATTTTTCTTGCTAGCAATCGCTTCCACCCATTTGGATACGTAGTCCACAGCAACCAGGATGTATTTGTTATTGTGTGACGTAGGAAATGGACCCATAAAATCGATGCCCCAGCAAATTGAAAACTTCAACCTCAAGGATGAAATTATGTGGCATCTCATGTCTCTTACTGATTTTCCCTCTCCTCTGACCAGCATCACACTGTGAAACGAAAGCATGAGCATCCTTAAACATGGTAGGCCACCAGAAGCCTGCTTGAAGAGCCTTGGACACTGTATTGAAAGTGGCAAAATGACCAGCATAGTCGGATCCATGGCAATGAAACAAGACACCAGGAACCTCTGATTCAGCAATGCATCTCCTGTAGATACCATCAGAACAATGCTTGTACAAGTAAGGTTCATCCCAAAAGAATTTCCTTATGTCGCCCATGAACTTCTTCCTGTTATATTTCTTGAGGTGTTTTGGCTCTGCATCTGCAGCGACGTAGTTGGCAATATCAGCATACCATGGATCATCAGAATCGGTTGCAGCGACGAGATGGTCTTCAGAAGCATTAAGATGATCACCAATCAAAACAAATCCGGAATCGCCAGGGTATCGATCGATACCAGCAGGTTATCGATCGATACTGAGACCTGCAACTCGTGGAAATAGCTGATTCTCTGCGAAATTCATCTGAAACCCAGTTTCAATGAAGTAAATGGCTTCCTCATGTAATTGATCATCAATAGGGACGTATGTATCGATCCGCATCCACGAGAGATGGTCAGCGACTCCGTTCTCTATGCCTCTCTTGTCCTTAACTTTGATGTTGAAACCTTGTAGCAAAAGAACCCAACGACAAAGACGAGGCTTGAGATCCTTGTTCTGCATCAGATATTTGAGAGCAGCATGATCAGTATGAACAACCACCTTGCTCCCAATCAAGTATGATCGGAATTTCTCGAAGGAGAAGACAACTACAAGTAGTTCCTTCTCTGTGGTGATGTAATTCCTCTGAGCATCATCCAATGTCCTGCTGGCATAGTAGATGACGTGCAGCTTCTTATCTTTCCTCTGACCCAGAACTTACCCAACAGCAAAATCACTAGCATCGCACATGATCTCAAAAGGCAGAGTCCAATCAAGAGGTTGCACAATATGAGCACTCACCAAAGCCTTTTTGATCTTCTCAAAGGCTGCAAGACAATCAGGCGTTGTTGATCCGTAAATCACACAAAAAGGGGTAAAACAGTACTTTAGTCGGAATCTCGTTTATTGATCAAGAGTCGGCGATTACAACAGAGTTTAAGTAAGAAGGCAAAGACGAAAGACTTGAGATCGGTAATGAGCTTTCTCTTGTATTCTCTGTCTCTGCGGAAGTTGTGGATGTCTCGAACGAATGAGGCTCCTCCTTTATTTATAGCGTTTTTGAGGCGGTTGAAAGGAAGATTTCTCCTTTTCCGAGTTCGATAAGAAAAAGGAAATCTTCCGGTTCTCTCTCCGAGATAAGGATAAGTTCCTGATATCTCGAAGAGTCGACCGAAGAGAATATTTCCTTTTCCGAGATCGGTGGGGAAAGGGAAATATTCCGGTTTCATTTGTTGTAACGGACTGGGCTTGTGATGGGCCTAGATCGGTAACCGAGATGGGCTTTTAGCGAGATTCCGAGCTCGGCCCAACGTTTTCGGGCCGACTTGTCTTTGATCCGAACCATCGTAAACCGGTCTTGATTGAACCGATATCGGTTCGAACCGAGTTAAACCAGGGGGTGCTAATCCCCCTCTAACAATTGGTCCCCCCCTCAGTTCGGCGAGGAAGTTTATGAGTTCGGTGAATTTTTGGGGAGTATTCTTTAGCTCGGTTGAAAACTGAGATCGGTACGATCTGATCAGATTCTATTTCGAGTGCGGCGGATTTTTGGGTTCGGCGAATTTTGAGTTCGGCGAACTTCTTTCGAAAGTGAAGATCGGAATTCCCGTGATCGAATAGATTTTGGAGCTTTCGAGTTCGGCAGATTTTTCTCGGGAAGAGTGTGCCGCTTTATCTTCTTTAGTCGCAGAATTCGAGGAGTCGCGTGTCGATTCGTATTCTTTGGCTACAGAATTCGAAGAGTCGCGTGTCGATTCGTATTCTTTGGCTACAGAATTCGAAGAATCGTCATCATTGCGTTTTTCCTTATAAATACCGCTCGACCCTCTTTCTGTTTTTCACTTCTGCTTTGCTTCCGAAAAGAAAAAGGTACTTTCTCTCTCTAAACGCTCTCCCTTCTCTCTAGAATTTATTTTTCTTTCCGTTCTCCGATCATTTCTCCGCCGTGGTTTCTCCGATCTGCTTGAAGATCTTCAAACTTTCCGGGCGATCTTCAACTGTTCTTTGTTAGTTTTCAAGCTGTTCTTCATTAATTCCTTCCTCCGATCGAAATGACCTCTGAAGGTGACTCTATATCTGTTAATGACCGATCTCCGAATCAAGACTTCCCAGACCTTAGACGTTTTATGGTTATTCTGTTTCGAGCTCGGATATGCAAGATCTACTCAGACATAACTCGCGTCGTGGTGAAGCGAGTAGTTCCAGGGTTGCTGCTGCCGGGTTGAGTAATCCAAGGGTTACGATCGAGGTTCCTCAACTTATTGATGATGATGAACTTGAAGAAGTCGTTGAGCCAGATGAACAGATTCGGGCAGATCGGGAATTTGCAGTTCGGCTCGCGGAGGGCGATGATGCTGCCTGTCTGGACGATCACGCTGTATCGCCAGCGGCTCGTCAGGATGATGTTTCCAGGTCGGCTACCGGACGGGTGGTTGAAAAGCCCGCGAATATTGGGCCGTCTCGTTCCAAGGCCGAGATGGTCCAAGTTACTTTGGAAAGATGCAATGCTCCGGATGGTATCCTTATCAAGATCCCGAAAGAGACCGACCGCCCGTGGGACGCTCCTGACGGTTACCTTTGTATTTACGAGGAGTATTTCAGGAGCTGCGGTCTTAAGTTTCCCATCCCAGAACTCTTCTATAAGTATTGCAAGAGGCGGCATATTGCGATCTCTCAGTTGATGCCGGCCACGGTAATAAATCTTATGGGTCTTCTCTCTCTTGGGGAGGAGTGCGGCATACCCATCTCGGCGAAGATTTTTGAAAGATTGTTCCGGGTTAATTTGTCGAAGGCGAAACCTTGGTACTTATCAGCTAATGCGAAGCCGGAGTGTGACCTCGTCACCGGGAATAAACCGAGCAAGGTTAACAACTGGAATGCTCGGTACTTCTATGTGAAGATTGACGAGTCTTCTGTCGAGCATCCAAACGGGAGTTACCGAACTCAGTGGAGGACGCCTATTGGTAGATATTCGTTCCTGACTCCTTTTAGTGCTTTATTTTGCCTAAGTTATATTTCTTCGTTTCTTTTTCAGATCGTCACATACCGGGCTTCCTTATCACCACGCCGGGATTCACCTTTATCCACGTGAAGAAATTAAGTGCGGCAGGGAAAGCTCGGTGGCCAGAAGCTTACCAGGAAAAGCTTGATTTGAAGGCGAAGAGAGTTCTCAGAGGTATAAATCTGTCATTTTTGTAGATCGTTCGATACCGATACTCATTTTTCCGGTGTTCATATCGCTTTTTCCCTTTTGCAGCAAAGTCATCACGTCGTCGGAGAAAAATGAAGTTCGATGATATCCCTAATCTTTCAGCCGAGATGGACGGCGTGGATGTTCCCGTGCCTGATGACCAAGTGAATCCCGAGGCTACGGCCGTTGACGAACAGGTTGGCCAAGAGGAGGTTCCTGCTGGGGATCGGACTCCTTCGGCGACCGAACGGGCAAACCCGGAAGCTCCAGCCGAAGAGATTGGCCAAGGAGACGTTCCTGCTGGGGAGCACACTTCTCATCCGGCCGAGAAGAAGAAAAAAAGGAAGACAAAACGGGGGTCTCGGCGGGCTGCTGGTTCAACCGCTGGAGTCGGTACCGAGCACGCCTAAGGTGGCGAAGGCGACGAGGGGATTACCGAACCCCAACAAGCTGATGGAGATACAATTGTCCTCTCGGACAGTTCTCCAGTGTCGAAGAAGCGTCGGACGTCAGATCCCAAGGTCAATTCCTGGGATTACGTCGAATCGTATCTGCGCTTGAGTTTCGGCCCGGACTTCCTTCCGCCGATCGATTGCCTTCGCCAATCTGAGGCCTATAAGAAACTGGCCCAGACTACTGCCGAGGTAAACCTTTCTCTTTTTTTTTTTTTTTAGTTCGTTATCCTTTTTCTTTCGATTGCTTATTTTTAAAGTTCGTTATTTCTGCAGATGGTTGCTCAGACGAACGAGATCGTCGGGTCTTACTACCGCGAGCTCGGAGAATCGCGCCTTAAAGCTTTCGAGGCGAGGGTTCAAGCGGCGGAGCTTCGCAAGGAGCTGCACATATCCGAGGACCGAGTGGAGGCGGGCGATCGTGCGGTGGACCAACTGACTCGCGAGATTGCCGCACTTAAGAGATCCAATGCCGAGCTGGGGTTGGAAAGAGACGCTCTCTCGATAAAGCTGTTCACGGAAACTTCGCGATTGAGGGCTGGTCGTACCCAGCAGATCTCCAGGAGAAAAGCGGTCACTGAAAAGTGCCAAGTCCGGCTTCAGAAGGTAAAGGACCATTTGTTCTGCGGTTGAGCAGGCGAAGAAACCGTTCCTCGTTATCAATCAGGTTCAGGGAGTATTTGATTTCTGTGAGGGCCTCAAGAAGAAGCACGGTATTGTTCTCCCTTCGTCTCGTATCGATCGGCTCGAGAAGCTTAAGGCCGAAAAGGTGAAGGAATATGCCGCGATCGACCTCTGTGAGCTGGATGAGGCGGACTTGGTTCTCACGCCTTTTAGTGATCCGGTGCATCCAGAGGTTTCGACGTCGATGGGCAATGAGGTTCCACCGGGCCTTGACGAGTTCGGATCCAATCAGGCTTCCATGTCGGCTGATCGCGCTGATGCGATGCGGAAGCAAAATGTCTAAGCCCCTTTTTTTGTGATTTGTTTAGTTTTCTTTTGCCCGAATGGGCTTATAACTTGACCTCTTGGACCGGAGGGTTTTTTAAAGTCCAGTATCCGTTTTGTTGTTTTGTCCGAGGGGTTTTTTAAATGAATATCGGTTTTTGATCAATTCGTGTTCTTCAAATGTTTATACTTAGTTGTTTCCTAAGTTATTCTTGTGCCGAACTTTGATATATTTGAAGTCATACATTATACGAACTTCTCGAATCTATCGTACACAATGGTGCCATAATCAGTACGGACTTAGCCGGGTGAAGAGGATAAATTCGACTGAACCTGTTCGAGGTCGGCAATCCATATTGTAGATCGGCTTACTGTTTTGCGATTGTTGAGAAATCGGCTTACTTGTTTTTGCGACTGTTGAGAAATCGGCTTACTAATTTTTGCGACTGTTGAGAAGTCGGCTTTGATTTGCGAGGAAGGACGTTCGGCTTGACCTTAGAGTGTAGTTTAAGAGTACGTGAACAGTTCATCTTAATATGCTCTAGGTTTTTCTCACATTGAGTCCGAGTGTGCGAGACGGACTCGGCTTATTTGGCTTGGATAATCTGAGAAGTTGATGCGAGACTGATCTCGGCTTTTAAATGTGGAAAGTGTGTTATCCATTGCACCATGAGGATGCGTGCGATTTAAGCTCGACTTATTTCGATCGTCTGGCCAGGACGTCGATATGGGAACCGTTTGTGGTTGAAAATACGAACTGTTGAAGTTCGGCAAACGTAAAGTTTGACTTAGAAAATACGAACAGTTGGAGTTCGGCAAACGAAAAGTTTGATTTGGAAGATACGAACTGTTGGAGTTCGGCAAACGAAAAGTTTGGCTTAGAAAATACGAACTTGGAGTTCGGTTGCAATGCCTTTGCGTAATAAAGTTTTATTGATGTTATAGCTGCGCCTGTGAAGGCTGCCTACGTACCTTCGAGAGAAGGATCAAGCCGTTCGTAGTTCATATTACATAGTGAAATTGAGCCTAAGTATAATAGCTCGGTGATCTTTTTTTTTTTTTTTTTTTTTTTTTTTTGGGCTCGAGATCTAGACTAGATGTAGTAGCGTTTGAGGTTCATCGAATTCCATGAACGGGGAATGGGGGTTCCGTCTAGCTTCATGAGCTGTTGAACGCCTGGTTTGACTACCCGCGTGACCTGATAAGGTCCTTCCCAGTTCGTGCCGAGCTTGCCGGCATTCTTCTCTTCGGTGCCCTCGAAGACCTCTCTCAGAACAAGGTCGCCATCGGTGAAATGGCGTCCGCGGACCTTTTTGTTGTAGTAGCGTGCTGCCAAGTTCTGATAATTCTGAATCCGAAGTAAGGCTTGATCGCGTTGTTCCTCGAGATTGTCGAGGTTGTCGAGCATGATTTCGTCGTTAAGATCAGGATTTTGTACGAGCATCGTCCGACGGATAGTCGGGATGGTGAGTTCGGCGGGGCATAGTGCTTCCATGCCATAGGCCATGTAGAAGGGGGATTGCCCCGTTGACGATCTTGGGGTCGTTCGGTATGACCATAAGACTCCGTCGAGTTTATCTGACCATGTCCCTTTATGAGTATCCAATCGTTTCTTGAGGCCGGCTATGATTGTTTTGTTTGTTGCTTCGGCCTGACCGTTGCTCGGCGGGTATCTTGGTGTGGAAAAACTTAGTCGAATTTTCCACTTAGCGCAGAAGTCGTTGAATAGTATTGATATGAATTGGGGACCGTTATCGGTGATAATCTCGTACGGAATTCCGTGTCGGCAGATAATGAATTTCCAGACGAATTTCTGAACGTCAGAGGCGAGGATGACGGGATATGCCTCGGCTTCTACCCATTTGGTAAAGTAATCCGTCATGACGAGGATGAACTTTTTCTGCGTAGTGGATCGTCTGAAAGGACCGATGATGTCCATCCCCCATCGCATGAATGGATACGGAGCTGTCGAAGTGGTTAGCAGCTCGGTAGGAAGATGTATCATTGGGCCATGCCTTTGGCATTTGTCGCACTTCGCGACGAACCTCTCGCAGTCTGCTTGCATACTTGGCCAATAATAGCTTGCTCTCTTGATTTTCAGGGCTAGAGATCGGCCGCCGGAATGATTGCCGCCATCGCCTTCGTGTATTTTTTTCATGACTTCCTGAATTTCATCGCCTGAGATGCATTTGAGGAGGATTCCTGCTGCACTCCAACGAAACAGTCCGTCCTTGATAAGTATGTAGCGAGCGGCTCGCATTTTGAGTCGTCGAGCGGCCCATCTATCGGCCGGAATTTTGCCATCGATGATGTACATTTTTATCTCCAGTGTCCAATTGGCGGGAGTCTGCTCGTCGGACTGTTCGAGGTCTATTGGCTCATGAAGTCCGTCCGTCTGTTCCTCCGTTTCATCGTCTGATCGGGCCGATTCGTCGACTTGCAGCGTGTCGTTGTTGCCTTCGGCGGTACTAGAGTGTTCGGGCTCGGTGTCTTGATCGGGCTCGATGGTTGGAGTCCGTCTCTGTCGACGTAAGACAGGTTCAGTCGCAGGATTTTCCTCGTAATCCCGTCTACGAGTCGTGACGATGCATTGTTCTGTGCTTCCGATACTAGGTTCTGATATACTTTCCACCGGGATCGTTCGTTTGAGGTGAGGGTCGGAGCTCGAAGCCAAAGCAGCGAGTGCGTCGGCTGGAGCGTTTTCGCCCCGCAGAATCTTGGTAAGTTCGAACGAATCGAATTCGGCAACGAGTTGTTTGACGAGCTTGAGGTATGCGTCCATTCGATCATTCTTGGCGTCATACTCCCCGCTGAACTGACTTGCGACGAGCTGTGAGTCGCAGTAGGCGTGAATGCGTGTAACGCCGATGGCTTTGGCCAAACGTGGTCCGGCAATTAGCGCTTCGTATTCTGCCTCGTTGTTAGACGCGTTGAACGTCAGGCGGAAAGATTGCTCCAAGATTTCTCCCGTTGGAGATTTGAGGCGAATGCCTATTCCAGAGCCTCGGTGAGACGACGACCCATCGACGTGAAGGATCCATTGTTCGGCGGTTATGACATCAGTGTTGACGTATTCCGGATATAGTTCAATGAGGAAATCGGCGAGGACTTGTGATTTGATTCTTGTCCGGCTTTTGTAATCGATGTCGTACTCGCTGAGTTCGATAGCCCATTTAGCCAACCGATCGGACTGGCTTGGGCTATGTAGGATTGTCCGGAGTGGTTGATCGGTTAGCACGGTGACTGAGTGTGATTGGAAATAAGGGCGCAATTTCCGAGCTGAAACAACAACGGCGAGGGCCAGCTTTTCGAGAGTCGGATATCGCCCTTCAGCTCCATCTAGTGATTTGCTGATATAGAAGATCGGTTTTTGTTCGCCCCGGTCTTCCCGAACGAGGACCCCGCTGATCGCCGAGGTTGAGATCGCGATGTAGAGATAGAGGGTCTCGCCGTCTTCGGGTTTTGCCAAAACTGGTGGTGTTGATAAGTATTCTTTGAGCTACTTGAATGCTTCCTCGCACTTATCATCCCACTCAAGATTTTTGTTTCCGCGCAGCAATTGGTAGAAAGGGAGACACTTATCGGTGGACCGGGAGATAAACCGGTTGAGTGCGGTGATGCGTCCTGTGAGTCTTTGCACCTCCCTTCTCGTTGTTGGAGATGGTAAGTCAAGGATTGCTGAGATCTGTTTAGGATTGGCTTCGATTCCCCTTTGAGTCACGATATACCCGAGGAATTCTCCGGAGGTTACACCGAATGTGCATTTGGTCGGGTTAAGCTTCATGCCGTACTCGTTTAGGATGTCGAAACAGGTGTTAAGATGTCTGGCGTGATCCTTTGCAACCAGTGATTTGACGAGCATGTCGTCGATGTAAACCTCCATTGTTTTGCCGAGCTGGCTAGCGAACATCCGATTAACGAGGCGTTGGTAGGTAGCACCGGCGTTTTTTAGGCCGAACGGCATCACTTTGTAGCAATAGATACCGCGATCGGTAATGAATGAGGTCTTCTCGCGATCGTCCGGGTGCATGAGTATCTGATTGTAGCCTGAAAAGGCGTCCATGAATGAGAGGAGTTCGTTCCCGGCGGTGGCTTCGACGAGTCTGTCGATATGTGGGAGTGGGAAACTATCCTTTGGGCAGGCTTTGTTTAGGTCGGTAAAGTCGACGCATATCCTCCACTTTCCGTTCTTCTTCTTCACAACGACCGGGTTTGCCAACCAGTCGGGATACCGAACTTCTGTAATCGATCCTGCGCTAAGTAATCTTTCGACTTCATCGTTTACAGCTCGGGCTTTCTCGGGACCGAGCTTGCGTCGTTTCTGTTTGATCGGTTTGAAGGTGGGGTCGATGTTGAGTTCATGGCTTATTATCTTTGGGTTGATTCCGGGCATATCTGTGACTGACCAGGCGAAGGTCGAAACGTTTCTTTTGAGGAGTCGGATTAAATCCTCTTTGATGTCTTTGTCGAGCTCGGCTCCGATTCCTACGCATTTTTCTGGATTGAGATCATCGATATTGACTTGGACGATCGTTTCGCGTCGCGGCAGATCGGGATCGTTTGGGATTTTCTTCTTATTGATCACGCAGGTGCGGGGAGTGGTCCTTAGTTTGCATTCGTTTATGAAACACGTTCGGGACATCACCTGGTCGCCTCTAAGGGTGAAAACTCCGGAAGGTGTCGGGAACTTGACGCATTGATGATACGTTGACACGACTGCTTTCATCGAGAATATCCACGGCGTGCCGAGTATTACGTTGTAGATCGCGGGTTTGTTTAGCACCAAGAACTTGACCATTCGACATATTCCCCCGGTATACATAGGAATTTTGACCGTTCCTGCTGTCATGGTTTGCTCGCTTGAGAATCCGGTGAGTGGTTCGATGTTCGGTCTGATTTGGTTGTCGGGAAAATCCATATTTTTCAGCGTATCCTTGAAAATCACGTTAACCGAGCTCCCAGTGTCGATCAAAATTCTCCCGACTACGACATCACCGATGAGTGTCTCGACGACTAACGGGTCGTTATGCGGCATATGAAGTCCTTCCGTGTCGGCCTCAGAGAAGGTGATCGGCGTTCCGCAGGGTGTAGTCTGATGTGACTGTTTTGCGACCACTGCTTCCTTATTGTATGTCTTCAGAGCTCGGACGGAGTAGTTGCATGTTTCCAATGCACCCATGATCATGTTGACACGTTTTCGAACATGCGGAGGTTGTTGAGTTTCCACGTTGTCCTCCCGATCTCGTTTCGGTTGTTCGTCGTCGGTTTTGTCTTTCTTTTGCTCGGCAGGCTTGTTCGGTTTGGAGTTACGTCTCCTACCGTTATCGTTACGGCGCGGTCTGTTCGAGGGTTGGAAGGCTCCTTCGACTGGAACTTCCCCCTTTTTGTACTTCATCATCAGGAACTCCTGTAGATGTCGGCACTCTTCGGTCGAATGGTTTCCATACCGGTTATGGAAATTGCAGTACGGTGCGGATTCAGTGGTGTCGGGCTCTTTTGGCTCATCCGACCGAACCCAAATGTTTGACCAGGATTGCTGAGTTTGGATCGTATTGACGGGTTGTTTCGGGGGAACGTACAGTTTGTCCTTAGTGGCGGGCTGTTTCGTGATTGCGTATCGCCTATCTTTCTCGGATCTTTCCTCCTCCTCCATGATGAAGATATGCGCCCTGTGCAGGATGTCCTCCAATGTCTTTGGATTATTGCGTTTGATCTCCCTGTGGAAGTCCGATTCGTACCAGGTGGCTTTGTAAAGAGCCTCGATTGCGGCTTCGTCGTCGATCGTGCAATGGGATACAACCGCTTTGAAACGTTCCATGAAGTTGCGTAGGGGCTCGTCCTGCTTCTGCTCGAGGGCCCAGAGTTCGGCGTTCTTTGTTTTCTGCTTAATAAACATGGTGAAGCGTTTGAGGAATTTGGTAGTGAGCTCGTTATAGCTGTTTACCGAACTTGGCTCGAGCGTTGAAAACCAATCGAGCGCGGCTCCGGATAAGTTCTCCACGAATAGTTGGCACATGGCTGCGTCCTTCTCGGTTTCCGAGCCGAAACGAAATCGGTTCATTGTGATGACAAACGAGGTCAAGAAGTGTTTAGGATCGGTAAACCCGTCGTATGATGTGATCTTGACTCTTTCCAATCGTCGGACTGGAGTGTTGACGACTTTGTCGGTAAACGGCGTCCTCTGTGACTCTTGAATTACCCGGTCGATCTCCGGCGCCGAACTCGTAGCCTGATGGACTTTGGTCCGCATATCTTGTAGTTGGGCCTGGACCTTGGCGAATTCCAAATTCACGGCGGCTTGGTCCGTGATGTTGATTTCCGAACCGGTCGCGGAGGATCTTCTTGTCGGCGGGTCGATCGTGCCTGGGGGTTGAGCGTCGGTTAAGTCGGACAAGAGATTTCGGCGTAACATGTTTTCGTTGGCGGGGGTGACCGGGTTTGGATCGAGGATACCGATCTGATTTCGGCGCTCAAAATGGGATGCTATGAGAGATGCGATCCGCTCTTCGTTCTTTTTGTTAATTTCGGCGAACTGCGCTGTCATAGCTTCTATGAAGACGGTCGGATCCGTAAATATCGAAGCAGCCGGAGGCTGTGGAAGAGTCCGAGATGGATTGACCTGATTGTCTTCTCCAACAGGTATGGTCGGAGGGGGTCCTCCTCCGGTTGTCTGTAGTTCGGTATCGATAGGATTGAGCTCGTCGATCCGTGGGTTTTGATCGTCGGTTTCTGAGCCGTTGACGAGGGCTGCGGTGGTATCGACTGGAAGAACCATTGCCGAACTTCAATCAAACGATATCCGAAAGTACTGTTCTATCCTTCCCCACAGTCGGCGCCAATTGTTGATCCGTAAATCACACAAAAAGGGGTAAAACAGTACTTTAGTCGGAATCTCGTTTATTGATCAAGAGTCGGCGATTACAACAGAGTTTAAGTAAGAAGGCAAAGACGAAAGACTTGAGATCGGTAATGAGCTTTCTCTTGTATTCTCTGTCTCTGCGGAAGTTGTGGATGTCTCGAACGAATGAGGCTCCTCCTTTATTTATAGCGTTTTTGAGGCGTTTGAAAGGAAGATTTCTCCTTTTCCGAGTTCGATTAGAAAAAGGAAATCTTCCGGTTCTCTCTCCGAGATAAGGATAAGTTCCTGATATCTCGAAGAGTCGACCGAAGAGAATATTTCCTTTTCCGAGATCGGTGGGGAAAGGGAAATATTCCGGTTTCATTTGTTGTAACGGACTGAGCTTGTGATGGGCCTAGATCGGTAACCGAGATGGGCTTTTAGCGAGATTCCGAGCTCGGCCCAACGTTTTCGGGCCGACTTGTCTTTGATCCGAACCATCGTAAACCGGTCTTGATTGAACCGATCTCGGTTCGAACCGAGTTAAACCAGGGGGTGCTAATCCCCCCTCTAACAGGCGTGAAATCAAATTTGATCTCCTTGCATAACAGAGCCGTGAGTGGGCGAGCTAGCTTGGAGAAATCCTTGATGAACCGTCTGTAGAACCCAGCATAACCAAGGAAACTCCGAATATCCTTCACAGAAGTCGGTGGTTGGAGACTTGTCATGACCTGGATCTTGGTTTTGTCAACCTCGATCCCAGCTTCAGAGACCTTGTGCCCAAGTACGATGCCATCCTGAACCATAAAGTGACACTTTTCCCAATTAAGGACCAAGTGTTTCTCTTCACACCTCTGGAGCACCTTGCACATATTATCCAAACATTCTTTGAGCGATGGTCCGTAAACTGAGAAATCATCCACGAACACCTCCATAAAATCTTCAATCATGTCTGTGAAGATAGACATCATGCACCTCTGAAAAGTGGCTGGAGCGTTACACAATCCAAATGGAATTCTCTTGTATGCAAATGTGCCATAGGGACATGTGAAAGGGGTCTTCCCTTGGTCATCTAGATGGATAGGGATCTGGAAGAAACCTGAATATCCATCAAGGAAACAATAGTAGGGTTGACTAGCCCATCTCTCCAACATCTGGTCAATGAATGGCAATGGGAAGTGATCTTTCCGTGTAGCTGCATTCAACTTCCTGTAATCAATGCACATTCGATGTCCAGTGATAGTCCTCGTAGGAATCATCTCATCCTTATCATTCTTCACCACGGTTATCCCTCATTTCTTAGGAACAACGTGCACTGGACTGACCCAAGAGCTATCTGAGATGGCATAGATAACTCCTGCATCCAAGAGTTTCATGACCTCTTTCTTAACCACTTCCTTCAGGTTCGGGTTCAGCCTCCTTTGATTCTCAATTGAAGTTGACTCGTCCTCAAGATGAATCTTATGCATGCACAGGTGCGGTGATATACCTGAAATTTCATCAAGAGAATAGCCAAGAGCTTTGCGATACTTGCGCAGCCTGCTCAGCAGTAAGGTAACCTCTACGTTGTTCAAGGAAGCATTAATGATTACTGGGAACGTGGAATTAGGACCAAGAAAACCATACCTCATATTCGCAGGAAGTGGTTTGAGTTCCACCTTAGGAGCTTTCTCCTCGCTCCAATCTCCAACCCCAGCAGCTTGCTTAGTACTTTCGGCCAAACCTCTTTCTGGTCGCAGGGTATTGATCGATACTAGGTGAGTATCGATCGATACTGGCAGTGCTGTATCGAGCATCTTCGCGTATTCAGCAGCAACATCACTCGAATGGACTTCTGACTCAGCTGAACAGACCAATGCCCTCTCCAATGGGTCTTCAGGATGCATCTCCAGGAAGTACTCCTCAGCAATGTCACAGAAGGTATCAACGAAGAAAGTCTGTCCATCGATGGTTGGTCTCTTCATCATCTTCTCCATGTTAAAAGTCATGACCAACTCACCAACGTTAAGAGCTATCTTCCCATTCCTGCAATCAATTAGAGCACCAGCTGTTGCTAGGAATGGCCTTACCAAGATGAGAGGATCTCTGGGTTCCGAATCATACTCCAAGACAATGAAATCAGTTGGGATTAAGCAATTCTCAATCTTAATCGGAACATCCTCGAGCAAACCTTCTGGAAGTCTAACTGAACGATCAGCGAGTATCAGCGAGATCCTCGTAGAAGTGAAGTCTGTCATTCCCATTCTCTTAGCAACCGAGTATGGCATGAGGTTGACACTTGAGCCAAGGTCACAAAGAGAACGCTCAAACCTGTCAGTAAAGATTGTGCAATCCAAGACAAAGCTCCCTGGATGTGGTAGTTTCGTTGGGATCCTGTTGGTTAGGATTGCACTGCACTCATGAGTGATCATCAGACAACCGTCTTCAAGGTTCACATTGTTGGACATCATCTTCTTGACATATCTCCTGAAAGCTGGAGAAGTTTTGATAGCATCGATGAAGGGAAGTTTTGATAGCATCGAGAATCTATAAGAAACAAATTCTCGGATCCGAATTCGTAAATATCCACGAATATCCAAATCCGTTTTAAAACAGATAAAAGAACTAAAATATAAGAAAAACATATAAATTTTAAGAAGATTAAAATATTAAATTATAAAAGTAAATGCATGTTAAAGGGTAAGTAATACTCGCATAAGCTTTCAGAAGCTAGAATGACAACTGATATGCTCAAATTAATACCCTAAATAGATTATATAGATCAAAAATACGCTAAATCAAAAGATGTAAACGAAAACAAGTACGCAATTAAAAGTGTTGTAAATCAATGGAGGAAAATATAGGTCCAGAATTTTTCTCAGAAAATCAATGAATGCAGATAAACTAACTAACATGATTCAGATTATGCACTGTTCTTGAACTCAAATCACTAAAATATAGCTAGCCAACTCTCGTTGCGAAAACTATCTAAATCTAAATCCTAGGAATTCCAAATCTCTTTGCGAATCATAAAGTCTAAATCAGCTTTAAAGTTCAGGTTTGATATGTTCACAAATCAATTAAACCAAATCTCTTTGCGAATAATCAATTTGCTCACCTAGGCTCTTTCAGGTAATTAATCGCACTCTCGTGCCTAATCAATTATCCTAAGATCTAAGTTCCAGATTCGTCAACCTAGAATTAGTTTTGAGAACAACCTAAGGTGAAGAACTAATTCAGATGGTGAATCCTAAACAGATGATCAACCTAGCATTCAAAGAAATCATTTATGAGAAAACCCTAAACCTAAGGTGGATCTACTCAGACATGGAGATTGAAACAATAAACATGACTGAATAAATACTCAAATAAATAATAAGAAAGAGTAACAAAAGGGTTCGAAATCTTCTCTCAGACTAACAAAGTATCAGACTTGCCTCCCTCAAAAGCTCTCTCTCAAATCCAGAATAAAAGAAGCGTAGCCAACCAAGTGGCTGAAAATCCTAATTAAATAACCTAAACACGAATTGGGGTCTTCTTGTAAATATCAAAGTCTTTTGGGCAAGTTCTGCAATTCTTCAAACTTCATAAAAAGTCGCGGCCCGTGATCTTTCGATGTGTGTCGATCGATACCAGGGGGTATCGATCGATTCTTGTCGCTCAGATAGGGCACTTAGTCATCAGACTTTAGTTTCGCTCCATAATGCTCCATAAAACTCCAATATCTCCAATAATACTCCAAATGTGCTAAAACCTGTAAAAGACTCTAAAAGACTCTATAATAGAATAAAGACTCGATAAAACGGACTTATATCATGGCTTAAATAGAGTAAAAACCATGATATATCTACAACTCTGATTTTTCAATGGGTATGCGAAACAAATTGTGGTATCCAAAAATGTTAATATATTCAACTTAATCTTCGAAACAAAGAATGGGTAAAGTCCTCTCACATATATACATTGCTCAAATTAGAGAGGCGGCATTGAGAATGGCTAGGGTGGATATATATATATATATATATTAAGTGCAACTTCGAAACAGGTCAGATATTTGAGATACTCCCAAATGATTAAATAATTAATTGCATGATGCTTTTTTGTGTTGAAATGACTTGATGTTGAATCGCTGATGTAACTATCCGAAATTAGGTATGCGATTATGGATATTCAAAAATCATAAACCTATAGAAATATTCAGATTATTTTATTTAATTAATCTAAATATAGTATGTAATTATTTTCTAAATATTAAATTATCAGAAAAGATATGAATACTTTATTTATTTAATATATTATGTAATTATTTTCTAAATATTATATATATATATATATATATATATATATATAATTACATCAAGTAGATATAAAAACCATTAAACACTATAAATATGTTTTTTTTTTACTTTGTCAAATACAAAATATAATGAAAAATATGATATCATCGGGTTTTTTTCTAACTATGTCAATAAACACAATACAAAATTCCACACGAAGCGCGGATCAGCCACTAGTTTAAAATAATATGGAGGGAGTATGATATATCATTAAGATTTTGGACTTTTTAGGGGGGTTGGCCCAATAATTAAATTGTTAAATTATACCCAACATTAGTTCCCTATATGCGTACTAGATAATTGACATGTTGTCCCTCATAACCTCGATCTTTTGAAGAAATACAAGGCTCATATCAACATTGATTGGTGTTGCAAAACAAGCGCAATTAAATATATATTCAAGTACATCACAAAAATGTGGACAAAGCAATAATTGTGATCGAAAAATCAAAGAAGAACGGGAGTGTACATGGCCATCAGAAATTAGGTAGTAGTACCACCAATGAGGTTGATGATTACCTAAACTGTCGTTATGTCTCCGCATGTGAGGCATCATCAAGATTATATACATTTCACATACATCACCAGATTATCTGTAATGAAGTTAACAATTCACCTACCTGATCAACAAAGAGTGGTATTCGAGCAAACAATAGATTTAAATAATGATCTATCAAGAGAGGATATAAAAAGAACTTTGTTCACTGCTTGGATGGAGGCAAACAAGAAGTACGAGGAAGCCTGTGCGCTAACAATTATGCCTAAACTACCCCCAAAGTCATATATTTTTAATATCTAATTTGTTTTAGAAAATTGTTTTTAATATCAATTTAAATATTAAAAAGAAAACAAATATATTCAAAGAAATAAAAAAAAAAATTCGATGGACTATGGAGTGTAGAATACGTATTCTTGAATTTTGATGCGAGTTTTAGAACATGTCTTCTGCGGTTTCTCTTTGTTCTACGGCAGCCATAGAATACATATTCTGCCTAATCTAAATGTTCTGCGAATTTTAGAATGTGTCTTCTACGGGTTCTCTATGTTATACGAACTGTAAAATACATATTCTACCTAATTTTAATGTTCTGTGAGTTTTAGAACGTGTCTTATGCAGTTTTTTGGAATTAAGAGAAACACGATTCATTCAATATTTTCCACTTCCCTCTATGTTTCTCTTTTTCACATCTCTGCGAAAATCAATCGTCAAAACCAAAAAGTATTGGATACATTTCAAACGTGTTCTGGAAATTTGTAGTCGATGCTTAACTTCTCGACCGAGGGAGAAAATGAGGAAGAGATTTTGGTCCTAGACCTTGATGGAGAAAAAGAAGAAGAGGGTTTTGGTTTGGTTCTTGACCACGATGGAGAAAAAGAAGAAGTGATTTTGGTCCTTCACTTGTATGGAGAAAATGAAAAAGATCGACGGATAAATAGAGGAAGAAACTATTTTGGGATATTTTTTTTGGTCGACAGGATGTGTTAATATTAAAATTATTTCTATCAATAATTATATAAAATTAATAATTAATAATCTAAAGTCCAATTCACCGAGATTGATTTGCAAATGTACAGAGACACAAGATTATAGATAAAGTATCTAACAAGAAAAAAAAAAAAAAAAGATTATAGCCGTTCATTGATACTCTTCTTTACAATCGATTAGAATACAAAAATTACTCTAACGCCATCTAACCGTTGGTAATATTTAATCCTAATCTTTCATCTAATTAAATAAGCTTCGTTTCTAAATTAAAACAGCCGTTACATGTTGCCGTTAACTCATTGGATTTAATACGTTATCACCGTTAACATTTCCGTCAATCTGAACGTTACCTTCTCCGTCACCGGCTGCATTTTGTTCCACCGGAGCACAATCCATCTTATGCCGGAGTTTCCAGTCAAGAGCTTGACAAGCGCGTGAACAGTAATTCACAACCCCACAAACGGAACATCTCCGAAACTCATGTTTCCTCGTCTCCGGCCGTCCACATCCGCCGTGAGAACACAACCTCAACCCATCTACGGGGTAATCTCCGCCGCGTACGGCGAACCAATCCGCCAAAAATCGATTCGCCGGATGTGTTTCCGGCGCCGGTACATTACATCCGAAATCGCTCAGCAATGGACAACCTCCATGGACTTGGATTTGGTTAGAATTAGGCATTTGAGGCTGTGACAAAGTGAACCACGACCTAGCTTCGATCCCGGAGGATATAACGGCGGCGAGCTCACGAGCGTTGGCTTGAACGAGGAATCTCCGGCCTTCGGAGACATTCTGAGGAACTCCATAACCATCTTGGAGACAGTGACCAAGCTCACGGAGAGCGTCCACGTGTCCAAGAAAAGCCGCACGCGCGCATAGAGCCACACCGGCTCGGAGATCCTTATCGTTCTTGGAACCGCCGCTTCCGTTGAACTGAATCACTGCCAGAGAATATAACGCCGGCGCGTGAGAGCTAATCGCGGCTTTAGCCATTAGCGACGCGCCGTTTCCTCTGTTTTGCAGACAGTAAAACCGAATCTGTAGCAAAAAGAAAATGGAAATAAAGACAAAATGAAGAAATCTAACAAAAGAAGAAAAGATTTTAGGAAAAAAATAATTCAACAAACCATTCCGAGAGTGTAGCAAGCTTCGAGACTACCGGCGTCGACGCAGCGTTTGAGAAACCGGTGAGCTGATTCCGACCAATTCTGAGCTTTTACGGCAATAGCTTTTCGAGACAATCTCGACAAAACCAGAGGATTCGTAGCTAAACTGTTTAATCTCTTACATCTGTTACACAGCCAATAAATCAATTTTCAGACAAAAGACCCTCTGTAACGAGGAAGAGGTTGATTTTAAGAGATTGAACCGGAAAGCTTACGTCATCAAAACGTTGATGAAATCAGCAGGACATCGAGATGTAGAGGCAACTCCACAGAGGATAGAAACAACAAGATCTTCTGGGATCGAATCTAGCAAATCGGGACCGGCTTTAGTTTCCGGCGCCGGAGAAATGGAATAAACACATCGTCGCCGTTTCCTTGCCGGCGTAAAGTCGCCGTCAACGGCTCCGGCGGAGTAGAAAACTCTCTTTGTTTTTCTTACGGGAAACATACTAATCTTCTGGTTCTTGAGGAGGATTACACACAGCTTCTCTTCTGGTCCCCTTATATCTCTCTCTCTCTATTTTTCTTTTATTATCTCTTGGCTTATAAATATACAAAGTGGTTGAGTTGTATCTCTCTTTCTCCCTGCGTACATACGTATGCGAGCGAGTATATGAAATGACTCTTTTACCCTTGTGCTTTTGTCGTATTTCCCGGTCAAAACGTCGTTGACCCAGCGTCGGCTTTTTACCCGTAGCTTCAAGAAATATTTATATCAATTGGGGGTACAAAGAAAGAAGAATGGATCTCTCTTTAAAATTACCAAAGTTAAAAATTTGGAGAAACTAACTCCGGAAAAAGTAAAAAAAAAAAAAAACTAACTAACTCCGATTTATTGTGTTTTTTGACCGTGGGAAAATGCTTCACTCGCTTAGGACTCAGCGCGTGTGATGCACAGAGGTTAAAAGATTTGAGAGAGTGGGAAACACGCGAGGGGGAAGTGAAAGTGGGGATTTGGGTAACAAACTGAGATTTATAGGATATTAGGAGAGAGAGAGGTCAAACGTAAAGAATCAGCCAATGATGTTTTACAACGGTTACTTCTTTTTATCTTTCCTTTTGCCGTTTCTCCTCCACGACGTTACTTTTTTTTTTTTTAACTTGTTATTATTTATATTTCTAGAAACAAAACAAAAATTGTAAAAGAAACAAAAATGTAACTTTGAATTCAGCATAAATAAATATAGCTGTTAAAAGAAAAGTTTGCATTTGACTAAAAAAATATATAATTAATGTTTTCATTTTTTACATTAGAATTTTTTTTTATATAGAAATATTATTGAAATGAAATTAAAATAAAAGTAAATTAATCGACTGATTAGATTGAGTAATCCCATGTATTTTTTTTAACTTCCAATTAACCAATTTTCCGATCGATTATCCCAAAATCGAAACGTTCATCTATGTTTTTTATCGTCTAGACGGATTTTTAGGGCAGCTCCAATGGAGGGTTCTTAGGGATTTTTATGTGGAGTTCTTAACAAAAAGAAAAAATAATAATAATAATTGTAATAGTTAAGAACTTTTAGAACCGGTTATTAGGAAAGGTTCTTAGTCACGTGTCAATAGCTAATTCGTCGGATTTTTTATTTTTGTCAGATTTTTTTTTTTTACTTTTTCTTAACTTTAACTTAAAAAAATTCTTAACTTTTTTTTTTTACTTTTTCTTAACTTCAACTTTAAAATTCTTAACTTTTTTTTACATATTAATGAATTGAAATCTTTACATATTAAATTTTTTTTTTTAAGATTCTAAAATTCTTAACTTTTTCTTCGTAAAGTTTCGGCAATATTTTGTATGTTTTAAAATTCATGAAATGCAATATAATTTTGGTATTATAAAATATAATATGTTTATAATTTTTTACAAAATAAATTAAACTTAAGAAAATTAATTATAAAAAATTAAATTTTTTTTTTTAAAAACCACTAACGAAGTTCACCATTAGAAATGAAAAACTTATAGGATTCTTACCATTGGAGATGGTCTTAACCTCTTAACCAATCAATTTTTGAAACAGCTGTTTTGTTTTATCTAGGGGTTAAAATGTTATTTAAAATCCATCATATTCTATTCTAGCAACGTAAATAAATCTTATAAAGATACATACCTTATATCACAAACAAACATAATACACTTATTTTAATATTTACTTTAACAACGATGTCTTGTACTATTATAGAAATAAAAAATCAAACTCAAAAAAGATCTAAAACAAATATGAGAAATTACCAAAAACAGTTTGAAACAAATATCTATGATAGTTTTTCTATAGTTAGAAGTTATCTCTATAATATTATTTAAGAAGATATTTTTAAAAATGAATTTTGTTTTGTAACTTATTATATGATATGCCATTACAAATAACAAAGAATAATTGAAATAGGAAATGATATAATAGTCTTTTAAAATTATTGATTATAATATGACATATTAAAATATTTATTATTGATTAGAATATGGCATATTAAAATTATTGATTAGAATATGATATATTAAAATTATTGATTAGAATATGGCATTTTAAAATATATAATATTAAAAATAATTAAGAAAATAAATAATAAATAACCTCTTTAATACAAATAAACTTTGTTTTGAAAGTATATATTTTGTATTAAAGAGGTTATTTATTATTTATTTTCTTAATTATTTTTAATATTATATATTTTAAAATAATAATCAATTCATATATATTCAAAGAAAAAAAAATCTATTCAAAATATTGCTTATTTTTCACTATAATTTATAGTATATTATTTGAATATATATCAAAACAAAAGTTGAAAAATATTTTACTAATTTTATAAACTCTTACACACAAAAAAACCTATTTTTTTAAGAGTTCGTATACTAACCACAAAAACTAGAGTCATTTAACGGTGCATATTAGAGTTATGTTTTCAGAATTATAATTTTTTGCGAGTTAACTCGAATAATATTTTAGTTCACTGTAAAATGGGTTAAATAGACAAATTATTATAAATTGACAGCTTTATCTATAATCTTTAGTTAGTTATATTGTAAAATTCAGATAAAATCAATTTTCTTAAATTTTAAAATAATTTATTTTAAAAAAATTATCTTGTAATATAATTAGCGTAGGTTAAATTCTAGTACACTTATTAATCACAAAAAACTAAAAATAGTAAAGGTAACAAAAACGATATCACTAGATCTATAGTTGATAATTTTTTACCACTGTTTAGGAATAAACTACTTTGATGGTTACTAATCCGCGATATAGAATCAGTATTACCATTTCTTTTTTACTGCTAACTTTTATTATATTTTCTAATTGTTCTTTTATTACTTACGGCTAAAAAAAGATTATCATTAAAAATTAAAAAAAATTAAGAAAGTTAAGTTTATGTTTAACCCACCTAATCTCTTTCCTATTAACTTGTCTTTGCTTTTTCAGAAAAGTCGTCCCACGCTTCTATTTTTGTTTTTCATCACCTCTATTTTTCCTTTTTTATACATTCATATAATAATAATAATATAATGCTTTTAGTGCGTTTTAATGTCACCTCTACTTTGGGCCCAAAATAAAATAAAAAATTTGTCATCTCCCTCTACTTTATCATGAATCGCTTAACACTTAACCAGCTATTTCTACTTAATTAGATAAGCTAAACTTTTAAATATCATTACAAAAGTTCAAGTACATCTTTTACCCCCAAAAAAAAAAATCTAAGCACATCAAATCAAAAACGGACTATTTATATGACATGAGAGAAGTCAGAAAGTTGAAAAGACGTGTGAATTACAAAATAATTCACTAATATACGTAATTAAGACACGAATAATGTGAATTATCAAAAAGAAGATTAAATCATGGTGTAGCCAAACGATTCGTCCGGCGTTAGCTTGAAGGCCTGGTTAAGCTAGTTGATTGACGTGAATCTCCACGACCCACCAGGACCAGTCATCTTCTTATGCCTCTTTGTGTGGGATCCACATGTCTCCCCTTCGATGCTCTCTCGTAAATTTAAGTTCGATTGATTTCTATCTAATCTATTAAAAGTGATTTTTTGAGTTTAAAGAAGAAAAAAATACATATAAATCTATTTCTATTTAGGATAATTTTCATTGGTTTTTTTGGTACAGACTTGAAACACTGTGGGGAAAGATGAAAAGAAGACGAGAAAGGCTAAAGCAAAGGACGAAACCAAAACTGATGAACCTTCAAAGAAGAAGAAGAACACATAAGTATATTATTTTGGTCAACTATTTTTTCACTTTGAATTGGATATATTGGTCAAACTTTTTCATTGGTTTTTGGGAAAACGTTCTATTTCTCTCTGAAAACTTTCATATAATAACAGATGACCCCGAAGTTTAACCATGTTTCTATTTTTCCACAATTTTAAAGTTAGAATTCTATTTCCCCACGAAATCAAAATTCGAAACATATTTTCCCACAAAATCAAAGTTCGAAACCTATTTCCCCATAGACCACGATTTGATTCGGTTTACTCTATACCAATTAAATGTAAACCGAAAAAACCAAAATTAACCTAATTAAGATATGATTCAACCCCAAAACCCGATTACAACCCGAATCAACCCCTAAACCGATTATAATCCCCACCCGAAACCAAAAATTTCTTAATTAAAAAAAAAAAAATCTCTCTCACAACAACTCCGCGACCCAGATTCCTCCGGCGACGGGCTCTCTTTCTTCATTCTGATTAAAACTCGATAAACCTGAGATTCCCAAAGAACGAAGCCTGCATCAACGGATGAAAGACTAAAAGATACTTCTGACCGCAAAATCTAGAAAATGCAGAATTTGGAAACGCTGTTAACGCGTCCCAAGGATCCTCAAAATGACGGTGACGACAAATCTTTCTCTAGACATCAATAAATACCCGAGAAATATGCTACGAGGTTTTATGTCTGAAAACGGCGGTGGAAGAAACAGACTGCGAAAATGAGAGTGCGATTGAGCTGAATCTGGGTTTGTCTTTAGAAGGTCGATTCGGAGTAGACAACACTCCGAGGAAGCTCAAACGATCTTCTTCTGTTATTGGAATTGTGCCGTTTGATGACTCGACGACGATTGTGACCGACACGGAGGTTGAGCCGGAGAATTACACTGTGGGTTTAGCTAGAACGAAGTCGTTACCGGCGGAGATGGAAGATGAATGGAGGAAAAGGAAAGAGATGCAGTCGCTGAGTAGAATGGAAGCTAAGAGGAGGAGATGTGAGAAACATAATAATTTCTACACAGAACCCAGAAAATAAGATTGGAGAAGAACCCATAAAATAATTTTTGCAGAGGGTGCAAGTTACAATCCCGACATTTTTCAGAAACAAAAATGTTTGATTTCGAGCTTACAAATCTCGTTATAAGCTTCTTAGATTATTTCAATTTCAATTTCGTCAGTTTCGATTTCCCCCATTTCAATTTTGTCAGATTATTTTTCTTATGAATGGGGATCAAAAAATTTTGGGTGAAGAAGAAGAAGTCGGGTTTTTTTTTTTTTTTTGTCAACGAAGAAGTCGGGTTGTTTACGGGTCGGTTTTTGGGTTCGGGTTTGGTTGGAATCAAGAGTGGTTTAAGGTTTAGGTTACAAACCGCTTAAAACCGATATAACCGATATTCGTGGGGAAATAGATTTCGAACTTTGATTTTATGGGGAAATAAAATTCGAACTTTAAAATTGTGGGGAATTAGAACTAGTGTTAAACTTCGAAGATCTGTTATTATATGGAAGTTGTCAAGGAGAAATAGAATGTTTTCCCTTGTTTTTTTTTGCAGACTTGCAACACTCTGGAGAAAGATAAAAAAGAAGAAGAGCAAGGCTGACGCAAAGGACTAAACCAAAACTAAGGAACCGTCGAAAAAGAAGGCGAAGAAGAAGAACACATAAGTATATTATTACTTCTAATATTAATCAAACTTTTTACTATGGATATATTGGTTTAAACTTTTTTTATTAATTTTTTTGGTGAATACTTGCAACACTGTGGAGAAAAATAAAATGAAGAAGAGCAAGGTTGACGCAAAGGACGAAACCAAAAATGAGGAACCTTCGAAGAAGAAGGCGAAGAAGAACATCACACAAAAATATATTGCTTCTAATTTTAATCAAACTTTTTCACTGTGGATATATTGCTTTGCTCAAACTTTTTTATTGGTTTTTTGGTGCAGATTTGCATTAAAGTGAAGAAAGATATAAAAGAAAAAGAGCGAGGCTGACGCAAAGAACGAAACCAAAACTGAAGAACCGTCAAATTAGAAGACGAAGAAGAAGAACACATAAGTATATTGCTTGTAATTTTGCTTGTGTGTTTAGTCATTTTCCCAGAAATGTGTTTTCTACTTAACAAATTTAATTGAAGGATCTAACCTTTTTTGGCCACCCTTCTTTTTCACCAATCTCGTTTTTAATTTTTATCAGCTTTTACCGATGTCTTTGTTCTCTTATAAATAATAGAAAAATCCACCAAAAAATCATATCGAGAGCATTATTTCTGAGTGTAACATTACTTTGTTTTTCAAATATGATGTTGAAATTTTATATTTAAGTTAATCACGACCTTATTATTTTCTATACGGATATACACATGTAGTCTACAATTATGAAGGATAAATGATTAGTGAAAGTAAAGTATTTTTAGTTGATTAGTGAAAGTAAAGTAAAGTCTACAATTATAAAGGATAAATTATTTTCTCGTAAATTTTTAGTTTAATTGATTTTTATTTTTTCTTGTAAAAGAAACAATTCAATATCTAAATTCGATAACGTTTTTGTTAAAGAATCAAAATACGATGACAATAATTATATATGCATGCATATCTATCGATTTCTTGATATATATGAATCTTGTATATGTTTTGCGTATGATTTGTCATTTGTGGGTCAGTTTCTGTTTTTTTTTCCCAACTCGATCCGCGATCAACGGTCAAATTATGCATTAGGATAATTAAAAGTTTAAAGATGAAAGAAAAAGTGTTCGAATTTCAAAACAGACTAGATTCTAACTCGTTCAACCGCGCGCGAGATAAAGTTTTTTATAAACTAAATTTTAAAATATCCAAAAAATGAAATAGATTTAATAAATATTTGGAAACATGTTTAATATTTATTTGGTAATATATTTTTTTTTTTTTTTAAATAAAGGGTGTTTGAAATTTTTTTTTAAAAATAATTATATTTTAATAGTATATATTTATGTTGGAACACTATCATTTTTTATTGTTAATTTTTTTATCGTAACGGGCAGGGCCGCGCCGAATAAGAAAAAAAATAAACATCCGCCTTAATATCTAAAAACTTTTAGGTCTATCAGAATGATAATTGGCGTGATAAGTCTAATTCATAATTGTTTGTGACTTGATAGTTGGATGTAGTGCAGTAGTGGTGAACATATCATTAGTGATTTCATGGATTCCAATTTAACATTTTTCAAAATCTTTCATCTTCTATATTTTTTATATGTAATAACTCCTTTTTAATTTCTGTTTTATATTCACCTTCTATATAATTAGATTTTTTTGTTTCTTTATATTCGTTATATTGAAGGTTTTTTTTTTTTTTTTTAGTACTTTATGGTCTACTTCTTCTCAATTTTAATTTTAACCAAAATATATATCGATCGAGAATATTACAAATATTATTTTATGTGTTTCAAAACAAATGAAAAATTAGTAATTATTGTGTCGAAATAAATTCTCTAGTTGTTTTTCAAAAGATTTTTCACTAGAAAATGTCAAAATTAACCTTTTTATTCGCTTAGGACATCAAAATTGCTAGGAACGGCTCTTATAACGGAAATGTACATCGTTCATTTACTTTTGATTCATATAACATTGAAAATTAACAATACTACAGTTGGGCTTAAAATTCTGGTCAGTAAATTGAACCTAATAAACCTATGGTAAAAAGGTATGGTGAAGTCAAAGAATTTCAGCGAGGTCAAATGAGTAAACGAAGTGACGGACCGGGCTGAAATGTCTATCAGATTGAATATCTACGGTCAAAGGGGATTAAATGCAGAACCGTCAGTCAATCCCGCCAAGACCAAATATCCATTTAAACCGGTGAGTTAACTGGCCTAAACGTAACGGCCGAAACCTCGGACTGAAAGATTATTCATGGTGAATCAGGCGGAGTAAACGGAGACGTTAAACACGATCTTGCAGTATAAAACAATGACAAAAGCAAGGAGCATGGAGACCATAATCCAACTCTCTACACCACTCTCAACTACAACTTAGCTTCAGACTCAAACACTTGTTTTTTCTTTGTTCTTGCTCTTGTAAATTGCTTTTGAGAATCGAAATACTAAACCAGTTTATTTCGCAAAAATCTTGTCCAAATCGCTCATATCATATTTATTCTCATCGAGCAACAAACTCTCTGTTTATTGTTCGATAGTCCATCGATTCTTTTTTAAAAAAATATAATTAAGCCAAAATCTTCTGTTTATTTCTATTTACAGATTTTAACTATTGTATTTCTATTTACAACAATTACCAATCTTTTACTATTATCCTTTATCCATTTTAATTATGTCGCTGTTGTTTATCATTTTTTTATTGTTAACAAACTTTTACCGTTTTGACAAAACAAAACAAAACAAACTTTTACCGTTTTATATCACTAATCATCATTTTACCAAAAAAAATATATATATCTGATCAGCAATAATATTATTATTTTCCTTCGAAATAAGTTTTCATAAAAAATCTGACCGACGAGAGAATTAATATACAGTACATCGTAGAGAGTCTAATTACATAGAAGCAGACAGGATTTGACATTAGTTTGTGCACAAATAGGATACGTCTCAAATAATATAAATTTTATCTACGTACCAGTTGACCTTTGAGACTTCCTCGTTACTATCCTTTATCAAAATCTAGTCTATCCAATAGTTTCTTCACCAATCTACACATCCAAAGCTTTAGTTGTTAGTTACTTCTCTTAAAAGAAAGGGGAAATCTATATTTTAATAGTTTTTTCTCCTTTAATCGCTATAAGATATTAACATGTATGAATTAGATAACAAATGAACGTGGGAAAAAAATATCCTAATTATAACAGACCTAAAAACGTAGAAGATTGTTCTATATAAACGAATTGAAAGTCATTTTTAGCTCTATATTATAGTAGTTGTATATATGCTTTACATTTACTAATTATTTATCTTTCATAATTGTAGACTATCTGTGTATATCCGTATAGAAAATAATAAAATCATGATTGATTTAAATATAAAATTTCACATATATCATATTTAAAAAAAAAATAATGTATGCCTAGGATGCCGCAAAAGATTATTGACATTATATGATGAGATGGATAGAATCATTTAGGTTATGACATACTTAAAGGAAAACCAGCTACTATTGTTATTATTGATGCATGCATTCCGAGACAGTCTCAGGTTGTTCATATATGGTAAAAATGATCGAGAAACCGACAGATTGACCGACATTCACATCACAACTAGACTCTTTTTGTGATCTTAGAACATCATTTATTGATTTTAGCTTATCTTCTATTCTACAAGCTAATTAACCATTATTTTGTTAATGCTCGATTGATGTTATATTTATTAGTTTATCTTTTATTCTACGAGCATCTCCAGAGTTATTAATGGTCAATTAACAAAAATATAATGCTCTGGAGATGATTTTTCTATTATTTGTAAGAGAACAAAGATCGGTGAAAAAGAAAGGAGGCCAAAAAAAAGTTAGGTTGAAAGGAGTGATTAGCATTCATAATAGAATGGATCTTGATGTTATTGCTAGAATTGAATCTTGATGTTATATATTACTAATTGGCCTGGTAAAAATTAATAGTATTACAAGGTAACATATCTTTTCAATAATATATAGTCTAATTCAGTAGATAGTGTTAAGAAAAAAGGTACAACTCCGTAGTTTTTTTAAAATAAAAACGTCGAGTGGAAATTACAAAACCTTATAGGTATGATTGGATACATCTCATCTTTTTTTGTTTTTTATCAAAGATCCATCTCATATTTTGGTTATGGTTTTATACAGTTCTGTAAAAGACAAATTGCATCCACTTGTAATTGATTTAGCCAAATATAAATCTTGATAAAAAAAAAAAAACAGTGTAGAAACTAAGAGCATCAGCATCCATGGTGTCTCAAAATAAAAATATTAGTTTATTTTTTAGTTAAATAATTAAATTTAACTAAAAAAAAAGCAGGACCAATCACAATATAACATCTATG